>CM022302.1:444341223-445678964 GCA_011799875.1 Thinopyrum elongatum | reverse complement strand
CCCTGGCTGAACGCTCCAGCCGAGTAGACGCCATCATAAAAAGGTCTCTGTCCTCCGGCATCTGCAGGATAGACCACGTACGGAGCCATCGCGAACATGTATGAATAACCTGCATAGGAGATGAAACACATTTCTGGTTAAAAACTATGTCATTCGTGGTGAGCCATAGAGCCCAACATAAGGCAGCTGCCCCCACAAGAATGTGTGCAGAAAATTGTTTATCTATTCCCCTCAACCAATTGCCGAACATGTTCCTTGCACTACGTGGGGGCTAAAGATTCGAAGCTATCTGAACAATGGCCCATACCGACCGAGCAAACTTGCACTCAAAAAATAAGTGTTTAATGGACTCATCATGATGGCAGAAAACACATTTTTTGCACCCTTGCCAGTTGCGTCTTGCCAAATTGTCCCTAGTTAAGATCACCCCTCTATTGAGAAACCAGAGGAATATCTTCACTTTTAGAGGGATTTTGAGCTTCCACAATTTCCTGTTATCAATCGGAACCTCGTTATGGACCAGTGCATCATACATGGACTTGACTGAAAACTTGCCATTCTGATGCAATTTCCATCTAAAGATATCCGGTTCCTCCGACAGCTGGATCTCCTCCAGACGGATGAGCAATTCGTTCCAGGCTGCCAGACGAGGTCCTAGAAGATCCCTACGAAAAGAAATATCAGGATTTTCCTGACCCAAGACATGTTTGATCGTGACAAACTTATGTCTAATAATCCGGTACAAGCTTGGGTATTGCACACTAAGCGGATTGGTCCCCAACCAGGTATCTTCCCAGAAACGGATTTGGGAGCCGTCCCTGACCGAGAACGATCCAAATTGAAAAAAGAATTCTTTAGCTTTCATCACCCCACTCCAAAAATGAGAGTCGCCAGGTTTCCAGTACACTTGAGATATTGCTTTGGAACCCACGTATTTATTACGAATGATTTCCTGCCAAACACCATTCTCAGTGAGTAGTTTATACACCCATTTGCTGAGAAGTGTGATGTTTTTTATCTCAAGGTCCTGGATTCCAAGACCCCCTTGGCTTTTAGGTTGACATAATACATTCCACCTAGCCAGACGATATTTCTTGGTTTCATTATCGCTCTGCCAAAAAAATCTTGATCTAAAATAATCTAGGCGCTGAAGCACTCCTTTTGGAAGATGGAAGAATGATAACATGTAAAGAACCATATTGGTGAGGACCGAGTTGATCAAAATTAATCGACCCCCATAGGACAAGAGTTTGGCCTTCCAATTGGCCAGGCGTTTCTCCAGTCTCTCTTCTACATGCTTCCATTCAGCTATAGTCAAGCGCCGATAATGAATGGGGATGCCCAGGTAACGAATCGGAAATTGCCCAAGTTGACAGCCAAAGATTTCAGCATAATCAGGTGCTACTTCTGCGGCCTCGCCGAAACAGAAGAGTTCGCTCTTATGAAAATTAATTTTGAGACCAGAGAGTTCCTCAAAAGTACATAACAGTAATTTAAGGTTTCTGGCTTTTTCTAAATCGTTATCCAAGAACAGAATGGTATCATCCGCATATTGTAAAATAGATAGTCCTCCTTCTACCAAATGAGGTATGACACCGATGACTTGACCGGCTAACTTGGCCCTCTCAACAAGGGTAGCTAGCATATTGGCTACAATGTTAAACAAAATGGGGGAAGCGGGGTCCCCTTGGTGAAGCCCCTTCCTAGTCTGAAAGTAATTGCCCACATCATCATTTACCTTGATGGCCACACTACCTCCAGACACGAAACTCTCTACCCATCGACACCATGTGTTGGAAAACCCCTTCATGCGTAATGTTTGCAACAGAAAGGGCCATTTCACTTTATCATAAGCTTTTTCGAAGTCAATTTTAAATATAACCCCATTCAACTTTTTATGATGAAGCTCGTGTACCGTTTCATGCAGAACAGCAACACCATCTAATATGTTCCGTCCTTGCATGAAAGCTGTTTGGGTCAGTTTTACTACATGGTCAGCCACCCTGTTCAGCCGGTTAGTGGCAACTTTCGTAAAGATTTTAAAGCTTACGTTTAGTAGGCAAATCGGTCTATATTGTTGAATCCGACTAACATCTTTAGTCTTAGGTAGAAGAATGATTTCCCCATAGTTTAAGCGGGAGATGTCAAGTTGGTGAGCATGCAGTTCATTGAACAACTGAACCAAGTCCGACTTAATCATTTCCCAAAAACATTGATAGAACTCTGCCGGAAAACCATCCGGCCCCGGAGATTTGTTGTGTTCCATCTGAAACACCGCAGTACGAATTTCCTCCTCAGAGAATGGAGAGGTTAGGAATTCATTTTCCGCAGTAGAGACTTGATGAATATCATGAGTAAAAGACTCGTCCATCTGAAGAGTTGTATGAGCTGATGGTCCAAAAAGTTCTTTATAATAATTCATAATGAAGTTTTTTAGTTGTGCGTCCCCCTCGATCCGACCCTCCTCCTGATCTAGAGCGAAGATACGTTTCTTTCTATGTCTGCCATTGGCCAACATTTGAAAGTATTTCGTATTATCATCACCTAGGACGAGCGAGTCCGTCTTACACCGCTGGTACCATTTAATTTCCTCCTCGCGTAAGAGGCGGGCAAGCTGCTCATTGAGATGACTTTTTTGCTCAATCTCCGTGGCAAAAAGAGGCCTCGCCTCCGCGATTTTATCAAGAGTATCAATTAAAGTAGAAAGTCGCAACTTATGAGCCTCAATCAAGTTTTGCATTATTCTTCTCATCCTGAACTATTCAGCAAGGAAGTCGGGTCTATGATAGGTTACGTAGCCCCATAGTCCCCACAACCAGAGCCCATCAAACCCATCAAGTTTCCGACTGCAGGTCAAACTAGCAAACATAGTCTCCCACTTCCATTTTTCAAACATCAAGTCCGACAAGATTATTCACACCAAGAAGTATACCACTTGATCTCTCCCTAAGGAGTAGATAGTACCATGCATAATCCATACCACAAGAAATATTACCTAAACATTGGGATGTAAAGTTAGCTCTATCGTCTCTATGATAGTAAGAAAATCCAATTTCTGCTCCACACTCTTCGTTAGAAATCTACGCTTAGCCAAGTCTAAAAGACCTATGTTGTTCGAAAATATCCCTTCCAATTTTCATCATGGATTTTTGTTTTCAATTTCTTCCTAGAACTACACCGAACCGCGGACAAGTATCATATATGCATGTTACTAGTCACAGTTACTTAGCCTAAATAAATTACCCCAGAGAGGTATCAAAGAAGTACATAATTGTTTTTTTTAGAACCAGTAAATAATTGTAAGAACATTCCATCTGCCGTCTACCGGATGGGCCCGTGAGGAAGCCGCTTCCAAGTTCCACATACTATAGTTGGCCCAGTGAAAACCCTGATTACTTTCACTCCACTCGCCGCCGCGCTCCACTTGTTCCCTTCAGTCCGCTCGCCGCCGCCTCTCCACCACTAACACTCCATTCCGGCCATGGCCGACTTCGTCGAGAAAATCATGGGCTGGCTCCCTGGCGGTGGAAATGCCCGTGGCAAGTGCCACCCATTCCCTCACCCCTTCCTTGATACGACGGCGAGGACCGCATCAACGTCCTCCCCGACGACCTCCTCAGCACATCGTCTCTCGCCTCCCCGTCAAGACGGCCGCCCGAACCGCCGCCCTCGCCTCCCAGTGGCGCCACCCTCTGGATCTCCACCCCGCTCATCCTCAGCGACGCCGACCTGTCCCCCTCTGCTGTCGCTCGGTCCTCGCAGACCACCGGGCCCTTTCCGCGTCACCCATATCGCCCGCTGCAGGTCGCATCCCACGGGCGATAGCTCGCAGAGTGGTTGGGCCTCCTCCTCGCCGCAAGGGCAATCCAGGACCTCGTCCTCGTCAACGAGAGGCGGTAGGACTCGCCGAGCTCCCCACCCGAAATCCTCCGCTCGCCTCACTCCAGCGCCTCTTCATGGGATTCTTCACGTTCCCGGACACCTCTGATCTCTCCCCTCCGTGCTGACGTGGCTGCCTCGCCTTCAGAGCTCGGCATGTTCGCTTGCAGCATCAGCGAATGGGACCTGCTCTACATGCTTGAATTGCAGCCCGTGTCTGGAGAAGCTCACGTTCGTATTCAGCGGTACGCCCGATGCCTTCCCCCTCCGCAGCAGAGCCTCCGTGTGCGTGGTCCTCTGGTGTTTTGCGGCATTCATAGTCGAGTGACGGATGCCCCGCTCATGGAGCGGCTCTTCTTGCTGAAGCGCCCCGAGGTGACGATTGGAGTATTGTGATGATCAAGATTGCTTGTGTGCCCAACCTGCGGGCACTCGGCTTCTTGGAGCCAAGATTTCACCGCCCTGCAGATCGGCGACAATGACATCAATGTATGAACTTTCCAGGGTTCCCATCACTCTCTCGGTACATAGTAATGCATGGGATACCTATTGATATGTATGAGGTGACATATTTGCTTCTTTTGTGCATGTTCGGCCATTGCAGCCTGGCACACTGCCGAGCCCAAGTACAGTGGTTCCAAGCGTCAGATATTGGCTTTGAAGTTAATTTTGGTGTTTTAAGGGATTGTCAAGATGATGGTGGCCTACCTCGGATGCTTTCCCAACATTGACACGCTGCACGTCGAGGTGGCGGTCTTTAACTGAACCCACTAAAGATCATTATTCAATCAGTTTATTTGACCCTCATACCACTATTTTTTAGCAAATGGAAGATCATTACCTCTTGCATGATCCATCTCTCTAATCCACCATTTACTGATATGATGTTTCAGTCTATAACTGAACCCACTGAAAAAACCATGCCAATTTCTAGGAGCTCCCTACTGTTGATGCATCAAGTCGCACGTCAAGAAGATGGTTTTTCCATAAATATAGAGGGAACGAAGTGAACTTGAATTCCTTAAGTTCATTTCCAGGAAAGGGCAGTGCTACAGACATTGTATGTTCTGCTAAACAGACAGAGTCTTACTTCGGTGGCCAAGGAGACAGAGATGACAAGCAAATTGGTGGCTCCTCGGAGGTACTCCCTCCGTTCCGATTTACTCGTCGTGGTTTTAGTTCAAATTTGAACTAAAACCACGACGAGTAAATCAGAATGGAGGGAGTAGCATGGAGCTGTGATTGTAAGATAATGGTGCTAGGCCCTGAATTTCAGAGTATTGGAGCATCCAGAAAGCATCTGATCTTACTGTCGACGACGACCTTTCACTAATGAATTGAGGCTGGCTATACATTTACAATGATCCAAAGATTTTTTTTCTTTCTTTGCAGAGAGTGATTTACTGTCTAAATATGCAAGGGCACTGTTTAGTTTGTAGGCAAGTATGTCTGTTCTTGACAAAGAACATGAAGATTTCAACTAGAGCATGAGTGTCTGAAAGTGTTTAAGCTAGTGCTGTACTATGCTTCATTCAGAGTGTACTAGTAACTGTTATCTCTACCTGTTTAATCCTGATGTAAAAGACCAATCTGATCCTCCTTCCGAACAGTTTATGTTAATTTTATTTTCCCCTGTTTGATGGCGTCTATGTCAATTTCATTATCATCAGAATATCAAAAATACCGAGCTACTTAGGGTGTGCTTCTGATTCCCGCATTGAAGCTTTTACTTCTACATATTATTCCTGAACAATATTATCTGTTAATTATTGATCAAAAGGACTTTCAGTTTCAGTTTCATAGTTTTCCTCATGTAGTCATGTACTGTTGAACAACGTCACCACTCTAATTTTCATACTTTTCAGCTCCAGTCACCGCGAATAACGCATCGGAAAGCCTCCCCGGGAGTCATATCTCAGGAAAGCCTCTACTGAAAATGGCCGCCGCCAAGAGCCCCTGCGCGCAAGGAGGCAGACCGCTGTCCCCGGGCAGGGTTTCCTGGCGAGCGAGGTAGGTAAGGGATGACGTGGGCGGTGTGGGAAGGGGAGGAATCAGACGTCCACCTGAGGTTGGCTGGCAAGTCGGAGGTTTAAACTGCTCCCTCTCCATTCACAAATATATTTCTAACTTTTTTTGTGAATCGGATGTCTATAACAGACACATTTTCAAGCCATTTGTTCACTCATTTCAGTTCATATGTAGTCCATTTGAAATATCCAAAACACCTTATATTTGTGAACAGAGGGACTAGTATAACAGTCATCACCATTAATCACCTTCTGAGATTTATCGGCAAAGCAAACATGGCAAACAACCGAATGATCGTCTCAATAGTTCGGACTTCAGGCACACACACATGGGGATCAACTACCTATATAATGTTAGGTTATCACAACAGCCGAAACGTGCAGCAATCTCAGCAAAAGAGGGAGAAAAGGTGTGAAGCATAAACATCAACCCGAAAGACTTCAAATTCCGAGGGAAGTTCCGAATGGGGAATCAGATGATCTTCTTACGAAGACACTACCACCTTCTGAAGCCGCGAATGGAGCATTTGCATTCCTGTTTACTGAAAACGGGAAAAAAGCTTCTGTCGAGAAATAACTTTGAAGCTATGACCCCTGTAACCTTTATCTCGCAGAATCACTTTGTGTGCACACAAGAACATCTGCACGACTTTTGTTGACGATCACATGTAACACAAAGTCCAGGGATCTAAACAGACGAAATAAAACATCACTACCAGTTCTAGTGCAAATTCAGATTCAAGCCACATATAACGACGACGGCAGCTAAAACTGAAGATGCCCTGTCAGCCACCCAATGATATGAACTCTCTTGTGGTGCAGGAAGTAAATCACAACAGGCAGTGCCAGTAAGCATCTATACTGTTCCTGATTGATGCTACTCCCTCTGTTCACTTTTATAAGGCTTTGTGGATATTTTAGACATGTACAAAACAACTCAATTTCACTTGTCTGAAACAACTTATATTTTCTTTAGAAAGGAGGATGACCCCCGGCCTCTGCATCGGGAGATGCATGCGCCATTTTATGATTATTCTCGAGGACCTACAAAGTAGTACAACATATGCCTGAATCCGTCATCTTGACAACATCTTGCCGCTACTCTCCAATCCTATGATGAAGGAGTGCAAAACTGGGCCAAATACCCAGACCTCTCACCTAAGCTAACATCTAGCCGGAGGCCCCGACCAAGCCACATACCGGGTCCGGGGCACAAACCGGTCCGACGCACTCACATGTGTCGTCGCCGCCATCTTCCACTGGTCCATCTTCAGAGCAGTTGAGGTGCCAACCTTGGCAGGTGCCTCTGCCATCGACGCACGCACCATGACGCCAAACGACGACCTCCACCTACGCAGTCCATCTCCCAACTGACGCAGATCCACTAGGATAGGGCCGCACCACCACCGTCGCCCACCACCCACAAAGTGCCACCCAGCCCCAAGGTTCCCAAGACGGCGCGCCTCAAGAAGGGGCGCCGTGACGCCGTGCCGCAACAAAGTTAGCTTTCGCCCGGGAGACCTAGGGGAAGGGGAAGTGAGGGGATCAGTCCATACCGACACCTCCAAGGAGGGGAACGGCGCCCTCAGGCGTCGCCGTCGACGGCGCCGGCCATGCCGACCAAGGATTTCGCCCGACTAAATTCCCGCCACCAGCACGCCTCCTGTACAGAAACCGCGACCCAGGAAGCGCGGCCCGACCAGGCTGCCCCGCACCCGAACAGGGGAGAGGGGAGGCGCCAGATCGTGCGCACAGGCCACCGCAGAGAGGCCCGCCACCGCCCCAACGACCACCGGATCCGCCGCCCGCGGGGGGCCACCCGCCCGCACGGCCACCGACCCCGCCGACGGCTGCTAGCCGGCCGTGCCTTGCCAATGGAGCCGCCGCTCCAGATCCGGTGTCCCACGCAGAGGCAGGCACCCGAGGCCCGCCGCCGCCACCACTCCTTGGCGCCCCGGCTTGCCCGGCAGCTGCCTCAGGCACGGCAAAGAAGAGGGGGGGGGGGTGAGGAGGAGGGGCGGCTAGGACCGTGGTGCTGTGTACATCTCGAACGAGGATAACAATTTTTACTCATGTGTACCTTGTGTGCGCAAGTAATCAGTGATAACTGAATATGCTGCGCTCACTGCCCCATTATTAGCAGAGCATAAGCCAACACACTACACAAGCATGTCAACTTTCAGAATTGATCTAAATATCCAATCAAACTCAAGATCAAACACACATACAACCACACTATTCATTTTATTTTTTTCGTAAAGGGCATTTCATTGAATTGAAAATCGAGTTGATACAATCGCTTCGTAGAATGCCGGCCTCTGCATAACTAGATCACACAGCCAACAAGTCCAGAAAATGAAAAGGAAAAAGAAAAGGCTCAAACAGCCAGTACGACAAAAACAAGGTAAAGCCAGCCTATGATGTGCCGATCCTATCCGAAGATCACACCGCCATCCATGGGGGTAGAAAACCTCCCTGGCTGAACGCTCCAGCCGAGTAGACGCCATCATAAAAAGTCTCTGTCCTCCGGCATCTGCAGGATAGACCACTACGGAGCCATCGCGAACATGTATGAATAACCTCAGTAATGAGAACACATTTCTGGTTAAAAACTATGTCATTCGTGGTGAGCCATAGAGCCCAACATAAGGCAGCTGCCCCCACAAAGATGTTGCAGAAAATTGTTATCTATTCCCCTCAACCAATTGCCGAACATGTTCCTTGCACTACGTGGGGGCTAAAGATTCGAAGCTATCTGAACATGCCCATACCGACCGAGCAAACTTGCACTCAAAAATAGTGTTTAAGGACTCATCATGATGGCAGAAAACACATTTTTTGCACCCTTGCCAGTTGCGTCTTGCCATGTCCCTAGTTAAGATCACCCCTCTATTGAGAAACCAAGGGAATATCTTCACTTTTAGAGGGTTTTGAGCTTCCACAATTTCCTGTTATCAATCGGAACCTCGTTATGGACCAGTGCATCATACATGGACTTGACTGAAAACTTGCCATTCTGATGCAATTTCCATCTAAAGATATCCGGTTCCTCCGACAGCTGGATCTCCTCCAGACGGATGAGCAATTCGTTCCAGGCTGCCAGACGAGGTCCTAGAAGATCCCTACGAAAGAAATATCAGGATTTTCCTGACCCAACATGTTTGATCGTGACAAACTTATGTCTAATATCCGGTACAAGCTTGGTATTGCACACCTAAGCGGATTGGTCCCCAACCAGGTATCTTCCCAGAAACGGATTTGGGAGCCGTCCTGCGAGAACATCCAAATTGAAAAAGAATTCTTTAGCTTTCATCACCCCACTCCAAAAAGAGAGTCGCCAGGTTTCCAGTACACTTGAGATATTGCTTTGGAACCCACGTATTTATTACGAATGATTTCCTGCCAAACACCATTCCAGTGAGTAGTTTATACACCCATTTGCGGAGAAGTGTGATGTTTTTTTATCTCAAGGTCCTGGATTCCAAGACCCCCTTGGCTTTTAGTTGACATAATACATTCACCTAGCCAGACGATATTTCTTGGTTTCATTATCGCTCTGCCAAAAAAATCTTGATCTAAAATAATCTAGGCGCTGAAGCACTCCTTTTGGAAGATGGAAGAATGATAACATGTAAAGAACCATATTGGTGAGGACCGAGTTATCAAAATTAATCG
This sequence comes from Thinopyrum elongatum, assembly GCA_011799875.1. Taxonomy (NCBI): domain Eukaryota; kingdom Viridiplantae; phylum Streptophyta; class Magnoliopsida; order Poales; family Poaceae; genus Thinopyrum; species Thinopyrum elongatum. The sequence continues at coordinate 445,669,383 of CM022302.1, read as the reverse complement.
ACCCCCATAGACAAATTTGGCCTTCCAATTGGCCAGGCGTTTCTCCAGTCTCTCTTCTACATGCTTCCATTCAGCTATAGTCAAGCGCCGATAATGAATGGGGATGCCCAGGTAACGAACGGAAATTGCCCAGTTGACACCAAAGATTTCAGCATAATCAGGTGCTACTTCTGCGGCCTCGCCGAAACAGAAGAGTTCGCTCTTATGAAAATTAATTTTGAGACCAGAGAGTTCCTCAAAAGTACATAACAGTAATTAAGTTTCTGGCTTTTCTAAATCGTTATCCAAGAACAGAATGGTATCATCCGCATATTGTAAAATAGATAGTCCTCCTCTACCAAATGAGGTATGACACCGATGACTTGACCGGCTAACTTGGCCCTCTCAACAAGGGTAGCTAGCATATTGGCTACAATGTTAAACAATGGGGGAAAGCGGGGTCCCCTTGGTGAAGCCCCTTCCTAGTCGAAAGTAATTGCCCACATCATCATTTACCTTGATGCCACACTACCTCCAGACACGAAACTCTCTACCCATCGACACCATGTGTTGGAAAACCCCTTCAGCGTAATGTTTGCAACAGAAAGGGCCATTTCACTTTATCATAAGCTTTTTCGAAGTCAATTTTAAATATAACCCCATTCAACTTTTTATGATGAAGCTCGTGTACCGTTTCATGCAGAACAGCAACACCATCTAATATGTTCCTCCTTGCATGAAAGCTGTTTGGGTCAGTTTTTACTACATGGTCAGCCCACCCTGTTCAGCCGGTTAGTGGCAACTTTCGTAAAGATTTTAAAGCTTACGTTTAGTAGGCAAATCGGTCTATATTGTTAATCCGACAACATCTTTAGTCTTGGTAGAAGAATGATTTCCCCATAGTTTAAGCGGGAGATGCAAGTTGGTGAGCATGCAGTTCATTGAACAACTGAACCATTCCGACTTAATCATTTCCAAAAACATTGATAGAACTCTGCCGGAAAACCATCCGGCCCCGGAGATTTGTTGTGTCCACCATCTGAAACACACGCAGTACGAATTTCTCCTCAGAGAATGGAGAGGTTAGGAATTCATTTTCCGCAGTAGAGACTTGATGAATATCATGAGTAAAAGACTCGTCCATCTGAAGAGTTGTATGAGCTGATGGTCCAAAAAGTCTTTATAATAATTCATATGAGTTTTTTAGTTGTGCGTCCCCCTCGATCCGACCCTCCTCCTGATCTAGAGCGAAGATACGTTTCTTTCTATGTCTGCCATTGGCCAACATTTGAAAGTATTTCGTATTTCATCACCTAGGACGAGCGAGTCTGTCTTACACCACGGTACCATTTAATTTCCTCCTCGGTAGAGGGGGGCTAGCTGCCATTGAGATGACTTTTTTGCTCAATCTCCGTGGCAGAAAGAGGCCTTGCCTCCGCGATTTTATCAAGAGTATCAATTAAAGTAGAAAGTCGCAACTTCTCTTTCTTATAGATTCCAGCAATGTGTTTAGCCCAACCGCGAAGGAATCGGCGCAGAGCGCGAATACGATTATTCCATCGTTGAATTGGCGTGTTACCACGAGGTTGACGTTGCCACACTTTTTTAACCAGTTCATGAAAACCCTCTCTAGTGAGCCATCCCAGTTCAAATTTGAAGTGATGGAAATTCGCACTTGGAGCTGCCTGACCGAAATCGGTAAGCAATGGAGCGTGATCCGATAAGGCCTCGATTCTTTCTAGTGCCCGTACCGAAGCTAGGGGATATTTAAATTCCCAGTCGGTGGTGACAAGTACCCGGTTCAGTTTTTCAAAGGTTTGGTTTGCTCTGTTATTGGCCTAGGTATATTGGCGACCAGACATACAGAGCTCCCGCAAATCGAGACTGTCGATAACAGCATTAAAAAGAAATGGCCATCTAGTATCAAACCGGTCATTGTTTTTTTCCTGCTGATATCGAAGGATATTGAAATCCCCCCCCCCCCCCCCCCCCCCCCATTAACAGGGATGGGGATTCTCTCGGCAGGTATTGACCAATTCCTTGAGAAGGCCGACTTGAACTCCTCTTAGCGGCGCCATAAACAGCCACCAAGCTCCAAATGAAGTTGTCGGTTTTATTTCGAAGGTGGAATTTGATATGATATCCCCCTTCGAAGTAGATAAAAGTTCCAAGTATGTGGAGTGTATAACCAGCAGAATACCCCCAGACCTCCCAGAAGGCGGTAGAATATGCCATTCATAATCATAACCACATGAAAAGTGGTCAAGATCACGTGTTGGAAAGTCATGTTTGCCACACTCAGAGATGGCCACAAAGTCCAGAGCATGATCCCTAACACAATCAGAAATATGTTTATGCTTAGCCAAGTCATCAAGACCTCTGCTATTTCAAAACATTCCTCTCATGATGAACCTTTTTTTTTGTTTAGAGACCTTTGCCTTCTTAGTTGGACGTCCCTTTTTGTTTGCTGAATTAGACTTGTTCTTTCGTACCGACGCGACGAGCTCACATAGCATAGTGTCACGGGCGGTATCTTCCAAGTCTACTTCAGTTGTATCTTTAATCAGATGGGAAAGGAGCTTGCCTTCATGGTTGACATCAGCCTCCTCATCCTCCTCATCTGACACTAAGGGGTCCACAAATATAGGCGACTTTGGAGCAACCGTAAGCCGGTCGAACTCCACTTGCTTAAGAGCCTTAACAGAAAAATCTACCGCTTTTTCATTTCGTCCTAATGAAATACCAAGACTAGGAATATTTGAAGAAACTTTGGCTTTATCAGAAGACAGAAAAGATTTGCGAGCAGAAGTACCTTCAAAGTCAAGGTTGCGAGAGGCCGTTCTGCGCATGGCCTTCATCATGGAGTCCACGTCAGTGGCTGATGCGCCGTCAGCACTAACGAGGTGGCGGCCGCTGCGTCTGAGAGGTGTGGGTGTGACCTCCGCATCAGCAAGTGTCCCGGAGACCCTGAAAGGCGGCGTAGATGGGTCCGACGATGATGTCGAAGACCATGTGGGCTGCACCTCGCCCTCCACCGCCGCGATCGCCCAAGTAGCCGATGCCCATCCAGGTGATGAAGGCGCAGACGACAGAGCCCGCAGCTCCGCCATCGCCATCTCGTGATCAGCCCGCACAGCCGGGGAGAAGATCACCCCCCGACAAGAAGGAGACTGCTGTCCAGACGAAGGAAGTGATGGAACGTCCACCGCAGCGCCCTCCGGAGATGCGCTCCTCTCCTGAGATGGAAGCGTCTCATCACAGTGAAGCCGAACCGAAGGTAAGGCCGGAGAAGGAGGTGACTGTAAAGGCGACTCAGGAGCATAGGCCGACGTAGAGGTGTTCCTTGGCGCCAAGTGTGCTGAAGTCGTAGTCGGTTCACCCAACGGCGGAGACCGCTGAGCAGTCCGCGATCCAGGCATGGAAGAAGTACGCCGATGCGGGTTCGGTGGAGTAACAGCAATGAGTTTCCCCAGCGTCGAAGGCCCAGAAGGAGCAAGTGTGACTGTGGCAATCTGCATGGGTACCGCTCCACCCGTGTTTGTAGTAGCCGACGTGGTGTTAACCGATGATGACGCTTTGGGCCTCTTGCTTGTATCATTAGCCCTCATAGAGTCCTCTCTGTCATGTCCCTTGTCGCTCTCAGGATCATCATCGTGCTCCCAAACGCGAGGGACGAAGTCAGCATCAACCCAGAAATCTGATTCTTCCAGACTATATCGAAACTCATATCCCTTCTTCTGAACAACCACATCCGACGAAAGGGAATTAATTGTGCTCCTCTTGAAAGCATTGAGGTTGAGCACACCCACCTGTATGCGAACAATGCCTCTACGGCGCAAATAAAGTAAGTCCACATCCAGCGTGGCGCCAATGACCGAACCGACTGCCCAAAGACTCAAGAAGTGGCGGAGCGCATGGGGCACCCCGTGAACATGCACCCAAATAGGAATCAGCTCGAAACGGTGCGGTATCTCCTCTGACTGCCAGGCCTTGAACTCCAAAGTGACATTGTGCGATTTGATGAAAACCGTAAACCCAGTTACTCTCAGGAGCACCTCATCACTAGGGAAAGATATGAGAAAAGCATTCTGGCCATGTGGTATAGCCTCCCAGGTCCACTGATGCTGATACTGCGCAATCTTGGCAACCTCGGCCTCCACAATGCTGGAAGTGATGGAGTCACCAGAGATCGTAACTAGTGCCGTAGGAGAAATCTGTGGAGCAAGGTCCTCCCTGCAGACATTGTCAGGCATCTGAAAGAAAGCCATGTTCTCAGTACCATAGCCACAAAGCATCGCCACCGGCTTCGGCATCTTAAGTGCAGGGCACCGGCGCAAGGTCATCGGATGGTTCGACTTGTTACATATGAAACAATATTGCTGTGTCTCGCATTCTTCAGCCAGGTGTCCTGCGGACTGACATTTAGTGCACCACAACTTTTTAGTCACCGTAACCTCACCAGCAGACCCTGTAGATTGAACCGGAAGGTGAGGCTGATTCTGAATCGGTACTAACTGACCGTGAGCTGCTGTTATCGATGTTGCAGGAACAAGAGCAGGCGCCCCCTGCTGCCCTTGCGTAGGCATGGCAGGAGCGGCAACAGCGACAGTAGGAGGCGTGGCCCCCTGCTGGTATTTGGGGCGTCCTTCCTTCCCACTCTTCGGCTTGCGAGGGCGCGCGGTAGCTGACGGGCCAACGGCCGCTTTGTATGCCGGCCCGGCGTTGAAGGCGATCGGCTGCATGCCGGCGGGAGGCCCTTGCTGCTGCTGCATGTGTGTACCATGGGGTTGATACGAGAACACCGGAGGCTGCTGCTGTTGCTGCACAAATCCCGCCGGAGTTTGATAGTACGGCTGCTGCTGATAACTGACTGCGAACTGCTGCGGCATAGGCATCTGATAGAGCTGTTGCTGCTGCACCGGTGCTTGATAAGAAGTCTGATGCGTTGCCGTCGCCAAGTTCCCCGCAGGTGGAAGGGGCTGGGTCGGCATGACTGGTGGGAAGACGCCCGGAGCGAAGCCCAGAGCACTACCAGACGATGAACCATCAGGCGGCAGAGAAGTGGCGGGGCTCGGCCGGCTGTGGTGACTTGAGCTGGGGCCGGTCGGCGCGGCCGCTTCACCGCGCGTCATAGTCGGAGAGCGGACGACGGCCGCGAAAGAACGAGAGAGATTAGGGTTTCCTCCTTGTGTATTCCTGTTCCACAAATGCCAAAGCCACCGGTTAAGATTAACCATACGTAATGGACGCACATGATCAGCCATACCAGGATTAGGGACTGGGCCCGCCGTGAGGACCGGATCAGGAGTTCGAGTTTCAGACGTCGAGGATCCCCGCCCAAGCGCCTGTGGCAGCGGGTTCGGTGGCCATCCGAGCTGCGGCGAGGCCGCCACCGCTCGAAGACTGGCATGCGGCATGACATCGCCAATCCTACGAGGAGGAGACACCCGAGGGGGTGGAATGGGGCCGATCCAAGACTATTCATTTATATCTTGTCATTTTTGTCTAAATCACAAATCATTACATTATTGGATGAATCTTTACAAGTACACATTACATAGCATTACTAACATTCCTGAATTATTTCACATTTTTTGAGAATCAGAAAAAAAATGAAGAGGAGAGAGAATATTAATTGCACCGACAACCAGTTGCAGAAAATCCTCTTTCCACAGGTGTATTGCTATTTTCTTAAAATAACTACCATATGAGTGGAAAACTGAAAATTATGCACTATATAGACGCACTAAAACATTATCTCATGAACGTTGTTGCGCGCTTTGAGTTGCCGCCATGAAAGCAGAGTAATCCTTCTTAATGTTTTTGAGCCTCACGACCACGTCGCTCATGCTTGCCCTCTGACTGGGAGAATCGTCCGAACACTCTAGACCCAGCTGGAATATCGACACAAGAAAGTTTCCATTGCAGGAAATGGAGGATGACGACGATGAAGTATTAATTGTTTGGTGATGGAAGGCAAGGTTCATTTCTTCACCCTGTTGTAGCTTCTCATCCAAAACATCAACGAGCTTTGCTGGAAATGCTTGCGAAACCCACCGCCTAAGGCTAGATTCTCCGACGAACATAGCGTTTGTGGGCCTCTTCCCTGTGAAGACTTCAAGTAACATGATCCCGAAGCTGAACATGTCAGTCTTTCTTGACACCTTTCCCATAAATGCAAGCTCTGATCAAGCAAAAAAGAGTCAACATAATTAATTAATCAAATCAATAAATGTTGGTTGTCTATTCAAATAAATTGCTCCTGTGTGATCATAACAAGTACATACCAGGGGCCATGTACCCAATTGTCCCTGGCATACTTGCTGAAACCATGGAGTTGTCATCACGTAGAAGTAACTTGGCAATGCCAAAGTCGGCAACATGCGCCGTCATGTCATCATCGAACAACACATTGCTAGGCTTCAGGTCGCAGTGCAGGACAACTTGGAAATGATGATGGTGCACGTACTCCATTGCCTCTGACACGCCAATCATAATGTCCAATCTCTGGATGAATCTTAATGGCTCCCTTGTTTCGTTGTGGAAGTGTGTCTCCATGCTACCATTGGGCATGTACTGAAGGAGCAATGCCTTGAAATCCAGGCTGGAACATGCATTCAATATTTGTATCAAGTTGCGATGGCGAGCCATGCGCAACACTTGACATTCAGCATCAAAACTCCTCACGGCCTGCTCGACTTGCATATTGAGCACTTTTATTGCAACCACAAAACCATCATCTAGTTGGCCCTTGAAAACTTTGCCAAAACTTCCAATACCAAGTAGGTTGTCCTCATTGAAATTTTCGGTGGCACGAACAATCTCATGGTAGGATACTAACCTATGGCTGATCAGATCAGTCATGCTAGTAGAAGTCGTACCATAAGATTGTTTCTTATTTTTCTTTCTGATCATTAGATACATGATGGTTGCAAATGCACCAGCTCCAATGATGACAACCGGGACTATAAACTTGAGGATGTGTCGACTATAAGTCAAGTGAGACTTGTGCAGGCATGGTGACAGTCCAAGACGAGGAGCACCACATAGCCCAACATTCCCCATCAAAGATTGCAAGGTGAGGTTTGAAAAAACACCTCCATTTGGTATTTGCCCTTCTAACCCATTGAATGAGAGGTTTAGAGAAGAAAGATAGGTGAAATTAACGAGGTAATCTGGTATTGTACCTGAAAGATTGTTTGACGATAGGTCCAATGTTTCTAAGTTGGTTAAGCAGCCAAAAGAGTTTGGGACTAAACCCTTAAATGAGTTGTGAGAAAGATTTAGGTAGGTTAATAACATGGCAACCTGTCCAAATGAACTTGGAAGGCTACCAGACAACAGGTTACTAGAAAGATCTATCCAGTCCATACGTTGCATATGGCTAAGATCAGAAGGTAATGTACCGATTAGGGAGTTATGGGACATATCTAGTTTCACAAGGTTACTGTGATAAAACAAGCTTGATGGTATGGTTGAAGATAAATGGTTATAAGATAATGAAATGTGCTCTAACATAGTGAGGTTACCGATGGCATCCGGTATGGAGCCAGATAATCTATTATTGTAGAGTGCTAACAGTAGAATACTCCTCAGCATACCAAGTTGTACAGGGATTGGGCCAGTCATTCTATTTCTAGAGAGATCGAGTTCCTGGAGATTCTCCAACTTAGAGATGGATTCTGGTATTTCTTTCGTAAGATGGTTGTTGAAAAAGTTTATATCCCAAAGAGCACTAAGATTTGAGAGTGTTGCTGGAAGCCCACCAACTAAATGGTTGTTATATGCTTCAAATACTACCAGGTTAGTCGAGAGGTTACCATAATAGTTGGGGATATTCCCAGTGAAAAGATTATTTGATATGAGAAGCATTTGAAGCTGCCGACAATTGCAAAGGCTGGACAAGAAACTCAGATCCCCTTGGAGATGGTTATCTCGAATATCAAGAATAATAAGAGGTTTGTTGTTTCCAAGTGTTGATGGTACTGGTCCAGTCAGATAATTTGAACGCAAACATAAGAAAGACATTTCTGTCAAATTTCCTAGAAATTCTGGGAAGGGGCCTGTTAGTTGATTGTACGAAAGGTGCAGATAATTGAGTTGTCTCAGTTCTGCCAATTTCACAGGAGTATCTCCGATTAAGTTTGAGTATGAGATGTCAAGTATGTTGAGCATGGTGAGATTGCTGAGCAGATGCGGGATCGAGCCAACGAGGGTATTGTTACCCATAGAAATCCACGTAAGCTGTGGTAGCTTAGCCAGCCATACCGGCACCACATCCACGAATAGATTTGCAGAAATGGAAAGTATTTGAAGATGCTGACATGATGCAAGGCCCAATGGAATTTGACCCTCGAATTTGTTCTGATAGAGATCAAATATTTGCAACATGGGGAGACTAAAGCTTCTATTGCTAGGTATATAACCTGTTAGATTGTTGTTCCCGAGACGCAAGTCAACAATCCTAGACATGTTAAAGATGGTAGGAGGTACTGGACCGGAGAGTTGGTTCCACTTCAAGTAAAGAACCTGGAGCATGGGCAAGGAGCCAATACCAGATGGTATTGGCCCGGACAGACTGTTGTTGTTAATTTTGACGTGGGTCAGTGAAGGCGTGCTGTCAAACGAAAAATTCGGCGTGAGGCCAGTAACGGAATTTCTTTCGAGAGAGAAGTACCTAAGGCTATGCATGTTTCGCACCTCCCTGGGAATCTGCCCAGAGAGCTGGTTGAAACTTAGGACCAGAAACTGGAGCCTGGTGAGGTTTCCAATGGTAGACGGGATTATATCCGATAGGCTATTGTGGCCAAGACCAAGATACCTAAGACGAGCTAATCTTCCAAGATCAGCTGGGATAGAACCGGTGAGGTTTGTGTTGGTTAGGTTAAGGACGTGGAGGAAAGAGAGGTTACCGAGGTGAGGTGAGAGCTGAGCTCTCCGTGGAGGGGGATGTCAGGCAGCTCCAAAGCGGTGACACGCTGGTGGTGGCGCCGGCTGCATGACACACCGGTCCAGGTGCAGAAGGACGCATCAGTTGTCCAGTTATTGGCAATGATAGCCGAAGCGTCGGACAGCTGGGATTTGAAAGCCAGCAGCGCGGCAAGGTCGGTGCTGTTGCTCGGAGCAGGAGATGAAGCAGCCATGAGCAGCAAGCTGGTGGCCATCAGCATGGCTGGAATGTATGAACGGGCCATGTCGTCGCTCCACGCTCGCATCTGCAAGTTATTTTGGTTTGGGACGAGTAGGCAATGTTAATCTTCAGTCACCTATATAAAGATATTCACCAAAGATAGACTCGAGAGTGTTTGGCCTGGATTCCGGAACTTGGCATTGTCATGCTTTGTCTCAAGTGAGACAAGTCATGTTGTCCCCGGTGACCCGTTTAACTTGTACTACGACACTCCAATGGAATGGAGTCACTCCATTCTGACTCCATTCCATTCTATTAGCTAGACCAAACGGGGCATGAGCTAAAGTTCTACGTATCCTCATCATATTTTCATCATCTGAGTGTTTTACTTGCAGACTTACGGTTGCTCGCTGTAGTGGCCTCTTATGTGGCCTGGGATTATCATAGACGGAAGACCTTGACTAGCTTGATGAAACTTGCGGCCACAAGCATGGAGCAGTCGGCAGTCAATCATAGCCTCATAAGTTACCCTTCTTCCGAGGGCAAAGAATTTTCTGCAGCGATAATGGCCCGAAAGCAGCAGGAGAGTGACTAGGCCTGCGGCCTCCCTGAGACGCTGGATGTGATCCACGCCTTGGGACCTTGCTCGTTGTGCCTTGTGTTTTTTACTATTTTCAGGGCTTGTTGAGCTGTGCCCTCAGCATTAACCCCCAGATTGTACTCTTTGTTTGTGTGGACTCCTCACGTGTGTGTTGTGAACCTATGTTGGGTGTTTGGCTTGGGCGGTTTGCTTTATATATAAAGCGGGGCGAAAGCCTTTTTCGGTAAAGCAGCAGAAGAGTTTACTAGTGCTTTTTTTAAAATAAAATAAAATGAGTGCTAAATACAATAAAAAACAGAAAATGAAATAGTGAATCAATACAGCGAAAAGGAGGGGGTAAATAAAAGAAAGTTGATCTGTACGTAACTTGCTTTGTAGCCAAGTTGATAGATGTTCTTGATAGACGCCTTTGCTTCGAGGATCACCATGCCAACGTCTGCCTCAAGCGAGGGTTCTTCCATTCTCAAAAACGCGGACAAAAATTTACAGCGTCCTGGGCAAGGAGGCAGCGATTTGCAGTCACCGCAATGATGCCGTAGTCTGATTTTGCAGTTTGTTTACGAAACCGTGTTCAATGGGGTGGATAGGAAGCACAAGGGATGCCCGGCATGTTTGCAAGGAGGGAGGCGACACATGATAAAGGTTCCATAACAAACACGCCGACCATATAAAGCATCTTCAATTTATTCAGAGCTCACTTACCATTCTAGCTCTTCTTCCAGCGCACGGCTAAATGGTTCTTGCCTTGGCGGCGGTCTAGTGAAGTGTTATGATCTGGGTGTGAAGTGGTCAATATGCAAATTAACTCAATGTGAGTGAGCAGTAAGGCAGATTTTTCTTTCCACCTAAGCTTGATTCAGGTGCTACTTGATCAACAGGTCTAGGCTGACTGGAAGGGTAGAGTATACAGTAGATCCAACAATGTTAGCTGGTTTATGAAGCAACACCGAAATATATAGCAGAAATAAAAGCACACAGCGTTTGGCATCCTGATACTAGTCTTTTACTACACTAGGAACAAACATAGGGGCATTACATAATACGGTACATTCTGAATGAAGCATAGTACAGACGGTTCAACACTCCCACGCGTACTCGTGCTCCAGTTGAAGTCTTCATGTTCTTTGCCAAGAACAGACATACTCTTGCCTACAAACTAAACAGTGCCCTTGCATATGTAGAACAGCAAATGATTCCCCCAGAAAACGCTTTGGTTCATGCAAATTCAAATATATAGCCAGCCACAAACTCACCAATGGAAAGGGTCGTCGACAGTAAGATCAGATGCTTTCTGGATGCTCCAATCATTCTGATGCGTAGGGCCTAGCACCATCATCTTACAATCACAGCCCCATGGAACACCCGAGAGAGCCACCAGTTTGCTTGTCATCTTTTCCGCCTTGGCCACCGAAGTAAGACTCTCTCTGTTTAGCAGGACATACAAAGCTTGGAGCTCTTGCGCTCTCGTGGAAACGAACTTAAGGAATTCAAGTTCAACTTTATTCCCTCTGTATTCATGGATAACCATCTTCTTGACGTGGGACTTGATGCATTCAATAGTAGGGAGCTCCTGCCAGAACTTGGCATGGTTCCTTCCAGTGGGTTCAGTTAAAGACTGGAATATCATATCAGTAAATGGTTAATTAGAGATGGATAATGCAAGAAGCAATAATTTCCATTGCTAATAAATAGTGGTATCTGGTATGAGAGCCAAATAACCACTTCCAGTGGGTTCAGTTAAAGACTGGAACATCATATCAGTAAATGGTTAATTAGAGATGGATAATGCAAGAAGCAATAATTTCCAGTGCTAATAAATAGTGGTATGAGTGCCAAATAACCGACTGAATAAATGCATGGGGCACTTTGATTTCACCTTGATGTGCAGCGTCTCAATGTTGGGAAAGCATCTGAGGTAGGCCACCAGCATCTTGACATCCTCTATGACACCAAAATTAACTTTAAATGCCAATATCTTGACGCTTGGAAGCACTGTGCTTGGGCTCGGCTTTGTGCCAGGCTGCAATGGTGGAACAATGCACCAAAAGCAGATATATATGTCATGCATCTCTATTCTCTATATACACATTGTTAGCAATCCATGGAATCTTGGGAAGTTCATACCTCAATGACATTGTCGCCGATTTGCAGCCGGTGAAATCCTGGCTCCAAGAAGCCGAGCGTCTGCGATTTTTTGTCGAAAGAGACCACCTGCCCAACGAAATTGCTAGAAAAGACCCCCTCCGAATGAAATTGTCAAAAAAGACCCCCTCGACCATGGCGGCAGGCGCGGCAGGCGACACGTGGCACCTGCCGTCGCACCGGGTGACGGCAGTACTGTTCACGCACTATTCCACACAGCCGGACGATTTTCAAACAGCAGGACGGAAACGGTCGCGATGTGAACAGTGCTGCCGCCTACAGTGTGGAGGCAGCCTGTTCACCGGGGGTGAACAGTGTTTTAAAAAAAATAAAAACTAGCAGAAAAATTCAAAAAAAACTGGAATTTTGCACCCACTTAGAACACTCGATCGCCTTTGCTTGATTTTTTTTAAAGTACTGTTCACCCCCACCGATGAACAGTGCTGCCGCCACGCCCGTAGGCGGCAGCACTGTTCACATCGCGCCGTTTCCGTCCTACTGTTCAAAAATCGTCCCGCTGTGCGAATAGTGCGTGAACAGTACTGTCGCCACCCGGTGTGGCGGCAGGTACCACGTGTCGTCTACCGCCACGGCCGAGGGTCTTATTTGACAATTTCATCTGGAGGGGGTCTTTTCTGGCAATTCCGTTGAACAGGTGGTCTATTTCGACAAAAAATCAGCGTCTGCAGGTTGGGCGCGTGAGCAATCTTGATCATCATAGTACTCTCAGCACCTCCTCCACGGGGCGCTTCGAGCAAGAAGAGCCGCTCCAGGAGCGGGGCATCCACCACGGCAACCTCGTCTGCCAAGAAAATCCAGAGGAGCACGCACCGGAGGCTTCTGCTCCGTAGGTGGATGAAATCGGGTGTACAGGTGAGTACGAACGCGAGCTTCTCCAGAACCGGGCTGCAAGCGAGCACGTAGTCGAGGTCCCCGTCGCTGATGCTAGTCGTGAACATGCTGAGTTCCTGAAGGCGGGGCAGGACGTCGGCTCGGCGGGAGAGACCAGCGGTGTCCGGGAACGTGAAGAAACCCAGGAAGAGGCGCTGGAGTGAGGCGCAGCGGAGGATGTCCCCGGGGAGGCGCACGGCGTCGGGGGGGGAACCTGGCGAGGTCGGCGTCGTTGACGAGGACAAGGTCCTGGACGCAATTGGCAGCGAAGAGGCGCGGCCACTCTGCGAGCTCACGCTCGTGGGATGCGAACCGGCAGCGGGTGATGTGGATGGCGCGGAAGGGGCCCGGGTGGTCGGCAAGGACGCGGGCGACGATGGATCGGGGCAGGTCGGCGTCGTTGAGGACGAGCGGGGTGGAGCGCCAGAGGTGGCGCCAGCGGGAGGCGAGGGAGGCGGTGCGGGCGGCGTCCTTGACGGGGAGGCGTAAGACGATGCTGCGGAGGAGGTCGTCGGGGAGGGCGATGATGCGGTCCTCGCCGTCGTAGTCAACGGCGGGGGCGAGGGAGGCAGCACTTGCCACGGAATTTGCTCCGACGCGGAGCCAGCCCATGACGTTCTCGACGATGGCGGCCATGGCCGGAACCGCGTGGGGTGGAGACGCGGCGGCGAGCGGACTGAAGGGGACAAGCTAAAATGGAGTGGAGTGGAGGCGCGGCGGCGACTGGAATGAAAGTAGGAAGGGGAAAGTAAATAGGGTTTCTACTGGGCCAGCTAAATGTTGGAAGCGGCGTCCTACGGGCCCATTCGGCAGACGGAATGGAATGTTCTTTCAATTATTTACTTCTACCGATGCTATCTCCGGTTGATCAAGAGCGACTCCAATGCTTAGGAAAATCATTACGAACAGTGCTATACGGACCACAAAGCACGGACGATTCATGCACGACGGTGAAAATCCAGCCGCGCATGCATGTGTACAGGGGAGCAACGGCTGCCGGATCCTTGGTCGTCCTCACATCGTCTACGATTTTGTCGTCTGTAGAGCAGTTTCGAATCATTACTCCCCGTGGACAGACCATTATTATATCTAAAGTGCTGGCTTTATTGTCTTATTGATCAAAAAATGTTACTCCCTATGGGCCCAATCGGCAGAAGGAATGGAGTACGTTGCTGTTGCATGAGCAGCTAATATTACCTCCTTCCTGGTTTATTAGTCTCTTCGTATTTATGACCACCATAATTTTAACTAATAACACCCGTAAAAAAAATTTAACTAATAAAATATAAATTATATGTAGTAAAAAATATCATCAAAAACTATGTTTAAATATGAATCCAACGATATAATTTTTCATGACATGCATTAACATTTTGTTAGTTAAATGTTTGTTAAAATTTGACACGAAAAAAGAACGGGACAAATAAACCAGGACAAATGTAGTAAATGATATCTTTAACGTGATGTCAAAGAATTTTTCAAATCCCTCTAAATTATCTAGCCTTTTATGATTTCTTTGATTGGTATCTAAATAGGAACATTGTCTCAAAATAAATCTAAACAGGAACAAAATTTTCTCTGTGGGTGAATACATAAGTTTGGGGCTCATGCAAATTCTAAAACAAGGCCGGGAGGTTCTAACATACCGGCTATATGGCTTTGGAAACTACAAGTTTCACATAAAGTTAGATATGTTGTTGGAGAATTCTTCATGGAATTATGCCTTTGAAAACCATACTTGTTAATATGCATATTAGTTAGGACGATTGGGGCATGTTTTGTGTGTAACGTAGCAGCAGAGGATACACGACATACCTTATTGAATGTGCAAATGCCAGGGAACTTTGGATTACTCATGGAATTGATTGACTTGGTAATCCAAGGGCTCATTTGATTCAAAGGAACTCCATAGGATTTTTGAAGGGTTAGAATCCTTAGGATTTTTTTCTACATTGGTCGTTTGATTCATAGGATTGAAACCTATATGAATTTTTCCTATGAAATCATGTGTATTAGATTTCATTGGAAATCTAGCATCCACTCAAACCTCTTTTTTCACTTTCTTTGTTTTTCTCGTGGCATCAAACACTCTATGCTAATCTTATGGGATTCAAGTGGGCATGCCACTCCAATCCTTTAATTTTTTTTATTCCTGCGTTTTGAGAATCCTACGAATCAAAGAGGACCCAAGTGGACCGATCAGGATTTCTGGTTCTCCGAGCATTGTTTGAACTCCCGGCGAGTAATATTCACATTATGCATTCTTTGGATCACAGTGACGCCATTGCCGTCGGCTGTTGGTGCCTATGGTGGATTCAGAGACAAATTACCCATAATGAACATACTCCACCTCCTGTACAATGGCTGATGTCAGCCCTTGCATAGCAGGTACACTACACCACAACACGAACGCAAGGACAGAAAAACTGCCAGGAGAAGTCACTTATAAGGGCAGGTAAACTACCGGGAACATTTTTCTCCCGGCAGATAGAACTGCCACGAAAACGGCTGCCGGAAATTGCAAACGCCGGCAGATACAGATCTCCCAGCAGTTTGTATGCCGCCATGTTCAAAGTTCTCCCGGCAGTTTCTGTTCTCCTGGCAGACAATTTCTACCGGCAGTTAATAGCTTTCCCGACAGATGATGTGCCACTGGTGCCAAATACCCCAATCTATAAGGCTATTGCACTCTAGTATTTCATTTATTTCACATTTAGATACACACTAACAAGTCATTCATTAAAATAAAGCAAAAGGAATGTGCACATTTATATTATAAAATCTGATGATCAAAGTACATGGTTACAATGTATGCAATTCACTGATTACACATGATGGCTTGCATCATAGCTTAGCATCTACAATTTCAATACGTCCAAGTTGTACAGAATGTAACAAGCACAAAATACAAAGCTTGTAAGGTCTTCTACGTGAGCTCAGAGCATATGGTTATGGCAAGATATCTTTGGCCAGTCTTCACGAACATTTCCAACCTGGACAGGGAGAGACAATTGACAAGAAAAAGTATCTCAAAACATTATCTGCATTACATTGATTACAATACTCAAAGACTCAATCGCGTGCACCGCTCCTACTTTTATAAGGAAGACATCGACATCAACAAGAGAATTTCTCATCAAACAGTGCATAGTTGTGCATTACCTTGGATTGCATGAGTGAGCCAAAAAATGGAGGGGGGGTATTGCTCTTCTCCCAACGTTTTAGAGGCTATTCCCTCCCTAGCAGTAGACAGCAGTAGCAAAGCAGCAAAATCAGTCATCATCATGCAATTTTATCCCACCAACAAAAACAAGCAGGAACATGTGTATAGATTGCAGAACAATAGATGCGTAAATATAAGTAACAGCCTCCTTTGTGCAACTATTTCTCTCAGTGATGGAACGTATCAAACACAGTATAGTACTTCTCAACTATGTACTATGGAAGCCAGCAAGCAGCCAAGCACACGGCAAGCACACCTCACTCGGGGCTCGGGGTATTCATTTACCTCGCTCTTACGACAGTGGCAGAGAAGACTCGAGTCGGGTCAGTCAAGGAAGCAGCGTGGCGAGTAGACAGGGCGGAGAGGCGATTCTAGGTGGCGGCGCTCCCGAGTCGCCCTCAATCCCTCATCCCTCCTGCGGTCAAACAGAGTACGAGAGAGGAAGGTTAGGGTTAGTCTCTCTCGCTCACCGTGTCCTGCCGTGTCACGAGCGTGTTCCCGGCTGTATCAGCATTTTTTTTCCTTTCTTTTTTAAATAAAAAGATACTTCTGGGATACGCGTATTCACTACAAAAAAAAGACACATCCGTGACATTTTGGGCCGAATGAAATTTTTTTCTGTCATGCTTATGACACTTCTATGACGATAATTGTGACAAAACCCGGTATCATCATAAATGTGGTGGACTCCTACTTCTATGATAAAAAATCATGACAGAAAATGGGCTTTTCGTCTTGAGCGGGCCGAAGACGCACCTGCATGACATTCTTTGGGCCGTCCATGACGGAAAAAATCGTGGTAGAAGCGAGGACTTGGAAAATTTCGGGGAGTTCCCGGTTACGGTGGGTGGTCGGGCCGAGCGATGCACGGAGGTTTGCGCGTTTTCTCTCGTATACGTACACGCGTGTGTGCGAGGCGTTGGGCTCTAACTGAACCCGAGCGAGGCGTTCGCTTACTGAACCCGAGCGATTGCACTAGCTACGTTACTGAACCCGAGCGATCGATCCCTTGGCTATTAACTGAACCCGAGCGATTTCTTCGCTACTGCTGCTAACTGAACCCGATCGATCGATCGCTGCTGCTGCTGCTTACTGAAGCCGATCGAACCTGCTGCCTCTTGATGAACAGTGGACGTGGGGATTGGTTGAACGAGTCGAGACGTACGTGGTTGGGGTTAGATGAACAGTTCCCGGTGGGGGTTGGATGAACAGGACCCCCGTGGTAGTAGTAGTAGTAGGCCGTTGCCGCTGGATGAACAGGACCCCGAGAGGAGGCCGCCACAGCCGAGCAGCTGGTTGGGGGTGGATGAACAGGATCCCGTGGAGGGCTGGTTGAACAGTAGCCAGTAGAGGGCTGGATGAACAGTAGCCCGTGGATGAACAGTAGCTGGTGGAGGCAGGAGGAAGGCTCGGTGGATGAACAGTGCAGGTGGAGGCTGAAGGAATTCGACGGTGGGTGAACAGTAGCCCGTGGAGTCCCGTTTTGCAGTACGCCACACCCCTCCAATGAACAGGACCCCCGTTTCGACCGTAGCGCTCCAACACAAGTCTGTTTCCTCCGTTTTGCGGTACACCACACCCCTCCCGATGAACAGGACCCCCGTTTCGACCGTAGCGCTCCAACACAAGTCCGTTTCCTCCATTTTACGGTACGCCACACCCCTCCCGATGAACAGGACCCCCGTTTCGACCGTAGCCGGTCGAACAGAAGGCCGTTTCCTTCGTACTACGATACGTCAGACCCCATTTTGGTTGTTCCGTCCAAGTCGGTTGGCTCCCGTTGAACAGGACACATTCCGACCCAGTCTGTTGCCTCCCGATGAACAGAACGTTGTTTCTCCGTTTCGACCCAGCAGGTTGGCTGCCCGATGAACAGGACGCCGTTGCTGCCGTCTGTTGCCTCTCCATGTACACGAGCCCTGGCCATACGTATGCGCGAGTAGGCGTTCGAGACCCCGCTCGTATGTACGTACGTGATCGTATTTTTTGGCATATGGTTGTACGTACGTGTGCACGGTTTAGAATGGACTGCCTGAACTCCTACGTCGGGGGCTCTACTACTACACGTGTCGCTGCTTGCTCGGCCACGGTTCATCGTTGCAGAGAGACCGATCGACCAGTATGTACGTACACGTTCGCGACCAAAATGGCAATGCTACGTACGCTTCGACCAGGTGGGTCCCGGCTGTCAGGGAGAATAAGGAGGCACTTCCTTGCGTGCGAAATTATTGATGGTGGGTCCGAGCTGTCATGGGGAGGATTCATTTTTTTTTCGTGCCTAATATGGAGGCACTTCCTTGCGTGCGAAGATGTAGCTGGTGGGTCCATCTATCAGCCTCACCGCGTACACTACTCTTCCGATGGCTGTCGTTCGTTGACCACGTTGACCACGCTGTGCGGACAGCACCCAGGCGGTGGACGACGGCAAGGCCTAGGAAGGGAACGACGCTGAGCCATGGAAGACGAGGCAGGAGGATGCCCACGCGGAGGGGAGTACGAGGGTTCACTGGTTCGACTGCGGTGTAAGGCTGCCGTTGCCGGAGAATAACAGGGGGTGTGGGTGAGTAGAGGGAAGGACCGGCCAGTAGTAGTATGGTCGGGCGATGAGGCCTGTGCGGTAGCACTGCCGGCCACGGGAGGCTGGAGCAGGCGGTACGGCGGGCGCAGGTTTGGGCGGCTGGAGCAAGAAGACCAGAGGTTGAAGACGCAGCTTGGCCGTTGGATTAACATCCAACGGTCAGTACGCGTTAACTTAGTAGGCAACAAGTCAGCCTCCAAATCTGATGGGTCCCAACTAGCAGGGGGAATCAATTTTTTTTCGTGTAATAATGTGGCACTTCCTTGTGTGCGAAGATGTTTTCTGTTTTTTTTATTTCTTCTTTTTTGAGTTGGAATAAAAAGAAAATAATTTAGCATCTTTGATACAATCTATATTTTCACGAAAAGGATCATAATAAAGCTGGTGGGTCCCAGCTGTCAGGGAGAGGAAACTTTTTATTTCCACGTAATAAAGGAAGCACTTCCTTGCGTGCGAAAATATAGCTGGTGGGTAAAACCTGTCGGGGGGAGAAATTATTTGTTTTCGCATAATACGGGGGCACTTTCTGCGTGCGGCCATGGGCCATGTGGGTCCCTATTATCAGCCACTCCACGTACATGCCTCTTCCGATGGTTGTCGTTTGTTGACAAAGTTGACAACGCCGCGCCGTGAGAACCAACGCAGTGAACGATGGCGAGTCCTAGGAAGGGAACGACCCGGAGCCGGCGAAGACACAGAAGTGGATGCCCACGCGGAGGGGAGTACGAGGGTTCACTGGTTCGGCTGCGGTGTGAGGCTGCCGTTGCCAGAGAAGAACAGGAGGTGTTGGTGAGTAGAGGAATGGCCTGGACGACGTTTGGGAGTAGGGTGGGCCGGTGAAGCCTGCGTAGCAGCATAGCCGGCCACAGGAGGCGGTACCGCCGGCGGTGGTTTGGGCGGCTGAAGCAAGAATATCCGAGATTGAAGAAGCACTACAGCCGTTGGATGGACATCCAACGGCCACTGCTGCTAGAATCGTGTCTTGACTATAAGTTGACAAAGGCTTCCGTACGCCTTAGTAGGCCCACAAGCCTTCCGTACGCGTCACTGACTATAATTCTCAAAAAAAATAGTAGGCACACAAGTGAGCATCACATCTGTGGCAGAGAACATATAGCTCATTTGCGATTTGTAATAATGTACAGCCCATTTTTGAATTCTAATGGAATTTACTACAACCCATTTACAGTCTGTGAAAATTACAGCCCATTTTTTATTCAGGACAACGATTAATAATTTTAACCAACCGCTCAAAACAGAATTCAACCAAAAATCCCACATTTTGATGGGATCCGAAATATTTTTATCCCGAAATTTTGATTCAGATTAAATATAATTTCAAAATGATTTTGTATTAGGTAAAAATCTAACGAAATATTGCGCACGCAATAAGTAATGAAATTAAAATTTTCAAATTCAAAAAATAATATTTTTTAAACTAATTACCTGTTTGATGCATTTTTGTATATTTACAGCCCAGTTTTTATAATTACATCCCATTTATTATTTCTTAAAGCCCATTTTCTTGTTAGGCCTAATGCATCCCTCCTAGGAAAGATTTACAGCCCAGCGGGGCGGAGAATAACAAGTTGACCTGGGTTGGGTATTCCGCAAAAAAAGTATAGCTGGGCTAGCCATTTTCACCTTGAAAAATTAATATCTGGGTTGGATATTTGGTCGACATAAAATAATAGCCTAGGCTAGATGGGCCACAGCCCGCCCAGTTGATACCCTGCTCCTCTGAACAACAACAAAAACATCGCTCAAGAAAAACTCCGCTTACACCTAAAAAAATAAATACTATTCGAGCTGCTGGGTCCCAGCTGTCGGCCGCTCCTTGTGCAATTCTCTCGTTTATTGGCTATATAGGTTAACAATGGTGTGGGACCGTGATGTCAGGAAACCAGGAGGAAGCAAAAAAAATTATAGTTGTATATAATAAGGAGGAACTTGCGTGCGTACGGCTATGGCCCTGGTGGGTCCCTACTGTCATCCTCTCCAAGTAAATTCATCTCCTGATTCCTCATGTTCGTTGACCATGTTGACAATGCTCGGCGCCACGGTGAGCGCAACAACTCGAAGGACGACGGAGAGGGCCTCGCGGGCCCTACGGATGGTCTGATATAGCGCCCGCTGCTCATTCAGGAAGCCAGGATCATCGGACACCTATGAGCACCTTCGAGAGACTGAGCCGGCATGAAATGGTAAGGCCGCGCTTGGGAGCTCTGGATTGTTTCACACCTGTATTAAGATACAAGTGTAATTTACTCGTCACCGGAAACAACGCGTAAAATATAGGCATGATGAAACCGACGGCCCGAGGTCTGTAACGAAAACCGGCGAGTTACGCGTGTAATTTGAGAGACCAGTGTATATTTTACCAGTTGAAATCGACCAACCAAGCGCTTCGCCCAAGACCATCTGCTTTTATTTACAAGCGTCAGTTTTACAAGCGGTTTTGGTTGGAAAACGATGATCCAATCACGGCCTAAGATGATGAGTTGGTCGGATGATCATATGGTTTCACCTCTAACCTACCCGAGTTGTCGTAGAGGCTATGAATGAAACATAAGACAATGAACTTCTTAAGCACTACATAGACAACATTCATTCCAAGCTCAACTTTGCAATCAAACTCACAAGGCCTGGCATTACATAGACAACATTCAGAACAAACTCTTAAAATACCTTACATAAGTCAATATTCATGTGACTATGCATCTCAGCAGAGTAAATATTTACTTCTGAACTGAACACAGGAATAAGAAAAAACGATCGACGCTGTTCACAGCAAAGGGCGTCCCACTCCAAAATATCAAATGCATGTCTTCTGGCTAACATCAATGAGCAAAATTTGACAAGGTTTTCCAATTCCAATATATTAAACTAATGTCTTCTTGCTAACATCAATGATTAAACTTTGACAAGCTTTTCCCATTCAAAATATGTAATGCCTATGATTGTGGAATGGGCAGGGTTTGTCATCAGTTTGCACATTGAAATGGCACATGGAGCCGGATTAACCAGCGTATCTTTTTGTGCAGTTCCACTGAAATCAAACACTGTCTTGTGTAGCACGGTGGATTTTGTATTTATATGTTGCAAGAAAACAAAGACACATAAGCACACACATGAATATTGGCCCCAATGTCAACCCACCAATCGGTGGACTGACAAACTGAAAGTACGGTAAACAGATTACCATACACAGATGCCCCATCATTGTTGCTTAGAGTGACATTGACAGACTTGGAGTCCTGTCATGGCTTCTTGTATTTGTTTGGGCACTTGTTTGCCCAGTGTTCCTCTGAACCACAAGTAAAGCAGCCATCTCTCTTTTTATCTTTCTTCTTACCCTTCTTCTTAAAGGTAGTATTCTGCCGGACAGAGTTCTTTCCCTTGAACTTGTGGGAATTCTTCTGCCTTGAAGACGTTGGTAGCTCCATTCAGACGGGCAGGGTTTGTCATCAGTTTGCACATTGAAATGGCACATGGAGCCGGATTAAGCAGCGTATCTTTTTGTGCAGTTCCACAAAAATCAAATAATGTCTTGCGTAGCATGGTGGATTTCGTATTTATATGTTGCAAGGCGTTGAACACGTTGGCAGCTCTATTCAAGTAGATAGTCCGGTGGCTCAAGGTGACAACGAATGATTAGAGAACCATTCGATGTATTGTGCATGATGAAGTATTATGGAGGACACGAACCATCTGAACATTTTGTGCAGTTTCACTGAAATCAAGCTGAGCATCCCTGTCTGCATAAATACAAAAAAAGCGTGATGAATATAGTAGTGGTACTAGTTGATTAAACATACGCTTACAACTATAATCATCTTCATTATCTTAACAGGAAAAGATAGCAATACAATAGCTTCAATTAAACATTTATTCAAAACAATACAACAATATAAGTAGCACAACATAACAAAGCACAATCATGTGGATGAAGGCCGATACTGACCTCGTTTGTTACAGCTGCGTCGGCAACTGACTTGGTCATACCTTTCCTTGTGGAGTGAATTTTGCACTCCACGTGTTGTTGAGTTTCCCATGATCTCTGCAGACTAGTCATGTCATCAGCGTCTACTAATACTCTGTAAAGCTTCTCGATCATTCCTTATGTAATGTAGCGCAAATAGTGACTGCTTCTTTCTGCAAAGTGGAAAACCCACTGGGCCCAATAATGCAACAGTTTGCCTTAAACACATTGGCTCCTTTTGTGCAGTTCAACTAAAATCAAAGTCAAAATAGAACCGAGCAGAAGTTTTGATATCCCTGTATGCAACAATAGGTATAAAGGAAACAATTACTGAGAAATAACGGTTGATGACTTATACTCCCAAAAGAAAAAACATCTATCTTATCTTAATGGGAAACAAAGCAGGAGAGTAGCAATTCTCAAACAGTGTGATTCATTCATATTAACTGAGACATTATCTTAACGATACCTTGTTTCAACATGTATAAAGAATGACAAAGCAGAAAAGTACCATTCCTAAAACAATGCAACTGATTCATACTAATAGAGACATTATCTTAACAATACCTTGGTTAAACATGTAGAAAGAACTACAAAGCAGGATAGTACCATTTGTATAACACTGTAACTGATATATAATAATAGAGACATTATGTCAACAATACATTTCTTAAATATGTACCCCGGCCGATCCCTAACAGAAATGGTACTCCCGCCGATCCCTAACAAGTGTTGCAGTTTTGAACTAAGATTCAGTAGTTAATTCTGAGAGTGGCATTGCTTAATTTTACCAGTGGCATTAGATTAACAAAAAAGCATAAACAGTTCTAGGGGAGAGTGGGCGCAACAGCACCATGTGCTTCCATCTACTTATAAAGGGGGTGATGCAGAGTTTGTTGTAACAAAGCAACAAGCATCATGTCTGGGTTGGTCCCATTTTTGTTCACCTAATGGGAAAAGACAGCAATTCAATAGCATCAATTCAACATTTATTTAAAACAGTACCAATACAAGTAGCACAACATCTCAAAGCACACTGCACGATCATGTGGATGAAGGCCGGTACTGACCTTCCATGACGCAGTCAAGATCACCTACGAATCTGTCAACATGAATAGGAAATCCAATCTCGTTTTGTGTAGTTCAACTAAATCAAGCAAAGTCGCCGGTGTGACATTTAAGTTCGCTATAGCAACAAGTTGAATAGATATCCCTATTTTACAGAGGCAAAAAAGGAAACAATTACTGGCCAATAAAGGAGGATGAAACATACGGCAACAAAAAGAAGCATCAACCTTATCTTGATGGAAAACAAAGTAGGACAATAGCATTTCTAAAACGGTTGCATTGATTCATATTAACAAAGACATTCTCTTAAAACAACATTCGTTAAAATGTAATTTACTTTTAACAGTGGCATTGCTTCAATTTTCCAGCGGCATTCTTAGATTAACAACAACAAAATAGTTGTATGGGACATGGGACATGGGACATGCCAGCACCATGTGCGTCCACACGTATAAATGGGTGATGCAGAGTATGTTGCCAAGCAGCATATCTGTGTTGGTCCCATATTTGTTCTCTTTGAACCTTTTTCCTATGTGAGGGCAGCAAATCTAGTCCTCCACAAACTACCCGACCCCCAGTTTCTTTCCTTTTTCAACAAAGAGATCGGTTCCTTACAGATGTGTGTACTGGGTTACCCCCTTTTTCCCTTTTCGACCAACAAAGCGGCTGGATAGCCAGTCTATACTACTTTCCCTCCCTCCTTTCCTCATTGAACCACATCCTAGATTCATGCTCCACCCCACCCTCCCTTCTTTCCTCTTTGAACCAAGACCTAGATTCGACTACAGAATCAAAACAGATCCGCATGCTAGAGCAATGACGGTTTCAAAGAAAGTTATACCTTAGGGTCGTCGATATGTGGCTAGGCGTGCGGCGGGAGGCCGGATCTTCCCACACTACGTACGGCAGCGAGGAAGAAGGGGTCGGAGGCCCTCCCGCACAGGCGCTGGGTGAAAGAGAACAACGCAGCCCGCAGTGGATTGCCTCCCTCACCGAAGGCGAGAGAGTGAACGCTGCACCTCCTCCCCTTCGCGGTGCGACGGGATCCGGATGGCTCCTTCGCTAGCTGTGAGGGGGGGAGAGAGAGAGACGCAGTCTTGTTTAGATCTGATGAAGATGGTGAGAGATTGTGAATAGAGCAAACCCTAGCAAAGGAACGTTGAGCCTCCAGCGTGTATATATATATGTAGTGCAGCGAGAGTGTGAAGAGTGCAAACCCTAGAGAACAAGCGCTGAGGCTCCAGCTTATATAGTACTAATATAGTGGAGTGGTTTTCTTTTTCTCTCCATAACAATCGTTTTAAATTGTGTACGAAACAAAACTCTTTATTTAACGTACCAGTGAAGAAAACTATGATCAAGTAACGATCCACGCATCCTGATCGCACTTCCTGTCATTCA
The DNA here is from genome assembly GCA_011799875.1 of Thinopyrum elongatum. NCBI lineage: Eukaryota > Viridiplantae > Streptophyta > Magnoliopsida > Poales > Poaceae > Thinopyrum > Thinopyrum elongatum. Next base: position 445,644,388 of record CM022302.1, on the reverse strand, counting down.
TGTGGGTAACACTACCCTCCGTTAGGTAAACAACCACACACGTGCCAAATTATCGGAAAGGTGTGAGAGTGTGTACAAATAAAGAAATTTAATTTCAATTATTTTGTATGTACAGTTTGCCCTCTCTCAATAATTATGGTTTGTTGTGTTAAAGTTTGACTTCAGTCAAATCTAATATGCAGAGTAAATAAAAACGGAGGGGTACTACCTCCATCCGGGTTTTTAGTCCACACCATATTTTTAATCAAAGTCAGACCACATATTTAGTTAAAAGCTGGTCAAATAAAATTACAGGGTAGCTGAAGACAAAGTTGTGAGAAGGCTTAGAAATCAATACAAAACTTTTGCTCTTAGTACCAACGTCGATGCTTCTTCGAGGAAACATTTGGTTCATATCCAATTGTGTGATAAAATTGCACCAACGTAAATGGCTGCTCCAAGATGAACTGGTGAAGGATATCGTCTTTGTGGTAACAAGCAAAGAGCACTGATGGAAGACAGCCCATTCTTCATTGAACATCGATCAGCTTCACCAGCCGATGCAGCCATGAGATGCAACCATGAGCATCGATAGCTCATCGTGGTGTGATGCATCATCAATTTTGGCATCATGTTTGGGTCAGGCACCAATGAAGTTTGATAATCCTCAATGTGGTTTGTTTCTTCTCGGTAATCAAGCTCGAGAAAGGAAGAACTGAGCAACAGTGGCCATCCAATTTTGTGCAGTTCCACTAAAAATTGAGGAAGACATGCCCGAGTATGGAGATACGCATCCCTGTTTGCAAAAATAAAAAAATGATATTTAAGTAGTGTCGTTACTTTGTTTTAGTAGTGGAACAAGATTAACAGCTGCATCTTAATTGTCAACGCCTCTACATGGGCATTGCTTCATTTTACCAGTGATAGTTTTAGATTAGTAGCAGCAATACGAGCATATGGACAATGACCGCACAACCACCATGTACTTTTTGTCGGAAAAAAACATGTATACCTCCACCGATGCATAAATGATAAACCTGGACAACTTTTGGAGTGCCTTTCCTCTATAATAGTAAAAAATAGATGATGTTGGACCAGCCGACGAACCCTAGCTACTGTACATGGGGAGCTGGGCAGTAGTGGCATAGAAGAAAACCCGCATGCAGAGTATAATGAAGCATGAAATCCAAAAGAAGTTATACCTCAGGTGGGCGAGATGTGGATTAGGCAGGTGGGCGGGATCTGCCCACACGACGGCAGCGAAAAAAAGGGCGCGGAGGACCTTCGTCCGCGCCGGCGCCGGCTCAGAGAGGACGGTGCGTCGGCTTCCTCCATCGCCAACGGCGACAACGTCAACGCTGGACCTCCTCACCTCCCGCAGGGGACGGGATCCGGCCGGATCTGTGACCACCGGTGAGGAGAGAGATAGAGTGGACACTGTCATCTTGTTTAGATATGGAGAGGGTGAGAGAGCGAGACGCGAGAAACCCTATCAAACAAGAGGCTATATATACAATGGAGTAAAAAAATCTCTCCATAGCAGTGGTTTTAAATAGAATACGCGCGTTCCGGGAAAAAAGAAATGAAAACTGACGGACAAATCTTTTTTTAACGTACCAAATAAGATAAATAACACGCCCCCGCTTCCAGGTCGCAGTTTGTATCGCTCACGTGTGGTCCCCGACACTCCATTATTAAGTGAACAAATTAAAGGGCCAAATTATTACGTACGTAAGCTGCCTCTTCGTGTACAAATGCGCTCCATCGTGTACTCGTGGGTATCTCAGAGGCAGAGTGAGTGCATGTACATTTCTTCTTGTACGTCGTACTCCATTTATCTCACTTCATATTGTTTCCCACTCCTATGATATTCCTATCCTGGGAACAAAATGAGGCGTTACTAAGTTTGTGTGTGTAGGGAGAACGAGACATCGATGATCTGCACGAGTAGTCGCGAGAGTCGTCGCGCACACACACATAGACATAGACATGCATATCCGTGTTTATGTAAAATTCCATCTCCATCTCCATCTCCAATCATATTTGTCCAACTGGCACATTATTTACATTATTAATTATATACGCAGCAATATTTACGTACATCATCTCTTGTTTGCGGGTGTCCGGACCGCTGCCACGCCCGCTCCTGACCGCCCTGGCCAACCCGAACCCTCTTCATCACCCGCGCGTGATTCCCGTCCGAAACGGTCAGTGCCGCATTCATGCCCGGCCAGAGCGGACGCGACCTCTCACTGGCGCCGGCCGAGAGAGCGCCGCCCGCGCCGCTTCCCCGTGCACGCGACTGCTCCGCGTTCAAACGACGCCACGGCCGGTCAAAACATGAATGTAAAAAGTTCTTGGGAGTCCGTGCTACAGCTAGCTGTCCTCCGCCTCCTCGTTAATCTCTTCCAGTAGTGCTAGTACTCCATGGCGCGATCCATCGACAAGCAGGCGGGAAAGTTATCGTATACTCGATTTGCGATGAGTGGCATGCCGAGCGACCGTGTGGGGTGGAGCCATGGAGGAGGGTGAGACACGAACGCGACAAACGTGATTTAAACGTTGGTTTTGCTCGATGGCGCGATCCAACGAAACGAAACGTTGGTTTCCAAAAGAATACTGTACTGCATGAGAGAGATAGAGTAATGGTTTGCTTCTTCCGTCCAACTATACCAGGTCTATGTGATTTGGCGGCTCATTGGTCACTATTACTGCGGCGGTAGAGCGTCGTAGAGCGCTTGCACTCTTATTTATTTATTCTGTGATAAAACTAACTTTCTCCACTCTTACACTGGAGGAGTACGAAACACAGTAGCCCAGTGACTACGTGGCCCACCTCCCACTATCACCATATTCCTTGGACATCGTCCGACACCTCTGGTCCTTTTTTCTTTGCGTAGTAGTACATTTTATCACATGACCCACCATACACTCTCACATACTACCTCCGTCCCCTATGTAATTTATGCATGATACTAGTATATGATACTCCCCACTATGAGTAGCCTTATACGCATAAAAAAAGGATCGGAGGGAGTACGAAGCTTTATGATTTTGTTTCATGTATGTATCCTGACTCCAAGGTTGCCCCGTTACAACATTCCATCAAATACAAAGGAAAACTAACACGCATGCTGATGCATCTCAATGATTCACAGATCATAGCCAATATTTACTTCACAACTAAAGACAAAAGTTGTGAGAGTGTGTACAAAAAAACTACTGATGGAGTCTCTACGCCGTAAACCCTAATCCCTAAACAAGATTTAATTTCCTGGCTAGGTAGAACCTGTCGAAGGAAAGAAGCCTGGCACCCTCAAATCATACGATGCTTTTGTGCAGTTCCACTAAAACCGATCTGAGCATCCCTGTTGGCAAAGATATTGAAGAAGTGTGATTAGAATAATAGTAGTGGCACTAGTTCATGAGACATAAACTCATCACAAATAGAAGCCGGTAGAAGTAGAGAAAGATCCACATGGAGATGGAGCTACGCGGGGAGCTGCGGCAGTGGAGCAAGCCGGCTTCAAAAGAAAGTTGTACCTGGGACGTCGGGGTGTAGCTAGAAGGGCGGTTGAGAGGCGGCATCAGCCCATACCGCGGGGACCCCCAATCGGGACGCACCGACAGTGGGTTTTGTCCCTCGCCGCTGTCGACCGCGTCTACGCAGAACATCGTCCACTTCCCCCAGCGGCGGGATTAGGCCGGATCTGTGACCAGCGGTGTGGCCACCGTCGTTCTATGCTTGTGAAGAGAGCAACCCAAGCAAGCAGGCTTGTAGCTTAGGCTCCTGCTAGTGTATATATAGTGGAGCGGTTTTCTTTTTCTCTCCATATCAACCATTTTATATTGCGTATATGTCATTGAAGAGTGAAATGATGATTGCTTCGTCCGACTAACTTACTGTGTGATTTGACTGCTCCAGAGTGGCCCCTACACGTACTCCCCCTATGTGTATGACCGTTCCTGAGTCTCACTTGTACTTATCTCTATTTTCTTGCATGACACGTAGACAGGATGCGCATAGAGGAATTTTGTTACTGCACGTTGTAACGTACTACTAGTACCTACTCACTCCTTCCAGTTCACTACTAGTACTCCCTCCGTCCTGCCTTATTGGTCCCCTTTGTACTCAATTCATGGGCTTGTTTTCCTCAAGAAATTGTCTTTACCAACGTATTAATATCGGGAATGCATGCGTGAACAACGAATGATTAAACCTTGCATGCGACGTTTTGACAAAACATTGACTTATGAACATGTGAATGTGAGGGACTACAACCTCGTGCATGCATGCAACAGTCACACGTACACATGGACGCAAAAACGCGCGCGACGCCCTAATGCATGCATGTCCGATCACACAACAGAACACACACGGTCACGCTCAAGTGCTCAACCTACACGTGCATGCACACACATACTCAGCCAGGGTGAGCTAGTGACCGTATAAACACCGGAAAATGTATATATTGACCTCAATGAGCGTATTATGAAGTCCACTGACCGTATTTTTACAAATATACGATGACAGACATTGTATTTATCTCGTTTCAAATTAAGCTATATTAACCGAAAAGGTGGCAGTATGGACTAGCATTACTTTGTTGTGTCCCGTCAACTTGCCGAACGAGGAGAAGCTTGCAGGACGGGAGAAGCTTGCGCATGGTGGCTCGCAGGACAAGGAGAAACTTTTGACTAATGCAAGCTCTCCCTCGCTCAGGCGATGGACGTGCAACAGTTAATTCGGTGTCAGATTGCCAGAAGCATACACTGTACTAGTACCATTATTGTTCGACTTCTCGAAGAGGCGAACAGCCAAGCGCAAAGTTTATTACTCCGAGTACTAGTATTACATAGTACTACTAGTACTACTATACAGGTATGTACTACTAGGAACCGCATGGTGGAGCGTCTGCACTCTTATTTTATTTTAATCTGTGATAAAGCAATCTTCAACACATTTGGTTCTCTTCGAGGGTTCTCGCATGTGATAATGGAAGTTGATTGCATGGAACACTCGCCACAATTCTCGCTTAATTCTGGCTCCTATCCTGTTAGAAATAGGAGCGCTCAGTAATATTTTCTCTTTTTTTGTTATTCAGCATGTAAACAGGTCAGTAAAACCTTGCGGCGCATCTTTGTGCGAACCGTGCTTGCTGCACTTTGAATGTGACCAAGAGCTGGCTTGATGAAACACCTCGCTTCCTTCTTTTTTTTTGTGGGGTACCTCGCTTCCTAGTGACCAGTCTCTTGACTGATCATCCTAAGAATGCTTATATATGGATAAAGCTCTCTCATTTACCCGCAAAAAAGATTAAGCCATATTAACCGGAAAGGAGGGAGTATGTACTAGCACTACTTTTTGATGTGTCCCGTCAACTCGCAGAACGAGAAGAAGCTTGCAGGCCAAGGTGAAGCTCGCTTACGCCCTCTCCATCTACCTCAAGCCTGGTGGCTTGCAGGACGAGAAGAAGCTTTTGACTAATGCAATCTACCCTCGCCCAGACGGTGGACGTGCAGCAGTTCATTCGATGTCAGATTGCCAGAGGCATACACTGTAGTACCATCATTATTCGACTTCCCGAAGAGGCGAAGAACCAAGCGCAAGGTTTAGTAGTACGAGTAGCACTACTAGTATACAGGTACTAGGAACCGCATGGTGGAGCGTCTGTACTCTTATTTTATTTTAATCTCTGATAAAGTACACATTTATTCGGGAGAAGTGCGGAAAACGGCAGCCCAATAGTACTATTAAAAAACATCGAACATGTAATGATGATATCGATCAACCATGCTTGAATATATCTTGGCCTCCGTGCGAGCCCGTCTGTGTGTTCTCGCTCCTCGTCTCTCTCAAGCAACGGCAGGTTGGCCATTTTGCCGTCAATTGAGATCGGTTTGCTCACACTCTGGTCCCATATGTCAGTGATATGCCAAGAGGAAGTGCGTTGACCAACAGGCCATACGCGTCCTTGGTTTTGCACCTTCATACTACTCCCTCCGTCACAGTTTACAGGGCGCGCTTCATTCTCATGCATTTCTCTCCAAGCATTTTGTTGGAAATATGCCCTAGAGGCAATAATAAAATGGTTATTATTATATTTCCTTGTTCATGATAATTGTCTGTTATTCATGCTATAATTGTGTTATCCGGAAATCGTAATACATGTGTGAATACATAGACCACTACATGTCCCTAGTAAGCCTCTAGTTGACTAGCTCGTTGATCAATAGATGGTTACGGTTTCCTGACCATGGACATTGGATGTCATTGATAACGGGATCACATCATTAGGAGAATGATGTGATGGACAAGACCCAATCCTAAGCCTAGCACTAGATCGTGTAGTTCGTTTGCTAAAGCTTTTCCAATATCAAGTAACTTTTCCTTAGACCATGAGATTGTGCAACTCCTGGATACCGTAGGAGTGCTTTGGGTGTACCAAACGTCACAACGTAACTGGGTGGCTATAAAGGTGCACTACGGGTACCTCCAAAAGTGTCTGTTGGGTTGGCACGAATCGAGACTGGGATTTGTCACTCCGTGTGACGGAGAGGTACCTCTGGGCCCACTCGGTAGGACATCATCATAATGAGCTCAATGTGATCAAGGAGTTTTTCACAGGATGATGTGTTACGGAAACGAGTAAAGAGACTTGCCGGTAACGAGATTGAACAAGGTATCGAGATACCGACGATCGAATCTCGGGCAAGTATCATACCGATAGACAAAGGGAATTGCGTACGGGATTGATTGAATCCTCGACATCGTGGTTCATCCGATGAGATCATCGAGGAGCATGTGGGAGCCAACATGGGTATCCAGATCCCGCTGTTGGTTATTGACCGGAGAGTTGTCTCGGTCATGTCTACGTGTCTCCCGAACCCGTAGGGTCTACACACTTAAGGTTCGGTGACGCTAGGGTTGTAGGGAAAGTTTGTACGTGGTTACCGAATGTTGTTCGGAGTCCCGGATGAGATCCCGGACGTCACGAGGAGTTACGGAATGGTCCGGAGGTGAAGATTTATATATGGGAAGTTGTCATACGGTCACCGGAATAGTTTCGGGGGTTATCGGTATTGTACCGGGACCACCGAAAGGTGTCCGGAGGTCCACCGGGTGGGGCTGATTTACCCGGGAGGCCTAATGGGCTGTATATGGGAGGGAACCAGCCCCCTAGTGGGCTGGTGCACCCCCCCAAGGGCCCATGGCGCCTAGGGTTGGGAAACCCTAGGGGAGGGAGCCTTCCACCTTGCTTGGGGGGCAAGTTTCCCTCCCCTGGCCGCCTCCCCTCCCCTCAGATTGGATCTGAGGGGGCCGGCCCCCTCTCCTCTTCCCCCTATAAATAGTGGAGGGGTGGGAGGGAGGCCATACCTCATCCCTGGCGCAGCCCCTCCCCTCTCCAACACCTCCTCCTCCTCCCGCGGTGCTTGGCGAAGCCCTGCAGGAATACCACGCAGCTCCAACTCCACCACGCCGTCGTGCTGCTGCTGGAGCTGTCCTCCCCAACCTCTCCTCCCCCTTGCTGGATCAAGAAGGAGGAGACGTCTCCGCTCCGTACGTGTGTTGAACACGGAGGTGCTGTCCGTTCGGCGCTCGGTCATCGGTGATTTGGATCACGACGAGTACGACTCCATCAACCCCGTTCTCTTGAACGCTTCCGCTCGCGACCTACAAAGGTATGTAGATGCACTCCCCTCTCTCTCGTTGCTAGATGACTCCATAGATTGATCTTGGTGATGCGTAGAAAATTTTAAAATTCTGCTACGATCCCCAACAGTGGTATCAGAGCTAGGTCTATGCGTAGTATCTTGCACGAGTAGAACACAAAGTAGTTGTGGGCGTCGATTTGTCAATCTTCTTGCCGTTACTAGTCTTATCTTGATTCGGCGGCACTGTGGGATGAAGCGGCCCGGACCGACCTTACACGTACGCTTACGTGAGACAGGTTCCACCGACTGACATGCACTAGTTGCATAAGGTGGCTAGCGGGTGTCTGTCTCTCCCACTTTAGTCGGATCGGATTTGATGAACAGGGTCCTTATGAAGGGTAAATAGAAATTGGCATATCACGTTGTGGTTTTGGCGTAGGTAAGAAACGTTCTTGCTAGAAACCTATAGCAGCCACGTAAAAACTTGCAACAACAATTAGAGGACGTCTAACTTGTTTTTGCAGCAAGTGCTTTGTGATGTGATATGGCCAAAGGATGTGATGAATGATATATGTGATGTATGAGATGATCATGTTCTTGTAATAGGAATCACGACTTGCATGTCGATGAGTATGACAACCGGCAGGAGCCATAGGAGTTGTCTTAATTTATTATATGACCTGCATGTCATTGAAATTCGCCATGTAATTACTTTACTTTATTGCTAACCGTTAGCCGTAGTAGTAGAAGTAATAGTTGGCGAGACAACTTCATGAAGACACGATGATGGAGATCATGATGATGGAGATCATGGTGTCATGCCGGTGACGATGATGATCATGGAGCCCCGAAGATGGAGATCAAAAGGAGCGAAGTGATAATGGCCATATCATGTCACTATTTTGATTGCATGTGATGTTTATCATGTTTTTGCATCTTATTTGCTTAAAACGACGGTAGCATATAAGATGATCCCTCACTAAAATTTCAAGAAAGTGTTCCCCCTAACTGTGCACCGTTGCGAAGGTTCGTTGTTTCGAAGCACTACGTGTTGATCGGGTGTGATAGATTCTAACGTTCGAATACAACGGGTGTAAGCCAGATTTACACAGCAATACACTTAGGTTGACTTGACGAGCCTAGCATGTACAGACATGGCCTCGGAACACAAGAGACCGAAAGGTCGGACATGAGTCGTATAGAAGATATGATCAACATAGAGATGTTCACCGTTGATGACTAGTCCGTCTCACGTGATGATCGGACACGGCCTAGTCGATTCGGATCATGTATCACTTAGATGACGAGAGGGATGTCTATCTGAGTGGGAGTTCATTACATAATTTGATTAGATGAACTTAATTGTCATGAACTTAGTCTAAATGTTACATATCTACCTTGTAGATCAAATGGCCAACGCTAATGTTACCCTCAACTTCAACGCGTTCCTAGAGAAAAACAAGCTGAAAGACGATGGTAGCAACTATGCGGACTGGGTCCGTAACTTGAGGATTATCCTCATAGCTGCCAAGAAATCATATGTCCTTGAAGCACCGTTAGGTGGCCCACCTGCTCTCCCAGCACTGCCAGACGATTTGAACGTTTGGCAGACACGCACCGATGATTACTCCTTCGTTCAGTGCGGCATGCTCTTCAGCTTAGAACCGGGGCTCCAAAAGCGTTTTGAGCATCACGGAGCATATGAGATGTTCGAAGAGCTGAAAATGGTTTTCCAAGCTCACGCCCGGATCGAGAGATATGAAGTCTCCGATAAGTTCTACAGCTGTAAGATGGAGGAAAATAGTTCTGTCAGCGAGCACATACTCAAAATGTCTGGGTTGCACAGCCGCTTGTCTCAGCTGGGGATTAATCTCCCGGATGACGCGGTCATTGACAGAATCCTCCAGTCGCTTCCACCTAGCTACAAGAGCTTTGTGATGAACTTCAACATGCAGGGGATGGAAAAGACCATTCCTGAGGTATATGCGATGCTGAAGTCAGCGGAGGCAGAGATCAGAAAGGAACATCAAGTGTTGATGGTGAATAAAACCACTAAGTTCAAGAAGGGCAAGGGTAAGAAGAACTTCAAGAAGGACGGCAAAGAAGTCAAAGAATGGACCCAAGCCTGAGACTGAGTGCTTTTATTGCAAGGGAACCGGTCACTGGAAGCGGAATTGCCCCAAGTACTTAGCAGATAAGAAGGCCGGCAATACCAAAGGTATATGTGATATACATGTAATTGATGTGTACCTTACCAGCACTCGTAGTAGTTCCTGGGTATTTGATACCGGTGCGGTTGCTCATATTTGTAACTCAAAGCAGGAACTGCGGAATCAGCGTAGACTGGCAAAGGACGAGGTGACGATGCGCGTCGGGAATGGTTCCAAGGTCGATGTGATCGCCGTCGGCACGCTACCTCTGCATCTACCTACGGGATTAGTTTTAAACCTCAATAATTGTTATTTAGTGCCAGCTTTGAGCATGAACATTGTATCTGGATCTCGCTTAATGCGAGATGGCTACTCATTTAAATCTGAGAATAATGGTTGTTCTATTTATATGAGAGATATGTTTTATGGTCATGCCCCGCTGGTGAATGGTTTATTTTTATTGAATCTCGAACGTGATGTTACACATGTTTATAATGTGAATGCCAAGAAATACAAGGTTGATAACGATAGTCCCACATACTTGTGGCACTGCCGCCTTGGTCATATCGGTGTTAAACGCATGAAGAAACTCCATGCAGATGGACTTTTGGAGTCTCTTGATTATGAATCATTTGACAGATGCGAACCATGCCTCTTGGGCAAGATGACCAAGACTCCGTTCTCCGGAACAATGGAGCGAGCAACCAACTTATTGGAGATCATACATACTGATGTGTGTGGTCCAAAGAGTGTTGAGGCTCGCGGTGGTTATCGTTATGTTCTCACCCTCACCGATGATTTGAGTAGATATGGGTATGTCTACTTGATGAAGCACAAGTCTGAGACCTTTGAAAAGTTCAAGGAATTTCAGAATGAGGTTGAGAATCAACGTGACAAGAAAATAAAGTTCTTACGATCAGATCGTGGAGGAGAATATTTGAGTCATGAATTTGGCACGCACTTAAGGAAATGTGGAATTGTTTCACAACTCACGCCGCCTGGAACACCTCAGCGTAACGGTGTGTCCGAACGTCGTAATCGCACTCTATTGGATATGGTGCGATCTATGATGTCTCTTACTGATCTACCGCTATCTTTTTGGGGTTATGCTTTAGAGACTGCCGCATTCACTTTAAATAGGGCACCGTCAAAATCCGTTGAGACGACACCGTATGAATTATGGTTTGGGAAGAAACCTAAGCTGTCGTTTCTGAAAGTTTGGGGATGCGATGCTTATGTGAAGAAACTTCAACCAGAGAAGCTCGAACCCAAGTCGGAAAAATGTGTATTCATAGGATACCCTAAGGAAACTATTGGGTATACCTTCTACCTAAGATCTGAGGGCAAGATCTTTGTTGCCAGGAATGGATCCTTTCTAGAGAAAGAGTTTCTCTCGAAAGAAGTAAGTGGGAGGAAAGTGGAGCTTGATGAGATGGCCCTCGAACCGGAGAGTAGCGCAGCACAGGAAAATGTTTCTGTGGAGCCTGCACCGGCTAGAGAGGAAGTTAATGATAATGATCATGATCAAGCTACCACTGAACTTCGAAGGTCCACAAGGACATGTTCCGCACCAGAGTGGTACGGCAATCCTGTCCTGGAAATCATGTTGTTAGACAACAGTGAACCTTCGAACTATGAAGAAGCGATGGCGGGCCCGGATTCCGACAAATGGCTTGAAGCCATGAAATCCGAGATAGGATCCATGTATGAAAACGAAGTATGGACTTTGACTGACTTGCCCGATGATCGGCAAGCCATAGAAAATAAATGGATCTTTAAGAAGAAGACTGACGCGGATGGTAATGTGACCATCTATAAGGCTCGGCTTGTCGCTAAGGGTTATCGACAAGTTCAAGGGGTTGACTACGATGAGACTTTCTCACCCGTAGCGAAGCTGAAATCCATCAGAATCATGTTAGCAATTGCCGCATACTATGATTATGAGATATGGCAAATGGACGTCAAAACGGCATTCCTTAATGGTTTTCTTAAGGAAGAGTTGTATATGATACAACCGGAAGGTTTTGTCGACCCTGAGAATGCTGACAAGGTATGCAAGCTCCAGCGCTCAATCTATGGGCTGGTGCAAGCATCTCGGAGTTGGAACATTTGCTTTGATGAGATGATCAAAGCGTTTGGGTTCACACAGACTTATGGAGAAGCCTGTGTTTACAAGAAAGTGAGTGGGAGCTCTGTAGCATTTCTCATATTATATGTGGATGACATACTGCTAATGGGAAATAATATAGAATTCTTGGAAAGTATAAAGGCCTACTTGAATAAGTGTTTTTCAATGAAGGACCTTGGAGAAGCTGCTTATATATTAGGCATCAAGATCTATAGGGATAGATCGAGACGCCTCATAGGTCTTTCGCAAAGCACATACCTTGATAAGATATTGAAGAAGTTCAATATGGATCAGTCCAAGAAGGGGTTCTTGCCTGTATTGCAAGGTGTGAGATTGAGCTCGGCTCAATGCCCGACCACGGCAAAAGATATAGAAGAGATGAGTGTCATCCCCTATGCCTCAGCCATAGGGTCTATTATGTATGCCATGCTGTGTACCAGACCTGATGTAAACCTTGCAGTAAGTTTGGTAGGTAGGTACCAAAGTAATCCTGGCAAGGAACACTGGACAGCGGTCAAGAACATCCTGAAGTACCTGAAAAGGACTAAGGAGATGTTTCTCCTTTATGGAGGTGACGAAGAGCTCGTCGTAAAGGGTTACGTCGACGCTAGCTTCGACACAGATCCGGATGACTCCAAGTCACAAACCGGATACGTGTATATTTTGAATGGTGGAGCGGTAAGCTGGTGTAGTTGCAAGCAAAGCGTCGTGGTGGGTTCTACATGCGAAGCGGGGTACATAGCAGCCTCGGAGGCAGCACACGAAGCAGTATGGATGAAGGAGTTCATCACCGACCTAGGAGTCATTCCAAATGCGTCGGGTCCAATGGCTCTCTTCTGTGACAACACTGGAGCTATTGCCCTTGCCAAGGAGCCCAGGTTTCACAAGAAGACCAGGCATATCAAGCGTCGCTTCAACTCCATACGTGAACATGTTCAAGATGGAGACATAGATATTTGTAAAGTGCACACGGATTTGAATGTAGCAGATCCGTTGACTAAACCTCTTCCACGAGCAAAACATGATCAACACCAGAACTCTATGGGTGTTCGATTCATCACAATGTAACTAGATTATTGACTCTAGTGCAAGTGGGAGACTGTTGGAAATATGCCCTAGAGGCAATAATAAAATGGTTATTATTATATTTCCTTGTTCATGATAATTGTCTGTTATTCATGCTATAATTGTGTTATCCGGAAATCGTAATACATGTGTGAATACATAGACCACTACATGTCCCTAGTAAGCCTCTAGTTGACTAGCTCGTTGATCAATAGATGGTTACGGTTTCCTGACCATGGACATTGGATGTCATTGATAACGGGATCACATCATTAGGAGAATGATGTGATGGACAAGACCCAATCCTAAGCCTAGCACTAGATCGTGTAGTTCGTTTGCTAAAGCTTTTCCAATATCAAGTAACTTTTCCTTAGACCATGAGATTGTGCAACTCCCGGATACCGTAGGAGTGCTTTGGGTGTACCAAACGTCACAACGTAACTGGGTGGCTATAAAGGTGCACTACGGGTACCTCCGAAAGTGTCTGTTGGGTTGGCACGAATCGAGACTGGGATTTGTCACTCCGTGTGACGGAGAGGTACCTCTGGGCCCACTCGGTAGGACATCATCATAATGAGCTCAATGTGATCAAGGAGTTGTTCACAGGATGATGTGTTACGGAAACGAGTAAAGTGACTTGCCGGTAACGAGATTGAACAAGGTATCGAGATACCGACGATCGAATCTCGGGCAAGTATCGTACCGATAGACAAAGGGAATTGCGTACGGGATTGATTGAATCCTCGACATCGTGGTTCATCCGATGAGATCATCGAGGAGCATGTGGGAGCCAACATGGGTATCCAGATCCCGCTGTTGGTTATTGACCGGAGAGTTGTCTCGGTCATGTCTACGTGTCTCCCGAACCCGTACGGTCTACACACTTAAGGTTCGGTGACGCTAGGGTTGTAGGGAAAGTTTGTACGTGGTTACCGAATGTTGTTCGGAGTCCCGGATGAGATCCCGGACGTCACGAGGAGTTCCGGAATGGTCCGGAGGTGAAGATTTATATATGGGAAGTTGTCATACGGTCACCGGAATAGTTTCGGGGGTTATCGGTATTGTACCGGGACCACCGAAAGGTGTCCGGAGGTCCACCGGGTGGGGCTGATTTACCCGGGAGGCCTAATGGGCTGTATATGGGAGGGAACCAGCCCCCTAGTGGGCTGGTGCGCCCCCCCAAGGGCCCATGGCGCCTAGGGTTGGGAAACCCTAGGGGAGGGAGCCTTCCACCTTGCTTGGGGGGCAAGTTTCCCTCCCCTGGCCGCCTCCCCTCCCCTCAGATTGGATCTGAGGGGGCCGGCCCCCTCTCCTCTTCCCCCTATAAATAGTGGAGGGGTGGGAGGGAGGCCATACCTCATCCCTGGCGCAGCCCCTCCCCTCTCCAACACCTCCTCCTCCTCCCGCGGTGCTTGGCGAAGCCCTGCAGGAATACCACGCAGCTCCAACTCCACCACGCCGTCGTGCTGCTGCTGGAGCTGTCCTCCCCAACCTCTCCTCCCCCTTGCTGGATCAAGAAGGAGGAGACGTCTCCGCTCCGTACGTGTGTTGAACACGGAGGTGCTGTCCGTTCGGCGCTAGGTCATCGGTGATTTGGATCACGACGAGTACGACTCCATCAACCCCGTTCTCTTGAACGCTTCTGCTCGCGATCTACAAAGGTATGTAGATGCACTCCCCTCTCTCTCGTTGCTAGATGACTCCATAGATTGATCTTGGTGATGCGTAGAAAATTTTAAAATTCTGCCACGATCCCCAACACATTTCCACCACCAAAGAGATTTTAGACGCGTTTGGTTTAATGCTCAATTAATTAGGGCATGGTAACCGCAATCAAGTCCACAATTTTCTCTCGATGTAGGTGTGTATGTGGAGTGGAGTAAGTGCATGCATGTGTGTACCCGGGGTGGAAGCACTGCATGCATGTGTGTACGCATTATTTCCTCTAGTAATAGACGTCGTGCTATAACTACCAATGCTATTTTTCAGGCCGATCACTAGTCACCTTGGTCCCAGAGATTGCTGAAGCGCGCTCTATAAACAGTGACGGAGGAAGTAGTATGAGCGGATTCAAAGAAGAGCGTATTGATGGTTGCTTCTTCTGAGCAACTTACAGTGGAAAAGGTGGGGCTTACGATTTGACTGCTCATTACTCACTATTAGTGCGGCGCAACGACCCCGAGTCTCCCATGCGGTTGTGCACTACTCCCTCCGTTCCTAAATATTTGTCTTTCTAGAGATTTCAACAAATGACTACATACAAAGCAAAATGAGTAAATCTACACTCTAAAATATGTCTATATACATCTGTATGTGGTAGTCCATTTGAAATTTCTAAAAAGACAAATATTTAGGAATAGAGGGAGTATAATTTGGTGCATGGCACATGGACCCGGATGCTGAAGAGGCTTCTGGCAATGCTATCAAGCTTCCAGCATTTGTTTACATAATTGACGTACTATACAAATAATTTTCCAGTGACATGAAATTATACAATGCTCTGAGCTTTCAGCTTTTGTTTCGTGTGTCTTGCCATCCATGCTCTTTAGGAAAAAATAAAAAACTAACTTCCTTGCTAATGCATCTCAATGATTAGCAGATCAGAGCTAATATTTACATCACAATTGAAGACAAAGTTGTGAGAAGGTGTTAAATTAAAATTGATCCATGCTTTCATTGGCAGCAACTTCCCCCCAGCTCTGTCTAAATCAACAAGGCATGTTGGGAAAAAAAGTAGCTGTCAAGAGCATGCAACATTCCGATCATTTTGTGCAGTTCCACTAAAATAGAGCTGAGCGTCCCTGTTCCAAAGATATTAAGTATGATTACAACAATAGAGGAGTGTTGATGAAACAATAAACACACAAATAGAAGCCGGCCACCTTTGCAGTCTCTCTTAAGACTAACTAGCTGGAGAAGATTAAGCAAATAGTTGGAGAAGATTAGGCTCGGAGTTGGATGAGGAGGATAGAGCAAAACCAATCTCCCTTTGTGCAGTCGCACTGAAATGTAGAGACATTGCCCGTGTGACATTTTAGTAGAACTGCACAAAACACTCTTAAGAAAAAAGTGATTTGTGCAGTTCACCAAAAGATTGCAATAGCAACGAGGTGAAATGGATAGCCCTGTTTGCAAAAAAGAGGTAGAAAGGAAACAATTACTAGCCAATAACAGTTGATGACACATATGACTACAAAAAAGAAGCATATTCCTTGTCCTAAGGGAAGATAATAGCACGGTTGTGTTTATCTAAAACGGTGTGAGGACGAGATTGCAATATGGAAAGTACGCCGGACGAGCTACGTTTTGGGCAAAGAATAGGGAAGATCTACATGCAAGATTTTCCACATGCAGCAACGTGGGAAGATGGGCAGTGGAGCAAGGCCGGAGGGGATACCTGGGGGTCGTCGGGATGTAACTAGGAGGGCGGCGGCGGGCGGGATCTGCCCATACTGCGGCAGCGAGCAAGTGTCGTAGGCCCTACCGCGCCGGAGCTTGGTCAGAGAGAACGGCGGGTACCGCAGATCGGGACGTGCTGCCTCGGCGCGGTCGAACGGAGAAACGATGCACATCCTCCCTTTCCGCAAGCGGACGGGATGCGGCCGGATCAATGACCAACGGTGAGAGAGAGAGAGGCCACCGCCGCCTTGTGTGAGATACTCTGAAGAGAGGCAAACCCCGGCAGACAGGCTCCATTGTATATAGTGGAGCGGACTACTTTTTTCTCCATAAAAATCGTTTTATATTCTGTGTACGTGCCATTGAGCAATATAACTTTATTTAAAAATAACGCGCCAACACATCAAGTCGAACTTTATTTCGTGCACGCGTGGTACACGACCTCCGTAGGTAAACAACTACTACACGCACTCAAATTAGCACGTGGGCTGCCATTTCGTACAGAAATGAGCTCCACCGTGTACCCGTGCGGGTGTGGCTGGGCACGAAGCATGAGTACGTGCACCTATTCTCTTCGTGTACGTACACCACCTACGTGGGTTTGTGTGAGAGAGATACAAACCTAGAGAGAGATAGTGTGTGGGTTCGTGAGTGTTTTTTCTTGGGGGTGCGTGAGAGATAGACAGGGAATATGTGTCGATGATATTTCAAACAAAAAATGTAACATATGCAATGTGTGTGAAACAGAGGCCTAGATATATCATATATATAGAGGGGGCGATCCACGAGAAGAGAGTGGAGGTATCATCGGCGTGAGGTATCCATAGAATCGAAGAGAGGGATGAAGTGTGTGTGTGTGTGCGCGCGCGATCGATAAAGAGTGCCATCGAATTTGTGTGTGCCCACGTCAAAGATATAGGGTGGCTGGCCTACTGGAACATGAGAGGGGACAGGTGCAGTTTGACTCTGTGGCATGGATACCTACCTACAGCGTTCGACTATCGATGTGTGTGGGGGGGGGGGCAGAGACCTAACTATAAAGGTAGAATGGCTGTTATATGTGTGGAGGAGGAGAGAGACCTACATTATGTATTGAGGGAGATTGATCGGCATCCATACATATGTGTAGGAGAGGAATAAGGTTGGGAGAGAGACAGAGCTAGAGTGTCGGAGGGGTTGATGGTGGAGTTGCTTCTCACAAATGGTGGGAGAGGCCTGCTAGACAAACGGAGGGCACGCGTGCAATATCAATAAGAGAGGGGATGCCTACCTGTCTGTGCATGTGCGTGTGAGAGACGGGTCAGGAGGCATGCACGAATTATGAGGGGGGCGATATGGCTATGGTAAGCAGACGTAACTACATAGGAAGATCAATCGTCCTTTGTCGAAGAAAGGGAGAGACATAACTTGTGAGGTGCGTCGATCGATGCATGGGGAAAAGAGTTATAGTCGACCTAGGTATATGTAGGGAGATCGATCGGTATACATGCATGTATGTGTTAGAAGCAAATAAGACCCGGAGAGAAGGATAGAGAGAGAGAGAGGGATGCAGGTAGGAGCTGGTGTGAGATCCCTACTATATCGAGGGGGAAGGAGTGTGTGAGTATTAGATTGATGAAAAGAGGGGCGGGAGTGAGGCATGGACGGGGAGAACAGAAGAGGGAAATCTTGTGTTTGTGGTAGGCACACCTGACTAGAGAGGTATATCGATCGGTGTGTGCCGGAAAGAAGGAGCTGGGGGGCCTACACACGCCGTGGGTGAACGACCTAAAGTGAAATGACGAATGTGCATGATGGAACTAGAGAATGCCGAGGGAGGGTGAGAGGGAGGCGGGTGTGTGCATGCACGAGAAAAAGTTAGCGCTAGGTACAAAGATAAGAGGATTGTGTAGGTGTAAAAGACGAATAAAGATCATAATTCATTATAAAAGTGGATTCAGATATTTGAAGAAGATATCATAGTGTTTTAAACCGACGCATGAATGAATATATATAATGGTGATACGCATGGTGTGGTTATGAACATGTTATACTACATATAATATATAGAACATTTATTTGAATTTGTGATAATGTGTGGCTTTTGTAGCTCAGGGCTAAATACTTGTCATAATGTAGGGGGCGGGGCACTATACTTTGTGTGATAAACACAGTGTACGTATGAAACATGGTTTAGATTATGAAGATCTAGTTATTATTTGGAATCAACATCAAGTGTATTCAAAATTTCGAATTCGAGTTCATATAGTACACATAGTTCATATCTATCTCTATAGTAATCATGTAGTGTGTTGTTAAGATAATACACGAATGATGATTTAAGTTGGCAACAATAATGATTGTAGATTATTATTCAAAAAGAGAAACAAATTCAAATTTAGTTCGAATTGCAGCGGTAGTATAACATTTGGAATGCACTAAAATGTTGGTATGAGTAGGTTACATGCATTATATAGCCAGGGAAAAAATATAATTGGACATAACATGGATTCATAGCTTTGAATAGCATTTGTACAGTAAAACGAGATAAGACTCTCTCTTTGTGTGGTGCGAATAGTTTTATTTTTTTTCTTTTTTTCAGTGAGGAAAGTGCGAATTGATTTGGTACGTACAATATTACACGTTAGGCTTGTCCCTAAAATTCAACCCGCGCCATGTTATATCCCGAAAATTCAGATATCGTGCTCCCAAAACTTGCGCCTTCACAACCCGCGCCTTGCTATCCCGAAATTACAACGCGCGCGAAAACTCCCTCCAGCTGTCAAATCCCAACACACAAAATCCCCCTTCTAACCCTGAGCCGAAAGGGCCGCTAGTTCAAATCGGTGGGGGTACTTTTGTAACACACCCTACATTTTAGACAAGCGCGTCCCTAAGTCATGGTTCCCCCCTCCCATCACCTCCTTTTCGCCATTCGAAATCCCAGGCCACCATAACCTCTCTGCTACAGCCGCGAAACCCCACCCTCCTCCGTCCACCACCCCACCACTGCCCAGCCAGAGCCTCTTCCCCAACGACGTCATCCACCGCAACAGCCCGATGTCCCTCATATACCTCCCCGGATGAGGATCCGTCGTCGATCTCGTCGTCCCGCCGGTCCAGCCGCCCCGTCCTCCACCTCCAAGGAGCTGCTCCGACGATCGCCTCGTCTATCGCGGCTGATCCATCCCCACAACGCCGCCTTAACCTGCTCCACCGGAACCGCAGCATCCTCACCGACTCCTCGGACGAAGCCGAGGCCTACTGGCACCACTAAAGAGGTTGTACACTCATCGCATCGCACCTTCTCCTTAACTCGACCTCCCGGCGCCGACGGTGCTCCATCCCGCACCCCCATGGCGCGGCTACCTCGAAGCCGGCGCCGCGGGCGACATCTACACGACGGCTCTTCCCCAGTGCGAGGCCCCTTCGGCGGCGGCGGCCATACCAGCCGGATCTGCTGCTGCTGCTCCGGCTCTCGCTCGCTCGCGCTGCTGCTGCTGCTGCTGCTCCGTCTCTCGCTCGGTCGCGCTGCTGCTCTGCTCTCCCCCTCGCTCATGCTGTTGCTCTTCTCTTACTCTCGCTCGCGCTGCTGATGCTGGTACACGGGTTGCTGCAGCTACACGAGTTGCTGCTCTGGCTCTAGTTCGCGCTGCTCCTCAAAGCGTTGTTGCTCCGGCTGCTATCTGCTACTGTGTTCCCCGTCGATCGCCTGCTGATTTAGATCACTGTTTCTCTACTACTAGTGCTCGAGCGACCTAAACTACATGTGAAGTGCCTCTCTGCTACCAGTGCGTTCAGTTTTGACAGTAACATTTAGATTCCAGAGTAAATTTCAGTTTCGACAGTTAAGTTCAGAGTCAACAATTTTTACCTCATATGTTGTAGTCAGGTGTTTTTTGGTGATGTACATTTTACATCTATCACTTTTTGGTAATGTATTTACATCATCTATTGGAAATGCTATTAGAATCCCACTTGAGATTAACGATGTCTGTCTTGTACTGCTTCAGCCTCGACGTCTTACGGCGAGCTAGAGCTGCTCCAACGACGGAACCATCCATCACAATAGAGCAGTGCCCTGGACGCCGTCTACAGATTCCTCAGATCTTCCTCCGCACCTCCGACAGCCACCTCTGCCGCAACTTCTTCAGCGACAAACCCAATGATGCTGAGGTCGACACGGCTACGACAAAGAGGTTGTACACTTGTCGCATCACGTATTACTCTACATTCATGTCGATCCATTAGGGCTATTTTGGTTCAAAGGAAAAAGTGAAGGAAAAACATAGCAATAGGAAATTTTCCTATGGTACTCTACTATTCAATTATTTATGCATTTTGTTGAAAGGAATGGAGCAAAACATCCACCTGGACCTACTTTTCAAAATCCTATGCATGAAAACAAGACCAAGTGCATTAGTGGCAGAATAACATTCTAACTGTACAAGCTTTCATATGGTTTCACTTTAATTTGGCTATGTTTCTTTGCATTCCTCTGCTCTTCCAATTCCTGTGAACCAAACACCCAAGTTGACAGAAATCCTGTGTTTACAAATGCTCTGTTTCCCACGTGCATTCCTATCCTATTCCGGTGTTTTTCCTATTCCTGCGTTTTTAGAATCCTGCAAGCCAAAGGAGCCCTTACATAATTACTTAAGTTACACATAGGTGTCGAAGAAAAGTTTGTGTGGTTTGTCCTGCTCCTGCCGCGACGTCGTCCACCTTACCTGAGCTGCTCCATCGACAGAAGCATCCACCAAACCAGACATCACGACTCCTGACCGTCTTTCGCTACCTCAGATCTCCTTCCCTGCCGCCGGCACCCACCGCAACTGCATCACCATCATCGACTCAGCAGATGAACCTGAGGAGTACACGGGTCCACAAGAGAGGCCGCACTCTTTTGTTTCTGCTTATGTTATGCATTGCTTAATATTACCTGCTACTTTATCGTCGTGTTCATCTCTTAGACTCCAAGTCAGGTCCAAATTAATGTTCAAACTTGAGTTCTAAAATTACTTGTGGGGCACATATCGAGGCAGCAATGAATAATATCTCTGTCTATTATCTGGTTCACCTAGGATATGCCTATGTTGTTCATCTTGGGTGGGAAACAAATAGTAAAACAATCATCATCTGTATTTTTATTAAATTAAAGCTATCATCAGCCTGCTATCTTTATTTTTGGATCCATCCACTGATTGTTACCATCACTCTAGATTTCTGCATGCTCTCCTTACATAATCTCACTATATTTTTTTCGTATGCATGTCAGATATTGTACATAGTCATGCTGAACATGTAGAGAAAAAGAGAAGAGTTTTGCGCGGCAATACAATGTCATGCAGACATCGCTCCACGGTGGGTTCAATGGCAAACCCTCCCCCCTCTCCAGATTGTAATCCAGAGAAAGATATCTGTTCTGAGGCGGATTCAGACGCAGCTGACCACTCATATACCCCAAGGTGTTTGCTCTAACTTGGCATGATGATGTTGGTCATATCATGCATATGTTGCCTTGGAGTGCCTACTTTCGACATCATATATGTCATCTGCTTAGTTTAGACATGTTCTGTAATGCCACCTGTTTAGTTTCTATATCATATATGGGAATTATGCAGTCTCATCTCTTTTAGCCAGCCATAATATATGTGAAATATGCAATGTCATACTGTTTAACCAGGCATCATATATTTGAATGATATCTTGCCCATCCTTTTCTTCATTACATTTTCATTTGTCAACAATGTTTGTACATTAAACTACTCTTCCTGTGAATCAGCCATTTCAATGGGTGATGAAAAAATCTGGAGTGAAAACAAGATCTTCAGAGCAGACAGTGCTACCCGTCGAAGCAGATCTCTTGCTGGGTCCCGATAACTCCTCAGAAATGGATTCAGAGGCAGATGACCAGTCCTATTCCCCCACCGAGGTGTATGCTCTAACTTGGCACGGTTATACTGCTCATATCATGCATATGGTGTCTTGCATTGCATAGTTTAGACATCATATACACAATATTCAACATCATGTTCTTAGTTCAGACATCATATATGCGAATGCCCTCTGCTTAACATATAAATCACATATGTGAATTAAATCATGCGATCCTGATTACTTAGATAACATGTATGTGAATTATGTCATGCGAACCTGTTTACTAAAGACATCATATAATTATCTCATGCCATCCTGTTTAGTTAGTCATCATATTTTTGAATTATATCTTGCTATACTATCCAGTTTAGATAGACATCATATATGTGAAATTATGTCATGCTATCCTTTTTAGTTAAACAATATACATGTCAACTATTTCATGCCCTCTTTTTTCCACACTATCTATTGCATCTGTCTCTCATATAATGTCTGTACATTCAACTATGTTTCCTGTTTATCAGCCATTTGAATTGGAGCGGGTGCTGGCAGTATCTAGCGGAGTAAAAACACGGTCTTCAAATAAAATAGTGCTACCTCTTGATGGAGATAGCACCCCGGTTGAACATGCACGAGAACCAGCCCTACCACACATAACCCAGACTCTCGCAAATTGTACCCCTACTGCGATGGACAGAGAACCAGCTTCACCCAATCTAACCCCAACCCCAGTAGATAGTAACCCAGTTCCTATTGACACAACACCATCTCCACCATAGAGCTCCCAAACAAGAGCAATTAGTAAGGCAGCTCCAGTGCCCAAAGCGCCAGTACTACCACGGCGAACCCCAACTCCACAAGTTGGTACACCTATTCCTGTGAAGGAAGCACAACCAGCCATTCGTAGTTTAGCATCTATCGCATTTGATGTTGTTAAATCTATGTGCGTATCTTCCCATCATGGAAATATTATACTGAAGATGAAGAAAAATACCAGTTGCAGGTGTTTGTCCAGGAGTTATGTGTAAGTAATGTTATTCATGATAATTACTTTGCTTTGTCCCATACATTCTACCTCCATGATAGTTATAATACAGCAAATTTTCTCATTTTTCTCTATAGAGAAGGACCGATTTGGAAACTCAGGATGAGATAACCTATGCTAATACCTCTGCTATCTTCAAGAATGCTTGGTGGCAGTATCGGAATTATCTGAACAAAACGTACTTCACTGGTAAAGAAACTCATCAAATTCCCTTACGTTCTCCTGAGACACATTTACTGGACGATGACTGGGAACACCTTGTTCTGTACTGATCCCGAACCAAGAATATGGTAAAGTCTATGAGCTCATTTTTTATTTTTAAGTACTATATGCATACGTCTTACTGTACTCTGTTCATGTAGAACAAGTGCTTAAACCTGAAAAACAACTGTTCTCATTTAAGATTCCATTGCTATCGTGCATACTGCTTTGCTCTTGTATCACTGTATTTACTCATACAAACTTATTTTTAAATTGAAGAATCCAATCGAAACTCCAATGGCACAACAGGTATGTTTACGCATGTTTCTTTAACAGGTTTGCTCTTATAAATAGCTCTGTTGATTTCAATTTCAATTGTGTATACAGTTGACTTCTCATATCATGCAGATTACTAGCATCACAACAGAGCCAATAGTGTTGTTGTACATGTAGACCCGTGGTACCCATCTGAAATCTTGTTATGCCGTGTAGTTTCCCACGCTTTGTATTCTTTCAGTGCTGCTTTGTCTTGAACTGATATGATTTGAACCGTATCTCTATTTTGATTTGGCAAGACAATGCAGTGACCCTATGACATAGATATATGTTTGTTTGACGCTTTTATTATGTACTACTTGGCAATAGAAGACTTGGTAGTTTAATCATGTCCACCTTATTAATGAACTGGTTCACCGAAATGAATTTCATATACTACTACATGCTAAACCTGTTATGTGTCTACTTGTTTCTTCTTTTATAATGCTGACATAGTATTGGGGAAGAGTGCCTTATTAAGCAATGATAAAGGAAGTAATGCAGATAAGGTTCAGGATAGTGAGACATCCTTGTTGGTCTCCAACAAAGCTGATAAAACAACTAAGAAAAACTATCTTGAAGACAATGAGACAACCCCAAAGTCCTGTCTTGGTGTAGTGTTCGAGTTACTGGCCACTACCGCTGGCACAAGCTATTCAAACTCACTGTCTGAATCAGTTCGGTTTCTTGAGTCTCAACTACAAGCGGAAAGACATGATCAGTTGTGCTGCGATAAGAAGCCGAAGGACTGCGGAAGTCTCTGGAGCATTCAGATGCATACTTTCTGGTGCAACAGCAAGCGTTGAGGATTTTAGCGCCAAACAGAAGAAAACTAATAAGTTGCTAAGCTTATTGCTAGCATGGTGGATACCCAGATAACATTTCTTGAGCTCTTCTGAAGTTGTTTCAATTATGGACTTGTTTTGCTGTCGCGTTTATTTGCACTGGTGCCCAATTTAGACGGCCAGTGTATGTAATATGCTGCTTTGTTCCCTATATTTGCACTGGTGACGAATTTTGATGCCCAGTGGATGTAATATATGTAATAGCCATAATAGCCTAGCGTTAGTTGCTTGCTTATTTATTTCCTTATTGTCTTGTTTAGTTGTTTGCTTGTAGTCACTGCAGTTCTTTTTCCGCGTTTTTCTAATGGCTACAATAACCTATTTTTATAACTTGGTCACAATAACCATGGCAACACACAGACTGTTGTAACCATGGTCCTGCTACCTGCTGTAGTGACCATGAGCCTCCTACGGGCCGTAGAATCTATGGGCCTTCTACGGGTCGTCTAATCAATGGGCCTTCTACGAGCCGTATAATCGTTTCGCCAAACATGGGTCGTACTATTCGTGGACCAATAACGGTCCGCAAAATAGGCCGTAAACGGGCTAAAGTGAAAATCGTCTGTTTTATGGCCCGACCATAACGGGCCGTTAATAGGCCGTATTTGATGACGCTATGAAAACAGCCCAACGGGTTAACGGGCCACAAACGGGCCGACTGTAACCACGGGCTGAATTTGGCCCATAAGCGGAACAGGCCAGTAACGGACCGTAAGTAACCGAATTCTGAAAATGAGCCCAAGAATAAATGAACCCTTCGAAGGCCGAAAGTTAACACGGGCTGAAAACGGCCGACGAAATAATGAGCCGTTAATAGGTATAAAGCGATACACTGTTCATTATTGGCCAGTTTCACCTTGGGCCTTTAATGGGCCCAGAGTTACAAAGGGCCTCGTATGAGCCAAAAGTCGCCATAGACCATAAATGGACCGGAAGTTACAACGGACCGAAATCATATTGGACGACCCAGATGACGTTACTGGGCCTAATTCGGATATGCCGTAACATGCCGTGAGTTAGCGGGCTGTAAATGGGCTATATGCGAACATGCCGTTAACAGGCTTTTCATGGGCCGGCCCGCTACCTTTTGACCAAGTCAAACGGGCCAGCCTTTTCACCGGAATGGGCCTCTGTTGGGCCGTGCCACGTGTCAACGTATCATAGGCGCCTCCGGTCCAATGAGTGGATGACATCTATCCCAACGATGAGCCGACACATGGTTCCTCTGACCTTTGAGAATTTTACACGTGAAAAATCCCCATTGGTCCGGGCTGTTAACGGGTTATCGGATTCAAACCAGAACCCGATAGCTTAACGGCGACCCGTTACGTTGGTTGCCACGTGTCAGTTAACCTTGACGAAACACTTCCATGACGCGTCATTTATCATCATGGAAGTGGACACTTCCGTGATGATAATTTTGGTATTGTCATGGAACACTTCTACGACAGCACAGGTATGACTATCTTGATTCTGTCATACAATCATCATGGATGTACATGCATGACAGAAAACATGACCTACTGTGACAAACACGTATCATCACAGAAGTGTTTTTTTTTGTAGTGATTGGAGCCGTATCAGAGTATCAGTGCCGTTTGGAACGGCAACACGGTCGTTCTTGACGTATCGGTGCTTCAGATAGAAAATGTTCAATTTAATAAGAAACCAAAAAATGTCAGCGGTTTCAGACCTTCACACACAAATTAAGCACATCTAGTTGTCTAGTAAGCATTGACTAGTATGGTATTAGTAAGCTATAAGATTTGAAACAAAGTTATTACTCACTGTATCTTGTTAGCATAGCAACCATTAAGCTAAGTACGTATAACTCGAGGCAATGACTTCCTAGGTTCAAAAGCTTATGTACTATTCAAGAGTAACAAATATACACCTACTTAAGGTTGGTTATGTCACTTCTACAGTGGAGCTAACTATGGTAGTATAATCTCCCAGTTTTTGTCGAGGGCTACATTTAACACCCCACCATTTAACATCAGAGATTCTGAATAAAAAAATGATACTCCCTCCGTCCCAAAATTCTTGTCTTAGATTTGTCTAAATATGGATGTATCAAGTCACGTTTTAGTATTAGATACATCCGTATCTAGACAAATCTAAGACAAGAATTTTGGGACGGAGGGAGTACAATATGAGCACCATACTCATCTCAACATCATCAGATCATCCCTCGTTTCGTACTGCACTGTATGTTCCTTCCATGATTCCATCAATCAGCTGAAAAAATAATGTTGGCGAAAATTGGGTTAGCATAAGAAAAATAAATGCACTTTACATTGCATATTGTCCTGGAATACTTGGCTTCTGCCACATCTACATCTACAGGTATAAAAGATGTGAAGTACAAAAATCACATATATATTTATTATTTCTTAGAAGTTAAGTAATTTGTTTCCAAAGAAGGGAAAAGACCCCCCCAAAACAAATCACTTCACGTACATATGGCATTCCTTTACAAGTGAGAATGATTCTGAATTTGGGACAATCCATTGAAAATTTCATACATCAGTATTTAGCCTGGTTGATTGATGGAGCTAATCAAGGGTACTTGTCCATCCCAACTACGTGTTCATTATTCAAAGTTCATACTCTTATAACATCTAGAATTAGCAGAGAGCACTTAATCATAGTAAATGGAAGAATTCCCATTGACACCAACAATTAGAGTTGTGAAGAGCATCTTCATTGGTACCTCAGTACTGAACTGCTATGAAACAATTAGCTAGATGATAAATCAGGGCAGGAAAAGTAGCTACTTTTGCTGAGAATTTTTAATATCAAATCCACACTCGTGTCTATAAATTTAACTCTTGTAGATACATGAACCAAAAACTTTGTAGAGTTGTATACAATCGGCCGTAGTGAGTAAACTTTCTCGAGCTGTCTAACAATTGTCTTCAGTTGTGCAATGTCTGAACCTGAATAAAAAAAAGATTGATCCATGTACCTAAAAAGGCTGGATACAAGCACATGATATTCTACAAATCATAGGAGAGTACACGTACACTAACCTGGCTTAAACCATTTGCAAATCACGAGCACTTGTAATTTCTCAAAAAACCTACCACTGCTAGAACCAGTCTCCAATGCTTTCACTAATAGCACCTGCATCAATTTGTTAGCAAAAGGAAAAAACCCAGCAATAAGGAAGACTAAGTAACTCGGTGGAAGGGGGGATCAAGGAGGGAGGGGAAATCTGGCTTCCTACGGACAAGTGAACGACCCCCACCATTAGTTCTCATCGAGCAGAGGACAGATTCACTACCTTGGTATGGAGAATCTCACCTGCATCGGGTTTCCACCGGCGCGGATCTAAGCAGCGCGTTGTACCAAAGTGGGGAGCAGGCACCGCGCTCGCCGTCAGCGGGGAGGTAGCCGTGGTCAGGAGCCCTCCCATGCTCGCCAGCGTGAAGGATCGCGAAGAGGAGGAGCGCGATGCCTTGGTGGTCCCTTGGACGGCACCGCTTTCTCTTGCGCTTGCCGTTGCCGCGCATCACAGTGGACAAGGATTGGTGTTCGTCGTTGGATCTGTTGCTGGGGAGGAAGATGACGTCGACCTCGACACACCGGCGCCGTCGACCTCGACGCACAGGCGGCGTCGACGTTTGTGCCGAAGGGAGGGAGGCGACGTCGACCTCGCGCATCAGAGGCGTCTGGAGGGAGGCGACGCTGACCTTGACGCCCCAGCGCCATAGATCCAGTTGCGGGCGCGCAGGTCGGCTAAGGGGGCGGTGGTGGCAGAGGGGGCGGCGGTGGTGGCAGAGGGGGCGGCGGCGGTGTCGGTCGAGGAGGAGGGGTGGGAGGGTTCGATTTGGGGGGAGGGGAACAGGTCGGGCCGGCGGCTAATTCTTTTGAGCAAAAATCTTTAGTCTACCGCGCGCTCTCCCGGCCCAACTATTTTTTGGGCTCGCGCCACGGATAGGCCGGCAGACAGTGGGCCGTAGTTTAGTTCTCCCGGCAGTTTTGATGACGTGAGATGCGGACATCATTCCTGGCTCAAGATGGCAACGGGACGAAATCCATCGGGTTTTGCCTTCCCAAACCCATCCCCACGAGAAAATCACAAATCCTTCCCCGTCCCTGTCACCGTGCGCGGGGTTAGTTTTTTGCCCGTCCCCTAAACCCATCGGGTTTTCTAAACCCACGGGGAAATCGGCATATTTAGACAAATATAGTAGCAACAAAGAATAGCATTGCATCAGAAAAAATAGCATATTTCAGCAGCATAACTTGCGAAAATTTCAGCACAATACAATAGTACATTGTTCAGCATGTACAAGGAGCACATTTCAGCAGCATAACTTGAGCAAAAAGAGTAATAACAGCGGCTACAAGGAGCAAATTTCAGCACAATACAATAATACATGGTTCAACAGCTACAAGGAGCATATTTCAGCAGCATAACTTGAGTGAAACCAGCAATAACAACAGCTACAAAGAGCAGTAACAACAGCTACATAAGCATATTTGAGCAACAAACAATAGCATATTTCAGCCATACATGGTTCAACAAGACGTCCAATTACGCTTAGTGTAGTATTTTGACGGGGATGGCGGGTTTCGGGTTCGGGTATTGCTCAAACGGGTTTGAACCCGCGAAACGTGTCGGGTTTTATACTTTACCCAGCAGCAGCCCCACGGGGTTAAAAAGACGCCCATCCCCGTCCCCTAATAGGGTAAAAACCCGCGGGGACGCGGGTTTCGGGGCCCCATTGCCATCTTGATTCCTGGCAGTGCACCCGCCCTTGCTGCTTAACTTCTACCGGCAGTTTTACCACTGTTATGCAGTTTTGCCGGCAGTTACCATATCCCCGGCAGATGGTTTGCCCTTATTCTCATATTTCTCCCGGCAGTTAATTGCCCCCAATTTAGTGGTAATTTTATAAAATCTTGTTTGAAGAAGCCCATTGTTTCGGATGACAAATGGAGCAAGCCGGACCCGAAGTTCATCGGGGTTAATGTTGATGTGGTGTTTTATGAAGATGAAGGTATTGGTGCCACGGCTACTGTCATTCATGATGAGAAGGGCTACTTTTTACCAGCGGAACGCAAATTCATGCCACATGTGTTAGACGCGATTATGTTGGAAGCGATGGCTATGTGAGCTTGATTGGACCTTGCAAATTCCCTTTTTCCATCATGTTGAAGCATAATCAAATTCTCTTAATGTTATCAACTTTTCACGGGTCAAGCACAGTGGTGGGATGTTACAACAACAATTTTCGTGAAATGTGTGGATACGACAATGAATATTGGAAAGATCATCTTTAAACATTTTCCTCATATGGTTAATCCCGTGGCTCGTGAGTTAGTTCAGTTTAGCTACTGTAATAAACTTTGTAATAATTGGGTTGACGAGGCCTGGGCTGCATCTTCAACAAACTTGTGAATGATGTAAATGTTCCCTGAGTTAATAAAGCAACCATGATGGTCTTCATTAAAAAAAGAGCAACTCCAATGCAGACCACGAAAATGGACACAACAAATGGCCGCAGACACGTCCAGACCTGTTCATGGATAGGGATAGTGGCGGACACCACCCAACAGAAGTCACCAAATGTCCGATTTTTTCCTCTAACCAAAGTACTCAAAATAATAAAAAATAAAAAACACAATTATTAAGCAATTGTGAGATAAACATTCCAATACAACAACAATTTAAAATAAAAATATCACAATCCAAACATAAAGTTTTGAAATAAATTAGTTCAAGTTTGAATTCAACATAGTCGGACACGTGTTCTTTAACAAGTCATGACCAACTAATCAACTGCTGAGATTTTAGCAGCACAAGTAAACAATGGCAAACAACAGAATGAGCTTAAATCCCAATGGTTCAGTCTTCAGGTGCACACGTGGGGCCCAACTGATATGTAATGTTAGGTTATCAACAACCGCAGCAGCAATCTCAGGCGAGAGAGGGGGGGTGAAGCATAAACATCAACCAGAAAGAGTTGGAAGTTCCGAATAGGGAACCAGATGATCTTCTTATGAAGTGCATTCTGGTTGCTGAAAGGAAAAAGTTTCTACCCCGACAAAACGGTTTTGTTGCATAGCTACCCTACCTTTGAAGCTATGCCCTCCGGAGGCTTCTTACTGCAGAAATAACTTCTGTGCAACATGAAAGACAAAGCATGGACTTTCGTTGAGACTCCACATGTGTATAACACAAAGGTTTAGCATGCTTAATGACATTGTTGTTATAACTCCCGATGAAGTCTCTTGTGGTGCAGAAAGTAAATCACAACAGCGCAGTGTCATTAAGCACCTATATGGTTTCTGATTGATACTAACAATTTTTACTCAAGTGTACTTATGTGCGCTAGTAATCAGTAGATATATGTGCTTTCTGTGAGATTCAGAAGCTAGGATAGCTCGGTTGCTAAATTCACAAGATAAGTGAGGTGCAGTGCTCACTGCTCAGTGCCCCATTCTATAGCAGAGCATAAGCCAACACAAAATGCATGGCAACTTTGAGGAATTGATGGCTAAACTATCCAATCAAACTCAAAATACAAACGCATAGACAAAGAACAAAACAAGATTCTACTTATCCTTGTGTAAACTTTCACTTAAGCTATGTAACGTAGCCTGGCTCAAACACTAAAGAACATGGTACATCCAAAACTGAAGATAACTGGCTTATGCAGCAACTCAGTACTCCCTCTGTAAAGAAATATAAGAACGTTTATATTTCTTTACGAAGGGAGTAATATAATAGGGCAGGTCAGAAACATCTAGCACTGGATGCTGCACCCCAGAAATCACAAGCAGAGTTACCTAGCATTTGTTATCCTGATCACCAGGATGCATAAGATAACACATCAGCCTAGCTCCCTGTAAGACTCTGATTATCTGATCATATTCAAATTAATAGAGGTGCCATCATATAAAGGCGAAGAAAAATATGTGCTAGACAGACAGGCATTAGATAAAATGATAGGTCACAGTATATTTTGAGTGAACAATACAACTACTAGCTTCAACACTTTCAGATACTCATAGTCATGCTAGTCGAAAGATTCATGCCTTGGTTAAGAACAAACATAGATGCCTAAATACTCAACAGTGCCTTGCAAGTCGAACAACCAGTGATTCCCCAAAAGAGCTCGGATCATGGAAATATATAGGCAATCTCAGGTGCATCAATGAAACGGGTCGTCAACGGTAAGGTCAGACGCTTTCTGGAAGCTCCGCTTCCAAACACCGTCCTTTGGGTTTGGCCCTAGCACCAACATCACAACATCCTTACCAGCCCATGGCTGATAGGTATGATCCCCCAATTTGCGTGTCACCTCATTAGCCTGATCCGCCGAATCAAATTTTTCTTTGGTCAGCGCAACCAGTGCAGCCTGCAGCTGCTGCGCGTTGCTGCCAATGAACTTGATGAACTCAAATTCACTCTGATCACCGCGGAATTCATGGACATAGACCTTCTTGACGTGTGACTTGATGCAGTTAACAGGACGGACCTCCCTCCAAAACATGGCAAGGTGCCGTCCAGTGGGCCCATCGGCTGGAGCAGACTGGAAAATTAACAATCCAATTACAGATGGATAACGCATGAGAAGAACCAACTGGCCTTCTGTTGCTAAGGATGACTGAACAAATGAGTGTGGAATATATACTGGGTGTCACCTCGATGTGCAGTATCTCAACGTTGGGAAAGCACCTAAGGAAGCTGACCAGCAAATTGACCTCCTCCAAGGAACCAAAATTAACCTTCAGGCCCAATATCTTGACGGCGTCTGGAACCATGGTGCTCGGGCTCGCCCTTGTGTTAGGCTGCATTGACCGAACCATGCACCAAAAGAATATACATCATCTCTAGAACGTACAATCTAGATATAGAGAAAAGTATGTTTTTGGTCCCTCAAGTTTCCAGAAAGTATAGACATGGTCCCTCAAGTTTTTTTGGTATACATTTGGTCCTCCAAGTCTCAAAACC
Organism: Thinopyrum elongatum; assembly: GCA_011799875.1. NCBI lineage: Eukaryota > Viridiplantae > Streptophyta > Magnoliopsida > Poales > Poaceae > Thinopyrum > Thinopyrum elongatum. The sequence goes on along the minus strand of CM022302.1, from coordinate 445,611,777 downwards.
AGCTAAGTTTAGTCCAAAACCAGATTTTGACTGGGTTTGACCGCCCAGACTTTGACCGGGTTTGACCGATGAACAGTAAATTCAAAAAAAATTCAAAAACAGTTCAAGTGATGGAAAGGTAGTACCTTGATGACTTTGTCACCGATATGCAGCTGGTGAATTCTTGGCTCCAAGTAACCGAGCACCCGCTGTTTGGGTGCACAAGCAATCTTGACCTTCACCGGGACCCCATCACCTTCACCAGAACCTCCAGTAGGCGCTTCAAACAGGATGAGCCGCTCCAGGACCGGCGCGTCCACCACGGCGATCTCCCCCTCCACCATGGACAACCAGAGGAGCACGCACTGCAGGCTTTTGCTGCGGAGATGGACGCGCTCGGGCGTCTTGTTGAAGATGAGCGCGAGGGTCTCGAGAACCGGGCTGCAGGCGAGCATGTAGTCGAGGCCTCGGTTGGTGATGGTGATTAGGAACATGTAGAGCTCCCGGAGGTAGGGGAACACGTTGGCGCCACGGGGTAGTCCGGCTGTGTCCGGGAAGGTCCAGAAGCCCAGGAAGAGGCGCTGGAGCGAGGCGCAGCGGAGGACGTCAGCGGGGAGGGGCAGGGTGTCTGCGGTGGGGTCGCAGACATTGTCGACGAGGATGAGGTGCTCGACGCCCTTGGAGGCGAGGAGGCGCGGCCACTCGGCGAGCGCGCGTCCGTGGTACGCGAACCGGCAGCGGGCGAAGGTGACGCCGCGGAAGGGACCCGAGTGGTCGGCGAGGACGCGGCCGACCATGGACCGGGGCAGATCTACGTCGCGGAGGACGAGCGGGGCGGATCGCCAGAGGTGCCGCCAGCGGGAGGCGAGGGAGGCGGTGCGGGCGGCGTCCTTAAGGGCGAGGCCTGAGACGATGTTGCGGAGGAGGTCGTCCGGGAGGGCGCTGACGCAGTCCTCGCCATCGTAGCCCGCGGCGGCGGAGAGGGAGGGGGGCTTTGCGATGGCTTGGGCACCGCCGGCCTCGGGGAACCACCCCATGACTTGCTCGATGATGGCGGCCATGGCCGGGGGTGGGAGTGGAGTGGAGGCAGCGCTGACTGTAGGAAGGGGAAGAGAGATATGGATTTTGCTGGGCCAGGTGAAAAAGGTCGGAAGCCGGTTTCTCACGGGCCCGTTTCGACGGGTGGAGCGGAATGTTCTTGCAATTGTTTACTCCTCCGTACTTACTCCTCCGTACTTTTCATAAAATCTCGAGAGTCAATTAATTTACTCCACTTATTAATGGTTCTTTTTTACTAAGGATGTCGATAACTGCCACACGTGTGGCAGGAAGGAAGGCGCACCACACGTCTCTAAAGCAAACAGATTGCCACGTCATTGCATGTATGCATGTGGAAATCTTTTTAGATTTCCAGTTTTTAAAAAGTTTTATCTCTTAAATTAAAAATCCGATTGAAAATCCGTTTTCACCATTAAATCTGTCGCGACGAGATCTTCGAAACTAGATCTCATATCGATATGTTTTGATGACTCTTTTTTTTGGTTAAAAGTTGTCAGGTCTATTACACATAAATTGCCATGGTGTTTACATTGAAGTTGCCATGATATGTTTCAGGATTTGTCTAGGGCACATCTAGATGTGCCTTAGTTATTGCACATCTAAGTGACACAAGCAAGCATAGAAAGTAAAAGGAAAAGAAAAAAAATCCACATGAATCTTCGCGTAAGATCAATGATATAGGACTTAGATGTGCAATACTTATGGCACATCTTGATGTGCTTTAGCAAAACTGTATGTTTCAACTATCTTTTCTTCTACGTTTAAAGTAAATTTTGACATATTATAAAAAATAAAATTAAGAAACTAAATTTACCATGAACCATAAACTAAAATTGCCATGATACATGCACTTAAAAATTGCCATGGTTCATAAAAAAATAATTTTCATGGTCAAAATACTGTAATTGCCATGGTCAAAATACTAAAAATGCCATGATCTATAAACTAAAATTGTCACATGGCAACTTTAGTGTAAACAGTATGGCAACTACAGTGTAAACATCATGGCAACTTTTGGCAAAAAAAAATCGTTGAAACATATCAAGATTGGATCTAGTTTTGAAGATCTCGTCGGGACGGATTTAATGGTGAAAACGGATTTTTAATTGGATTTTTTAATTAGAAGATAAAACATTTTTAAGCCGAAACCAAAAAGATTCCCGCTGATGTCATCTGTTTTGACGTGACAAAATGAATGGTAATGAAGGCGTTTGGGCCATATTGCTTCGTGCCACACGTTATCATTTGGGTTTACTAAAGACATCTTCACGCGCCGCGCATCAAAATGCCGCTAAATATCACGGTTCGAACACGTCGTGTCATCCAACACGGTGCATCAAAAGTTCACCATCGGTCTGCACGTTCAAATTCTCGCAAACTGGTGGCCAACCTGGGTATATTTGTGGACGTCCGAATAGCCGCCACGTAGGCTTCCGACATCCCCGGTTCACAAAAAAAGAACCATTCGGAGCCCTGCTTTTCTCCCCGCGTCCATCCGCCCTTGCTGTGTCCGTGTAGTCCGAGACCATGTCGTCGCTATACCACCCACTCTACAGTCCAGGCCTTGTGGGACCTCCCCCGCTCCACCCAGGCGCCAGCCCCGACTTGCCTGCGCTTCCCTTCCATCCCTAGTCTAACCACCACCTAGGCACCCTTCGCCCCCACACATTGTCGTCTATGGTGGACACCACGCCCGGAAAGTGTTCGGTCAAACGTTATAGCCAAATTTATTGACTTTTTTGTTGTTTACTTTGAAGCAAATATGATGGATTCGGTCGTGGAGCACTTCTGCTGAGTCTATGGATTCGTCCTCGTCAGATGAGGATGAAACGACGATGATACTTGCAGTTATTGACGATGCCCAACATGCGAAGGAGCATGTTCTCAATTTCAAGGGAAAAATCAAGGGGCATCGGGTGATGAATCCGAATAGCGCACGGAGGCACATGATGCTAATGGCCAGCTACTTTGTCCCTGGTGCGCTATTTGAGTCATTTTTTTCATCCTCGTTTTTGGATGAGCCGAACTGTGTTCGATCGCTTCTACATTGGTGTCTGACCCTATTATGACTACTTCATTTTGAAATGGATCATTTGGTTACTAGAAGTGCACAGCTGCATTGAGGATGCTTGCCTATGGCATGATGGGAAAATTCATGGGATGGGTACCTCCGGATGTCCAAAACAACATGCCTCGAAGCCATGATCAGGTTTGCTATTGCGGTGGTCAACGTGTTTGGACCGGAGTACTTGAGAGAACTAACTGTCGAAGACACCGCACGGCTCATGGCACTATTGGGAGCAAGAGGGTGGCCAAGTATGCTTTGATTCCTCGATTGCAATCAGTGGCAACAAAAGAATTGTCGTATGCTAGTGAGGGGAGAACCATGACTTGGATCAGTTCAGGATCCCCAAGAGCACTTGAGCTATCTTTAGCTGATTGTACTCATGAGACAAGTTGAGTGATACCCCTCTGTATCAAAATATAAGACATTTTTGTAGGCTAGTTTAACCTACAAAAACGTCTTGTATTTTGGTACAACGGTAGTACAAGTTTTTACCCGCAAAAAAAAAAGAAATATTAAAAGAATTACCCATATGCTCTACACGGCACTAAAAAAAATACACTTCCGTGATGATACGTGTTTGTCACAGTAGGTCATGTTTTCTGTCATGCATGTACATCCATGACGATTTTATGACAGAATCAAGATAGTCATACATATGCTGTCGTAGAAGTGTTCCATGACAATACCAAAATTATCATCACGGAAGTGTCCACTTCCATGACGATAAATGGCGCGTCATGGAAGTGCTTTCGTCAAGGGTAACCGACACGTGGCATCCACCGTAACGGGTCGCCGTTAAGCTATCGGGTTCCGGTTTGGATCCGATAACCCGTTAACCGCCCGGACCAATGGGAATTTTCCACGTGTAAAATTCTGATTCGCCTTAGTATCCACGTGTCAGCTCCGTGTTGGGACAGGTGTCATCAAGCGAGTGGACGGGACGAGCCTATGGTACGTCGACATGTGGCTCGGCCCAACAATGGCCCGTTTAGGTTAAAAGGTCGGGCTTGTCAAAATAAGCGGTCCGGCCCATTAGCGGCCTACTTGAGTCAGACCCATTCACAAGCACGGCACATACAAGTTACACAGAATCGGCCCATCAAAGGTCCATTCTAGATTTGACAATTTCCAGCCCATCGTCAGTTCCAGCCCGTTAACGGCCCGCTACGTCTTTGGGCCCAATTACGGCCCGACCTTCTTTCGGCCTGTTAGCAGCCCATCGTCAGTTCCAGCCCGTTAACGGCCCGGAACATCTTTCGGCCTTTTCTGCAGTTGGGCCTGTTGGAAATATGCCCTAGAGGCAATAATAAAATGGTTATTATTATATTTCCTTGTTCATGATAATTGTCTGTTATTCATGCTATAATTGTGTTATCCGGAAATCGTAATACATGTGTGAATACATAGACCACAACATGTCCCTAGTAAGCCTCTAGTTGACTAGCTCGTTGATCAATAGATGGTTACGGTTTCCTGACCATGGACATTGGATGTCATTGATAACGGGATCACATCATTAGGAGAATGATGTGATGGACAAGACCCAATCCTAAGCCTAGCACTAGATCGTGTAGTTCGTTTGCTAAAGCTTTTCCAATGTCAAGTAACTTTTCCTTAGACCATGAGATTGTGCAACTCCCGGATACCGTAGGAGTGCTTTGGGTGCACCAAACGTCACAACGTAACTGGGTGGCTATAAAGGTGCACTACGGGTATCTCCGAAAGTATCTGTTGGGTTGGCACGAATCGAGACTGGGATTTGTCACTCCATGTAACGGAGAGGTACCTCTGGGCCCACTCGGTAGGACATCATCATAATGAGCTCAATGTGATCAAGGAGTTGTTCACGGGATGATGTGTTACGGAAACGAGTAAAGAGACTTGCCGGTAACGAGATTGAACAAGGTATCGAGATACCGACGATCGAATCTCGGGCAAGTATTGTACCGATAGACAAAGGGAATTGCGTACGGGATTGATTGAATCCTCGACATCGTGGTTCATCCGATGAGATCATCGAGGAGCATGTGGGAGCCAACATGGGTATCCAGATCCCGCTGTTGGTTATTGACCGGAGAGTCGTCTCGGTCATGTCTGCGTGTCTCCCGAACCCGTAGGGTCTACACACTTAAGGTTCGGTGACGCTAGGGTTATAGAGATATTAGTATGCGGTAACCCGAAGATTGTTCGGAGTCTCGGATGAGATCCTGGACGTCACGAGGAGTTCCGGAATGGTCCGGAGGTAAAGATTTATATATGGGAAGTCCTATTTTGGCCACCGGAAAATGTTCGGGATTTTTCGGTATTGTACCGAGAAGGTTCTAGAAGGTTCCGGAGTGGGGCCCACCTGCATGGGGGGACCCACATGAACGTGGGTAGTGGGGGCAAGGCCCCACACCCCTAGTGAAGGCGCACCAAGATTCCCCCTTAGAAGGAATAAGATCATATCCCGAAGGGATAAGATCAAGATCCCTAAAAAAGGGGGATAACAATCGGTGGGGAAGGGAAAGGATGGGATTTCTTTCCTTCCACCTTTGCCAACGCCCCAATGGACTTGGAGGGCAAGAAACCAGCCCCCTCCACCCCTATATATAGTGGGGAGGTGCATGGGAGAAACAGCTCAGCCCCTGGCGCCTCCCTCTCCCTCCCGTGACACCTCTTCCTCCTCCAGTAGCGCTTGGCGAAGCCCTGCTGAAATCCCGCTGCTTCCACCACCACACCGTCGTGCTGCTGGCTCTCCATCAACCTCTCCTCCCCCCTTGCTGGATCAAGAAGGAGGAGACGTCTCTGCTCCGTACGTGTGTTGAACGCGGAGGTGCCGTCCGTTCGGCGCTCGGTCATCGGTGATTTGGATCACGACGAGTACGACTCCATCAACCCCGTTCTCTTGAACGCTTCCGCTCGCGATCTACAAGGGTATGTAGATACACTCCCCTCTCACTCGTTGCTAGATGACTCCATAGATTGATCTTGGTGATGCGTAGAAAATTTTAAAATTCTGCTACGTTCCCCAACAGTGGTATCAGAGCCAGGTTTATGCGTAGTATCTTGCACGAGTAGAACACAAAGTAGTTGTGGGCGTCGATTTGTCAATCTTCTTGCCGTTACTAGTCTTATCTTGATTCGGCGGCACTGTGGGATGAAGTGGCCCGGACCGACCTTACACGTACGCTTACGTGAGACAGGTTCCACCGACTGACATGCACTAGTTGCATAAGGTGGCTAGCGGGTGTCTGTCTCTCCCACTTTAGTCGGATCGGATTCGATGAACAGGGTCCTTATGAAGGGTAAATAGAAATTGGCATATCACGTTGTGGTTTTGGCGTAGGTAAGAAACGTTCTTGCTAGAAACCTATAGCAGCCACGTAAAAACTTGCAACAACAATTAGAGGACGTCTAACTTGTTTTTGCAGCAAGTGCTTTGTGATGTGATATGGCCAAAGGATGTGATGAATGATATATGTGATGTATGAGATGATCATGTTCTTGTAATAGGAATCATGACTTGCATGTCGATGAGTATGACAACCGGCAGGAGCCATAGGAGTTGTCTTAATTTATTATATGACCTGCGTGTCATTGAAATTCGCCATGTAATTACTTTACTTTATTGCTAACCGTTGGCCGTAGTAGTAGAAGTAATAGTTGGCGAGACAACTTCATGAAGACACGATGATGGAGATCATGATGATGGAGATCATGGTGTCATGCCGGTGACGATGATGATCATGGAGCCCCGAAGATGGAGATCAAAAGGAGCAAAGTGATAATGGCCATATCATGTCACTATTTTGATTGCATGAGATGTTTATCATGTTTTTGCATCTTATTTGCTTAGAACGACGGTAGCATATATAAGATGATCCCTTACTAAAATTTCAAGAAAGTGTTCCCCCTAACTGTGCACCGTTGCGAAGGTTCGTTGTTTCGAAGCACTACGTGTTGATCGGGTGTGATAGATTCTAACGTTCGAATACAACGGGTGTAAGCCAGATTTACACAGCAATACACTTAGGTTGACTTGACGAGCCTAGCATGTACAGACATGGCCTCGGAACACAAGAGACCGAAAGGTCGAGCATGAGTCGTATAGAAGATACGATCAACATGGGGATGTTCACCGTTGATGACTAGTCCGTCTCACGTGATGATCGGACACGGCCTAGTCGATTCGGATCATGTAATCACTTAGATGACGAGAGGGATGTCTATCTAAGTGGGAGTTCATTACATAATTTGATTAGATGAACTTAATTGTCATGAACTTAGTCTAAATGTTACATATCTATCTTGTAGATCAAATGGCCAACGCTAATGTTACCCTCAACTTCAACGCGTTCCTAGAGAAAAACAAGCTGAAAGACGATGGTAGCAACTATGCGGACTGGGTCCGTAACCTGAGGATTATCCTCATAGCTGCCAAGAAATCATATGTCCTTGAAGCACCATTAGGTGACCCACCTGCTCTCCCAGCACTGCCAGACGATTTGAACGTTTGGCAGACACGCACCGATGATTACTCCTTCGTTCAGTGCGGCATGCTCTTCAGCTTAGAACCGGGGCTCCAAAAGCGTTTTGAGCATCACGGAGCATATGAGATGTTCGAAGAGCTGAAAATGGTTTTCCAAGCTCATGCCCGGATCGAGAGATATGAAGTCTCCGATAAGTTCTACAGCTATAAGATGGAGGAAAATAGTTCTGTCAGCGAGCACATACTCAAAATGTCTGGGTTGCACAGCCGCTTGTCTCAGCTGGGGATTAATCTCCCGGATGACGCGGTCATTGACAGAATCCTCCAGTCGCTTCCACCTAGCTACAAGAGCTTTGTGATGAACTTCAACATGCAGGGGATGGAAAAGACCATTCCTGAGGTATATGCGATGCTGAAGTCAGCGGAGGCAGAGATCAGAAAGGAACATCAAGTGTTGATGGTGAATAAAACCACTAAGTTCAAGAAGGGCAAGGGTAAGAAGAACTTCAAGAAGGACGGCAAGGGAGTTGCCGCGCCCGGTAAGCCAGCTGCCGGGAAGAAGTCAAAGAATGGACCCAAACCTGAGACTGAGTGCTTTTATTGCAAGGGAACCAGTCACTGGAAGCGGAATTGCCCCAAGTACTTAGCAGATAAGAAGGCCGGCAATACCAAAGGTATATGTGATATACATGTAATTGATGTGTACCTTACCAGCACTCGTAGTAGTTCCTAGGTATTTGATACCGGTGCGGTTGCTCATATTTGTAACTCAAATCAGGAACTGCGGAATCAGCGTAGACTGGCAAATGACGAGGTGACGATGCGCGTCGGGAATGGTTCCAAGGTCGATGTGATCGCCGTCGGCACGCTACCTCTGCATCTACCTACGGGATTAGTTTTAAACCTCAATAATTGTTATTTAGTGCCAGCTTTGAGCATGAACATTGTATCTGGATCTCGCTTAATGCGAGATGGCTACTCATTTAAATCTGAGAATAATGGTTGTTCTATTTATATGAGAGATATGTTTTATGGTCATGCCCCGCTGGTGAATGGTTTATTTTTATTGAATCTCGAACGTGATGTTACACATGTTTATAATGTGAATGCCAAGAAATGCAAGGTTGATAACGATAGTCCCACATACTTGTGGCACTGCCGCCTTGGTCATATCGGTGTTAAACGCATGAAGAAACTCCATGCAGATGGACTTTTGGAGTCTCTTGATTATGAATCATTTGACAGATGCGAACCATGCCTCTTGGGCAAGATGACCAAGACTCCGTTCTCAGGAACAATGGAGCGAGCAACCAACTTATTGGAGATCATACATACTGATGTGTGTGGTCCAATGAGTGTTGAGGCTCGCGGTGGTTATCGTTATGTTCTCACCCTCACCGATGATTTGAGTAGATATGGGTATGTCTACTTGATGAAGCACAAGTCTGAGACCTTTGAAAAGTTCAAGGAATTTCAGAGTGAGGTTGAGAATCAACGTGACAAGAAAATAAAGTTCTTACGATCAGATCGTGGAGGAGAATATTTGAGTCATGAATTTGGCACGCCCTTAAGGAAATGTGGAATTGTTTCACAACTCACGCCGCCTGGAACACCTCAGCGTAATGGTGTGTCCGAACGTCGTAATCGCACTCTATTGGATATGGTGCGATCTATGATGTCTCTTACCGATTTACCGCTATCCTTTTGGGGTTATGCTTTAGAGACTGCCGCATTCACTTTAAATAGGGCACCGTCAAAATCCGTTGAGACGACACCGTATGAATTATGGTTTGGGAAGAAACCTAAGCTGTCGTTTCTGAAAGTTTGGGGATGCGATGCTTATGTGAAGAAACTTCAACCAGAGAAGCTCGAACCCAAGTCAGAAAAATGCGTATTCATAGGATACCCTAAGGAAACTATTGGGTATACCTTCTACCTAAGATCCGAGGGCAAGATCTTTGTTGCCAGGAATGGATCCTTTCTAGAGAAAGAGTTTCTCTCGAAAGAAGTAAGCGGGAGGAAAGTGGAGCTTGATGAGATGACCCTCGAACCGGAGAGTAGCGCAGCACAGGAAAATGTTTCTGTGGAGCCTACACCGGCTAGAGAGGAAGTTATTGATAATGATCATGATCAAGCTACCACTGAACTTCGAAGGTCCACGAGGACACGTTCCGCACCACAGTGGTATGGCAATCCTGTCCTGGAAATCATGTTGTTAGACAACAGTGAACCTTCGAACTATGAAGAAGCGATGGCGGGCCCGGATTCCGACAAATGGCTTGAAGCCATGAAATCCGAGATAGGATCCATGTATGAAAACGAAGTATGGACTTTGACTGACTTGCCCGATGATCAGCAAGCCATAGAAAATAAATGGATCTTTAAGAAGAAGACTGACGCGGATGGTAATGTGACCATCTATAAGGCTCGGCTTGTCGCTAAGGGTTATCGACAAGTTCAAGGGGTTGACTACGATGAGACTTTCTCACCCGTAGCGAAGCTGAAATCCGTCAGAATCATGTTAGAAATTGCCGCATACTATGATTATGAGATATGGCAAATGGACGTCAAAACGGCATTCCTTAATGGTTTTCTTAAGGAAGAGTTGTATATGATACAACCGGAAGGTTTTGTCGACCCTGAGAATGCTGACAAGGTATGCAAGCTCCAGCGCTCAATCTATGGGCTGGTGCAAGCATCTCGGAGTTGGAACATTCGCTTTGACGAGATGATCAAAGCGTTTGGGTTCACACAGACTTATGGAGAAGCCTGTGTTTACAAGAAAGTGAGTGGGAGCTCTGTAGCATTTCTCATATTATATGTGGATGACATACTGCTGATTGGAAATGATATAGAATTCTTGGAAAGTATAAAGGCCTACTTGAATAAGTGTTTTTCAATGAAGGACCTTGGAGAAGCTGCTTATATATTAGGCATCAAGATCTATAGAGATAGATCGAGACGCCTCATAGGTCTTTCGCAAAGCACATACCTTGATAAGATATTGAAGAAGTTCAATATGGATCAGTCCAAGAAGGGGTTCTTGCCTGTATTGCAAGGTGTGAAATTGAGCTCGGCTCAATGCCCGACCACGGCAAAAGATATAGAAGAGATGAGTGTCATCCCCTATGCCTCAGCCATAGGGTCTATTATGTATGCCATGCTGTGTACCAGACCTGATGTAAACCTTGCTGTAAGTTTGGTAGGTAGGTACCAAAGTAATCCCGGCAAGGAACACTGGACAGCGGTCAAGAACATCCTGAAGTACCTGAAAAGGACTAAGGATATGTTTCTCATATATGGAGGTGACGAAGAGCTCGTCGTAAAGGGTTACGTCGACGCTAGCTTCGACACAGATCCGGATGACTCCAAGTCACAAACCGGATACGTGTATATTTTGAATGGTGGAGCGGTAAGCTGGTGCAGTTGCAAGCAAAGCGTCGTGGCGGGTTCTACATGCGAAGCGGAGTACATAGCAGCACACGAAGCAGTATGGATGAAGGAGTTCATCACCGACCTAGGAGTCATTCCAAATGCGTCGGGTCCAATGGCTCTCTTCTGTGACAACACTGGAGCTATTGCCCTTGCCAAGGAGCCCAGGTTTCACAAAAGGACCAGGCATATCAAGCGTCGCTTCAACTCCATACGTGAACATGTTCAAGATGGAGACATATATATTTGTAAAGTGCACACGGATTTGAATGTAGCAGATCCGTTGACTAAACCTCTTTCACGAGCAAAACATGATCAACACCAGTACTCTATGGGTGTTCGATTCATCACAATGTAACTAGATTATTGACTCTAGTGCAAGTGGGAGACTGTTGGAAATATGCCCTAGAGGCAATAATAAAATGGTTATTATTATATTTCCTTGTTCATGATAATTGTCTGTTATTCATGCTATAATTGTGTTATCCGGAAATCGTAATACATGTTTGAATACATAGACCACAACATGTCCCTAGTAAGCCTCTAGTTGACTAGCTCGTTGATCAATAGATGGTTACGGTTTCCTGACCATGGACATTGGATGTCATTGATAACGGGATCACATCATTAGGAGAATGATGTGATGGACAAGACCCAATCCTAAGCCTAGCACTAGATCGTGTAGTTCGTTTGCTAAAGCTTTTCCAATGTCAAGTAACTTTTCCTTAGACCATGAGATTGTGCAACTCCCGGATACCGTAGGAGTGCTTTGGGTGCACCAAACGTCACAACGTAACTGGGTGGCTATAAAGGTGCACTACGGGTAGCTCCGAAAGTATCTGTTGGGTTGGCACGAATCGAGACTGGGATTTGTCACTCCATGTAACGGAGAGGTACCTCTGGGCCCACTCGGTAGGACATCATCATAATGAGCTCAATGTGATCAAGGAGTTGTTCACGGGATGATGTGTTACGGAAACGAGTAAAGAGACTTGCCGGTAACGAGATTGAACAAGGTATCGAGATACCGACGATCGAATCTCGGGCAAGTATCGTACCGATAGACAAAGGGAATTGCGTACAGGATTGATTGAATCCTCGACATCGTGGTTCATCCGATGAGATCATCGAGGAGCATGTGGGAGCCAACATGGGTATCCAGATCCCGCTGTTGGTTATTGACCGGAGAGTCGTCTCGGTCATGTCTGCGTGTCTCCCGAACCCGTAGGGTCTACACACTTAAGGTTCGGTGACGCTAGGGTTATAGAGATATTAGTATGCGGTAACCCGAAGGTTGTTCGGAGTCTCGGATGAGATCCTGGACGTCACGAGGAGTTCCGGAATGGTCCGGAGGTAAAGATTTATATATGGGAAGTCCGATTTTGGCCACCGGAAAATGTTCGGGATTTTTCGGTATTGTACCGAGAAGGTTCTAGAAGGTTCCGGAGTGGGGCCCACCTGCATGGGGGGACCCACATGAACGTGGGTAGTGGGGGCAAGGCCCCACACCCCTAGTCAAGGCGCACCAAGATTCCCCCTTAGAAGGAATAAGATCATATCCCGAAGGGATAAGATCAAGATCCCTAAAAAAGGGGGATAACAATCGGTGGGGAAGGGAAAGGATGGGATTTCTTTCCTTCCACCTTTGCCAACGCCCCACTGGACTTGGAGGGCAAGAAACCAGCCCCCTCCACCCCTATATATAGTGGGGAGGTGCATGGGAGAAACAGCTCAGCCCCTGGCGCCTCCCTCTCCCTCCCGTGACACCTCTTCCTCCTCCAGTAGCGCTTGGCGAAGCCCTGCTGAAATCCCGCTGCTTCCACCACCACACCGTCGTGCTGCTGGATCTCCATCAACCTCTCCTCCCCCCTTGCTGGATCAAGAAGGAGGAGACGTCTCTGCTCCGTACGTGTGTTGAACGCGGAGGTGCCGTCCGTTCGGCGCTCGGTCATCGGTGATTTGGATCACGACGAGTACGACTCCATCAACCCCGTTCTCTTGAACGCTTCCGCTCGCGATCTACAAGGGTATGTAGATACACTCCCCTCTCACTCGTTGCTGGATGACTCCATAGATTGATCTTGGTGATGCGTAGAAAATTTTAAAATTCTGCTACGTTCCCCAACAGGGCCAACTTCTAGCCCGTTGTGACTTTAGGCCTTTCCTCGGCCCATTCGGTAAATAGGCCAATTCCTAGCCCATTTTGTCTTTCGGCCTATTAACGGCCCGCACAACAGTTGGGCCTTTGACTGTGCAACCTAATTTTGGGTCCATTAGTGGCCCACGTGCCGCAGGGCACAATTTCAGCCCGACGTGACTTTCGGCCTGTTAAAAGCCTAGTTTGCAAATTGGGCTTCTTCTGGCCCAAAACACTTTCGGCCTCTTACTGGCCCGTAAAGTAAAAGGGCCGAGACAAAATTGATATTTATTTCGTCTTGCTAGAGGCCCGCGGGCCATTTCCATTTATACGGTCCTATCGAGCTTTCGGCCTATTAATGGCCTGCTAAGAGCCGTTCTTACGGTGGGCCACATCATTTGGGATCCACTAAATATTAATTTGACCAGCCCAATTAAGGCCCGCTTTGACTACATATGTTTGTTCGTTCATAGGGCGTCCAGGTAATATTTGGGCGTGTTGGCCCCCGTTTCAACGATATAGCATATTCAAAGAATTATACTACTCTATACTATCGCCTCTAAAAACATACACTATACAATGAAGAGACTAAGGCATAGAAACGTAGAATAATCCTACACTATACAATAAATAAATTACAGCCGATTATACCCACTGGGCATTATAGTTCAGCACCAGTGATAATAAAGCGTACACAAACAGCAAATTACATACACTGGGCAAATAAAGCTCATACATCATGGACACGCATCAACAGAACTTACCATTTGAACTATAATCTCTTCAGAAAATAGGATTGGCCGGATTCAGATAGCACAAATTTCAGTCTGCAAAATCTCTAATTCCTTCATGGTTACCTCAATGTCTCGTTTCATTTTTTGAGTCCTGCATCTAATACCTGCAACTCCAGTCTCAACTTGTTGATTGCATGTTGAGAATCATGTACACGTTGTCTTGCCACCTCTAGTTGATGCTCGAGAACATCAGCACATTTCAACTCCAACCCATAATCATTTGGTAACGGTCATGCCGCACTGCTCGCAGATCTTTGTGTTGATGTCATTTCATCCTGAAATGTTTCTGTAAGTACACATGACTAGGGCAAAAATATAATTACAACAGTGAAACAGGCAAGACAGACTATTTTGTACATGGCAAAACAGGACTAACAATAATGTTACATGTCATGAAGCATAAGCAGGTGATATTTTAAAAATTATAAAAATGGTAGTCTGTGCAACCCGCATACAGAAATCTCCCTTAGCTCACCAGAGGAGCATGATGTTGGGGCCAAATCCAAAACACAGACGAGTTACAAATTTAGAGCACACGTAGCTACTGAACATTATATCTATATATATATATATATATAGGCAAAATTGTGTCTACAGTAGCTTTCTACAGCCATAGCTATCTCATGTTCTGTGATTCGTGTTGTACGCGAGGGAGAGAAAATGGCAGAGATTTTGGGGAGTTTCCACGGCCGCTTTAGGCAGGTAAAGGCTGTGCCTGTGGGGCAGTCTTTGGTGGTCCTTCTGTCATTAGCAGGTGTTGACCTGGGGACAGAAACACATGTGACCGGACTCTGCAGCATGATGGAACCTATAGCCCGGACGGAAACGGATGGCACAGAGTCAAAGACTCAAGCTGGCATGCTCGAGGAGCAGATCACGTGGCAAGCGTTGCCCCATGGCAGGTATATCAAGTGGAGGCAACCACCGAAGATTAGAATAATCTATACATGTTCATCACACATCCCGAAGAACCACGCTCGTTTACTCTGAAGATTAGAATAATCTAAACATGAGAAAAAGTGCTTATTCTCTTTAGGTCTGTATAGAAGTGTGTGGTTCACGGTCACTAAGATGCTATGGACTCATGGTTTTGTTCTGGCGCACAAACTTAATTTGTACATAGACGGACCTTAAAAAATTATCAATGGACAGATGGAGTTCCAAACAACGCGCAGCTACGGACGCGGACTTTCACGTGGCATATTACACGCTAATGTTCATGTGTTTTTTTTCTCGTAAAAAAATTACGTGTATTCATTAGCATATTTTTATCTTTTTTAATAGATTTTTTAATCTTTCTATGGTGGGAACCGTATCCACACATCAAAGAACCGTCAAATTTACACTTGAAACTGGAATATTCCTTTGCGAGGAACCGACGCCCCACTATCGGGGTGCCATCACTCAACCTACTCGGGGACATCCTACAAGGCGTGAGGGATCACCATGAAGAACCGTCAAATTTACACTTGGAACTGGAATATTCCTTTGCGAGGAACCGATGTCCCACTATCGGGGAGTCATCGCTCAACCTACTCGGAGACATCTGACAAGGCGCGAGGGATCGCCATGAAGAACCGTCAAATTTACACTTGGAGCTGGAATTTTTTTTGTGAGGAACCGACGCCCCACTATCAGGGAGCTGTCGCTGAACCTACTCGGGGACATCCGACAAGGTGCGAGGGATCGCCATGAAGAACCGTCAAATTTACACTTGGAACTGGAATATTCCTTTGCGAGGAACCGACGTCCCACTATCGGGGAGTCATCGCTCAACCTACTCGGAGACATCTGACAAGGCGCGAGGGATCGCCATGAAGAACCGTCAAATTTACACTTGGAACTGGAATATTTTTGTGAGGAACCGACGCCCCACTAGCAGGGAGCTGTCGCTCAACCTACTCGGGGATATCCGACAAGGCGCGAGGGATCGCCATGAAGAACCGTCAAATTTACACTTGGAACTGGTTATTTTTTTGTGAGGAACTGATGCCCCACTATCGGGGAGCTGTCGCTCAACCTACTCAAGGTGCGGGGGATCGCCATGAAGAACCGTCAAATTTACACTTGGAACTGGAATATCATTTGCGAAGAACCGACGCCCCAGTATCGGGGAGCCGTCGCTCAACCTACTCGGGGACATCGACAAGGCGTGAGGGATTGCCATGAAGAACCGTCAAATTTTCTTTGCGAGGAACCGATGCCCCATTATGGTGGAGCCGTCTCTCAACCTAGTTGGAAGAACCGATGTTCCATCTTTACGCCCCATTAAAAAAATTCTTATATTGTTTGGAGCAAACTGTTTTATTAAATTGTGAAAACGGTATTTTAATAATTATCCTTTAAAAACATATTTTCATTGTGAGTGACATACTCAAAATAATTACTTCTGAAGGCTAAATGCAATTACAAAATAATTAATGTTAGAATTGGAAATGAGTACTTTTTATTTGACCTTTTCTTAGGTTTGGTTTTCATATATCAATTTTTCAATTCAATTTTTGTTTAGCTAAAATGAGAAATAAAAAGGAGCAAATACATATCTATCCATATGTCCACCCGTGGTACACAGCTAGAGGTACTCATGTTAAGGGCATCTCACGAAACTGAAATGCCTGCACGTCGACCACGTACGCGCAAAAAAAAACACGCGGCCAATGCATGGCTACGCACATCTTCTTGTGTGGTCAAACATGAGCACGTGTACTCTATACCGAGGAGCATTTTCGCACAGGATCTTCCTTGCGTGAGGTACAGAAGGTGGCCAAGCACAACACGACGCGAAACACTCGTTCAAAAGAAAGGAAAAACGAGCTGGGTTCCGCACCTGGCTGCTCTAGGTTCGATCGGAGCTAGCGGTCAGATCCGTCATGATGGCTGTACAGAACCTGCATCGACAAGCCCAAGGTGTCACGTGAGGATGAAATAGCCCGTAACGTGGTTAGTACCTCGACTAACCGGCGCGTATGCTTTTCGAAAGAAGTGGAACCTGTGGTAGACGTGATGAGGAAGGCTCACCAGGCTGAAAAGGTGACCGGGGCCACAGAACGCAGGGCTTGTCAGCACATGTAGCATAAAGTGGCCAGCTCATGGTCTGCCACACATCCTCAATAATTCAACAAATGTGTTGGATGAGGTACCGGACCAGGCACAAGATACGAATCACGAAGCAGCTGCGAACGGTTCTGATAGCTATTACCACAGCAAGCTATGATAGAAAAAACCCTCTCATATATATATATATATATATATATATATATATATATAATTACGTATAAGTAAGCAAGCAATTGGCCATTTTGTAGCTCAATTAAAGTCTTAGGGAGCATAATGAACAGCAGAGGGATTCATACAAACCTACTACAGCAAGCAAACACTAAAAAAAATACACTTCCGTGATGATACGTATTTGTCACAGTAGGTCACGTTTTCTGTCATGCATGTACATCCATGACGATTTTATGACAGAATCAAGATAGTCATACCTGTGCTGTCGTAGAAATGTTCCATGACATTACCAAAATTATCATCATGGAAGTGCCCACTTCCATGACGATAAATCGCGCGTCATAGAAGTGCTTTCGTCAAGGGTAACCGACACGTGGCATCCACCGTAACGGGTCGCCGTTAAGCTATCGGGTTCCGGTTTGGATCCGATAACCTGTTAACAGCCCCGACCAATGGGGATTTTCCACGTGTAAAATTCTCATTCGCCGGATAATCCACGTGTCAGCTCATCGTTGGGACAGATGTCATCCCTACAATGGACAGAAGACGCCTATGATATGTCGACACGTGGCACAGCCCAACAATGGCCCATGTAAGGTAAAAAGGCCGGCCCAGCTAAAGGCCCACCATATTTTTTCAGACACTAGTGGGCTGGCCCGTTAACAGTCTGCCATGTTTTGGGTCAAATTGAGGCCCATATCAGATCAGGCCCGTTCACAGTCTGTCGTGTTTTGGGCTAAATTACGGCTCATATCAGATCGGCCCATTAACAGGCAACTGTTCTTTTGGGCCCATTCTAAGTCGGGTTTGTATTTCAGCCTGTTAAATGCCCGTTTACCAGTTCAGCCCGATAATAGTTTCGGCCTGTTAGCGGCCCGTGGTGCATCTGGGCCGTTGTCGGCCCGGTTTCACTTTAGGCCATTTAACGGCCCATGCAGAAACTAGGCTATTTCTTGTCAGAAGTAACTTTAGGCCTCTTAACGGCCCGTAGTCTTCGTGGATAAATTTCAGCCCAACTGGCCTATCAGCCTGTTAATGGCCCGTGTAACAGTTGGGCCTAATTACATCCCGCGTTGAATCCGGCCTGCTTACAACCCATCTATTAATGGCCCGTGACACTGTTGGGCCTACGGCCCACGTTGATACCGACCTGCTTAAAGCCCATAATTTTATTGGGCCAAACAGGGCCCGAGATATATTTTGGCCTGTTAACGGCTCGTTCTATTTTGGCCAAACATGGGCCTTAGGCAGTTTCGGCCTGTATTGGCCCGTTAATTTTTTGGCTCAACGCTAGCCCAATCTAGTTTTTAGCCTGTTAAAAGCCCATGGTATTCTCTGGCCCAGCTGGACAGAACTTTTACTCGGCCTGTTAAGCGCGGAAAACTACTGTACGTTTAGACCTGGTAAAGGCCCAAGATGATTATAGGCCCACGTTTTGGCCCATATATAGCGAGTTACGGGCCGGCCTAAAGACCGACAACATTGAGATCCATTGAAGCTTCCGGCCTAAATTACAGCATACCGACCAAGAATAAACCTAGACTATACAATAAAGAAATTACGGCATATTACATCCACTGGGCATCAAAGTTCGCCACCGGTGATAATAAAGCGCAACGTGACCGCGGATTACATACACTGGGCATCAAAGGTCGCCACCAGTGCATATAAACGCGCCGACAAAAGAATATACAAAATTGAGAGCACTTCAGAAGGCATTAGGCCTGGCCTGGACGTGCACCGCAAGCAGCCGAACAAGCTGATGAGACCTCAGTTGTGTCAACGATAGATGCTCTCTCCCTAGCTGTATAGCACCAAAGCCCGCAAGGCAGTCCTCTGGGATCTTCTTTGCATCATTGACATCAAGTCGGAGCTGAGCTGAAGCAAGCCTTTCCGCTTTAAGTTGAGACTGAAGAAGTCAAACTGATTGAGGCAGTAACTGCACAGAGGTTGTCTCACAGCTGCTGGTGAGTAGCTTCAACTCACTGTCTTCATCAAGACATGACCTTGGGGTCATCTCGCTCTCTTCAAGATGGTTTGGCTCACTATCTTCCCTAAAGTTCTGCCTGGCATAAGAGATACGACTCTGAAAGAGAAACAAGGAGACACGTAATAGGTTTCACAATTATATAAGCAAATAAATGGATCTGTTCTGCATAAGGAACATGTTTTTACAACTACAATTTAAAACTGGTAGTTGTTGCAAACATCCAATCAGATGTAAACACCAAAGTAAACAGCAGTGGAGGAAATGATGCCTATCCAAATCTATACTAGAACAAAGTTTGAAGGCTTGAGAAGGATGAACTTATATTACATGTTAACACGGGCTGGACAAAGCCCTTCTCCATGTCGATGGAAGGATAATTCAATAAATTCCCCAAAGAAACTTCTTTATAAGCGTTGCCATTATTCTACATTTTGTAAAGAGTAAATATAGATCAAATAATATTGGAAGAAATAGAGGATAATGAAGCTCAGGTGCAGAGTGATGATACATAATCAAATAGCAATTAATTAAGTACAGCGTTACAAGTCAAAAGGTACTGACAAGAGGAATGCAGACATCAACGTGTGCAGTGGCATTGGCTTTATTCAACATTTTGGTAAGAGTAAATGTAGATCTGATAATTTGGAGAAAGTGGAGGGCAGGGCAGATAAGGTTCAGAGTAATGCTAGACAATCAACTATCTCGCAATGCAAGTACAGTAATACTACCACCGTCCATTTTTACTTGTCGCTCAAATGGATGTATCTAGCACTATTAAGTTCTAAATACATCCAATTGAGCAACAATTAATTCGATACAGAGGGAGTACATGACAACAGGTACTTACATGAGCAATCCAAAACTTCATAACCATTGTGTTAATTCTACATTTATCTAAGAGTAAATATAGATCTTATAATTTCGAGCAAAGAGAAGATAAAGAAGCGAACATTTACAGTGATGCTACATAATCAAACAGCAATGAGTGTAAGTATGCTGACAAAGGGCAAGAGGTACTGACAAGAGCAATGCAGTGCCCAGTATTGTTGTGAGATCCTATGATCCTTTGAGAAAGGAGATTCATCTGAAATTAGTGTTCATACAAGAGATAAGGTAAGGCACATGCAGAAATTTAGGAGTTCAAATTTTGAATTGATATCATAGACAGTACCTGACGCTGGGCTCTCTGCAGTTCTAATAGGGGTTTGGCCAGTGGAGTAGGGGTAAAGTGTGGTACAGTAGGGCATGTGTTTTCTGTGGTTGCTGATCTATCTGATTTAACAGGTATCACTACCTTTTCCAAATACCTAGTTTGTACTCCTTGAGGATCTGCACTCACCCTCTTCCTTTTGGACATCTATTACGAAAGAACAACATTTGACTGGAAAAACATAGTATGATGACACATGGAATAGGTACAGAAAATGGATAGGTATGGCATATACTCATATATGAGGCTTAAACTAAGCAGATGGTGGTGTAACAAAGTAGAAGTAATGCAAGAGGTCATATGCAAAATATGTGTGACCAATACAACCTTGCCAAGTTAGAGCAAGCACCTTGATGGGTGAATAAGATAGGCCATCCTCCACCATGCCAAGTTTGTTAGCCAGTGGATTGTTCCGCAATACTCCTCTCGTGCGCCCATTCTCATATTCATTTTGATCATGTTCAATACCTGACATGCATGAAAACATAAAAACAAGTGAGATTATCTTTGTAATGCAGAAGTGATTCTAATCCAATACTGCGTTCCTGTAAACCCCTTTGTGCTATCTCTGCAATTCTTCTGAGAGATGCCATGCATGCTGTAATTTGATGTGTGCATTAATATAATGTGGCCTACTACTCAAAATATGAGAGCTCCAGAAGTGATGATACTTCGCAGATGACAGCTTCAACATATAGTAAAGAAGAACAAGTCGACCTGACCTGACAGATTCAAAATATACTAAGGGAGAACAACTCGACCTGACCAGTCGACCGCAAATGTCTCTGCTACTCTTCCCAACAAGGAACATACTTATTAAAGAAGAGAAGAGGATCATGTTAAAGAAGAGCAGAAGAGCAAGCAGATTGAAGATATTACAAGTCTTTCTATACAATGTCTGTTGCCCACCCATGATGAACCAGAGCGCACAGAGAAATACTATTCCTTCCGGTCTCTCCATATGTGGCTCACATGCATTTCGAAACTAAAGTAGGAACATTTAGCCGACCAATTAAGCATGTCTCAGTTTTACTAATATCAGCATAATATCATATTTGAATTTGTGCAACTAAGTTTGTTTAGCTCGATGGGTGGAGCAGTGCTATTACAACACGAACCACGTAGGTTGATCGTGGTCATCATAAAATGGGGAAACCGTAAGCCTGATGAATATAGTGTTGACCATGGCAGTGGGATGACAGATCTCAAGCTGCAAACCGCGCAAAGGGTAGTTAGCAACCGATGTTTGCTTTGAAATAACAACTAAGATTTGGTATGGACAAGAAAGTACAGTCAACAAGTGACAAAGAAATGCAATTCTACTGTCTCTCTATATGTCGCGACATGCATTTGGAAACTCAAGTGGGACCTTTAGCTAACCAATTAAATGTGTCTGTTAACTAATATCAGTATCATATCACAATCATATTTGAACAACTAAGCTTTGGAATTATGAGTGCTGTGTTGTTTAGCTTGAAGGGTGGAGTACTGCTAGTATGACAGAAAGCACCTACGCAGATCATAGTAAGGTAGATAAAAGGGGAAAACCCTAAGCATCAAGAGTAAAATCAGGAAAGTGGAACTAGCTGGACCATATGGGCTTGTATTGCCGGTACGGCAAGAAAGGGTTCGGAAAGGCTTCGGCCCCAAAAGGGGCAGCTCTATTCAACTGAAGGCACAATACTGTTACTATCAGTCTAGACTATCAAAGACAACATAGCTCCCAACATTTCCCGGATATTATGGCAGACCATCTAGAATTGTTGAAAGCATCCATCTGAAACGACCCAATAGACCTGTCGACTGCAAATGTCCCTGCTCCACTTCCCGACAAGGAACATACTGTACTACTCCCTCCGTTCTTAAATATAAATCTCTTAGAGATTCGAATGCGGACTACATACAGAGCAAAATGAGTGAATGTACACTCTAAAATATGTCTATATACATCCGTATATAGTTCTTATTGGAATATCTAAAAAGACTTATGTTTTATCGAAAAAGGCTTTCGCCCCGCTTTATAAATAAAGCAACGATGAACAACACCAGGTACAAACGCATGCCACCACAACACACACACGCACCCAAGGCAGTTTAGGAACGGAGGAAGTAATATACTTATTAAGAAGAACAGAAGAGGAACATGATAACAAAGAGCAAGCAGATTTCTCTACTTTTTTCTCTACTCTTATACTCTTATCTCTATATATCTACTCTTATAAAAAACAGAGTTGGTGATGATAGTGTGCTTGCCATCCTGCAATATAGGCCGTCCGATTTATATCCGACAAATAGGAAGGAAACTATGGCAATTTTGCAAAAAGATACCCACACCCCTCTCCACATTTGCAAATAAGGCCTTCCCACGTTCATCCTTTTCTCCCACAAGATAAACTACTCATACAAATGCATCTTGATGTTCCGTGCAACGCACGGGCATCTTTCTAGTTAGATAATACAATGTGTGTTGCCCACCCATGATGAACCAGAGCGCACAGAGAAATGCAAATCCCTGCTGTCTCTCTATATGTGGTGCACATGCTTTTCGACACGAATATAGGAACATTAGCTGACCAATTAAACGTTCTCTGTTTTAGTAATATGAGCATCATATCAGATTCGTATTTTAACAACTAAGCTTTGGAATTATGAGTGGCATGTTGATGGGTTGAGGTCTTGAGGAGCAGTGCTAGCACGACACGAAGCACCTACGATGATGGTAGTGAATATAAAGGGGGAAAACCATAAGCTTTACCAGTATAGTGACCGTGCCATGGTGGATCTGAAGGTGCAAACTGGACAAAGGCTACTTCGCAACCAATGTTTGCTTTCAACTAGCCACTACGATTTGGTACGGACAAGAAAAGTACAGTAAACAAGTTACGATCTATTTTCCGGGTGAGATCAATAACTTAAGCAGATATGAAAGAGTACCACCTCTCTTGAGACACCGTGTAGGCCCCTGCTGATACATTGAGGGTGATGCGGGTGCGATGGCTGTCGGTGGCGTGGAAGAAGACTTTAGACGGCAGACGACCGGGTCGGGGGATAAGTCCTGTTGCCGTGGACGAGGCGGCCGTAGGAGCGGAAACGGCAAGGTGGACAACAGCGCCGATGAAGCGAGAGGACGCGATGAAAGGATCCTGGTCCGGCGTCGTGGATGAGAGACGTCCATCTCTTGTAGTGGACGACGGGGTAGGGGTAGCGGCTCCGGCAAGGTGGAGGATGGGGTGGTGGACGGAGGAGGCTGGCCGGAGTGGGGAGGTTGTTGTGGCGCCGACGGTGTATGAATGGGGAAATGGAGGGGGAGGGGGATCTCAAACTTTGGGACGCGCTTGTCTGAAGTGTGGGAAAGTTACGAACTTACCCCCCGTTTAAAATTTCGGACATCTCGTCGGTTGGGGATAGGACGGTAATCTCGCATCTCCCCAATATTTGCCGGTAGCGATTTCGGGTGAGGAGAGGGTGTTTTGCCGCCCACGGTTGGCGCCCATAGTGTATGAATGGGGCTGACAGGTAGGGCGGTTGTGTCACGTCTGAGGGAAGTTACACATCTGCCCCTATTTAAAATATTTGCCTACATCAATTTCGGACGAGGAGAGTTTGTTTTGCCGCCCACCGTGTATGAATGGGAAAATGGAGGGAGAGACACAGGTCTTTCAGACGAGCTTGAATCAAATGTGTTTTGCCGCCCATGTTTGGCGCCCACCGTGCCTGAATGGGCTCAGAGGCGGTCATGTCACGTCTGATTGAAGTTACTAGTCTACCCCTATCAATAACAGTGGAAATCGGGTCGATTAGGATGTGAAGTGTCAAGGGTAGACAGTAATTTCCATCTCGCAAACACTTGCTTCGGGCAGCCGACAAATGATAGTGGGTGTTTTGCCGCTTCGTTCAAAATTTGGGAGAATTAGCATTCATGTTTACCCTGGGCCTTGGCAACTAAATTCAAATCCAATTTGTATTCGATTACGAATATCCATACATCATTCTATGTTTTGTTATTTATTTCTTCAAAACCACGACAAAGATTTATTCCACCTTTATATATGAATATGATTTAGAAATGCCGTGATCTTCGAATTCAGTAGGTTGGATACACTTTGAGTCAAACAGTTATTTCATCCAATACAATATGCTCACATGAAAAACAGTTCACCTTATGTCAATCATACAAGTACTGAGGATTACCTCGCCTAAAAAATTCAGATCATTACAACACATGGACAACATAGGGGGTCTTACAAGATAATCCATTCAGAGACATGACACAACATGCAAGTATACTAATCTAATGACAATTTCAACTGGTATCTAAAGAAGAACTGGGATTACCCTGGGCTTCAGATAGTAGAAGCAGCAGGACCTCCTCCGTCTTCAAATGCAACATTCTTACTTCCTCCAATTCTTGGGTTGCTTGCATAATGTGTGCAGCTAATTGCATAACTTCCAGCCTCAAGATCAAGATTATCTCATTCATGGCAGCCACACCATCTCTTTCTGCCTCTAGTAGAGCCTCAAGAACTATAATATATGTGCTCAGATTGCTCTCCGGCAGTGTTGCCTCTGAACCACTACCATCTGGTAACATGGATGGTGCACTGCTTCCACAAATAGATTCTGGGGTTGTACATTGTGAACGGCATCCTGAAAGGTTTCCGTTGGACATAAGTAAGAGATAGTTATCGCATGATCCAGGCAGTAAGCTTACATGGTAAACGACATACGAATTATTGCCGAGCATGGCAAGCTATATTTAAATGATTCGAAGCAGCATCAGCCGAAAAGAAATTAAAATGGTAAGATGAAACTAGGGATGTAAGTGGCAAATAAACGGCATCCGCCAGTCCCATCTAGTTAGTTTTTGCTAGCTCGCTAGTTCATTTTTCTCAAAAAACAAAACTCTTTTGAACTATCATACCACTAGTGGACTTTAATCGGGATTAAAAGGGACCCAGTTGACATCCCTAGTTGAAAGGGAGTGTACCACCGCTATATTTAAGTTGCCAAGGCATCTAAGCAGTTGAAATAACCTGAGAAAGCACTTAACAGTGTGGCCTCATATAAACTACGAAGACAATCTTGTGATGAAGTTCATAGGAAAAGTTAAGGAGTCAAATGAACTAGGC
This sequence comes from Thinopyrum elongatum, assembly GCA_011799875.1. NCBI lineage: Eukaryota > Viridiplantae > Streptophyta > Magnoliopsida > Poales > Poaceae > Thinopyrum > Thinopyrum elongatum. The sequence goes on along the minus strand of CM022302.1, from coordinate 445,586,280 downwards.
ATGCATTTCTTTACGGTAGTACAGCAGGCACTGCTGACATATTGGCCAACTCAGGTATAACCTAACAAGTAACAAACAAGCATTCGAATCAAGCAATACAGCAAAGCAGACAACTGAACTATTTGTAATTCTGTAAGATTACAGGTTGAGGGCACAAGCCAAGAAAGTAGCCCACACGCATTACATTTCACATGTACTAAAACACACTGGCTTACCATATGTTGCTGTGAAGCCTCGCTGCTGTTGCAATGTTCTTTGAAGATATCGTCAGCATCCCGTGGTTGCAAATCTAGTTGTTGTAGTTTATTCTGCACCCTCTATTTAGGTAAAATTAATTTTAATCGCATGCACTGGTTCGAATTGATCATCAAAGGTTCATCTAAACTAATGAAAGAAGGGTGTGTGCTTACACGACAATGTATGCTTCACTCTATTTTTATGCTTGTTCGAGGTGCCAGCCCCAAAAGAACAAATATTTTTCTTGATGGGGTTGGCAGCTCCATAATTAATAGAAGCATCAAATTAGTCATGCAACTTGGAAAGATCAAGAACACACAAAAAAGTAATGAACAGAAGCTCGGAGCAGTGATGTAATAGCTAGCATCAGAAAATGTAGGGTAAAACGAACAAAAAGCAGCGAAACCACATGCTAGTTTGCTGATGTGTAATTAACCATAGAGAACATGAAGCAGTCTGATGGAACCAATAGGTGGCATCAGAACAACACCATTATCATAAATATAGCATGCAAGAAGTAAAATAGTAGGCAGTGATATCTAGGAAGTACAGTAATACTTAGGACAAAACAAAAGCATTGTAACTATATGTGCACTAGTTTGTAATTTAGCACATGTAACATGTTCACTGCCAGAAGTATGGCCCTACAGGTGCAAGCAGAATAACGCGTCTCATGAAAAATTGAATGATGCCCTGAAGAAATTCAAAGGTGCGGTGCTTATTCTAAGAAAGTGAACGTAGGCGCCGGCCGTTGGATAATAGTACCTGGTTCTCGGCGGTGTATGGGTATCGTTTGTCATACTTGATAGCTAAGGATCGTCGATGGTGCTCGTGTTGCGGTTGAGTTTGGGTCGGCTATCGCCGTTGCTGAAGTGGCTCCGGTGCTTCGGCTGCGGCGCCTGTCAACATACAAGAAAGCTCATCTGTGGTAAGTGAACAATTCCACGATAAAGAAGAGAAAAACCGAAGGAGTACAAATCGAAATAACCTGATGAGGTTGCGGCATCAGTAAAGCAGGGCCGGTGGAGTTGAATATGGCGTCCGTGGAGCGGGTCCGATGCAGTGGACGAAGGCGTCGACGAAGCATATCCGACGCGGTGTACAGTTCTTTCGGTGAGGCAGATCTGTTGCGGCGGATGAGGGCTTGTATGAAGGGCCAGCAATGGGGCGGACGAGGGAGTCGGTGAAGGGCCAACACTATAGTGGACGAGGGCGCCGGTGAAGCAGATCCAGAGCGATGGACCATGATGGCGGTCAAGGAGATCTGGAATGGTGGACAAGCCAGTCATTGAAGCGGCTCCGGTGAAGTGGTGAGTTGGCAGTTGGGGGTTCCAAGGTGCGGAAGGTAGATCCGGCGGGGTGTGAGGTCCATCGCTGTGGCGGAGGACTAGATTCAGCGGCTTGGCATGGTTGGGGGGCGGGGAGGGGAAGGGGAGGGGCTCTGGGGAAGAATGTTGGGGGCAAAGAGGGGAAAACAATGGAGTTACCAAAGCAGCCCTTTTTCGTTCATGTGGCAGGGGTAAAACAGGAATATCGCAGGGCTAAACTTTCGGGCGCGAGATATTTCGATGTGAGCGGGTAGTTTGAAAGCTTTTGGCGCCTGAAATTAAGTGTTCTGCTCTTGTACGACCGACTATGATATCATGGCCGAGAATTTATTTGTTTTGCACGCAAAATAAAAGTGCAAGTTTCAAAAATCAATGTCTCCAACTCGAAACTTAGATTGTCCATTCAATTCAAATATGGATCATTGAGCTAGTGGAAGCAAATACCATCATATGGTCCAATTCAAATGAAATTCCAAATGTGTTTATCCTAAATATGATGACAAAAAAAATGTGTATGTGTATGAATAAATTGGATGATTATAAAGTTTGAACATGCCCGTATGTGTATATCTCTAGGTTTGATATATGAATTTGAAATCATGAAATCCCGGCTTGAAAAATGTACCTCCGTTTAAATGAATTACAAAAGCTAATGATGGAGTCGAATTCCAAAATTCCAATCTTAGGTTTGTAATTCTGGTACTTCAAAGTATATCACGCATGTTCAAAAGTATCGTTATCTCATAGTCCAAACTGTGAAACAAATTGATCAACCATGAGTGCACATACTATTGACCATATATATCTCAATTACGCTAAAGTCTCTCAAATATAGACACCTCACTGTTTATCTGAAGCCACCCACCCCGTTCCCCCCCCCCCCACAAGTCGTTCTCTCCCCCGGACACGAACACAGGAGCACATTAACACCCCCCTCTCTTCTAAAGTCCAGACCCCAATATAGGTCTCTATCACTTTGTCTCTCGGGCATGCACACATCTCTTCCCCCACTCTCTAGGTCTCCCGGCATCTCTCTTTCCCAAGCACACACACTATATAGAGTGTATCTTTCCCATACACACGAAACATCACCCCCAAACGTCTATCTCCCTAGTTATGTGGTTCTCGCACACTCACCTCACTCACCACCCCCACTGCAAACAAGCACCCTTTGTCTCCTTGTGCACCAATCTCCTCTTTCTATCTCTCCCACATGCGGACCAGCCCCAGCTCCTTCCCTATATACATATATGTCATGACTCTTTCCATAGCTCCCTAACGTATCATCGTTCTCAATCTCGCACGTTGTTCTCTACACCATCTATTCTAGATCTCTCATGAAGTCTCTATCACACACACGATGACTTGCTTCCCTTGCGTCTCCGTACATAGGCCACTTTCGAACAACATCAACCTTGTCTCCCTATCTATACGCCACTTCCACACACAAACGACCCCTCTCTCTTCCCCTCTCTTCCTCTCTCTCTCCCTCGCTAGCTCTCTCTCTCTCTCTCTCTCGCTCTCACACCCCTCTCCCACACACACTCGGTGTCTCTTCCAAATAGTCTGCTCCCCGCCCGCACCCATGCTATCCTGCTACTACACATGCCTTTGTCTCTCTTTGACACACATGTCACACCATTCCCCCTTCCCTACTAGGTTTACATCATTAGTGGTCTCTCTTCTCCACATACACACACTCCCTCTCACACACACACGCGTGCACAAACACACACAGACACGCACAAACACCCATCTATCTGGATCCTTCTTTTAAGACACACACCCTTGCATATTCTCTTAGCTCTAGGTATGTATATATCCCCCCTCTCTCTAGCTCACATGCACACCAAAATTCTCCATCTCTCTAACTCACACATCTCGCCCCATGTCCGCATGTGTATCTCACACACTCACTCTCTGATTATGTCTATGTGTCTCCACATTACACAACACAAAGCCCCATGCACATGTCTCTCTCTATCCTCCACACACAGAGACACAAAGAATCTCTTATCATTGCCTCAGTCTCTACACATATCACACACGCACGATGTCTCTATCTCACACATGCTCAACAAAGGTTTTCCCGTGAATAACTTACCGTCTATTCATCAACAGTCGTGGCAGTACAGCGAACACGAGACGTGAAAAAGAATAAATCTACATGTGCGTAGACCACCTAGTATGACTACTAGGACTAGAGCAAGCCGAAAGCGTGCCGCCGTCACCCCCTCCTTATTGGCGACGGGAAAACCTTTGTTTTACATAGTCGAGAAGTCATCGTGCTAAGGCCCCACATGCTCAGCCGTTGAATAGAATGTAGATCCAAGTTTATGGAAACAAGTATCGATAATACGTTTGTATCTCCATACTTATATCTCTTCTCTTATAAAAAAAACCGAGTTGGTGATGATGGTATGCCTGCCATCTTCCAATATAGACCGTCCGCTCTATATCTGACGGATAGAAATTAAACTAAAAGATACCCGCACCTCTCTCCACATTTGCAGACAAGGCCTTCCCTCGTTCATCCTTATCTCCCACAACCTCATTGTTGAGCAATTAAAAAAGGAAGCCTCTGGAACAAACTGGCATGGTGGTCGCTGCCGGCGTCGTCCATCCCCATGCCTCCGCTCAGTCCAACCACCAATCACCACCACGCCCCACTCCTCCTCACCTTATCTCTCCTTTTTCTCGAGATATCATTAGTTTTTACACATGGTATTACTCCCGCATGGGTCAATCACAACAGGTGTTTTATAAAAAATGCATGTTGATGTTCCGTGCAATGCACGGGCATCTTGCTAGTACTCCTACAGAAGACTTAGTTGGTGATGATGGTGTGTCTGCCATCCGTCATTTCTGACCATTAGATCTACATCTAACAACTGTGAGGTAAGTTGCTGCCTTTTCTCAACAACATCCCACTTCTCTACCAATTTGCAGAAAAACCCTTAACTAGTATCTTAAAACCAACCACATCCCTCCCTCACCTCACCAAAACAGCCCAAGGAATATATTCTGATTGAAACATAATATATTTCTAGTGATATATGTATATCAAAATTAGAGTGTTTTCTATCAAGTTTGTGAATAAGTATTATTCTAATTATGATCCGTTGCAATGCACGTGAACATTGCTAGTATTTCCAACCATGCAAAAAAATGCTAGTATTTCCAAGTTTTGAGTTTTCCATCAAGATATTAGTCACTCATGGTTGATATTTAGTTTGAATTACGTACACATAGGCACTATGTAACTAGCCGTGCTTATTGGCTTCCAAAGCTTAACTTTCACTCCTACTTACAGTATGTAGAGTATTTAACAAAAAACTACCACTTTCAACCAGCCCTAGGAAGAAACTATTGTACAAAACATAGCAGAAACATACCCAAAATTTCTTAATCCGCGCCAAAAAACTACTACCTAGTGCCGATTAGGCTCGTTTAAACCCGTTTATGACAGGGTTGGCCCACACATCCGTGCTGACGAGGCAGCTTAAACCAACACATTTTGTTTGACCGTTGACACGAGGGACCCACATCTGGCCTTCTATCCTGTTCTTCCTCCTCCAATCATTATTTTTCCTGAACATTACTTCAAACAGTTCTTATGCGTGTTCATCGGTGGCGCCGGTGATGAGCGAGCTGGCCGCCGCTCCGCCGGACGGGCCGGACGCCGCGCTGGCCTTCGCACTGGTTGGCTGGCTGGCCCGAGCGTGGCTCACGCGCGAACAAGCCGCCGCGCTGGCCTTAGTGCGGCGCGCGCGAGCAAGCCGCCGCACCATCGTGCCAACCTAGCTAGCAAACATTGCAAACAAGCAGCTGGATGCATCCAGCAGGGTGTGTGCTATCTTGGCTAGCTAGCGGCCGCGAGCGCCGGACGGAGCTGGCATCCGGGCTGCCGCAAGATAGGCTCCGCGCTGCCGGCGCTTTTGACCTCGCCTTCTGCCGGCAGCGGTAGCTGCGTCCCATGGCCGAGGATGACTAGGTGGACGGGCCGGAGGTAGGAGGTCACTCTGGGATTTTTGTCCAGACTAACGTGTAGGTCCCACAAGTCATAACGCCTAACTTCCCGGTCGAATAGAAGGCATTGACTTAAGGGGCGACATGGGTTGAAACGTGCCTATAACGGCACTTTGTAGAGTAGTCGTTTCTTGGTAGGGCTGGTTGGTAAGTGGTAGTAGTTTCTTGGTATTAGTGGTTTCTTGTAAGGAACAATGTACTAGCGACAAAAGGCGATTCTAGGTTGCGTTGTACTCCAACCAGTACTACTAGTGGTCGCGGGAGTGTATAGCTCGTTTTGTGGGTTCGATCCCGGCCGAACGCACGGCGGCCTTTTTTTAAATAGTTTGACTTTTGAAGTCGAACGGACGTGTCGCACCACAATCTGGGCGCACTGGATAGCCCAGCCACGTGAACGGGTTTTCCCTCCCATCATCTCGTGGCTCGTGTACTAGAGTAGTACTCCTATATATCAATTCACACCATGCAAAGTTTCTCGCCTGCATGCTTGCCCTAGCCGCACCTCGCTTGCAGCTTTCTCATCAGCTACCATATTTAAACTAGCGCCTCCCAATTAAGTCCGAGGAGCCGGAAAAGCCTGGCGCGGCATTGGGAACTATGCAATATGGCTCTGTATGTAAAGTGCTACTCTACTACTCTGTAGCTTGTGGCGTTACACGCATGGACTTCGCTCCATTATCGGCTCTATAAAAGAAATTTCTCTTGACGTGATTTTTTTTTGAAACGGAGGCAAAAGCTTTGCCTCATCTCATCATAAAGAAGGAACTAACAAAGTTCGACGAGATCCATTACACCTCCATAAATGGAAGCAAAAAGCCTAGTCTCGCTATATCAAAGAACTCAAATGTTCTGCCCCCCGCAATAACCGTCACTGATAAACAGGCTGCTAGTGTGTGCGTGAGAGGAGCGGCTGAGTAGGCCAGCTACGCGCTTGAATAGAGCACGGAGAGTACGCACTACGCAGGTGTACTTTCCCTGCATTGATAGTACAGCGATGGTTCTAGAGAACAGTAGTACCCTCCACTTGCAACTGTAGCTCCTTGGCCTTGAGATTCAAGAGTTCAAAACTGGTGCACTATAGAAGTACAGTACATCGCACTACTAGTTGAGAAAGTAGTAGTACTACTGCTACAGTATGAGTATGTAGTAAATAATAGCCTCACCATCACGGGGCACTAGGCACTACCACTATGCGTGCCCGCATAACTTCCTTATCTCCTCCTCGCCAGTTCCCCTCCTCCCAAAGAGACCAAGGCAGTTCGTCGCTGCTCCCATGGATTCGCTAGGCGGTTCTCCTCCTTGTCAGGGCTGGGAGACCTTGGATGACAATCCTCTGGGAGAAATCACACGCCGCTCCAACATCGTCACCGCCGCAAGACTTGGTGCTTCCTGCACCAATTATTTTAAGACAGTGCTTAAACAGGCTTGGGAAAAGGCCATGCTTGTTGGTCTTCCATGCGTCCTCGAGGAGAAGGTTATTCTATGGGACAATCCATTGAACAGTCCATAGCTCCCTGGCCATGGTTGCACATTGACTCCGCTAGAGTTGCCGACGTTGAGAGGTAATCGGATTTTGTCCGATGAGCAGGTCAGTCATGGAGTTTGATCATGTAGTGTATATTCTAAATATAGTACTTAGTTATTCCATCCCGTAATTTCTCCGCTGCCCACCGTCTTATATATAGGTCTGGGTTGGTGCCAACGAAGATTGGCTTGCATACCTCCGGCCGGATACCACCATCATTTTGCACAACATCCACAGCAGTGCGGCCATTCCCGTAGACCCCTTCTCCACCATTGAGATCGGCCTTTCGGACTGGCTGGGCTTGAATACGTATGATGATGCATACATGAGATTGAAGAAGATAGCAATTGTGGACCCGCCGACAAAGCGATGCGGCTACGGCGATTACTATCTCATCGCGGTGTTCGACATAAGGATTGCCATCAATACAAGAGGCAGTAACGGCAGAGGCTGGCACATGTTGGCCGCAGCAGATTTGTACCCCCTACACGTTCGAAGACGCCGTGTTCCTTGTAGGCCGCATCTTCACGGTGACAAGCGAGGGGACTTGTTTCATCTGGTTGCCATCCTACGGTATGGGAGATTACAAACGGAATGCACAAACCATCATTTGCATCCCTAACGGTACTCCATTATTTTGCAGGGACCAGTCATCCCCCGATCAAAATAAGATCGCCGATCCTGGATGTGCATTTGCATCCGTGATTCAGTCTAACCTGGAACCTTGTAGCTGACTTTGGCATATTGGGATCAACTATCTTAGCAGTTGTTACCCATGGTACCACTGATGTGCAACATGGTCACACAATCTACCACGATCGGACCGTCACCATCTACCCAGGTATTCCATTTTCTCATTGGTGTGTGTTAGAGTAGTAGTACTTGTTAGTTATTTTCTTTTCTTGACTGGGACATGTTTACTGTACTAGTACTACAATTTAGTATTATATTTTTTAACCCTCTCGCCTTCTCTTTCATTGTAGTACTACTTACTAGTACTAGTAGTACTTTTTACCTTGGAGGACGCGTATAGCTAGCTAGGCCCTTGAAGACTTGAACCCACTAGCTCCCACCATTTTTGTTTTTCCATGTCTTACTATCTCATCCATGTAGCCAAGAGTGGCTATATATAATAAGCCGGTTATTTTACTTCCTCTATACCCGAGTAGTACTATTTGCTGCACAATATTACTGACTGCCATATTTGAGCACAACATTATTATGCATGGACCTTGACCATGTACATCACCATGTGTCCAGATCTGAGATGCCGCGTGTACCAGATGAACGGCGCCAAGTTAGACAACCGTGATGCTATGTGGGTGCCGAGGAACACTCTTGGAGAGTACTCGCTTTTCATTGGGGACAACTACCCCATTGTGAAGCGGATGCCACCTTCCGTGCACGACACCGAAGGCCTGCCGTTCATGAAGCATGGTTGTGTCTTCAGTGCGCACCACCGGATGAACGACATGCTGGGACACGCTATCCCTGATTTATGCCGCTTCAGCTTGGATGAGTCTCCATCGTGTGGAACTGGACTAGAAAGCTGCGACAATGATTCCCGTTGCCCACCTCTATGGATCGTGCCATCTATGAAGAACACCTGGGACTGGAACCTGGAGGAGGACATGGAGCCCATCTATAACGTGTAAGTGGAGTATGGTAAATTGTGAATGGTAGCGCTGTGAATATATGTAGACTAGTCATGCACAAATTTATCACATGAAGTGGAGATGAACTTGTGTGGCATACTGTCATTTGTCCTTTAGAATTTATTACTAGTAAATGTGTTATGTGTACGTGCAACTTGTGTGGCTGTTGCACGGGCTCCAACACGCTCTATGAGAAAAAAAGGTGGCACAGCTTTGGATATAGGTGACGTGGCGGCATCATACAGTAGCATCGTTCGCTATAGTTGTAGTACTCCTACTAGGATGACAACTCTTATAAAACCTTGCGCTTGGCTCTTTGCCGCTTCGGGAGGTTCAATAGTTCGTACTCCTGTGAACCTTGCACTTGGCTCTTTGCCTCTTCGGAAGGTCCAACAATGATGATACTACAGTACAATATGCTTCTGGCAATCTGACACCGAATGAACTGCTGCACGTCCAGCGCGAGGGCGAGGGCGAGGGAGAGGGAGAGGGCGTTGTAGTCAAAACCCTCTCCTCGTCCCGCGAGCCACCGCGCGCGTGGGCGAGGGAGAGGGCGTAGGCGTACGTAGTAAGCAAGCTTCTCCTCGTCCTGTGATCCACCGCGCGCGCGCGAGGTAGAGGGCGTAGTAAGCAAGCTTCTCCTCATTCGGTGAGTTGATGGGACACATCAAAGTAGTAGTACTAGTCCATACTGCGTCCTTTCCGGTTAATATGGCTTAATTTGAAACAAGAAAAATACACTGGCGGTCAACATATGTAACAACACGCTCATTACGGTCACTATATAGTTTTGCGGTGATTATACGGTCACTAGCTCACCGTAGAGCACCGTATTGCACCCTACTGACCAGCCACATAGTCGACGTGGCACTTTGTTGACTGGTTAAATTGACACCTGGTTTCTGGGTCCCACCTGTCAGTTGGCAGAGCAAAGAAATCAGTTAAACAAAACTTTACGCAGGCACGACAGGAGTCCAACCCTTGCACGTGAACCACCCTGGCTGTGTATGTGAGTGCATGCACGTGTACTCCCTTGGTCCGTGAAAAACTGTACTCCATCTAGCATTAGAAATTTTTCCAACAAAGAGTGTACATCTACACTTCCAATGCACTTAGCCTATAATCTAATCGATATTGATTGACTAATGCACCAACTTGTGCTCTAGCTATAGGCTACATGTCTATCCTTAATTACAGCATGCAACAATCTTCATTTAATCTTCTTCTCTCAATGGTCGCATGCACACATAAGTCTGCTACTTTTGGGCGTTAATTATGCCATGAAGTTTTGGTTCCTCTTGGTCAATGTGTAAATCTCTATATGTACAGTCTTTCATGGATGAGGGAGTAGGTTGAGCACTTAAGCGTGAGCGTGTGTGTTGCGTCGTGTGCTGTATGCCACATGGATGCATGAGTGTTGCGTGTGTGCATGTGTACGTGTGAGTGTTGCATGTTGCATGCATGCATGAGGCTTTTACTCCCTCCCATTGACATATTCATATTTCAAGCTTCATTAAAATGTTGCATGCAAGAATTAAGAGAAAACTCACCAATGCGTGTAAAAGTTCTGGTCATTTGTTCCTCACGCATGCATTCCAATTAATACGTTCGTAAACACAATTTTCTTGAGGAAAACGAGCCCATTATTGAGTACTTTCGGAAAAAATTCTTCGGGCACTCATCATTTACTACTACCTTGGTTGATGATTTTTTTATTGACCTGTGTATAAACCTCCGTCCTGGTTTAATTGTCCCTTTTGTACTTAGTGTAAAATTTTGACCGTAAATTTAACTAACAAAGTTTCAATGCATGTCATAAAAAACTATACCATTAAAAACTATGTTCAAATACGAATCCAATGATATGATTTTTGGTGACATGCATTAACATTTTATTAGTTAAATAGATGGTCAAAGTTTGACACAAAATACTACTAGTACTCCTACATTATTGGCGCCGGATGCCTTGGCCAGTGTTTCATCTTGTTGGACAGGATGAGAGTACAGGCATAGGGATACTGTAGACAGGAAGTCTTGGCGATCCATTATTCCCCATCTCAGTCAGAGAGAACTATTCAACTAGCCTTCACAGTGAAGTGACAATACACGCTGCAGCAGATGGGACAATTAATTAATAAGCTGAACCAGCGTGTTGGTGTTACTAAATCAGCCTTACCCAGTACTGCCATCATGTTTACCAGTGGAGCACGCTTCCGCAAATACGCCTACGCACCTCTCTCTTCCATTAACTGACATATGGGCCCTCTTGAGGTAGACCCACATGTCATCGGCTTAACTATTTACACTCCAAAGGACGGTATATCCTGATAGTAGTACTAGTAGAATTGAGATTTAATGCACTTTCTTCCCCGTCTTTCCCTCTTTTTCCTCCTCTCTTCCCCATCGTCGGCCGCACACCATTTCCCCCCGCTCACTGCTCTCCCGCCCGCGCCATCTTCCTTGGTAGCTCGCGCATACCATATCGCCCCCGCTCACTGCTCAGCCACACACGCCATCTTCTTCGCTCGCCCGCCCGAATCCACTTCCCCGCTCGCTCATAGGCACCCAAAACCCCAATCACTCAGCACCCTAAAAAAACCTATGGCAGAATCGACTGACATGCAGAGCCGCGATTGGAATTCCCTCCCCGATGTTCTCTTGGAGCAGATCTGTAATCGTATGGACCTGCTCAGCACCGTGTGTCTGGCCACATGCTCAGTGTCTTTGTACCGTCTACTCGTCTGCAACTGGCCGGCCCTTTTCAAGACACCCTGCTTGCTGATGCCCGATCCTCGCAGGTGGCCCAGACACCGACTTGATGATCCTACGGAGGTTGCCGTGGTGCCCCTCGACATGCTACCACTACCCGTCCACCTGTCCTTCATGCGCGGCCACTACTGGGCGGGCATGAAGGCCAACTGGATCGTCCTCATCCACCAATCCGGTAGTCCGTGACGTCTCATGGATATCTACACCCAGCGAGAGATCACCCTTCCATCGTTGTATACCGCCGCCATCGAGCCTCGCGGCCTGCCTGACACTCCTGCCTACTACGCACGAGACGCGTCGAGCTTTTGGTGCGACCTCCATTTGCTGAAGGTTGTAATCTGTGAAGTGCCCACACCATCAGAAGACTACATGGATTACAAGCTCATTGCCTTGTTCGACATGGGATTAGTCTATCTGGAATCCATTCGCCATACATGGTTATGGCTCATCATCAATCCTGTTGAGCCTCCATTTCTGTCTAATGCTATAGTGCACGATGGCATCGTTTACGCGGTCGACGCACAGATTGGCTGCCTATACTGGTGGAATCTATCGTGTAATTGTTCTATCTCATCTCATCTTTACCTTTTGAATACGACTGCCTGTTGATTGTTAGAAATTTAGAATAGATAGTATGTCTATAACCACGTCATTGCTATACGTTACTCTCATTTCCAAGATTTTTATAACCACGCATGTTATTGTTAGAGTTGATATGAGAACAGTAGTAACTGCTATGGTAGAATATGAGTAGGCCCTGTCATAGCTGTTTTCCTCTCATTTTTACATGATGTTTGAACCATGACATACTGCTAGAATATGAAAGCCATTGGCTTAATTTTTTTAACTTGGGGTATGCTTATGACCACGGCATTGCAATTCTCTGTTTATGATATGTGTCACTGTTATAATAATCTTAATTCCACACATACTCTGAACATGATTGTATATTTTTGTCCTTTTGGTCTCCAATTTGATTTGTTGCAGCAGACGCAAATGCGCTGGCCTTCATGATTCTTGGACCTGGAAATATACAAGTCAATGGGTGGTGGTTTATCGCTCGTTCAACTGACGGGGGTCATTTGATGCTCATTCGCACGTACCAAATTGACCAAACCATTTCATCAAACCACGTGCAGTACAATACCTGGGGCGTTCATGACTGTGATGGCTATGGCTGCTTCGTGTTCGAGAAAAGATCCCAGCTCCGTTGGGCCAGGCGTATTCAACTGGAGGCGGGTTTACAGCCTCGGCGACCACTCCATGTTCATCGATCATATCACCGGCGATGATTACCGTGCTATGCAACTTCCATTCGCCAGGGGGAACTGTGTTTACACATCGTACCATGGGTTTCATGAATCACCATATCCAGAGATTCGTCGACACAGCTTGTTGCCAGATAATCTTCAGTGTGCGAAAGGCATCAAGCTTCCATGCGATGAATGGCTTTTGCAAACCCAACATGCAGCGATGTGGTTCATGCCAACAGCAAATATGCACAACTTGATTCGTAGAGATATCTAGGCTGAGCCATGTATCCTGTTGATGTAGCATGACCCTCTTTTGTTGGATATTATGTACTGTAGTTAGTTTGAAGGATAGATACCTTTCTGGGATCAAGTGCATCCTAACTCACCTGCGTAGGATGTACTGATAATGATGATGGAGATGTTGTGCAGAAGCCATATATATATCAATTAGGCTTCAAGTGCGTACTTGTTTGTGAAAGTGTTGTCCAATGGGAATTATATTTTGTATTACTCATGTAGCCTACAAAGTCTGTCGCATAGCCTTGTAACTTCGTACTTCATTTCTAAATTTGTACTAGTCCTCTATACCGTATATTCCGCTACTCATACTACTACCTCCCTCCTGGTTTATTGGTCCCCTTCGTAATTTGTGTCAAATTTTGACCATAAATTTAACTAACTAAATGTTAATGCATGTCACAAAAAATTATATCGTTGGATTCGTATTTGAACATAGTTTCCAATGGTATAATTTTTGGTGACATGCATTGACATTTTGCTAGTTAAACCTATGGTTAAAATGTGACACTAAATACGACTAGTAAGTAGTACAGTAGTAGTACTAGTATACGTCGGTCAAATTATTCATCATGTCCTCACATTGAATTGACGTGACAACACGCTGCACGTGAGGTGACACAAGAGTCCCGGCGGCGTCTTCGGTTCACCAAGGTGACACAAGAGTACCCTCTCGTACTACAACAACACTCTCGCATTCTCTACAAAATCACTCTCCCATTCTCTCCCTGTCTTCCCGCCTCCCAGGCGCCGCCTTGTTCCGATCCATTTGGTAGGATGAGCGATGAGCTATTGGAGTTGCTATACTTCATTGCAAGTAGTCAAAAGGAAGACGCTGAAAAAATCAATCTGAACAAGGATGCTCTTCAAGCTAGCCGGATGAAGGAAGGAACCAGCGAGGCCACTCCTGTGAGTATTCGTCCCGTCGCCCTGTATTATGATTTTGATCTTTATGGGGGTTTTCAAGTCTTTAGAGTCTACATGTAGTAATGAAGCCCAGACCCCAGTTTGTTCGGGTATTGTGGACTTCAGATTTGGAGTACCACTTATCTATCGAAATCTTTCATCATTTACTTAAAACAGTTGATTGATCATACATTGAGTACCATTTAACTGGAATTAACCGATGCAAGTCCAAGAAGGATTGGCCAGTGCCGCCGGCTGGCATCAAGTTTGATCCCATGGATCAGGAGCTGATCGAGCACCTTAAGGCCAAAGTGAGTGCTGATAGCGCGAGATCTCACCCTCTCATTGATTTGTTCATACCAACCATCGACAGCGAGCATGGCATATGCTACACCCATCCTGAGAAACTTCCAGGTGAGACACCGATCGGCCGTCTACTTGCACAAACATATTCCTTTGTTTATAGCTATATTTTTCTTTTTAGACGCAGACCTAGTGAAGCAATTACAATTTGACAGTTAATAAAAAGTGAAACAAGTGACTGCAACATGCCAAAGATGTTATGAATATGCCAACTACGTACACTAAAACCTGTATTCGACAATACTGCAGGTACCACATTGAGTGGCCTAAGCAAGCATTTCTTCCAGCGCAACTCCAGGGCGTTCAAAAGGGGCATGCAGATGCGTCGCAAGATACAGTCGGAGTGCGGCATGCACGTGATGTGGCACAAGACCGACAATACCTTGCCGGTGATGGTCAACAGCCGGCAGACGGGCAGCAAAAAGGTTATGCTGCTGCACACCAACAAGAACTTCGACCAGCAGAGGACCAACTGGGTGATGCACCAGTACCACCTCGGGGACCTGGAGCAAGAGAAGGAGTGAGAGCTGGTCCTCTGTAAGATTTTCTACCAGACGAACACTAGGGCTAGGACTAAAAAGATTATAAGTTAGTTTGGTATTGGTACTTGTACTACCTGGTCGTCTGCAAGTTGGTATTGTTGTTAAGGATCTTTCGGTATGAACTTGGCATTTGCTTCTAACCATCATGTCAAGGGTTGATGTGGATATAAAGCTGAATAATTTGTTTCGAAATGAATTTTCAGGCACCTGATTTTTATTTGATGGGTACCATAAGCACCTACCGTTCGAATTCCCAGTTCTCCAATTTTTTTTACATCTTCGAAGTACGCAGGGGATCCATCTAGTTTCATAGGCTGATAGTTGGATGCAGCACGTCAGAACTAGGCTGTGCCATGCCAAGCCCAGCTGCAAATTGTTAAAAGAGAGGAGCGATGGATTTGGGCCTTCCAGAACAGTTAAGCGTCGCGACCTCGATCGTGAAGCGCCTCCCATGGACTAAAAAAAGTCCTAGTCCGTTATTATTAGTTGAAATATGTAAAATATTCCATAATGAAAAGAAATATGTAAAATGCAATGAATTTAGGCCGCTTTCACTGAAAACCATCCGATTTTCATGAAATTCGTCCGTGGAACCACAAGACGGCTGTCCATACAGAGCCTAACCGTACGGAACCAGCAGGTCCATGGCCGTACACAAGCAAGTGCATGCACTTATTATCACGATGGAAAAATAATGCTGACATCTGAGACGGTGAAACCCATGAAGTTTTCAACGTAGTCAATAAACGAGAGAATTTTGCAAGTACAGACTGATAACTGGGATCCAGCAGGTATATTGTTTTTTCAGGTCGAGCAAGTTTCAACTGGGCTGTAGACTGCCCAGGCTTGGTTTTGTTTTTAACAGGCCCAGCCCATGACGACAACGGGGCACAAAGATCCAGCAGGTATCCACTGGCCTCTGGCCCGCCAGCCTTAGTTATATTTTCTCTTCGAACATCCGCAGGCAGTTTTTTTACTGAATGAAACACACAGCCCAGTTCTATTTTCCTCTTGAAACGCCATGTCCTACTTCCATTTTCTAATCTCTACCTATAGTTTTACTAGTTCATATACACGTATTATTATATTAAAAATACATAAAGTTCCCTTTTCATCTTTACATCCTTATTTTTTTGTTGTTGTTTTCCCTCCCAGCGCTGATTTTTTACCACTGGTTTTCCCTAAAACCAACTCAATTGTCCCACGTCTTATTAGCTTACAAAAACAAAACGATATTTTATTTGGCAAATCAATAAGTTCTTAAAAAATAAATGTTTATCATTTCTGGATTAAAACAGTTCGGACTCCACCAAAATATGCAAAATAAGGTTGAACTTTTTGACCGTGGTCCTGGGCAGAAAATGGGCTGTAATAAATTCCTTAAGAATTAGCAAATGGGCTGCAAATCATTTAAAAAATTGCAAATGGGCTCTATGTTGTCTGCCACAGATTTTGAGGCTGACTTGTGGGCCTACTAAGTTCATGCGTACACAAGGTTTCTCAAAAATAGAAACTTAGTCAACAATCGACTCTACCAGCGTCAGACCGTTAGATGTCAATCTAACGGCAATTGTGCTTCTTCAATCTCTGATCTTCCTTCTCCAGCCGCCCAAACCAGCGCCGGCGGAACCGCCTGCTCCCGCCTCCCGTGGCCGGCTGTGCTGCCGGGCAGGTCTCATAGCCCCACCATACTCGCATCCCTGGCCTAGCTATCCCTCTACTCACCCACACCTCCTGTTATTCTCCGGCGACGGCAGCCTCACACTGCGGCCGAACAAGTAAACCCTCGTACCCACTCCGCGTGGGAAACAGCTGCCAAGTCTTCCTCGGCTCTGGGTCATTCCCTTACTTGGCCTCGCAGTCGTCCACCACCTTGGTGCTCTCGGCACGACGTGGTCAACGAACGACATCCATCGGAAGAGGACTGTACATGGAGAGGCTGACAGCTGGGTCCACGGCCGCACGCAAAGAAGTGCCTCCTTTTTTTTGCGAGTAGGAAGTGCCTCCTTATTATGCGCAAAATAATGATTCCTCCTCCTGACAGCTGGGACCGACCGGAAGGGCCTCTGTATTTCGTGAAAAAAACATTCCTCCCGCTGACAGCTCGGATCCACCAGCTATTACGCACAAAAATAATGAATACCCCCGTTGCTAGTTGGTCCCACCATATTTGGAGGCTGACCTGTGGGCCTACTAAGTTGACGCGGACGCAGGGCTTTGTCAACTTAGTCAATAGAAACGATTCTAGCTGCGGTGACCGTACGATGTCCATCCAACGGTCGTCGTGCTTCTTCAACCTCTGGTCTTCTTGCTCCAGCCGCCCAAACCAGCGCCGGCCGTGCTGCCTGCTCCTGCCTCCCGTGGCCGACTATGCTACCACGCAGGCCTCACCGCCCCATCCTACTCCCACCGCTGGCCAGGCCTTCCCTCTACTCACCCACACCCCCTGTTATTCTCCGGCAACGGCAGCCTCAAACCGCAGCCGAAGCAGTCAACCCTCGAACTCCCCTCCGCGTGGGCATCCACTGCTGCGTATTCCTCGACTCCGGATTGTTCCCTTCCTAGGTCGCGCCGTCGTCCACCACCTTGGTGCTCTCGGGCGGTACGGCGTTGTCAATGCGGTCAACGAATGACAGCCATCAGAAGAGGACTGTAAGTGGAGAGGCTGACAACTGGGTCCATGGCCGCACGCAAGGAAGTGCCTCCTTATTACGCGCAAAATAATGATTCCTCCACCTGACACCTCGGACCTACCGGAAGGGCCTCTGTATTTCACGAAAAAAAAATGTTCCTCCTGACAGCTGGGACCCACCAGGTTGAATCGAAGGTAGCGTTATCTGTCCGGCCGTGAACGTGTACGTACATAGCGGTCGATCGGTCTCTCTGCAGCGACGTACCGTGGCCGAGTAAGGAGCGCACGTGTTTAAGTAGAGGCGCCGACGTAGCATGTCACGTAGTCCCGTCTATATCGTGTACACGTACATACAGCCACGCTACAAGATAGTAAATACGGCTACGTACGTACATATCGGCGGGGTCTCTAACATGTACAACTACATCGTCCTGTTCATCGGCAGCCAGTGTCGCGTGTTGATCGGGAGCCAACCGGCTTGGACGGAATAGCCGAAACGAGGTCTGACATACCGCAGAACGGAGGAAACGGCCTTCTGTTCGACCGCGTACGGTCGATACGGGCTCCTGTTCATCGGGAAGGGTCTAGCATACCGCAGAACGGAGGAAACAAACTTCTGTTCGAGTGCCTATAGTCGAAACAGGGTCCTGTTGATCAGGAGGGGTGTGGTGTACCGCAAAACGGAGGAAACGGACTTGTGTTGGAGCGCTACGGTCGAAACGGGGGTCCTGTTCATCGGGAGGGGTGTGGCGTACCACAAAACGGGACTCCACGGGCTACTGTTCATCCACCGGCGACTTCCTCCAGCCTCCACCTGCTACTGTTCATCCACTGGCGACTTCCTCCTACCTCCACCAGCTACTGTTCATCGACGGGGTCCTGTTCATCCAGCCTCCACCGGCTACTGTTCAACCAGCCCTCCATGGGGTCCTGTTCAACCAGCCCTCCACCGGCTACTGGTCAACCAGCCCTCCACGGTGTCCTGTTCAACCGGGTCCTGTTCAACCAGCCCTCCATGGGGTCCCTCCACCGGATACTGTTCATCCACCCCCACCTCCTCGATCGGGGTCCTGTTCATCCAGTGGCAACGGCCTCTACTACCACGGGATCCTGTTCATCCAACCCCCACCGAGAACTGTTCATCCAACCCCCATCGAGGACTGTTCATCAAGAGGCAGCTTCGATCGGTTTCAGTTAGCAGTAGTAGCGAAGGAATCACTCGGGTTCAGTTAACAGCAAGGGATCGATCGGGGTTCAGTAACGTAGCTAGTGCAATCGCTCGGGTTCAGTTAGAGCCCAACGCCTCGCACACACGCGCGTACGTCTACAAGAGAAACGCACAAACCTTCGTGCATCGCTCGGCCCCGACCACCCACCGTAACCGGGAACTCCCCAAAATTTTCCTCGCCCTCGCTTCTAGCATGATTTTTTCCGTCATGGATGGTCCAAAGAATGTCATGCAGGTGCGTCCCCGGCCCGCCCAGGACGAAAAGCCCATTTTCTATCATGATTTTTTGTCATAGAAGTAGGAGCCCACCACATCTATGATGATACGTGCTTTTGTCACAATTATCATCATAGAAGTGTCGTAAGCATGACAAAAAAAAATTTGTTCGGCCCAAAATGTCACGGATGTGTCTTTCTTTTGTAGTGAAAACTATGCAATCATTAGCCTAGTATAAACTAGATTGTGAGCCTCATGCAGTAATAGTTAGTTAATAGACTTCAAAGCTTCAGGCACACTTCGCCAGAGTAATTAAATGGTAAGGCCTTTAATTATGTCAACTAATAGTTATACAAGTACCCAACATCAGGCATCATTGTTTGGGCATCTCATTAACTAAGGACAAATAAAGCAATTGAAAAGAGCAATTTAACTATGCCTAAAACAAACAAGCAATTAAACTGTTGAGTTGGCAGCATGCATACATGCACGCCTCAATAACATCCATGGCCTAGCTACATTTACTATATAAAGGAACAAGTAATGTAATATTGTTTGCCCCCTATGAAGTATCTCGACTAGTATGTAATCAATATCCTAGTAATGATAGGGAGGCTAATAATGTGAATATGCGTTTGGTTATGACATTTATGACATCGACAACTCTACCATGGCAGGAAGCAGTTTCACACTGTTCACTACTATAAGATGTTTTAGATATTTAAAAGTAGACTACATCCGTAATGAGTGAACATACACATTAAAATGTGTTTACATACATCTGATTTACAAAAAAGTTAGAACATCATATAGTAGTGAGCGGAGGGGGTTTTAATCAATGGCCCAATGACTGGGTTACAGGTGAAGAACCCTACGCATGCATAGTGTCAGACAAATAGGATGTCCTGGTAATTGTAATACAGTGACTTACCATAACTGGTTGAATAGGCTCAGCGTGCTCCTCCTTCTCTTGCAAGGCTCCTTCCTAACATCCTTGGAAATCCTCAATCTTATCTTCATTGCACCCCCTCTGCAAGGTGACACAAACTAGTTACTGGTCTCCTTGGAAGATAAATATGCATACTTTCCAGTCTGTGAACAACACAAAAGGATGAGTTTATAACAAAACAACACCACATAATGAAACATGCCACATCTCTTGCACACAATGAAATGAGCATTTACTATGTGTGCACTGTGTAAAAACTAGGCATACCTTCGAACTGGATCTCCAGGTACTCTTGGAGGGCCTACTTTAGTGTACAGCCAAACCTTTATGTCACCTATGAGTTATACAAGCCCCCACTATAGCAGCACTTAGTGTTTAAATTGTTGACAAGCTCTGTTAGGTCAAGAACAACAAGTAATCAAAGCAAACAGTCCTAGTATGGCTGGCTGATACAAACAAGCAATTGAACAGATGTGTGAGCAAATCTTACATATCAAGAAAAGAAGCATAGAAGGAGGCTTAAAGACCATCACTTGACTGACCAGATTTAAGGGGCATTTAAACATCATGTGCAACATATGGACTAACATAAACATTCATATTTCAGATTCTATAATGAAATGCACATGTATTAGGTTATGCCATGTATGATGCCTAAATGTACACTATAGCAGGCAGGAGTGATTCATCATTGCATGCACAATTGAATTGCAGGTTAAGGGCCAGTTCTATTCCGCCTTTTCAGAGCTTATTGTCAAAATAAGCCATAAAAGATGTAAAGAAGTCATCTTTGAGTTATGGGCTTGGGCTTAACTTATTTCGCTTTGGAGGGGGGGTGCTTCGGGTAGAAGCTCACTGAAAATTGAAGGGAAGGGGAATAGTGAAATGACTCTGTTGTCTGCCTATATTACACTCAAAATGCCACTGCTCATGCCCGCGTCACACCTGACCCTCAAGTAAAAACAAACACGCAAGCGTTCATTGCCCTGCCCGCTTGCATCTGCTCTCCCCTTTCCCTCTATCTCGATCCCCTGCCTGCAATGCTAGGGTTCCTCCAGCGAGCCGTCACCACTGGTCGCATCTGGCCTGGTCCTCGACGATGCTCTGTCCAGCTAGGCTACATGGCCGGCGGGTAGGGCCAAATCTCCCCGTCTGCTCCTCCCTCTGGCACCACCCCTCATTCTCATGGTCTCCACTAGCTGCTTCGCTGTGGTCCGTCCAATGCACTACTCCGGCGGGCGCCGCACAACTACGGCCGATGCCTCACTCTGGCAGAAGGCACCTCGTTCCCCTCCCCTCCTCCCAAGCCGTGGCCTTGAGGTACTGTTGAAGGATGAGCTCATCTAACAAGGTGAGGATCTCCTCTGATTTTTGCCAAATTTTCATTCTGATCCGCTATACGATGAATTGCTATGAGCTGCTGCTGCTATATGATGCATTGCTATGAGTTGCTCCTGCTGCTGCTATATGATGAATTGCTATGAGCTGCTGCTACTATATGATGAATTGCTATGAGCTGCTGCTGCTGCTGCTATATGATGAGTTGCTATAAGCTGCTACTGCTGCTGCTATATGATGAATTGCTATGAGCTGCTCCTGCTGCTGCTATATGATGAATTGCTATGAGCTGCTACTGGTATATGATGAATTGCTAGCTGCTGCTGCTGTATGATGAGTTGCTATGAGCTGCTGCTGCTATATGATGCTTTCAGGTGGTGCTGCTATATGATAATAACCAGCCACTTGGACCATCGAATTTTGATAAATAATTGTTCTTCATTTAAATTTAGGTCATGCGTTCTTCATTTAAATTAGGCAATGGGATCTCTATGGAAGACATTGACCAAAGTAGATTGTGCCAAGTAGATGGTATCTTTGTATTTGCATTTTGAACAAATATTGATGGTCTGTTTTCCTATCATATTAATTACTGCACTGGGTTCAAATTGTGATGTTTGCAAGTCAAATTAATTTTCATATGGGCAGCAAAATGACAAAATATAATGCAATCTAGACTTTTCGCTAATCATACCATAGATAAGCTAAAAAGGCAGGCAATGAAATGAACTGGTTGGCTTATTATCTGGAGCTTATATTCAAAGGTGCTTATTTTCTTAGGATAACTCAAAATAACTGTCCCTAAGAAACTTGGCCATTAGAACTGACATACAAATAACATGTCACGATGATTGCAATGGAGGCCCAGTTTTTTTGCCAGGTTCTCCCAGAATCTGACCCCTACCCAGATTCTCCCAGAATCTTTGAGCCCCATTTGTTTTACAATCCTATCTAGTTAGGGTCTAATTGTATAGGCTCACCGCTGCCTCTCCTTTTTTAGCGATGTTCCATGAAATTGCCACATACATCTTGTACTTTTTCATTGAGTAACCCTATCTGCAAGTTGACACGGCTAATTTTAGATATCTCTACATGATAATACATTGCATATCCCTTGCGCATATTTAAACCACCAATTAACGATTGTGTGCGTAGCATAAACTAGCCATGACTCTGTGTGCTGGACTAGCAGGCACTCTAAGGGAGCCTAATGTAGTGCACTGGAATTCCTACATGCCACCTATGATTTTGTGTAATGTACTACCTCTGTTCCTAAATATATGTCTTTGTAGAGATTCCAGTATGGACCACATACAGATGTATATAGATGCATTTTCGAATGTAAATTCACTCATTTTGCTCTGTATGTAGTCTATAGTGGAATCTCTAGAAAGACTTATATTTAGGAACGGAGGGAGTATCATGTATGACATCTACATCTCTAATTTAGCAGCCAGTAGTGGAAATCATTGTCTGCACAAAGGGATTACTGGTCGAAAATACTAGCAAAGCACGCTGCCAGGCACACAACAATACAAGAGAGAGAGACGCACTTACAAGATCATAGCAATGCCTCAGTCCAGGTTCTTGGTTGGCCAAGCTGTTAGATCCACAAGAAACATCATCCTTGTAGTTTTTGCCAGCTGCATAACATGTAACAACGACTTGTTAGTATATTTGAAGTACATCGGGCAGGTGATGCTGGACGGGTTTAAAGGTGACAAGTACCTAGGCCGTGGTGGGTGCTTGGCATCTTGCCAGACGGTTGGAATAAGGTTAGAAACGTCAAGGGTGATGACGCTGCGCTAGTTGTCGGGGTCCAGTAAGGAGATCTAGAACCGTTGAGTAGGGTGTTTGTGGAGCGGCTCCGGTAGGGTGGACTACGGTACGAGCGAAGCGGATCTGAGGCCGTGGACGAGGGCGTCGGTGAAGCTGCTCCGGTGGTTGGGTTCAGGATGGTGTCGACGATGCGGATCCACGGCCATGGACGGGGCATTAGAAGCTGCTCCCGTAGGTTGGACGAGGGTGCGACGAAGCAGATCTAAGGCCGTGGACTTGTGCGTTGGCAAAGCGGCCCCGGTAGGGTTGAGAATGGTATAGGCAAAGCTACTCCGGTAGGGTTGAGGATGGTGTCGGCGAAGCGGCTCCGGTAGGGTTGAGGAAGGTGTCGGCGAAGAGGATCAGAGGCCGTCGACGGGGGCGTCGGTGGGGCGGCTCTGGGGGTGTGGACGAAGCGTCTCTGGTGGGGAGTACGAAGGAGCCGCTGCAGATGCGCTGCGGTTGACGAGAGTACCGGCGAAGCAGATCTGGCGCCGTGGACAAGGCCGGCACTAAATGGGCTGTGGTACAGTGATGGATGAGCAGTCTACTTGTTTCTAGGGGAGGTGGGAGGGGTAGATGCGGCCGCAGAAGCAGATCCGGTGAGGTGGACGCCGCTGGCAGTGAATGGGCTCTGGTACGCCGGTGGATGAGCAGTCTAGGGTTTCGAGAGGGGAGGGGTAGAAAGGCCGATGAAGTACGGACGACGTGATGTAAGATGCTCTGGTGCTGTGGATTTAGTCGTTTTTGCGGGAGGGGAGAGGAAATGGGGGTGCCGTGTGGTGGGGGGGACCGGAAGTTACCAAAGCAGCCCTGACCTATTATGTAAATGAGGGCCATATTGTAACTATTGTTCTCCGTGCACCAACGACAAAAGGGGAATTTCGCATGCTAAAGACTAGGTGGCGGAAATTTTAGAAGGAGGTGGGAGATTTTGCCGCCCGCGGGATCGTTCGTATCCAGTTTCAACTAATTTTGGATAGTGCTAGCGGGAAGGTCATGCGAGACTGTGTGCATGGGGCACACGTCAGCAGTTAATAACTGGTATGAAGTCCACCCTAGAAAAAAAAGAAAATAACTCGGGATGATGCACCGATAACTTGGACGTTCACACGGGCACGGCCAATCGTACGGGTGTAGAGGCGCGTTCACAAAAAACGGATCAAACGCTCAACCTATGTATTTCTCATGTAAATATATAATTTAGTGTCATTGGTTATTTACTTTAAACATAATGCATTGACGTGTTATTGTAGAGGCGCACAAAAAGAAATGGATATTGTAGTCCCACAAAAGAAATGGATATTGTAGTCCGCTACTTAAAAGTGTTACCTCATATGATTACATGGCCTCCATTTCATAAATTGCATACCCGTTGAATTAATATATGAATATTACATATATTACTTCATAATAGAACCTTAAATCATCCAAGACTAATGAATTTGAATGCAAGACTAACAATGGTGCATGTACATGATAGCTACAGTGGTTGTTTGAAGAAACATCACTGTAACTTTGGCATGCACAATTGAAAAGGATTATTTGGAAAAAAATGTGATATGTGAGTGTCCAATCTTTATAGCGTTGAATCGATATTGTATCTTTGGCCATGATACGAAGTAGATGTTGATTTATGTTCAAGCGATGCACGTCCACGATCGCTAGATAGTGATACATGAATGAATTGTGCAATCTCTCTCACACGCATACATATCTCATTTCTCCGTGGGCATCGGAATCACACACGCGCACTTCGTGTATTTCTCTCCCTCCGTCAAGGTTAGAATTCGTCTTTCTACCCCATCCTACAAGTCTCTCACACAGAAACACACACGCTCTCTCTGTCGAACACGCCCACCCCTTTAATTCCGCCCACCCACCGCCACTAATGTCTCAAAGTATAATTATGTCTCGCACACATATGCCTAAGGTTAACTCGAGTCCCGGAACCATATGATACAATGGGATTCCAGCAGAGCACCTTTTGTTTTGAGATTTCGCTCTCTCTCTCTCTCTCACACACACACACACGCGCACGTGCGTGCACGCGTAGACATTGTTTCTCTCTTCATTTTTTTTGGCACTTGCATGCACACTGCTTGTTTATCTCTGTGATGCTTTAAGTATGCCTCGCACACATGCTATCTACCTATCCCTTAATATAGATATGTATCACACAAACTCCTTCTCCCTATATCTAGAACGTCGTCACTTGTGGCCCCCCCCCCCCCACACCCACACACCACACACTTCCGACACCGAAGGAGTAGGGTGACACCTCGATCTGATACTAATCTATCTACTGGCTTCTCTCTCAAACACACACACACACACACACACACACTACCCGACACCAAAGGAGTAGGGTGGCACCTCGATCTTGATAGTAATCTATCTACTGGCTTCTCTCTCAAACGCACACACACACACACACATACACTCGCTAGTTGTGCCTCTGTGCCTACCGCGCGCACACTCTCGATACGTCTTTCTCTCCCTCCCCCCTCCCCCCCAACAATGATAGCAGAAGGGTGACAACTCGATCTTGATCTTAATCTATCAATTGGCTTCTCTCTCAAACACACACACGCACACACACACACACACACAAGCTAGTTGTGTCTGTGTGCCTTGCTCACACACACTCGATACGTCTTTCTCTCCGTAGCCCCCTCGATATGTAGACTTCTCGCGCGCGCACAGCTGTAGTGACGATGACGCTGAACCCAGTGTGCCTTGTTTTTACTGGCCTCATGTGATAGTTTTCACCCTGTTTTCTGTTAATTAACAAGGCAACCTTTTCTTTGTTACTACTAGTGAATTTGAGATCATTCGGGGCAGACATAAAATATATCACTTCAACCCAATTATCGCAGTAACTATTTAAACAGAAACTAGCAAGATGCCCGTGCGTTGCACGGAACATCAAGATGCATTTGTATGAGTAGTTTATCTTGTGAGAGAAAAGGATGAACGAGGGAAGGCCTTATTTGCAAATGTGGAGAGGGGTGTGGGTATCTTTTTGCAAAATGGCCATAGTTTCCTTCCTATCCGTCAGATATAAATCGGACGGCCTATATTGCAGGATGGCAGGCACACCATCATCAACAACTCTGTTTTCTACTCCCTCCGTTCCTAAATATTTTTCTTTTTTAGAGATTTCAACAAGTGACTACATACGGAGCAAAGTGAGTGAATCTACACTCTAAAATATGTCTATATACATCCGTATGTGGTAGTCCATTTGAAATCTGAAAAAGACAAATATTTAGGAACGGAGGGAGTATAAGAGTAGACATAGAGATATATCTCCAGCATCGTCCACAACGAGCATTTGCTGGACTGGTTAGCACCGGATGCTCGCAACGCGATGACCTGAGTTCGAATTCTGTCTTTAACTTTAGATATTTATATTATATTTTTTTAATATATACTTCTTTCGCTACTGTACTGACAGTGGAACTCATAGAGTACTTAGAATACAAGATTAAGGATGGATTTGTTTCTTTTTAACTTTCTGTACGAATCTGTAGCCACCCTGCAAGTCATGTACACTGTACATGCAATTAACTTTTTATAGAGGGAGAATCATACACGCAATTAACTCAAATGGATTGGATGTGACTCTATTATTTCCAGCATAAGAGCATCTCCAACGGCAGCCGGCAAATTTCCTCCCGCTTCCTTCTGCGGAGGATGACATCCAACGCCAACGGCATACATTTTCACAACTCTAACCAACCAGAGGAAATTCGTGCAAACACGGACTGATTTCATATAAGCATGAAGGATTTCGTATAAAAAAGCCAGATCTTCATATAAACATGACGAATTTCATTACATTTACATGAACTAAGTGGTGCTAATCCGGCTCTTGTGGTATAATTAATACCTAATCTAAATGGCCGCCCGCGGATCCCTTTGTCTTCCTCATGTCCAGCAGACACTTGCGAGGTCGACGAAGGTCCTCGGAAGAGACGAAGCAGCAAAGAAACCACCTGTATACACAGTTGTCACCTCGGCGGTGGCCTTCATGGGACCCAAGTGGCGGCGGCCTCCCGTGTTCTACTTCTCCTCGATGATGGCGGCGGACACGGAGAAGCTGGCCACCGACTCGTCGCTCTCTGCGCACCCGGCTTCTGTCACTGCCTGCATGGCACTGCCGCAGGCACGGGAGGCACGCCCACAGACACGGGAGGCGCGGCCACCCGCAGACACTGGAGGCGCGGCCGCAGACACTGGTGGTGCGGTACGACGCGGCAGTGACGACGCACGTGCCGCCGTGCTCGCCGCCGTGCCGGCGTGGAGCAACTCGCCACTCCTCATCGAGCTGAACTGGAGCGGCGAGTTGCTGAACCACGCGCCGGCTTGGGGCAGCAACTGGTTACGTCGAGCCAAGCGAGGTAGGTGAAGCACCGAGCGGCCTCGCTCGTATCCGGAGGGCTCAGCGGGCCACCCAGCCGGGTAGTATGCCGTAGAACGGCTCCTCGGAAGCCATCGGAAGAGTGGAGAAAATGGTGAAGGAGGAGATGGGGGAGCGGCGGAGGGGTGTGATTCTTGCCTGCTGTCTGGCCTCGTTTAAATAGAGGGCAGATGGTAGGAGCTTGGCCGGCGTTTGGCCTCGTTTAAACTAAGGGCGGACGGGAGGAGCTCGGTCGGCGTTGCGTTTAATTCCGGCCCACTCATGAACGGACGTGTGGCCAGAGTAGGTTTCTTGGTTTGCATGTAGGTTTAACGGAGGCGTTTGATGGAGGCGAGGAGGCGTGTTCAGCCGGGCGTGCAGCAGGCGGCGCAGTACTATTTGATTTGACAGCTACTAGTAAACCAGGACAGTTCCTGATACGGCTTTAATGCAGACGAGGGAGAGGGTAGCGGTTCCCGAAATGTTGAACGGCCAATGATGCATCCTCCTTCAATTAGCATCCTGAATGCATGAGGGAAGTAATGGGAGGAGGACGGGGAAAAGAGGCAGCACGATGTGAATGCTATGCAGTTTGCACTCATATAAAGGCGCCCCTCCATTCCAATGCATCTACCACATCATACGCACCGAAGCACCTACACTAAGTGCAAAAGTGCTCACTCCAGACACATGGCGGCGATGCGCGCGAGCGGCCAGCGGCTGTGGCAGATGGTCCACGACGCCGGCCTGCGGCATGGCACCGAGGATAGTCTCCAGACGGTGTTGGCGACCGGTTGGTTCATGGCCATCGTCGACGCCAGCTACGACTCTCAGTTGGACCAGATGATCGTTGCCACCATCAACAAGTTCATTGTCGTAAAGAAGCTCGCGGACGACATCGCCGTACTCCTCCAGCCCGCGCGCCCAAGCTCCTCATTGCCTACCACCCTAATCGGCCTCCATGGCGAGAACCTCTTTCAAGCACTGGTGGCCCTGCGACTGCCCGCCGACGCAACGAAGAATGTCCACCTGGAGGTCGCGCTCGCCGCGAGGCGCCTCGCCCTGCAAGAATTCGTCGACCTACACATCCACGTGCACGAGGAAGTCATGTACATAGGTATCTACAAGGCCGGTGAGGACGCTACGACGTTGGCCTTCGTCAACCGACTAGAAGCCTTGGACGCCTTTGTTGAGAAGCACCTTGACCTCGCCACAAAAGCCACCGCTCCTAAGCTGCCGGTCGGTGGCCCGACGCACTGAGTCGAGGAGGAGGAGGTCATACGTTGATGGATGCATCTTTCTTCTTGCCTCCTGTAACCACCACTGCGATCGCATCATCGTGGCCTTAATTCTTATTGTGCTATTGCATTCTTGTTCCAGTCAATACAGACATGTGTGATCCGTTTGCTCACATTTGGAGGCAATTATATGCATCACTGTAACTAGTACTCCATCCGTCAATTTATAAGTTGTGCTTACCTTTTCCATCTACTTCGTAATTTACGTTTGATGCTTGACCCAACCTATGAACTACTCCTAAATTCAAAAACTGAGACCGAACCTATAAATTCAAAACTACTCGTGCAGCACGCATGTCACGTTCGCAAGTTCAAAACGAGAAACTGGAACACGTACATGAAGCATGTCCCTTCCCCGTCGCATACCACACTGTCGTTCCCCCCACCCCCCCGGTCAACGCGCATTGGCTAGGCTTTATATCTCTACTCTTATAAAAAACAGAGTTGGTGATGATGGTGTGCCTGCCATCCTGCAATATAGGACATCCGATTTATATCTGACGGATAGGAAGGAAACTATGGCAATTTTGCAAAAACATACCCACACCCCTCTCCACATTTGTAAATAAGGCCTTCCCTCGTTCATCCTTTTCTCTCACAAGATAAACTACTCATACAAATGCATCTTGATGTTACATGCAACGCACGGGCATCTTGCTAGTCACTACAACATGTGGGACCGCATGTGACCAAACCGACGATGCACCAACCTAGCTACTACCCTGCTTATCTGGCGGGAAAAGCCCCGCCCTAGCGTTTCCAATCATTATTTCTATCTATCGATCGTGCCAAGGAGCATAACCAAATGTTACAATTTATACATGTTTCTCTACTCCCATAAAAGACTCAGTTGGTGATGGTGGTGTGTCTGCCATCCATCATTTCTGACCATTAGATCTGCATCTAATGGTTGTTAGGTAAGTTGTGGCATTTTTGCAACAATAGCCCACTTCTCTGCTCCAATGTGCAGAAAACCCCTTATTATCTTGAAAGCAACCACATCCCTCCCTCACCTCATCAAAACAGCCTGAGAAATATATTTTGAGTGAAAAGTAATATATTTTTAGTGGTATATATGTATATCAAAACAAGAGTGTTTTCTTTCAAGTTTGTGAACAAGTACTATTCTACTTTGGATCCGTTGCAATGCACGTGCACATTGCTTGTAAAAGGAAAAGGCCTGCCGCGTTCGCGTCGCACCCCCACACGCCCGGGAATCGGGAGTACTCCACGGCCCGTCCGGCACGCCACATACCTAGGGAAGGTGTGTTGCCTAGCATTTTCACTTTGATGTGGGACTACAATTGAGCAAACTGACTATCGGCAAACCGCACCCCGCCCGCCGTGTTGGAAAACAGAAACGAGGAGGGGAAGATCTAGCTGTAGCACGGAAACCAAGAAATTTGGTGTCAGATGTGACTCGTTGATAAAGTAGGAGCACTCTGTACTACACCTACTACGAAGTTTGTACTACTACTACTACCACTATACAACTAGGTACGTGCACGGCACAACATCATAGGAATAAAAAATGGGAAGATCTTGTTTTGGGTGATTTATCTTTATTTCAGTCAACGTAGTATGAATAATATGATGTGGGGGGCACCCATGAAGCCATGTGGCACGTCTGGAGGTCATATTTAGAGCTTCTTGTGTGGATCGATCACACTATCGTGCTGGTCATTCGAGAAGAACGTGTATGGGTGCTTATAGTAGATCCGAATCGCAGCCACCTGGACCATTGGATCAACATCAGTCAACGGTTTATATCGTGTACGTGCAAATACATGCATTGACTCTGGAAAAATAATGAATATAGAATGTATAATATATATACCGCATATTGGGTTTCTCTAAAGACAAACTTTGTATACTTTCAACAATTTGTAGGAAAAAGTATTAACATATACACCACCAAATATATATCATTTGATTCATCATTGCTTTTATTTCCACATCGTGTAAATGTTCATATTGTTTTCACCAAATTCGGTCAAGCCTTATAAAATTTGGATGCAGTCAAAGCTATATATGTGTGGAGTAAATTACAAACGGAGGGAGTGGAATAGATATAGATATAACTATACAAATAGAAAATATAGTAATATAGTCTATAGATATAAATAAGGCTACTACCCGTTTTCTACGGTAGAACTCGTGTTGTTGTATACACATTGTTTTGTTTTCGCTATAATTTGCATTTGCGGGGTGTGTGTATGACTACCGCCTTTTGTTCAGTACCAGCAACCCCACCATTATCCTTAATTACTTCATATTGGCAATTACGATTGCATTATCTTAGTTCTAGCCGATTCTTCGGTTGCTTGGAGGAACTCCATCTCGTTATTCAGGTTGATTTTGTGCATACGACAAGATCACCGTGATGTCGAGGTCTATCCAGCTCTCTCACACACAAACAGACGTTGTCTGTGTGTCCCTTCATCGCACACACTATCGCTCTCCCATATCCGCAACCTCGTAACCTTGTCGATCCCGACGTTACACGCACCTCTCTCTCTCTCTAACACACACACACACCCTCTCTCTCCCTTTCGGACACTCCTCTCTCCATGACACACAAAGTCTTTCGAACACGCATATGCCCCTCTCTCGTTAGGTATCGCTACCCCCGCCCCCCTCTTTGTCACACAAATATTCTCTCTATATATATCTCTCGCAATAATACATGCATAGTCTAAATTGAAACCAAGTACAAAAATGAGCTCCGATTACAAAAATCAAATCCACTCCCAAACAGAATAAGAAATAGGGTGAAATCGTGCACACAAATGTTTGTTGTGTGCATGAATGTCAATGATATGGATGTACTACTCGTACATCACACATACCCATTTCACACAAATTACATTAAATTCTTCTCAAAATATGGTGCGCATGTGATGTTTGTTCGAATGCTCCTGCCAGCCTTCCTCCGACATGTTCCAACATATTGTGCTACTTCCGATTCTATTTTTCTCCTCAGACCATGTGAAACCATGAAAAGGTCACCCCCGCCCCCACTGGTACTGTAGCTCGAAGCTCCCATACGGACACAACACCCACCGGAGCACGCAGCCGTTGCCGAAGTGGACGGCGCCGCGGCCTGGGAAGAGGACGGAGTCTTCAACATCGCCGACGTGGAGCACGCCCTCTACGGCCGGGAGTAGCGCGCGCTGACTGTCCATGCGGATGTGGCACCCCGGCTTAGAGAAGACCGGAACGTCCCGTATTCCAGCCCAGGGACAAGTCCTCTGGAATACGACACTATTGGCATAGAACAAATCAGCTCTTTATTACAATGGATATGGTTACAAAGGGTACGTGGATTACAATGGTACAGCGACAGTATGCCTGCCCGGGGTAGCCCTATGCTAACAGCCGAGTAACTCTCTCGGCGGCGGAACAGTGATGGCGGTGATGGACTCCACTCCGCATGGACTCTGGCTAGAACGCATATCCTAGCTCACAAACTCAGGATCCTCGACAAACAAGCAATCACGGCATGACCTGCAAACTGGCATGACACGCCAGGTGAGTACTTGGAATGTACTCGCAAGCTCACAACAAACATCAGCATTAAGGCAAGACAACATCATAGCAAGATAGCTACTGAAGTAGATGCAGTAGGGTAAAGCATATTTAGTAGTTTAATCCATACTCCGAATAACCTCAGGATCCAATCTGAATCTGTTCCAAATCCAATCCCAATCATGTGGTCATCCGACCACTCATCTCATAGCCATCCCATGGCTAACATATCATATTCCTGATACCATCTGCACTGCAAGTCTGACAAACTTACTCTCTTCCGGGTTGCCTCACAACCCTCAGAATACTCACGATCCACCGAGTACTTCCGATCTTACGACGAGTTCTTCCATCATTATCACTACTATGGTTGGCCACCTAGTGAGGTCTGGACGGACTGTCCAATACCGTGGACGCGGCTACTCGAATAGATTTTACACTCTGTAGAGGTTGCGCACTTTACCCACACCATGGAGCACCTGACCTCATGATCCCATTCGGGTGGACCAGTGTTGCTCCAACAAAACCCGCCTAACCCGTGACTCTCCCATCGTACCACCGGCAATCATCCTCCCTCGGAGTCCTGCCCTGGGTGGCCCCTGTGTCACCGCGTGACACCTGCCACCGTCGTGGCTAACAAACTGTCCCAAACGGGGACCTGGTACCATATAACTCAACTGGGCTCACAAGGTTATCGCTGCCTACCGGGCCAGGGTAGCACCCACGCATAACCTTCCGTGTCGGGCAGTACCGGTGAAAGAGCATGCGATCAGACCAAGTCAAGGCCGTCCCATACCGGCAAATGTGGCTGCACGGATAAGTCCGGACAGGTGACTCTGGATCAACGATGAAGTATCTTATCTCCGAATAATCTCTTCATCATAACTGACACTCCGACAGCATAATAATCCAAGTGAAAACATTAACCAACCAGTAATCCAATAGCCACTATGTTCAAGCTACTACTACTAATTCGTCTCCACAAATTGCCGGACGAAATCCAAAATCATCATAGACGGTAATCTCAACATCATGGCATCAACGAGTGAGTAAACTACTAGTCACTAACAATCTGGTACTCAACATGGTAGTCACCTATCCAAGAATTTACTCAAGCATTGAATAATCCAATTCATTTCACAAATAACTCATACTTGCTGTTAAAGTAAATAGTTAAACTATGATATTGCAATGCAATTATGCAGATGGGAGTTGTGGCTTGCCTGGGGATGAAAGAACCATCGGGAAGAAGTGCGGAAAGTCTGCAGAGATGATTGCCGGAAACAGTTCTCTCTCGGAGGAGGCTGTTTACGGGCAAGGGTAAAATGGTCATTTTCACAGTGTCAACACATTATGAAAATGATACCAACATGACGGGCTCAAAGAGACGAAGAAGTGGGCTTTGGAATCACCTCAATCGGAGTTACAGATGAAAAGTTATGGATATGTGAAGATCAGGGACCCATCTATAAAATAATCTTCACAAACAGGCCCCTGATGGCTAAAGTAGAAAACGTCTTCGAGAGAAATGTGCTTTCTGTAGACGAAAATGTATTGTTAGCAGAGGTATAACAAAAGTACGCTTTCAGTAAATGAAAACGTACTCCGCCAAAATATGCCTCCACTTAATCTGACGCGCGGGGCCGGGCTGGGTCAACGCCCAGAGGCTGACTAGGGGGTCCCACAGCGCTCTTTCTGTCTCCTCCCGCTCCTATCTTCTTCCTCGCATTGACGCAGACAGAGGAGAGGCTGGGCGCGTGCCGGCGCTGGCCCCGCCGACTCCGGTGACCTCCAACCACGGCGAGGGTACCGGCAGGCTCGGGATGAAGTGCCGCACCCGTCCAATGGCTGCACGAACGCCGGGGAGTGCCGTGTCGAGCAGAGCACGGCTCGCGGTGGACACCGGCTACGGTGATGATGGGCAGGGCACCATGGCCACGGAGAGGGGGCGGAGTGCAACGGAGAGTGGACTAGGGTGGTGGTGGAGCTCTCTGGTGATGGCTATGGGAAGGGAGGTGGTCGGGGCAGCTCTAATTTGAGCGATGCCCGACGGCGGCCATGGTGGCAAAGGCGAGCGAGGAGAGCTCCTGGAGAGGGATGGAGAGGTTGGGGAGGAGTAGGGGAGCGAGGGGAGGCTGGATGGTGAGGACGGGAGCGCTCGGGATGGCTTAAATAGCCGCGGCGACGGAGGCGGATGAGCACGGCCACAACGGCGATCTTAGCCGTATACTGGTGTTGCAGGAAGACGTGGCTGGTTGGTAGCGGCGTCGAGAGGCTTCACGAAGGGGCGGAGAGGGCTCAGGGGAGTTCGGGAAGGCTCGGGCGAGCTCAGGTAAGCGGACGTGGCGGCGGCAGAGACGGGCACACCACGGGCACGGCTGCCGCACCGCGTAGGAGGGGACGTGAGAGGGGAAGAGTAATCCAGAGCGAAGGCGACGACGAGGCGAAGCCCCTAGACATGGCTAGGTGTCGAGGGAGAGGAGGAACGGACGAAACAGAGGACTCCAATGCACAGAGCGCGTGCATTGGCATGCCAAACGCGTGGTCACCGTGTGAACCAGCGCACGTGGTGCACCCTGACCGTCCAAATCATGTCCAGTGAGTAGTCCCTCAAGGCTAGGTTACAACTGAGGTGATGGCTCGATGAAATGCATTGTGGTTAGATGGGAGTGATCACCTGAAGTTTGTTGTAGTAAACTTGACCACACCACTGTGATGAACAGAGAAGTGATAAGGGCCAAGTCTGATGTCTGGAAGGTTTGGGATAGGAAGGACTAAGACCCAGTGAAGTTTGGAGAGAAATGGACCAAGGTTTAATATAGTTCCTTTGCAACTAACCAATCTAGTCCATAAAACAAATCTTGATGTGGCACTCACATATAGTGTTTCCTAGGGCTCAAAATGGGCATGGCTTGATGATTTGGTCATATGAGAGTTCCATAAAAATTTCATGCCATTTGGACAAGCCAAAATGGTACTTCCTTCACAATGAACCTCTCTGACCAGAATCTTAGAAAAATTCTAGGGAATTATTGGGAAGATGAAATGAGCCCAAATTTTGTGGAGATAGGTTATATGGGTAGGAGAATGCTCTGGTAAATTTTCAGCAATTATGGAGCAATATAAAATATTGTTGCTTCACAATGTGAACATCTGACCAGAAGCCAAGATTTGAGGCTGTGCTCACATAGATGATTGTATAGGTTTGAAACTTGGTGGAGAGTCATTATTTTAGCATATCAAAATGCTTGCAAAATTTCAACTCATTTGGATCATCCTAGCTAGCACTTGCTTCACAAAGCTTCCAGTTGACCAGAAACTTTGGAAATTAGCCAAGGAAGATTTAATAGCCAAATGAAGTTGAATTTTGGCATGTGGCAATGATATGGATAGGAAAGAATGCCCAAAACGTTTGAGGCCAAGAAAGAAAATATAAAGAGTACTTGCTTCTCAACTTGACAGCTGGGGCAGAATCAGAAAAGGAATATTTGTGAAATATTTTTGAACATGTCAAGGAAGGTTTTTGACATATTTGAGGAAGATATGTCCCAAAGTATTTATGAGAATTATTTAGGAATCTTTGGAATGATGGAGATGTGGGTTGCTTCACAACCCAGGACAGACAGGGTTATTCCTTCAATAGAAAAAGGAATTTTCCCAAGGAAAAGAATATTGGGATTGGTCCAAGATGGAAATGACATGGTCTTGGGATGGTTTTGAGGTTGAAAAGCCACTTGGGAAGAGGAATCAAGGGTGATACCTCCAGGTTGGAAGTCCAGTAAGCCACAGAAAGGCAAATCCCGACCAAAATCAAAAGGAAAAAAATGGGCAAAATCCATGGTGTTACAAACCTACCCCCCTTAAAGAAATCTCGTCCTCGAGATTTGGTTGCTCAGGGATCAAACATGAATATTTCCACTTGAGGAAACCGTTTCCAACTCGGGGTTCCTTTTTACCTTTGTATAATGCTCCCACTGAGTTTCATATGGCTGACTGCCTTGCTTCGGGGTGGTTTGCGTTACTAGACCCTTTTTCTAGCAAATCTTACCTCACATGTTACTCTGACTCCAATCCTTTTGTGTCTGCTGACCTGTCTGGGGCAATAAATTATCCTGACCAAACTATGTGCCCTGCTCGTAAGTCCGAGGGTGGTTCCTCATGGACGTGTTGTGATGAGGTCCAATACGAACGACCGTTCGCTGAGTTGTGAACAAATTCTCTTGGTGGACACGAAATCTTTTACTCATTGCATTGGGTGACTTCAAATGGTTGTGTGTCCTCCTAGTTCAAAACAGTACTGTAAATCGTACCGTTCTCCTGGCGGAATCTGACTTCTCGCACGGATAGCTGGGTCATCTTGGCTATCTTCACTGTCTTGGGTATAAAGCTCCTATCAAATATTTGACTGTCACCTGTCGTGACCATCATAAAGGTGTACGGTCTTATTGTGATATTATCCATAGACTTGACTGACAGTGGTCCTGACAGCAGAATCTTGTTCACGGCAGGTTAGTCTTTAACTGATTCCCATCGGTGAGGACACATGCTTCGAGACTATTGTTCATCCTTCTGATTACTCAGTCTGTTAGTATCTCTATATGGATGGTAGGCCGTGTAATGCTTTAATATGGTTGCTGAATTTGAACTACTGAGTTAATCTTTCGGCTGACCTGACCAGCTTGGTTGCCCTCTTCTGACAATTCTGAGCATATCTGGTTGGCTGGGCGGGTTGCCTCGATATGGGGTCCTTGCAAATGGAATAGACCCCGTGGGTGTGTACCCATGGTGACTGGTACCAAGCCAGACTGTCCGGAGTATTTGTACCATTACCATACCTGTATGGACAACCTTGCTTTTTCATTATAGTTCTCTTTGCCTGGACCCTTTGCTGAAAGAACTTGGCCTTATGTGTTCTTGACTCTCCGTGTGACCATAGGTGTTGTCAGGTGCAATATTCCGACAGGCATATCTTATCCTGATCCCCTGACAGGGTATCTTTGCTCACATGACCAGCTTTCTCATCCTCCACACTTTACCCGTAGGGTAATGATTATCCGAACCCAGGTTCATAGTTACTTGTGTAGGGCTCCTGGCTCAGACGTTTCCCCCCTTTAAAGGCTTGCTGGGGAAGACTCGGTACCTTATGCCAGAAGCATGCTGTGATAGCTTACTGAAGAAGCCTGAGTACCTTGCACCGGAAGATGTCCATGTGTCGTATCGAGGAAGACACCTGAATTCTTGCGTCGTAAGCTTCTCTGGTAGCTTTGCGGAGAAAGGCTGAGTTGCTTACACCCGAGGCTTCTCTTTGCCACATGCAGACTGAGTGCAGATATATATATATATCCCTTAATGTTTCTACTGTTGGTTACTTGTTGTATGCAACAGGGTATTTGGCTATCCTTCTTGCTGAACACTAAGTTCATAGCACATTCTGGCTTGCTTCCAAGACATAGCAGGGTTCAAATTGTACTCATAGCAGACTCAAACCTTGTATATGAATCATACCTTTGGCACGGGATGCACTGTGGATCATGTACACAATCTGCCTTCTTGCTGATGCGATCATTACTGCTGTGAAAGTTGCACTGATGTATTCTTGATGCTGATAACCAATCCGGCCAGGATATCATTTGTATTCAGGCCCGATATTCCCGATATAACACAGTCTGCTGAAAATTCCATATTGCTGAGCTGAGCTTCCAAATGGCTGTCTCTTCACTGACTCTTTGGGTTCAGTGTCGGGGAGTAACTTCCATAAGGGGAAAATAAGGTAACACCAAGGGCCCAAATAAAAAAACAAAAGAAACGACTAAACAAAAGCACACAAAGCAGCAAGATCACACACACAAGATCACATTCTACAGCCATTCACAACAATAATATGCATTCCTACTTAAGCACACAAATCTCGTAAGAACTCCGGTATTACGGCCTAACATGCTGTGGCAATGTGCACGAAAGTGAATCAATGTGTGGAAGAAAGTTGGTGTAAACAAGGCTACAACAAATACGAACTTAACACCGGTTCCATCTGGAAGGACATGGTGGCAAGGATGAACTTGGTGATCGGGGGTCGGAACACAGAAGTTACGACCACATCATCATCAAGCGTACGGAAGAAAACCGTACACGTCCAAAGAATAGGTGGCGGAATGAGATAGTGGTGGAGAGAAAGGCTTGCAGGCATTGCCCTTTTCTGATAACAAGGATCAGTAAGGGTTGCCGAAGCAACTAGTGGAATGGCACGATCCGGGATATAACTTGTCTATCACCGAAACGATAGGGGTGTTGGAATAGAATAAGTTGGTGTGGTACCGGTGCATCAATCCGACAAGGGATCGACACCACCAAGCACCTTGGCATCACTCCGCTGGGACGAAGATGACACCACACCAAGGAACAAATATGCAAACTGGAGAGCGCACGTAGGGAATCGAAACCGATGCCACCTACACTCACCAGATCCATCGTTAGTGATAAGATATCTAGTCTATATGTATGCTATGCACAAACAAATGCAACAAACAAGTGCAGCAAACCAACTGGATCCTATACTATCGGTTACTAACGCTCGCGCGGTCTAGGGCGTCCTATAGCCAGACCTTCTCTGATACCAATGCCTGTGGCACCCCGGCTCAGAGAAGACCGGAACGCCCCGTATTCCAGCCCAGGGACAAGTCCTCTGGAATACGGCACTGTTGGCATAGAACAAATCAGCTCTTTATTACAATGGATATGGTTACAAAGCGTACGTGGATTACATCGGTACGGCGACACTAAGCCTGCCCGGGGTAGCTCTATGCTAACAGCAGAGTAACTCTCTCGGCAGCGGAACAGCGACAGCGGTGATGGACTCCACTCCGCATGGACTCTGGCTAGAACGCGTATCCTAGCTCGCAAACTTAGGATCCTCGACAAACAAGCAATCACGGCATGACCTGCAAACTGGCATGACACGCCAGGTGAGTACTTGGAATGTACTCGCAAGCTCACAACAAACATCAGCATTAAGGCAAGACAACATCATAGCAAGATAGCTACTGAAGTAGATGCAGTAGGGTAAAGCATATTTAGTAGTTTAATCCATACTCCGAATAACCTCAGGATCCAGTCTGAATCTGTTCCAAATCCAATCCAAATCATGTGGTCATCCGACCACTCATCTCATAGCCATCCCATGGCTAACATATCATATTCCTGATACCATCTGCACTGCAAGTCTGACAAACTTAATCTCTTCCGGGTTGCCTCACAACCCTCAGAATACTCATGATCCACCGAGTACTTCCGATCTTACGACAAGTTCTTCCATCATTATCACTACTATGGTTGACCACCTAGTGAGGTCTGGATGGACTGTCCAATACCATGGACGCGGCTATTCGAATAGAATTTACACTCTGC
The DNA here is from genome assembly GCA_011799875.1 of Thinopyrum elongatum. Lineage (NCBI taxonomy): Eukaryota > Viridiplantae > Streptophyta > Magnoliopsida > Poales > Poaceae > Thinopyrum > Thinopyrum elongatum. The sequence goes on along the minus strand of CM022302.1, from coordinate 445,546,560 downwards.
AGAGGTTGCGCACTTTACCGACACCATGGAGCACCTGACCTCGTGATCCCATTCGGGTGGACCAGTGTTGCTCCAACGAAACCCGCCTAACCCATGACTCTCCCATCGTACCACCGGCAATCATCCTCCCTCGGAGTCCTGCCCTGGGTGGCCCCTGTGTCACCGCGTGACACCCGCCACTGTCGTGGCTAACAAACTGTCCCAAATGGGGACCTTGTAACATATAACTCAATTGGGCTCACAAGGTTATCGCCGCCTACCGGGCCAGGGTAGCGCGCACGCATAACCTTCCCTATCGGGCGGTACCGGTGAAAGAGCACGCGATCAGACCAAGTCAAGGTCGTCCCATACCGGCAAATGTGGCTGCACGGATAAGTCCGGACAGGTGACTCTGGATCAACCATGAAGTATCTTATCTCCGAATAATCTTTTCATCATAACTAACACTCCGACAGCATAATAATCCAAGTGAAAACATTAACCAACCAGTAATCCAATAGCCACTATGTTCAAGCTACTACTACTAATTCGTCTCCACAAATTGCCGGACGAAATCCAAAATCATCATAGACGGTAATCTCAATATCATGGCATCAACGACTGAGTAAACTACTAGTCACTAACAATCCGGTACTCAACATGGTAGTCACCTATCCAAGAATTTACTCAAGCATTGAATAATCCAATTCATTTCACAAATAACTCATACTTGCTGTTAAAGTAAATAGTTAAACTATGATATTGCAATGCAATTATGCAGATGGGAGTTGTGGCTTGCCTGGGGATGAAAGAACCATCGGGAAGAAGTGCGGAAAGTCTGCGGAGATGATTGCCAGAAACAGTTCTATCTCGGAGGAGGCTGTTTACGAGCAAGGGTAAAATGGTCATTTTCATAGTGTAAATACATTATGAAAATGATACCAACATGACGGGCTCGAAGAGACGAAGAAGTGGGCTTTGGAATCACCTCGATCGGAGTTACAGATGAAAAGTTATGGATATGTGAAGATCAGGGACCCATCTGTAAAATAATCTTCACAAACTGGCCCCTGGTGGCTAAAGTAGAAAACGTCTTCGAGAGGAATGCGCTTTCTATAGATGAAAACGTATTGTTAGCAGAGGTATAACAAAAGTACGCTTTTAGTAAATGAAAACGTACTCCGCCAAAATATGCCTCCACTTAATCTGACGCGCGGGGCTGGGCTGGGTCAACGCCCAGAGGCTGACCAGGGGGTCCTGCAGCGCTCTTTCTCTCTCCTCCCGCTCATGTCTTCTTCCTCGCGTCGACGCAGACAGAGGAGAGGCTAGGCGCGCGCCGGCGCTGGCCCTGCCGACTCCGGCGACCTCCAACCACGGCGAGGGTACCGACGGGCTCGGGATGAAGTGCCGCACTCGTCCAATGGCTGCACGCACGCCGGGGAGTGCCGTGTCGAGTAGAGCATGGCTCGCGGCGGACACCGACTACGGCGATGATGGGCAGGGTAGCATGGCCACGGAGAGGGGGCGTAGTGCAACGGGGAGTGGACAAGGGTGGTGGTGGAGCTCTCTGGTGGTGGCTACGGGAAGGGAGGTGGTCGGGGCAGCTCTAATTTGAGCGATGCCCGACGGCAGCCATGGCAGCAAAGGCGAGTGAGGAGATCTCCTGGAGAGGGATTGAGAGGATGGGGAGGAGTAGGGGAGCGAGGGGAGGCTGGATGGTGAGGACGGGAGCGCTCGGGACGGCTTAAATAGCCGCGACGACGGAGGCGGATGAGCACGGCCACGACGGTGATCTTAGCCGTATACTGGTGCTGCAGGGAGACGTGGCTTGACGGTAGCAGCGTCGAGAGGCTTTGCGTAGGGGCGGAGAGGGCTCAGGCGAGTTCGGGAAGGCTCGGGAGAGCTCAGGTAAGCGGACGTGGCGGCGGCAGAGACGGGCACGCCATGGGCACGGCTGCCGCACCGTGTAGGAGGGGACGTGAGAGGGGAAGAGTGATCCAGAGTGAAGTCAACGATGAGGCGAAGCCCCTAGACATGGCTAGGTGTCGAGGGAGAGGAGGAACGGACGAAACAGAGGACTCCAATGCACAGAGCGCGTGCATTGGCATGCCAGACGCGTGGTCACCGTGTGAACAGGCGCACGCGGTGCACCCTGACCGGCCAAATCATGTCCAGTGAGTAGTCCCTCAAGGCTAGGTTACAACTGAGGTGATGGCTCGATGAAATGCACTGTGGTTAGATGGGAGTGATCACCTGAAGTTTGCTGCAGTAAACTTGACCACACCACTGTGATGAACAGAGAAGTGATAAGGGCCAAGTCTGATGTCTGGAAGGTTTGGGATAGGAAGGACTAAGATCTTGTGAAGTTTGGAGAGAAATGGACCAAGGTTTAATATAGTTGCTTTGCAACTGACCAATCTGGTCCAGAAAACAAATCTTGATGTGGCACTCACATATAGTGTTTCCTAGGGCTCAAAATGGGCATGGCTTGATGATTTGGTCATATGAGAGTTCCATAAAAATTTCATGCCATTTGGACAAGCCAAAATGGTACTTCCTTCACAATGAACCTCTCTGAACAGAATCTTAGAAAAATTCTAGGGAATTATTGGGAAGATGAAATGAGCCCAAAATTTGTGGAGATAGGTTATATGGGTAGGAGAATGCTCTGGTAAATTTTCAGCAATTATGGAGCAATATAAAATATAGTTGCTTCACAATGTGAACATCTGACCAGAAGCCAAGATTTGAGGTTGTATAGGGTTGAAACTTGGTGGAGAGTCATTATTTGAGCATATGAAAATGCTTGCAAAATTTCAACTCATTTGGATCATCCTAGCTATCACTTGCTTCACAAAGCTTGCATTTGACCAGAAACTTTGGAAATTAGCCAAGGAAGATTTAATAGACAAATGAAGTTGAATTTTGGCATGTGGTAATGATATGGATAGGAAAGAATGCCCAAAACGTTTGAGACCAAGAAAGAAAATATAAAGAGTACTTGCTTCTCAACTTGACAGCTGGGGCAGAATCAGAAAAGGAATATTTGTGAAATATTTTTGAACATGTCAAGGAAGGGTTTTGACATATTTGAGGAAGATATGTCCCAAAGTATTTATGAGAATTATTTAGGAATCTTTGGAATGATGGAGATGTGGGTTGCTTCACAACCCAGGACAGACAGGGTTATTCCTTCAATAGAAAAAGGAATTTTCCCAAGGAAAAGAATATTGGGATTGGTCCAAGATGGAAATGACATGGACTTGGGATGGTTTTGAGGTTGACAAGCCACTTGGGAAGAGAAACCAAGGGTGATCCCTCCAGGTTGCAAGACCACTAAGCCACATAAAGGCAAATCCCGAAAAAAATCAAAAGGAAAAAAAGGGCAAAATCCAGGGTGTTACAGCGGAGGACAGTGTGATCTAGCGGCTCACCCTCGTCGGCCACGAGGGGTAGCTGTGCTCCAGCAGGACGCCCTGGTCGGTCACGAGGAGGTGCATCGCGTCCTCGCTGCTCACAATGTCGACGAGCGGGTTCTCCAGCAGCATGTCCGCGAGCATCGCATCGTCGAGAGCACGCCCGCGAACATCGCACCGTCGCCGCTCTCGACGTGGACGAGCGCGTGCTCTGGCAGCACGCCCGTGAACATCGCATCCTCGCCGCTCACAATGTGGACGAGCGCGTTCTCCAGCAGCATGCTCGCGAGCATCGCATCATCGCCGCCCATGAACATCGCATCGTTGCCGCTCTCGACGTGGACGAGCGCGTGCTCCGGCAACACGCCCGCGAACATCGCATCCTCGCCGCTCAGGCGCACGAGCGTGTGCTCCAATAGCACGGCCGCGAGCATGGCATACTCGTGGCTCACGAGGTGGTTGAGCGGGTGCTCCAGACAGTACCCCAGGAGTCGGGACATGAGCACCGCGCCCCCGGCTACGAGGAGTACTGCATGGTGCCCATCATGGTTTAGGAAAATCCCATGACTCCGCTGCTCCCTGGAGGAGTGCGAGCTCCAGTGGGCGCTCGAGGAGTCCCGCGCCGATATGCAGGTGGCTGCGGACATGCAAGATTATCCTTCGAGCTCTCCTCCTCTTACGAAGATGCCTCCACCGTCCCCGTCGTACGTCCTCTGCCTCAGCTCCGACGGACATTTGGAGTTTAGTTTTATGGAACATTAATATTTGGACTAATGCAAAAAACAACCTATGACTAACAGGCAGAAATAGATGATGTGGCGGCATTGCATGCTGGAGTATATTGCAATTTATGGATTGCATGCATGACTAGCTTATGTGGCTTGGGTGCATGGCTAGGAAAGGCTAGAGAAAAATAAATAGATAATGTGTTTAGAGTGCACTCCACTTTTTTTTCAGACGCTTAGGTGCACCGGATGCCGTGCCACGCTACAAAATGTTAGAAAAAAATCTGCTCCAATGTTTTAAAAATCTATTATTATCTTGAACCAGCCACACCCGCCTCTCACCTCATCAAACCAGCCCGAGGAATATGTCTTCAGTGAAGCATAATTTATTTTTACTGATATACGTATATCAAAACTAGAGTGTTTATATTTCAAGTTTGTGAACAAGTATTATTCTACTACTTTGCATCCATTGCAATGCACGGGTCGGCACATTGGTAGTAGTAAGAAACAAATTCCGGGTTTGGCACAAGTTCGTACTGCGGGAGCACCACAAGGCCTGGCGCAGGAGTTACATTTCCCTCTCAGGGCCCACGGGACCGAGCTTCAGCGGCTATTGCACCTGCCTTTGAGTCAATGATATGTGGACCCTAAATGCGGCTGGCCCGCATGTCATTCTCATAAAAGTAGAGGGGCGGTGGGACCAAGAGGGGTGAGTCACGTGTGGTGTCATGAGTTCCAGCGGCGTCGTGGGAATCGAGTGGGACGAGGCTTGCCTTCTCCCCTCCCATGCTCTGATCCGTACTCCCGCACCACTAATTTTCATCCAACGGTTATACTGTAATAGATTTCCTCGTGTGGGTCATCTATAGCCTCAAAAAAAGGTAAACAAAGGCCGTATTTCCCGGAAATAATTTCCTGCATGAATCTGTACACGCATGCAAGACCCTTTCCTTTCCTGCTCGTCCTCCGAGTGTGGCAACAGGTGCCTGCCTAACCCATGTAGCACGCTACGCCGCCAGCGAGTAGCACCTCCTCCACGCCAACATCGGCGTCTGGGCCATGCACATGCAGCTGCTCCCATAGTATTTTACCCGCATGCTAGACTGCAGTACCACACCGACCTTGGACGAGACCATGGAGCTTGTGGCCAAGAAAAGTCTCTGCCCGGCCGACACATGTCGAGGTGCTTGTCTGTTGTGACGTGCCACACGACGTTTACTAGCTCGCGCTCCGGATGAGCTCGGGTGTGAGCCAGTGATCTACCCGGGGCACATAGCTCGACTTGGGCTCGAGATTCCGACCGCTTGCAACGTCCCGAGGATGTGCCACTCAGCGGCGAGGCTGGAATGCTGGATACGTATAGGCATGTGTTCGTGGGCGGGAGCAACCTGCTCAACGGATACCGGTTTACGAACATGATGTACTCGACGTAGTTGAGCCAGCGAGCCTGGAGCCGTTCTTGCCGTCGTACGTTGACGCGCGGCTCAATGGTGTTCGGCCACGGGCCAGCGTAGGTCAGCTACGGGGAAGCGGCATCGGTGTGGTTCGAGATGCCCAACTGGCCATTGTCGCGGCGGCGTTCGTGACTCACTCGTTCGAGATGAACCAGCCGGTGGTGGCCTGGCCATGGCGAGGGTGCCACAGCTGGACGTCGGGGTGTTACGAGGCGTAGATGGCCACACCGGCGGGTACTACCTGTATTACAGAAGTAGAAGGCAAAGACGGGCCTTTATTTTATTTATTATATTTGTGGCTGAGGAGTGATGCCCGGGACAAAAATGTGTCACAGCCGCTGGATGAAAATTGGATGGTACGGGAGTACGGATCGGAGCCAAGAGCGGAGCATGCAAGCCGCGTCCAATCGCATGTGGCTGTGGTAGAAACTTGATGGTTGCCACAGTTTAGCTGGCCCACATGTCATGCACACAAAGGCAGATGAGCGGTGGGGCCGAGAGGGGTGAGGCGCACGTGGTGGCGTGGGTTGGAGCGGCGTCGTGGGAATCACGTGTGGTAGTGGTAGAAACGTGATGGTCGTCGTGGTTCAACTTCCATGGACAAGCTGTCATGTCTACTGACACATGCATTGTGGTAGACATGACACATGCATTGCATACCGCTCACTGCAAGGAGTAGTAGTAGAGAAAACTAGGCGGATAAATAGTTCATTATAGTCAAGCGGACCTATATCAATGTACACAGAGTACACTTGTTCCAAAGACATGCACACCAGTGAAATAGTTCATCTATATCAATGTACACAGAGAGGAAATATAATTTTTACAAGAGAGGAAATAGTTCATCCATCTATAATGCCCTGTTGCTGGTGCAGCTTCTTCTTCTTCTTCTTCTTCTTCTTCTTCTTCTTCTTCTTCTTCTTCTTCGTCTACTTCTTTCTTCTTCTTCTTCTTCTTCTTCTTCTTCTTCTTCTTCTTCTTCTTCTTCTTCTTCTTCTTCTTCTCATTTTCTGTGGGAGACAGCTTCGCAACAAGCTCTTTCAACCTTGCAGCTATCTCGAAACTCACACGGGCATCGTGGGCAGCATATTTTATCCACTCGTAGGTCAAGGGATAATTCTCCCATCCAAACGACCTTAATCCCAGCGTCTCATCACCCTTCTCAAGATTTGTTCCGAGCACAGAATTTTCTACGTCGAACAGGGATGGTGTTTTTTTTATCACAATCCTCTACAGGAATTCTGGTTTGTAGGTCAGCGATGTTTTTCAAGTCAAGGTTGTACGGCGCCAACTTCTCTTTGTCACCTTCGATGGCTGCCCCACAGAAGTATATGTCCTCCCGAGAACTGAAATCGTGGAGCTCACCTGGTATGGAGGGCGCGTGTATGATGTGATACACCAAAACTTCATCTTCGAGGCACAGCTGAAGGACGGCGACGCGTTGGATCTTCCCAGTGGCACGCTCCATGTACTCTGCGTCGAGACCGACGACCTTCATCTCCACCTTTTGGAGGGAGTTGGTTACATTGTTGATCCACTCCCGAACAACCCTTGGGTGGTCGGTGATGGTGGCAACTATGCTCAATGAGCCTTCGACGAGGACATGTTTGACGCTAAAAACCTACATAGGGATCTCTTTCACCATTTGGAACCGTTGGACAGAAGGGCTATGGTTTGGAGAATTAGGATTAGGATGGCTAGTCTAACTGAAGAAGATGATTATTTAAAGGGGCTTGGGAATTACTCAAGGAGGATGTGAATCCAGTCCAGTGGGGTTTGAATGCAGATGAAGGAGAGGTGAAGGAGCCGAGGAAAATCGGTTCCCGATGGAGAAGTAAATGGGAGAAGTGGCATGCAGGCAGTTGATTAGACGGCTAGGTAGACCAACCTACAAAATGAAAAGGCTATGCGGGTAGCGTACTGAGGAGTGGTCCGTGTACGTGTACGTGCCCATCCTTCTATCGCTACATGTGCCACTGGTTAGTTGAGGTCACTCTTTCGAATCACCGTGGCGAAACATTTTATGATTACTTTTTATTTCTGCACCCCTCCTGACAGGTGGGATCTACGCAAAACCCACTTGGGTGGACGAACAGATATACAAACATATCCATCTCTTTGCACACACAAAATATGTCGTAGCTGGTTCGGATTGATATTGGCGCGTGCCTGCGAGACACAACCTTTTCTGGTTAATGAATATATGCGGTTATCCTAAAAAAAGAAAAAAGCCCTTCTTCGCGCTTCCGTATGCAGGAGAATTTGGTTCTGCTCGCAATATGGATGCTACCTGGAGGATGAAGTGAACCCAGAGGCATGCTAGTATGGGAGACCTATTTCCGCTATACAGTACTACTCCGTATGTTACTACTAGTAGTAGTACAACTGTGGTACACTTGATGGTCAAAATATTATTCATCCGGTCCTCACAGTGAAGTGACAAGACCCTGCGCCCGAGGTGACACTAGTGCAGGCGGCGTGTTCGGGTTACCAAAGTCAGCGTCACCTTGTGCACTGTGCAGTCACTGTCACCGCCGCTGTATAGCATGCCCCGCCTCGTCTCCCTCTCCCCGCCTAGCACCAATCCATCTCCATCTCCGTCTCACCGGAGATCCTGAGGTCACTCTTCATCATCTCACTTTGCCCCCGCGTACCCTCGCCTCGCTCGCCTCCCCCAGTACCACTATTCCCTCGCTAGCCGCTCCAGCACCGAGAGCCTTCTCCCCCGTAAATCAAGCCCCCAAAAACCCCACCTTCCAAACTCCACCATGGCCGAACATGAACCGCGCAGCATCCATATGAGATGCGAATGGAGCAATCTCCCTAGTGACATCCTCGACCTCTATTGTTCGTGTATGGATATGTTGAGCGCCGTGCGGCTGGCTGCATGCTCGAGGGACATGCACACGGCCATCGTCGAAGCGAGGCCTAAGCTTTTCAAGACACCCTGCTTGCTGCTATATGGTCTTGCGAGATTTGCTCACCATGATACGGAGGCGTACATGATGCCCCTCGACTTCAATCCGACCTCCATTAGCCGAAACTTCTTTGCAGGTATGTAGTGGGTCACCGTACATCATTTCCCTTGACTTCGATCTGATCACCATCGCCCGAAACTTCTTGGCAGGTATGTACTGAGTCGGCATGAACTCCCACTGGATGGCTGCCATCAGAGAAGACGGGAAAAAGTTGGTGCTCGTGACGTTCCAGACCTCCCATGAGATTATCCTTCCTCCGTTGGAGTATGTAGGGTTTTACCATCGCAGTCCAAGTCATCTAGATTACCATGTTAGTTGGACGGACCTTGTTTTGCAGAAGATTGTAATCTGCCAAGTGCCCACACGACATGCGGATTACGCAGACTTCAAGCTAATTGCCTTGTTTGACCGCGAACTCGCCTATCTTTACGCCGGTGCCTTCTTTAGCTGGAGACGACTCAGCTCGCAGTGGATTGTCAAAGCTGATACACACTTCTGTGATGCTATTGAACACAATGGCATCATCTACGCGATCGACAAAGCAGATGCACCATGTATTACTGGGACGGCGCGTGTAAGTTGTTTTCGTCTGATTTTAATGATAACGCCAGGACACTGTTTGAACTTTTTGTGATGATTGGCATATCCCTGTTTGAGCAGAATTTGAGTAGAACTATGGCAATGTATTAGAGACGCCATAAATCACCTATATTTGGAATGAGTTAATTCATGCGATTGTCACCATGTCATTACAGCCAATTTGTACCCTTGAATAATCAAACGGTTAGGAAGATATGGATATTCTCCTTACTTTATAGTAATCTATATACTACTAAATATGAGTGTGTATCAATAGCCATGTTAGTTTCGTCATTTTCATGATGTAGAAACATGCATCACACTGTTGGTTTCATCTAACCATACATTAGGGAAGTAAATGTGCATATGGAGAACTCTATATTTGGAAGTAGGGAAACGATGTAATGCTTACCATGTGTACATACCTATATTCGCCCTTCAGCAATCAATGGCTAGAATAATATCCTCACAAGAATTTTGCCCATAGAACATGAGTATATAACAATGCATGGTCTGTTAGTTTCCTTGAAGAATTTGTTTGTGAGGACAGAACATGATTACATAACATGCATGACATGGTAGTTTCCTGTGAAGAATCGATTGTGAGATAACATGAGTATAACCATGCATGGCACTTCTATATTTTTGAACCCAGTATATTCCCTGTATTTTACTCTCAGTTCCAACAGGGACAGATCAATGTTGTTTCTTGCATTATCCTACTCATACTCTGAACAATGCTGATCTTACATTAACAATTCCTGTCCTTTTTGATATGATGCAGTGTCCCTACAGTCACTGCCCTTTGTAATCACACCACCTTTGCCAAAAACAGGGAAGCACAACTGGTTCCTCGCTCGATCAGACGACGGCAAAAGACTGATGATCATTCGCACACATGAGCCTGAAGAGTTATATTGCAAAAACCCCACTGTGTACAAGCACCGTGAAATACGTGAGTATCCGGACAGTGGTTGTTACGTCTATGAGCAGGATACCAGCTTGTTGGGGCCTTTAGGATTTTTGAGTTGGAGGCGGGTAAACAGCCTTGGTTCACACTCTCTGTTTCTCGGACTCAATTATCCGATTAACCAGGAGATCACCGTTGGCAAGGACCTTGATGGCAGAGAGGCTCTGTTTGCTAGGGAAAACTGTGTCTACACGGCGAGCCCTAGGACTTCGGGAGCAGACTCCCCTGATTGTCAACGATACAGCCTGCAGCCAAAAGAAGGTGAGAATGACAAAGGCATCTGGATTAACTTTGATCCTTGAATGTCTCAAGTCCGACAGGCAGTGATGAGGTTCAAGCCTTTAGGTTGATAGGTAATTGGGTTGTTGCGTCGAAAGGGTGGAGTTCTGGTGTCTCCGAATCACTGGTGGCTGTAGCGGGGCTGCAAATTATGATGGTGTTGGATCAACCCTCTTCGAATGACTTGTTGTCTTTGCTACATGTTCTGGATGGGTAGTTCTCTCTTTTGTAGGCATACTCCTTGTCATTTGGTCATCATCGTCTATGTCACTCTTACTATGTAATAGTTGCCTCTATTTAGAATGTCATTCTCGTCTGGATCACGAGAGTCTGAGCACTGCAGATGGGTGTGTTTTGGTGGTGTAGCAAGACTTCTTATGAACTATCATGTGTTGCTGTTTATGTCAGTAGTAGTCACTAGTCAGTGTTTGAATGTTGTATATATTGTTGTTTCGAACTGTTTATTGTCTCAAACTGCTGGTGGGCTAAATGAGGGCATCACCATTCTCCAGTGTTCAGAGTATAGCTCCTTTTTGCAAGTTATATAATTTGAGCTCAGTGTCTTTTCGATGATGTACACTTGTTTGGCCAGTGAGGTGTCGTTCAATATGGGCTGACTAGTAACGCAATGCCAAACAGGTCAATTATGACTCTCAGGCTGGGCGCTCAAAAAAAGAAAGAAAAAGGACTCTTAGGCCGACATGTGGGCGCCACCGGTGTTTTCGTGCGCTTGGGCGCCGAGAGCATATTGGCGCGTGTTCGAAATTCATGCTACCTTTTCATCCCCGATCTCCCGCCCCTCCCCCACCTCTGGAATCTCGATTCCTACTCCAGTTCCCCCAAATCCCCCTCCTGTACTCCCTGTACTCAAGCGCACTAGCTATCATGTCGCCGGTCAACGCGGATCTCCGAGCGGGAGATCCTGAGGTCCCTCCTGCCTTTGGGCGCTGCGTGCTGTCGCTCAACAGTGGCATGGCGGCGCTTGACGACCAGTTTGCCGGCAAAGTGCTGATGGTAACCATCAACGGTGACCGGCCTCCCGTCTCGCCGGACGACCTTGTCAAAGCTCTTGGCATTGCGCACGGCATCCAAATAAGTGACTTGCTCGTCGAAGTCTGTCCGCCACCGGCTGATTTCTTCATCAAGTTCTGGACAACTTTCGACTGCAGTCGTGTGTTCGAATCTTCCTGGCGTTTGTTCTGTGATGGCGCGCTGGTGAGCTTTGATCGGTGGCACCCAGGATGGGGCTCGGTGCCCTCTGAGCTTGAGTTTTTAACAAAGCTTACATTCCACGGCATGCCTCGACGTGCTTGGAACAGTGAGTCCATGAATGAGCTTATCAACGACCTAGGAGGTGAGCTCGTAAGTATGTTTGCTCCTCCAGACAGCTGGGCTCTGACGGTTATGGCATGGATGAAGAAGTCGTCCACCATACTGAAGGTGATTGGTGTTGAGATACCGATGCAGGAACCGGGGTTGTACTATTCGTTGCCACCAAGGCCGCCGCGGACCACGTTAGGGATGTACCTGTATCGAGTGTTCGTGCATGTCAAAGAAGTGGTTAATCGATCAATCGAAGTCGTGCCGCCGCCGCTGGTGCCAGGGTCCGTCGACGACGTCCATTACAGGAGTCAACGTCAGACTTTCCCCGTGTTGCTCGGAGTGATGGATGGCACAGGGCCTACTCCATCGCGCGGTGGAGGCCACTGCTTCTTTGGGAGAAGAGGCAGGGCTGGCTGCCTGGATGTGCTCTAATTTGAGGTAACAACTGAATCTTCTCAGATACTAGTTAAATCCGAGCTATCGGTGTGAAGCACTAATGTGCCAGTACATTTGATTGTGACATGTTCTATTTTTGTACCTGAACATTTTTTAGAAAGGGGTGTACGTCAACTTAATGTGCTAGCAGAACTTATTGTGTTGTCTGTCTATTTTCTTTGCACAACATTCAAGATATTTCCCTGTCATTAATAAAGACGATGAACGGTTATGTATGAGTTCGTTGGTTTCAACATAGCCCTACCCGTAGGGATCCACTGCTTCCCCCCTGATTGTGCTGCCTGCGTGAAATTCTTGTATGCAAGTTCAGTGTGCTATGATGTTCTATATGATTGTGTCAACTATATAAGTTTTTACTGAGCATCAGCAATGCATAATGCTGAAAGATGTATTTACGAGCATCGACCGATGGGTCTCTCTCTCTCTCTCTCTCACACACACACACACACAAGTGGGACCGTTGAATTATTTCTTCGCTCGTGACAGCTTTTAATTAGGTTCTACTTTACTCTAACTTTTTTCTTAAGTTATTAATTGAGCTCAGCGACTTCAAAAAGTTGTACAGAAGCCTTGTTTGGGCCTTTTCAGGCGTCGTTGAATGTGGACTGAGTAGCCATGTAAAGTTGTACTGTACTACACAGGGCTTTTTCGTTGAACATCAGCAATGCAACTGGGCCGATAGTTGTACATAAGATCCTAAAATAAGCGCAGCCTAGCCTATGTTTCTTTTAATAAAATGCACAGCTCAGTTTATTTTTTATATAATAAGATTACCAAGCCCAACTTAATTTTTTTATAATATTCCTATCTCAATATTATTTTTTATATGAAATGCTTAGTCCAGACCATCAATGTTTTTTCACCCATCCCAGAAAATGGGTCCATTTCTACTAAAATCAAATGGCTTGTAAATTATCAGAAATGATAAATGGGCTGCATGTACACAATATTATTTTTCACCCAGCCCAGTAAATAGGTGTATTCGAATAAATAATCAAATACGCTGTAAATTATCATAAATAGTAAATCAACATTATTATTTTTACCCATCCCAGGAAATAGATTATTTTTTGAGTCAAAGCCCAGGAAATAGATGTATTGGCTAACAAAATGAAATGGGTTGTAAAATCTAAATAAATGGGCTGCATTCCACCACAGCTTTCGAAGCTGATTTTGCTGGCCCACTAGACGAAGCCTGCGCAAGGTGTTGTCCATTTAGTGAACAAAACGATTTTATGGTCTAAAACAAAAAGTCAACAAATTATTCTGACATCTGTAGTCGTTGGATTGACATCCAACGGCGATCCTGCTTCTTCAATCTCTGGTCTAGTTGCTCTTGCTCCAGCCGCCAAAACCATCGCCGGCTGGAGCGCCTGCATCTACCTCCCGTGGCCGGCTATGCTGCCGCGCAGGCCTCACCGCCCCACCCTACTCCCAACGGTGGACAGGTCATACTGTACTCTCCCACACCTTCTGTTATTCTCCGGCGAAGGCAGCCAAACCAGTCCCTCGTACTCCCATCTTAGGCCTCGCCGTCGTCCACCGCCGTGGACCACTCGACGATGCGTGGTCAACAACGAGAGCCAACATGGAGTACGTCGAGAGTCTGACAGCTGGGAACCACCAGCCACATCTTCGCACGCAAGCTAGTGTCTCCTTATTATGCGGGAATAAACGATTCCTCCCCCTGACAGGTTGGACCCACCAGCTACAATTTTCGCACGCAAGGATGTTCATTCTTATTACGCGAAAAAAAGTCCCCCCCATGACAGCTGGGACCCACGAGCTACATCTTCGCACTGAAGGAAGTGCTTCCTTATTACGCAAGAAAAATGATTCCTCCCCCTGCTAGCTCGGACCCACCTGATTCGGAGGCTGACTTGTGGGCCTACTAAGTTGACACGTACACAGGGCTTTGTTAACCTAGTCAATAAAAAATTCTAGCAGTAGTGACCGTTGGATGCACGCTGCTTCTTCAATCTCTGATCTTCTTGCTCCAGCCGCCGAAACCAGCGCCGGCTGGACCGCCTGCTACTGCCTCCCGTGGCCGGCTGTGCTGCCACCGCTGGCCATGCCATCCCTCTACTCACCCACAGCTCCTGTTATTCTTCGGCGACGGCAGCCTCACACCGCAGCCGAAGCAGTCAACCCTCGTACTCCCCTCCGCGTGGGCATCCACTGCCGCGTCTTCCCTGGCTCCGCGTTGTTCCTTTCCTAGGCCTCGCCGTCGTCCATCGCCTTGGTGCTCTCGGCGCGGCGTGGTCAACGTGGTCAACGAATGACAGCCATCGGAAGAGGACTTTAGGCTGTGAGGCTGACAGCTGGACCCACCAGCTACATCTTCGAACACAAGGAAGTGCCTCCTTATTACTCGCAAAATAAAAATGATTCCTCCCCCTGACAGCCAGGACCCACCAGCTATATCTTCGCACGCAAGGAAGTTTGTCCTTATCCTCCCTCATAGCTGGGACCCACCCGGTCGAAGCGTACGTAGAGTTGTCTGTCTGCTCCCGAACGTGTACGTACATACTGGTCGATCGGTCTCTCTACAACTATGAACCGTGGCCGAGCAAGCAGCGGCACATGTAGTAGTAGAGCCCCCGACGTAGCAGTTCAGGCAGTCCCTTCTAAACTGTGTACACGTACGTACAGCCCGATCGCAAAAAATACGACCATGTACGTACATACGGGCGGGGTCTCGAACGCCTACTCGCGCATACGTACGGCCAGGGCTCGTGTACATGGAGAGGAAGCAGACGGCAGCAACGGCATCGTGTTCATCGGGAGCTAACCATCTTGGACGGAACAGCCGAAACGAGGTCTGACTTACCGCAGAACGGAGGAAACAACCTTTATGTTTGACCGCGTATGGTCGAAACGGGGTCCTGTTCATTTGGAAGGATCTGGCGTACCGCAAAACGGAGGAAACGGACTTCTGTTCGAGTGCCTACGGTCGAAACGGGGTCCTGTTGATCAGGAGGGGTGTGGCGTACTGCAAAACGGAGGAAACAGACTTGTGTGTTGGAGCGCTACGGTCGAAACAGGGGTCCTGTTCATCCACCGTCAACTTCCTCCAGCCTCCACCTGCTACTGTTCATCCACCGGCGACTTCCTCCTGCCTCCACCAGCTAATGTTCATCGACGGGGTCCTGTTAATCCAGCCTCCATCAGCTACTGTTCAACTAGCCCTCCACGGGGTCCTGTTCATCCAGCCTCCACCGGCTACTGTTCAACCAGCCCTCCACGGGGTCCTGTTCAACCAGCCCTCCACGGGGTCCCTCCACCGGCTACTATTCATCCACCCCCACCAGCTCCTCGATCGAGGTCCTGTTCATCCAGCGGCAATGGTCTACTACTACTACCACGGGGTCCTGTTCATCCAACCCCCACTGGGAACTGTTCATCCAACCCCAACCACGTACGTCTCGACTCATTCAACCAACCCCCACGTTCACTGTTCATCAAGAGGCAGTAGGTTCGATTGGCTTCAGTAAGCAGCAGCAGCAGCAGCAGCGATCGATCGCTCGGGTTCAGTTAGCAGCAGTAGCGAAGGAATCGCTCGGGTTCAGTTAACAGCCAAGGGATCGATCGCTTGGGTTCAGTAACGTAGCTAGTGCAATCGCTCGGGTTCAGTAAGCGAACGCCTCGCTCGGGTTCAGTTAGAGCCCAACGCCTCGCACACACGCGCGTACGTGTACGAGAGAAACGTGCAATCCCTCCGTGCATCGCTCGGCCCCGACCACCCACCGTAATCGGGAACTCCCCGAAATTTTCCTCGCCCTTGCTTCTACCACGAATTTTTCCGTCATGGACGGCCCAAAGAATGTCATGCAGGTGCGTCCCCGGCCTGCCCAGGACGAAAAGCCCATTTTCTATAATGATTTTTTGTCATAGAAGTAGGAGCCCACCACATCTATGATGATACCGGGTTTTGTCACAATTATCGTCATATAAGTATCATAAGCATGACACGCAAAATTTTCGTTCGGGCCAAAATGTCACGGATGTGTCTTTTTTTTGTAGTGCGGGCATTATTGGGGCCATTGCAAGAGGCCCACCATCATTCTTGAAGCAATTGCATCACAAGATCACTGGATTTTGTACTCTTCCTTTAGAATGACTAGGTCTCACAATGACATAAATGTGTTGTTGCGGTCTTCATTGTTTGCAAGGTTGTGTGCGGGAGAAGCTCCTTCGTGCAACTATACAATAAATAGTCATGACTATGACATGAGCTATTGTCTCTGTGACAATATATATCCTTAGTGGATGACCTTCGTCAAGACCATCTCTGATCCAAGGGTTGAGAATAGATCTGACTTTGCCCAAAGACAAAATGGAGCTATAAAGTATGTCGAGAGGGCATCTAAAGTGCTCCATGCACGTATTACAGTTGTTCGAGGACCTGCAAAAACATGGAATCTAGAGACATTGTGGGAGATGATGAAAACTTATGTGATCATGCACACCATGATTGTGAAGGATGAGGGTGAAAAAGATCGCCATGGTCTGGAATTTGAGCACATGGGTGATCCTATCCCAATACCATAGCAGAATGTGGTGACGGTTTTATCCAAATGCATCAACAGACTCGCCATCGAGCAACTCATTAAAAGTTTCAGAATGATTTGGTTGAGCATTTGTGGGTGTTTCGAGGGGAGAACTAAAAATGTCTCTGAATAAGTTAAGTTCAAATTTGAACTTTTTTATTGCACAACTTCATGTTTGGATTGTAATATTTATATTTGAATTATTGTTGCACAAATTTGAATTATGTTATAATGAGGTTGGGACCACACTAGTTGACAGGTTACAAAGTATATGGATGGCTACTTAATGACAACGTAATTAATGAATCAATATGGGCGAAATGACATTGCTTGGGGTCAACAGAGTGTGATTTTGGTGGGGACTAGGACATGATGAAAACTTGTGTGATCATGCACAACATGATTGTGGAGGATGAGGGTGACAAAGTTTGCCATGGTGTGGAATTTGAGCACATTGGTTATCCTATCCAAATACCATAGGAGAATGTGGCGACGTTCAAGGATTTTATCGAAATACATCAACAGATTCGCCATCGAGCAACTCATGAAAAGTTTTAGAATGATCTGGTTGAGCATTTGTGGGTGTTTCGAGGGGAGAACTAAAAGTATGTTTGAATAAGTTGAATTCAAATTTAAACTATTTTGTTGCAAAACTTCATGTGTTGGACTGTAATATTTATTTTTGAATTATTGTTGCACAAATTTGAATTATGTTATAATGTGGTTGGAATCACACTAGTTGACAGGTTACAAAATATATGGATGACTAATGACAACTTAATTAATGAATCAATCTGGCAGGAATTACATTGATTGGGTCAATAGAGTGTGATTTGGGTGGGGACTACCACCCATAGATATCAAAGGGATTGTACGATTAGCTTTCATGTGTAACCATGAGTCAATATGAGCTCTGTCTTAGACCAAGTAAGTTGTGGGAACCTGGCCCAGTAGACTAGCCGATGTTAGGTCGTATGGGTCTACCATATGATGTGGGATATTACTTCCCAAAAGTATTGTCTTAGTCTACCTAGCTACTCTATAGTGGAGTTTAGTCGTAGAAGGGTGTGACTAGGTCTCGCGGGTAAAGTACACATACCTCTACAAAGTGTTAAAAAACTGATCATGATTTGTCGCATCCTCGGTTATGCACAACTTGGGAAACTTGGCGGGGGAACTGTCAGCTTGATCTCATCACCCATTCTTAATTAAAATTTGTTGGGTTGAACAAAGGGAACATGCCACTACTTGACAACACTGATGGTGGAATGCAATCGATTAACCGGTGGGGATGGTCTAGGGCTGCTCTGCGATGCAGTTGGCCCAAGTGATGTTGTGGATTGCTGTGGGATGAGTATGTCCTATGTATAGAGCAGACCACTTATATATAAAAGATGGGATAAAACTACTATTGCTTTGGCAAATGAACCAACCCCCACTTACCCCAAAAGCATGATTTCACCTGCTATACTTTCCCGATCAAACTTGTCAATCCATTCTATGTATTGACCTTTCTGGCTGTAACATATCATGTTACATGATTCCCGTATAGAGTGAGAGATACAAAGGAGGGTTACGGTGCTATACTCCCACAAGATAATATTGTATATCGGCTACATGATATTATGAGTTAGCCTTGAGCGAAGCAGGTATGTAATGTTAAAGAGACTGGATTTGCGATGTAGTACTATGATATGTGATGTATCTTGGTATTTATAGTAAATTGCGTGTGTCAGCTATTAATCCAAGGACCGACACAACAAAGCGCATATATTCGATCCTTATCTGGGACCAGGTCGTATAGATGTCTGGGGGGGGGGGAGGGGTGTCCCAAGAGGAATCAAGCTAACGACAGTTTCCATCATAGAAAATGATCTTGGGAGACGATTTTTCTTCCACCACGAGGATTTTTGTCACAAACAATCACAATTTTTGTAGTGATTGATGTGTGGTCTTTTTTATTGGAAGTACCTCTCAAACAAAGACCATTTCGTCCAACACAAAGGAGTAGAGATGGCGAAAACATGACCTAAAATGCTGAGAAGTACACAATGTATAGTGATCAGACTAAAACAACACAAAATTACCAACCATAATTGTGGCCACTGCCAATCTCCGATACTCCTCATCTCTTATCTTACTAAAGAAGATGTAAGGTCCTATGCTACGTCAATTTTTCTTCCGCACATCTTCCGTCTGCCCTCCCTATGTATGTTACTCCACCCTTCCATCGGTTTTCCATCCCTCCCGATTTTCTTTCATAATGATTTTTATCTGGTCAGTCAATCAGACCAATATTTGATAACACAATAAATTCACAGACAGTAATCAATCTCCTCTTTGGCAATAAATATTTGATAAGACAATAGATTCACGGGAAGGAATCAATCATGATCAGTAATTATTTGCTAATACAATAAAATTCATGGGAAGGAATCAATCACAGTCGGTCATCATTCCCTTCCTATCTCTATCTTTACCTGTGTCTCTACTTTAAGAGTTAAGTAAAGTTTCATTTAATATTTTGTGCTGTCCAGTATGGCAACTCATGAAAAAATGATTGGTACGGCTTAGCCCTTTTTAATAGAAAGTAGCATTGTTATGGGAGAGAAAGGGTGGGATGTGAGTGAGGATCCTAAAGGTACAGTTGAGACATGATTGGTGTCGAACTTCGATATATGTGTGTCCTGTTACAATGCACGGCCAATCACCTAGTTTAATTTAAAAATATGTCGCCACCAAAGGGTGCCACACAAGGTAGGCTCAGGAGAAACCATGCCATCATAATATGATCCCAAATTAAGTTGACCCAGGGAACATCACACTTATTATGCATATGCTTCATAAGTATTGCCTCATTTTGAATGTCTAAATTGAGAATCCCAAGTCCACCCTTATCCTTAGGTCGAGAAACCCTATTCCATGCTGCCAAAGATTGCCTTGGAGTCTCTGAACTACCACACCATAAGCATTGCCTTTGAACTCTTTCCAATTGTTTCATAATTCCATGAGAAATATGTAGGCAACAAAGATAGTAAAACAGAATTCAAAATGGCAGCAAAGATATTAAATGGGCATAGAAGATAAAGTGGGTTCAATAACTGTAGCCTCACACCATGTGATAAATGAAGAAATGGTAGAAAGTCTTCTCTCCATTCTAGGCAAGATGCATAAGATCTTGGATTGATGGCCTAGTGGTTCCGATAGGTAAACCCAATAAGTGAATGCCAAAGACCCAAGCTGACACTCAAAACACTTGTAAGCCTCAATGCCTCACCAGCAGTAACATTAATGGGGATCATGCAAGACTTATGATAGCTAACCAACTGGCTCGTGTAAGTGACATAAACCTGTAACATATCCTTAAGTTCAAATAACTAACTCTCGGATGAGAAAACAGAGTCAACACTATATAGGAGTTACTCCCTCCGTCCAAAATAAGTGTCGTGGTTTTAGTTACAGGGCACTTATTTTGGAACGAAGAGAGTATTATTCACTCTTTTTTGTCCTTGGAAAATTGCTTTCTAGCCTTGAAGTCAGCGGTATTTTTTCATTCGCGGAACATTTTATATGAGCACACCAATAGGTCAAGTTTGGTCCAAAGAAAACTTCAGAATTTTGTCTTTTTCCTCATTTGCTAATTTATTCTGATCGTATCAGATTCATCTACACCCATGTTTCGAAGTGTATTTTCCCTAAAGTTGCTCTTATTCTCCCCCAGTCTTTTCTCTTTGGGGTTTTCGGATCAGGTCATCGAACTGTAGCACTCCTTCTCCTGTTAGAAACAGTGAGGTACATGAAAGAAGACAATGGAAATGAAAACTTGCATTGAAAATGCAGGAGTAGATCATTTCTCTCAAAGAAGAAAAAAGAAGTGTTCCGTTCTGGACAAAAAGAGGTCATATGCAGGTTAACTCAAGGTTGGTGAGCATTAAGGCGGATCGCTTTTCCCACACCGGCCTGTTTTGAAGTGTTCTGTATAAGAGCATCTCCAGCCACGCCCTCAACAGGCCCCCCAAGGCCCTTTTTTAGCGCCGGCGCTGGAAAAAACGGCCCAGTCACGTCCCCAGAAGCCCAATTTTCGCCGGTTAGGCCTGAAACTGGCGCCGGTGAACCCAGGCCGAATCCGGCACGCTGGGGGGTGCCCGGGGGCGCCGGAGGAATCGTTTTTGGCGCGAAAGAATGGCGGCCCACCGAGTCAGCGACCACGGCGCATCATCGTCCTCATTGCCTTGGTTCTCGCGGGAAATCAATGCCAAGGCTGCCGCGCTGCCGCGCCGGTCAGCCTCCATTGATGCCTTACGGGCGACGGAATGAAGGCGCGGCGACGCGCGTCCCGCCCGATCCCGCCACGCGTACACACGTCAGCCGCCCCTCCCACCGCCCAAGCCCGGCTATAAAAGCCACCCTCCCTTGTCGGGGAGCACACACTGCATTCGCCGCAGCTCCTCCTCTCGCCGTCGACGCCTCTCTCGACGCCCCTCCTCTCCCTTTCTCCACCGACGACCATGGCCGAGCGTTACCCAGGCGACGGTGCGACGGCCAACGGCTTCGGCCGCCGTCACCTGCACGAGGACGAGGCACGGCTCCACTACGAGGCCGACTACCTGGCACCGCCGGACATGCGGGTGCCGGGCACGTGGAAGCTGAGCGCCGGCGGAGTACCGTTACCACCACCACCCACCGGCGCAGCCCGCCGCGCCGAGATCGCGCACATCCGGTCCTCATTGCCGGAGCCACAGCGGAACAAGCCGAGGTACGCCCCCGACAGCAACACGCTATGGACGGCGTACTTCGAACGCCGCCACGCCGAGCAGCTCGCCTCCTCGAACGGCGTCGAGCCCCGCGGCCGCCACAACTCCGAGGGGCGGCGCCGAAGGTGGGGCAACCCCGGCCGCACCCTCGAAGCCGTCCCCGAGCACATCGAGGCCGGCAACACGCCGCGCTTGGAGTACCCGGCGCCCCCCACCTTCTCGCGCCGCCGCGGCAGCTCCTGGACGCCGCGGCGGATGGAGATGGCGACCTCCTCGTCGTCGGGCTCTGGCTCCCTCTCCTCCGGCTCGCCGGTGCTCCGCCCCGTAAAGCCGGAGCCACAGGAGACGCCGCTCCGGTGCCGCACCCGCGGTGGCGCCCTCGTCATACATGAGGGTGGTCGCCCCTCTCCTTCTTCTTCCTGGCTCGTCAGGCTGAAGACCGAGCTGGGGTTTCTCCCCGTGAAGAAGGAGCACGCGGACATGGCCGCCGCCGACGAGACCGTCATCAAATGGGCGAAGGCGGACTATGTCCGCGAGCAGGTGGAGCGCCAGCGCCGCGCCCTCGAGGAGATCGCCGCTCGGCGGCGCTCGGCGCCGCAGACGCGAGGAGGGCGGCGTTGTGACAGTGTAAGAAGCGTAAGATACTTGTAAAGGAAAGGTTAAACAAACCAATGGAAAGGAAAATGATGATTATCAGACTAATCGTTCCAAGGAAAGGATCAATTGCGAATATCCAGCTCTCCGGGAGAATGAGATTACGAGATCCTAATATTGGAGTTAGTAAAATTTTAACCCAAGTAGAAGAGAGGTCAGAGTCCCAGAGTATAGACGAGGAATAAAAGATACTAATACCACCCAATTGGCGACGTGGGACCGTAAGCCACACAGCCAAGTTAGTAAAACAGTTTTCGATTACTAGACTCAACTTCGGCCAAGGAGTTGGAAAGGGGGACTCCTAGAGGCAGTCGGCTCTGATACCAACTTGTGACGCCCCCGGCCTAATCGTGCACTAATCATACACGCAAATGCACACGATCAAGCCTAAGGACTCACGGGAAGATATCACAACACAACTCTAAAACATAAATAAAGTCATACAAGCTTTATATTACAAGCCAGGGGCCTCGAGGGCTCGAATACATAAGCTTGTGAACAAGCGTCAGCGGAAGCATCAGATATCTGAGTACATATATTAAAAGAGAAACAGAAAGGCCTTTAGAAAGGCGGGGCAAAATAAAACACTACGATCGAAAGGCGAAGGCCTCCTGCCTGGGACCCTCCGATCCTACTCCTGGTCGACAGTCAACTCGTAGCAGTATCCATCCTCTAGGTAGTAGTAGTAGACGATCGACGGGGCATCTGTCTCAAGGGGCTCCGTCCTCTGGTCACGACAAACTGATATGGGGAGAAAAGGAAAACAAAGCAACCGTGAGTACTCAGAAGTACTCAGCAAGCAAGGATATACACTACATATGCAACATTTTCAAAGGGAGGCTGTATATGTGGACTGGGCTGCAGAAATGCCAGAATAGAGAGAAGGCCTAGTCCTATCGAAGACTAGCATCTTCAGCGGTCTTGCAGCAGTAGAAGAGAGTAGAACAGTTCAATATAATGTAGCAGTATCATTAATCTCAACCTCACCCAGAGATCCTTTCTCGACTCCCTGCGAGAAAGCAATCCCAGAGCCATACAGTCATCAACCTCGTCCGGAGATCCCTTCTCGACTCCCTGCGAGAAGCAATCCCAGAGCCATATATACAGGTCTCATCACAGGTATCTAGTTCTAAATTGTATCAATCAGGATACAACTCCGAGTGTCCTTTACCGTAGGACCGGCTATCGATAGAAATGTTCTTCCCTGCAGGGGTGCACCAACTTACCCAACACGCTCGATTAACTCCGGCCGGACACACTTTCCTGGGTCATGCCCGGCCTCGGTCAAACGACACATCGCAACCCTACCTACAGCTCAGTAGAGAGGTCCCCGCCGGTCTACATCCTAAGCGCAAGGGGGTCTTGGCCATCGCCCCTCACCCTCCGGGTCGTTGCGCACATGGCTCGGATCCAAGCACCACCGCAATGGCGCCAATCACTCCATGCCGCACTGTTGAACTGGACGTCTGACAGAGCTTTCGGCTGATGCATACGATGCAGAACGCCGATACTATGCCCACGTGATGGTTAGTGCTATCAGACCAGAGGCCTGCTCGGATCAAATATCCAAATCGTTAGGACTAGGGGCTTGCGGTAACGAGCAGAGACTCACGAAAGATGTGACCCCGTCGCCCCGTCTCGAGGACTTGCTGCAAGGGTTAAGAATGCCCGTCCGCGCCTCGTATTCACCACTCGGGCACCACACAGACACCCATATTCACAACACTCGCCTCTCAGGCGTACGCGGGTACCCCTCAGGGTCGACCCGCCTATCCAAGTAATCAACAGTACAGTCCAAGTATCCGTGTGTCCATAACATCAGGGGAATCCGAGGTATCACCCTCGTTGGATTCCTACACGATGTATCCGTCAAGGTGAACTCGGAGGAATCACCCTCTCTGGGTCCACACTTGAGGTGTTGTACGACAGCGTCGTTATCGGAAGTGGTGAAGGAGGAATCACCCTCGATGACCACGACCGAATAGCTACTCTACAGAGTTAACATCAGAAGTGCTACACGAGGTATCACCCTCGGCACTTGATAGTAACGCTGCAGTGTCGTTACAACTAAAGGGGGTGATGTGCGGTGTTGAGGCCTGGTCTTCAATTCCCGTTGATCGGGTCTTCTGACGATCCAGCGCGGCAGTCGGGATAAGTGGGGTCACTGATAGGTCTCTACCCAGCCTATACTAAGCAGTTTAGGATATGCGGGTAATTATCAACAGCAGGTTACAATGAACAGGCTATGCATCAGAATAGGTAAAGCAGTAGCAGCAGCAATTCTAATGCAAGCATGGGAAATTAGAATGGGCGATATCGGGATGATCAAAGGGGGGGGGGCTTGCCTGGTTGCTCGGCGGCAAGGGCAAGGTCGTCAATGGTGTCTTCGGGCTCCGGAGCTGCGTCGGTCTCGGGGACGACGTCGGTGTCAGGGGCTACCGAGAGAGAGGAGGGGGAGGAAACAGTATAAATACACAGCGAACAAGTGCAGCACAAAGCATAACATGGCAATACGCGGTGACGGCGGTGACCTAACGCAGTGCCGGGTGATAGTGGCGAAGGTGGGATTCATCCGGGAATGTTTTCCCGTCTCCGGACATTTGTCACACAGATGACCGGAGGGGAACGATTGCATGTTCGGATAGTTAGGGACGTGTGACGGGCGAACGGACCGCGTATTCGGATTCGTCTCGTCGTTCTGAGCAACTTTTATGTATAAATTTTTCGATCGGAGTTACGGATTAAAAGATATGATTTTCTAAAGTTTTATTGATTTTCTGGAATTTATTTAATTATTTAAATCAACATTATCCGAAACAGTAGCAGGGTGACGTCACTGTGACGTAATGCTGATGTCAGCAGTCAACGGTCGGCTGACCAAGGTCAAACTTGACCAGTGGGGCCCACATGTCAGCCTCTGATTAGTCTAAATAGAGTTTAATTTTTAACTAATCAACTAATTAGGCTACTGGGCCCACATGTCAGTGATTGATTAGTGTTTAAACTAATTAATTAACTAATTAACAGATTTATTTATTTTTAAAATTGATTTAAGCGAGCGGGACCCACATGTCAGTGGGCCACTGTGCCCAGTCAGCAGCGCTGACCAGTCAACTGGCCCCGCGGGGCCCAGCGTCAGCCACACAGGGGCGGGGCCCACGGCGCCACATCGGCGACGGCCGGCGAGCGTGTTCGCGGCGGAGCAGCGTTGGGATGGGTTCGGGATTCACCCACAGGGGGTCTAAGAGGCTGGGGTTGGGCGCGTTCGACGCGGCTCGACGTCGCGCGTCGAATGGTGGCGAAGCTAGGGGCTGTGGTGACCGGAGTTGAGTGCCACGAGCTCGCCGGCGGCGAGGTGATTCGGGCGTGCGACGGAATCGGGGCTACGGTGGGGTAAATGAGCAGCGCAAAGTGGCTACGGCGTCTACGCGACGCGGTGAGCGCGGTGGTGGCACGCACGGGGCCCTATGGTCGCCGAGGCCACGCCGGCGACGAGGCCAGGCGGCGGCGCGTTCGGGCACGAGGGGAACGGCGCGTATGGTGCAGAGGAGAGCGCATGGAGAGGGGAAGAAGGACGGGGTGCTCACGTAGGGCCTTTAGGTGTGCGTAAGCGAGCTCGGGGAGGGCTTTCCGGAGCGAATCGACGACGGCGTGCGGCGGCGATCCGAGGAGGAAGGAGGGCTCGAGGAGGCGCTGCGGTGGCTCCGCGCTCCCTCCAGTCGAGGCCGAGGCGTAGTCGAGGCCGGGGAGGACGGTGGACAGCACGGCGGGGCGAACGGGGCACGGGGTCTGCGTGTTTTATGGCGGCGGAGCCATGGCCGCGTTCTGCTGCGGTGGGGAGACGAGGGAGAGAGGGAGAGAATGGCGAAGGGGGAACCAGGGGGTCAGCGGGGGTGCACTTAACCTCCCCGGCGAGGCGAGGCCGCTGTCGACCGCACGGAGAGGGGCCAGGGGGGCGGGCGCGCGCGCGCTAGCTGCTCGACAGCGCGCCTGCGGCGTCAGGGGGTAGGGGAGGGGGGGCTAGTTGGGCTGGGCCGCCACTGTGCACTTGCGGTCCGGCACAGTGGGTTTCTTTTCCTTTTTTTTCCTTTTTTGTTTCTTTTCTTTTCTATTCTGTTAATTGTTTAGGCCCCAAATGATTTTTGTAAAAAGGGAGACCTAGTCCATAAATACCAGTGCTTTATACCCTAACACCAAAAACTAGTTTGGGCAAAACATCATTTCATATTTGTTTTAAATAAATTAAAAGGTTACTAAATGTCATTTTCAGCCACTGTTTTAAGTTGTTTGAGTCACTTATCCAATTTTAATAATGTTGTTTACAATTTTAACATAGCCTCTGATTTATCTGCTATTTAATGAACAATTTAGTTTCTATGTTGGACAACTTTTATTTTTCACTTTCATCTAAATTTGAATTTTGAATTAAGAGTTGAAATGCATTATGATGCAAATGATGATCATGCACTGTTAATCATGCTGACTTGGCATTATCAAAATGGGATTACTGTGGCTAACCAGTGGGGGTGTTACAAATCTCCTCTACTAACAAGAATTCTCGTCCCGAGAATTAAGAGGTAGAAGGAAAAAGTTCGGGGTATTCCGCACGAAGATTATCCTCGCGTTCCCAAGTGGCTACATCTTCGGTATGATTTGACCACTGCACTTTGAGGAACTTGGTAACCTTCTGACGGGTCCGACGTTCAGCTTCATCGAGAATGCGGATCGGATGCTCCTTATAAGATAGGTCATCTTGCAATTCGAGCACCTCGTGATCCACCGCTCGGTGTGGAGTTTCCTTGAAGCATTGACGAAGTTGCGACACATGGAATACGTCGTGGATATGAGAGAATTGCGGCGGCAACTCCAATTTATATGCCACCTGACCACGTCTAGCAATAATGCGGAAAGGACCAATGTAGCGTGGAGCTAGCTTGCCCTTGATTCCGAAACGGTGAGTGCCTTTCATAGGAGTGACACGCAGATAAGCTTGATCACCAGGTTGATAAGTCAAACCCCATCGTTTGCGATCATAGTTGCTCTTCTGGCGGTCCTGAGCCGCCTTGAGATTTTCCCGGACAATACGGACTTGTTCTTCGGCGTGTTGAATAATATCCGGACCCACGAGCGGTCGTTCCCCATTTTCTGACCAATTCAGAGGGGTTCGACACTTACGTCCATAAAGTACCTCGAATGGAGCCATTTTCAAGCTGGCTTGATAGCTGTTGTTATACGAGAACTCAGCATACGGGAGAGATTCTTCCCACTTCTTGCCGAAAGAAATAACACAAGCTCGAAGCATGTCTTCAAGCACTTGATTGACTCGTTCGACTTGGCCTTGGGATTGGGGGTGATAAGCTGAACTCCAGGTAATATGAGTTCCCATAGCTGTTTGAAAACTTTCCCAAAATTTGGAAGTGAAAAGGCCGCCACGGTCCGAACTAATCTCCTTCGGAATACCGTGGAGTGATACAATTCTGGAGATATACAACTCTGCTAACTGACTAGCAGTGATAGTTTCTTTGACAGGCAGAAAGTGTGCAACTTTAGAGAGTTGGTCGACGACGACAAGAATAGCATCGTGACCCTTCTGTGACCTGGGAAGGCCAGTAATGAAATCCATTTGAACCTTGTCCCATTTCCATAGAGGAATAGGAAGCGGTTGCAGAATTCCAGCTGGTTTCTGATGTTCTGCTTTAACGCGACGGCACACATCACATTCAGCAACATAGCGAGCAATGTCCTGCTTCATTTTAGACCACTAGTACCTTTGACGGAGATCATGATACATCTTGGTGCTACCCGGATGAATAGACAACGGGGTATCATGTGCCTCCTTCATGACTTTGTCAGTCATAAGCTCGAAGCTAGGTACGACAATGTGGTTTCTGAAATACAAGGTTCCATCTTCAGACAGCGAGAAATCCCTGTACTTTACAAGGTGAAGGTCTTTCTTCATCAGATCAATTTCAGCATCCTTAGCTTGCGCATTCTTAACAGCTTTCTCAAGATCTGGTTTTATCACAAGGTTATTAAGAGAACCCTGTGGAACAATACGCAGATTTAGCTTGCACAGTTGTTCAAAAAGACGAGGTTGAGCTCGCCTAACCATGAGGTTGTCGCAATAGGACTTGCGGCTTAAGGCATCAGCCATCACGTTAGCCTTGCCAGGGGTATAGGAAATACCCAAATCATAGTCCGCAATGGCCTCCATCCATCTTTGCTGACGGAGGTTTAGAGATGGTTGAGTGAACAAGTACTTCAGACTTTTATGATCCGTGTATATCTCGCAACGATTACCGAGGAGGTAATGTCGCCACAACTGCAATGCATAGATCACAGCAGCTAGTTCTAGATCATGTACCGGATAATTCTCTTCATGTGGGCGCAACTGACGAGAGCCATAAGCAATCACTTTACGCTCCTGCATTAGGACACAGCCTAATCCTTCACGGGATGCATCACAATAAATCACAAAGTCTTTGCGGGTATCTGGAGGAGATAGTACTGGGGCAGATGTTAGCTTGTCTTTGAGTGCTTGAAAACTTTCCTGACAATTGTCTGTCCATTCGAACTTAACGCCCTTGTGAAGCAGATCAATCAAAGGCTTAGCAATCTTGGAAAAGTTCTCGACAAATCGACGGCAATAGCTTGCAAGGCCGAGAAAACTTCTCACTTGCTTGACGTTCTTCGGAGGAGTCCAGTCAAGAATAGCCTGAACTCATTCTGGGTTAACGGCAATTCTTGGGCAGGTAGTCAAAGAGATTGACGATGATAACACAGATCAACGAGGGGCAAGGATGGCATTGCCGTTCATGAATTCAATTAACATCTCGGAAGAACTCAAAATGTTGACGCTGAACACGACACATTTTTCCGGGAGATTCCAAAAGTGTCAAATGACAGTGTAAGAAGCGTAAGATACTTGTAAAGGAAAGGTTAAACAAACCAATGGAAAGGAAAATGATGATTATCAGACTAATCGTTCCAAGGAAAGGATCAGTTGCGAATATCCAGCTCTCTGGGAGAATGAGATTACGAGATCCTAATGTTGGAGTTAGTAAAATTTTAACCCGAGTAGAAGAGAGGTCAGAGTCCCAGAGTATAGACGAGGAATAAAAGATACTAATACCACCCAATTGGCGACGTGGGACCGTAAGCCACACAGCCAAGTTAGTAAAACAGTTTTCGATTACTAGACTCAACTTCGGCCAAGGAGTTGGAAAGGGGGACTCCTAGAGGCAGTCGGCTCTGATACCAACTTGTGACGCCCCCGGCCTAATCGTGCACTAATCATACACGCAAATGCACACGATCAAGCCTAAGGACTCACGGAAAGATATCACAACACAACTCTAAAACATAAATAAAGTCATACAAGCTTTATATTACAAGCCAGGGGCCTCGAGGGCTCGAATACATAAGCTTGCGAACAAGCGTCAGCGGAAGCATCAGATATCTGAGTACAGATATTAAAAGAGAAACAGAAAGGCCTTTAGAAAGGCGGGGCAAAATAAAACACTACGATCGAAAGGCGAAGGCCTCCTGCCTGGGACCCTCCGATCCTACTCCTGGCCGACAGTCAACTCGTAGCAGTATCCATCCTCTAGGTAGTAGTAGTAGACGATCGACGGGGCATCTGTCTCAAGGGGCTCCGTCCTCTGGTCACAACAAACTGATATGGGGAGAAAAGGAAAACAAAGCAACCGTGAGTACTCAGAAGTACTCAGCAAGCAAGGATCTACACTACATATGCAACATTTTCAAAGGGAGGCTGTATATGTGGACTGGGCTGCAGAAATGCCAGAATAGAGAGAAGGCCTAGTACTATCGAAGACTAGCATCTTCAGCGGTCTTGCAGTAGTAGAAGAGAGTCGAACAGTTCAATATAATGTAGCAGTATCATTAATCTCAACCTCACCCAGAGATCCTTTCTCGACTCCCTGCGAGAAAGCAATCCCAGAGCCATACAGTCATCAACCTCGTCCGGAGATCCCTTCTTGACTCCCTGCGAGAAGCAATCCCAGAGCCATATATACAGGTCTCATCACAGGTATCCAGTTCTAAATTGTATCAATCAGGATACAACTCCGAGTGTCCTTTACCGTAGGACTGGCTATCGATAGAAATGTTCTTCCCTGCAGGGGTGCACCAACTTACCCAACACGCTCGATTAACTCCGGCCGGACACACTTTCCTGGGTCATGCCCGGCCTCGGTCAAACGACACATCGCAACCCTACCTACAGCTCAGCAGAGAGGTCCCCGCCGGTCTACATCCTAAGCGCAAGGGGGTCTTGGCCATTGCCCCTCACCCTCCGGGTCGTTGCGCACATGGCTCAGATCCAAGCACCACCGCAATGGCGCCAATCACTCCATGCCGCACTGCTGAACTGGACGTGTGACAGAGCTTTCGGCTGATGCATACGATGCAGAACGCCGATACTATACCCACGTGATGGTTAGTGCTATCAGACCAGAGGCCTGCTCGGATCAAATATCCAAATCGTTAGGACTAGGGGCTTGCGGTAACGAGCAGAGACTCATGAAAGATGTGACCCCGTCGCCCCGTCTCGAGGACTTGCTGCAAGGGTTAAGAATGCCCGGCCGCGCCTCGTATTCACCACTCGGGCACCACACAGACACCCATCTTCACAACACTCGCCTCTCAGGCGTACGCGGGTACCCCTCAGGGTCGACCCGCCTATCCAAGTAATCAACAGTACAGTCCAAGTATCCGTGTGTCCATAACATCAGGGGAATCCGAGGTATCACCCTCGTTGGATTCCTACACGATGTATCCGTCAAGGTGAACTCGGAGGAATCACCCTCTCTGGGTCCACACTTGAGGTGTTGTACGACAGCGTCATTATCGGAAGCGGTGAAGGAGGAATCACCCTCGATGACCACGACCGAATAGCTACTCTACAGAGTTAACATCAGAAGTGCTACACGAGGTATCACCCTCGGCACTCGATAGTAACGCTGCAGTGTCGTTACAACTAAAGGGGGTGATGTGCGGTGTCGGGGCCTGGTCTTCAATTCCCGTTGATCGGGTCTTCTGACGATCCAGCGCGGCAGTCGGGATAAGTGGGGTCACTGATAGGTCTCTACCCAGCCTATACTAAGCAGTTTAGGATATGCGGGTAATTATCAACAGCAGGTTACAATGAACAGGCTATGCATCAGAATAGGTAAAGCAGTAGCAGCAGCAATTCTAATGCAGGCATGGGAAATTAGAATGGGCGATATCAGGATGATCAAGGGGGGGGGGGGGCTTGCCTGGTTGCTCGGTGGCAAGGGCAAGGTCGTCAATGGTGTCTTCGGGCTCCGGAGCTGCGTCGGTCTCGGGGACGACGTCGGTGTCGGGGGCTACCGAGAGAGAAGAGGGGGAGGAAACAGTATAAATACACAGCGAACAAGTGCAGCACAAAGCATAACATGGCAATACGCGGTGACGGCGGTGACCTAACGCAGTGCCGGGTGATAGTGGCGAAGGTGGGATTCATCCGGGAATGTTTTCCCGTCTCCGGACATTTGTCAGACAGATGACCGGAGGGGAACGGTTGCATGTTCGGATAGTTAGGGACATGTGACGGACGAACGGACCGCGTATTCGGATTCGTCTCGTCGTTCTGAGCAACTTTCATGTATAAACTTTTTTGATCGGAGTTACGGATTAAAAGATATGATTTTCTAAAGTTTTATTGATTTTCTGGAATTTATTTAATTATTTAAATCAACATTATCCGAAACAGTAGCAGGGTGACGTCACTGTGACGTAATGCTGATGTCAGCAGTCAACGGTCGGCTGACCAGGGTCAAACCTGACCAGTGGGGCCCACATGTCAGCTTCTGATTAGTCTAAACATAGTTTAATTTTTAACTAATCAACTAATTAGGCTACTGGGCCCACATGTCAGTGACTGATTAGTGTTTAAACTAATTAATTAACTAATTAACAGATTTATTTATTTTTAAAATTGATTTCTGCGAGCGGGACCCACACGTCAGTGGGCCACTGTGCCCAGTCAGCAGCGCTGACCAGTCAACTGGCCCCGCGGGGCCCAGCGTCAGCCATACAGGGGCGGGGCCCACGGCGCCACGTCGGCGACGGTCGGTGACTCGCCGGAATCACGCCGGCGAGCGTGTTCGCGGCGGAGCAGCGTCGGGATGGGTTCGGGATTCACCCACAGGGGGTCTAAGAGGCTGGGGTTGGGCGCGTTCGACGCGGCTCGACGTCGCGCGTCGAATGGTGGCGGAGCTAGGGGCTGTGGTGACCGGAGTTGAGTGCCACGAGCTTGCCGGCGGTGAGGTGATTCGGGCGTGCGACGGAATCGGGGCTACGGTGGGGTAAATGAGCAGCGCAAAGTGGCTACGGCGTCTACGCGACGCGGTGAGTGCGGTGGTGGCACGCACGGGGCCCTATGGTCGCCGAGGCCACGCCGGCGACGAGGCCAGGCGGCGGCGCGTTCGGGCACGAGGGGAACGGCGCGTACGGTGAAGAGGAGAGCGCATGGAGAGGGGAAGAAGGACGGGGTGCTCACGTAGGGCCTGTAGGTGTGCGTAAGCGAGCTCGGGGAGGGCTTTCCGGAGCGAATCGACGACGGCGTGCGGCGGCGATCCGAGGAGGAAGAAGGGCTCGAGGAGGCGCTGCGGTGGCTCCGCGCTCCCTCCAGTCGAGGCCGAGGCGTAGTCGAGGCCGGGGAGGACGGTGGACAGCACGGCGGGGCGAACGGGGCACGGGGTCTGCGTGTTTTATGGCGGCGGAGCCATGGCCGCGTTCTGCCGCGGTGGGGAGACGAGGGAGAGAGGGAGAGAATGGCAAAGGGGGAACCAGGGGGTCAGCGGGGGTGCACTTAACCTCCCCGGCGAGGCGAGGCCGCTGTCGACCGCACGGAGAGGGGCCAGGGGGGCCGGGCGCGCGCGCTAGCTGCTCGACAGCGCGCCTGCGGCGTCAGGGGGTAGGGGAAGGGGGGCTAGTTGGGCTGGGCCGCCACTGTGCACTTGCGGTCCGGCACAGTGGGTTTCTTTTCCTTTTTTTTCCTTTTTTGTTTCTTTTCTTTTCTATTCTGTTAATTGTTTAGGCCCCAAATGATTTTTGTAAAAAGGGAGACCTAGTCCATAAATACCAGTGCTTTATACCCTAACACCAAAAACTAGTTTGGGCAAAACATCATTTCATATTTGTTTTAAATAAATTAAAAGGTTACTAAATGTCATTTTCAGCCACTGTTTTAAGTTGTTTGAGTCACTTATCCAATTTTAATAATGTTGTTTACAATTTTAACATAGCCTCTGATTTATCTGCTATTTAATGAACAATTTAGTTTCTATGTTGGACAACTTTTATTTTTCACTTTCATCTAAATTTGAATTTTGAGTTAGGAGTTGAAATGCATTATGATGCAAATGATGATCATGCACTGTTAATCATGCTGACTTGGCATTATCAAAATGGGATTACTGTGGCTAACCACTGGGGGTGTTACAGCGTTGTCATCCTCGACAGCGACGACGAGGAAGCGCCCGGGCCGTCCAACCCCCTGCGCATCGGCGACGCTAGTCAGGGGTGCAGCAGGGACGGCGAAGGCACGCACGAGGACGGCGGCGGCAGCGACAACGACGACGACGACGGCGGCGACTACACCCGGTTCTACAGTCTCCTCGGCATGTAGAAGGCGGGCGGCGGCGGCAGCGTAGTGGTGCTAGGCGTACTGGCTATTTTTAGTTAGTTTAAATTCATGATTTTAAGTTTATGTACAAATATCAATGAATATCGTCTAGTTTAGACGAATATGTGCCGTGTTTGGCCGAACTTTGACCGAGTTTATTTTTCAAAAACAACGTCTAGGGGCGGCGGCTGGGAAGCCGATCGCCCCCACGCCGATTTTAGCGCCGGTTCGCCCCCAGGCGGCGCTTTTTCAAGCCCCTGGGGGCCGAACGGCTAAAGATGCTCTAACACAACTGGTCTAGGCTGGTGACTGAAACGCTAGAGTAAAGAATGTACAGTATATGATAGATGCAAAGTCATGTATCAAAAATATGTAGCAATAGAATCTGAATGAAGAAAGCACAAGCAGACCTAAGTAGCCTTCTTCATCCTTATCCTAGTCGCCATGATGCACAGGATAAGGCGTACCTAGCTCTGTATACTCTGATGATGGTCAAATTGACATATGCAGAGAAAATGAACATAACACATGCTAGAAAGCAGCCACACCTATGTTTGGAATGCAGTAGCATACTGGTCTTCTACATTAGGAACAAATATAGATAGGGGCATTAGATAAGATGGTAGATAACAGTACATTCAGAATGAAGCATAGTACACCTAGCTTCAACACTTTCAGATACTGAAATCTTCATGTTCTTTGTCAAGAACAGACATACTTCAGAGTCAAAACAAGAACAGACATACTTGCCTACAAACTAAACAGTGCTCTTGCACGTAGAACAGTAAGCAATTCCCCCCAAAAAGATTTGGATCATGCAATATGTGCCAACCTCCAGTTCACCAGTGAAACGGGTCGTCAACAGTAAGATCGGATGCTTTCTGGAAGCTCCAATCATTCTGAAGTTCAGGGCCTAGCACCATTATCTGACAGTCACCGCTCCATGCTAGACCCGAGAGAGCCACCAACCTGCGTGTCATCTTTTTCACCTTGGCCACTGAACTCAGACTCTCTCTGTTTAGCAGAACATACAAAGTTTGTAGCACTTCTGCTCTCCTGGAAATGAACTTAAGGAATCGAAGTTCACTTTGATCCCCTCTATATTCATGGATAACCATCTTCTTGACGTGGGACTCGATGCATTCAACAGTAGAGAGCTCCCGCCAGAACTTGGCATGTTTTCTTCCGGTGGGTTCAGTCATCATAGGGGAGAGAAGAGGTTCCATGTAGCTCGACCTACGGAGGAACTTTCTGAACAACATCATATCAGTAAATGGTTCATTAGAGATGGGTTGCGCAAGAAGCAATCATCTTCCATTTCTAATAAATAGCAGTACGAGTGCCAACGGGCTGACTGAATAATTGCATGGATACTAGGATTTCACCTCAATGTGCAGCGTGTCAATGTTGTGAAAGCATCTGAGGAAGGCCACCAGCATCTTGACCTCCTTTGAGACACCAAAATTAACCTTAACGGCCAATTTCTTAACGCCCGGAAGCATTGTGCTTGGGCTCGGCAGTATGCCAGGCTGCAGTGGCCAAACGATGCACCAAAAGAGGCAGATATGTCATCTCTATACATCATTGGCAATCTCATTACTATGTACTAGTACTAGAGAGTGACGGAATCATGGATACTTGGAGATGTTATTATACCTTGATGGCATTGTCGCCGATATGCAGCCGGTGAGTTCTTGTCTCCAAGAAGCCGAGCGTCCGCAGGCTGGGCGCACAAGCAATCTTGATCATCATAGTACTGTCGTCACGGGGCTGCTGAGGAGAGCCCGCAAGATCCACCAAGAAGAGCCGCTCCAGCAGCGGGGAGTCCACCACAGCGACCTCTTCCGCCGTGAAGAACCAGAGGAGCACACACTGGAGGCTTTTGCTGCGGAGGTGGATGAGATCGGGTGAATTGCTGAGTACGAACGCGAGCTTCTCCAGGACCGGGCAGCAAGCGAGCATGTAGTCGAGGTCCCAGTTGTTGATGACTGTAGTGAACATGCTGAGCTCCCGAAGATGGGGCAGGACGTCGGGTCCGCGGGAGAGACCAGCGGTGTCCGGGAACTTAAAGAATCCCAGGAAGAGGCGCTGGAGTGAGGCGCAGCGGAAAATGTCCGCTGGGAGGAGCACCGTGTCGGTGATGAACTGGGTGCCGATGACGTCGTTGACGAGGACGAGGTCCTGGATGCCCTTGGCGGCGAGGAGGCGCGGCCACTCTGCGAGCTCACGCTCG
The DNA here is from genome assembly GCA_011799875.1 of Thinopyrum elongatum. Lineage (NCBI taxonomy): Eukaryota > Viridiplantae > Streptophyta > Magnoliopsida > Poales > Poaceae > Thinopyrum > Thinopyrum elongatum. The sequence goes on along the minus strand of CM022302.1, from coordinate 445,510,533 downwards.
TGGGATGCGAACCTACAACGGGGAGAAAATCGGATATTTGCCACTTTCAACATGCGGCTTCACAAAATTGCCACTGTCAAGATGGGTTTCGCAAAATTGCCACTCAGCTCGTGCCCACCTTGATTACCATGCCATTTTCCACCTTTTATTGATTTCCCTTTTATTTTTCCATTTACACGCATCTGAAAGGACCGGACTGCCCTTGAATGTCTACATGTACCTGATTGCATCGTGTACGCAGTACTTTGCTGTGCTCCGACTTAACGTGCGCGCAATCAGTCGAAAACACGGTGAGGTGCAGATCGCCTACAGGCCGAATCTCCTGGTCGCCACCGTGATGTTGATCAGCCTCGACGTCGATCTCCTGGACATCACCGCCGTCGATCGTCTGGACGCTGCGCAACACGCACCCCAGTATGGCACATGGCAGTACGGCAACGGCTGCTTGGAACCTAGTCCGTCTGGATAATAATTGTATTATCTCTCTCTTGATTTGTTTGCTTGATCCTTAATTCAATCCGTGAACAAGTAGTAACAGGTTCTAGTGAAGTACAGCTTACAAGGGTGTACAATTGTGCTTACAAGTTGCTCGTATTCTCCATGTTCAGCACCTGCACACACCTTCTTCTCCATCCTCCATGGACGTACAAAAGGCTGAAGCTGCTTCCCCCGCGCCATTGGTGCTGCTGTTCGTCGCCGCTCAGGCCAGTCCGTCACTCCACTAACACGCTGCGGGGCGACCTGCAGTGGTGAGCGCAGGTGTGGGCGAGCAGGGGAGGTGAGCTGCAACGGCGCGAGCAGGCGACGGCAAGCTTCGCAGGTGCGCAGGCATGGGCGAGCTACGTCGCCGAGCAGACGAGAGCGCGCTCCAATGGTGGACGTAGGCACGGGCGAGCTACGCGATGAGCAGGTGAGGACGAGTTACCTCGACGGGCAGGCGTGGATGAGCAGCCAGCAGTGAGCTTCGCTGGCACGCGAAGGTGTGGATGAGCTACGGTGGCGAGCAACGCTGGTGAGCTAGCATTTCAGCATTTTTACCACACCAAGCAACGCACGGAACAGATAAAGTTGGAATAGCCAGGGGCAGTCTAGTCCTTTCAGGTGCATATAAATGGGAAAACAAAAGGAAAATCAATAAAAGAGTGGAAATGGCATGCTAATCAAAGTGACCATGAGCTGGGTGGCAATTTTGCGAAACCCATCTTGACAATGGCAATTTTGCGAAGCCGCGTGTCGAAAGTGGCAAATACCCGATTCTCTACAACGGGCGATGTGGATGGCTTGGAAGGGGCCCGGGTGGTCTGCGAGGACGCGGGCGACCGCAGAGGGGAGTAGGTCGACGTCTCTGAGGACGAGCGGAGTGGAGCGCCAGAGGTGGCGCCACTGAGAGGCGATGGCGGCGGTTCGGGCGGTGTCCTTGACGGGGAGGCGAGAGACGATGTTGCGGAGGAGGTCGTCGGGGAGGGCGCTGATGCGGTCCTCGCCCTCGTAGTCAACGGCGGTGGAGAGGGAAGCCGCGATTGCCACGACATTTCCACCGGTGGGTAACCAATCCATGAAATTCTCGACGATGGCGCCCATGGCCGGAATTGAGTGGAGTCGGGACGCGGCGGCGAGTGGAGTGAAGTGGAGGGGCGGTGGCTGTAAGAAGGGAAAGTAGGATAGGGTTTCTACCGGGCCAGCTAAAAATGTTGGAAGCGGCGTCCTCGCGGGTCCATTCTCCAGTTTAGTAATTTAATGATACCATTTTTCCAACACAGTACAGACGCAACGCTCATACATACGCGCATCAACTCATCTTTATGAACGCAGACATGCACACCCTGCCCCTATGAACACCTTCGAGAGAAGGAGCCGGCATATCATCTTGAGATTTACGAAGTCACTGTAGGCGCCTCGTCGTCGACGGGAACGTCTCCTTGCACTAAAAGCGCATCCCTGAAAATCCTAAAATAAATCCAAGAATAATGCGAGCACCAGGATCTAAATCCTGGTGGGTTGGGGATACCACTGTCCCTCTAACCATCCAACCACATGTTGGTTCGCATTTAATGATATCATTTGACGAGTAACTTATAGTATCATAGTTTCAGATGAAAATAAGTAGATTAGCTAATTTTAAATATAGAATATGAATGATTTATCTTTGGTAATTAACATGAATAATCTAAATTATTGTGCCTTTGGACGTCAGTCAATTTCTGCTTCACACGCGGCTGAAGGATGGTGAGGCGGGGTGCAGCAGCGCCCCGCCGGCCGCAGGGGTGGGGGAGGCGGTTGTGGCGGTGCAGGTCAGCTGTATCACGTGATCTGTTTGTGGTGCAGGTCAATTGCATCAGGATTGGATGTTAAAGACGACGATCCAGCCATCCATTATGCATCGAGCGGATGAGATATTGCAATGACGTCAATTTATTTAGGCACCTTATGTATAGGTGCTTGATTGTTTGTATCTGCGTTGGTATTTCCCCGAAGAGGAGATGATAATGCAACACAACAACGGTAAGTATTTCCCTCAGTTATGAAACCAAGGTTATCAATCCAGTAGAAGAACCAAGCAACACTATGTGAGCGGTACATGCACACAAATAACAAATACTTGCAACCCAACGTGTAAGAGGGGTTGTCAATTCCTCCTCGGTATTGAGATAGATTAAATTGTATGAGATTGGATAAATAGATCTGACAAAAACGCAAAATAAAATAAAGAAAGAAAAAGTGCAGCAAAGTATTTTTGGGTTTTTTGAATAATAGATATGAAAACAATATGATAAAAGATAGATCCGGGGGCCGTAGATTTCACTAGTGGCTTCTCTCGAGAAAATAGCATACAGTGGGTAAATAAATTACTATTGGGCAATTGATTGAAGAGCAAATAATTATGACGATATCCAAGGCAATGATCATATATATAGGCATCACGTCCAAGATTAGTAGACCGAAACGATTCTACATCTACTACTATTACTACACATATCGACCGCTATCCAACATGCATCTAGTGTATTAAGTTCTTGAAAAAACAGAGAAATGCAATAAGAACGATGACATGATGTAGACAAGATATATTCATGTAGGAATAGACCCCATCTTTTTTATCATTAATAGCAACGATACACGCGTGTTACTTCTCCTTTTGTCATTGAGATTGAGTACCGCAAGATCGAACCCATCACAAAGCACCTCTTCCCATTGCAAGAAAAATCAATCTAGTTGGCCAAACCAAACCACAGTTTCGGAGAAAAAATACGAGGCTATAATAATCATACATATAAGAGACCAAAGAAGACTCAAATAATATTCATAGATAGAACTGATCATAAACTCGCAATTCATCGGATCCCAACAAACACACCACAAAAAGTCATTACATCAAATAGATCTCCAAGAACATCGAGGAGAACATTATATTGAGATTCAAAAAGAGAGAAGAAGCCATCTAGCTACTGCCTACAGACCCGTAGGTCTGTATTAAACTACTCACGCATCATCGGAGGAGCACCAATGAGGATGATAAACCCCTGCGTGATCGTGTTCCCCTCCGGCAAGGTGCCGGAAAAGGGCTCTAGATTGGATCTCGTGGTTCTGGAACTTGCGGCGGCTGGAATTGTGTTTCATCGACTCCCCTAGGATTTCTGAAATATTTGGATATTTATAGAGCTGAGGGTGGTGGAAAGGACTTCCGTGGGCCCCACTACCCACCTGGGCGCGCCAGGGGCCTCTAGCGCGCCCTAGTGTCTTGTGGGCCCCACAGGCCTCCCCTCCTGCACTTCCTTGGCTCCCAAGTTGTCTTCTGGATAGAAAAAAATCTCAAAAAAAATTTGCTGTGTTTGGACTCCGTTTGATATGGATATAATGCGAAGTAAAAAACAAGCAAAAAACAGCAACTCGCACTGGGCACTATGTCAATAGGTTAGTCCCAAAAAATGATATAAAGTTGCTATAAAATGAATATAAAACATCAAAGAATGATAATATAACAGCGTGGAACAATGAAAAATTATAGATACGTTGGAGACGTATCAGCATCCCCAGGCTTAATTCCTGCTCGTCCTCGAGTAGGTAAATGATAAAAACAGAATTTTTGATGTGGAATGCTGCCTAACATGTTCATCACATATTCTTTTCTTTTGAAGCATGGACATTTGGACTTTTTAGATGATTCAAAGCAATAGTCTATATTTGACATGAAGATTTCAATACTCAAGCATATCAACAAGCAACCTTGTCTTTCAAAATATCAACACTAAAGAAAGTTATCCCTAGCCCATCATGCTCAATCATTGATCCATTCATGAAACGCACTCGAATATTAGCTACGTCCAATGCACAAGTATGATCATAGTGCTCCCTAGTTGGTGTTGGTGAACGCAGTAATTTCAAAAAAATTCCTACGAACACGCAAGATCTAGCTAGGTGATGCATAGCAACGAGCGGGAGAGTGTGTCCACGTACCCTCGTAGACCGAAAGCGGAAGCGTTTAGTAACGCGGTTGATGTAGTCGAACGTCTTCGCGATCCAACCGATCAAGTACCGATGAACTTTGAGTTTATGATCAGATCTATCTTTTTATCCATGAAAGTTATTTGAGTCTTCTTTGATCTCTTATATGCATGATTGCTTATAGCCTCGTATTTCTTCTTCGATATTTGGGTTTTGTCTGGCCAACTTGATCTATTTATCTTGTAATGGGAAGAGGTGCTTTGTGATGGGTTCGATCTTACGGTGCTTGATCCCAGTGACAGAAAGGGAAACGACACGTATGTATCGTTGCCATTAAGGATAACAAGATGTGGTCTATTTCTACATAAATAGATCTTGTCTACATCATGTCATCGTTCTTATTGCATTACTCCGTTTCTCCATGAACTTAATTCACTAGATGCATGCTGGATAGCGGTCGATGTGTGGAGTAATAGTAGTAGATGCATGCAGGAGTCGGTCTACTAATCTTGGACGTGATGCCTATATAATGATCATTGCCTGGATATCGTCATGAGTATTTGAAGTTCTATCAATTGCCCAACAGTAATTTGTTTCCACCATTTTCTATTTTTCTCGAGAGAAGCCACTAGTGAAACCTACGGCCCCCGGGTCTATTTTCTCATCATATATTTTCAGATCTATTTGCTATTTGCCTTCGCGATCTATTTTTATTTTCTTTTATTTTCAGATCTATTAATCCAAAAATCCAAAAACACTTTGCTGCAATTTTTACTTATTTATTTTATCTCGCGTTCCCGCGAGATCTATTTATCCAATCTACTACAATTTTATCTATCTCGTTAACCGAAAGGGATTGACAACCCCTTTAACACGTCGGGTTGCAAGTATTTATTTTTTGTGTGCAGGAGCTGTTTACGTGGTGTTGCGTGGTTCTCCTACTGGTTCGATAACCTTGGTCTCATCACTGAGGGAAATACCTACCGTCGCTGTGCTGCATCATCCCTCCCTCTCTGGGGAAAAACTGACGTAGTTCTAGCAGACATCATTACGTTGTGACGTTTGATAGAACACAAGGTATTCCTCCGGTATCCGGGAGTTGCATAATCTCATAGTCTAAGGAATATGTATTTGACATGAAGAAAGCAATAGCAATAAACTGAACGATCAATATGCTAGGCTAACGGATGGATCTTGTCCATCACATCATTCTCCTAATGATGTGATCCCGTTATCAAATGACAACACATGTCTATGGTTAGGAAACCTTAACCATCTTTGATCAACGAGCTAGTCTAGTAGAGGCTTACTAGGGACACGGTATTTGTTTATATATTCACACATGTATTTAAGTTTTCGGTCAATACAATTCTAGCATGAATAATAAACCTTTATCATGATTAAGGAAATATAATAATAACCATTTTATTATTGCCTCTAGGACATATTTCCATCATTATTGTGGATTGGATTAATGCTATATTGGGAGAAGTTAAATGGTTTGATTGAATTACACTCGATCACTCAAGATTAGCTAATTACAAACGGGCTCATAAAACTCGATACTAATAGGTTTGGCTCCCGTCAGTAACCTACTCGCAGTGGTGTGTTTGCTTGTAAGTGGTGAAGGGTAACACCGACATATGATGACAACCCGTTAATATTGAACCTTTTAGCCTATGCTAGGAAGCTAAATGTAAGGTTGCCGTGACGAGCGGCCTAACCTAAATCGGCTAAGCCATCGCTTTTTTTTGTTTCCCCCTTTTTAGCCGCTTTGACGTGATGTCGTGTGCCCATGTGTAACTAGATAGATTTGAGGATGCGTTGGGTAGATTTGGGAAGTGCATCTTGGTTGTAGGCCTGCAAGGGTACATGAAATATCTTGAGTTGGGGCCCACCTCCCATAGCTAACAACCCACACCTTTACCCCTCGCCTAGCCACCACCTACCGCTGATCATGGCCTATACACCTCCTCCGGTCTCCCTCTCATCTCTTCTCCCACCCATGTCTCATCCCCTTTTGCTCACCAGAGCTCTTTGCGCCTTATTGACCCGCGTCGGATGCCTCTGGTCTAGGGTCTGTAGACTGTTGGTCCTCCTGGTCGTTGTCCGCTGGTACTGCCGAAGGAAACAAATCTCTTGACCTCCTCCGACCATCCTTCCAATTCCATCTACAACTCTAACCCGCTTCCATCGCCACTTGCCAATTTGCCTACAGCTACCACTCGTCGACCTTTCTCCAATCGATGCCCATCAATCTCATTTACTTTATGTTTAATTTCCCTACTACTGCTTAAAAATCATTTTGTGTTTTCCAACTGTTAATTTTTTTCAGTATTTCATCTTCCTACGGAGCAATAGTTATAAGTTTGTTCCAACAACATGTTATATTGTATTATGTGACATAGCAATATGATATCAACAAAATCACCTTCTTAAATAAATTGAACTGCTGACACTTTTTTGAACTAGTGGCACATATTTCAACAACAAAAAAACATGGAAATATTTATTCTTGAATGTTTATCACATTATATTATCTCGATGAAGTGAAACATTCTTTCTCAAGCAGCACATCTATCACAACTATATGAGGGGAGTCAACATTTCCACATACAATGCCACATTCTTTGAGAAAAGTATTATTTCATGACATATATGTTAACCATATGAACTACTATTGTAAGATACACCTTTTTCATCACATATTTGTGAACCGTGTGAACAATTATGTGTGCTACATGAACATTTTGTTAGGAAGGATAAACATTTTTATGGTATTCTTTGAGCAAGTATAGAGGGAACAAATTCCTCAACCATATGGGCAGTTCTTGTGAGGTATATGAGTACGACATTTTTATTTATATGCATTACAATTTTCATGGAGTGTGCAACATTTTTTGAAGAATTATTTTTTCGCTAGGAACATATTTTGTGAATTATGTGAGGTATATGAACAATTTAGTAAAGAGTAGCGCTATTGTTTTATTTGTGCGCTGCATTGCACTCGATATTTGTTGTGAGGAGATATCAAGGGAGGTGCTCGATGGAAGAGAGACACGAAAATAATGGAGAAACAAAATTCTAATACAAAAAAGGAGAGACGTTGCAGGAGATGAAGAGGATATCTCGAAATGGGTTTCCCCCTGCCTTATAGATAAAGCCATATGATCGACCGATACAAGATGTTAAGGTAACCCTCTTACAAAGTTGATTAAATTAAAAAAAATGACGTCCAATAATTTGTTCACATTTTGCATTTTCCATTCGTTAAGTTGTCCTGTATTTCATCTTAATATGGAGCAACAGCTATAATTTTATTCCATCAAGTTATATTGTATTATATGGCATGGAAAAATGGTATCAACAAAAATCACCTTCTTAACTTTAACTTGGGCCAATGGACAATTTTATGAATTAGTTCATGAGGGTACGACACCCATATATGGTCAGCGAGACTGAAAGCCAGCCAAGCAACCCAACATGGGGCGACAGGCGACAGGCCCCACCTTCTATATGGGACACCTTCATCTTCAAGGATGAGGCAACCGTCCATCACTCCCTACGAGCCACGGTCCGGCGCGACCCAGCGGCGTGCACCAACTTGTGAGCCGATGTGATCTGTATAACCTTAACTAAGTCAGGTATATAAGGCAGTTAGGGGCCACTCAGTTGGGAATTGACACATAGTTTAATCTAGGCTCAACTAGTGAAAACCAGGAGTCTAGGGTTCCTCGGCTAACTTCGTCTCCAATCTCTGATGCCTCGGGCGGCTCACCATGTAACCGAGTTACCTCCATCGAGATTTGTCCGTTCTCCAGCCGACACATAGTGTAATACATCTCAGTAGCAGGAGTAGGGCATTACCTCTTCAAGGACAGCCCGAACATATATAGATAATTGTCCCTTGTGTGTAGCCACATATATTTGCCACTCATACGCTCCTCCAAACAAATTAGCTATCCATCATACACCCCCCGATAGCATTGTCGGATACGAAACATTGACTTTAGTGGCACACATTTCAACACCACGAAAAGATTATTCTTGAATATTTATCGAAAAAGGCTTTCGCCCCGCTTTATATATAAAGCATCGACCAACAGTGCCCGGTACAACCGCATTCACCCACAGCATACACACACACACAAGGCAGGATACATAGGCGCTGAGCGCAGCAACACACTCCCTAGCACAACAAGAGCCGCCGGGGGCTTCACTAGTGAACACACCACCGCGAAGAAGTGAAGCCGCATATGATGAACCGTGGGCTCCAAGGAGGCGCCTTCAGGAAGGATACGGCACCGGAGCACCGCCACCGCCCGATCCGAGGATCAGAGTTTCCCCTGGAGCAACACGACGGGCAATGATAGCCGCGACGACGCCTTCAAGAAGGGAGCGATCTTCGCTGTCGCCAGTCCGTCCGAAGATAGAGTAGGTTTTCACCCCGGCCAACACTCACCGCCACCGAACGCCACACCCCGGCTACCACGCCGCCCGCACGGCCGTGGCAACCGGGCAGCACCGAGGCACGAGCTCTGCCCATGAGCATCGCGCCACCACCACCAGGGCCGCCGCCCCGGAATCCAAGACCTTGACACCACGTCCCCCGAGCCCCACCGCAACCCCAACCGTAGAGACGGGCGGAAAGGATCCGCCTTCCGCACCCTTGGCCGGTCCCAGTGCAGAGACCCAATAGGCCGGCCACAACAAGCCTCCATCGAGCCGTCCTGCAACACCGGGCGCAAGACGAGCGCAGTCCTGCTGCCGGGCGCGAGACGGGCCGATCCTGCTGCCGGGCGCGAGACCAGCTCTATCCTACGGCACCGGGTGCGAGACGGTCGATGGACCGCAGCCGGGAGAAGGCCAGCCCTCCGGCGAGAGAAGCGAACGGACGCCGAGGAGAGGGGTTGAAGGCCGACACAGGCAGCCTACAGAATACCGACGCCAGAACAATCTGGCCGCCGCCGCAATCAACCTGCCACCACCACATCTCCTGCGCCTCCACGCCCTGGTCAGATCCACCCGAAGCCCCGCCACCCCGCATCGGAGCAGCACGGACACCGGCCGCAACACCACCACCTCCATAGGGACGCCGGCCACCTCCGCCATCGACGACCATCACATCCACCGGATCTGGGCCGGGATGCCCAGATCCGCCGCCAGCACGACCGAGAACACCAGCCCCCATGAGTCGCAGGGGGGGGAGGAGCCGTCGGCGGGCCACGAGGGTGCGGGGCGGAGCGCCGGAGCAGGAGCCGGCCGGGACCCGACGCTGCGGGCAGGAGGGAGGCGCCCCGCGACGCCATCCATCCGCGCGCAGGGGAAAACTGCCCCGCCGCCGCCTCGGCCACGCGGCCTTTGGCCGGCGGCGTCCCCGGCGGCGGCGAGGGAGGGGGAGGCGGGGCGGAGGGTCGGAGGTGGAGGCGCTAGGGTTGCCTCCCGACGGCGCTCACGGGAGCGCCTCGGGAGGGAGATTTTTTCGGCTCCCCCTTACGAGGGCGGTGCCTCTTGAATATTTATCACCTTGTCCTTTTGAAAAAAGTGGAACATTTCTACTCAATGACAATACATCTATAACAACTATGTGACATTTTGGTCGAGGGGAATGAGCATGTTCCACATACAGTGCTACATTATTTGGTAAAGGTATTTGTTTCATTCCATATTTGTGAACCATATGAACAATTCTTGTGAGCTACATGAGCAAGTATAGATGGAACATATTTTCTCAACCATATAACTATGAACAATTGTTGTGAGATATATGAGTATGGCGTTTTTGTTGAAGTATTATTTCGCTAGGAGCGTATTTTGTGAACTATTTTCGTGAGTTGCACGGATATTCCAATGAGGTGGAAGAATCGTAGGAGGAAGAGGCGGGAGCGCTGTGGAGAGAGATCACGAGAGGTGCTCGATAATGCAAGCGAGGCAAGAGAGAAGAATGGAGAGACGTTGAATCAGATACGTTTCCAATTTGTAGTACTCCAGCTAGTAGATCCAATACGCTCTGATACATTCTTCAGGAAAGAAGGAACGACTCTCTGCCGATCTCGGTGGGGAGAGCACGTTGTTCGTCAGGGGGGAAAGAAGTACTCAAAGTGTTGACTTTCCTCAAGTAGTCACAGCTACGTGCTCGATCAAAGTCGCACATGCATGTTCGTGCAGCAAGCAAGACAGCGATGCAAATTATTCCAATCTCCAAGTCAATCCTACAAGAATGAAGCCATCAACTGAATCCGCCTCCGGTGAGTCTGGGACGCAATGAAGCCCAGCAACCAGGGCGTCCGGAGGGCAGCCTCCACCAGCGGGCTGCTCCTCATCCTCCTGCTCGTCGCCTTCACGGCGTCCAACTACTCGTCGCTCTACACCGAGCAGCTGCTCGTCGGCGTGCGCGCCACCCCGACCTCCTCCACCGCCGCGGCGGGATCGGGATCCCGCGCGAGCGACAGCAATGCCGGGGTGGCGTGCGACGTGGCCAGGGGCGAGTGGGTGCCCGACCCGGCCGCGCCCTACTACACCAACGCGACGTGCCCGCTGATCGACGCCCGGCAGGACTGCATGAAGTACGGCAAGCCCGGGATCGAGTCCATCCTCCGGTGGCGGTGGCAGCCCCACGGCTGCGACCTCCCGCGCTTCGACGCCGCCGCCTTCCTCCGCCTCGTCCGCGGCAAGTCCATGGCCTTCGTCGGGGACTCCATCGCGCGCAACCACATGCAGTCGCTCATGTGCCTGCTCGCCGAGGTACATGCCCACTTCCACTAGATCGATCAACTCGCTCGATCGCGTGTGCTGATTTCTTGGTTGCCGCCCGGCGCGCGCGTGGGCATGCAGGTGGAGCAGCCGAGGGAGATCGAGCCCAAGGACTGCGTGCACTGCACGCGCAAGTACCACTACCGGGAGCACGGCTTCACGGTGTGCGTGTTCTGGACGCCGTTCCTGGTGCGGTGGAACCTGACGCGCGCCGGCGGGCAGCAGTTCATGGACCCGCACAACGTGTACCTGGACGAGCCGGACCCGGAGTGGAGCCGCGACGTCGCCGGCTACGACTACGTCGTCCTCAACGGCGCCAAGTGGTTCACCCGCCCCACCGTGCTCTACGAGGGCGGCCGCCTCCTCGGCTGCGCCAACGTCGACGGCTGCGAGGCCAAGCACAACGCCACCAGCGTGGCGCCGGACTACGCGGTGCGCGCGTCGTTCCGGACCGCGCTCCGGGCGCTCGCCGGGTTCCGCGGCCGGGTGGTCGTCCGGACGGTGGCGCCCCCGCACTACGAGAACGGCAAGTGGTACGACGGAGGAAACTGCCTGAGGACGGGGCCCATGAGGAGCGACGAGACCAGGCTGCCGGAGACCGAGGACGCGTTCCACGCCGCGCAGGTGGAGGAGTTCCGGGCCGCGACGGCGGAGGCGGCGGCGGGGAGGTACGTGCTGATGGACGTGAGCGAGATGATGCAGATGAGGGGCGACGGGCACCCCGGGCAGTACGGGCACTGGCCGCACGAGAAGGTCGGCTTCGGCATCGACTGCGTGCACTGGTGCTTGCCCGGCCCCGTCGACGCTTGGAGCGAGCTGCTGCTGCATTTGCTGACATGATTTGCACTTGCACGGGAATGGCTTTGGATGCAGGGTGTTATACGATACAGGTCTCTTTGCATGGAGTTTAGCTTGGAAAAAATTTCCATCATACCGGGTCTCTTTTCCTCACATTGTTAGACCTAGCTAATCGAATGACACGTGGACAAGTCGGCTGAGTATGAGACAAGGTCTCTTTTCCTCACCATGTTAGACATCTCCGGTCGTTCGGCCCCCAGGGGCTTGAAATAGCGTCGCCTGAGGACCAACTGGCGATAAAATGGGCGTAGGGGCGGTCGGTTTCTCAACCGCCGTCCCAAGGTCGCCCCAGACACCGTTTTTTAAAAACCAAACTCGGCCAAAATTTGATCAAACACGACATAAATTTGAAGAAAATTTAGGCGTTTCATTGATATTACAAATTGAAAACATAATTTAAAAACAAACTAAAAACAACGATGACTACTACTACGCCGCCGCCGCCGCCGCCCACCGCGCCGCCTTGAGCCTTCTACATGCCGAGGAGCCTGTAGAAGTTGGTGTAGTCGTCGCCGTCGTCATCGTTGTCGTCATCGCCGCCGTCCTACACGCCACCACCGTCCTTGCTGCACCCCTGACCTGCATCGCCGGTGCGTGGGGGGTTGGACAGCCCGGGCGCCTCGTCGTCGCTGTCGTCGAGGATGACGATGCCGCCCTCGTCGCGGCCGCGGCGCCGGGCGGCGATCTCCTCGAGGGCACGGCACTGGCGCTCCATCTCCTGCCGGACGTAGTCGTCCCACGCCCATTTCAGGCCGGTCTCTTCGTCGGCGGCCATGGCCTCGTGCTCCTTCTTCACGGGAAGGAGCGCCGACTCGGTCTTCGGCTTGACGAGGCGGGAGGAGGAGGGCCGCCGCCCTCATTGATGATGAGGGCGCCGCCGCGGGTGCGCGGCCCGAGCGGCGTCTCCCATGACTCCGGCTTGACGGGGAGGAGCGCCGGCGACCCGGAGGAACAGGAGCCCGACGACGACGAGGACGTCGTCTCCATTCGCCTCGACGTCCAGGAGCTGTCGCGGCGGTGAGAGAAGGAGGGGGCGCCGGGTACTCCAATCGCGGCGAGTTACCGCCCTCGATGTGCTCGAGGACGGCTTCGAGCGTCCGCCCGGGGACACCCCACCATTGGCGCCGCCCTAGGAGTTGAGGCGGCCGCGGGGCTCGACGCCGTTCGTGGAGGCGAGCTGGTCGGCGTGGCGGCGGTCGAAGTACGCCGTCCACAGCGTGTGGCTGTCGGGGCATACCTCGGCTGCTACCGCGCGTGCTCCGGCAGCGACGACCTGATGCGCGCGATCTCGGCGCGCCGATCAGCACTGGTAGGAGGCGGTGGCACTGGGACTCCGCCGGCGCTGAGCCTCCACGAGCCCGACACCCGCATGTCCGGCGGCGCCGGGTAGTCCGCCTCGTAGAGGAGGCGGGCTTCCGCCTCGTGCAAGTGGCGGCGGCCGAAGCCATTGACCGCCGCTCCGTCGCCGGGGTAGCGCTCGGCCATGGTCGTCGGAGGAGGGGCGTCGGCTGGGAGAGAGGGGAGAGGGGCGTCGACGGCGAGAGGGCGAGAGGGGCGTCTTCGGCGAGAGGTGGAGAGGGGCTGTGTGTGCGGCCACCGGCGAGGGAGGGGCGGCTTTTATAGCGGCCGGTGGGCGGCGAGCGGGCGGCAGCCGTGTGTACGCGTTGCGGAAGGGGGCGGGACGCGCGTCGGCACGCCTTCACTGCGCCACCCGTGAGGAATCAATGGAAGGCTGAGGAATCAATGGAAGGCTGACCGACAGCAGCCTTCGCATTGATTCCCCGCGGGAAAACGAGGCGATGAGGACGACGAACGCGCCTAGTCGCTGACTCGGCGGGTCCACCAGGCTTTGGCGCAAAAAATGTTTCCCCCGGCGCCCCCGGGCGCCCCCCAGCGCGCCGGCTTCGGCCTGGGTCCGCCGGCGTCAAATTCGGCCCTAACCAGCGGAAAGTGGGCTTTTGGGGACGCGACTGGGTTGTTTTTTTCACGCCGGCGATAAAAACAGCCTTGGAGGGCCTGTTGGGGAGCGAGTGGAGATGCTCTTAGACCCAACTAATCGAATGACATGTGGACAATACGAATCTTGAAGCAAATGCAGCTTCTTCTTCCCCTCCCCCCTCCCCCCGGCGCTGAGGTGCATGTCAAGGTGCACCTCGTCCCTGCCTTTGCCCCCGGCAGCTCTTGCATAGCCGCATAGACGCACTGCCGCCGAACTGCCGAACAAGACGACCAGCATGAGCCGACAGTCGGCGTAGGTGCTTTGTATCGATATATGACCACGAAGCAATGAAAAGTGAGTTACGTGTCCTTCGCCGAAACGTTGCCTCTCCTTGTTGATTAATCTCTCACAATTATTTGTGTCTTCCTTTATGTTTCCCAGACTCCTTTGAGGGGGGCGTTTTGGAAACATGGTCCAGTCGAACCCATGCTTGATACCGTCAGATCATGTAACGTTTGCATGTGGATTCACATCCTATCAGCAATTGAACATTCAAATTTCACTGGTTGTATTAACCCTCTGTTCAAACTACAACGTCAATCCTCATCATTATGCTTGTAGGCCTGACGCACTCACCCTTTTCTTAACCTGCCAGGCTGGCACACGACCCTATGTTCACGAAGAGAGCAAGAAGAAGTCACCGGCCGTGATAGGGAGGACGGCCAGGGCTTTCACCCGATCTGTAATTCTCTAGGCATCAACAAACTTCACGATCCACCACTGATTTGTGGGACCACGAAAACAATAAAAAGTAGTGGAGGAAATGGACAATCTATCATGGCATGCTGCTGATGTGCACTCTGGTCCCGAGTGAGGTTCATCGTTTACAAGGTTTAAATATAGTACTCCCTTCGACCCATAGTAACTTTATACTAAAGCAATGTCAATTAATATGGGTCAAAGTGAGTAATGTATTTCTAATATAGCCCACCGAAAATTCATGGGGTGAAGATGGATGTACAGAAGTCAGGGGTTTTATTTGTTTCTTTTTTAAGCTGTCTGATAGTTATTTTAAAACGGCGATTTTGGACTTTATTTTGTTTTCATCTAATGGGTACCTGAACAGTTACACATTTTATAAACCAAAAGCTGCACCTTTGCTTTTGCAAGTCCAAACTTAATATACAAACTCAACCGACTTGGAAATGGAATTTCCGGAAAGCTTAATCAAGCTCTCCAGTCCACTGCTTGTTCAATTCGTTGGGGTCTTGGGACGATTGTTTTTTCAGAAGAAGAAACAGAGCGGGAGACGCCAACTTGATATAGCCCCACGCTACCATGCACGTCGAAGTCAACCTCAAGCTGCATGATTGAGTTGTCAGTCTGGAAAGTAGGATCAGATGCAAGATCGAGATCCAGATCGTGCCAGACCACTAATTACTGCGTAATAAGTACACGGATCCTGCTAGCTAACACTGCATCTAGTCCTAAACTAAGCTATTCAGTTAAACTGTACACTCTGTGTTTGTAGAAAGTCAGGCGAGTTGACATGCCCCTGAACAGCTACGCGGACGGTCTTTGGACTTTCCTTCACACACGCTGCGGTTAAGGCTACCTGCTAGTTTGGCGTTTCTTACCCAATTGTCCACCCTCAGTTAAATGCTAGTTGTATACATCACAACATGAAACATCCGAAAGAACTTTGCAACAGCCGAAAAATACAGTATTAGAGCATCTCCAAGCCGGGCCCTCAAACCGCCCGCATACCTCGGTCCGGATGTGGTTTGCCATCCAACGCGGACCTGTATCGGTCTGCCGAGCGTTCGGACGTATTTTTCTAGGCAAACTCGAGACAAACGTAGGGGCCTTTACGGTAGTCCGGATAACACACACGTAGGACGCCGACACCCTCGGCTCACCCAAAACCTTTTCCAGACCCCGCGCCTCCATCCTCCTCATTTTGTCTCCTTTTTTCCCTCTTACCTTCGTCGACGATCCACCACCCTGGGTGCCATGCCACACCCCTGCCGGAACTCTACGTCTCCGTCACCTCCAGCGTTCCAGCCGGGCTCCACCCCGCTTCTTCTCCGTCGCCGTTCAAACGCTCTCCTCCGACCACCCCGCCAGGTACCATCCGCTAGTGCTATACTCACCATGCCCGGCAACTGTTCGATGAATTTCAAGAGCTAAAAAAGTTTTCCCTTCTTCTTTCTAGCAATGAATTCCGATTTGGAGTACATATACGAGACCTATGTTGAGTCGTCCGACGGCTCGTCTAACGAGAAGGACTACACAGATGAGACGGTGATGATGCAGACGGTCCTTGAAGACACGGAGCGTGTGGAGGAGCATGTTCTCAATTTCAAGGGATCAATCAAGGGTCATCGAGTCTCAACCACAACAGGGCGCGCAGCCATTTGACACTAATAGCCGGCTACTTTGCCCCGGATGCACTCTTCGCTGACCAATTTCGCTGGCGTTTTCAGATGCGCAAGATTGTCTTCGATCGTTTGTACCATGACGTCTGGTCCTATGATGACTACTTTGTCTTGAAGAAGGACGCCCTGGGAACAATTGGCTTCTCTAGTTACCAGAAGTGCACGGCCGCACTCCGGATGCTTGCATATGGCACGACTGCTGATTAATGAGACGGGTACCTACAGATGTCTGAGAGCACATGTGGAGATCCCATGGCCAGGTTTGCAACTGCCGTGGTCGAGGTGTTTGGACCTCAATACCTCCGAGAACCAACTGTGGCAGACATCAAGAGGCTCTTGACAATCTCAAAAGCAAGAGGGTGGTCAGGTTTACTTGGATCCCTTGATTGCATGCATTGAAAATAGAAGAATTGCCCGAAGGCTTTATAAGGGCAATATCAGGGTCATTTTAAGAAGCCCATCATCATTCTTGAAGCAGTTGCATCACGTGATTTTTGGATTTGGCACACTTTATTTGGCATGCCCGGGTCTCACAATGACATCAATGTGCTGCAGTGATCACCGTTGTTTCCAAGGCTGACTGAAGAAAAAGCTCCTCCTTGCCACTATACTGTCAATGGACATGAGTACAACATGGGCTACTATTTGGTTGACACTATCTATCCTCTGTGGGCTACCTTTGTCAGCAGCATCTCTAACCCAGTTGGCCAGAAAAAGTTTTACTTTGCCCAAAGACAAGAAGCAGTTAGAAAGGATGTCGAGAGGGCATTTTTTGTTCTACAGGCCAGTTTTGCAGTTTGTGGAACGGCTAAACAATGGGATCTGAAGATCTTGTGGGAGATGATGACATGTTGTATGATCATGCACAACATGATCGTCAAGGATGAGGGTGAGGATCCTATCAACTCTAGAATTAGAGAACATAGGTGATCCTATCGGATTTTCAGACCAGAATCCAGCCACATTTGAAGATTTTATTCAAATGCATCAACAAATTCGGCATTGACCAACTCACGAGCAGCTGAAAGAAGAGCTAATTGTGCATCAGCGGGCGGTTAAAGGGGACAACAATGTTGGAATGTAACATTTGCACTTTTTTATAGTTCGACTAGTGCCGCATGTTGCTATTTGAACGTCCGTACTCTATGTATGCGGCTATTTGAACATCTGAACTCTATGTATGCGGCTATTTGAACATGCAGACTTAAAAAAATGAGGGAGGCCAGATGTATGCGGGCAGCGTTGGATGAAGGGCATCTCCAACGGCGACCCGCAAATTTTCTCCCGCATCCATGCGCAGATAGAGGGGGACCAGTCCACGGACACGAATGCGGGGGGCCGCCATCCAATGTTGCTCGCATACATTTCAACTACCATCCGAACTACCGGACAAATTTTTTGCAAACACGTCCGGATTTCAATTAAGTTCGGAAATAATGTACATAAACGGACGTCATCCATGCAAACACGGAGGGTTCTCATTACATTGAGAAAAAAAAATTACGGTGGCCGCCGATGTCCAAGCCCTTGTTGTTCCCTTCCTGGGACCGCCTTCTCCGTCCGCCATCTCCATGAGCACCGGCGATAAGACCCGTGAAGTGAAGGTGCTGTCTCCGGTGAGGAAGAGTAGAATATGGGAAATGGACTGGCCCACATGTGACACAAGGCCCAACCGGCTCCCGTGCCCTACTCATCCTCGAAGGAGTCCGCGACCTGTCCGTCGCTGGTGGACGTGAGGTCCACGATGAAAATGGTGGAGCCTGCATTGTCATCGTCCTACCGGGCCGTCGGATAGTTCATCGGCGGTGCGTAGGAGGCGCAACTGGCGTTGTTCTCCTCCGCGATCGCTTGGAGCTGCGGCTTGAGTGTGGACAGCCTCGTAGATGGCATGCTGCTACACGACAAAGTTGGGATTCGCCGCGGCCATGGCCGCCACGGCCACCTCGCTCGCGCGCTCATCGTAGATCTGGCCCTCCGCCAGCTAATGCTGCTCCAGGAGAACGGGTTGTACCATTGTTCCTCCTGCGCTTGCTGGAACGCCGACATAGGCACCGGCATAGGCTGCACCTCTGCCATGGCGGCGTTGTAGTGCGTCTGTGCCTGCTCCATGGTGAAGCCGGCGTGCACAGGCGTGGGCGCCGGGATGTATGCGGGCAGCGTTGGATGGAGGGCATCTCCAACGGCGACCCGCAAATTTTCTCCCGCATCCATGCGCAGATAGAGGGGGACCAGTCCACGGACACGAATGCAGGAGGCCGCCATCCAACGTTGCTCGCATACATTTCAACTACCATCCGAACTACCGGACAAATTTTTTGCAAACACGTCCGGATTTCAATTAAGTTCGGAAATAATGTACATAAACGGACGTCATCCATGCAAACACGGAGGGTTCTCATTACATTGAGAACAAAAAAAATTACGGTGGCCGCCGATGTCCAAGCCCTTGTTGTTCCCTTCCTGGGACCGCCTCCTCCGTCCGCCATCTCCATGAGCACCGGCGATAAGACCCGTGAAGTGAAGGTGCTGTCTCCGGTGAGGAAGAGTAGAATATGGGAAATCTACTGGCCCACATGTGACACAAGGCCCAACCGGCTCCCGTGCCCTACTCATCCTCGGAGGAGTCCGCGACCTGTCCGTCGCTGGTGGACGTGAGGTCCACGATGAAAATGGTGGAGCCTGCATTGTCATCGTCCTACCGGGCCGTCGGATAGTTCATCGGCGGTGCGTAGGAGGCGCAACTGGCGTTGTTCTCCTCCGCGATCGCTTGGAGCTGCGGCTTGAGTGTGGACGGCCTCGTAGATGGCATGATGCTACACGACAAAGTTGGGATTCGCCGCGGCCATGGCCGCCATGGCCACCTCGCTCGCGCGCTCATCGTAGATCTGGCCCTCCGCCAGCTAATGCTGCTCTAGGAGAACGGGTTGTACCATTGTTCCTCCTGCGCTTGCTGGAATGCCGACATAGGCACCGACATAGGTTGCACCGTACCATTGTTCCTCCTGCGCTTGCTGGAATGCCGACATAGGCACCGACATAGGCTGCACCTCCTCCATGGCGGCGTTGTAGTGCGTCTGCGCCTGCTCCATGGTGAAGCCGGTGTGCACAGGCGTGGGCGCCGGGGCGCTGTCGTCGGAGCCCGTCTCCATCATGGGGTCTTCCTTGTCGTCGGAGACCCCGGTTGAGCTGGCCGGCAAGCTGATCTTGATCCACCTGGCATGGCGACACTGCTGGGCGGCCGCAAGGGCAGCCACCTCGTGCTTCATCTCTGTGGAAAGGCTCTTCCACAGAGCTTCGCCTCCTGGAGTCATGGCAGATGCGGTGCAAGGGAGGAGAATGTGGAGCGGTTTGTGTTGTGGCGTAGAGTTAGCCGGGTGTGGCCGCCTTTAATTAGCGGCTTCCGGTTAGGCCAGATGTCCGGGTGCGTCAATGCGCGGCGCCGAAGTGGGTTTCTTGGCCGGTGAGCCTACTTAATGGCGGCATTCGGACGAATGGGGCATTGAACGGGCATGGTAGATATCGTCCCGTCCCGTCCAGTAACGTGTCGCCGGCATGGAAAAGGCGCGTAGACCGGGGACGCGGCGCAGGCGCCGCCCTCGGCCGATGCGTCGTTTGAATGGCGGGGACAGTGAGAGGTCGCGTCCAGTCTGTGCCGACTTCAATGTGAAGCGGTCTCTCTACAGCGGCATGAATGCGGGCATCTAGCACCGAGCGGGAACGCGCGCGGGCGATGGAGGAGGGGGTTTGGGTGGTCCAGGGCGGTCAGACGTGGGCTTGGGTGTTGTCCGGACGCCAGCAAAGCCACCCCCCCTGATTTGTCTCTGGTTTGCGGGAGAAAGTACGTTCAGACCGCCCTGCGGATCGATACAAAGCCGCGTTGGATGGCACAACACGTCCGGACCGCGCGGTCCGGACTGTTGCGGGCGGTTTGAGGGTCGGCGTTGGAGATGCCCTTATAGTTCTTGAAACGCCAATGTTTAGAAAGGCCCGTGTAATACAATACTCCATCTGTTTCAAATGTAGTGTGTATCAGGTTTTACAAAAAGTTTAACATATTTATGTTTAAAGAAGTTTATAGAAAACATCTCAACATCAACAATACGCAACTAGTATCATTAGATTTATCGTGAAATGTACTTTATTTTTCATATATCGGGAAAGTTAACTAGGGAACAATCGCCAATTAACAACAGATTTGCACGATTTGACTGCCTCTGATCTGAATCACACAATCGCCCGCAACCCGCACGGCTGGATCCATCTTTTATGCTCGCCGCACAATCTTGATTTTCAGTGATAAACCGGTTGAACCGCCATGGCCCCTACAGGGTAGGGCTGAAAGTACCCGATGCACTAACCAACTCAGCAAACTAAGTTTGTTGTCTAATATATGAAAATTAGCTATTTGAACCTTCTTTAGGGTAACTCGAACATGGTTCATCACAATGCCTGCAAATGTCTGGACTACCATATTCATGCACATTTTATCATCCAACAAGATGTTCGTCTCATGGCTATTGGAACGAATCAAAATAGATGGTTATATTTCTCAACCTTTCTGACGTACTCCTAGAGATCCAAGGTCGTCCGCGGACCAGTCCACACCATAGAAATCCCCTAGACCGGCAACTAATTTGGGGGAGCTTTGGGGAGTCCGGACACTCCACTTGGCCCATTGTTAATTGGGCTACATGTTCTCACGACCAATGTGTGTTTTCCTCTAGTTCCACCTGGCCCACGTCTGGCCAACTACGGTTGGATGACCGACCCCCCTAACACTGTCCGCGGATATGTTCGAACGTCTTTCCTTCCATATGAGCAAACAATGCTATTTTTGTGGTTTATTTCATGAATTCTCTAATGCATCATTTGTTGGTGTTTTCATGAACACTTTAATGGGTGTTGCTATTCATTTAGTTGAGGAAGTATAGTGTCTCCGCGAGCGCTCTGACGGAAACACCAACGAATGTATATAAAAGCTACTTTTCATGTCAGCTAAAAATAATAATTTGCGGTCTTTTTTCTTGGGTTTCTCTAGTGTATTTGATATGCTATGCTATCGCATTTGAAAACTTAGTTGGACCGTAATATTTAAATTAGAAGTATTATCGCATTTGAATATTTTGACTCAATGAAGATTTGATATGCTATCAATTTGAGCTCATGAACTTAAAAAGATAGAGGCGGACCTGGTTGGATGATCGGCTCGGACAACCGGACCGTAGACAAATACCGTGTCCGTTTTAGGGATGTAGCGTTGGAGATGCCCTAGCTCATTAAAAGGGAGTCTTTTGATGAGGTAAATAATTTTGAGGGCAGATACTCCATATAATACTCCTATACAGTACGAGGAAGCAGTTTCCAATCACAGAAACACACAGCCGGCAGCATGTGCCCAAGTCCAATCAGGATCCATCTCCTTCTGTGGGAAATGTTCTAAAATGATGGAGAATCTATGATCATGGGCTACACGTTACATTGCACGTCGCTGGGTGCTTGAGTCCACAGTTTTGTCTCCCATGGTAGTGCCGGTGCGTGAGTTGTATATGGACCTCCACTCCATAGTCACCAAGCAATCAAGCACTGGCAAGTAGCCAACGTGAGACAGACGTACTCAATTAAGCAAGTCAACGTCTTGACAGCGTGACACTAGCCATGTTTAGTGGAGTATCTACTTTGCCACATAACTTCTGCCGACGATCCACGATAACACGACGCACCACTTAACTCTGACGACACGATCACAGATTAGCCTTCCAAGTAGTACATCACAGTTTCACGTC
This sequence comes from Thinopyrum elongatum, assembly GCA_011799875.1. Lineage (NCBI taxonomy): Eukaryota > Viridiplantae > Streptophyta > Magnoliopsida > Poales > Poaceae > Thinopyrum > Thinopyrum elongatum. The sequence goes on along the minus strand of CM022302.1, from coordinate 445,488,319 downwards.
TGAAGAATCAAAGAATCACGGCCGTATCATCGTATTCTGCTGGTTTCTAGAGGCAATTCAATCCAGGAGCATCTGGGACAGCAGCTCGCTCCAGAGGTCGATCGGCCCCGGCAAGCACCAGTGCAGGCAGTCCACCACGAAGCTGCCCTCCACGCTCCCGCCCGGCGGGTGCCCGTACCGGCTCGGGTGACCGTCCGGCCGCAGGTCCATCGCCTCCGTGATGTCCAGCAGCACCAGCTCCGCCTCCGCGCCGTTCCTCCTCACCGCCGCCTTCGTCTCCCTCAGCGCCTCGACCTAGTCGAGTCACAACATTCATTTAGCTGCCACGTTCCACATGCCACAAGATCATGGGGGTTTACGAGGTTTGCACCATTTACGTACCTGCGCGCTGCGGTACTCGGCCTCGAAGGCGCCCAGGGCGCGGTCGCCGCGCCGGTAGGGCTGCGTGCGGACGCAGTCGCCGCCGGTGTTCCACTCGCCGCCCTCGAAGTGCGCGGGCGTCACCGTCCGGAGCACCGCCTTGCCGCGGAACCCCTCGCGCGCGGCGACGGCGCCGAGCGCCGTCCGGAACGCCGCGCGCAGGGCGCGCGGCACCGACATCTCGGCCGTCACGTTGCCGGCGCCGCAGCTGGCCCCGCCGTTGCACGCGACGGCGCGCCCGCCCTCGTAGTACACCGAGGGGCGGAGGAACCAGTTTGTCCCCGAGAGGACGACGTGGTCGAAGTCGGCGACGTGCGCCGTCCACCGGGCGTCCGGCGTGTCCAGGTGCACGTCCCACATGCCGAGCGTGGCGTTCGACAGATTGGCCTTGACCAGGAAGGGCGACCAGAAGAGGGAGGCGGTGAAGTTGTGGCTGCCGTAGTAGTAATCCCGCCTGACGGCCCTCCCCGTCGGGTCGATCTCCGACTCACCCCCGACCTCCACCGGCTGCGCCACCTGCACGTCTCCACTGGTTAACTTCCATCAGAAACAAAGCAAGAAGATGTCATTGACCGAGTGCATGCACCACAGACGTACCCTGGACAAGAGGCAGAGCAGGGACTTGAAGTGGTTCCTGGCGAGGGAGTCCCCGACGAAGGCCATGGACTTGCCCCTCATGGCCTCCAGGAACCGCGCGGCGTCGAAGCGGGGGAGCTCGCAGCCGTCCGGCCTCCACCTCCAGCGCAGGAACTCGAGGCTCGGCTTGCCGAACTTCATGCAGTTCTGGTGGTCGTCGATGAAGGGGCACGTCAGGTTCGTGTAGTAGGGCGCCTCCGCGGCGTCCTGCACCCACTCGCCCCGCGTGAGGTCGCATGCCGGAGACGACGACGACGACGACGACGACGACGAGGAGGCGCCATGTATGCGCAGGTAACGGCGGTCGGCGAAGGTCAAGTCGTAGAGCGTGACGAGCACCAGGACGAGCAGGAAGGCCACCGGCGCGGCGACGGCGGCGGAGCGCTTCGGAGAAGACGGGCCGCTCTTGCTCTTGTGGGACTTCATGGCGGGGAGAGGAGATGGGCTGATGAGTGGGATCTGGGATGGGAGGATGCCGTTGCTTGGGGAACACAGGGCATGGAGGATGGAGTAACAAAATGCGAGGTGTAGACTATACCGGGCCAGTGGCGGTGGAGGTCAACGTGGCAGGTACGTATGGTGTGCGTTGCACGACTGATAAAAGGCCGCTACCACTACCAGAATGCTCACGGAAGCCCTGCCGCTGTCCGCGACCGCGGTTGCACGGTTGGCGCCAGACACTTTTTTGTTGGTGGCAGAAGTTTGAGACTTCCTCGTGTCATCTTCTTCTAGCCTAGCGAACCCGGATTGGCGGTTTCAATTAAAACACCGTCCAACTGAATTTCCAACGGTCTTGCTATTTATTTGGTCCCTGGAATTTTTACAACCGTCCGTTGCTTTTGCCGAGGCCGAAGAAGGGGGCGATGTGACAAGCGGCAATGATGAGCGTCGACCTCGGCGAGGCTGCAGCAAGACCTCGTCGGAGACGGGAGGTTGCACAGTGAGCCCAACGAACTGGGACGTCCCAGACGAATGCGGTGAAGAGATTGATCAGTGCGGAAGGGTTTACTAGTACAGGTGGGGTGGGGGCTACCGTCAGCGGAGAAGAACAAGAGGTGGGGTAGAGGGAGAGTTGGGGCGGCGGCAATACGATGGTGGGCGGAGGCCAACGGAGAATGGGGCGGCGTGGCGATCACGGTAGCGAGAGGAGGGTGGGCATGAGAAAGTGGTTAAGTCAGCGTTTGTTGACGGCGTGGGCAGGTCGGGGGTCCCGTCGCTTGAATGAAGAAGGTGGGAGAGAAGAACAATGCTGCGAGGGGTGGCCCTTGGATTGCGATGCAACGACCCACCTAATACGATGGGTTGATGTTGCGGTTGGAGATGGTGATGACGTGGCTGAAGATGATCTCCACAATGCCTCGAGTGTTGGTGATGACGATGACTTCAAACTCCCTCAGCCGAAGGAGGCGGATCCTTGGCTGAGTCAACCCACTAGGAGAGAAGGTGTTCTCTATTTCGATGCGGTGACTAAAAAATGTGATTAATCTAGGATAGGGTTTTTAGGCCAGTATACACACTAGGGACATGGAGCGAAGGTCAGGGTCTTTGTGGGCCCTGCCCACATGCACCAAGGCTTGGGTGTGTGACGTGGAAGCCACATGCCTTCCCTTGGCCTTGGCTTCTAGCCCATGGCTCATTGTCCTATGGAAACCTCCGAAGTGATTACTCTTGATTTTTTACTGCTTCGTTTTTTCTTCTTCACGTGACCTTTTACATCTTTCTCGCAATTTTTCAGCACTTCCCCGTCCTTCATGTATTATTGGAAACAAAGGGGGAAATAGAAAAAAAGCGTCACAATGTATAAAATATGGTTATATATGGGCAAATTATATTAAAAAATAGTGATGCAAAATGCACGTATAACTTAGCAAAGTCATTCCGACCATGTCGAATTAAAGCGCTCTCTTTTGGTAGACGTCATACTTTTCACATTTATTCTCACAGGCCTCTTGCCTTGGTGCAACAAATAAGAGCATGTTATTCGTCTTCTAAATCACATCCACACATATTGCAGGGGTTTCCTCTTAAGGGTTCTTTTTATTTTAGTGTTTTTTCACGGCCAGCAAATAGCAGCCCTCCAAGCAAAATTCCGTCCATTTTTTGTGCCATTGGGTGTTCCTTCCAAATGGGACTCAGCTTTAGTGACTTTGAGAAGTGAAGTCACCGAGCGCCTTAACAGCTTAGCCCCCAACATCTGCCGCTCATTTTGCATCCAACATGTAGGATTCTCTCAAAGCAAAACAGACTCGGACTTGGCAGTTTTTCTAGTGAGTTGTATAGCAGCAGCTGTCTCTACGTCTTGCTTTGCAAAAACTAATTACATTGCATAAGAGAAAACTGACAGAACACCACTTCAGATCCAAGTTTGACAGTACAAAATTAAATAAAATAGGCAAAAAAGAATCCCATTGCAGTTAGGAAAAGTGCATGAGTTTGTATGGAACAAAGCATAATAAGGAAATGGAGCAGAGCATACAATAGGCAAATATTAATCCCATTATTTGTTTGCAGAGCAAACATTAGAATTGTAGGCCAAAGGTTCTCCAATTAACTCTGGCGGGCTGCAGCTTTGGAATCATGGTTATGCGTACGGGAAAAATGCAAGTCTGAGCCTTTGTTACCTTGGATGAATCCTATACGTTGAATGTAAAATAAGGGGCAGATATTGGGGGCTAAGGCGCTTGGTGACTTTGCTTCTCCAAGTCACTGAAGCTGAGTCCTTCCAAATGGCTGTGGGCGTCAATTTGGATGATACCGGATAATAATGTTGTTTCGGAGCCCTACACTAGAGATGCTTAGTGGGGACAAGAAGTTGATGAAGAAACCGCCATGTGCCCAAACAAACATATTAACTAGTGTTTTTACTAAACTTTTATACTTTAAAATTTGTTGTCTTAACTTAATATATTAACTGGTGTTTTTTCTAGTATATTTAGCTAAGTTAAACACCTACATTTATGCTAAATAACACATGTTGGTGCAAATACACTTGCAATTGAAAACATGGTGTTTAGTACTCCCTCCGTCCCAAATAAGTGTCGTTGATTAGTTTTGTTAGTTTTTCTTGAAATATTGTTGTGATGTCACACTAAAAAACCTTGGATATAAGGAAATTGGCATTGCTCCCATGGATTAATTTTTGGCACTTAGAGAGTTTATAGTGTATTTATATGTGTCCACACTCATGCAATGCATGAAAATATCTCAAGATTTTATATATATCATACATGTTAGCAAATATATTAACAGAGGGTTGTAGAGTCCTTCTGCAAATTTGACTAATTCACCAGACATTATTTCACCAAGACCCGTAATACAAGCAATCTTCTAGTATTGTTCGCTTCCTTTGTTATTGTATGATTAGTTTAATATTTTATTACATATATACTTGAAACTTTATAATTTGTAACAAACACAAAGTAAAGATACAACATACTCTAGAGTTTTAGCACCATTTTTAGAGGACCTTGATGCCGCATAGAGAGAGAGAATGGAAACATGTTTTAAGTCATTTACTAGTTTAGATTAATCCTCGTGTGGAATTTAACGTTGGAATATTGAAAAACATAAAATCCTCGATATGCCATGCTCAACTAAGAGCACCAAGCCACCAATGTTTCGTGTGTTAACAAGGTTTGCAATACTACGCTTTCTAGCCAGCAATTTAAATCCTACACAGTGTATATCTATGTGATGAAGAATATATATCTCCAGTATACTTCAAAATACAAGACATCTTGCAACCCTTGTATATTTTGAATATATATCTCCAGCTGAAATGTAGTTCCAGCTATACATTTTTTATGATTTTTTTAAAATATATTGTTGGTCAAATTTTATGATCAAAGTATAATCACGAACAACGATATGACATGTAATTAAGGACATATGGAGTAACTAACAATACTAGTGACACATATTGTCTAAAAGGTAGTGTCACATATGGTACCAGATCCGTGTAAGAGCATCTCCAATAGCTTGTATGTTAATTTGTTGGTAAATAGGTCCATATAGTTGATACATCTCCAACGTATTTATAATTTTTTTATTGTTTCATGCTATCATATTATCATTCTTGTATGCTTTATATGCAATTTTATATTATTTTTATGGACTAACTTATTAACTTAGTGCCCAGTGTCGGTTCCTGTTTTTTTGCCTACTTCTTTGTTTCGTAGAAAAATCATACCAAACGAACTCAAAAAATGATGAAACTTTATGGTAATTTTTTCTGGATCACGAGAGAACCTAGAAGCTTCGGGGAGAGACCAGAAAACCCACGAGGGTTCCACAACCGCGAGGGGCGCGCCCTATAGGGGGCGCGTCACCAGCACTTGTGGGCCCCCTGAGCCACTCCTTGACCTAATTTCTGGCCTGTAAATTCTCACATATTCCAAAACCTCCAAAGCGAGACCCGAAACAATATTATCGCCGCCACAAGCCTCTATTCTTCCGCAATCCCATATGGAGGCCTTTTTCAGTACTCTACCGGAGGGTAAACCATTGGGGAGGAAATCTTCCTCGACCTTGCTGCCTCCATGATGATGAGTGAGTAGATCCTTCAGGACCTACAGGTTCATAGAAGTAGCTAGATGGATTTCTCTCTCTCTCTCTCTCTCTCTCTCTCTCTCTCTCGATCTTCAATACAATGATCTCCTCTGAGATCTATTCGACGTAATTCTCGTGGTGTGTTTGTTGGGATTGTGGGTTTATGATCAAATTATTCATTGAAACTATTTGAATCTTTTTGAGATTTATTTATGTGTGATTTTATAGCTATGTATGCTTTCCGATCTATGAGTCTTCTTTGACCAATTAGATGAGTAGATCTTAAGAGAGAGTGGTGCATAGTAGTGGGTTCACTCTTGTGGTGTCCTTACTCTGTGAGAGGAGGACTTGCAAGACATGTATCGTATTGTTGCTACTAAGGATAAAATTATGGGGTTTGAACATATTGCTTGGTCTTACTTTGTCTACATTACGTCATCTTGCTTAAAGCGTTACTAAGTTCATGAACTTAATACTTTGATATGCATACTGGATAGCGGTCTTGGGGTGGAGTAATAGTAGTAGATGCACTTGGATTAACGGTCTACTTGTCACGGACGTAATGCCTATGTAAATCATGCCATGAAGAATTGATACGCCTCCGTCGTATCTACTTTTCCTAACGCTTTTGCTCTTGTTTTGGACTCTAATTTGCATGATTTGGATGAAACTAACCCGGACTGACGCTGTTTTCAGCAGAACTACCTTGGTGTTATTTTTGTGCAGAAATAAAAGTTTTTAGAATTGGACGAAACTTTTTGGAGAATTATTTCAGAATATATAAAAAATACCGGAACCAAGAACCACCAGAGGGGGGCCTCTGACTGAGCACAAGACACCAGGGTGCCCCCCCCCTCTGGCGCGCCCTGGTGGGTTGTGCCCACCTCGTGGCCCCGCGGACCCTAATTCCAGCATTATAAAATCCTATTTTTGGAGAAAAAAAATCAAAGAGGAAGTTTCATCGCGATTCATGATACGGAGCCGCCGCCGCCTCCTGTTCTTCATCGGGAGGCCAGATCTGGAGCCCGTTTGGGGCTCCAGAGAGGGGGATCTTCGATCTTCGTCATCACCAACCCTCCTTCATCACCAATTCCATGATGCTCCCCACCGGGAGTGAGTAATTCCTTCGTAGGCTCGCTGGTCGGTGAGAAGTTGGATGAGATTCATCATGTAATCGAGTTAGTTTTGTTAGGGCTTAATCCCTAGTATCCACTATGTTCTGAGATTGATGTTGTTATGACTTTGCTATGCTTAATGCTTGTCACTAGGGGCCAAGTGCCATGATTTCAGATCTGAACCGTTTATGTTTTCACCATTATATATATGTTCTAGATCCGATCTTGCAAGTCATATTCACCTATGATCCAATGCCTACGAGTTTTCCACATATTGTTCTTGCTAAAGTTACTATGGTTGTTGCTACTGTTACACTTGTTACAAAACCATTGCTATCACCGTTACCATTACTACTGTTATCATCACTACTACTATCAAACTATCATACTACTGTGCTACTGATCACTTTGCTGCAGATATTTAATCTCCATGTGTGGTTGAATTGACAACTCAACTGCTAATACTTGCAAATATTCTTTTGCTGTGTCAAATCTATAAATTTGGGTTGAATACTATACCCTCAAAAACTGTTGCGATCCCTTACACTTGTGGGTTATCAAGACCTTTTTCTGGCGCCGTTGCCGGGGAGCATAGCTATATTTGTTGAGTCACTTGGTGTCGGTGTCAAAACCGGCAGACCTCGGGGTAGGGGGTCCCGAGCCGTGGATGTAGGATCGATGAGGAACAAGGGACGACGAACACAGTGTTTACCCAGGTTCAGGCCCTCTCGAAGAGGTAATACCCTACGTCCTGCTTGATTGTATTGGATGTATGGTGTGGTTTACAGAGTAGATCTACCTCGAGATCCGTATGAGCTAAACCCTAAGGCGGTGAGGTGATGAATGTAGCTCTAGCCCTAAAGACTAAAAACCCTCGTTTTATATAGACACCGGTAGGGTTAGGGTTACCGAAGATAGATTACAATAAGGGTTTAAAGAGATCCTGCACCTTCTTGACTTGGAGGGCACACCATGGCTTCATAGATCTCCTGTCATTGTACGGCTCCACCAGTCCGGCCCAAGTCCAATGGGTCGTTGCACCGAGGACCCCCTAGTCCATGACTCCCTCAGTAGCCCTCGAACTTGCCTCCAACGCCGGGGATTGTCCTCTGGAATCTTCACACCATCGGCTTGCGAGACGAGTTCTTATACTCCTTCATTCTGTTTAAAGCCGTATCAATTTCACCGAACACTATCCGGAACCCGCTCTAATATATTCAGGTCCGGACAGTTTCAAGATTCTGGGATCCGAAGACATCTCGAGATCGAGGTGGGACCACCAGAGTTTAATGCCGTTCCTCGGGGCAAGGGCTTTGCACACCTTTCTAGAGGGCCCGCGGCCCAACGCCATCCGTCCACACACTCGTCCTTTCGGCTTCACGATAAGACGCTTATTTATAGATCCAAAAGGTGTTTAGAACAGTTACCTCCCCCCCCTTTTGCCAAGAACGACACCAAAGAAATTCTCCAACGCCATGGCCGACCTCCCAGGTTCATCCTCGCGCCCTCACGGACCGCTCCCAGGCGATTGGTCGAGCTGTTCAGTCTTGCACCTCCAATTGAGTCGCTTGCAGACGCAGTGCTTCCTCCCTCCGGCTGATTTGGTTCCAGTTCGCGCCGGTCTCATTTCCGTTGATGGCTGCGTCCTTGCCGAGAACTCCCTCGCCCCAAGCAAGGAGGAGAGGGTATGTCTCGTGCCCTTCCTTTTAAGAGGTTTGGGTTTTCCTATTCACCCCTTTCTACGGGGCCTGTTGGAGTTCTACGGGATCCAGCTCCACAAACTCACCCCGGGGTCCATTGCATATTTCTGGCTTTGTAGCCTTGTGCGAGATATTTCTGAGCTGCGAGCCCCACTTTGACTTGTGGAGGAAGTATTTCTGTCTTATCCCTCACCTCCGGGAGGGATCCATATTTGAGGTAGGCGGCGCCGAAGTATGGCGAATAGCTGGGACAAGTTACCTAGTCGGGACCCCACAGAAAGATCCCGAAGGATGGACTTCAGAGTGGTTCTATATTGAAGACGTTCCCCTCACCGATCCAATTCAGCAAGGGTTACCTGAATATTCAAATGACCCGCCTATAAAGCGGTACAACTGGTGGCCCAGAGGTCCTTCCCATCAGGAGAGTGAAGAGGTGCGAGTGCTGTCGGCCAAGATCAGGCTGCTAGCTAGCAGCAAACTGACCATAGTCGAAGTAATGGCCATCGCCATAACCCGATGCGTGCAACCCCTCCAACAGCCAGGTCATCCTTTATGGTGCTATAACGGGACCAATGACGTAACCCATTACCAACGCCAAGGGCCAGACAACAAGGCAGCTTTGGCCAAAATATTGATCGATCTTTTCAAGGGAGAGGAGGCAGAGTTCGCTCGCATGAGCATTCGGGAGGGCTGCTCCGGATACAATCCAGCCGACTGGGTAAGCCATGATCCACTGTCTTGAGCTCACGGATTACACCCGAACTCTGACTGGTTGTATTTTAACAGGGCTGGAGGCGTCAGGTTGCGTCCATTAATTGCCCTCCTCCTCAATCGGAGAATCATTCCCGTGATGACGATCCGGGGTATCATGACGACCCAGAGACGTCGATCGATTTTGAAGACGGGGTTTTCTATCAGGAGAGCCTTGATGGCGTCAAAGTTGCTGTGACAGCCGACCACCCCGGGGCTCTTCCCTCTTCCACAGTAAGTGAAAAGAAGACCCTTACCCGAACAGGGCGCTCGTCTCGCGCTATTCCCCACGTGCTGACTTCTGCTCCCAAGGGTCGCCGCACTACACGTAAGACCGTTTTGGGAGGAGTGCGGACCGCGCCAACTTTGGCCCCTAACGGGAGATCAAAGCGGAAAGCCTCCGCTGAAGCGGAAGCACCTGCCCCCTCGGTCCAGCGGTAACGTATTTCGAAATTGCAGCGAGGGTTGATTTTAGCACTCTTTTACTAAAACTTGCTCAACTTTTGCAGAAGGCGTATGCCTCTGCACCAATCCGAAGATTCCTCAGGTGCGCCGAATTGCAGCTCCGGTCCCAAGACTTCGGCACAAGTTCGAGCCTCTCCCGAACACACGGCGGCCGGCGCGCCTCCAGCGAACTCCGACGATGTTTCAATCACCAACTCCAAAGTCGAGAGCATAATGAATCATCGCCGCTGGAGGGAGACGTTACGTCATATTGCCTTTGCTGAATAGGAATTTAGTGCTTTTAATTCAGTGGATTCATACCTTGGAGCGGCCCGGACAGGTCTTGAAGGGATCGCCGGCCTTTTTGCTGCCAAGGTGCAGGTATATAGCTTGAAAGCAGATCATGTTCCCTAACCACCTAGCCCCCAAGCCTTAATTTGGGCGGGACGGCCGAGTTAAGGGTCTCTAATGATATTATTTTTGTAGGCCGCAAGAGAGCAGAACGAAAAGTTGTCCGAGGATCTTAAAGTGAGTCGGACACAATTGGCCAAAACCAAGGCCGAACTAGATGCGGCTCGAAAAGCCAGCAGCGAATTGTCCGGTAAGTAGAAAAGACTTGTTGTGTAGTTATATGTTGTATTTTATGCATTAACACCGCTTTCTCCGTATAGCCGCGGGAGCTGCAAGCGAGCTACAGAGGGAGCTAGAGGCTGGCAAACGGGTGCTGACGTGAAGTCAGGAGGAGAAAAATGAGCTCAAGGAAGAGAACCGGCGAAAAACCGAGGAAATTGAAAGCTTAAGAACCCAGCTGGCGCAAGCCTTGGAGGAGAACCAGAAGCTAAAAGGTGGCATATTTGGTAAGTACTGCTCTGACCGGTATGGTAGTCCAGTGTTGTTGGCGTTATAATGACGATATGCAACACCTGCTTGATAGGTCTCCTGACTGGGCGGCCCGAGGAAGAAGTTCGCGCCTATGACGGGAACCTTTTGAAGGAGATGTCAAAGACCTATGAAAGGGCTCGGAAGGCCATGAAGAGCATGGCGAAGGCATTATGGCCGTCAGATGCGCCGCCAGAGAGTATGGCTGAACTGGCCAGTCGCTTTAAAGGGGCTCGGCGAAGGTTTGAATTATGGAAGATCTCGGCCTGTCGAGAAGGAGCATGCGAGGCATGGGCTATGGTAAAGACCCATTTCACCAAGCTAGACCCGGTGCATATGGCCTAGGTTGGTCCCGTGGGTCCTGACGGCCAAGAGATACCACTGAGCTTGGTGTATGATGAGGTGATGCCAGCCGCTTGCTATTCTCAAAAGGATTGTGCTTTAGAACAATTGATAGACAATGTCGAGAATGAGTAATATTGTTAATTCTATGTATCTATGTGCTTTACGTTGACCATGCTCAATCCGCGTTCTTATTGGTATTTTTGAAAGAATGTTGTCTTAACCGGCCATCGGCTTCTGCCTCTCCGATCAGAGATCGGGGAGTGTTCCGTACTGTGTGCCATGGGAAACAAGGCAACAATTCGGGAACCAGGCAATCTGGCCCTCTGGTTTAAACAGACGAAACATATGCGGAGACCGATGTTATATTACTGTTTAACGTAAGAAACATCTTTCGATGAAAATAGTTCCTCCAAGAGTTCCTTTCATCGGGTAAAATTATAGTCCGGATACGTAGGGTCAACGGACACCAATGGCTTTGAAAAAGAACCCTGGTAGTAAGCTCGAGGCTATATTCACTTCCCTTAGGCCGACTTGTTGTATTCTGTAAGAATGCTAGCTTTCGGCTTCACCCGTCTAAGGTAGGGTCCCGGATGACCCGGTCATAACAATCGCAGAGGTGCTCCCTTTACGCCCTAGCCGAACAATCGGGAACGTAGGGGTAAGCACAGGAGCCAAGCAACCCAGCTTGGCAAAGATCTTAAGTCGAACAAGTGCATATGTTGGCTTGACATGTGTGACAAGGACGCAATCCGTACGAATGTGATTTATACATTTATTTGGCTCTTCTAAGGGAGCCCCCATGCACAGCTGGGTGTTACATTCGGTGATGTATATAAAACAAGCTTGGTATGGTTCGGTTTAGCCGAACTAGCAGCATGTCGAAAAGAGAGAAAAAGGGAAAATAAAAGAAAGAAAAGGTGGAGATGGAGATGGATGTCGGGCTCAGGCGTAGAAACGCCGCAGCCTTGCTGCGTTCCACGGATTCGTCTCTAGGCCGTCATCGGACGGGCGGCAAAGACGATATGCTCCTCCTATGATTACTTCATCGATGATGTACGGTCCCTCCCATTTAGGTGATAGTTTATTCTTCTATTTCTCGGGGAGTCGGAGGACGAGGTCTCCCACGCTATATGTCTTCGCCCGGACTTCACGGTTGTGGTAACGTCGCGCTTGCTGCTGATAGAACACGGACCGAGCTCAAGCTATGTCCCGTTCTTCTTCCAGAGCATCCAGATCATCCTGCCGATCAAGCTCGGCCTCCTTTTCTTCGTACATGCGCACTCTAGGCACGTCATGGATAAGGTCGCATGGGAGAACTGCTTCCGCACCGAATACCATAAAAAATGTGTGTATCCGGTTGATCAATTAGGAGTAGTGCGCAACCCCCATAGTACGGAATCGAGTTCCTCGACCCAATGGCAGTCTGATTGTTCAAGGGATCAAACTAGGCGAGGCTTAATGCCGCTCATAATGAGTCCGTTGGCTCATTTGACCTGTCCGTTGGTCTGTGGGTGGTACACCGAGGCGTAATCGAGCTTAATGCCCATTTTACCGCACCAGTCTTTAACTTCCTAGGCGGTGAAGTTGGTACCATTATCGGTAATTATGCTGTGGGGGACACCATAACGGTGTACGACATCGGATAAGAAGTCAACGACTGGTCCGGATTATGCCGAAGTGACGGGTCTTGCCTCAATCCACTTGGTGAATTTGTCGACCATGACCAATAGGTACTTCTTTTTGTTTGTCCCCCCTTTGAGTGGCCCGACCATGTTGAGACCCCAGACCACAAAAGGCCATGTGATCGGTATCGTCCGAAGAGCTGTGGGGGGCATGTGGCTTTGATTTGCGAACAGCTGGCATCCGACGCAATGTTAGACTAATTTCCGGGCATCTTCATGGGCGGTAGGCCAGAAAAAACCTACTCGGAAAGCTTTGCTGACCAAAGCCCGAGCTGCCGCGTGGTGTCCACCCATGCCTGCGTGTATCTCTGCCAAGAGTTGCTGCCCCTCTTCTTCGGAGATGCACCTCTGTAAAACTCCTGTGGCACTCTTCTTATAGAGTTCACCCTCATGGACCTTGTATGCTTTAGAGCGCCGAACTATGTGTCGTGCTTCGGTTTGATCCTCCGGAAGCTGATGTTGTGTGAGGTAGGCTAGCAGGGGTTCTGTCCAGGGTGGGATTACGGCCATTACCTCGTGTGCGGAAGGTGTTTCCTCGAGTGCGGAGCCGCCGATGACGTGATCATCTTGTTCATTTTCGGGCGAGGTGTTGTGAGCGGGCTCGTTGGATAGTGCACCGGTGATGTCGTCCTGCCACACCACGAAGGGCTTAAAGAGCCGCTCGAGGAAGGTGTTTTTGGGAACCGGGTCACACTTGGCGCCCATGCGGGTGAGGACGTCGGCTGCTTGATTACTGTCTCTAGCGACATGGTGAAATTCTAGGCCTTCAAATCGAGCCGATATCCGAAGGACCGCGTTTCTATACGCCGCCTTCTTGGGGTCCTTGGCGTCGAATTCTCCGTTGACTTGAGAGATCGCCAAGTTTGAATCTCCACTTACCTCGAGGCGTTGCACGCCCATTGATGTGGCCATACGAAGACCATATAGTAGTGCTTCGTACTCGGCTGCGTTGTTGGAGTCCGTGTACATTATTTGGAGGACATACCAAACAGTGTCACCTGTGGGGGAGATTAGGATGACCCCAGCCCCCAGTCCGGCTAACATCTTTGAGCCGTCAAAGTACATTGTCCAGTGGGAGTATGTAGAGTACTCCCGAGGTAGTTCGGCATCGGTCCATTCAGCTATGAAATCGGCCAGCACCTGAGATTTAATGGCTCGGCGTGGCTTGTATGTTATGTCGAAGGGGAGAAGCTCGATGGCCCATTTGGCGATGCGGCCTGTGGCGTACCTGTTATTGATTATATCATTCAAGGGGACCTCTGATGCCATTGTGACCAAACATTCTTGAAAGTAATGACGTAGCTTTCGAGATGCCATGAAGACCGTGTAAGCTATCTTTTGATAGTGCGGTTATCGTGATTTGCATGGCGTAAGCACCTTAGACATGTAGTAGACTGGCTTCTGGACTTGGAACTTGTGGCCCTTGGATTCCCGCTCCACGACGAGCATCGTGCTGACCACCTGATTGGTGGCTGAAATGTATAGTAGCATGGGTTCGCCGACGCCGGGTGCGGCCAGGATAGGGTTGCCGGCGAGGAGTGTTTTAATCTCCTCGAGTGCCATGGTTGCTTCATCTATCCACTGGAAGTTCTTGGTCTTTTTGAGCAGTTTGTAGAGTGGCAATGCCTTTTCTCCGAGGCGAGATATGAAGCGGCTCAGGGCGGCTACGCATCCCGCTAGCTTCTGGACATGCTTAAGCTCTGTTGGTATTGCGAGCTGAGACAGTGCTCTAATTTTGGCCGGATTGGCTTCGATTCCTCTATGGGAAACTATGAATCCGAGTAGCTTTCCGGCAGGGACCCTGAAGACGCATTTCTCCGGGTTGAGCCGTATATCATAGGCCCGCAGGTTGTCGAAGGTTTGGCGTAGGTCGTCTATTAGTTGGTCGATGTGTTTGGTTTTGACAACCATGTCGTCCACGTATGCCTCGACTGTTCTGCCAATTTGGTTTTTGAGGCATGTTTGAATCATGCGCTGGTATGTGGCTCCCGTGTTTTTTAGTCCGAACGGCATGGTGTTGAAGCAGAAGGGCCCGTAAGGGGTGATGAATGCGGTTGCTGCCTGATCGGACTCCTTCATCTTGATTTGATGATATCCGGAGTATGCGTCGAGGAAGCATAACGAGTCATGTCCGGTGGTGGCGTCGATGATCTGGTCTATCCTTGGCAGGGGGAATGGGTCCTTAGGGCAGGCCTTGTTGAGGTCTTTAAAGTCAACGCAGAGCTGTCAGGACTTATCCTTCTTGGGTACCATAACATGATTTGCTAACCACTCGGGGTGCTTGATCTCGCGGATGAATCCGGCCTCTAGCAGTTTTGCAAGTTCTTTACCCATGGCCTGCCTTTTGGGTTCGGAAAATCGGCGCAGGGTTTGTTTCACTGGCTTGAAGCCTTTTAAAATGTTGAGGTTGTGCTCTGCTAGCCTTCGTGGGATTCCTGGCATATCTGATGGGTGCCAGGCGAATATTTCCCAGTTTCCATGCAGGAATGTCCTTAGCGCCTCGCCGACTGCGGGGTCCAGCTGTGCTCCTATGGATGCCGTTTTGTTGGGATTTGTTGGGTGCACTTGAAATTTTACTATTTTGTCCACTGGCTTGAATGATGTGGGTTTTTGTCTTTTACTGAGAACCACATCATCCCTGTCGACTGTAGTGCGTAGCGCTGTCAACTCTTCGGCCGCGAGGGCTTCAGATAGTGCCTTTAGGGCAATGGATGCCGTCTTGTTTTCGGCTCGCAAGGCTTTGCTCGGGTCGCTCTTAAGAGAGATCACCCCGTTGGGCCCTGGCATCTTGAGTTTCATATACCCGTAATGTGGTATGGCCTGAAATCTTGAGAATGCCTCATGTCCTAGAAGGGCGTGGTATCTGCTACGGGAGGGCACAATGTGAAATAGTAAGGGTTTGGATCTGTAGTTATCGGGTGTGCCGAACACAACGTCCAGGGTTACGCGTCCCGAGCAGTGTGCCTCCCTACCGGGTATTATACCTCGAAATGTGGTATGACTGCGTTCGATGCGAGACCTGTTGAACTGCATCTTGTCTAGATTATCCTCATAAATGAGGTTGAGGCCGCTGCCTCCGTCCATCAGCACTTTAGTCAGCCGAAAACCATCGACAATGGGGTCGAGGACCAGTGCGGCCGGTGCGTGGTTATTACGGGGGCTTGGCTCGTCCTTCTCGTTGAAGGTGATAGGAGTGGCTGCCCATGGCTGTGTGGCCGTCACTTGATATATTTGATTGAGCTCTCGAAGATCCTGTTTCCTTTTATTGTTTGAGGCAAACGTCTCATAAACCGTAAGGACATTATGGTCCTATGGTGAAGCCGAGGGCTGTTTATCTCGGGGTGTAAGGCCCAAGATTGGCTCGCCATATTTGGCCACTTGTCTTACCACCCAACAGGCTCGAAGTCTGTGGGTTGGGTTTGCATCTAGCAAGACCGAGTGTATTGGGCATGGTTTATCCAGCAACTCGTCTAACACCGATATGGGCCTAGTTTTCTTTTCATTAGGCTCGTGCTACGGCGACCGATTTGTGTAAGCTCGTTTAAAGCGAGGCTTTCCGTGATGCGCGGCGGGCTGTGGCCCCATGTTCATCTGTTGCGCCCTCCACGTGTTCTCCATGGCGCAATATTTGCGTACCATGTCTGATAGTTCAGTGAAGCTTTGAATTCGGCGACGTGCGAGGGCGTTTAAGAGGCCCTCGTCCCTGCAATTAAACTGGAAGGCTTTAATTATTTCTTTGTCACAGCAAGGTGTCATCATGTTCTTTACCAGGAGAAATCTAGCCCAATAATGGTGGACTGTCTCGTTTGGCAGCTGTTTGATGTACATGAGGTCCCATATGTCTGGGTTTCCTGAAACCGGAGAGTATTCCGTGTGGCGGGTGGGTGGGAAAATTTCGAGAATTCCCTCCTACCGCAGACCATGACTATCCTTGATGGGTTGTTGAGTCATGTCTGGTTCCGGTCGTGCAGGGCTCGGATCCGGACTAGCGTGCGGCTGGATCGGCTCGAGGCTAGATCTAGCGTTGGGGCTCGAGTCCGGACGTACATCCGAGCTGGTGTCTGACTCCGAGCTGGAGATTCTAGTGTACACCGTTCTTAGCTTGCAAGGCTATAGCCCCTCCTGGGCCTCTTCGACCGTGGCGACGAGGTGCGTGACCGGAGGGGTGTTGATTTCTCGGTCGTCGGGTTTAAGCCCAATCCGATCGTAGGCCGTGGGCCTGATAACAGAGATTCCCATTGCATGGAAAAGACTTGACAAGTGGTCTGCCGGCTGGCCATGTGGGGGTGCCGGACACTCCGGCGATTCGGCGGGAGATCTTGTGGGCGGTCTGTCGGAGTCGGGCTTCAGGGCCGGACTTTGAGAGATACCAGATTTTTGTGAGTCTGCTGGTCCTGGGGTCGATGCCCCTGAACCAATGAGCCCTTCAACGGGGGTGAAGCCTTCGATCTGGTTGAGGCGACTAGTGGGATAGGCGCACACTAACACGCCGCCGAAGACGAAGAGATGACCGGGGGCGGGGAAGCCCTCGGCGCGGGCGTGGTCTCCAACGACCGGTTGAGCCATCGATTCTTCTGGCGTTCCAACAGCAGAACTCTTAATGAAAGCACCAATGTCGGTGTCAAAACCGACAGACCTCGGGGTAGGGGGTCCCGAGCTGTGGATCTAGGATCGATGAGGAACAAGGGACGACGAACACAGTGTTTACCCAGGTTCAGGCCCTCTCGAAGAGGTGATACCCTACGTCCTGCTTGATTGTATTGGATGTATGATGTGGTTTACAGAGTAGATCTACCTCGAGATCCGTATGAGCTAAACCCTAAGGCGATGAGGTGATGAATGTAGCTCTAGCCCTAAAGACTAAAAACCCTCGGTTTATATAGACACCGGTAGGGTTAGGGTTACCGAAGATATATTACAATAAGGGTTTAAAGAGATCCTACGCCTTCTTGACTTGGAGGGCACACCACGGCTTCATAGATCTCCTGTCATTGCATGGCTCCACCAGTCCGGCCCAAGTCCAATGGGCCGTTGCCCCGAGGACCCCCTAGTCCATGACTCCCTCACTTGGGATTATTATCTATTTATCACTATGAAGACTCTGAACGATACTAAAACCAAGTTTTTTCCTCTAAGACGAGGGGAGGTAAGGAACTGCCATCTAGCTCTGCACTTGATTCGCCTTCTATTCTGAGTAGACTTGCAACACCACCACATGCTATTAATCCTGATATGTTGCAAGTTATTGATGATGCTACTTCTGCTATGAATGATATTCATGATGATGCTAGTACCTTGCTTGATGATGATGTGCCATTAGGTGAATTTCTTGATGAACAAATTGCTAGAGCTAAAGATATTGAGAATGTTGAAACTAATGAAGTACTTGAAGCTGAAAATCTTGAAACACCTGTTAGACCTAGCTCTCCTAGATATGAATTGCCTAAGATACCTGAGGGTTATGTTATGGATGAGGAGATAGCTAGAGACTTTCTTGCTTGCAATGATAGAGATGATCTTAAGAAATTATTATGCAAACTGAAAGAGAAATCTTTGAATGCTAGAATGAAATGTGATCCTAAGTTTGCTACTTCACCTATCTTTGTTACTGATAAGGATTATGAATTCTCTGTCGACCCAGAGTTAATTACTTTGGTTGAATCTGATCCTTTTCATGGCTATGAAACTGAAACTATAGTGGCACATCTTACTAAATTAAATGATATAGCCACCCTTTTTGCTCATGATGAGAAAATTCGCTACTACTATATCCTCAAATTATTTCCGTTCTCATTAAAGGGTGATGCTAATATATGGTACAATACTCTTGCTCCTGGTTGTGTGCGTAGTCCCCAGGATATGATTTACTACTTCTCTGAAAAATATTTTCCTGCTCATAAGAAACAAGCTGCCTTACAGGAAATATTTAACTTTGTGCAAATTGAAGAAGAGAGTCTCCCACAAGCTTGGGGGAGGCTTCTCCAATTGCTTAATGCTTTGCCTGATCATCCTCTTCATAAAAATGAAATACTTGATATCTTCTATAATGGACTAACCGATGCTTCTAGGGACTTCCTAGATAGTTGTGCTGGTTGTGTTTTCAGGGAACGAACTATGGAACAAGCTGAGGAATTATTGAACAACATATTGAAAAATTATGGTGATTCGACTCTTCCTGAACCACCGCCTAAACCCACTCCGAAGAAGAGGGATATCTTATATCTCAGTCCTGAAGATATGCAAGAGGCAAAGAAATGTATCGAGGAAAAAGGTATTAAAGCTGAAGATGTTAAAAATTTACCTCCTATTGAAGAAATACATGGACTTGGCACACCACCACCACCGATGATAGAGGTAAATTCTTTATTAAAGTTTGATGAAGGTGACATCCCTTACAATAAACATCCTAGTCAATGCCTATATGAATTTGATAACTATATTAGAAAACAAGATCACTTCAATGCAAATGTTATGAAATAATTGAAATATAATTTTGATATGATTGCTCACTTGAGTGACTTGTTATTTAGAATTATTAATGATGTAAGAGGAGTAGGAAAACATGCTTCTATGGTCAAACTCAGTTAGAACAATTTGCTAAATCTCAAAGAGAATTGCTTAATGAAATGAATAACAATATGAATGGCTTTGCTGTTAGCGTAGCAACTAGAGGGAGCAAAATGACTCAGGAACCACTTTATCCTGAGGGACACCCTAAAAGAATTGAACAAGACTCTCAAAGAATTAATGCTGATGCAGCTAGTCCTTCTAAAAAGAAGAATAAGAAAAATGATAGGACTCTGCATACCTGTAGCAAACCCGAGAAAGAAAAACCTGCTGAAGATAACAATGATGTTTCTATTTCTGATGCTGAAACTCAATCTGGTAATGAGCATTCATCTAGTGATAATGAAAATGATAATGATAATGTTCATGAAGACACCCAACCAAATAATGATAAAGAACCATATAATGATGTTGAGATAGAACCTGCTGTTGATCTTGATAACCCACAACCTAAAAATAAACGTTATGATAAAAGAGACTTTGTGGCCAGGAAACACGGTAAAGAAAGAGAGCCATGGGTTCAGAAACCCATGCCCTTTCCACCTAAACCATCCAAGAAAAAGGATGATGAAGAATTTGAACGCTTTGCTGAAATGCTCAGGCCAGTCTTTTTGCGTACCTGCTTGACGGATATCTTGAAGATGGCCCCTTATGCAAAATACATGAAAGACATCATCACTAATAAAAGAAAAATACCTAAAGCTGAAATCTCCACCATGCTTGCTAATTACTCTTTTAAGGATGGAGTACCTAAAAAACTTGGAGATCCGGGAATACCAACTATACCTTGCTCCATCAAAAGAAATTATGTCAAAACTGCTTTGTGCGATTTAGGAGCTGGTGTTAGTGTTATGCCTTTCTCTTTGTATAAAAGACTTGATTTGAATAAACTCACTCCTACTAAAATATCTTTGCAAATGGCTGACAAATCAACTACCATACCTATCGGTATTTGTGAGGATGTGCCCGTTGTTGTTGCGGATGTTACTATCTTAACAGACTTTGTTATACTTGAGATGCCCGAGGACGACAACATGTCGATTATCCTTGGTAGACCCTTTTTGAATACTGCAGGGGCTGTTATTGATTGCAATAAAAGCAAGGGTCACTTTTCATATCAATGGCAATGAGCATACGGTGCACTTTCCGAATAAACAATTCCAAGTGAATGGTATTAATGTTATTGAAAAATCTCCGACACACACTATTGGAAGTTTTCAACTACCTCTACCTGCTGCCAAAAAGAAATATGACATACTTATTGTTGGGGATATGCATATCCTCGTTGAGGTAACTTAGTGTTTTACGAAAGTTCTTCGGTTCCATGCTAATCGAAAGTGGTTGTTAATAAGACTTGATCAACCTTGTTAATGGATCATTTTTGAGAGGTATGAAGTCGATGAATTTAGTGAGCACAACTTTCTGCCCTTACCTTTTGTTTTCTGTTTTTCTTAGTTAAATAAAATAAAATGCCATGTTTAATCTGTTTCCTAAATTTTTCGTGCAATAAAAAAATGACCCAAAAATAAAAGTTCTCAGAATGTCCTGAAAATATGATATGATTTTTTCTGAATATTTCTGAATTTTTGGTGCAAATAACATCAGAGGGGGGTGCACCTGGTGGCCACAAGACACCAGGGCGCGCCAGCAACCCCAGGAGCGCCCTGGTGGGTTTGTGGTCCCCACGTGGGTCCCCTCACTTATATCTTTAGCCCATGTCATCTCCTACCTCCAGAAAAAAATCACCATATCTTTCTCTCTCATGTTCTTACTCTCAAACCCGCGGATTTCGATCTCTTTGCTCGAAGCTCCGTTTTCGAAACTGTTTTGGGGGATTGCTACTTGGTATGTGACTCCTCCATTGCTCAAATTAGTTTTTTCTTTAGTGGTTTATATTTTGAATAATTAGCTATTCCTGGTGCTACTGTAGATGAGCTTGCATGTTGAATTCTTAGAGTTCTAAGTAGTTTGAATGCTTAATATAGCCTCTATGAATCTTTATGAGTAGTTGCTATCAATCTTGCGAAGTTTTGTTGACAAAATTTTGTGTCCCAAATTTTTTTAGAAAATTATTTGCAAATAAAAATGCAATTCTTTAGGAGTTCTTCGAAGAGGAGGTCTTCGGAGGCATCATCTAGCAGTAGCTCGATACGTCGGTCTTATGTTGAGCCAAGTGCAAGCTCAATGCGGGATGCCGCTATCAAATCATGCCTATGGTCGTGTAACAATTTCATGGTGAGCGCACGTATTAAGGAAGAATTTGAGCAATATGTTCACAACGCCGAGCTTGGCCCCTACATTGAAGATAAGTGCATCAAACATCTCAACCTCACAGAAACGTTCACTAAGAAATTTAAATTTCATCCTCGTGAGTCTAGAGATTCATTTAGTCTTTATGATCATCCATTTACCATGCCTCTAGAGGTGTTTTGTGATGCGTGCAAAATTCCATTTTGGGGTTTGCTAGACTAACCACCAAAGTCTGAGTATGAGTCATTTCTGACTAGTCTTTGTTACGGCGAGGATAGAGGAGTGTCACAAGGTAGAATAAAACATATTCATTTTCCATCCATTCATTAATT
The DNA here is from genome assembly GCA_011799875.1 of Thinopyrum elongatum. NCBI lineage: Eukaryota > Viridiplantae > Streptophyta > Magnoliopsida > Poales > Poaceae > Thinopyrum > Thinopyrum elongatum. Next base: position 445,466,651 of record CM022302.1, on the reverse strand, counting down.
TGCACTCTTTAATGGCAAATGCATCGTGGGCAAGCAGGATTGCAGCACACTATGTGCCCCTGACTTGAGTCTCATACACACTGCTCTAACCGGAATTAAACGTTATAATCTGGGAGCGATTGTTGCACGGAGATTGCAACACAACGCTGGTAGTGGTCACTTTTATGGTGGGATTGTATGCTTCTCGTTTAGCTAAAGAGGTTGGTGTGACACCTCTGCCTGATGATCCCATCCTACCCACTCAGTACTTAGATTTTGGGGCCATGAAACGTCATAAGTTCCTTACAGGCACATGATATGTCTCTGTCGTATCTACTTTTCCAAACTCTTTTGCCCTTGTTTTGGACTCTAATTTGCATGATTTGAATGGAACTAACCCGGACTGACGCTGTTTTCAGCAGAATTGCCTTGGTGTTATTTTTGTGCAGAAATAAAAGTTCTCCGATTGACCTGAAAATTTACGAAGAATATTTTTGGAATTAATAAAAAATACCGGCGAAAGAATCAACCAGAGGGGGTCCACCCATTGGCCACAAGCATGGGGGCGCCCCACTGGGGTGCACCTAGGTGGCTTGTGGGCCCCTTGGAGACCCTTCGACCTCAACTCCAACTCCATATAACCCTATTCGGGGAGAAAAAAATCAGGGAGAATAGTTCATCGTGTTTCATGATACGAAGCCACCGCCACCTCCTGTTCTTCCTCGGGAGGGCAGATCTGGAGTCTGTTTTGGGCTCCGGAGAGGGGAAATCGACGCCGTCGTCATCATCAACCATCCTCCATCACCAATTTCATGATGCTCACCATCATGCGTGAGTAATTCCATCGTAGGCTTGCTGGATGGTGATGGGTTGGATGAGATTTATCATGTAATCGAGTTAGTTTTTTTAGGGTTTGATCCCTAGTATCGACTATGTTCTGAGATTGATGTTGCTATGACTTTGCTATGCTTAATGCTTGTCACTAGGGCCCGAGTGCCATGATTTCAGATCTGAACCTATTATGTTTTCATGAATATATATGTGTTCTTGATCCTATCTTGCAAGTTGTAGACACCTATTACGTGTTATGATCCGCATAGCCCAAAGTGACAATAATTGGGATTCTTTCCGGTGATTACCGTAGTTTGAGGAGTTCATGTATTCACTAAGTGCTAATGCTTTGGTCTGGTTCTCTATTAAAAGGATGCCTTAATATCCCTTAGTTTCCATTAGGACGCCGCTGCCACGGGAGGGTAGGACAAAAGATGTCATGCAAGTTCTTTTCCATAAGCACGTATGACTATATACGGAATACATGCCTACATTATATTGATGAATTGGAGCTAGTTCTGTGTCACCCTATGTTATAAATGTTGCATGATGAATGCCATTCGACATAATTATCCATCACTGATCCATTGCCTACGAGCTTTTCACATATTGATCTTTGCTTAGTTACTTTGCCGTTGCCACTGTTACAATTGCTACAAAACTATTACTGTTACTTTTGCCATCGTTACCACTACTTCCATACTACTTTGCTACTGAACACTTTGTTGTAGATATTAAGTCTTTCAGGTGTGGTTGAATTGACAACTCAGCTGCTAATACTCGAGAATATTCTTTGGCTCCCCTTGTGTCGAATCAATAAATTTGGGTTGAATACTCTACCCTCGAAAACTGTTGCGATCCCCTATACTTGTGGGTTATCAAGACCTTTTTCTGGTGCCGTTGCCAGGGAGCATAGCTCTATTCTTTGAGTCACTTGGGATTTATATCTGTTGATCAATATGAAGAATTTGAAAGATCAAAGAACCAAGATCTATCCCTCTACTACGAGGGGAGGTAAGGAACTGCCATCTAGCTCTGCACTTGATTCACCTTCTGTTTTGAGTAAATTTGTGACACCACCACCTGCTAGTAATTCTGATATGTCGCAAGTAATTGATGATGCTACTTCTGCTATGCATGATGCTTATGATGATACTACTGCCTTGCTTGATAATACTGTGCCACTCGGTGAATTTCTTGATGAACAACTTGCTAGGGTTAGAGAAAATGAAATTACTGAAACTGATGAAATTATTGAAACTAAAGATTATGATTCTCCCCCTAGATATAAATTGCCTAAGGTACCTGAGGGTTATATTATGGATGAGAAAACTGCTAGGGACTTTTTTGCTTGCAATGATAGAGATGATCTTAAGAAACTATTAGCCAATCTGAAAGAAAAATCTTTGAATGCTAGAATGCAATATGACCCTAAGTTTGCTACTTCACCTATCTTTGTTACTGATAAGGATTATGAATTCTCTATCGATCCTAAGTTAATTACTTTGGTTGAATCTGATACTTTCCATGGTTATGAAACTGAAACTGTTGTGGCACATCTTACTAAATTGAATGACATAGCCACCCTATTTGCTCATGAGGAAAAAAATCGCTATTATTATATTCTTAAGTTGTTTCCTTTCTCATTAAAGGGTGATGCTAAGATATGGTTTAATTCTCTTGCTCCTGGTTGTGTGCGTAGTCCCCAGGATATGATATATTACTTCTCTGAAAAATATTTTCTTGCTCATAAGAAACAAGCTGCCTTACAGGATATATTTAATTTTGTGCAATCTGAAGAAGAGAGTCTCCCACAAGCTTGGGGGAGGCTTCTCCAATTACTTAATGCTTTGCCTGGCCATCCTCTCAAGAAAAATGAAATACTTGGTATCTTTTATAATGGACTAACAGATGCTTCTAGGGACCACCTAGATAGTTGTGCTGGTTATGTTTTCAGGGAACAAAATGTTGAACAAGCTGAAGTACTATTGAATAATATATTGAGTAATGATAATTATTGGACTCTTCCTGAACCAACTCCTAAGCCAACTCCGAAGAAGAGAGGTATTCTATTTCTCAGTCCTGAAGATATGCAAGAGGCAAAGAAATCTATGAAAGAAAAAGGTATTAAAGCTGAAGATGTTAAGAATTTACCACCTATTGAAGAAATACATGGTCTTAATGCTCCGACACAGGTAGTGGAGGTAAATTCTCTTTATATATTAGATGAAGGTGATATTCCTCATAATAAGTCTGCTAGTCAATGCTTGGATGAATTTGATAACTTTATTGTTAAACAAGAAAACTTTAATGCTTATGTTAGTAGACAATTGAAACGTAATGCTTATATGCTTGAACGCTTGGGTGATTACATGTGTAGAACTGTTAATGATCTCAAACTTATTAGTAAACATGCTTCCATGGTAAAAACTCAAGTAGAACAAGTTCTCAAGGCACAAAATGATTTGCTTAATGAGATGAATAATAAGGTGAATGATAATGCTGTTAGAGTTATGACTAGAGGTGGTAAAATGACTCAGGAACCTTTGTATACTAAGGGCCATCCTAGGAGAGTTGAGCAAGATTCTCAGAGAATTAATACTGATGAACCCAGTCCTAGTAATAAAAAGAAAAAGAATGACGATAGGACTTTGCATGCTTCTAGTGAACCTGTTTTAGACACACCTGAGGATCCCAATGATATTTCTATTTTTTATGCTGAGACATGATCTGGTAATGAACATGAACCTAGTGATAATGATAATGATGATGTTCATGTTGATGCTCAACCTAGTAATGGTAATGATGTGGAGATTGAACCTGCTGTTGATCTTGATAACCCACAACCTAAGAATAAAAGATATGATAAGAGAGACTTCGTTGCTAGGAAACATGGTAAAGAAAGAGAACCATGGGTTCAGAAACCCATGCCCTTTCCTCCTAAACCATCCAAGAAAAAGGATGATGAGGATTTTGAGCGCTTTGTTGAAATGCTTAGACCTGTCTTTTTGCGCATGCGTTTGACTGATATTCTGAAAATGTCTCCTTATGCTAAGTATATGAAAGATATTGTGACAAATAAAAGAAAGGTACCGGAAGCTGAAATTTCCACCATGCTTGCTAATTATACTTTTAAGGGTGGAATACCAAAGAAACTAGGAGATCCAGGAATACCAACTATACCATGCTCTATTAAAAGAAACTATGTTAAAACTGCTTTATGTGATCTTGGAGCTGGTGTTAGTGTTATGTCTTTCTCTTTGTATCGTAGACTTGATTTGAATAAGTTGACACCTACTGAAATCTCTTTGCAAATGGCTGATAAATCAACTGCTATACCCATCGGTATTTGTGAGGATGTACCTGTTGTAGTTGCAAATGTTACTATTCTGACAGACTTTATTATTCTTGATATACCCGAGGACAACAGTATGTCGATCATCCTTGGTAGACCCTTCTTGAATACTGCAGGGGCTGTTATTGATTGCAACAAGGGCAATGTCACTTTTCATGTTAATGGTAATGAGCATACGTTACACTTTCCGAAGAAACAATCTCAAGTTAATAGCATCAACTCTATTGGAAAAATTTCAACTATTGCTATTGGAGGTTTTGAATTCCCTGTCCCTACTGTCAAAAGGAAATATGATATTCTTATTGTTGAGGAAATGCATATCCCCGTTGAGGTAACCTAGTGTTATTTGAGAATTCTCCGGTTTCATGTCATTTGGAAGAAGTTTGTTAACGAGACTTGATCAACCTCGTTAATGGATTCCTTTTGACGGGCATGAGATGGATGAATTTAGAAAGCACAACTTTCTGTACCCACTTTTTACTTTCTATTATTTAGAATAAATAAAGCAAAAATACTATTATTTTTCTGTTTTCTGAATTATCCATGCAATAAAAAATGTCCCAAAAATAAAAGTTCTCCAAATGCCCTGAAAATTTAGTATGATTTTTTATAGAATATTTAAGAATTTTTGGCACTGAGAACACACCAGGGGGCAGCACCAGTGGGCCACAAGGCCACAGGGCACGCCCACCCCCCTGGGCGCGCCTGGGTGGCTTGTGGGTCCCATGTGGGTCCCCCTCACTTATTCCAGCACCCATCCACTTCGTCTTCCTCCAGAAAAAATCATCCTGTAGCTCAAACTCGTGTTCTAGCTCTTCTTGCTGCCATTTTCGATCTCCTTGTGCAAAGCTCCATTTGCAAAACTGTTTTGGGGGATTGTTCTTCGGTATGTGACTCCTCCAATGGTCCAATTAGTTTTTGTTCTACTGCTTTATATATTGCAAATTTTTGCTGTTATGGTGACCTTGTTCTTGAGCTTGCATGTCAAATTTATATGGTCCCAAGTAGTTTTGATGCATGATAGAGCCTCTAGGCACTTGTGGGAGTAGTTGCTATCAATTTTGTTGAGTTTGGTTCACTTTTATTGTGAGTCACTAAAAATTTCAGAAATTTTTCAGAGGGAGAAAAATGTTTAGGAAGATTTACCAAGGTGGTTCCTCGAGGAAGCAAGCCCCAAGGCTCGCGATACGTGAGCCGGACCTTGAACCACCAAGGGAAGCTCCAGTATGGCCTTGCGAATGGCCGTTGGATCAATTCATGGTTCATGCTGGTTTCAAGGAGGAATTTGATGCGTACGTACAAAATGCTGGCCTTGAGGACTTCATGTCAGATAAGTGTCGGCAATACTATCACCTCACTGATTCATTTGTGCGAAGATTTAAGTTTACATCCCAGCGCAATACTCATACTGTTTTATTTGATCTTTATGACAAATCATATACCATGGACCTTGAAGATTTTAATGATGCATGCAAAATCCCACAATGGGGCATTCTTAGTGAGCCTCGCAAAACTGAATATAATGATTTCCTTGCTAGCATCACTTTGGGAGAAACTAGAAATATTACACAAGCCACCATAGGGAGCATCCACTTTCCTGCCATACATTATTTTGCTCTCTTCATAGGTAGATGCATTAATGGTAAACATGATCATAGCCACCTTTGTTCATCAGATCTTAGTGTCCTCAAGTGTGCGGTAATGGGTGATAAACGATATAACTTGGGGGCTATTATTGAGGTTACATAGTAATGCTAAAGATGGAGATTTCTTTGGTGGGATTTATGCCACCCGTTTAGCTAATTACCTTGGGGTATCCATAAGGGAGAATGACATTGAGTTACCACCTGCTTTTCTTGATTATAATGCTACGGTACGCTACCAGTTTCTTGAGAGGAATGAACAGCCCCTCCTGTACCGACTGATCTTTGACAGGCAGCGTGCTGTCCATATTACGCTTCCCACTCCTGCTTTCTTTAACTTTTAGGTAAAACAGAGATACTTCATAACCAGAAAGGAGGCAGATGAGTATGAGAGAGAGGTGGAGGCCGCTCGCCTCCATGTTGCAGCCCATTAGGCAGTAGCTGCCGCATCCCAGTACAACCCCAACTACGATTTTGGATACTATCCTGGCCAGCCATGGCCCTAGACCAACTTAGGCCAAAAGCCTAAGCTTGGGGGAGTACGTATTTCTCACCGACATTACATTCATGTTCACACACTCATTTCAGTTGTCGATGTTCATACTTTTTCATTGTATTATCCATGTTAGTTTATTTTTCTTGCTTTCTTCTTGTGTGTTTGAAAAACTTTAAGAAAACCCAAAAAGATTTCTCGTTCTTCTTCTGCTTGTTGGGAGTTTTTCTAGTGTAAATAGTTTTTCTCGTTCATGTTTTACTTTCTTCAGAAAAACAAAAACTCCAAAAATATTTCAGTGTGCTTCTTTGAAATTCTTTTCTTTTTCTTTGGGTCGTAAGGAGAAGACCACGATGAAAATGTTGAGTGGCTCTCATATGCATTATTGTTGATCTAACAGAGAGCCTATATTACCTTGTCTTCTCCTCTAAATAAATGTTGCAGATTCTAGCTTAGTCCAATGCACATGCACTCTTATTATTATTCACATCATTCGGTCGTGCAAGTGAAAGGCAATAATGATGATATATGATGAAGTGATTGAGATGGAGAAAAGCTGGTACGAACTCGACCTATTTTGTTTTTGTAAATATGATTAGCTCATCGTTCCTGATTCAGCTTGTTATGAATGAAACATGTTTGCAATGACAATTAAAAATTATAGTTACTCGTGCCATGCTTAATTAGCTAGGAGCGTATAATGGTTTGTCTTGAGTGCCAATATGCAATTTAAAATGGTTATGATGTAGTATGATAGGATGGTATCCTCCTTTGAATGATTCAAGTGGCTTGACTTGGCACATGTTCACGCATGTAGTTGAAACAAAATCAACATAGCCTCCACGATATTTATGTTCATGGTGATTTATATCCTACTCATGCTTGCATTCAATGTTGGTTAATCTCAATGCATGTTTATGACTGTTGTCGCTCTCTAGTTGGTCGCTCCTCAATCTTTTGCTAGCCTTCACTTGTACTAAGCGGGAATACTGCTTGTGCATCCACTTCCTTAAAATCAAAGTTGTTCCATATGAGTCCACCATACCTTCCTATATGCGGTACTTACCTGCCATTTCAAGTAAATTTGCATGTGCCAAACTCTAAACCTTCAAATAATAATCTGCTTTGTATGCCCGAATCGCTCATGTAGCGACTGGGGGCTATCAGTATCTTCCATGCTAGGTGTGTTATTCTCACGATGAGTGTTTATTCACTTGTCATTCACGAGAAAGTGGCTGTTACTTGGGATGCCCGGTCCTATGATCAAAAGATCAAAAATCAAAATACAATAAATAAACAAAACTCTCCCAGGACTGTTGTTGGTATGGACGGTACCCATTGTTTTGGATCAGCCATGGAGTGTGATTGTTGGTGGAGGGGGAGTAAAAACTTTACCATTCTGTTTGGGAACCGCCTATAATGTATCTAGCATGGAAGATACCGAGATCTCTTGGTTGTTATGTTGACAATGAAAGCATACCGCTCAAAATTATATTCATCTCTGCTTTAAAGCTCGAGCTCTGGCACCTCGGCAAATCCCTGCTTCCCTCTGCGAAGGACCTATCTATTTACTTTTATTGTTGAGTCATCATTCTCTTATAAAAAGCACCAGTTAGAGAGCACCACTGTCATTTGTATGCATTGTTATTAATTGATATTGAGTATGACTATGACTGGATCTCTTTTGCCATGAATTACAATGTCTAGTCAGTCCTTAATCTTCAGGGGTGCTCTGCATTTATGTTTTGCGGTCTCAGAAAGGGCTAGAGAGATACCATTTTTCCATATTATATCATGATTGTTTTGAAAAAGTGTTGTCATCCGAGATTTATTATTATTGCTCACTAGTTGATTATGCCATTGATATGAGTAAATGTGAGACCTAAATGTTTTTATGAATATGGTTAGTTCATAATCTTTGCTGAAAACCTGAACATCAGTTAGACATATTTACAACAACAAGATCAAACAGAGTTTGTAAAAGTTTTTCTTTGTCACTTTCAGTTTGTCAACTGAATTGCTTGAGGACAAGCAATGGGTTAAGCTTGGGGGAGTTGATACGTCTCCGTCGTATCTACTTTTCCAAACTCTTTTGCCCTTGTTTTGGACTCTAATTTTCATGATTTGAATGGAACTAACCCGGACTGACGTTGTTTTCAGCAGAATTGCCTTGGTGTTATTTTTGTGCAGAAATAAAAGTTCTCGGATTGACCTGAAAATTTACGGAGAATATTTTTGGAATTAATAAAAAATACTGGCGAAAGAATCAACCAGAGGGGGTCCACCCATTGGCCACAAGCCTGGGGGACGCCCCCCCTGGGGCGCGCCTAGGTGGCTTGTGGGCCCCCTGGAGACCCTCCGACCTCAACTCCAACTCCATATAACCCTATTCAGGGAGAAAAAATTAGGGAGAAGAGTTCATTGTGTTTCACGATACGGAGCCGCCGCCACCTCCTGTTCTTCCTCGAGAGGGCAGATCTGGAGTCTGTTTTGGGCTTCGGAGAGGGTAAATCGACGCCGTCGTCATCATCAACCATCCTCCATCACCAATTTCATGATGCTCACCGCCGTGCGTGAGTAATTCCATCGTAGGCTTGCTGGACAGTGATGGGTTGGATGAGATTTATCATGTAATCGAGTTAGTTTTGTTAGGGTTTGATCCCTAGTATCCACTATGTTCAGAGATTGATGTTGCTATGACTTTGCTATGCTTAATGCTTGTCACTAGGGCCCGAGTGCCATGATTTCAAATTTGAACCTATTATGTTTTCATGAATATATATGTGTTCTTGATCCTATCTTGCAAGTTGTAGACACCTATTACGTGTTATGATCCGCATACCCCATGGTGACAATAATTGGGATTCTTTCCGGTGATTACCGTAGTTTGAGGAGTTCATGTATTCACTAAGTGCTAATGCTTTGGTCTGGTTCTCTATTAAAAGGAGGCCTTAATATCCCTTAGTTTCCATAAGGACCCCGCTGCCACGGGAGGGTAGGACAAAAGATGTCATGCAAGTTCTTTTCCATAAGCACATATGACTATATACGAAATACATGCCTACATTATATTGATGAATTGGAGCTAGTTCTGTGTCACCCTATGTTATAAATGTTGCATGATGAATGCCATCCGACATAATTATCCATCACTAATCCATTGCCTACGAGCTTTTCACATATTGATCTTTGCTTAGTTACTTTGCCGTTGCCACTATTACAATTGCTACAAAACTATTATTGTTACTTTTGCCATCGTTACCGCTACTTCCGTACTACTTTGCTACTAAACACTTTGCTGCAGATATTAAGTCTTTCAGGTGTGGTTGAATTGACAACCCAGTTGCTAATACTCGAGAATATTCTTTGGCTCCCCTTGTGTCGAATCAATAAATTTGGGTTGAATACTCCACCCTCGAAAACTGTTGCGATCCCCTATACTTGTGGGTTATCAGCATAATAGATAATTATACTTATAACTTGAGGTTTAATCAAGAACCCATTGTACCTATTGTCTTGCCTGCACCTGCTCTTTTTGATTATCACAGTAAGAGAAGATATTATGTTCTTGAGAGCGAGGCCCACGTGTACAATGCGGAGGTCGAGGCCGCCAGATGGGCTGAGGTGTCTGCGCCAAGAGCCTCCATGAGCTATCACCTCATATTATTATCCAGGCTGCGGGTGGTGATTACCAAGCTAGGCCAAAAGCCTAAGCTTGGGGGAGTACATATTTCCATCGACAATACATTCATGATCACACATTTCATTCCAGTTGTCAGTGTCCACACTTTTTTATTATATTATCCATGCTAGATTTATTTCCTCGCTTTCTTCTTGTGTGTTTGAAAAACTTTGAGAATACCCAAACATATTTCTCGTTTCTTTTTGGTTTTTCTTCCTAGTTTAAATTAGTTGTAGTGTTAAAAGAAAACCCAAAAAGATTTCCATATTCTTCTTTTGCTTGTTGGGAGCTTTCCCGTGTAAATAGTTTTTCTCGGTTTTTTTCCCTTCGTTAATTTGATTTCTTCAAGAAAAACTAAAAACTCAAAAAAATATTTCAGTGTATTTCTTTGAAATTCTTTTCTTTTTACTGAGTGATACCAAGGAGAAGACCACGATGAAAATGTTGAGTGGCTCTCATATGTATTATTGTTGATCTAACAAAGAGCCCATATTACCTTATCTTCTCCTTTTGAATAAAATGTTTGCAGATTCCAGCTTAGTCCACGGCACTCTTGCACTATTATTATTTTCATATCATTCGGCCGTGCAAGTGAAAGGCAATAATGACGATATTTGATGAATTGACTGTGGCAGAGAAAAGCGGGTACGAACTCAACTTGTTTTTGTTTTTGTAAATATGTTTAACCTAGTATCCATGATTCAGCATATTATGAGCAAACATGTTTGCAATGACAATTAGATATTATAGTTTCCCATGCCATGCTTGATTATCTAGGAGCGGATAATGATTTATCTCGGATGTCAACATGCATTAAAATGATTGTGATGTAGTATGATGATATGGTATCCTCCTCTGAATGTTTCAAGTGGCTTGACTTGGCACATGTTCATGCATGTAGTTGAATCAAAACCAACATAGCCTCTACAATATTTATGTTCATGGTGTTCATATCCTACTCATGCTAGTATTCAATGTTTATTATTCATAATGCATGTTCATGACCGTTTTCGCTCTCTAGCTGGCCGCTTCTCAACCTATTTGCTAGCCTTCGCATGTACTAAGCGGAATTACTACTTGTGCATGAAAATCCTTAAACCCAAGTTATTCCAGATGAGTCCACTATATCTACCTATATGTGGTATTACCCTGCCGTTCCAAGTAAATTTGCATGTGCCACCATTAAAATTTCAAATGAGCATTTGTTTTGTGTGCCTGGATTGTTGATAGAGCGACAAGGGGTGGTCGGTATCTTCCATGCTAAGCGGGTTATTCTCATGATGAGTGTTTATTCACCCATCCTTGCATGAGAGGGGCGGTAATAGGGATTCCCAGTCCCGAAATAAAAAATTGCAAATAATTAAACAAAACTCCCACAGGACTGTTGTTGGTATGGACGGTACCCGTGGATTCGGCTAGCCGTGGAGTGTGTTTGTTGGTGGAGGGGGAGTAAACCTTTACTTTTACCGCTTGGGAACCACCGCTAATGTGTTTAGCATGGAAGATATTGATAACTCTTGGTCGTGACGTAAACAGGAAGGGTGCACCCACCAAAATTTATTTATCTCCGATTTAAGCTTTGAGCTCTGGCACCTCTGCAAATCCCTGCTTCCCTCTGCGAAGGGACTATCTATTTAATTTTATGTCGAGTCATCACCTTCTGAAACAAGCGCCAGACCTGAGAGCACTATTGTCATCCTCATGCATTGTGTATAGTTAATGTTGAATGCATCATGACTAGATCTCTTCTACCATGAATTACAATGTTTAATCGCTGCTTGAACTTTGGAGGTGCTCTGCATTTATGTTTTGCGGTCTCAGAAAGGGCTAGCGAGATACCACTGTTGTCATATTATATCATGGTTGTTTTGGCAAAGTGTTGTCATTTGAGATATCTTATTATTACTCGCTAATTGCTTATGCCATTGATATGAGTTAATATAATTTTTAAGAGTTATTGTTGACATGGTTAGTCATAATCTTTGCTGAAAACCTGGGTGCTACTTAAGCTTATTTATGTAAACAAGAACAAAAGAGTTCGCAAAAGTTTTTCTTTATCACTTTCAGTTTGTCAACTGAATTGCTTGAGGACAAGCAAAGGTTTAAGCTTGGGGGAGTTGATACGTCTCCGTCGAATCTAATTTTCCTAACGCTTTTGCTCTTGTTTTGGACTCTAATTTGCATGGTTTGGATGAAACTAACCCGGACTGATGCTGTTTTCAGCAAACTACCTTCGTGTTGTTTTTGTACATAAATAAAAGTTCTCGGAATTGGACAAAACTTTTTGGAGAATTATTTTAGAATATATAAAAAATACTGGAACCAAGAACCACCGGAGGGGGGCCCTTGGCTGGGCACAAGGCACCAGGGCGCCCCCCCCCCTCTCGCGCGCCCTGGTGGGTTGTGCCCACCTCGTGGCCCCGCAGTGTTGGGGAACACTGCATGGAAAACAAAAAAAATTCTACGCACATGCAAGATATATCCATGGAGATGCATAGCAAAAGGAGGGGAGAGTGTGTCTACATACCCTCGTAGACCGTAAGCGGAAGCGTTTATTAACGCGGTTGATGTAGTCGAACTTCTTCGTGCTCCAACCGATCAAGTACCAAACGTACGGCACCTCCGCGTTCAGCACACGTTCAGCTCGGTGACGTCCTCCGCCTTCTTGATCCAGCAAGATGGTGAGGTAGTGGATGAGTTCCAGCAGCACGACGGCATGGTGACGGTGATGGTGAAGTTATCTCCGCAGGGCTTCGCCTAAGCACTACGAAAATATGACCGGGGGTGTAAACGGTGGAGGGGGGTGCCGCACACGGCTAAGCAATTTTTCTGGGTGTGCTAGGCGCCCCCTCCCACATATATATAGGTGGGGGAGGAGGGAGCAGCCAGGAGGGCGCCCCAAGTAGGCCGAATCCTACTTGGGGTCCCTTCCGAAGTGGAGCCCCCCTTACCATATTTATTGGAGGGGGAAAGGAAAGGGGGAAGAGGGAAGGAAGGGGGAGGCCGAAACCCCCCCTTTCCTTTCCCCCACTTGGGCGGCTGCCATGGGGGGTGCGCCAGCCCCTTGTGGGCTGGTGTGCTCCCCTCTTGTGGCCCAATAGGCCCACTATCCTCCCGGGGTGTCCGGTACCCCCTCGGTACTCCGATGACTATCCGGTACACTTCGAAACACTTCCGGTGTCCGAATACCGTCGTCCTATATATCAATCTTTACCTCTTGACCATTTCAAGACTCCTTGTCATGTCCGTGATCTCATCTGGGACTCCGAACAACATTCGCTCACCAAATCATATAACTCATATAACACTATATCGTCAACGAACGTTAAGCATGCGGACCCTACGGGTTCGAGAACTATGTAGACATGACCGAGACACCTCTCTGGTCAATAACCAATAGCAGAACCTGGATGCCCATATTGTCTCCTACATATTCTACAAAGATCTTTATCGGTCGAACCGTTATGACAACATACGTAATTACCTTTGTCCATCGGTATGTTACTTGCCCGAGATTCGATCGTCGGTATCTTCATACCTAGTTCAATCTCGTTACCGGCAAGTATCTTTACTCGTTCTGTAATACATCACCTCATAACTAACTCCTTAGTCATTTGCTTGAAAGCCTATGATGTGTATTACCGAGAGGGCCCAGAGATACCTCTCCGATACTCGGAGTGACAAATCCTAATCTCGATCTATGCCAACTCAACAAACACCTTCGGAGATACCTGTAGAGCATCTTTATGATCACCCAGTTACATTGTGATGTTTGATAGCACACAAGGTATTCCTCCAGTATCCGGGAGTTGCATAATCTCATAGTCGAAGGAATATGTATTTGACATGAAGAAAGCAATAGCAATAAACTGAACGATCATTATGCTAAGCTAACAGATGGGTCTTGTCCATCACATCATTCTCCTAATGATGTGATCCCATTATCAAATGACAACACACGTCTATGTTTAGGAAACCTTAACCATCTTTGATCAATGAGCTAGTCTAGTAGAGGCTTACTAGGGACACGGTATTTGTTTATATATTCACACATGTATTTAAGTTTCCGATCAATACAATTCTAGCATGAATAATAAACCTTTATCATGAATAAGGAAATATAAAATAACAACTTTATTATTACCTCTAGGGCATATTTCCTTCAGTCTCCCACTTGCACTAGAGTCAATAATCTAGTTCACATCGCCATGTGATTAACACCCATAGTTCACATCGCTATGTGACTAACACCCAAAGAGTTTACTAGAGTCAATAATCTAGTTCACATCGTGTAACACCCCCAGTGGTTAACTACAGTAATCACCCTTTTGATTATGCCATGTCATCATGTTTAACAGTGCATGATCATCATTTGCATCATAATGCATTTCAACTTCTAACTCAAATTCAAATTAAATTAAAGTGGAAAATAAAAGTTGTTCAAACTGGAAAACTAAAATGTGCATCTTGTTGCAAATATTCCCCTAGCATTTATAAAAATGATTGCAACATTAGTTGGAATTGTAAAAGGACTCGAACAACAAGAAACAGCAGCAACATAGCACTATTCAACCCCTTTTCAATTAAATAAAATCCAAACCAAAAAGATATGGACGCCAAACCAGTTTCTAGCAGTGACTAATAATGCACCATATTTATTTGGGCTAGTTTCATATTTTACAAAAGTATTTTGAAATCAAAACAAAAGTCAAAACAGAAACTAAAAAGAGAAAACAGAAAAGAAAAGAAGAAAAAGAAAAAGACCCACTGTGCTGGGCCTAAGTCAGCACAGTGGCCGGCCCAGCCCAACTCGCTCGTCCTCTTCGTACTGCTCACGCCCGGGGCTCGCTGTCGAGCACCTGGCGCACGCACGCGCGCACGCGCGCACGCCCAGGCCCCCCCTCCCTCGCGGTCGACAGCGCGTCGCCGCGACTGCCGCGTATATGAGCAGCACCCCGGACCCCCTGGCTCTCCCTCGCCTCACTCTCCCCTGGACACCACCTCTCCTCTCTCTCCAGTGCGCAGCCATGGCACCGCCGCCGTAGCACGCGCGGCCACCGCCTCTGCCTCGTCGCGTGACCGTGCCCGCATGGTTCGCCTCCGTCGACTACGCCTCTCCCCCGAGCCCCACGAGCTAGAACGCGTCGCTGCGTCGCCGGCGCCGTCATCTTCCACCTTCGGCCGCCGCACGCCATCGCCGACTCCGGCCACTCCGAGCCCTCCCCGCGCACGCTAAGCTCACCTACAGACTCGCTGTGAGCACCTCGTCCCCCTCCCCCTCTCCCCGCGCGCTCTTCGTGCCCGTACGCGTCACCCCTCTTTCGCCCGAACGCACCGCCGCCTAGCTCGTCGCCGGTGCCGTTCCGGTGACCAAACGGCCTCGGGCCCGTGCGCATCGTGCTCCCCGCATCGCGCAGGCCACACCTAGCTTCTCCTTTCGCTCGCTAGCGCGCCGTAGCGCCGACCCCGTGCACCACCCGAACGCCATCGCCGCTGCGGTCATCGCCGGCGCCGTTCCCGGCGGCCCCCAACCACGCCAACACCACCACGTGACGCGGCGCTCGCCGCCCGTTCGAACGGGCCAAGCCACGGCCCCGGAGACGCCCTGAGGGCGAAACCCGAGCTCGCCGGAGCTCGCCACCGCGTCTGGGCACTCCGGCGCGACTCCGGTGGCCGGTCCGACGTGGCGCCACGGGCCCCACGGCCCAGCCACTGACTCTGGGCCCCACTGGGTCCCGTTGACCTAGTCCACGCTGACTGGGCGGGCCCTGTGTCTATGACATGTGGGTCCCGCTCGGTAAAACGTTTTTTTAAATAAATAATCCGTTAATAAAATTAATTAGTGATTTAAAACACTAATTACCCACTGACTGCTGGGCCCCGCCTGCTAATTAGTTTAAATAGATTAAGCTAACTCTGTTTAGTTAACTGGGTCACTGACATGTGGGCCCCACATATCAGGTTTGACCTGGCCGGCCCCCTGTTGACTGCTGACGTCATCCATGCGTCATGCTGACGTCACCCTGCTACTGTTCTGGATAATTCGAATTAATAATAAATCTGTAATTTCAGAATATTGTTTAAACTTTAGAAAATCATATCTTTTAAACCGTAACTCCGATGAAAATACTTTCTACATGAAAGTTGCTCAGAACGACGAGACGAATCCGAGAACGCGATCCGTTCGTCCGTCACACGTCCCTAACTATCCGAACATGCAACATTCCCCCTCCGGTTCGTCTATCCGATAAATCCAAAGACCCGGGAAATATCACCAGATATTCTCCCGCAACGCCTGATACGTATAGTACTGCGTTAGACTACCCCTAGCACTGCGTACTGCCATGTCATACTTTGTGTTGCTCATATTTACTGTGTATTTATACTGTTTCCTCCCCCTCTTCTCTCTCGTTAGACCCTGACACCGACGTCGTCCCCGAGACCGACGCAGCTCCGGATCCCGAAGACACCATAGACGACCTTGCCCTTGCCGCCGAGCAACCAGGCAAGCCCCCCCCCTTTGATCATCCCGATATCGCCCATTCTAATTTCCCATGCTTGCATTAGAATTGCTGCTACTACTGCTTTACCTATTCTGATGCATAGCCTGTTCATTGTAACCTGCTGTTGATAATTACCTACATATCCTAAACTGTTTAGTCTAGGCTGGGTAGAGACCTATCAGTGAACCCACTTATCCCGACTGCCGCGCTGGATCGTCAGAAGACCCGATCAACGGGATTGAAGACCAGGCCCCGACACCGCACATCACCCCCCCTTAGTTGTAACGACACTGCAGCGTTACTATCAAGTGCCGAGGGTGAAACCTCATGTAGCACTTCTGATGTTAACTCTGTAGAGTAGCTATTCGATCGTGGTCATCGAGGGTGATTCCTCCTTCTCCACTTCCGATACGATGCTGTCGTACAACACATCAAGTGTGAACTCATCGAGGGTGATTCCTCCTAAGTTCGACTTGACGGTTACATCGAGTGGGCATCCGTCGAGGGTGATACCTCGGATTTCCTTGATGTTATGGACACACGGTTACTGTGACTTTACTGCTGAACCTTGATAGAGACGGGTCGGCCCCGAAGGGGGACCCGAGGAAGCTACTTTTACTACAGGACTGAAGGGACAGGCGGTACCACCCAGTAGAGGTGGACCTGAGTTCCCGACAGTCTTTTACGAGACGGGTTGACCTGGATGGTGCCCGAGTGTTGAATACGAGGCATGGCCGGGCATTCATGGCCCTTGCCGCAAGTCCTCGAGACGGGGCGACGGGGTCACATCTTTCGTGAGTCTCTGCTCGTTACCGCAAGCCCCTAGTCCTAGCGATTTGGATATTTGATCCGAGCAGGCCTCTGGTCTGATAGCACTAACCATCACGTGGGCATAGTATGGGCGTTCTGCATCGTAGCATCAGCCGAAAGCTCTGTCAGACGTCCAGTTCAGCATGGCGGCACGGACGGACCGGCGCCCTCCTGGTGCCAGGCTTCTCCCTGCGCGCAACGACTCGGAGTGCACAGGGCGATGGCCCAAGACCTCTGAGCGCTTAGGATGTAGACCGATGGGGACCTCTCTGCTGAGCTGTAGGTCGGGTTGCGGTGTGTTGTTTGGCCGAGGCCGGGCATGACCCAGGAAAGTGTGTCCGGCCGGAGTTAAGCGAGCGTGATGGGTAAGTTGGTGCACCCCTGCAGGGAAGAACATTTCTATCGATAGCCGGTCCTACGGTAAAGGACACTCGGAGTTGTATCCCGATCGATACAACTAGAACTGGACCCTTGAGACGTTAACAGGTTGATGACTGTATTGGCTCTGGGATCGCTTTCTCACAGGGAGTCGAGAAAGGATCTCAGGACGAGGTTTGATGACTTTATGGCTCTGGGATTGCTTTCTCGCAGGGAGTCGAGAAAGGATCTCTGGGTGAGGTTGAGACTTAATGATACTACTACATTATATTGTACTGTTCTACTCTCTTCTACTGCTGCAAGACCGCTGAAGATGCTAGTCTTCGATAGGACTAGGCCTTCTCTCTATTCTGGCATTTCTGCAGCCCAGTCCACATATACAGCCTCCCCTTGATAATGTTGCATATGTAGTGTAGATCCTTGCTTGCTGAGTACTTTTGAGTACTCACGGTTGCTTTGTTTTCCTTTTTCTCCCCATATCAGTTTGACGTGACCAGAGGACGGAGCCCCCTGAGACAGATGCCCCGACGATCGTTACTACTACTACCCAGAGGATGGATACTACTACGAGTTGACTGACGACCAGGAGTAGGATCGGAGGGTCCCAGGCAGGAGGCCTTCGCCTTTCGATCGTAGTGTTTTATTTTGCCCCGCCTTCCTAAAGGCCTTTCTGTTTCTATTTCATATCTGTACTCAGATATCTGATGCTTCCGCTGACGCTTGTTCGCAAGCTTATGAATTCGAGCCCTCGAGGCCCCTGGCTTGTAATATAAAGCTTGTATGACTTTATTTATGTTTTAGAGTTGTGTTGTGATATCTTCCCGTGAGTCCTTAGGCTTGATCGTGTGCATTTGCGTGTATGATTAGTGCACGATCGGGCCGGGGGCGTCACAAGTTGGTATCAGAGCCGACTGCCTGTAGGAACCCCCTTTCCAACTTCTTGGCCGAAGTTGAGTCTAGAAACCGAAAACTGTTTTACTAACTTGGCTGTGTGGCTTACGGGCCCACGTCGCCAATTGGGTGGTATTAGGATCTTTTACTCCTCGACCTTTACTCTGGGACTCTGACCTCTCTTCTATTCGGGTTAAAAGTTTACTAACGCCGACACTTAGGATCTCGTAATTCTCGTCCACCCGGAGAGCTGGATATCTGTGCGATTTCCCTGACATTGATCTGATTAGTCTGATAATCATTTTCCTTTCCATTGTTTTGTTTAACCTTTCTCTCCGAGATCGGTTATACTTCTCCTTGTCTTTTGACAATCATGAGTTCCCTCTGTTTCAGATGGATCGTTTGTTTTCACCACACCCTGCGACGCAGCTACCAGCTGTTCGAGCAGCGATACATCCAGAGTACATTCTTTATCCACTGGGGCAGATGTCAATCCGTTACAATACCCCAGTACTTTCTCCTCCAGATACCCGCAAAGACTTTGTGATTTATTGTGACGCATCCCGTGAAGGATTAGGCTGTGTCCTAATGCAAGAGCGTAAAGTGATTGCTTACGGCTCTCGTCAGTTGCGCCCACATGAAGAGAATTATCCGGTACATGATCTAGAACTAGCTGCTGTCATCTATGCATTGCAGTTATGGCGACATTACCTTCTCGGTAATCGTTGCGAGATGTACACGGATCATAAAAGTTTGAAGTACTTGTTCACTCAGCCATCTCTGAATCTCCGTCAGCAAAGATGGATGGAGACCATTGCGGACTATGATTTGGGTATTTCTTATACCCCTGGCAAGGCTAATGTGATGGCTGATGCGTTGAGCCGCAAATCCTATTGCTGCGAACTTGAGGTTCAGCTACAGCAACCCCTTCTGTATGAAGAGCTTCGAAAGCTAAATATCGAGATAGTTCCTCAAGGATACTTAAAAACCTTGGTTGTTGAACCAGACCTTGAGAAAGCTGTTAAGAGTGCACAAGCTAAAGATGCTGAAGTTGATCTGATGAAGAAAGATCTTCACCTTGAAAAGTACAGGGATTTCTCGCTGTCTGAAGATGGAACCTTGTATTTCAAAGACCGTATTGTGGTACCTCGCTTCGAGCTTATGACTGACAAAGTCATGAAGGAGGCACATGATACCCCGTTGTCTATTCATCCGGGTAGCACCAAGATGTATCGTGATCTCCGTCAAAGGTACTGGTGGTCCAAAATGAAGCAAGACATTGCTCGTTATGTTGCTGAATGTGATGTGTGTCGTCGCGTTAAAGCAGAACATCAGAAGCCTGCTGGAATTCTGCAACCGTTACCTATTCCTTTATGGAAATGGGATAAGGTTCAGATGGATTTCATTACAGGACTTCCCAGGTCACAGAAGGGTCACGATGCTATTCTTGTCGTCGTCGACCAACTCTCCAAAGTTGCACACTTCCTGCCTGTCAAGGAGACGATCACTGCTAGTCAGTTAGCAGAGTTATATATCTCCAGAATTGTTTCACTCCACGGTATCCCGAAAGAGATCAGTTCAGACCGTGGCAGCATATTCACTGGTCATTTCTGGGAAAGTTTTCAAAAGACTATGGGAACTCATATCACCTGGAGTTCAGCTTATCATCCTCAATCCCAAGGCCAAGTCGAACGAGTCAACCAAGTGCTTGAAGACATGCTACGAGCTTGTGTTGTTTCTTTCGGCAAGAAGTGGGAAGAATCTCTTCCATATGCCGAGTTCTCCTATAACAACAGCTATCAAGCCAGCTTGAAAATGGCCCCCTTTGAAGTTCTCTATGGACGTAAGTGTCGAACCCCTCTGAATTGGTCAGAAACTGGGGAACGACCGCTCGTGGGTCCAGATATTATTCAACACGCCGAAGAACAAGTCCGAATCGTCCGGGAAAATCTCAAGGCGGCTCAGGACCGCCAGAAGAGCAACTATGATCGCAAACGATGGGGTTTGACTTATCAACCTGGTGATCAAGCTTATCTACGTGTCACCCCTATGAAGGGCACTCACCGTTTTGGAATCAAGGGCAAGTTAGCTCCACGCTACATTGGTCCTTTCCGCATTATTGCTAGACGTGGTCAGGTGGCATATAAACTGGAGTTGCCGCCGCAATTCTCCCATATCCACGACGTCTTTCATGTGTCGCAACTTCGTAAATGCTTCAAGGAATCTCCGCACCGAGCTGTGGATCACGAGATGCTCGAATTGCAAGATGATCTATCTTATAAGGAGCATCCGATCCGCATTCTCGATGAAGCTGAACGTCGAACCCGTCAGAAGGTTACCAAGTTCCTCAAAGTGCATTGGTCAAATCATACTGAAGATGAAGCCACTTGGGAACGCGAGGATAATCTTCGTGCGGAATACCCCAAACTTTTTCCTTCTACTTCTTAATTCTCGGGACGAGAATTCTTGTTAGTAGAGGAGATTTGTAACACCCCCAGTGGTTAACTACAGTAATCACCCTTTTGATTATGCCATGTCATCATGTTTAACAGTGCATGATCATCATTTGCATCATAATGCATTTCAACTTCTAACTCAAATTCAAATTAAATTAAAGTGGAAAATAAAAGTTGTTCAAACTGGAAAACTAAAATGTGCATCTTGTTGCAAATATTCCCCTAGCATTTATAAAAATGATTGCAACATTAGTTGGAATTGTAAAAGGACTCGAACAACAAGAAACAGCAGCAACATAGCACTATTCAACCCCTTTTCAATTAAATAAAATCCAAACCAAAAAGATATGGACGCCAAACCAGTTTCTAGCAGTGACTAATAATGCACCATATTTATTTGGGCTAGTTTCATATTTTACAAAAGTATTTTGAAATCAAAACAAAAGTCAAAACAGAAACTAAAAAGAGAAAATAGAAAAGAAAAGAAGAAAAAGAAAAAGAAAAAGACCCACTGTGCTGGGCCTAAGTCAGCACAGTGGCCGGCCCAGCCCAACTCGCTCGTCCTCTTCGTACTGCTCACGCCCGGGGCTCGCTGTCGAGCACCTGGCGCACGCACGCGCGCACGCCCAGGCCCCCCCTCCCTCGCGGTCGACAGCGCGTCGCCGCGACTGCCGCGTATATGAGCAGCACCCCGGACCCCCTGGCTCTCCCTCGCCTCACTCTCCCCTGGACACCACCTCTCCTCTCTCTCCAGTGCGCAGCCATGGCACCGCCGCCGTAGCACGCGCGGCCACCGCCTCTGCCTCGTCGCGTGACCGTGCCCGCATGGTTCGCCTCCGTCGACTACGCCTCTCCCCCGAGCCCCACGAGCTAGAACGCGTCGCTGCGTCGCCGGCGCCGTCATCTTCCACCTTCGGCCGCCGCACGCCATCGCCGACTCCGGCCCCTCCGAGCCCTCCCCGCGCACGCTAAGCTCACCTACAGACTCGCTGTGAGCACCTCGTCCCCCTCCCCCTCTCCCCGCGCGCTCTTCGTGCCCGTACGCGTCGCCCCTCTTTCGCCCGAACGCACCGCCGCCTAGCTCGTCGCCGGTGCCGTTCCGGTGACCAAACGGCCTCGGGCCCGTGCGCATCGTGCTCCCCGCATCGCGCAGGCCACACCTAGCTTCTCCTTTCGCTCGCTAGCGCGCCGTAGCGCCGACCCCGTGCACCACCCGAACGCCATCGCCGCTGCGGTCATCGCCGGCGCCGTTCCCGGCGGCCCCCAACCACGCCAACACCACCCCGTGACGCGGCGCTCGCCGCCCGTTCGAACGGGCCAAGCCACGGCCCCGGAGACGCCCTGAGGGCGAAACCCGAGCTCGCCGGAGCTCGCCACCGCGTCTGGGCACTCCGGCGCGACTCCGGCGGCCGGTCCGACGTGGCGCCGCGGGCCCCACGGCCCAGCCACTGACTCTGGGCCCCACTGGGTCCCGTTGACCTAGTCCACGCTGACTGGGCGGGCCCTGTGTCTATGACATGTGGGTCCCGCTCGGTAAAATGTTTTATTAAATAAATAATCCGTTAATAAAATTAATTAGTGATTTAAAACACTAATTACCCACTGACTGCTGGGCCCCGCCTGCTAATTAGTTTAAATAGATTAAGCTAACTCTGTTTAGTTAACTGGGTCACTGACATGTGGGCCCCACATATCAGGTTTGACCTGGCCGGCCCCCTGTTGACTGCTGACGTCATCCATGCGTCATGCTGACGTCACCCTGCTACTGTTCTGGATAATTCAAATTAATAATAAATCTGTAATTTCAGAATATTGTTTAAACTTTAGAAAATCATATCTTTTAAACCGTAACTCCGATGAAAATACTTTCTACATGAAAGTTGCTCAGAACGACGAGACGAATCCGAGTACGCGATCCGTTCGTCCGTCACACGTCCCTAACTATCCGAACATGCAACATTCCCCCTCCGGTTCGTCTATCCGATAAATCCAAAGACCCGGGAAATATCACCAGATATTCTCCCGCAACGCCTGATACGTATAGTACTGCGTTAGACTACCCCTAGCACTGCGTACTGCCATGTCATACTTTGTGTTGCTCATATTAACTGTGTATTTATACTGTTTCCTCCCCCTCTTCTCTCTCGTTAGACCCTGACACCGACGTCGTCCCCGAGACCGACGCAGCTCCGGATCCCGAAGACACCATAGACGACCTTGCCCTTGCCGCCGAGCAACCAGGCAAGCCCTCCCCCTTTGATCATCCCGATATCGCCCATTCTAATTTCCCATGCTTGCATTAGAATTGCTGCTACTACTGCTTTACCTATTCTGATGCATAGCCTGTTCATTGTAACCTGCTGTTGATAATTACCTACATATCCTAAACTGTTTAGTCTAGGCTGGGTAGAGACCTATCAGTGACCCCACTTATCCCGACTGCCGCGCTGGATCGTCAGAAGACCCGATCAACGGGATTGAAGACCAGGCCCCGACACCGCACATCACCCCCCCTTAGTTGTAACGACACTGCAGCGTTACTATCAAGTGCCGAGGGTGAAACCTCATGTAGCACTTCTGATGTTAACTCTGTAGAGTAGCTATTCGATCGTGGTCATCGAGGGTGATTCCTCCTTCTCCACTTCCGATACGACGCTGTCGTACAACACATCAAGTGTGAACTCATCGAGGGTGATTCCTCCTAAGTTCGACTTGACGGTTACATCGAGTGGGCATCCGTCGAGGGTGATACCTCGGATTTCCTTGATGTTATGGACACACGGTTACTGTGACTTTACTGCTGAACCATGATAGAGACGGGTCGGCCCCGAAGGGGGACCCGAGGAAGCTACTTTTACTACAGGACTGAAGGGACAGGCGGTACCACCCAGTAGAGGTGGACCTGAGTTCCCGACAGTCTTTTACGAGACGGGTTGACCTGGATGGTGCCCGAGTGTTGAATACGAGGCGTGGCCGGGCATTCATGGCCCTTGCCGCAAGTCCTCGAGACGGGGCGACGGGGTCACATCTTTCGTGAGTCTCTGCTCGTTACCGCAAGCCCCTAGTCCTAGCGATTTGGATATTTGATCCGAGCAGGCCTCTGGTCTGATAGCACTAACCATCACGTGGGCATAGTATGGGCGTTCTGCATCGTAGCATCAGCCGAAAGCTCTGTCAGACGTCCAGTTCAGCATGGCGGCACGGACGGACCGGCGCCCTCCTGGTGCCAGGCTTCTCCCTGCGCGCAACGACTCGGAGTGCACAGGGCGATGGCCCAAGACCTCTGAGCGCTTAGGATGTAGACCGACGGGGACCTCTCTGCTGAGCTATAGGTAGGGTTGCGATGTGTCGTTTGGCCGAGGCCGGGCATGACCCAGGAAAGTGTGTCCGGCCGGAGTTAATCGAGCGTGTTGGGTAAGTTGGTGCACCCCTGCAGGGAAGAACATTTCTATCGATAGCCGGTCCTACGGTAAAGGACACTCGGAGTTGTATCATGATTGATACAATTTAGAACTGGATACCTGTGATGAGACCTGTATATATGGCTCTGGGATTGCTTCTCGCAGGGAGTCGAGAAGGGATCTCAGGACGAGGTTTGAAGACGTTATGGCTCTGGGATTGCTTTCTCGCAGGGAGTCGAGAAAGGATCTCAGGATGAGGTTGATATTATTACTGCTACATTATATGGTATTGTTCTACTCTCTTCTACTGCTGCAAGACCGCTGAAGATGCTAGTCTTCGATAGGACTAGGCCTTCTCTCTATTCTGGCATTTCTGCAGCCCAGTCCACATATACAGCCTCCCCTTGATAATGTTGCATATGTAGTGTAGATCCTTGCTTGCTGAGTACTTCAGAGTACTCACGGTTGCTTTTCTTTCCTTTTTCCCCCATATCAGTTCGTCGTGACCAGATGACGGAGCCGCTGAGACAGCTACCCCGCCGACGTTCGACTACTACTACTACCCCGAGGATGGCTTCTGCTACGAGCTGGCTGTCGACCAGGAGTAGGTTCGGAGGTTCCAGGCAGGAGGCCTGCGCCTTTCGATCGTAGTGTTTTATTTTGCCCCGCCTTTCTAAAGGCCTTTCTGTTTCTCTTTCATATCTGTACTCAGATAACTGATGCTTCCGCTGACGCTTGTATGCCATCGAGCTATGTATTCGAGCCCTCGAGGCCCTGGCTTGTAATATAAAGCTTGTATGACTTTATTTATGTTTTAGAGTTGTGTTGTGATATCTTCCCGTGAGTCCTTAGGCTTGATCGTGTGCATTTGCGTGTATGATTAGTGCACGATCGGGCCGGGGGCGTCACACATCGCCATGTGATTAATACCCAAAGAGTACTAAGGTGTGATCATGTTTTGCTTGTGAGAGAGGTTTAGTCAACGGGTCTGCCACATTGAGATCCGTATGTATTTTGCAATTTTCTATGTCTACAATGCTCTGCACGGAGCTACTCTAGCTAATTGCTCCCACTTTCAATACGTATCCAAATTGAGACTCAGAGTCATCTGGATCAGTGTTAAAGCTTGCATCGACGTAACCCTTTACGACGAACTCTTTAGCACCTCCATAACCGAGAAACATTTCCTTAGTCCTCTTTAGGTACCTAAGGATAATTTTGACCGCTGTCCAGTGATCCACTCTTGGATCACTATTGTACCCCTTTGCCAAACTCATGGCAAGGCACACAACTTGTCTGGTACATAGCATGGCATACTTTATAGAACCTATGGCTGAGGCATAGGGAATGACTTTCATTCTCTCTCTATCTTCTGCCGTGGTCGGGCTTTTGAGTCTTACTCAATTTCACACCTTGTAACACATGCAAGAACTCTTTCTTTGACTGATCTATTTTGAACTTCTTCAAAACTTTAAGGTATGTACTTTGTGAAAGTTCTATTAAGCGTCTCGATCTATCCCTATAGATCTTGATGCCTAATATGTAAGCAGCTTCACCGAGGTCTTTTATTGAAAAATTCTTATTCAAGTATACTATTATGCTATCCAGAAATTCTATATCATTTCCAATCAATAATATGTCATCCACATATAAAATCAGAAATGCTACAGAGCTCCCACTCACTTTCTTGTAAATACAGGCTTCACCGTAAGTCTGTTTAAAACCATATGCTTTGATTACCTCATCAAAGCATATATTCCAACTCCGAGATGCTTGCACCAGTCCATAGATGGATCACTGGAGCTTGCACACTTTGTTAGCACCTTTAGCATCAACAAAACCTTCTGGTTGCACCATATACAACTCTTCTTTAAGATATCCATTAAGGAATGCAGTTTTGACATCCATTTGCCAGATTTCATAATTATAAAATGCGGCAATTGCTAACATGATCCAGACGGACTTAAGCATCGCTACGGGTGAGAAAGTCTCATCGTAGTCAACCCCTTGAACTTGTCAAAAACCTTTTGCGACAAGTCGAGCTTTGTAGACAGTAACATTACCATTAGCGTCAGTCTTCTTCTTGAAGATCCATTTATTTTCTATGGCTTGCCGATCATCGGGCAAGTCCACCAAAGTCCATACTTTGTTTTCATACATGGATCCTATCTCAGATTTCATGGCCTCAAGCCATCTGTCGGAATCTGGGCTCATCATAGCTTCTTCATAGTTCATAGGTTCGCTGTTGTCCAACAACATGACTTCCAGGACAGGATTGTCGTACCACTCTGGTGCACAATGTGTTCTGGTCGACTTACGAGGTTCAGTAGTGACTTGATCTGAAGCTTTATGATCATCATCATTTTCTTCCTCTCTGGTTGGTGTAGGCATCACGGGAACGACTTTCTCTGATGTACTACTTTCCAATTCGAGAGAAGGTACAACTACCTCATCAAGTTCTACTTTCCTCCCACTCACTTCTTTCGAGAGAAACTCCTTCTCTAGAAAGGTGCCATTCTTAGCAACAAAAGATTTTGGCTTCGGATCTGTGGTAGAAGGTATACCCAATAGTTTCTTTCGGGTATCCTATGAAGACGCACTTCTCCGCTTTGGGTTCGAGCTTATCAGGCTGAAGCCTTTTGACATAAGCGTCGCATCCCCAAACTTTTAAGAAACGACAGCTTAGGTTTCTTGCCAAACCACAGTTCATACAGTGTCATCTCAACGGATTTAGACGGTGCCCTATTTAATGTGAATGCGGCTGTCTCTAATGCATAACCCCAAAACGACAGTGGTAAATCGGTAAGAGATATCATAGAACGCACCATATCTAATAAAGTATGGTTACGACATTCGGACACACCATTACGCTGTGGTGTTCCAGGTGGCGTGAGTTGTGAATCAATTCCACATTGTTTTAAATGAAGGCCCAACTCGTAACTCAAATATTCGCCTCCGCGATCAGATCGTAGAAACTTTATTTTCTTGTTACGATGATTCTCCACTTCACTCTGAAACTCTTTGAACTTTTCAAATGTTTCAGACTTGTGTTTCATCAAGTAGATATACCCATACCTACTCAAATCATCTGTGAAGGTCAGAAAATAATGATACCCGCCGCGTGCTTCAACACTCATCGGACCGCATACATTGGTATGTATTATTTCCAATAAGTCATTAGCTCGCTCCATTGTTCCGGAGAGCGGAGTTTTATTCATCTTGCCCATGAGGCATGGTTCGCAAGTATCAAATGATTCATAATCAAGTGATTCCAAAAGTCCATTTACATGGGGTTTCTTCATGCGCTTTACACCAATATGACCTAAACGGCAGTGCCACAAGTATGTTGCACTATCATTATCAACTTTGCATCTTTTGGCATCATTATTATGAATATGTGTATCACTATGATCGAGATTCAATAAACCATTCACACTGGGTTTATGACTATAGAAGGTTTTATTCATGTAAACAGAACAACAATTATTCTCTGACTTAAATTAATAACTGTATTGCAATGAACATGATCTAATCTTATTCATGCTCTACGCAAACACCAAATAACATTTATTTGGGTTCAACACTAACCCCGAAGGTAGAGGGAGTGTGCGATGGTGACCGTATCAACCTTGGAATCACTTCCAACCACATCGTCACCTCGCCCTTAACTAGTCTTTGTTTATTCTGCAACTCCTGATTTGAGTTACTAATCTTAGCAACTGAACTAGTATCAAATACCCAGGGGTTACTACGAATACTAGCAAGGTACACATCAATAACATGTATATCAAATATACCTTTGTTCACTTTGCCATCCTTCTTATCCGCCAAGTATTTGGGGCAGTTCCGCTTCTAGTGACCATTCCCTTTGCAGTAGAAGCACTCAGTTTCAGGCTTAGGTCCATCTTTGGGCTTCTACACGGGAGTGGAAACTTGCTTGCCATTTTTCTTGAAGTTCCCTTTCTTTCCCCTGCCCTTTTTCTTGAAACTAGTGGTCTTTGTTAACCATCAACACTTGATGCTCTTTCTTGATTTCTACCTTCGCCGATTTCAGCATCGCGAAGAGCTCGGGAATCGTTTTTGCCATCCCTTGCATATTATAATTCATCACGAAGTTCTAGTAGCTTGGTGATAGTGACTAGAGAACTCTGGCAATCACTATCTTATCTGGAAGATTAACTCCCACTTGATTCAAGCGATTGTAGTACCCAGACATTCTGAGCACATGCTCACTGGCTGAGCTATTCTCCTCCATCTTGTAGGCAAAGTACTTGTCTGAGGTCTCATACCTCTCGACATGGGCATTAGTCTGAAATACCAATTTCAGCTCTTGGAACATCTCATATGCTCTGTGGCGTTCAAAACGTTTTTGAAGTCCCGGTTCTAAGTCGTAAAGCATGGCGCACTAAACTATTAAGTAGTCATCATATCGAGCTTGCCAAACGTTCATAACGTCTACATCTGCTCCTGCAATAGGTCTGTCACCTAGCGGTGCATCAAGGACATAATTCTTCTGTGCAGCAATGAGGATAATCCTCAGATCACGGACCCAGTCTGCATTATTGCTACCATTATCTTTCAACTTAGTTTTCTCTAGGAACATATCAAAAATAGGGGAATGGTAGCTCGGGCCATTGATCTACAACATAGATATGCAAAACTATAACACTAAGTTCATGATAAATTAAGTTCAATTAATCAAATTACTAATGAACTCCCACTTAAATAAACATCCCTCAAGTTATCTAAGTGATACGTGATCCAAATCAACTAACCCATGTCTGATCATCACGTGAGATGGGGTAGTCATCAATGGTGAACATCTCTATGTTGATCATATCTACTATATGACTCACCTTCGACCTTTCGGTCTCCAGTGTTCCGAGACCATGTTTGTACATGCTAGGCTCGTCAAGTTTAACCCCAAGTATTCAGCATGTGCAAAACTGTCTTACACCCGTTGTATGTGAACGTAGAGTCTATCACACCCGATTATAACGTGGTGCTTCGAAACAACGAACTTTGGCAACGGTGCATACTTGGGGAGAACACTTTTATCTTGAAATTTAGTGAAGGGATCATCTTATAATGCTACCGCCGTTCTAAGCAAAATAAGATGCATAAAGGATAAACATCACATGCAATCATAATATGTGACATGATATGGCCATCATCATCTTGTGCTTTTGATCTCCATCTCCAAAGCATCGTCATGATGTCCATCGTCACCGGCTCGACACCTTGATCTCCATCATTGCGTCGGGGTCATCGCGCCAACTATTGCTTCTACAACTATCGCTAACGCATAGTGATAAAGTACAGCAAGTACATGGCGCTTGCACTTCATACAATAAAGAGACAACCCTAAGGCTCCCGCCGGTTGTCGATATTACAAAACATGATCATCTCATACATCAACATATATCACATCATATCTTGACCATATCACATCACAACATGCCCTGCAAAAACAAGTTAGACGTCCTCTATTTTGTTGTTGCAAATTTTACGTGGCTGCTACGGGCTTCTAGCAAGAACCGTTCTTACCTATGGCAAAAACCACAATGGTGATTCATCAAGATTGCTGTTTTAACCTTCTTCAAGGACCGGCCGTAGTCAAATTCGATTCAACTAAAGTAGGAGAAACAGACACCCGCCAGCCACCTTTATGCAAAACTAGTTGCATGTCTGTCGGTGGAACCGGTCTCATGTGCGTGGACATGTAAGGTTGGTCCGGGTCGCTTCATACCACAATACCGCCGAATCAAAATAAGACGTTGGTGGTAAGCAGTATGACTATCACCGCCCATAACTCTTTGTGTTCTACTCATGCATATCATCTACGCATAGACCTGGCTCGGATGCCACTGTTGGGGAACGTTGCATGGAAAACAAAAAAAAATCTACGCACACGCAAGATCTATCCATGGAGATGCATAGTAACAAGAGGGGAGAGTTGATACGTCTCCAACGTATCTATAATTTTTTATTGTTCCATGCTGTTATATTATCATTTTTGGATGTTTTACAATCATTTTATATCAACTTTATATCATTTTTTGGGACTAACCTATTGACATACTGCCCAGTGCCAGTTGCTGTTTTCTGCTTGTTTTTTACTTCGCAGGAAATCAATACCAAACGGAGTCCAAATGCAGCGAAACTTTTTGGAGATTTTTTTGGACCAGAAGACATTCAGTGGGCCAAAGGTGTACCGAAGAGGGGGCCCGAGGTGAGCACAAGACACCAGGGCGTGCCTGGGCCCCCAGGCGCGCCCTGGTGGGTTGTGCCCATCTCGGAGACCTCCCGCACCGCCTTTTTGCTCTATAAATACCCCAATATTCTAGAAACCCTAGGGGAGTCGACGAAAATCAATTCCAGCCGCCGCAAGTTCCAGAAACCAAAGATCCAATCTCGACACCATCACGGAGGGGTTCATCATCCTCATTGGTGCCTCTCCGATGATGGGCGAGTAGTCCATTGTAGACCTACGGGTCCGTAGTTAGTAGCTAGATGACTTTCTCTCTCTCGTTTGATTCTCAATACAATGGTCTCTTGGAGATCTATTTTATGTAACTCTTTTTGCGGTGTGTTTGTTGGGATCCGATGAACTTTAAGTTTATGATCAGATCTATGTTTTTATCCATGAAAGTTATTTGAGTCTTTTGATCTCTTATATGCATGATTACTTATAGCCTCGTATTTCTTCTCCGATATTTGGGTTTTGTTTGGCCAACTTGATCTATTTATCTTGCAATGGGAAGAGGTGCTTTGTGATGGGTTCGATCTTACGGTGCTTGATCCCAGTGACAGAAGGGGAAACGACACGTATGTATCATTGCTATTAAGGATAACAAGATGGGGTCTATTTCTACATAAATAGATCTTGTCTACATCATGTCATCGTTCTTATTGCATTACTCTGTTTTTCCATGAACTTAATACACTAGATGCATGCTGGATAGCGGTCGATGTGTGGAGTAATAGTAGTAGATGCAGGCAGGAGTCGGTCTACTAATCTTGGACGTGATGCCTATATAATGATCATTGCCTGGATATCGTCATAATTATTTGAAGTTGTATCAATTGCCCAACAGTAATTTGTTTACCCACCATATGCTATTTTTCTCGAGAGAAGACACTGGTGAAACCTACGGCCCCCGGGTCTATTTTCTCATCATATATTTTCAGATCTATTTGCTATTTGCCTTCGCGATCTATTTTTATTTGCTTTTATTTTCAGATCTATTATCAAAAACCCAAAAATACCTTGCTGCAATTTTTATTTATTTATTTTATCTCGTGTTCCCACAAGATCTATTTATCCAATCTACTACAAATTTTACCTATCTTTTTACCCGTGAGAGATTGACAATCCCTCTCTTACGACGGGTTGCAAGTATTTGTTCTTTGTGTGCAGGAGCTGTTTACGTGGTGTTGCGTGGTTCTCCTACTGGTTCGATAACCTTGGTCTCATCACTGAGGGAAATACCTACCATTGTTGTGCTGCATCATCCCTTCCTCTTTGGGGAAATACCGACGTAGTTCAAGCAAACATCAAAAGGAATTTTTGGCGCCGTTGCCGGGGAGGATCAAGTCAAGATAGTCTGCCATCAACTAGCCATTTCTGGCGCCGTTGCCGGGGAGACATCATCAACATCTACCAGGTTCCTAATCACAAACCTCATCTCCTTGCAATTTACATTATTTTCCATCTGCCTCTCGTTTTCCTCTCCCCCACTTCACAAAAATTTGCCGTTTTATTCGCCCTCTTTTTCGTTCGCTGTTTTCTCGTCAGATCTATCTTTTTGCTTGCAACAATGAGTGATTTCGGTATGGCAGAAACAGATGATGGCCTAACTCCTAAATTGGACGTTCTGGCAATCTGGATGCCAAAACTTTTGTTTTGGGGCAAGGGAATGTTTTGGGAAAAGAACATATCCAAGAATTTTTCAATTGTGTTGGAAATTTAAGTCATGATGATGCTCCTATACTTAAAAGGACTAAATCCTATGCGGAAGCTATTTCAGCTTTAGTTCTGAAACTTGAAAATAAATTTATTCATACTCATCCTACCTTGCAAATATTGTTTTATGAGTTACCCGTTATAAAGAATCCTAAAGATAAAAAGTTGGCTACTCTTGTTCTCATGAATGAATTTGACTACATAATACGGGAAGCTGGGAAATCTTTGATTTTTATGGTATGAATCATGAAAAAACCCATGATTGATGAAATCCTTTATAATAGTGATTATGCGTTAAGACATTTGCTTGGGAATAATCAAATCTTTGATGAGAATCTTAAAAAGCAAGCCCCTGTTTTAGATATAATCCAACAAGTTTTCAATGATGTTAATCAACACTATTCTTGGAATGTTGCCGGAAATCAAAGGGGATACAAGGATAAGCAACTTGATAGTGCTAAAGTCTCTATGGATGAGGTGTTTTATGTTGTTTTTGCAAAACCTCCTGAGAAAAACACCTCCAAGGAAAACAAGGACAAAGATGACAACACTTAGATCCTTTGTGTTATGCCTAGCTAGGGGCGTAAAACGATAGCGCTCGTTGGGAGGCAACCCAACTTCTATCTTCTTGCTTTTTGGTTTTCTTACTGTTTTCAATAAAATACCCAATTATTCCTCTGGTTAGATGTGTTTTTGTGGTTTAAATTAGTGTTTGTGCCAAGTAAAGCCTTTGGGATGATTTGGGTGATAGTTGATTTGATCTTATTGGAAAACAGAAACTTTTGCATACAGTAAAACAATTTTGAAAATTCACAGAAGAGACGAAACATTCTGAATTTTTACAAAATATTTATATACAAATTGCCTCTGTTGTCCTAATTTTTCAGAATTTTTGGAGTTACATAAGTATGAGAACAATTCGTATCTTTACAGACTGTTCTGTTTTCGACAGATTCTGTTTTCTTTGCATTGTATGCTTATTTTGATGAATCTATGGTTTTCTTTGAAGAGTTTTTGCCATAGAAAAGTTAGAATACAGTAGATATAATGCAAGAACAAAATTTGAATGAGTTTTCTACAGTACTTAAAGTAAAGATTGGTTTTCTTATACTAACGGATCTCACGAAGGTTTTGTTGAGTTTTGTGTGATTGAAGTTTTCAAGTTTGGGGTGAGATCACGATGGATGAAGGAATAAGGATTAGCAAAAGGCTAAGCTTGGGGATGCCCGAGGCACCCCAAGGTAATATTCAAGAAGCATCAAGCAACTAAGCTTGGGGATGCCCCCGAGTGGCATCCCCTCTTTCTTCTAACGACCATCGGTATTTTACTTGGAGCTATATTTTTATTCGTCACATATTATGATTTTTGCTTGGAGCGTCTTGTATGATATGAGTCTTTGCTTGTTTTGCTTTTTATTTTAAGTCTTTAATCTTTGCTGGACACACCTTTTTGAGAGAGCCAAAAATTATGCTATGCTTGCTCCTATGCTTCACTTAAATCTTTAGAGCCTTGGAATTGCTCTAGTGCTTCACTTATATCTTTTTGAGCACGGTGTGCTTTGTTATTTTTGAAGAAATGCTCTCATGCTTCACTTAGATTTATTTGGGAGTTAGTAAAATTTTAAAGAAATTCTCTCTTGCTTCACTTAGATTAATTTGAGAGAAAGAAATATTATGCTCATGTTCTTCACTTATATTTGTTTGAGCTTATTAAAAGCAACATATGAAACTAGTCCCAAAGTGATAGATATCCAAGAAGGATATAATAAAAACTTTCATGATGATCATTGGACAAAATAAACTTGATTCTTAGTAATTGTTTTGAGATATGATGATAGTGATATGTGAGTCATGTTAATGAGTAATTATGCTTTAGTAAGAATATTGGTGTTAAGGTTTGTGATTCCCTATGCAAGCACGAAAGTCAATAGTTATGCAATGAAATTATATCCTACTTGTGGTGCATTATTCGGTGTTAATTATGTTTAATGCTTGCTTATGAGATTTTTCATTTCTTGGTTGGATGCTTCTCAATCTTTTTGCTAGCCTTCATTTGCACTAAGTATGATCACTACTTGTGCATCCAAAACCCTTTAAACCAGTTTTGCCATATGAGTCCACTATACCTACCTATATGCGGTATTTCCATGCCGTTCTAAGCAAATTTGTATGTGCCATCTCTAATTTTCAAAATAAATTTCTCTTTTGTGTCCTCGTACCGCTCGCGAGGCGGTGAGGGGTGGCCGATATTTTTCCATGCTAGATGTGTTATTCTCACGATGAGTGTTTATTCACTTGTCATTGCACGAGAATACGGCAAAAGTATTAGGGAAGCCCAGTCCCGAAATGAAAAATGAATTTACTTTATGTTGTCAAATAATAAATTCCTTGGAAAGTGTTGGTATGGAGGGCACCCGTGGATACGGTTAGCCATGGAAAGTGAAAGTATGGTGGAAAAAGGAATAAACTTTAATTTCTGTTTGGGAACCGCTTATGATATATCTAGCATGGAAAGTATTGGAAACTCTAAGTCATTTTCGTTGGTGGGAAAAGTATGCCTCTCAAAATGTTTTTATCTCTCAATTTAAGCTTTGAGCTCTGGCACCTCTACAAATCCCTACTTCCCTCCGCGAAGGGCCTTTCTTTTACTTTATGCAATTTTTATTTTTACTTGAGTCTCCATCTTCTCTTATAAAGCACCAACTAAGGGGCACTATGATCATACTTGAGCATTGGGTGTAGCTAATATTCGAGTGTGTTTCATGAATGGATCAATGATTGAGCATAATGGGCTAGGGATAACTTGCTTTAGTGTTGATATTTTGAAAGACATGGTTGCTTGTTGATATGCTTGAGTATTAAAGTCCTCAAGTCAAAACTAGACTATTGCTCTGAACCATATAAAACTCCAAATGTCCATGCTACAAAGAAAAGAATATGTGATGAACATGTTAAGCAGCATTCCACATCAAAAATTCTGTTTTTATCATTTACCTACTCGAGGACGAGCATGAATTAAGCTTGGGGATGCTGATACGTCTCCAATGTATCTATAATTTTTTATTGTTCCATGCTGTTATATTATCATTTTTGGATGTTTTACAATCATTTTATATCAACTTTATATCATTTTTTGGGACTAACCTATTGACATAGTGCCCAGTGTCAGTTGCTGTTTTCTGCTTGTTTTTTACTTCGAAGGAAATCAATACCAAACGGAGTCCAAATGCAGCGAAACTTTTTGGAAATTTTTTTAGACCAGACGACATCCAGTGGGCCAAAGAAGTACCGAAGAGGGGGCCCGAGGTGAGCACAAGACACCAGGGCGTGCCTGGGCCCCCAGGCGCGCCCTGGTGGGTTGTGCCCATCTCAGAGACCTCCCGCACCGCCTCTTTGCTCTATAAATACCCCAATATTCCAGAAACCCTAGGGGAGTCGACGAAACTCAATTCCAGCCGCCGCAAGTTCCAGAAACCAAAGATCCAATCTAGACACCATCACGGAGGGGTTCATCATCCTCATTGGTGCCTCTCCGATGATGCATGAGTAGTCCATTGTAGACCTACGGGTCCATAGTTAGTAGCTAGATGGCTTTCTCTCTCTCGTTTGATTCTCAATACAATGGTCTCTTGGAGATCTATTTGATGTAACTCTTTTTGCGGTGTGTTTGTTAGGATCTGATGAACTTTGAATTTATGATCAGATCTATGTTTTTATCCATGAAAGTTATTTGAGTCTTTTGATCTCTTATATGCATGATTACTTATAGCCTCGTATTTCTTCTCCGATATTTGGGTTTTGTTTGGCCAGCTTGATCTATTTATCTTGCAATGGGAAGAGGTGCTTTGTGATGGGTTCGATCTTACGGTGCTTGATCCCAGTGACAGAAGGGGAAACGACACGTATGTATCGTTGCTATTAAGGATAACAAGATGGGGTCTATTTCTACATAAATAGATCTTGTCTACATCATGTCATCGTTCTTATTGCATTACTCTATTTTTTTCATGAACTTAATACACTAGATGCATGCTGGATAGCGGTCGATGTGTGGAGTAATAGTAGTAGATGCAGGCAGGAGTCGGTCTACTAATCTTGGACATGATGCCTATATAATGATCATTGCCTGGATATCGTCATAATTATTTAAAGTTCTATCAATTGCCCAACAGTAATTTGTTTACCCACCGTATGCTATTTTTCTCGAGAGAAGCCACTAGTGAAACCTACGGCCCCCGGGTCTATTTTCTCATCATATATTTTCAGATCTATTTGCTATTTGCCTTCGCGATCTATTTTTATTTGCTTTTATTTTCAGATCTATATTATCAAAAACCCAAAAATACCTTGCTGCAATTTTTATTTATTTATTTTATCTCGCGTTCCCGTGAGATCTATTTATCCAATCTACTACAAATTTTACCTATCTTTTTACCCGTGAGGGATTGACAACCCCTCTCTTACGTCGGGTTACAAGTATTTGTTCTTTGTGTGCAGGAGCTGTTTACGTGGTGTTGCGTGGTTCTCCTACTGGTTCGATAACCTTGGTCTCATCACTGAGGGAAATACCTACAGTTGATGTGCTGCATCATCCCTTCCTCTTTGGGGAAATACCGACGTAGTTCAAGCAAACATCAAGAGTGTGTCTACGTACCCTCGTAGACTGTAAGCGGAAGCGTTTATTAACGCGGTTGATGTAGTCGAACTTCTTTGCGCTCCAACTGATCAAGTACCAAACGTACGGCACCTCCGCGTTCAGCACACGTTCAGCTCGGTGACATCCTTCGCCTTCTTGATTCAGCAAGATGGCGAGGTAGTGGATGAGTTCCGACAGCACGACGGCGTGGTGACGATGATGGTGAAGTTATCTCCGCAGGGCTTCACCTAAGCACTACGAAAATACGACCGGGGATGTAAACAGTGGAGGGGGCACCGCACACGGCTAAGCAATTTTTCTGGGTGTGCTACGCGCCCCCCTCCCACATATATATAGGTGGGGGAGGAGGGAGCAGCCAGGAGGGCGCCCCAAGTAGGCCGAATCCTACTTGGGGTCCCTTCCCAAGTGGCGCCCCCCTTACCATATTTATCGGAGGGGGAAAGGAAAGGGGGAAGAGGGAAGGAAGGGGGAGGCCGAATCCCCCCCTTTCCTTTCCCCCACTTGGGAAGCTGCCATGGGGGGTGCGCGAGCCCCTTGTGGGCTGGTGTGCTCCCCTCTTGTGGCCCAATAGGCCCACTATCCTCCCGGGGTGTCCGGTACCCCCTCCGGTACTCTGATGACTATCCGGTACACTCCGAAACACTTCCGGTGTCCGAATACCATCGTCCTATATATCAATCTTTACCTCTTGACCATTTTGAGACTCCTTGTCATGTCCGTGATCTCATCTGGGACTCCGAACAACATTCGGTCACCAAATCATATAACTCATATAACACTATATCGTCAACGAACATTAAGCGTGCGGACCCTACGGGTTCGAGAACTATGTAGACATGACCGTGACACCTCTCCGGTCAATAACCAATAGCGGAACCTGGATGCTCATATTGGCTCCTACATATTCTACGAATATCTTTATCGGTCGAACCGTTATGACAACATACGTAATTCCCTTTGTCCATCGGTATGTTACTTGC
This sequence comes from Thinopyrum elongatum, assembly GCA_011799875.1. Taxonomy (NCBI): domain Eukaryota; kingdom Viridiplantae; phylum Streptophyta; class Magnoliopsida; order Poales; family Poaceae; genus Thinopyrum; species Thinopyrum elongatum. The sequence goes on along the minus strand of CM022302.1, from coordinate 445,428,626 downwards.
CCGAGATTCGATCGTCGGTATCTTCATACCTAGTTCAATCTCATTACCGGCAAGTCTCTTTACTCGTTTTGTAATACATCACCTCGTAACTAACTCCTTAGTCATTTGCTTGCAAGCTTATGATGTGTATTACCGAGAGGCCCCAGAGATACCTCTCCGATACTCGGAGTGACAAATCCTAATCTCGATCTATGCCAACTCAACAAACACCTTCGAAGATACCTGTAGAGCATCTTTATGATCACCCAGTTACGTTGTGACGTTTGATAGCACACAAGGTATTCCTCCGGTATCCGGGAGTTCCATAATCTCATAGTCGAAGGAATATGTATTTGACATGAAGAAAGCAATAGTAATAAACTGAACGATCATTATGCTAAGCTAACGGATGGGTCTTGTCCATCACATCATTCTCCTAATGATGTGATCCCGTTATCAAATGACAACACATGTCTATGTTTAGGAAACCTTAACCATCTTTGATCAACGAGCTAGTCTAGAAGAGGCTTACTAGGGACACGGTATTTGCTTATATATTCACACATGTATTTAAGTTTCTGATCAATACAATTCTAGCATGAATAATAAACCTTTATCATGAATAAGGAAATATAAAATAACAACTTTATTATTGCCTCTAGGGCATATTTCCTTCACGCAGACCCTAATTCCAGCACTATAAAATCCTATTTTTGGAGAGAAAAATCAAAGAGGAAGTTTCATCGCGTTTCACGATACGGAGCCGCCGCCGCCTCCTGTTCTTCATCGAGAGGCCAGATCTGGAGCCTGTTTGGGGCTCCGGAGAGGGGGATCTTCGATCTTCGTCATCACCAACACTCCTTCATCACCAATTCCATGATGCTCCCCACCGGGAGTGAGTAATTCCTTCATAGGCTCGTTGGTTGGTGAGGAGTTGGATGAGATTCATCATGTAATCGAGTTAGTTTTGTTAGGGCTTGATACCTAGTATCCACTATGTTCTGAGATCAATTTTGGTATGACTTTGCTATGCTTAACGCTTGTCACTAGGGGCCGAGTGCCATGATTTCAGATATGAACCGTTTATGTTTTCACCATTATATCTATGTTCTAGATCCGATCTTGCAATTCATATTCACCTATTACGTGTTATGATCCGTAAACCCCAGTGTGACAGCAATTGGGATACTTTCCGGTGATGACCGTAGTTTGAGGAGTTAATGTATTCACTATGTGTTAATGCTTTGTTCCGATTCTTTATTAAAAGGAGGCCTTAATATCTCTTAGTTTCCTTATGGACCCCGCTGCCACGGGAGGGTACGACAAAAGATGTCATGCAAGTTTTTTTTTCGTAAGCACGTATGACTATTTACGGAATACATGCCTACATTATATTTATGAACTGGAGCTAGTTTTGTATCGCCCTAGGTTATGACTGTTATATGATGAATATCATCCACCGATCCAATGCCTACGAGTTTTCCACATATTGTTCTTGCTAAAGTTACTACTGCTGCTGCTACTGTTACACTTGCTACAAAACCAATGCTATCACTGTTACCGTTACTATTGTTATCATCACTACTACTATCCAATGTTGGGGATATCGCTTATCGGGAACTTATCGGTCGACCCATGATAAGGGGTAAATCGGCCATTTTATCGGCATATCCGCCGATTTATCGCCATATCGGCTGATTTATCGGCCGATTTATCTTATCGGTTAGACAACGGTAAGCGATAAATCGGCCGATTTATCGGAATATCGGAAGATATCTTGAACAGTGCTACTATCAAACTATCATATTACTGTGCTACTGATCACTTTGCTGCAGATATTTAATCTCTAGGTGTGGTTGAATTGACAACTCAACTGCTAATACTTGCAAATATTCTTTGGCTCCCCTTGTGCCGAATCTATAAATTTGGGTTGAATACTCTACCCTCAAAAACTGTTGTGATCCCCTATACTTGTGGGTTATCAAGAATCGTAATCATAACCATGCGCAATTCTGTCAATTTCCCAAAAATAATTCGTTTACTCACTGATTCTATGCTTATGAGAGAGATGCCTCTAGTGAACCTATGACCCCTGGGTCCATTCTCCATTATTACTAAAAACATACAATTGCTTGTTGTTTTATTTGCTTTTATTTTATTTTATTTGCATACCTATCACTATCAGATTTAATCCTTCCAATTGGCGAGAACAAGGGATTGACAACCCTCTTGCCTTTGTTGGGTGCAAGGATTTGTTTTGTGTGTGTAGGTACTGTTCATGTTGTTTGTGTGTCGTCTCCTTCTGGTTCGATAAGCACTGGTTCTTAACTAACGAAAATATTATCTGCTACTATACTACTTTGTCGTTCCTCTTCGGGAAAAACCCAGCATCTACGACAAGTAGCAATAATCAACCAACAAGTTATAATACAACCTTTCCAAAATAGTGTATCTAAAGTTGTCCAGTTGTAAATGTGATAATAGATAAGGTTGCTCTCTCTTTCCACCTTGGAGTACAACCCCTCTCTCTCTCCTTGTTTATTCTCTACCACATCATCATCATATAGGCCCTAGTAGGTATTCACATACTGTTTACTCCCTTCGCTCTCAAATAGCTTTCATATAAACTAAGTCAAAAAGTAAACTATTTCTAAGTTTGGCCAAATATCTCAAAGAAACTATTAACAACCACAATACTGAATAAATATACTATGAAGAAAATATAATGGTGGATATATTGATATTGATTTGGTATTTGTTTATCTTTATGATTTTGTATATATGTTTGATCAAACTTAGAAGGCATTGACTAACTTAGTTTATACGTCGTCTATTTGGGGACGAGGGAGTAACTGTTTATGGAGTTAGTGACGAGTATTGTGAAAGCCAAAGTTTTAACAATTTTTGAAAATTTATACCAAACGAAAAGAACATTTGGAAACTACTTGTTCTCTATGTTACCGGATCCCAAGGTGTTGACCCTAGGTGATGGACCGTCGGCTATCGATGCACGAGGATGGTTGTGGTGGTTGTTGATGCTAGTGGTTAGGCCGATAGAGTCTGGCCTTCTCCGTGGCGAGGCGATAGGCGTCGACGGCGGTTTTGGTGGGCCAGACGGCCAAGAGAGTACGAGATGAGACCACTGGTGAAAGCCGATGATGGCGATGCTTGCGAGCGTCGTTACCTTTATGAAGGTGTCAAAGATGTGGTTCCCCTCTCGTAATCCATATTGCTCCTAAGGAAACCATAGGTCTGGGTGCCCTCGGACCGGACAATTACGTCATATGTGGTGTGCTACCCTCTTGGGGGCATCGTTTTGGAGTTGGTGTTGGTTGGTGGGACATGTGGTTATTGGTGAGGCGTGCGCTGTAACGGGCCTCTCCAGGACCCTCACTTAGATGGCTGAGTGGCGACGGTTTGGGGTGATCCATTATGACGGTGTGACATTGCACAGGTAGTGTGCAACGCGAGTCACAGTGATGCCGACCGGTGGTGTGGTTGGTAGGACATAGATCCGGAGGTAGTGGCGGTAGGCCGCGATCATGGCGCGTAGTGACGTCTCATAGGGAATGTTTGGTTCATGACTAACTTTGCCACAACTAACCCTAGGCCAAGTGTGGCCGCCACAAAAAATGCGGCTAACAAAATGGCCACCACAAGTGTGGCAAGATTTGGCAAAAAATTGAGGCTATAACATGTGGACCATGTTGCTAGAAAAGTGTGGCAATGAATCAAACACATGCCTAATATGTTGTGGCATGGCTAAGGTTAGGCATGGCAACCTTAGGCTGGAAACCAAAGAGGCCCGTAGTGTTTTGTCTGGGGGCGGTGGCCATGCCTAGATTTACTTTCGACAATCACTTGCGACCGAGGGGTGGGATCGCCGGAGCGTCTCCAATGTGAGATTTTGGCGGTACTGTCTCTTCTAGCCAATTTTTTCTGCGACTGGACTCACACGCCCAGCTCCGCGGATGGCTCGTGATGTATGGGTTGCCTGCCTAGTGTGTGCACAGTCTTCGGTTCGTGTGGTTACGATGTCTGAATCATGTGTGCTTGCATTATCTTCGTTGGCCTCGACATGGATTATCGTTGTTGTTTTTTTCAATCTTTTCTTTGAAAAGGAGGATTACCCTTGGCCTCTGCATCAAGCAATCAAGCAATGCACACAACAAGTCATAGCTTCGGCATTCTATGAATATGCTCTTTGCAGTATTTCTTTATGTGTATGTGTTTGTTTTGGTAGTGTGCATCTTATCTGTGTAGAGGCTGCGCGTTTATTCATTTTATTTTTACTAGATGACCTGGTTGCGCCAATGGCGCAAAAAGCCAATTAGAAGCAATGTTAGTAGTGAGTAAGTAAGAGATGTAGATGGAAAGATAGTACAATGTGGATTGTATTGCAGATAGTAGAATGACTTAAATTGGTTTACAAATAGTACAATGACTTAGACCAGTTGACAGAAATACACTTATATATAGGCCGCCTCACAGCTTATTTAGGCATCTTCTTAGTCTGGTCATGGTCTTCAGAGGGTATGTACGAAAATGCAGAGTGTCATCGTCGGATAATGCTTGCATGGTAGACTTCCACAGGTACTTGAAGGCCTATAAAAGGTGTTGGTTTCACTGTCAGACCATTTGGAGTAGCCCATATAGTTATTATCTCCGGAATATCTTTGCTTTCATTGGTTCATATGACATACTTGTAGAACCAAATCTCAGGGAAATCACCAACGTGATATTGTTCTCTAGCATGCAACAATGACTCAGGATGTCTTCCATTATAGGTGGGCTGTTGGTATCCCTGTAATCCTTATCTCATCTCTTCGAGAGAGAATAGGAGATATTGCACCAATATACACGATGAGAGGACAGGAAGCAACCTGCGGTAGACAGAATAAATGGCTTAGGAGGGGGAAACAGAAATGAAAAGAGTGTATAATAATCATACTACATAAAGGATAGGTTAACTATGCCGGCAATCACCATGAATAGACTTAGCAACAACTATGTATCCATTACTTGAATGGAACGCAGGTGAATGCATCTCCAATAAGAGAAGAATATGTAGTGAGCACACAAGTTTGCACTTTACATAGGTAACTAATTAGATCAGGTCATCAGGTTTGCCAACGAGGTTAGAACAAAAGTTTGGTATCAAAAATAACTTAACACAATTGCAGAGGAAAGGTTTTGTAAGAAATGTACTATGTAAGTAATTTCTTCTGGTCAACACAGATGCAAAGCAAAGGTGTGAAAACATCTGTTTATCTTGGTTTTTTTTAGGCCTATTATCAAACATCTTGGTTTTAAGGCCTATTATCAAACAACCTGTGAGTGCCGCAAAAACAGGGAAGTAGGTAAAATCTGGGAGTTTTTCAACTAAGTTTGACAACACACAGTTTATTTCCGGTGAAAAATACATCCTCTGGTTTTTAGGAAGATCCAACTTATAAATAACACCGAGCATACGTTCATAGGAAATACAGAATGACCACCGGCAATGGCGCGGAACGCAGAACACAACAGATGGTTTAATACACCTATCACAGATCCTTACACCTAGAGCAGAGAAACAGTTTCAAGTAAAGAAAAGCGAGAACAATTGTTAAGGAGGTATTTCTGTCGAGGATGTCAGCTGCAGTCTCCCAAAGCATAGGAACAACATAAATTAGGGGTTCACTAAGTGTATTATGTTAACAACCTGGTGTCACATACATGTTCCTTAGTATATAGCTAATAACAGAGGAGTTGTCAATCAATTAAACCAAAGTTAATAGTGCAGCATGTTGTCTGTAAAGTCAAGTGATATTGCAGTTTTTTTTTCTGGGATAGAACATGGTGTAATCTTCTCCACGGTCTTTAGTTTTCATCTGTCAGCCTATGTATATGACGTTTTGGTTAACCTGCACTTCAATTGATAGTTTGGTAAAGCCTTGTACTAAAGATCAGAAAACAAATTGGTGGTTAGCATGTACTGCTCCAATAAACCTGGATCACCTCCTAACATAAGAAAATCTTTTGATATAAGTGCTTTAGAAATAGTTGAAGCGTGTTTCTTCTAAGCCGATCAGCAAATTGGACCCTCACAAAAGAGCTAACATAGCAGAGATAAAAACTAATGAACTGAAGACAACCTCAATTAGGACCTATGAACCTCTCAGATGTCATGGAGGAAAATTATCATATACAGATCATTGCTAACGATCATCTTGAATGTAAGTAGGACATCCGTACCAACCTCAAGTCCTATTTTCAGGAGATGTCTTGCATCCATGCTTGAACAAGATGCAGACGTCATGTGATTGTTCGTCATACTCAGAAGCGCTGCTTGCCAAACTGTAGTCCCACCAGTCCGTGCTTGGGATATTCAAACGACAAGCTACTTCCTTTGGTATTTCCTGGGTGACCATAGATTACACACAACAAAGAGTGAGTGTTATGATCCCAATTACGAAAACGGCACTAGAACAAAAGGAGAACAACTAAGAAAAATAAATGCATCCTATAGGGCGAAATAGATTGAAAAAAGTGTGTGCAACAGAATGCATGTAACTCTACGTAAGGTGACCAGATCACACATATTTAAATATGTGAAATTGAAGTAGGCACGACAATGAGTGAGATACATGTAATACATACCCACTTGCCATTGCATTAGTTTGGGTGTTACCTAATGATTGTATTATTATTTTTTATATTTAGAAAGGATAATTTATCAAAATGGCCAGAATTGTAACACTGCTTAACATGTTGGTTATTAATTTCGCAATGTCCTGAGCCGAGTAGTGGGTGGGCACGGATTAACAGAAAACCAAAAGGTTTACTTAGCATAATCTAGGAAAGGTCACAAGTCATGGTAAACTCATACTTGAACAATCTAATCATATTCTCACATAGAAATCACGACATGCATGGGTTTCAAATCTAACCTGGGTGAACTTTCTTGTGTCATGCACTGAAAATAGCCTATTCCTTTGCTGAATATAGCCAGTAGGGCTATTTGCGCAACTGTTTATCCGACGGCTGCTTGTTGAATCAACCAAAAGAAGAGGACTATATAGAGCAGATACCAAGGCTGTTAGGCCTAGATACCAGCAGTCAGCTTGGTCCTTGTCTTTGCAGATCTAGGAAGACATGATTGTAAATAGATGTTAGAAAAGGCAGTTATACGAGGAACAAAGATATTCTAAACTCAAGAATTCCAGGCCTGGTAGGAAATACCAAGTCCAGTGAGCATTCACCATTTGTGTATATGACTGACAAGCGCAAAAGGTTTGTCTGCAAATACAGATATTCTAAGAATATGTATGTCTTCGTATACTTCAATCATAATAATAAGTGTTTGGGGAAGAAAACTACATACCGTTTTCTGTCCGAGAACCACACTCGACACAGAACTCAAGCTCAGACTTTTTCCCCTCTCTTTGGAGTACCATATTAGCAGTTTTTCATCCTGCAAACCGAAAAAAAGTTATTTTGGGCTATTGTCATATGCCTTTTATTTTTTCTATACCTGAACCGTTTACAGTTACAAGTTTCAATACAATTATAAAATGCATTCTTGGTATGAAAACAGAGAATGCATGACCAATCCTGAAAGCTACATTTGGAGTTATCTATTCATAGTGCACTTATAAATATATTATGTACTGTAAGATATTTACATGTGGTTTATTTGTCAGCAGTAACAAGGCGTGAAGGAGCATGATAAGAAGACGGGGACCATATGGACTGATGGAGACAGGTGGATAAATCAGAAGAAGTTGCTAAATGGTGTTGATCATTGCTGTGGTAGGATGATATGGTGAAGAACGTGAAGTCGAAAGCAACTTCTTGATTGTCGGTAATTTACCTTGGTATATGAGTTTCACATGGACTTATTTCCGTATCGGTTTGATAGTTTACTTTCAATTATTAATAGCAAAGAACCTAGATAGTTTTAAAATATATTAACATGGGGGATACAAAACCATTTAGTAATATCCACTTGGACTATCAAACTAAAAGATCGAATCAATGAAACATAATAACAATTGCAGAAACCAATTTACACCTTTTACACGAACTAAAGTTGACAGTTTAGGTACTAATTAACCCTAGGGCATGTTGATGTAGCTCTGCTATGGCTTTAATGAAATCTCCCATTCTTCGCAGATGAGATACTGTGTGTACATAATTAACATGCTCTAACTGAAGCCTTCTTCTGAATATATTTAGTTCAGAAGCTTTCCTGAATGGCAGGTAGGTTGGCAAGAGCATAGCAGGATATCATTGTCGACGCTCGAAAAGGGCATGATCGCAAAGAGTGACTTGAGGTTATAGCAAGATGAGGACAAATTCATGATTTCATGTCACCATTGGATGGCTCTCTTCAAGCCGATCGAAATAAATATAGAGACGGTCCAAAACAGAGCTCGGATGCAAAAGTTATGACAATCTTACAGATGCTCGTATTGACACCAGATTAAAGAATGGCATGAAGCCTAATTAAGATGGCCTCGGATGGAAAAAGTTACAACTGCAAAGTTCTTCGTCTCGTCGAAACGGACGATTTTGATATAAAAATCGTCTTAATCCGAGTTCGTATGCAAAAGTTACAGCCAAAACCGTGCGCTGCAGCAATATTTGGGCGGATCATCCGGGCCGGGGTCCAGATCATCCGGAAAAATGAAGCACCAAAAACAACAGAAGGTTTATGATGAAGCCGGATGATCTGGGTCCAGTCCCGGATGATCCGGGTGGAAGCCGGACAATCCGGGTAGAAGTCCGGACGTCCGGACAGTTTTTTTCTGCTGCAGATGTTACAAAACAGCCCGAAACTACCTCAAGATGACCTCAAATCGAAAAGTGTTCAACATGAAAGTTGTGCGTCTCGTCGAGACGGTTGATTTTGATATAAAAACCGTCCAAAACCAAGGTCATATGTGGATTTTAGAGCCAAAACAGTGAGCTGCTGTCAGAAAACTGGGCTAGGCCGGATCATCCGGGCCTAGAGCCGGACATCCGGGCCGGAGGTCATTAGAAATCCGAATTTGGCTAGATTTTGATGATTTGGATGACAAGGAAAGTCCTTTTCTTGTACGGGAAGTCTATCCGCCTCTTATATAAACAAGAGGTGACGGCCGATTGAAAAACAACACACAATCGCAAACGCATCTACAACTTTTTCATCTACATTTTGTTCCTCCCTCGTTCTTGCTCCCTCGTTCTTTGTGTTGGAGAGCTACGAATCGCGAGGCTCTAGGAGCGGCTTGACCGGCCTAGGGCAGCCCATAGCCGCCGCACTCCCCGACGGGGTCCCTCCGGGGAGTGTAGGGTTTCGGGTCCTCAAAAGCTCTCTCCGGTCGACTTGCGAATCGCGCTTCCGGTGAGACTCCTTCGACGTGAGCTGCGGTGCACCACCGCCAGCGTCGAGGGTACACGTGATGTGTTCGTGTGCGAACACACTTTTTGGCGGCTCCGCTGGGGACGAAGCTTTGAACGGTCTCTGGCCTGTTCTTGCTACGAAGAGATCGTCATCTAGAGTTTGCAATCTACAAAGGTAATATGAATACCCAGTCCCCTAAAGTAGATGCAAATAATTCATATGGTGTTACTAGATCGTTCAGTGAGTATACTCTATCAGCCAGCGCTAGTTTTTTCAATCATGTATCAAACTACATGCAAGGGCCGATTCAAAGTAATTTACATGCTTCAACTTCTTATGATACTAGTAATATGCACCATATGTATCCCAACTCTCATGCATTGGCAACCCCCAAATCGTTATGCCGATGAAGAACATGGTGGGTTCGGTTAATAAATTTGAAACACCTCATGTTAGAAATTCCAATGCCATGCAAGAAAGTGTTTCACCCTTTTATTCATCGGCAAGTAATGTGCAATATACTAATCCAACCATGCCGATGAATGAGAGAATTGGCCATGCTACTACTGGCTATTCGGCCAGTTACTCTCAACCGTCATATGCTACACCTCATGTTAGTAATTTTTCGGCACCGTATACAACTGTAGATGCTCATAATTCGGCTCCGCACCTTCATGGTCATGGACGAATAAGTGAAAAATTTCAAGGAGTGCACATGCCATCATCTAATATTGTAGCATATAATGCATCCTCTACGCAATTGCATAATTTCGGCAACACCTCATTGCCGAAAGAATCTAAAAATATTGAGGAGCAATCCCTTACAGAATGGGAAGTGGCTACGTTAAAAAGGGATATAGCCCGAAATAACAAGATTAGTGCTCTTTGTCTTGAAGAACATGATAAGGGGCTAGTTCCTAATTATAATGCAATAAGAGCTAGAGTTTTGCAAGAAGATGAATCTTTGCCAATTGATAGAATTGGCGAGCAAAAATATGGTTCTACAACAATGCGTATGTCTTCACCTAGTACAACATCATATTGTACACCCCCTACACAATTGCAAATTTTCGGCAACACCCATGTGTCATTGCCGAAAGAATCTAAAAGCATTGGGGGGCAATCATATCCGGAGTGGGCTTAAATTGAGAAAAAGCTGAAAGCCAATTTTGTCGCGCGCCGCCAGAATCAAAAGGAAAAAAGAATTGCTCAAGTAAAAGAAGCATTGCCAATTGGTAGTATCAATGAAAAGATGGATAATTCGAAATATGAAAGTGTTTCGGTTGAAAAAGCCGAATCAAGTAGTATATATTCCAAATCCATCAAATCCAAAGAGGCATGCATTGTTGAGAAAGGGCATGGAAAGTATAGCAAAACAGCCATACTTGATTTTTCTGAAGTTAATGGAACCTACTTCCTGCCCTATGAGTTTCGTGCCATAGAAATTGACGAGCTTCAAGAACAAGAACAAGTAGTCGAACAAAGTTTGGTGGACAAAGATCTTCAAACTAATGATGCACAAAATCAAGAAAAAGATGATGACAAGGCGTTGGGGAGCTATCCGAAGGCAGAGCAAGATATTCTTCAAGTCACACCACCATCATGCTCTCCCAACATATTTGAAGAAGTATGCCTAGCAGGTAATTTACCTATTTTCAGATTTGCTCAAAACTTTATTGTTGATGCATCTATTAGAAAAACTCTCATAAATAATTTTGAAAGACCAACGAAGAAGGGTAATTTATTTGTTAGTAATAAAATTGTTATAGATCATATCGGTCAACCCATTGCACCATTTATAAAGACTGATACTGACTTATTGTTGCAACCAAGGCTTTCCTCATTGCTTTATTTAAAGTTCGTATCTACATGGGTAGCTTTGCTTGTTTCATACTTGGCTTACTCTTGGTCTCAATTGAGGCATGCATGTTCTAACTATTTTTGTTTCAGAAACTTAAAGCCAAGGTTAGATTCTTTTCAGAAAACCGATGCTAGTATAATATCTTATCCAATGACATCGGTAAAAGAATGCAAAATAAAAATCATAGCCGAATGGGGTGATACAAAATCTGAGCCATTCGTTTGCTTAACTCCAAAGCCATTCTCACAGCAAGATCGGCTAGAAAATAAAAAAATTACCTTCAATTCAAACATGTGTGATCAAATCTTTGATTTGTTGTTGAGAAATAATTATATTAGAATTCTTGATCACCATGTTGAGCCATCTATCCAGGGACGAATGTATTGTAAGTTGCATGATTCGTCCAAGCATAATTTTGAGGATTGCAACATGTTTCGTCAAATACTTAAATCGGCAATTGATAGAGGACGATTGAAATTTGTTGAAACACCAAGAGATGACCAGTCTATTTCGATTGGTCCCGATGGCAAAAAGTTTTTGCATCGGCTGCTTCAAGCCGATCCATTTAAAGAGAAGGTAAAAATTGCAGATGATGGGATCAAGCTTTCAAGTAAAAGAGCTGTTGAAGAGCTTAATGAGCATAATCTTGAGGGCGAGAATTCCATCGAAGCTACAATGGAGACGCCAAGGACTGGGGGGCAGCAAGCAAATCCAATGATCGATGAAAGCAAACCAAAAGAAAACAAAGGCCGAAATAAGCGCAAGTGTAAGAGATCAAAAATCACCTTCGCTGAACTATTGGATAAATATCAAAAGAAGAGTGAAGAGAAGAATGCTTATCGGCCAAATCATGCAAAGAAACCAAGATCACCCCAAGGCGCAAATATGAGGATCGGTATTGGCAAAGCGAGAATTTTAATGCAACATATTCATATCCTTATTTTGGGACGCCAATGCCAATGTCGTGGATGCCTCCCTATGCTCATATAGATCCATATCCATCATGGGACAGGTATGATATAAGGGCACATTCTCCATCTTATTTTAGACAATCTCACCAATATTATGCAGCTCCGAGAAGATCAACATTTGAACAATCACATGTTAAAGACCGTTTCAATCATAAGGAATCGGTTCAGAGCTCAAGGAAGAAGAAAGAGGTGGTCAAGCAAGTTTACCGTGTTAAAAGAGATGGTCGTAAGAGTGCAACTTCAGATTTGATCTCAAATGAAAAAGAGCCAATTAAAGTGTTGACATTGGCTACTAAAGGCAGTGAAACGAAGCAACCAATTATTGAGAGTCAAAGTGTCAAATCTGAAGAAAAGAAGTTGAGAGTGCACAAGGCCAAAAAAGAATTGCCATTGGTCAAAATAGAATCACAGCCGAGATGCCCACTCGGCTTATCGTATTGGCAAAAGAAGGAATTACAAAATCTTAGTGCACAAGAGCTGAGACAGAAGAACATGGCATGGGTTCCCAAGAGCATCAATCATAAAAAAAAATATGCATGCTTCTATTGCAACAAGTACAATAAAAGTGAAGAAAGAGAAGAATGGAAGCAACAAACAATTAAGCCGAAGGTGTGCATCACAACATCAAAATCTTCAGTTAGCACATCATCCATTTTCTTCAACCATGCCATTGATGCCTTTGCCATGGAATTCATCCATAGGTATGATCAATTACCCTCCATGGATTTATTTTGATCCATGGATGCAACATAATTTTCTATATCATGACAGGGTATTACCAAATCACTATACATTTGGTTAGTTACATTTTTGTTGCTAATACAAAGGGGCCGAAATATGTTATTGCTATTTCATTTGTTTATTTCAGCTAAACATACGTTGGTGGGTGAATTCTACATGGACCTCATGGTAATGGCCGATATTTATCTATCGTCCTAAGAGTATGTCTAAGAATGGCCGGTGTGGTATTCTAACATCGTCCTTAGTTTGAGTAGAAATTGAGATAAGTGCTTACATAGAAATTTGTCAAATTGGTGCCACTGAAGATATTATGCATGGACCAAATCACCAAAATTGCAAAGTGAACTTATGTTTTGATTGAGTGCGTGCTTTGGCTTATTAGTTTTCAGAATTTCTGTAAGGCCAAATCATGGTTGATTTTATTATTGAGCATCATATTGACATCATGCATAATATTGATTTTAGCTTTATCTCTCTAGTACCATGGAGATTTTATATTGACGGTTAAATTTGTAGCAATGGCCAAGGTGTTGGTGTTGTTTATATATCTCCTTATGGTGCTATTTTGTGAAGCCTCATGCTGCTTAAAATATTTATGCACAAATGATCAAAGCCGAATATGCATTGTTATTCGGACTGGAGCTTTTCCTTGATATAGGTGTTATACATATTGAGGCTTCCGGTGATTCGTTATTAGTAGTGCAATAAATATCCAAGGGTTATCAATGTTTTGACGAATCACTTATAGTTTATCTTGAGGTATGTCTAGATGCAAAATATACCTTGGGTTGCTTTAAATTATTCACACATCTAGACATGACAATTCGAAAGAGTTGGCACAGCAAGCATCCGGCTACTATGTTAATCATGGTGTATTGCATTTCTATCAATAGCCGATGCTTAGTCTCGTCAACATAGGTAAGGCCAAACCGAAGTCCACCGCTTCGGCCACTAATGATTTTAGTAAGGATTGGAGAAAGTTTATTGTTGATTATTTGCAAAATCCTAGCAAAAGGGTGAACAATATGATTCGGAGGATGACCTTGAGATACATATCTATGGAACTTTATCATTGGATTGTTAATGAAGTTGAGAAGGTTTCACCCAAGTTTGCATCAAGGATTCAAACAAATAATGGCCGATATATATTTATCGCCCTAAGCACATGCAAAGTGGCCGATGGAGTGTTGACATCGTCCTTAGAACAAACACTGTACAAGTTATTTTTCGGCACGCTAGCTATGCCGAAAAACAGGGGGGCATGTGTTGACGCTCGAAAATGGCATGATCGCAAAGAGTGATTTGAGGATGTAGCAAGATGAGGTCAAATTCATGATTTCATGTCACCATTGGATGGCTCTCTTCAAGCCGATCGAAATAAACATAGAGATGGTCCAAAACGGAGCTCGGATGCAAAAGTTATGACAATCTTAGAGATGCTCGTATTGATACCAGATTAAAGAATGGCATGAAACCTAATTAATATGGCCTCGGATGGAAAAATTTACAATTGCAAAGTTCTTCGTCTCGTCGAAACGGACGATTTTGATATAAAAATCGTCTTAATCCAAGGTCGTATGCAAAAGTTACAGCCAAAACCGTAGCTGCAACAATATTTGGCCGGATCATCCGGGCCGGGGTCCAGATCATCCGGAAAAATGAAGCTCCAAAAACAACAGAAGGTTTATGATGAAGCCGGATGATCTGGGTCCAGTCCCGGATGATCCGGGTGGAGGCCGGACAATCCGGGTAGAAGTCCGGATGTCCGGACAGTTTTTTCTGCTGCAGATGTTAGAAAACTGCCCGAAACTCCCTCAAGATGACCTCAAATAGAAAAGTGTTCAACATGAAAGTTGTGCGTCTCATCGATACGGTTGATTTTGATATAAAAATTGTCCAAATCCAATGTCGTATGTGGATTTTAGAGCCAAAACAGTGAGCTGCTGTCAGAAAACTGGGCTAGGCCGGATCATCCGGGCCTAGAGCCGGACATCCGGGCCAGAGGTCGTGAAAAGTCCGAATTTGGCTAGATTTTGATGATTTGGACGACAAGGAAAGTCCTTTTCTTGTACGGGAAGTCCATCCGCCTCTTATATAGACAAGAGGTGACGGCCGATTGAAAAACAACACACAATCGCAAACGCATCTACAACTTTTTCATCTACGTTTTGTTCCTCCCTCGTTCTTCGTGTTGGAGAGCTACGAATCGCGAGGCTCTAGGGGCGGCTTGACCGATCTAGGGCAGCCCATAGCCGCCGCACTCCCCGACGGGGTCCCTCCCGGGAGTGTAGGGTTTCGGGTCCTCAAAAGCTCTCTCCGGTCGACTTGCGAATCGCGCTTCCGGTGAGACTCCTTCGACGTGAGCTGCGGTGCACCACCCCCGGCGTCGAGGGTACACGTGACGTGTTCGTATGCGAACAATCATCTGTAGGTCCCTGTTTCTGCTGATAATCCATTTGGATGGAAAAATGTACAGGCAAAAACACATCAAGATTGATAGTCTAAAGAAAGACATTTGTCGCCTTAAGTAAAACTAAGCATCTGTTTTACTACAACCATGCACACACGTACATGAAAAAAGATACTTACAGGAATAAATAACCCACCTGCAACATGAGCATTAGAGCATAGTAACCAAGAATCATAGAAAACTGGAGAGCAACAAATGGGAAAAGGAATAACAAAATCGCACAAAATCACCATACCACGAAGCAGGTTTGGCTTGCTCCTTACCACTCTCGTTGGCCTCCTTCCTCTCCCCTACAGGTCCACCCCATCGCGACGGGCCGCTGTCCCCGCTGCTTCTTGACCACGCCGATGACCCCATCTCAGATTTGGCCTCGCTGCTCCTTCCTCTCACTGTGGTCCTTCCCTACTCTTAAATCTAAGTCGTGAAGACGTCGCCCTGGTCCTGATCTGTAACCAGGCATGCACTACCATTTAGAAGAAATTTAAACTGTTTATGAGTAAAGATCATTGTTGTAACTTGGAGCGACATGTTCTAGTAATAATCATAGATATACTAAGAGAGGCTTAGTTCAGCAAAATCAACACGATTACACAACAAACTATCAAACATTGCACTATATCTCAACAACAATTCAATAAGGGTTGACTAATTCATCGCACCTTGGAACTCGTAAGTGGTTTGCGTTGCATTACAGTGTTATTGCATCAACCATATCGGAGGGTATTCTCAAGTGGCACAAGACAAAGGCCACACCAGCATTCACCGGACAGGAAGTCCACATCCTAATTTTCCCACCAAAACTCATTGATAATAGTATTGTTCCTTCCGTTAAGCAATAGCATGGCGCGCGCAGATCAACATGTAGTATTAAACGAGCACCAACCAAACTGTATCAAACTGAGCACCAACCAAACCAAGAGGGATGGAGAGAGCAAGATAGGAGGAGAGAAGTTACCTCGACGCCGTACTTGATGGCGATGCCGGCGAGCGTGTCCATCCGGGACACCTCGTGCTGGAGGAAGTCATGGCCGTCCTCGGGCGAGCAGCAGGACGCGAGCGGCGGCGGCGAGGACGGGGCCGTCCGCTTCGGCGACAGCAGCAGCGCGCTGCCCACCCCGGCTCCGCGGGGCCCTCCGTAGAACTCGTCGGACAGCGGGTGCGAGATCCCCATACCGCCCGCCCAACCAATCAACCAGAAAAAGAAACCCCTTCTCGTCGGCGGCCTCAAATCGCGCAGGGAAGGCAGATCCCGGTGGCTAGGAGGTGCTCGGGGGGGAGTGCAGAGGCGAGGGGAAGGGAGGCTGCGAGGGTCGGTGGCGGCGGCTAGGGAATCCAGCGTCGCCACAGTCGCCGGGAAGCTCGCCTCCGCACCCCGGGGCGGACGATATGCGGGGAGGGAGGGGGAGGGGAGAGGCGACTGAGGTGGGAGGAGGAGGCGGCGGCTAGGGTTCAAGGTGGGACATAGGCTCACGAGGAAGGACGCGCTGCCCTTCCCTTTTTCTTTCGCTGCCCTTGTCGAATGGTAAATGGATCGGATCGCTCGGGGCTCGGCCAGGATCGCCCACTATTCACAGCCGACGTGGAGGCTGTGGTTGTGACTACCACCCCAGCATCCTTTATATGTTCGATCTGTTGATGTTTCACTATGAGCAAGAAAAGAAAAAAACCATGCTCATCGGCCTCGTTGTCATTCATTTTTCAAATACCTACCTTCTGGTGGTTTAGCGCCGTAGTATTATATATTATTACCCGCAAAACAAAAGTAGTATTATATATTATTTTTCTATACGCGACCTGATTCAAGCCAGATTTTTTTTTTGAAACGGAGGCACAAGATTTGCCTCATCCATTAATTAAGCAGAAAAGAGTTGCCCAGTTAATTAGGGGAAAATCAGGCGAAAACCGATACATCGAGGGCCAAGCCCACCCTTGAACACCAAAGCACTCGGTGTCAAACCACTCTCGTCAACAACATGCCGGATGACACAAGAAACACCCACCGCACATACATAAGCAACGGGAACCCCGCTCCGCCGAACAAGCCGGCCTTCCACCACTGCCGGAAAGAAGAATCCGTGACTACTATGAGTGGAGTAGCGACGGGACTTTCCCGCAGAAATGAAGGGCATGCACTCCACAGGTCCTGCACCAATTGCATCATTTGGCATTGCCAACGACCAACATCGAAGGGAACCTCGCCACCCACGCGACACGAAGTCAAAGCCCTCGAAGTTGCCAAATCTCGGAGCCGCCGCCCCGACATCCATCACTCCATTGCGCCCCTGCGCAATCAGCCAACACCACCTTCCGGGGCCGCTGCCCCGACATACCACCGCTCACCCATGAGCTACGACGTCGCACGACCCAGCTACCCGCAACCCACGTTGCACAGGGTGACTGCCCACAGACCACGACCGCCGTACCACTTCCGGGGCCGCTGCCCCGACATATCGTCCAACCATCCCCACTGGAACGCGTAGACCGAGCCGAAGACCTTGCCGCCCTCCCAGCTCAAGATCGCCACACAAGCCATGTCGAGTAGCAGCCCTACCTCATGGGGCCGTCCCCGAATTGCTTCCCGAGACCGCCGTCTCGGCGCACAATCCCGGAGCCGCTGCCCCGGCATCCACTGACCCTGGCAGTAGAGAGATCCCACGAAACGGCCACAACTGGCTCTCCAAAAGCGACGCCTTCAAGGAGGTCACGACGTAAACGTCGCCGCCGCCCGCTATGGAGAACCGGAGCTAGGATTTTCATCCGGAGAGACAAATCCCTCATGACGAAGAAGCTCCACAACGACGCCTCCAAGAAGATAGACGACGCCCGTAGGCGCCGCCGTCGCTGGCCTGACCACGGTCAGGGCAATGCTTTCGCCGGAGCTCCTCATCACTCAGACAGGATACGCAGAATAGAGCACCCGAGGGAGTCCAGACCGCCGGAGAACACCTCCACCACCTGCCGCCATCCACCATCGCACGAATCCCATCACAGCACCTCATGCCATAATGAGCTCCACGCAACTGCAACAGTCGTTGCCGCTGCTGCCACCATCCCGGGGCCGCCGCCCCAGCATCCACGCACCTCCCGTCGTGCCTCCGAGCACAGAAGCACTGTCATCCGTCCAGAGCCCCAGCGGTGAGCACCATCCATCGGTGCTAGATCTGGGCAATGGACCCCAGATCAGCCGCGCCCAGCACTGCAGCTGCCGACATGCGAGCCCCGCCGCGCCCAGCACCGCAGCCATCACCACGCCTACACGAACGCGCTTGCTTCACCGCCGCCACCTCACCCGCGAAGCTCCGGGCCGCCGTCCTGATTTCAGGTCACGCGAGCACTGGCCGCTGCCCCCAGCCGCATGAGCCAGCCTCCAGTGGAGCCAACAGAGACCCCGCGCGCGAGAAAAGGCAGCAGGCCAGGCGCCCAACCCCCAGCCAAGCACGCCGACGGGTACATCCGAGAACCGCCGCTGCCCCAGATTCGCCCGGGCACGCGAGTCAAACGACCCCGCCGCCGCCGCCGGCCGGGCTTTGCCCGGCGGCGCTCCCAGGTGGCGGCGAGGGGAGGAGGGCAGGAGGGGAGCGGTTGTACCGGCGAGCAAAGGCTCCGCCCGTGCCACTCCTGGGAGAGCGATGCGGGGCCCAGTTGTTTCTTCGATTCAAGTCAGATTCAGTTAGCCGCACATTACGCGAGACTGCGAGTCTGCGACATTCTCCATGTCCCGTTTCTGAGTGTAGCATCGGTGTAGCAACAAGCAACAAAGGTGCCCCTCCCTTGGCACCAGCACGGGCCAGAGATAAATAACAGCGGACGCAACATGCGACGGTCGACGACAGGTGTAGTAGATAGAGCTCTAGCAACATTGTGAATCGAGTAACGATGGAAAAGTTGACAAAATCACTCCTTGATGAATTACGTTTTGCTTCGGTCTGCCAGGCTTCCTGGCTGCCACCAACTCTTGGGTCATGGTCACGCTTGTGCATGTACTCTAAATCCTGAACCAACCAAAGCCCCCCATCAACGGACGAAGCGATCAGTATTCAGGTTGCAGTTACACATTTGGTCCACATCCTGCCACACCTCACACACGCGAGCTCCTTTTTTGTTTTCATTTGAGAGAGAGAAACACACGTGGGCTCCTGCTCCTTCTGAACCTAAAGCGACAGAGACAGAAAAACAAAAGCCACGTACCGCTTCAGCACACAGCACTCCACTCCAACGAACCACCATTTTTTTCTCTCTTTTCTTTTTTTGCTTGTGCATTTCCCGTTCCAAGTTGAGTAGTGGACCGTTTGGGGCCTGTGCGAAAGCTGGGCTTCACGGGCCATAATGTGGCAGGCACAGCGTGAGGCTGGCTTCACAGAGCAGCGACCACTGCCCGCTTCCAACGGTGGAAGGATAACGGGCCGCTGCACATCCTGGCCGCTTGGGCCTCGCAGCCCACTCCAACGAACCACCATTTTTTTCTCTCTTTTCTTTTTTTGCTTGTGCATTTCCCGTTCCAAGTTGAGTAGTGGACCGTTTGGGGCCTGTGCGAAAGCTGGGCTTCACGGGCCATAATGTGGCAGGCGCAGCGTGAAGCTGGTTTCACAGAGTAGCGACCACTGCCCGCTTCCAACGGTGGAAGGATAACGGGCCGCTGCACATGCTGGCCGCTTGGGCCTCGCAGCCCACTCCAACGAACCACCATTTTTTTCTCTCTTTTCTTTTTTTGCTTGTGCATTTCAGTGTGATAAAGACATGGAGAAACTTCTCTCTTTTCTTTTTTTGCTTGTGTATTTCAGTGTGATGAGAAAAAAGACAGCGAGGGGGCTGTGCATTCCCGTTTCACTTTTCTGAATGCAGCGCGGTGCAAAAACAAGCGGAGATCGAAGGTAAACGCCAGCGGAGATGCATCATGCGGCATGATTCATGCGTCCTTCAACGGACGAGAGGAAACAGCAGGGGTCCAAAATGGAGGGATGGGAAAGTTCAGAAGACTTGACGCTGAACTGGACTTGCTTCGGCCTTCTAGACTTGTCGGCTGTCAGCATCATGGTCGCTGCCATTCACAAAACCACTTTGCGGTCACAGCAGAACGCATGATCACAGGTTCGGCCGATTCGAACTCCGAAGAACACCATTGAACATGACTTCATGCCAAACAAATTTTACATCAGCCCTGTTGCTAGCTCTACTAGTACTGCACTAATGATATAACCAAAGAGAAGAAAGAAAAAAGAACACGCACGAGCTAACTCTGATTCTCTGAATCCTGAACCTGAAACCAACTAATAAGCGCCCGGAGCAATCAGTAGTAGTATCCGCCGCGGCGGCGCCGGTCGTGGTTGCGGAGGGCGCAGCAGCCGAGGGAGTAGGCGAGGAGGAGGAGCAGGAGGGCGGCGATGTTGGCGCCGGCCACGGCCCGCCAGTTGCTCTTGGCGGTGGCCAGCACGCCCACCTTGCACGCGTTGCACCGGAAGCACATCAGGCTCGGCTCGTTGCTCCACGCCTGGCAGTCCGCGTCCGTCGTGCCCAGCCCGCTCGCCGGGGCCTCGTAGAACGTCGCGTTCACCGCCCGGTACCCGCAGTACGCCGGCGGCTTGCAGCACCCGGACTGCATGCGAAGATCGTTAATTTCAGAGCAGGCACTTTGTGTCAGTAGTGTTAATTTTTAGCTGGCTCGATGACCTGCTTTAGTTCATTCAAGGAGGAGCAGAGTGGCGCACTGGTTGTGCAAAATAATACTCCCTCCGTCCGGAAATACTTGTCGGAGGAATGGATGTATCTAGTCATATTTTAGTTTTAGATGCATTCATTTTTACACATTTCCACGACAAGTATTTCCGGACGGAGGGAGTAACAGGGATCATTAAGCCACGAAAAACAAAAGGTTGTCTCAAAATACAAGACATTTTGATTAGTTAGCACAAACCTTTCATTGATACTCCACCAATATGCTGTTTGTGTGTTACAGAATCATAACCATACCTAACTACTTCTGAATATGAGGCAACAAACATCAGTTTTGTGCAAAACAATCATTTGTTGGTTAAGACCCTGTCTTAGTGAAACAAAATACCTCTTGCCCACTCCGTTCCAAAATATACGGTGTATTAATGTTTTTCAAAATTAAACTTCTCTAACTTTGACCAAGTTTATATAGAAAAATATCAATATTTAGAATACTACATCAGTATCGGTAGATTCGTTATGAAATATATTTCATATTTTATTTATTTTGTATTGTAGATGTTGATATATTTTGCTATAAACTCGGTCAAACATAGACACATCTGACTTTTGAGAAAACTAACACACCTTATATTTGGAATCGGAGCTATTTTAGATTTTTGGACGGATGGAATAAGAAACAAGCAAAAACAACTAAACAACCAGAAACAAAACAAATGACAAGGGCCTTTTTAAGAAAAGAAAATATGAAATGAATATTTTGATACATAAAACAGAAAGAAAACAATTTAGGTGCCACCTGATGTTTTAGCCAACGCTACAATTCTCTTTGATTTTCCTGACTTTTCTCCTAGAATTTTTTTTTCCAAAATTGTATGGTTTATTTTTTTAATTCTCCTTTTTACTTTACTTTTTGTAAATTTATAAGTTGTTTTGGCAGGAATATCTATAAGCTGTTGATATGGCATCTTGATCATGTGTGTAGCCACACCACGTGTCTAGTTCAGCTCAATTCCACCTGTAATATAGTCAAGGGGATAAACACCTTCAACACTTCAAGGTTAAAAACAAACTGTTTGAGACTTCAAGGTTGAAAATGAACTCTTACAACATAGTTGAAAAGTGGGACCCCCTCCACCCTATTTATCTTCAAAGGCAAGAATGCCATTTTTTTTATTGGAACTAAATACCATATATATCTCACACAAAAAATACCCACAATCTAAACAATCATCGAGGAGTGTTTTTTCTGGAATATAGAACCTAATTAGGAAAAGTTCATACCTCTTGGTTGAACATTGAGAGGCCAGGAAGCTCTTAGACTAGCGAGACTGCAATGAGAACACCAGAATAGTACCGAGGACTATCCAAGTTTCTTGCGCCTCATTGGTTCGTGTGATTTGGTAAACACGGGAATATGAAAATGAAGAAATAGAATGCCATGACATCTAGAACCCTATTAGAATTGAAAATACATGATCACCAATAGAAGTTGTTTAGTTGGAGCACAGAAAAAACACAGGAACTTTCTATAGAGATTTAGTGTATGTCATAGTAATCATAGACACAAAGAAAAATCTCCAAGAGGTCTCACTTATTACTGGAATTCCTATTGAATTGTAGTGTAGGAAAGAAATTAAGATTTTTCGATGGTTCATTCCTTTGAACCAAAGAACCTTCGTAGAAAAATATTGTTTCTTTCAAATAAACTTAATTGATTAGGCACGGTTAAAAAAATGTTAGGTTTTTCAAAAAAAAAATGTAGTACAAATACACTTCGTTCACCCACTGATATTTTCACACCAATTCTGAGTTTACGCGATATTTGATATTCTTGGATATTGCATTTTTGGTGTTTGTACCTTTGAGTCATTGAGCTAGTGATGTTTATAGTTCCAGTAAAATTGGCAGGAGCCTGTATGGCGATCAAGGTATGGATGTAGCCAATTAATCATCAGCCTTACTTAGCAGCTCATGAATTGAAGGGGCATATTAATGCAATGTTCAATCTCCATAAATAAATGGGCACTGCTTGGTTGATCACTTCAGTTACTAGAATGAGAAGAGGGCAAAAAGTTATCTGAGTGAAACGGTTTTTAAGTTTTAACAGTTGGCAGGAGCAGGAGTGCCTGGGCGACTGACACGCGATACATGCACGCCATGCAAGATGCAACCATCCAACGGATCCACAAAGAGCGCACGCATACCTGGAGGAGCGGCAGATGCAGGCGGTAGAAGTCGGTGGCGTCGATCCCGGCGGAGACGCCGCCGAGCCGGCCGCTGAACCGGCCATCTCCGCAGACGCCGGCGTCGGCCATGCAGCTCTGGATCTGTCGCCACGTCTCGTAGTCCCCGACCTTGTCCTTGAGCCAGTCGGAGTAGTCCCCGATCCGGTAGTCCCCGTAGCCGCTCCCGTCGGCGGCGATGGCGGCGCCCTTGTTGGTGACGGCGTAGGCGAAGACGGTGACGAAGAACATGCCGATGACGAGCAGGAACATGGCGAGCAGGTAGAGCCAGAGGAGCGGGCCGCAGGAGCGGCAGCACGCGCCGAAGAGGGCCATGAGGGAGAGGAGGAGGATCCCGCCGCCGAGGGCGAGGGTGGGCAGCCGCAGCAGGCGCTGGCACTCGGTGGAGGCGCCGTGGTCGTGGAGGTAGGCGCCCACGCCGATGAGCGGGACGGCGGCCACCAGGGACACGATGCTCAGGGCGCCCAGGACGCCGTTCGAGAGGCCCACCATTGCGGCCTGACGCCTTCGATCCTGTCGAGTCTCTGTGGAGTACGGTGTGGGGCGTGTGTGTGTGTGTCAGTGTGTTTCTCCTAGTTAGCAAATGGCTGCGTTTGGCTATGTCTGCGTGCCACGTGTTACAATCAGAAGGTTTTCGGATGATGTACACTCCTGTTTACATAATTACGCTTGCCTCTGGGATCTTTTTCTTTCGAGCAAAGGAGCACCGGCTCCCAATTTCATGAAATTGATAAACTTGCCTCTCGGATCTCTTGGGAGATTATTTTGCGCGTGCATTGAGATGTCGGTCGGGGTTTGGCAGTTTGGGGTTTCGAGGCTAGAGTAAGAGCATCTCTAGCAGACCCCGTAAATCTCGCAAACCCGCATAAGTCCGGCGAGTATACAGGCTCGGCCCAATTTTCTGGTCAGAACAGAGTCCGTATACTCGTATGGCCCGTAAAAATTTTTACCGCGACCCGCAAACCGCCCCCCAGAAGCGGTATATCTACGGGTTTGCGAGGGGGATACGGGTCGAAACCCTATCCCTCCACCGCGATTCCCCACTGCCCCCTCGCATTTCTCGCCGCCGTCGAGCCCTCCTCCGACTCGAAAAGCCATGTGAAGCTCCGGCCGCAGCTCCGGCGGTCGCCGCGACCCCGAGCGCGAGCGTCGTGTTCGCTCGGACGGCGCGAGGAAGTGCGCGGCCAAGAAGTGGACGAACAAGGGCCTCTCGCCGCCGTCAAGGCTCCTCCGTCGCGAGACGGAGGAGTAAAACCGTCAGCACGGGCGTACGCCCTCCTCCGCCGCGGGCTCGAGGTCTGCCGCGTGGCCCACCCCCGCGGCGAGCTCTTCCTCTTCCGGCGTGGCGCTTCTCCCCGTGAAGAGGGAGTGGTCGGAGGAGCACGACCTCGTCGCCGTCCCGCAGGAGCCCGAGGAGATCGAGCGCCGAGGCGTCGTCGGGCCCGAATACTTCGTCGCCGATGTCGACGCGGTCACGGCCGCCATTGCCGAACGCAGCTTGCGCGAGGAGGCGGAGCGCCGGCGCCACGACAAGGAGCACAAAGCCCTCATGCTCCAGCAGGCGGTCGCGGCGAACCTTGCCGCCAAGGAGAAGGACGACGGGTGGCGGCTCATCCGCGAGGAGCAGAGGCAGAAGTTCATCGACCTCGGCAGCTCCGACGAGGAGGATTGAGCTCCTCTACCGCGTCGTCCTCGGCCGCGAGCTCGCCGCCGTGAGATCCCCCACCCCCCACCCCCCAGTACTAATAGTGAATGTAGTATGTAGACCATGTATTTGTGATGAACTAGTGTTTGATCATGTAGTATGTGATGAATTACTATGGTTGCAATTTCTCCCGCGAAACTTTTTTTCAAATTATGCAGTTTCATATACGGTGTCTGCTCTGCCGCGCACGTTTTCAACCCGCAAAAGAGATCTTCGTTGAACTGTAAACGGCTTATGCGGGTCGGGATTTTACGGGGTCTGCTAGAGATGCTCTAAGGATGCAAGCGGGGCCGGTTCGCAGACATTTCAATTTATGCCCAACGGTGAACTAATTGACGAGGTTCACGGCGGTAAGCAGGCTCCCGCTAGAGACCCGCATAAGCGATTTGGGAATAAGTGCAATGGCAATGCTCAGAGGGTGTGTGGTGGTGTGGCGGACCTGATTTGGGCCCTGAGAGGATTGTAGGTGAGGCGTGTGTGGGCGGCTATGGTGGACTCCAGCAATGTGTTAGTGGCTGGTTGGTGGTTCTGCTAGCAATGTGTTAGTGTTGGAACTCAACTATAGGCCTGCGTGATCATTTTGTGATGTGATCTTCCTGCGAGCTTCCTTTGAACTTGTGGTGCTAGTGCAAGTGTCGTGAATTTGCTTTGAACCGGTGGCGTAACTAGATTGGTACATATGTATGTTGTGCAAGTGCACTTTTGCCTTGTTTGTGATTTATTTATTTATTTTGCGAGAAAATTTCCGATCTATTCATCTCCGATCATGGCAGTACAACGAATACCAGAAATAATAGAAATTACATCCAGATCCGTAGACCACCTAGCGACGACTACCAACACTGAAGCGAGCCGAAGGCGCGCCGCCGTCATCGCCCCTCCATCGCCGGAGTCGGGCACGACTTGTTGTAGTAGACAGTCAGAAAGTCGTCGTGCTAAGGCCCCATAGGACCAGCGCACCAGAACAGCAACCGCCGCGGATGAAGAATAACGTAGATCAGAAAGATCCAATCCGAAGACACACGAACATAGACGAACAACGACGAGATCCGAGCAAATCCACCAAAGATAGATCCGCCGGAGACACACCTCCACACGCCCACCAACGGTGCTAGACGCACCGCCGGAACGGGGGCTAGACGGGGAGACCTTTATTCCATCTTCAGGGAGCCGCCACCGTCTCGTCTTCCTGAGCAGGACACAAACCCTATCAAAACTGAAAGAAACGACTAAAAACGGAGCCCTCCCGCCGGCCTTTGCCGAGATCCACCGCGCCCCCCATGGCCCTAAGGCCACCGGAGAGGAGGCGGACCTGCGGCGGCGCCGGCGGGAGGCAGAAACCCTAGCTTTTTAGTGGAGGAGGAGGAGGCGGCGGCTGTGACGTTTGCGTCTTGACGAGGTAGGTTTAAGCCCAAGCGTCTTCGGTTTTGTGATGTTGTGATGATGATGACCATATATCTTTGCTATGGATGTTGTCATGATAATAACCATATATTTCTATGTTGAATTGATGACTGGAATACAGGGGCGGTAGTGCTCAGTTTAGGCTGAAACAATCACCATCACTTGTTCATCAACAATCAACATCACCAGTAACATCAATATCGATACTACATTCAACATCATGGGTTCATCAACATCTCAATATAAACGTCATTCTTGAATGGATAGTTCAACTCACAATTAACTTAATGAAATGAACAGAGAGCTTGAAAGCTCCAGCACACAATTAAATTGGGGACACTTGCCATAAGCACATAACTACTAGTTCAACAATTATCACATAACTTGGACATAACTACTCATCACAAAATTTCCTTTATCTTCCTAATTTTTGCCACGCTCCCCATCTTTCTCTTTAAGAAAGCCTGCAATCATGTACTCAAGTGTTTTCTTCCCAACCTTTAGTCTAGCATTCTCCCTCTCTGCCTTGATCCTCGTCACTTTGCAAAAATTTAAAGTTGCCCCATCTAGAACTCTCTTATGCTCCAATCATGCGCTTACCTCAATCAGAGCATGTTCTGCTTTAGCCTTTAGAGCTAGTGTCACTTGATTCTCCTCCACAACTTTCTTAAGTTCATCTTGCACATTCCTATGCTCAACCTGAAGCTTTCTTCTCCCATTAGATAACTCAAACTTTTCTTCAACATGCTCAAGACTATCAACTCTACATACTTTATCACTTTCATACATGTCATATAGTTGGTCGGTGCTTTTCTTTAGTGTTGGTGGCCACTCTAAACCAATGCGTTGAATAAAATCATAACTTTCTCCTTCCTACAAATTAATAGAACAACATCTAGTTAATACAATTGATTGCATAAATTCCTACAATCTCAGACCAACATTGCCTATTCTAAACAAAACATAGTTGTTCTCTAAGTATGAATGAATAATTAGTGGTCGAAATTCATAAAACTATAGAAATGCACAACTGATAACAAATAAATTCCTACTAGCTATACAACATTGTCTGACTGAAAATCACTAATTAACACAAAATACATGGTCTGACTGAAGAATATTTAGTGGCCAAAATAATTCATAAAATTGCCTTCTCTCTAAGTATGAACACCTCAACTGCATACACACCATGAACATGTCCTGCGCATCCCAAAAACCTCCTGCATGTGTGCCATCCTTCAAAGGGCTACAAATTTGGTGGTTATGGCTCGGTGATGGCAACCAGGGAGAGGGGATGAGGTACTTCCTCATCGGATAGTCCACAAAAAATGAAGGCATACATGGTATTGGGGATCTAACAAATCACAATTATGTGACAAATCAGAAGCAAACTAGATGAAATTTGAAATCCCCAAATCACAGCTACCCTTAACCCTAGAAATCAGAAATTAAATACTCACATCGCTACCAAACAAGTTGGCATGGTGATTTGGATTTGCGGATAAAGTAGGTTCTCTGCATATCCAACTAGATGAACACAACCTATATTGCAAGTAAGCTCAAAGCAAAGTAAACTAGGCAGTAATATAATTAGCAAGCCAACAAGCATACAAAGCAAAGTAAAATGCGCAAAGGACTAACCACAAGTGAGTCCGGGACATGGATTTTATCCTAAAGTTCAAACTTTCTTGGGGAAGTGCTAATCTCTGTTGGAGCGGTGCCGGTGCCAAGGCTCTGGAATGCCACCAACTGGCTCACCGTCTTCTCCTCGAGTCACCCCAATTAATGAGCCTTAGATCACTCAGGGTTGGTCTTGAAGGCTGATGGCCTCCAAGACACACAGGGTAACATAGCATCTTCATGTAAATATCCCAATAGTTATCATTCCCAATGAAGAACGGGGGAGAGTATTACGAGGGGCGTTTCGGTCACATACAAGTTGTCACTGGTCTTGTGTGAATTAACTGTCTGTAAATCTGCAGATGGTATTACTGTCCCATGAAAGAAATATACCAGTGTGGTGACAGAGTTGGTAATTGCAGCAAGAATAATAAAGAACTTAAAAGTAAATAACATAAAATACACGGCTGAAAGTAAACGGTTGTTATGTGCAAAGAGAGGTTAGGTGCGGAGAAGCTTCGAATCGTGGTGTATATCAAGTGTGCTAGTGCGACGTTAATAGTAGTTACCTTGTATTGTGATTCTAGTGCATATGTTGTTTGTTTGGTAGGTGGATCACCCTTGAGTGGTTGAGCTCTTTCACGTCGGATTCGTTCTCCTCGATAGTCATGCTTCGACGTTGTCATTACATAGTCGCTTTCGCAATTAAGGTCGTAAGACCGGATCAACACATTATGTTCCGTTGGTCACAGATTCACTAAACAATGTGTTATTTGTGTAGGTCATCGCGTCATGTTGCTTGGGCCCTTAAATTGACAGCACGCAATACGTGCATCACAGATAAACAACTTACTAAAAATCATAGAACTATAATCACAAATGATGGCATATAGAGTAGGCACAAATGAATCTCACCAATCCCCCACGTCTCCCACGCCTAGGGAGAATTACCCTCACACGAGAGAGGAATAACCAAACATCTCGGAGATCAAACAAAGCAAAATCACATCAATAATATCATAAAGATCCGTAATAAGATGAATGATTAAAGAAGTATCGATCTCAAGATGAGTATGAATAGAGTTACAAACCCTAATCTTACAACTTAGGGCCTCTTTGATTCCCAGGATTTTCAAAATGAAGGAACAGGAAAAATGTAGGAATAGAGTGTCATGTCCTCTTGTATCCTATGGGATTTGGAGAAGTGTTTGATAACACACGGAAAACAAAGGAATTCTACAAAGAAGTTTGAGTGGATGGAAAGTTTCCTCCAAAATGTAATACAAATGAATCCTATGGAAAAAATCCTAAGGATTTTAATCCTACAAATCAAACGACCATCACAAGAAAAAAAATCCTAAGGATCCAAATCCTGTAAAAATCCTATGAAATTCCTTTGTATCAAAGGAGCCCTTAGAATTCCTCTCTCTATGGTGGTGTTGCAATGAATGGAAATGAAAATGGGTGGAAGAGAAGGAATGGATCTTCGGTGGTTCTTCTCTGGATCTCTTCTCTCTCTGTTCTGGTTGGTGTCGCGACGTCTCTCTGTCCTTGATGGCCTATCTGTCTTCACGAAAGTTGCTTTGGTTCATGAAATGGTGTTGGCACCACATGGTACGACATGTCGACGGCGCTCATACCATGCGTCGTCTTGCGCTTTGAACACTCTCTTGCATTTTCACCCAAAAGATAAATTGCTCCAAATGGCTTTATTTGACAGAATATTGATTGGTTTCCTTCCAGATATATCTATTTATGCACATTAACGATAAAAATAATTTTTTCTTCTTTCTCGAAGGATTAGCGTTAGAAAGACATGAGAAATATCGAAAACCTTGTGAAAACCACATCAAACCCCTCTTATAGAAGTGAAAAAATATCAAGCTATCAAACACGAACACCACACCTTTACGTGCGTCTCCATGGCACATCTAGGAGCCCAAGCTCCAAGAGTAACAAGTCGTTGGTAACAAAATCTCCAAGAGTAACAAGTTGGTAACAAAATCTTGCGGGGAATACGAATCGAGGGCATAGATGGCATTGGGGCTCTTAACAAATCAAAGATACACAAATACATGAAAAATTAGATGGAAACTAGATCAAAATCGAAATCCCCAAATCATAGCTACCCCTAACCCTAGAAATTAGAAATCAAATACTCACATCGATGCCAAACGGGTTGCCGTCTTCAGTTGATTCCGACCTATCCCCCATGAATCCAAGCAATTTTTCTGTTAATGAAATGAGTAGAGCGCCTGATTTTTCTGTTAAAAATGAAAATAAATAATTGACCGGTACGCTTGCATTAAAGCGCAAGAGACACGGCACAGGTGCCAACTGCCAAGACATCATAATCCCCAGGAAGGCAGAACCTAAGCGACTGCCTCATCAATCACCTTCAGCTCCTCAACAGCACAAGAATTGATCCACAAAATGGGCCAGATAACCAATAATACACTTGCTGCAAATGTTCAAGCCATTGTACACGACTGGCACAGTTCCCAGTCAAGAAGCATGGTACATTTGTCCAACGATGCAACATTTTCTGTCAAAAAAAGGAACGCGGTGCACGTTCAACATAGCAACCAAGCCAGCACTCCAGCGACGGCTGGTCTCGAGTGATGTGGAACGAACACTGCCTCTCCATGGAGGAGCCCCCTTCAAAATCCGTAAGGCTTGAATTTCCTTTGAGCCCGCAACTGCTGTATCCTCTTCTTGTCCTGCTCGAACTTGCTCTGCAGCATCGCCAGCTCTGCACAACAAATACAGGTCAGTAGCTCTCCTAGCAGTTATCTGCAGCCACACTCAAGTTGCATAAAAATGCACTGCATTGCATGCAACTTGTAGCAGATTTCATGTTGGAAATTATGATGAAAGGATATCAACTTGATTATGGCAAAAAAGGAGCATCTTAATGACTTGGCCACTGTATTTTCTCAAAACCAGAACAGACTACACCAAATAGAAAGTCAAAAGACTGGCATGGCAAACTACACCGCTGAACATAGTCTAGATTCTAATGCATCATACATGTACTGAGCATTAGGAGTGATTAAAGTTAAGCTGCACCAATGGTTAAATAGGAAATCCACTAAAATGCTTTTTGACATACCACTCATTTGAGCTTCTCGTTTCTGATGTCTGTAGAAGTTCCGACCAACTTCCTTGGGTTTCTTCTGAGCCATTTTCTCTTGCATTGCAGCCAGAGATACAGAGCCAACCGCTGTTCCAGTTTCAGCATCTGTAGTCTTCTTCCGACCCTTATGATGCATCACCACTGTCCACCCATCTTCTGCAGCTGCTGCCTCTCTTTCCTTCTTCTCCTGAATTAATCAAATAGGTACCACATGACAAACCGACAATGATGCAGTTGCTATGCCAAAACAAACATAGGGGAAATTCTTCCTGTAATAAATAACTTGTCTCAACTTGCAAAATAACTTCAGATATTCAATGAATATTTACAGAACAAGCTAGCTATAAATCAGGGGTTGACTTCAGATTCTTGAATGTTCAATGAATGGAAAATACGCACCCGCTCTTGTTGTTCCTCATGTGCAGTTATAAACACATCTATATTTTGCTGCAAGACTTTCAAGCCTGGCCGCTTCTGTCTGTACTCCAAGATCCATTCTGACAAGACACCAGTCACACCACATATCAGTATTTGCCATTTTGGACTTTGGTGGATCAATTTGCAGGTTCCAGTATAAAAAGGAAAGATACATAAACACTGTGGAACTCATTTGAGCACAATATCAACTAATAAGGGCCCTTACAGTCTGCACTGCATATGATTAACATTTAGGCTGATTGTAACAAGCTAGACTTATAGATCTGTCAGTTTCATGATGAAATTAGCTCGTATGAATCTTTTGATTTAAACAAGTCTAAGAAATGATATTCCTTGGAAGTGTATTTGGATACAGTACATTCTGTCCTTTTCATTGTGGACACTAGACAGAGGATCTTCATATATGCTAGTGAAAATACATCTTTTCGGCAATAAAAAACCAGAAGTGTAGACATTACTTTTCATTCCTCTGGAACAGTCTTCATTGACTGATGCAATCTCATCAACAGTTGCGGTATCAACTTCACGCACCTCCAAATTGTCCTCTCTAACTGATACCTGCATATCTGTCCCGTTGACTTCCCCAGATTGCTTTACTTTCTCTGCGTCCAATGAAAAGAATGCATGTTAGGAAACACAAATATTTATGCAATAGATAGCTGATAATTGAGAAAAACTTTGTTTAGGATAAAAGTACAGCAGCCTACTTGTCTTATTTTTCTTTCGTTTCTTTGCCTTTTCTGGTTCCCCAATGTCCATAACTTCACTCTCTGCTGCAACTTGGTTGACATCAGCTGCATAAATTATATGTACATCTACTATTAGTGAAACAAAAATATTTATGCAACAGATAGCTGGTAATTGAGAAAAACTTTGTTTAGGATACAAGTACAACAGCCTACCTGTCTTATTTTTCTTTCGTTTCTTTGCCTTTTCTGGTTCCCCAATATCCATAACTTCACTCTCTGCTGGAAGTAGGTTCACATCAGCTGCATAAAATATATGCACATCTATTATTAGTGAAAAGAAAATTTCAGGAATTACATTGAACGATAAAAAAAATGGAAAAGGCCATAGTTGCTTGCACAGATGAAAAACTATTTGTCAAGAATAAATGTGAAAAATATCAACATTACTCATCATGATTGAAAGGTAGCACAGCAGACAAAGTGGCAACTCAGAAGCAATCTTACCGTTTAGAGTTTCTTCATCTAGATTTTCATGCAGGATATCATCTGCATCATTGGGCTCAACAGAGCTCTTCCCTTCCTTCACCTTCCTTTTCTTCTTCTTCAGCTTAAGTGTTCCAGCATCATTACTGTCCAATGGACTTTGCACCTCAACAGGACTTTTGCTTTCCTTTAGCTGCTTCTTGCTCTTCTTCTTCTTCTTCAGCTTAGGTGTTCCCTCATCCTCATTGAGAGTCACCAAATTATCAGCCTTGGTACGACGGCTTGTTACTTTGTCATGCTTAGTTTTCTTCTTTTGCTTCACCAATACAATTTTCTTGCTTCCTTTATCTAAGAGCAGAGACAAGAGATAAAACTCCATTTCACGCTTTGACAATACTTGACAATGATATATAACGCCTAATAAACAACTCAAAGAGCTGGAACCGAAAAAGTAACAAGCATTCAGAAAATGAGATGGTTCTCATACTACTTCTTTCATGTGCACGAGACACTGACGAGTACCAATGTTTTCAGAATACCGATTCTATACTACCACTGAATCATTGCTTTTACCCTTTGGTGGGGTGATAAATCGACATTTTTAAGCATACAAACTCCACTCTAGGCTGAGCTTAACCACCAATAATCCTCGAAAACAAAATGGCAGGGGATAACACGAAGCAGTCACTGGCAATACCTTCCGCGATAGCATGTCCGGCAGCGCCCTCGCTCTCAACGGCAGCATCTAAAACTCTATCCTTCTTCTTCTTCAGCTGCTTCCTCTTCACTCCAAGCCCAAGCGCCAGCTTCTTATCAACCTTGGCTTCCCGCGAGGCCTTCTTGTCTACAAAGCAGCAAATTGTTGACTTTCGCCTCCCAAATTCGAACCGACTCAATCGAGAAGCAACAGGGCGCGTGCATAAAGGGGAAATTTCCGCACCTTTGGATTTGCCCATGCCGAGAACAAATCAGCAACGAAGCGTCCACGAGGAAGAACACGAAGAGAATCGGTGGCGAATAAGCCCTCGTCGGCGTCGGGCGGAGGCGCCGGCGCCGGCGGCGGCTGCTGGGTGTCGGCGTCCGGGAGGCGGGAGCTGCGAGGCGCGGTAGGGTTTGGGCGTCTCAATGGGTTTCTTTCTACCGGGCTTATCTACCGGGCTTAACTGCCCACGAGCATTTCTGACAGGTGGGCCTGATTCTATCCAGGCCCGCACCCCAGGGACCAGTGGAGGCACCGGCCCAAAGCCCCTTTTAATAGCGAGCGGCTTCGCGTGCCGAGTCCTCTCCTAAAACCCTAGCTCCACCACCCACCTAAACCCGCGAACTCACCAAGGCGGCGGCGACAGCAGCAGCGGCGATGGGCAGCGACACGGCGACGGAGAAGAAGAAGACCCCGGTGGCGCTGGCGCCCATCGCCAAGCCGCTCGCCGGCAAGAAGCTCTCCAAGAAGACCCTCAAGCTCGTTCGCCGAGGTTCGTGCGATTTTCCCCGTTCCCTTGTCGGCCCAAATCAATTTTCCTGGGTTCAGTCGTGATGTGGTTGTTGCCTGCGTGTTTTGCAGCCTCGGAGGCCAAGTGCCTGAAGCGCGGGGTCAAGGAGGTGGTCAAGAGCATCCGTCGTGGGAGCAAAGGGTTGGTATATCTAGCTCTTCTCGTTTACTGTGTAGTTCCTGCTTGGTAGGAGTAATTAGTACTCCCTCTGTAAGAAATATAAGAGCGTTTAGGTCACTACTTTAGTGATCTATAAACCCTCTTATATTTCTTTAGAGGGAGTACGCTATAGTATGGTATTGTCCTAGAGAGCTCTGGGCTTAATTCCTCTGTAAGAAACTTGTTGCTAAGTGTGGTGCGGGTGATACTTGGTAATAGCAATCAACCAAGGGCAGATAACTCTTCCCTGAAACATGTCGTGCATTTATTTGACTTGCTTGCAAGTTGTGTCTGGTAGTGTAGTGCATATGTCATATGTGTCATATAAAACATCCATTATTATGATTACATACATACTGAATGATTTAGTGTGCCACTCTTGTTGATGATGGGATTGTCCATTTGCCACTATATGAAGTCAAGGACTGCGTGTGCCCTTATTTATGTTAAGCATTCAGTGGCTTGACTTGCATAATGTCATTGACATATGTTGTTCTGTTTCATGCAGGTTGTGTGTAATTGCCGGAAACATCTC
This sequence comes from Thinopyrum elongatum, assembly GCA_011799875.1. Lineage (NCBI taxonomy): Eukaryota > Viridiplantae > Streptophyta > Magnoliopsida > Poales > Poaceae > Thinopyrum > Thinopyrum elongatum. The sequence continues at coordinate 445,393,659 of CM022302.1, read as the reverse complement.
TCCTATCGATGTGATTACACATCTTCCCATACTTTGTGAGGAAGCTAATGTCCCATACATATATGTGACCTCAAAAGAGGTATGCTGCATTTTCACTCCAATATTTATGTTTAGATTGTTGTAATCAATGAAGTTGTCCCTCTGTTCCAAAATATAGTGCGTCCTCGGTTTCCGTGCTTCAACTTTGACCATAAATTTAACCAACGAGACCGACTGCGGTGGGAGCAAAAATTATATAATTGAAAACTTCTTTTGAATACAAATTCACTGGTATAATTTTCGCTCCCGCCGCAGTCGGTCTCGTTGGTTAGATTTATGGTCAAAGTTGAACCTCGAAAAGCGCGGGCGCGCTATATTTTGGAACGGAGGGAGTATCTTATCACACATTTGCAATGACTGTCTCCTTATAACCTTAACAACCTAAAATCTTGGCCAGTTGATGCTTCATGCTATGATGGCCAAGTCAACAAAGTGGTGCAACCGACGCACATTTTTTCTTCATTTGTTTGGATCTTTCACATAGTTTTTATTTGGTTATCAGATTCTCACCATCTACTAATTGTTTGAGCATCGAAAGAAAGCTCTCTTCTGTCTTTCTGATAGCTTGCAGTAATGCCCGCGCTATTGAGTTGAAAGCTGTTTGTTTTCTCTACTTTTAGTACCTTGTACAATGTTCCCCTCTCTGGGCACATCACATTCTAAGGAGCACCATGTAGTTGTCTTATCATTTGCTTTTCAAGTGTTCTATTCAATTATCTATGCTGGAGCTAATGAGAAAAGAAACATCTCTTGACATTTTATTTGTCCACTTTACTATAGCTGAATTAGAATCAGACAGTTTATGTTCTAAATCATATGTTTGCACCTTGCATTCTGTTGAGTCGAAATAGACCTAAGATGGTCTCTTTACCAGCTTATCTATCAGTCTGAGCCAGAGGTTCTGCATTGGGTTAAAAAAATTGTTTGATAAGTTGAGTCACCCATTTGCCTCCTCATGCTCTATCATTTGAGATAGCATGCATGTTTTCTTGATGTATGTATTTGTAACTGTATTGCTGTACCAAGCCCACATCACAGGCCAACATGAATCATTTACAGGCCTGATGTTAAAAAACTTGCATATTTGGCTTTACATATATACTCTTGTCCAGCAAAATATATGTCAGCAACCAGTGTCTTTATAACCACCTTCGTGCATTTCCCTTGCATTTTAATAAATAACGTGAGTGCACAAGGTAAAAAAATGTTTCTGTGGGCGCATAGCAACTAGGAGCATCAAATAACCTTTCCCTGCATCTGACACTAATCTATTTTTAACGTCTAATTAGAGCGGGGAATCATTCCAATTAGGAAGTTAAGCTTGTTGCTTTTTATTTCAGCAGAATTGGAGCCAGGCTCTATCCTTGCATTTTAATAAATAACGTGAGTGAACAAGTTTAAAAAAATGTTTCTGTGGGCGCATAGCAACTAAGGAGCATCACATAGTTGTCTTGTCAATTGCTGTTATTTGTCTTCCCAGTGTGTTGTCTAATTGAGAAAAAGGCACACCCTTTAAAATCCTTTTGCAAACTTAGGTACAACTGCCTTAGTACCTTACATGGGTCTTATCTCATTAATCTTCCCTATGGCCTACTCTAAGCTGGGCAGACCAAGATGGTTGCTGGCAGGTCTTGACAGCATAGGGTTCTTCATTGGGTTTGTGTGTTGGTCCATTTTTGTTACCCATTTGCCACAGCACTACTCATTGTCTATGGTTTCCTTGAGAAGTCTGTCTTGCGCCTGTACATGGCCCATGTTACATGCAAGCATGAAACCGTTCCAAGCCTAATGATGTTAAGAAACTTGACACATGTGGAAAGTAAAATGCATAGTATCAGCTACCAGTTATTTGCCTTCGTATCACCACAAAAGTAGAAAGAATAACAACAAATATGATGGTGAAGCAGAGGAAATGGTCGTCTTATGTTGTGATTATACTTGCACCGATAGGTGTCACAGTTGCCTTGAGATTAAAAGCTAATGTATCCTGGTTGCTTCCCTTTAACAGGAGCTTGCGACCGCTGGTACCACCAAGAGGCCTACCTGCTGCGTTTTGGTGATGACCAAGCCAGCCAAGGGTGAGATCACTGAAGAGGTGAAGGAGAAACTGGAATCGGAATACAAGCAGGTTGTAACTGAAGTCGCTGAGGTTACATCTTCTATGTTCTGAGAACATTTCCATGGCCCGTGTGGAGGACCATGAACATCTTTCTGTCTGTATTATGTAGCATGATTTTGTCACCCTATCCTTGCTAGTGATCGACGTGTTTATCAGGGAGCTTTAAGCATCGCGAGTCTGGTACTGCGCTGTTCGGTTGGCAATTAGATAAAAAAAATAGTGCATTGTTAACTAATATGGGTGAGCAAATCATTATCGTTGATAATCTAGGAACGCTCGAGCCATGTTCACTTGTGTGGAGTAGCTAATCGTGAAAATATTGAAGTTGAGACTGTTTATTTGTCCTGGCTAAATATCCTCAGCATTAGGCCCTTGTTTCTGCTTGCTTCACGGACTTGGTTGCCTTTGATAATCTAGGAATGGGGAAAATGTAGTGCGAGGTGCCATGGATGTCCTACACAGAAATTCTCCAGCTGTGCTTAAAAAGAAAAGAAATGGATGCCTTTTTCATAGTTGGACCCTCAGCTAAATTTTTATAGTTCGTTTAGGAAGAGTGGTTGATCGCATTAGGCTCGGACAGGCCCACGCGGAAGGAAAACGTGCTGTTTGGTTGCCTGGCCTACATCAGAATCTTGGCCCGCACGAACCTCACCCCTCATCACTGACCTCTTGCGCCCACGGAGATGCCGGTAGCTCGCGCGTGTCTCCGAAAGAGCGGCGGGGCGAATTGGCGTCACCGCCAGCTGATTCGGTCGCCCTATATAGCCAGCCTCACTGCAGCGACAAAACTCCCATCACCATTTCCCCTCTCTCGAGCTTTCCCTCTGGTGCGGAGCCACATCGGCGACAAGGTAAGCGGCGCTACTGCTCCGGCCACCGGTTGACGGCGACGGTGATTCAACTCCTCTTCTCCGACGTGTTCAGCGCCTCCACGGCTGCGCTATATAGCCAGCCTACCGCAGCGGCAAAACTCCGGTCACCATTTCCCCCCTCTTGAGCTTTCCCACTGGCACAGAGCCACATCGACGACGAGGTAAGCGGCGCTACTGCTCCGGCCACCGGTTGACGCCGGCGACGATTCGACTCCTTCTCTTCTCCGACGTGTTCAGCGCCTCCTTCACGGCTGCTCCGATGGCGTCTGTGAGTTCATTCACCCCCTTCTTTCTACTAGTTCTAGCTAGATCTATGAGCATGTAGTAGGGGTAAATCTGCTGATCTATGTAAGTGTGATGTTCTAGTAGCTAGTGGTGATGGATTTGAAGCATTTAGTTTTTTTTCATGTCGGCAAGGACTGGTTGCTAGTGGTGACAAATGGATAATGGATTGGTACTATGCTTGATGTGTAGTATGCAAGTATTTGTGCTAGGTTGTTGAACTTCTTGCTATGATTTGAGCTGCTGTGTTGAACTAGATCATCCGTCTATGCATGTGGTAGTGCTCATTCGATTTGTCCATATGTGGTGTTCGTTCATTCTGTCCATGTTTAGTGGTAATTCCTATTGTCCATGCGTTGTGTGATGTGGTCTTGATGATGCTCCCCCTTGTAGGACATGAGCACGCAACAGTTTAGTCAGGCCCTTGTCGTGTCCCAGAGCCAGTTCCTGGTGTCCTACATCAAGGACTCCCAGCCTCCCATCGACCAGATGCCTCCTGATTCAGATGTTTTCGAGGTGTCGGCTATGGTTCCTCAATTTGTGGCTTCAGCATTTGTGCTGGCTCAGCCCAGTGCTGCAGCTCATCCTGCTGCTCAAAAGCCAGCCGCAAAGGATAAGAAGGACGGCAGGGGGAACTCCATGAAGTGGCAGCCATTACTGTCGACGTTCGTGCTTAACAAGATGTGTGGGATCATAACTAGTGTGGCGAGGACTGAGAAAGGCTTCAAGGCCGAGCACTTGAACGTTGTTGCAAGGCAGGTGTTCGACTTTCATGGATAGGAGGTCACCTTGACCGAGGTCTACAACCACCTCAGCAAGTGGAGAGTGAGTTGGATCACAATGTCCAAGCTCAGAGACCTGAGCGGGGCTTTACGGGGTGAGGACACTTGCTCGATCATTTTGGAGGCAGAACACTACCAAGGCAACACCACGGTTAGCCACGAACCATGCCATTCTAAGTCACCACCTGTTTAAGCCTTTGTAGCATGCCGCAGAACACTACCAAGGCAACACCACGGTTAGCCACGAACCATGCCATTCTAAGTCACCACCTGTTTAAGCCTTTGTAGCATGCCATTCTAACTAAACACTCTACCGTGTTTCATTATTAGCTTCACCCCAAGTACGCAGAGTTCCTCAATACACCCATCCAGAACTACCACCAGATGCAGCAAATCTTCTCCTTTGGGCTGGCAACAGGCAAGCATGCCCTGTGCTCCAATTAGCCGCTGGGCTCGCCTAGGCAAGTATCCAGACACCCATGAGTCAGAGACCATCAACCTTGACGGTCCTGACAAGGATGGTGATCACGTTCCGGTGCTTGATAGGAAGAGGAAGAGGCGAGCCTTGGTGAAGTACGAGCTGACCGTCTTCACCAGCATGACTCAGGGCGTGAAGGAGGTCGCCACCGCCATCAGGGAGAGCAAGCCGGTCGACGTCCACCCTGAACTCTACAACGTCGTCATGGACCAAGGTGGCTTCATCCCAGAGGCTCTCATGGCGGCTCTCAGCCACCTACTGGACAACAAAGCCCAGGGGGTTGGGTTTGTTGCCATGGGAGACGCCCACAGGGTGCTCTGGCTGAGGGCCTTGCTGGGCAAGCACTACTACTAGTGCTGCTTCTGCTGGTGGTGACAGCGTGCATGATCCTCGACGACAATGGCGATGCGATGATGATGACGATGTACATTTTGTGGTAGCTAGGGCTTGATAAACTCTTGATGTTGGCATGTATATTTTGATGAGGTGGTATATTTTGATGATGGTGGCCAAAAGGAGAGGATGGAGTGGGACCGGAAGAGGGCGGAGAAGAAGTTGGAAATTGAGAGGGAGAAGATCGAGTTGGAGAAGCAACAAGCGGCGGTCAAATAGGAGCTCGAGAAGGTCAAGACATTTGACGACATAGAGCTTGAGAAGGAGATGTTGCAACTCGGGCAGGACGCGGAAGATGTGAGGATCATGTTGGCGGACGAGACCCTCTATGATGAACTCGGGCGGGACACCTGTCTGCTCTGGTTACATCAGCCATTGTCATCATCATCATCAGAAACTAGAATAACTTGAAATCGCAAAGGTAAATTTTTTTTCTGCTCTACGGGACAAGAAAGAGCAAAGGGAACCAAATTAGGCAGGCAGGTTTACATGAAAAGACGGGGAGCGGAGGCGGGAGAGCCTAGTGCCAAGCATGTGCCAGCCAAAGGCACACCCCTCGAGCTTCCCAACTGCTACAGTACTAGTACTACACCACCACCCATCCCTGTTCCGGCCAAACACACCATCGGTGGATTTGGGACGCTAATGCGTGGACAAACCGGCGGGATGTACAGATTCTCTTGGGATAACCACGCTCTCACCTCGCTAATGCCCGAGTAAGACACCAGCGTAAGGACTTTCAGTCACCTTGTCACGTGTACTTTGGGGCTAAAAAGAAAAGGGGTTAGTGAAGTTGCCTGCGTTTGGCATAGCGTGAGAGATGAGATCCAACTTTCAGACACCTTGACGGTTCCCTACCATAGAAGTTAGGACATGATAGCGCATCAAGGCGCTTTGTTTGGGCCTTTGTCATGCATGATTCGTCGACATCTTGGCAAGATCAAAGCGGCTCCAAAAATGGCCCGGGGACGCTGACAGTTTGCCGTGACGTCTTCGCTGGGCAACTTGGCCTTGTGATGGTGGTCAAAGGCGACCGCTTTGTACTGCCCGGTGATGGAGGATCACACATTCACACTCTCACACACAAGATGAGCAGCAGCATCTTTCGCTGATGGGCTTGGTCACCCTAGCTCGCCCAGTCAAACACAGTATGTGTGCATGCAGGATGATGACATTAGCAACGGCAGTGGATGCAGTGAGACTGAGAGCGTGGGGACTCTGGGCGCAAAGATCTTCTACTGCACTGTTCTGTGCTGTACTGCCTGAGTATGTAGCAGTGCTGGGTGGGCAGATGTGCATGTACGTCGTATATTCACAGAGATACGTCTTATTTCTTTTTGTTTGTTTATTATATGTGTACCCTGACCTTAAAATATGGCTGGTGTGCTAATTGTCTTGGTTGCCACTAAGCGCCATCATTCAGATCAGAAGATGATGGCCATGGAGACGATGCGTGGCAAGGAAAATGTAATAAATATCAAAAGTTCATCTCCGCAAAAGTGGAAAGCTGATCATGCGGACCTGAGGAGGAGGAAAACCCAGATTTGGACAGGCGAAGCAGCATTATGATCCATGCCCCCATGCTCTGAGCTTTATCGGACACGCTTAATTTCTTGCGCTAGTGCGTGCATCGAAAGCTTCGAGCGGGCAAGCTGTATCTGAAATTACCCAATAATTATGCTTCCTTTTTTCCTGTTTATGGGTGGCATCTTATGAGTGTTGGTAGGGATAAACCCGGAGATGGTCTTTTGATGACCCCGTATACTACGTTTGTGCAGTCTTTTCTACAGTTCTACCTGATCTGTTTGGACGTGCAGCGTCTTGCACACATAGAGATACAGTAGGCATACACAAAACACAAGGAAAAGTAGCGGGAGGGGGTGGGGAGGGAAAAGAGAGGAGAAAAAGTTGTGGTGTAGGGGGAGGGGGAGGGGGGCAAAGGCAGCAAGACAAAGCAAAGCAAAGCACCCCTCATTTCACTGAAAAGAGAGGTCACGTCTTTCGTGCTCGTGCTAGCTAGACTGCAATGATTTCTGGCCCCGAGGAGTGAGTATGGGCATGGCCATTTGATGGCGAGGCCTCCCGTCCCTGTGGAGAGAGGTGGCGCATCATCAGAATAGGAATAGCAGGCAGGTCACCATCTCCCTAAACATCACCCAAATCTTCTGAATTGGTTACCTCAGGCACAGCTTGTACCACCACACATCAGTACATACACATATATACCCTGCTTGCTTCTGAATCAGCTGAACCACAAGTACCATGCATGACATGACAAGGCCTAGCAAGCATGGGCTGCCATGGATTCCATGTCATATTCGAGCCGCAAGGAAAACACATCGGGAAAAAACTTTGCCTCCGCAGCTATCCATCCATCCATCTATCTATGAGTAGTGGAGTACTCCCGCCTACATGGCACTGTTCATATGATGCCGCCTACTGATTTGCTACGAACTGAACTGATGTGTGCAAAGCACAACCCACTACCCAGCCACCCAGGGGGGACGCTCGCCTGCTACAGTAGACGACAGCGCCACCGGACGCCTTGCGTCGTGTTTATCTTCCTGATTGTCACTGGGATTTCACTCGCTTTTACTACTACCTTACCTAATCTGATCCTCGATTGATTCTACATCCGTAATGCATGGTGACCAAGGTTCCCGCGTCCATTAGCTGTGCCTCCACTTCAGGCGCTTCCTCCCTGTCATTTTCCCGGCCTTCCTCCGGCCAAAGATACTTTTGATCCCTTGTTTATTTCCCCCAATGGAATTGGCACGCTGACACACGCCTCCCGAGCCCCCCGTTGTCCAGCTGCGGAATTCTTTCGCTGCAAGAATCCCTCAAAGGTGTTGGCCGCCGTGGTGGTCTGGTCTGTGAGGACGACAGACAGTCAGTCATGCCGCAGTACAACCACGCTCCGATAAAGCTCGTGCCTTTCTTCCTTTCTCGGATGGGATCAATGCTAATCTGCTCCTTTTAGGTTAGGATTAGTATAATAGATTAGCCTAGGCCACTCGAGTTAGCAGCCCACTCTCACTGTTTTTCATAAGTACTAGTAGTACTAGCTTGAGTTTTCACACAGGCCCCAAGGAGGGCGGCCAGGCCATAAAAGGGTGGAAAAGAAGAATTTTCTCCCCTCCCTCCCCCTCCTTTGCTCCGATATTGAGGTCCCTCCAATATTCTACTACTCAGGCGGCAGGCATGTTTGCTCCCTCCCTCCCCTGCTTTTGTACCTTTGCTTGGAGCCAGAGCGCAGGCATCTTCCTTTGTGTCATTTGCTACTGACAACACATCAGAGGTGAGTGAGGTGAGAGGCATCCCTCCCTCCCTGCCCACTGCCGCTGCCCCTGGCAACTTCACTCAACTGCTTGTGCGAGAAGAAAGGCTGCGCGCTTCCTTTCCTTGGCCTCACCCTCACCCTTTGCTTGCCTGCTTCCATGTTTGAACACACACCAGCCAGCAGCTCATAGCTAGAGAGAGAGAGAGCCCTTCCCTAGCAATGGAGGTGGTTCCCCTGCTGCTGCTCCTCCTCTTCTCCTTCCCTCTCGCTCCGGCGCCGGCCAACGGCCTCCTCTCGCCCAAGGGCGTAAACTATGAAGGTTAGTTAATGTTCCTTCCTCAAATCAAGAGCCCTATTGGTTATTCTTTTGTGCCTGTGTGTGTTTTCTTTGGTTTTCTTGCATCGGAGCTCGCAACCTCTCTTCTGTTCCGTTCGGTTTGCAGTGCAAGCTCTCATGACGATCAAGAACTGCCTCAAGGATCCCCATGGCGTGCTCAAGAACTGGGACCAGGACTCGGTGGATCCTTGCAGCTGGACCATGGTCACCTGCTCACAGGAAAACCTCGTCACCGGCCTGTAAGTTTTCTGTCACGGCTCGACCATGGCTCCATCACACACCAATCATTTCTGTCGCAAGTTTTCCTTTTGATCCTAACCCTTTGTCATCTCTCTGTTTCAATTTGTTTTCTCAGGGAAGCTCCAAGCCAGAACCTCTCTGGCCTGCTCTCCCCGAGCATAGGCAATCTGACCAATCTCGAGATAGTGTGAGTTTTTCCTGCCATCATTAGCCTTGCAAACCACCACTGTTTGTTTGTTCCTTTTTCTTTTTCTTTTTAGAACACATGGGAGTATGGTTCTTTTGGGCAAGAAGAGATCTTCCTTACCTTTCTTCTCCCTCTTCTCTTGTTCACAGCCTGCTGCAGAACAACAACATCAATGGCCGAATCCCGGCAGAGTTTGGCAGGCTCACGAAGCTTAGGACGCTTGATCTCTCCAGCAACCGCTTCTCCGGCGAAATCCCCGGCTCCGTGAGCCGCCTCAGAGACCTCCAGTACTTGTGAGTGCCCTTCTGTTCTACTGTGCCAGCCATCAACGAATGATAGATACTCTGAAGGTTTCCCATTCATGGCCTGTTCCAACATGAGCCATGATACATGCCAGTGGCTGTTCTCATTGTTTGCATTGTGCTGCCTGCTAACAGGAGGCTCAACAACAACACCCTGTCAGGCGCATTCCCTTCATCATCGGCTAATCTGTCGCACCTTGTTTTCTTGTGAGTATCCTCTGCTTGTTTTGCTGTTATGTGGTTGTGTACTGCTCTGCTCACTGTCAGATGGACTTCCCAACTCTCAGGGATCTGTCCTACAATAATCTGAGCGGTCCAGTTCCAGGGTCTTTGGCAAGGACATTCAAGTAAGGCCGCAGTACTGTGTCATTTTATCTTTGACCAAAGTACTATCTCCAGTGGAGACATGTTTACCATAAATAAGACTGAGCTTATGGGAAAATTAATTGATTTTCTTGCAGCATAGTAGGGAATCCACTGATCTGCGGAGCAGCTACAGAACAAGATTGTTATGGAACTTTGCCAATGCCGATGTCCTACAGCCTGAACAACACACAAGGTTTGCTCAGTCAGATGATCTCATCCATCGATGATTAATTTCTACCCTGCACTGATATATAGATGGTAACTGTTGTAATAACAACTCTTTTTACCAAAAGGTACCGTACTGCCAGCAAAATCTAAGAGCCACAAAGCCGCAATTGCATTTGGTTCTACGATAGGCTGCATCAGCATCCTTTTCCTAGTGACGGGATTGCTGTTCTGGTGGAGGCATAGGAAAAATCGGCAGATTCTTTTCGATGTCGATGGTAAGTAAAAAGTCTAAAATTACTCACCGAGCTCATAATGGCCAGATGCTTGTTTAACTTGGTGGAATCAGTTACTGAGCGTGTTGGTTATTTTGCAGACCAGCACATAGAGAACGTCAACCTTGAAAACCTGAAGAGGTTTCAGTTCAGAGAGCTCCAGGCTGCAACAGAGAACTTCAGCAGCAAGAACATGATAGGAAAAGGCGGTTTTGGAAATGTTTATCGAGGGAAGCTCCCAGATGGAACTATAGTAGCAGTCAAGAGGCTGAAAGATGGAAATGCCGCAGGCGGGGAATTGCAATTTCAGACTGAAGTCGAGATGATCAGCTTGGCAGTGCACCGGAATCTCCTTAGGCTCTGCGGGTTCTGCATGACTGCCACCGAGAGGCTACTGATCTATCCGTACATGTCCAATGGAAGTGTTGCATCACGCCTGAAAGGTAAAACACATCAGTTTCTTAAAACATAAATCTGAATAATCATGAGCTAGTGACATAGCCACCATTCATCAACAGATATAAGTTGGTCTTGAAGGTTTTTTTTTTCCGGAGTAACTGACATTCTGCCAATGCTCGATGAAATTTTTATTTTTTTTGATAAAGAGAGCTCCCTGTCCGATTTCCATTAAAAGAAACCACAATGTCTGTTGCTACAAAGCTGCTCAATGGAAACTTAAACTTGAAAAAATGATTACAGAAAGATTTGCATTTGATTCTGGCATTATATTTCTTCTCCTTTGGGCATGGCTTTAGAACAAAGAATCCCACATGACCAGATATTAAACTTCATTCTCACATAACCAATTACAGGGAAGCCACCACTGAACTGGATCACCAGAAAGGGAATAGCCCTCGGTGCAGCAAGAGGCCTACTATACCTGCACGAGCAGTGTGATCCCAAGATCATCCACAGGGATGTCAAGGCAGCAAATGTACTGCTCGATGACTTCTGTGAAGCAATTGTTGGAGATTTTGGGCTTGCCAAGCTCCTGGATCACCGTGACTCGCATGTCACAACAGCTGTGAGAGGAACTGTAGGCCACATTGCCCCAGAGTACCTCTCCACGGGCCAGTCATCTGAGAAAACTGATGTCTTCGGCTTCGGGATCCTGCTGCTAGAACTGATCACCGGACAGACTGCACTTGAGTTTGGGAAGTCATCAAATCAGAAGGGAGCCATGCTTGACTGGGTAAGTTCATTGTCATACTCATATGGCACGGTGTGGTTTCAGGCATATGATCTCATCATACATGAGTCTTACTTATATGGCACTGGCTTTTATTCAGGTCAAGAAGATGCACCAGGAGAAGAAGCTCGACGTGCTTGTCGACAAGGGACTCGGAAGCAGTTACGACCACATTGAGCTAGAGGAGATGGTGCAGGTCGCACTGCTGTGCACCCAGTATCTCCCCGGTCACAGGCCTAAGATGTCGGAGGTGGTCAGGATGCTCGAAGGTGATGGGCTCGCAGAGCGGTGGGAGGCGTCGCAGCGTACTGACTCGCACAAGTTCAAGGTGCCCGATTTCACCTTCGGGCGTTGCTACTCCGACTTGACAGACGACTCGTCATTGCTGGTGCAAGCAGTTGAGCTGTCTGGACCGAGATGATAACACGACAGAGAGTTGAAGAAGGAAACATCATCAGTTGTTTCCAGCAGGACCTGTACAGCAAAACCTGCTTAAAATGGCAAACAACATAATGTAGCCAACATCTAATGATGCATTCTGTCAGGAAGTGGAGCACATCTCAGATGAACTGTACAAAGAAGAAGGGCACAACCTAGTTATCTAGGCATGGTATATTTTACATTAACAGATTCTGTAAGCTGTTGGTACAATAAAGAGGACAGAGCAATATTTTTTGAGATGTAAATTTTGGTCCTGTTTCCCCCTTTTGTCTTCTCTGCCTTCACTATTTTTAGTTTGTAAAATTGTTGCCATTGGATTGCAACGACCTGGCAGTTTCATGTTGTCTTCAAACTGATAGAGCTCCAGACTCTAGTCTACTAATTTCCTTTGTAACTTATAATCTAGCAAATCTTTGTCAAGAAAGTAGTGAACATGTTATGTGCATTTCCAACTCAATGCAACTGACATCATAACTTGATGGCAAAGATCTGCATTAATTTGTCTAGAAAAGAAGATCTGCATCAAATACAGCAGCAAACAAAAGAACAAGCAAGAAATAACCACATCAAATGGAATTAGGCTCTTGAGCGCTTTGATGTTCCACCAGCAGGGTCAGTGATGTTGCCCTGTTAACTTCTAGACAAACTCCACAGAATCAACCCAGCATTGGACCATATTTCCTCACTCAGCCACTGTATGACAGTGCAGGAATGTGGCCAGGGTGCAAGCTATTTTAGTTCATATAGCTGGAATTTTGTGGATAGGTTTGGTTTGTGTTACCAGAAGGCCGTTCCAGGGCAAAGAGCTCCCAGTTTTTATTTGATGTGTTAATTCTGGGGCACGGCTAAATAGCAGTCGCCCGCTAGAGAAGAGCAGCACAGTCACTTTCTGACAGGCACTGTAGTGCTGTCGGAAGGACAGAACGAGCAGGCGACACGCTCCACCCTGGTGTTTTCCCCCTTCTTTTTCTCCCTTCCATTTCCAATCGACGGAGGCATCGTCATCATCGGGGCATCGAACATGAAAAATCTTGGACTTTCAGAAAAGAGGATTTTCAGAATTTTAGGTCAACTTTCAAACATTTTGTTCAAACTTTTGGAAAGAAGACTTCCACAATTTTTTGGTGAAACTTTTAGAAAGTGGACTTCCACAAAAAAAACTTGTCAAACTTTTCAAAAGCGGACTTCCACAAATTTTTGGGTGAACTTTCAGAAAGGGCACTTTCAAATGAAGTTTTCATATTTTCAAAATTTTCACAGCGTTCAGAAATTTGTACAGTACTGTACTTTCGAAAAGGGCACTTTCAATGTCAAGCTTCATGCACTAGGCCTTGAGTTCAAGTCCTGGCTTTCGTAATTCATCCAAAAATTGTTGTTGCCCCCTCTGTGTCTACGTATAGGCCTCTTAAGCCATACCTCTGAGTCTATTCGCGTGTTGACTTCTCGCATCACACGTGAGAGGGGGTGTTGAAGTGTATATGTGGATTGCCTAGCTCTCTCTCCATCTCACACGGCATTGAAAATAAGAGCTGAGAGGATAAGAAGCATGTGGAAGGAATAAGCGGAATAAGTGGATGAGAAAAGGGAAGGGAAAAGATAAGGTGATCAGCAAAGTTGTTCTATGTGTGGTTCTTAAATCAGAACCAAGTGAGCAAATGCAGCGAATTCATCAAACCAGATTCCTTCATTTAAGTACACAATGAGAAAACTAACCTACACCAAGCAGTTGTGAAAATGAAAGGCAGGGAATGAGCACACAAGCGTTAGGCGGATCAGCACACACTGTACACCCCATCTCAGTCTGAATGACATGCTCTACAGTTGGGTGTGTCTTTGAATAATACCCCATACTCACTTTTGAAGAGTTATGCGCCTGTTAAATCACAGCAAGGGGATAATAGGATAAGAGGGTGGAAAGCCTAAGGCATGGTACAGCATGGTCATTTTCATCACAATTTTTGTTGTTCCTCTATTTATCTAACACTGAGATTTCCATGCAAAGTTAAAATTTCTGATCATTATAATAAGGAAATGATAGAAGGCTTTAGAGTATATGTAATGCAGTGAAAGTAAGTCAAAGGGGAGATGAACGACGACATACCAATTGGTCAAAAGTCTCCTGTGTTGTTGTCTGGTGGTTTTGAGCTCACCGATCTTCGAAAATTATAGGAGATGTATGTTACATGCACACGCAGAAAAACTTAGGCATTTCCAGTGCTGCCTATGGCAAGAGTAAGGAAACAAATGTGCTCAAAGCCAGCATGGTACACTGAATATTGTTTTTAAGGATGACTAAAACTTGCTAACACCCTATACTATAGTTCATAGTCATGGTTGGAAGTTGGGACATGTTTTTCAGTGATGTATCCTTGGCAGTCATGCCACTCACACCACCACATGTGAGCTACTAGCAGTTAAGGATGCTAAGAGAATCCCTCACAAAAGGTGGACAATGGGCCAAAGACAACCCTGATACTGGCTTGGCCCTACTGCAAATCAGTCACACAGAACTTCAGATATTATCTATTAAATCTAGGTGCAAAACAAAGCAGAGTGCCACACCATGACATTCACCCGTCGTAATCCTATTCCAATCCAATGAAAACAATTGTAGAGAAAAAGGCTCTCAGTACTCAGTAGAGTGTTCATCACATTACACTTCACAGAATATACATCTAGAAGCATCTGTAATTTTATATGAAACAATAGAGCTCGGTAATAATCTTTCCACACTAAATTGCAAACAGAGAACAGAATTACCGCAACAGCATGCAGGCACAATCATGGTAACATATATGTAGTCCATAGTTATGCCACTTAGAAAAACGGTTACTGTTTTCTGTTAGCAGTATGCATAGGAACTACATGTAGGGAAAAATTATCAGAGTGCTACTGTCTATGATGAGCATAGCTTGCATAGAAATTAAGATAGTATAGTCCTGTAAGCTTTTCTGGAACTGAATATATTCTGTAAGCTTCTCCAATACATCCAGTATAAGTTTGTTGACAGGCTTGAGTCTGTTTCAAAAGATCTGATGGACAAGACTTGCTCAATTATTTGTAGTTATTCACTATGTTCATACATGAAGCAAGTCGGCTAAGACTTCTGAACTTATTATGCAGCAGCCAAGATGATTATGTACTCAGATTATGAAGCCACCATGCAACAGCACCCACCTTGGCCATCCTATCTCAAAATAGTAATTAGCCGTCCACAATCAACAGGAGTATATTTGGTAAATTTTAAACTGTGCTAACCACCCAACATCAAACTATGAATCATCGGTAACATGCTTAAGCTCAAGTCTTTTTTTCTAACAACAAGCTCTAAGTTTGTCAGTAAATTAAGCTCAAGTCTTTCAGCGAAGTTATTTCAAGACTTGGATCCATAAGAACAAGTCATTTCAAGACTAGCCTGCAATAACGCAAGTTAACAGCTAATTAACTGGACTTCCAGTCACAGATAGTCGAGTCATGGAAGGGATAGGTTAGAGATTTAACAAACCAAACCGTATGAATAATTGCAGTGAAGAAAATGCAAAAGATGCCAGTAAATGCACTCCCTAGACTGAACATCAACTTAGATATTTGCAGATCTATACGGTCCCACTGAAACTATCTAGTGACATGGCAGGGTGCTTTATAACTTTTCTCATGTATCTTCCGCTTCCTACATCTTGATGAGGTTCCAAAAGGTAGAACAGCTAAGGGGTGTGCCAACGAATGGCACAAAACCTCAGACTTTGGAATCCAGAGACCCCTTTTGCAAAAGATGTGCACAAAGAGAGCAAGGAGCATCTCCCACCCTTTGCCTGCTTTTGCTATACCACATTGCCTTCTAATTCTCCTACTTTGGGTTTATTCCAGTAATCTAGTTCAAGAAACAGGCAGTTCCTTTTATATGAAATCTGTACGATTTGCTTCAGAAAATTCTTAGTTTGCCTATAATTACGAATTCATTAGGAAAAGATGAATATACATATTCATCCTTAAATGGAAACTAGCTAAAATTCAACATAAAGTGTAACGCCTTATACATTAGTAACTCTCCAAACTGGGTTTCTCAAATGTTTTGACTCCTGTTCAATTAGATGATTCCAACTTACGTGAAAGTTGTTACTCTTGTATTCTCTAGGTGTGCCAAATTCCAACAAATAATTGACAGAAAATGATGTAGAATTTGAGGATTGACACTGAGACAAGCAGCGTAGCAGCAACATCCACGTGCAACCACAAGATGCACACGCGGCATTCCTCGCCCCCACAAATGACACCACTTGTCACTCACTGGATTCCACTGCCACCCTCCTATTAGTACTCCTCACTAAAATTCCAAGACTGACTGCTTCCACTCACTCCCAAGTAAGTTCAAGAAAAGGATCAAAAGCCTCAATCTTCGGTAAGGCCTCTCCACCTACAAGTTGCAAGATTTATATGTTCATGAATTGCAATTTCAACAGCAACCTTTTGGAGAAGGAAGCTAGAAGGACAAGTTTTCCATGGGCCAGGCCATGCGATGGATGCCATGCAGCACCAAGCGCAGTATACTGCTGTGCTGATGCTGCATATCTCTGTGCATCTTGCGACACACAGGTTCATTCTGCTAACCGTGTGGCATCACGCCATGAGCGTGTGCGTGTCTGCGAAACCTGTGAGACTGCACCAGCGGTGCTGGCATGCCATGCAGATGCAGCAGCACTATGTACTGCCTGTGATGCACAGGTGCACTCTGCCAACCCAATTGCTCAGAGGCACCAACGAGTGCCTGTGCTGCCACTCCCAGCTGTTGCCATTCCAGCTGCCTCTGGCTTCGCGGAGGCAGAAGCTTCTGTCACTGCCCATGGCGATAAGGAAGAGGGAGAGGAAGTGGACTCTTGGCTCCTCAGAAGAAATTCTGATGACAACAATTGTGCCAACAAGATAGATCGATACTTCAACCTTGTCGGATACAATATGTATTACGACAACATCACTTGTGACCCAAGACCAGAAGAACAATACAGAATGCAAGAACAGCATGTGCAGAACAGGTACATAGAGAAGGAAGGGTATGAGTGTGTAGTACCTCCACAAGTCGTCATGGCAAGTGAGCAGCAAGAGAGCGATTATGGAACTAGAGGAGCAGGGCAGGCTGCCTCCGTTACCGCTATGACCTACACAGCTTCCATCGGCAATGACGTGAGTTGATCTATTACTTTGCTTAGATTATCATTCGGTGATCTATTTATGTTTTGAGTTCGTACCACTTCAAGGCAGCTCAGGTTAGTCCATTTCTGCGTTAAAATAATACTCCCTCCGTTCGAAATTACTTGTCGCAGAAATGGATGTATCTAGACGTATTTTAGTTCTAGATACATCCATTTCCAAGACAAGTAATTCCGAACGGAGGGAGTATATCAAACAGATTGATTGAATTAATTATTGTCACAGCTCACTTAGGATACAAGATGCAGATTATTTGCCTATTTTCTCCTTCCTCTTTTCTCTCTTCTCTGCTTTTTTCGATCTTCTAGGTCAGGCTTTTTAGCTTGATATTTTCTGCAAGTTCTTTTCCCACATACTGTATCCAAAAAGGAGCTGTCCAACAGAATGTTTGACTGCTCTTCCCTCAGACCTAAAATAATGTAGAAGTCACAAGAAATATAAATGTAGGAATAACTCCCAGAGAACTTAGGCAGCTTGTTCCTCTGCATCTAGGCTTTGAACTGCTGTTAGTTACTTAAGGATCTCAAACTCATCTACCGACATATAAGTGCAGGTTTTATAGTTTGGGGGTTCGAGGTCTCAGTTTCATCTTATTGCAGGGTGTTCAAAACCAGCACTTCTCATATTATTGAAGTATTTCAGTGACTATTTGGCAATTCTATCTCAGATATCTTTCTCATCAATGGAGGTGGGTATAGTACCGGACAACACCAGACCAGATATCTCAAACAGCATCCTGACTAGCAGTGAAGCCATGGAGCTCTCAGGCCATTCACTTCAGATGCCAGTGCACTTCAGCTCCATGGACAGAGAGGCCAGGGTCCTCAGGTACAAGGAGAAGAAGCAGACGAGGAAGTTTCAGAAAACCATAAGGTATGCAACAAGGAAAGCATATGCAGAAGCACGACCACGGATCAAGGGTCGATTCGCTAAAAGATCAGATATAGAGCATGAGGAGGACCACATGCTGTCACCTCCAGCCCTACCAGATACTAGTAGTTATAATACTGTTCCATGGTTCTGACGTAATGAGATAACAAAAAATGTGTTGACAGACACATGGAATGATGGACACCATAATCATATGGTTCAGTGCATTGTGCAAGTGTCCAAAATCTCTTGTAAATCATTTAAGTTTGCTCTGAGACCATATGAAGACAAATCATTGTGTAGTCCAACGTAAATGTGAAGTGTGACATAAGAGAAAACATCTTACACCAATTCCAGTATTTCTCGCGATTATCAAGAGTAGCAACAAAGGTTGGGAATTCTACTGTTAGTAGCATTTTTACATGTCAAGATGAACAACTCTGCTTTGCCTTGGGTAAACATGGAGCATAGTAGTTATTAATAACATAACATATTTTGAACCACATAGGTCCAATATCAGTGATCTGCGAGGATATTAAATAAGAAACATCATGGCTTAACATTAACAGACATACATAACAATAAACCATGGTTACGCACTTCTGGGAGAATAATTACTACTATGGGCTAATGATATGTGCAGGTCCACACACAATTTCGATAACGGTTTACGACATCAGTTTCGAAACATGCAAAGGCACCAGAATGAGATTTCTTGGCTAGTGCAGTATGGATTATTAAATCCTTCTCTGAGAAAGGGGCGTAGTTGCACTACACTCCCTTGCTATGTCAAGTAAAAGTGATCATGAATTCTTTCTTTGAGAAAGGCACATAAATTTCAGTATGCTGTCGCGCTATGTTGAGCAAAAAAAATTGACGTTGTATGTTGACCAATTTGATTAGAAACCTTGCAAAGATTTGAAGTTTGAAGGGGGTAGAGGCAGATATATACACAGCTCATACTTTCCATGAAGTATTGTATCTGTGTGATACTATTCAGTTTGACCCAAGTATGCATAAATGGAAAATGCTCGCGTGACATCTATTTGGGAATTTCACAGAGAAGGACTAGCAGAACAGAACAATGACTCAGGGACATGGCACAGCATGGTAATAATATATCAGCTTTATATGCAATAATGAAACGGGTAAACAGAAACAGATCAACTAATCATCATGCTCCTCTTGACCTCCAGAATCTACACGGTTCAATCAATCCTCGTGTTATGTTCTTGAAAATAATCAATCATCATGTTCCTCGTCAGATTCCGAATCTAAGCAAAGGAGGAAAATAGTAAACATCACAACACATAAGCAAATCTGAGCCCTATATTATGTGACTTAGACTGATGGATAATAAATGACCATAAATACAAGTATATACAAGGCTGAGACTGAAGTGATAGATAATATATTAACCAAATTTAACTTCGAAAAGAGAAACCTACCAGATCTAATGTCATCCCCAACATGCCCTTTAGACTGAATTTGCTTCACGAGCATTCGTTTCATTAAGACAAACCAATATATGTGTAGAACAAGGAGGGAGAACAGAAGACAGTTGAACACATAGTAGTATATCGGCCCATAAAATTTATGTCTCTCCTTGTTCAAAATATGGACAATTTCATAGCTGAAATTTACAGAAGAAATGCACAAGTTTTAGCGACATTCTAGAGTTAACTAAAGTATAGAACCCCATATAAGAACAGAGTTACTGGTATGTACCTAGTGCTCCAGAGAATCCAGAATGGAAAATATATCAGGCGAAGGATCACCCAAGAAATGACGAAAAGAAGAAATGATACATCAGCAAGCAACTGGCGTCCACTGTACTTAGAAATTTTTCCAACCTCCAGGAACACATCACTTGCATCATGAACGGCAAGCACAACTGAACCCACTCGTGCAAATCTGTTAAGAAAACTAATCAGCTCAGAGTACCGAAGAAAAACATGTGCAGGCGTTCCAACAACTGCTAGTATTATTAAAAAAAAAACTGCTAGTAACAAAGAAGCATAAAAAAAGGCAGACAAATGCTTGATCTTTATGTTCTCTACCAGGAGATGACAATCAGCTGGGGTATAACTATAAGATACAATCCGACAAACAGAGTTGCAAATCTAGCTACTGTATTCTCTACCAGGAGAAAAATACCAGCCACAAAAACAAGTCAACATTTGTAAATATCGTTTTACAGTTGCAATCCATGCTTGTTCTATCTATCCATCATTCTTCCATTACATTTTATAAGCAGAAAGTTGTTCCAAATCCACACTTTTCTCAACTATTGGCTCAATGAAGGCTGCCATGTAAAATCTAGGAATGTAAAAGAAAGCTAGTAGCAGGCAAATTACTAATAAACAAGCAAAGCTTTTCTCTAGGGAACAAGCAATGCAAGCATGGATTAACAGTATGATATATGCAGCTATATATGAATTGGGAGTATGGAGGAATGTAACAGAAAGGTAGTACATGCAAATCTTACTAATGTAAAGAAGCAACGCAAATATGGATTAACAATATATGATATATGCAGGCATGCAGTTATATATGAACACGATAGAAAGAATAACCAAATGTATACACAGTTTGTATTGTGGAGTCTGCATTTTGTCATCTATATGTTACAGACCAGCAGGGATCTACCTTCCACATTCATTGGAAGATGCACAGGTTTACATGCGTGCGCAACTGCCCAAATAGCCAAACACTAACATGCACATTCATTTGCTATTGCACCCGGGCAAGTATGATTCTCACCACTTGAATCATGACAAGAATCAGATTAGCTAAATAGTGCGCAAGTAATGATTGCAACGTATAAGAAGACACTAAACTTGAATTAACATAAGCCAGCTTGACAAATATCCAGATAGTTAGAAGCCTGATTACCTGAATATGTACGACATTACAATGAGAAAAACAGATGCTATGTGATGAGTCATTGAAAGGCCAAAGTCTGAACGCCTTGTTTCCCAAAAGAGAAGGGCAATTATTGAGTACATATAAAAACCAGCAGCATACATGTAAACCCCCTTTAGTTTAAACCTGGAGAAAGAAATGAATTTATTAATAATTTGGTACCAAAACAGAACATTCTAATAAACATGGGGAAACTGAAGTTTATATTACTTCATTGTTTGATCTGGCCAAATTTGGTCTCCTGGTCCAACCCAGAAATTTATTGTGCTTGTGAACCATGGCTCGTTGTACGTCACAGCTAATGCCAGAAATTCCGCGGAAAGGAAATAAACGCCTTTCCAGGCGGACTCCTTAAACTTTCTGATCTTCATCCTCTCTGCATCTGTCTCGGAGCCAAGCCTCGCATCCCACTTCCCAAAAATCAGACGCCTGGCTAGCCGCTATACACAAAATACAGGTGATAGTTAGCTCATGAGTTTCGTCTACTATGACGAGTCCGCATGTTTTCCTGAAAATGGAGTAGCTCATAGAGGAAGATGAAAAATAACTCGCAGGTAATAGTGTTCAGGTTTGTTTGCACAATTAAGTGGCCAGGTGCAGGAATGTGTGCATGCAGAAAACGATGCATCCCCTTACAAACCCCCATTTCCTTGACTCGGATTATTTTACCAAAATGATAAAACACGGTCATTAATTCACTGTCATGACACCGTCAAAAAAATTCACTGTCATGACGGCATTTCTTCGTTCTAAAAACACCGAGTTAATCATGACCACACTAACAGATGATCATAGATTTGTAGCAAATAATTAACACGAGAACTCATCGCCGTCACCCATTCCCTTTAGGAACTACCACCTGTACCACTAGCAACAAAATGACTCGAGCATCACCTAGGTGTTGGATCGTGGGGGCAGACAACAAAGGAAATTATTCGAAACTTAGCGGGGCGGGGGGAAACTGTCTGCACTGTCACAACCTCGAATGCGAAGCGGTCGAGGAGGAAGCGGACGGCGAGGAAGAAGGTGGCGAAGAAGGGGAGGGCCGCGAAGTCGGCGTAGGCGGGGTGGCTCTCCGCCTCCCAGTCGATTGACGGGACGCCCATCGCGGCGGCTCGTCGTCCGGGATGCTGGCCCGCTGGGTGGTCGGCTTTTTTTTTTTTTTGGCTCGAAGACGAGACGGGTGGTCGGCGGTCGACGGTGGGGGAGAGGGAGAGCGGAGGCTATATGGTGCGCGGTGCGAGAGGAGGTGCCCGACGGTCTGGGTGACCGGCGCGGCGGCGGAAGGCGACGGGTGGTCGGACCGGAGGCAAGATGAACGGCTGAGCTGGGTTCTGCTTCCTGGGGTTGGCGGCTCCCTGACCAGTACTATTCTAATTTGACCGGCATTTTGGGGCTCTGGAATATTGGACTTTCCTCTTTTGAGGAGAGAATCTCGGACTTTGAAGTAGCGCTCCCTATTTTTCTTGGTGACAAAGTTCCGTCGGAAAATCAAACTACGTCGACGCGATCGCGTGTATAGTTTTGTGAGTTTAATTTCAAATAAAAAACACTATAAAAGAAAATTCTCACTTTTTGGGACACATATAAAGTGTGATACTCCCTCTATTCTGAAATATAAGTCTTTTTAGAGATTCTACTATAAAGACTACATTCAGATGTATATAGACACCTTTTAGAGTATAAGTTCACTCATTTTGCTTTATATGTAGTCTATAATAGAATCTCTTAAAAGACTTATATCTAGGAACGGAGTGAATATATAAGAATATCAGTACATGTGCTACGAGGGGGGCTTTGGCCAAGGGATGTCGGGCTGGACCTCAACGCTGCTACACTTGGGGCGTGTGCCGCGTACCCCTCAATCAGGCCTTGTGAATGTAAGTTTGGTCTATTTGCTCGTATAGTTTACATCAAATTTGCAGCTGACGCGAACCTCAAAACAGCTTTGGGCCTGGTTGAGAAGTACGTGCTGCCCCATGTATCAAACTCGTCTCCGAAACCCGACACGGGCTGGCCACCGTCACCTCGCTCACGGCTTGGTCCCTCTGGCGGCATAGGAACGCCGTCATCTTCGACAAGATCGCGCCATTGTCTTCCTCACTTATCGCGGCGATCAAAGATGAACCTCACTCCTGGTCCGCGGCCGGAGCTAGAGGATTGAACACATGCATCCCTGGGGCTGAACAACCCCTTGTCTTCTGCTCTACCTGGCGCCATGGCCCCGCCATTCTTGTGTATGTGGCTATGGCGCTACCCTGTACTCTTTTATCTCCTATCAATGCAACGATACGCTCCAATGCGTATTCAAGAAAAAAAGAACTTAGAAGGTTCAGGGTGGTAAATGTGGCATGGAGGATTATTTGCGAGCACACATGCTTTGGTGGTTTGGGGGCGGGCATTGCACTCTGTGTGTGCTCAGGGTGAATGCCCGCACTGACTCCACAAAACCCTAACAAGGTCTACGCTATATTCAACAACTTTGTGCAGGTCAATGTGGGAAATGGCAATATATAGCAACCTCTTATGGAAAAGATAGCTGGATCCATGGTCAAACTGCCTCTGAAATCGCCAGCTTGGTGCTGGAAAAAGTTAACACGAGGACCCTCAACTGCAAATTTTAACCGGACGAAGCCAACTACATATGTGAAAGTTGGGTGTTGTTGAACTACAAAATCTTTGTTTGGACTGCGCCACAATATTGAATCTACACTTCCGACCGTCATGTCAGTCAATATTCCAGGGGTATCGGGCACCCTATAAAGCCGGTGGCTTTCAACAAGGAGGAACTATAAACATACTGAGCTCAATGAATTTGATTCACTCGCTTGTTATGCCGATCTACTGGATCCTCTGGAAGCAAAGGAATGTCCATATATTTGCCAATTATAAATTGCAGGTGAACAAGAGAACCTTGATGGCACCAATTCCCGATGAGTACAAACTCTAGAAAGAGGCGGGAACGAAGGAGCCTAACACTTTAGTGAGTAGTTAAGAATTGAGTTGTATGTAGTGAAGTTGTGTCAGTAGTTGCTCATATTTCTTGCGAGATACGGTAGGCTATTGTGTACTCTTGAAAAGAAGGAATTTTAGTGTCAAGTAGAACACCATAAAATATTCAAATCAACTATAGCTGCAAATAACTCACAGATCATTCTTCACAATATCGAATTAAATAATAAGTACGTGGTAACACGTCACACCCAACGTGAGCGCCTAGCAGGTACAATGTATTTCCCCATCCTTTGTTGACCATCACCATCTGCATGAGGACCTTTATAGACTTGCAAAATCTGGATCATAAAGCATCTAAAGAGAAACAAATATACGAGGAGAATAATCACTTCAGTAACCTCATGTTAATTAATACAACTAAATGCAGAAGATACGGTGGCACTACTTTGCATTCAAGTCTCACCCTATCCTCTTGTTCTTTGAACTCATGATCATTATATACAACAGT
Source organism: Thinopyrum elongatum (assembly GCA_011799875.1). Lineage (NCBI taxonomy): Eukaryota > Viridiplantae > Streptophyta > Magnoliopsida > Poales > Poaceae > Thinopyrum > Thinopyrum elongatum. The sequence continues at coordinate 445,369,449 of CM022302.1, read as the reverse complement.
CCACTCCTTCACACGAGCTATAACATATGCATCGATGTAACCAGTGCATGGCAAAGGTGTGTTTGGATCGTCGGATCTGTATCTTTCATCATTGGGATGATTCATATCAACACGCCTAGTCCACGTACACCCATAGCATTGACCTTTAAAAGGAGGAGGGGACACGTGAAAATTGTCATCTAACTAATCAGACACAAGCACATAATAATAACTAGCATAGTGCAAACACATCAAACTAGTTGAACATTGGAAGTAAAGAACGTGTCCATAAGGTAAATACAAAGATGCTTCCGGTTGCACTCCTCCTAACATCATGTCCTTTTGAGATTGGTGCATAATATTTCAGTTATTGACTATATAGGTTTCATATTGCTTCTAGTCATGGGACATCTAGCTTCATGAAACGGACACATCACTTGGAAGATTCATACTAAATTTTGGGTCTTCAAAACTACTATGTACATCCGATGTTTTTGTTTCATTGGTGTTCAGCTCAATCGACATGGTTGCAAATACTAACTTCCACTCATTTCAAACACAAAACACCCATTACATTCTAAGAAAATCCCCCCCCCCCCCCCCCCCCCCCGCCCACCTCCCCCTACTGCCACTTGTAATAAGGAAGTATTCAATCTTGCATTTCTTTGGTATTGATTTTTCCTTATTTTATGCACAGATCATAAATCTTGCCAAGTTGTCCAAATTCTCGATGCTCTACTGCCTAGTTCCAAAAAATCATCGTCCATGTTCATAATCACTACTCGTGGATGTGCATGAACCAAATTTTGATATAATATTAAATAAATTTTAAAAGCTAACAAATTGTAAAAACAGTAACTAAAAAATGCCCCGTCGGTGGTTGCAGATTTTCTTTTGGTGGATGCTGATTTTCTAGGGCATATGAAGTTCAAGAGACCCGGTGAAAAATATAGCCTTGAAAGTGGTGCCCACAATTTCTTTCAATGGTAATTAGGAGATTTTGAGTGGTGCATAGTGATTGCCCATGCATGTGCTATTGAGAACCAATTATAGAGATAGGCATACAAAGTGGAGAAGATAAGGTGTGTGTGCATAACAAGTAGAACAACTTGTGGGAATAGAATCAGACTCACAAATGATGGCACCTTATGGGCTGATAGCAAACGAAGGGCTATTTTTGACTATGTGACCGCATGAGAGAGCATGAATATAACTGTTTAATGATTGTTGGGGTTTGTTTATAAAAATAAATACATTAGCGTAATCTCATCTAACTAACCAGACACAAACACATAATAATAGTTTTTTTAAGGAAATTAAACCCCCGACCTCTGCATCACGTGATGCACATAGCCATTCTTAATGAAGGAAGGCGGAAACACATAAAAACAGCCGAACAAATGAAAGTAAAGATGAATAAATGGAAGCAAAGAACAAGTCTATAATCACTACTCATGGTTGTGCATTGTAAAGCTCACAAGTTGTACTCCCTCTATCCATCTACATAGGGCCTAATGCGTTTTTCAAGGCTAATTTTGACCACATGCTAGAACAATAATATATGACATGCAACTTACACAAAGCATACCTCAAATTCGTACGTGAAAGGAGCTTGCAATAATATAATTTTCACATTATACATCTCATATACTATTATTAATATTATCAATAGCCAAAGGCAATCTCGAAGAACACATTATGCCCTATATATATGGATGGAAGGAGTACGAATTATAATCTGCGTAAACTAAAGAATATAATACCGTTATCATCAGGTTTAAGCATGCCTATACGGTTGAGCGCATACTCTTTGCAATCCCTGCGTGTTACTTCAGCAAAGAAAAGATTGCTGACACCATCGTCAGCCCCTTTAGTCTTTATCATCAGATTGATGTGATAATAAAATCTATTTAGGAAACCTTTCGGCTCACAAATTGCTTTAGCACGTCGAATCTCTATGAGTTCATATGCAAGATCCTAAAATTAGGAACATGAATAGCATTAACAATTGTAAGAAGGCCCTGGTAAGGAAGAATGAGGGCAGACAAGACAAAGGGAGAGAGCAAACCTTTGACAAATTGTTGTCCTCATTGTACTTGTCCAATAATGCTTTAAGCATCCAAACTTTAGGCCTACGGCTCTTCTCAAAATCCCGAGCTTCCAAAGTATTTCTTCTTATGCCATCAGGCCAATAAAGCCCTTCTCAAAAGCCCGAGCTTCCAAACTTTGTTCTTAGTCAATGAAACAATTACAATTCAACATATTCTCAGAAAGAATCTTATGTAAGAGCTTTTGTTTAGCAAGTCCACATACTCAACTATCATTTAATCTTCTATGATTGCTGACACTCACGACACACACACACACACACACACACACATATATATATATAGGGATAATTGATATTATGCCCCTAGTTGGGTCACACTCGACAGGTTTACCCCTACTTTTCGAAAATACTCGTTCCTGCCCAAACCACTTTGCTTCTCTTGTGTTTTTGCCCTTCCGTCTCAATTCCGTCTGGTCAAAGGTGTTTGACTGTTAGAGAGACATTTTTCTGGACCATTTTGCCCCTCCTTACAACTCCAGTTAAAAATAAAAAAAAGAAACAATGTTACACTTACATGTGGGACTCAATTAAATATAAAAGAAAAAATCCTTCCCTCTCTCTTCCCTGTGGGACCCACGCCCCCATCCCCCTTCCTATCTTCTTCCTCCCCTAGCTCCGGCATGGCTCCTCCGCTCACCCCGCTGCCGGTCACCCACGCTAGTGCCTCCCCGACCTCGAGCCGCGGGACGAGCAGCTGCTGCCCATCTACCCGTCGCCGGTCGACAGTGCCTACCCAACCTCCATCCTGGCCAGATTTGGTCCAGCCCGAGCCTCCCGCGGCCGGATCTGTCGTCTCCGCCGCGCCCCCATGCCCCGCGCCGATCCTGGCCTCCCCTGCATCGCGCCGCCGCCCCTTGCCCAAGGATCCCCGCCGCCCGTCCCTGGACCCACCTTGTCCTGGTGGCTCTGGCCATCTGCGTCGAATCTCGGGCACTCCAGCCAAACCTCGCCACCAACTACCTCCAACAACGCGTCGGATCAAGACCTCCTGCACGCCTTGTGGTGGCGCTGCCTCTGCCACACCCATCATGGACGAACACCGTGGCCTCGAGGTTCGGCGTGTGCTCATCGGAGGCGCCTGCTGGCGAGAGGTCGGCTGCCCCCGCCATGCAGTCCATCAGCGTACCGGTCGGCAGAACTGGGCGGTGTCTGGGGTGGGAGAGGGAGGTGGTAGTGGGGGGCGCCGACGGCAGGTCATGCGACGCCGGCGGCATGGGTGCGGCGACACCAGGATGGGGAAAGTGAGGTGTTTCGGGAGGGAGAGAGAGAGTGTATGTTTTTCTATTTTTTTTCTTTTGCATTTAGTTGGGTCCCACATGTAAGTGTCACATTGTTTTTTCTTTGATTCTTAACTGAAGTTGGAAGGAGGGGCAAAATGGTCCAGAAAAATGTCACTTTGATGGTCAAACGCCTTTGACTGGACGAAATTGAGACGGAAGGGCAAAAACACAAGAGAAGCAAAGTGGTTTGGACAAGAACGAGTATTTTTAAAAAGTAGGGGTAAACCTGTCGAGTGTGACCCAACTAGGGGCATAATATCAATTATCCCATATATATATATATATAAACACTATTTTGATCACGGGATCAGAATATTATTCTGATCACAACCTGAACTTCCTGAGTTACAAAGCCTGAACTTCTCTCTGTACGAACCCGACCTTCGGGCTATCTTCGCAACCGTGTCTCCCCGCGCGAATTATTCTGGTCAGTCGTGTTCTATATGATGTAAGTGTAATCTAGAAATGGTTTTTAGCAACTAAATGCCCATTTTAAATAGGAATCTCGCTCATTGGCGGATTTTGCTCTCGAGTCGTGATGAACTTGCGTCTTTTGCAATTTTACTGCCTGAGTCGTTCGACCTGAACTTCCCCCGGTGCTAGGTTGAACTTCCGCCAACTTTGCCCAAATGGGGCTTGCGATATACCGTTGGAAAGCTATGGACACGAGTATCATGACCCAAGTTAAATTTTTGGCAAAATGTAAGCGGTTTAAGAGCAGTTTTGAAAACCGTTTTTTCTTCATACAAAAAACGTGAATCGTATTTTCGATCGCATTTCTAAACCGTTTATCGGAATGAGGCAAATAATATGGCATTGGAAAGCTGCTGCAAAACCGCAAATTCCACATGTTGATAGTTTTCTCTAATTCCCTATGGTTAAAGAGTAATTTGGAAAATCGTAAAATTTCGCAAACCAAACAGCCGAGTTCGTATTTTCGATGCCATTTCTAAACGACTAATCCAATTAAGGCAAATGATATGGCGTTGGAAAGCTTATGAAAATGCGCTACTTTTTCATGTTGAAAGATTTTTCTAATTTTGAACAGTTTAAGAGTAATTTAGAAAACGGTACAAGTTCCATCGAGTTCGTATTTTCGAGCTAATTTTTTAACCGTACGTCCGAATGCAGCAAATGATATGGCGTTGGAAAGCTTGAGGAAATGCGAAACTTTTTGGTATATATTGTTCCTCCCAATTCTTTACGGTTTTAAGTCAAATTTGAAAATGGCTAAAAACATATTTTCGCTGTAATTTCTACAAACTTTATCGGAATGAGGCAAATAATAAACCGTTGAAAAGCTACAGAAAATGCGAAACTTTTTCATGTTGATGGTTTTCTCTGATTCTTAGCCGTTTTCAAGTAATTTCGAAAACAGCGAGATCATTCATTCTGCCTTTATCGCGAAACATATTCTTCGAAAATGCACCGCGTGAAGAACTTGAACTTCTCGGAATGTCTACTTGAACTTCACTCTGTTTTTCACGTGCTTTTTTTTGCTCGTAACTCTCCATTCACTCACCGGAATTAAGGAAATGATATACCGATGGAAACTGCTGTAAACACGCAACTTTCCCGTGTTGATCATTTTTTCATACTAGCGATGATTTTAAAAGTTTTTCATCTGAAATTCATTCAGTGTAGTAGTTGAACTTCCTCCTGTTTTCACGTTGAACTTCTATGACGTATTTTCGTTTGTAATTTTCTCATCCATTCGTCAGTGTTACACAAATGATATTCCTTTTGTACAAACCTCTCCCACAATATATTTTTTTAACTTTCTCTGACCTAGGACTTGAACTTATAACAACAAAACTTTTAGTCTTTATTTTTTTTAATACAAAATGCACACCGTGTAGTACGTGAACTTCTGGCAGTTATCAATCTGAACTTCTCTCGGTTACGTGAAAATATCTGAGTTTTTTATGAATATTAATCTGAATTTCTTAATGTTTTTATGAATTTTGAAGCGCTCTATTTTTAAAAGTTGAACTTCTAGTTATTTTATTTTTGATCTTCTTGTTTCCATTCTTTAATAACAAGGAAAATCTGAGTTTTCTATAATCATCGAACTTCTCCATCTTTTTAATATGGACTTCCTGGTTTTATTCCTTAATCTTTTTTATCAAATTTTGAAGCGCTCTATTTTTAAAAGTTGAACTTCTTGTGATTAAATTTTTGAACTTCTTGTTTCCATTCTTTAATAACGAGGAGAATCTGAGTTTTCTATAATCATCGAACTTCTCCAACTTTTTGATAAAATCGAAACACTTTATTTTTTAATAACATGAAACCGCTTTCGTTATTCTAGTTTAAACTTCTAGTTTTATAAAAAATGTGAAATTCTTTGTAAACTTTTTTAGTTGTTCCTTTATTTTAATTTGAAATTATTTGTTTTATTCTTTAGTAACGAGATAAATATGTTTTTTTTTATAAACTTCGAACTTCTCTATTATTCAATTTGAACTTCTTAGTTTTTATTTTAGAAAAAAATATAGTTGATAATAAGCATCAAACATTTTTTCTAAATTGAACTTCATACTTTTATTTCTCCTAGAAATGAAAGAATTTTTGGTTTTCCATATACATAGAATTACTTCCTTTTTTAATTTAACTTCCTGATTTTATTTCTTTGGTAACAAGGAAAATCTAAGGTTTTTATAAATATAAACTACTTTTCTTTTGTAATTTGGACTTCCTGGTTTATTTTTTTAGTAACAGAAAAATCCTAGCTTGTACTAAATATTGAATCAGTCCGTTATTTAAATTTGAACTTCTAGATTTTTTTATTTAGTAACTGTGAAAATCATTCTTTATGAATTTTGAACTGCTCTATTTTTAAAATTTGGACTTCTTATTTTTTTAGTTTGAATTTCTTTTTTGCATTCTTTAATAATGAGGAAACATATGAAATTTTGTATAACCATCGAACTCCTCCTTTTATTTAAATTTGGACTTCTTATTTTTGTTTCTTTTAGTAACAGAAAAAAAAATCCAATTTTAAATAAACATCGAGCAAAAAAATCCAAGTTTTAAATAAGCATCGAGCCGCTCCGTTTTTTAGATTTGAATTTCTAAGGTTTTTGAACGGATTAAAACGTGTATGAGTGTACTAACAAAAATCTCTGAATCTTTCATCCATATCACACTGAACTTCAGTCCTCCTCAAAATGCATCATCCGCTGCTGGAAAATAGAACAGTTGTTCCTTGCGGTGGTACCACAGAAATGACAGATGATCGAGCTCAAGTCCGTGAATTTAGTAAAGGGAGAAATCCGAGTTTTGTAAAAAACATCAAACCACTCTACTACTATAAATTGAAATTCTTGGGTTTATTGTTTTAGTAATAAGGAAAATCTGATTTTTTTTATATACATTGAACTACTCTGTTATTTTAGTTTGAACTTCTTGGTTTTATTCTTTTAATAATGAGAAAAAAATCAAGATTTTAATATACATCAAACTATTCTATTATTTAAAATTGACCTTCCTAGTTTTATTTTTCACTAGGAGTATTTTTAATGAACATCCAACTGTTGTGCTATTTAAGCCTGCACGTTTTATTTTATTTTTTTAGAAATGAAGAAAATTTGTTTTCCTCTTTTAATAAACTTCAGACTTCTCTATTTTTAAAATTTGAACTTCATGGATTTCTTTGTGTCCGCCTCTTTGTTTTTGGGTACCCAATGTGTGCGTTGAGTGGGAAGCGAACATTTTGAACTATCAGCGGCAGAGAATATGAACTTCGCATCAATGTTTTTTTAAGTTAGTTGTTCATTTCTTTTTAACCAAGTTTTTTTGTTACTGGACTCCCCTGTTATCAGTGATTGAACTGCACCCCTTTTTATTTTTTATTCTTTTTTTATGTTGAAACATTTTTTAGATGGACAAGAAACCTTTTATATCTAGAAATAATGCTATTGTCATGCATGATGGAGCGAAACTCTCCAGCACCAGAATTTTGAACTTCCAAAACTCAAAATACCTTACACAAATCAACAACACAAAAAATAAAAATCCTATACGTTAAGTGCAAGCAGCATCCTGTAGTGTGAATACCCATTTTCATCTAGTAACTCACACTGTACATGGACATGAAGCCAAACCTTCAGCAAGTACATCACGCATACATGCGGTGGTTATTTAACAATTACACAAAGATCCACACTCTCAGAAATGACATCTCCCCACCTAGTTATCATCATAGCTGGTCTTTTTCATCATCCTGGCAAACTCGCCAAAATCTATCTCGCCATCAACTGTGACAGAACAGAAATCAAGCTGAGTCAATTGATTCTGCACTAGGATAAAGTTTCAGAAAATTGAAGCTCTTCCATTCTCAGCAAAGAGAGAGAAAATGACTAACCATTTTTTCATATGCCTCTTGAAAATATTACTTGGATGTCTTTTGGAGAGTGATTTTTTTCACCCAACTCTTTTGGTAATATGCTGAATATCAACATCTGAAATCTTCCCCTGCAAAATATAATAGAGTTCACAACAATGTTCTTACCTGGACGGTGCTTGCACCCCAATCTGGACGACAGCGGGAGGATGTGCATGCCTCTGCCGGCGGAGCACGCGAGCGCACACACACATACGAACACACATGAGCACACACACATCAAACTAAAGCTGTTCCCAACAAGCAAGAGGAATTCCAACAATCTTGTTCGACCTTCCACGAGAATTTTGTTCAACCTGCCCGATGAGTGCTATCCGAACGGCCCGAGAAAATCGAGAGAAGTAGAGAGAACGAATGTGTTTCTGTGCTTATCTACAGCCACCAGGGAGGAGACAAGAACATCACCCCGTTTTGCTCACCTACAGCCGTCCGACAGGACAGAGGGGCCGCTGCCGCAAGCAGATGAAAGGTCGAACCGAGGGAGGAGAAACAGGGGTCCTGGGTTTCGGCCAGGGACCGGGCTGGGGAGGATGGCGCGCCGGCGTGCGGGGAGATGGCCACCATCTTGGAGCGGGGCAAATGGCTTGCCGGCAGCCGAGGCGCGGAGCAGCGAGATGCAGGTGAGGCGCCCGGTGGGTCACGCGCGTCGGGGTTGGAGGAGCGAGGCGCCTAGGGAGGTAGCGCTTCGGCGGCGGGAGAGGTGGCGCTCCGGCGGCGGTGAAGGAGGCGGGGTGCGGCCGCGGCGGCGGTACGGAGGTCGGGGGTCCGGTTATGGGGGACGGTAGGCACAGCAGCGGATCGGGCAGCGAGAGGAGTTCTTCACAACATCAATACGATCAGCATGCTAGTTCTAACAAACTGTTTCCATCCAAACGCAAAATCCAAACACGCATTCATACATCAGAAGCATAGGTTGACTTTCACAGTTAAGCATACGCCCATGATCCATAACAAAAAAAACAAATGCTTGCATACATACATCTCGCGGTAGGCGTGATAAGCAAATCCGACCCAATCAACAATACTATATCACAAGTTCACAGGCACATCTGTACTCTGTACCTAGGGAGCACGACCTGCAGGACGGTGTTCTGAGGGACGGAGGCGAACCTGGATACCGGACGTCGGGGCAGAAGAACGTCGGGGCGAGCGGGACAGCGGCTAGGACAGCGGGCGGCCGGCTCCACGGCCCGAGCTCCTTGCGCGCTGCGGCGGCTGCAGGACGAGGCGCAGCTTGGGGCCGGTCAGGGCGAAGGAGGAACGTGGTGGAGCTTGGGTACAGGGCGAGCGCGGGGCGGCGGAGGGACGCGGTGCAAGGCGGGGGCGGAGGCGGCCGACCGGTGGGTGGCGGCGGCGGCGCTAACCCTAGGAGGATTGCGAGAGGGACGGGGGAGACGGGAGGCGGCGAGGCTGCTGGAGAAGAAGGTCGTGTTGGGTTATTTAGGCCGTCCGAAAATGTGTTTATGGGCCGGTTTGATGGATCTCGGGAACACCTGTTCGGCCCCTATGTAGGTGTTGTGATCCAAATAGTTATTCTAATCCCAGGATTAGAATAGTGTTGTCCTATATATATATATATATATATATATATATATATATATATCGCAAAAGCTTCAGTCAGACACGAAGGAGGATGGGGGTTTATAATTTCACCTCCCAAGTCATTTACCTCAAGGGTAATGTCAACAATAATAACTCATGATTACTCATATCCAAATGGATATATGTGCCTAGATATTTCCTCACCACATGATGCTTGCAAAAAGAAAAAAAAGAAAAATCGAATAGAGACGAACACTATGACTCTTGCATAAAAAGTAAATATAGAAAAGTAAAGGATAGGCCCTTCGCAGAGGGAAGCGGAGATTGTCATGTGATAACCCACAAGTATAGGGGATCATTTGTAGCCTTTTTCGATAAATAAGAGTGTCGAACCCAATGAGGAGCTAAAGGTAGAACAAATATTCCCTCAAGTTCTATCGACCACCGATACAAATCTACGCACACTTAACGTTTGCTTTACCTAGAACAAGAATAAAACTAGAAGTACTTTGTAGGTGTGGATAGGTTTGCAAGATAATAAAGAACATAAAAATAAAAAGTAGGCGCTGTTTAGATAAAGAAACAATTAAATTTAGTAAAACGAGTGTGGATTTGTGGTGGTAGGATTTGCGGAATTGTCCCTTAGCAATTGACTACGTTACTAGACCGATAGCAAGTTTTTATGTGGGAGAGGCCTCTGCTAGCATGTCCTCCCTTACTTGGAATTCTATGCACTTATGATTGGAACTATTAGCAAGCATCCGCAACTACTAATGTTCATTAAGGTAAAACCCAACCATAGCATTAAGATATATATTGGTCCCCCGTCAATCACGTATGCATCAATTTCTATGTTTAGGCTGAAGCTGCTGTCACCCTTGCCCTCGAATGCATAGTCCTATCAACATACAACTAACCCTATGGTGTGATCCACACGCGCGCTCATATGATGGGCACCAAAGGACATCAACATAACAACAAGCAAATTAAACCAACCATAGCAATTCACCAATTACCGATAGGACAACAAAAATCTACTCAGACATCATAGGATGGGAATGTATCATTGGATAGTAATATGAATAATAAAGCACCATGTTCAAGTAGAGGGTACAACGGGTTGCGGGAGAGTGGACCACTTTAGATAGATGGAGGAAGGTGATGGAGTTGTTGATGAAGATGACGGAGTTGTTGGAGTAGATCGCCGTCACACGATGATTGCCCCGGCGGCATTCTGGCGCCACCGGGAGAGAGGGGGAGAGAACCCCCTCCTTCTTCTTCCTTGCCCCCCTAGATGGGAGGAGGGTTCCCCCTCTGGTCCATGGCCTCCATAGCAGCGGAGGGGCGGGAGCCCCTCCGAGATTGGATCTCCCTCTCTGTTCTCTTCTGTTTCGCGCTCCTGTTTTTTGGCCGAAAACCATTTCTTATATTCCCGGAGATCCGTAACTCCGATTGCGCTGAGATTTTAACACGATTTTTTTCCGGATATAAGCTTCCTTGCGCCTTAAGTAGAGCTCCAATCGACTTACGAGGAGGGCACAAGACACCTGGGCGCGCCCTGGTGTATCTTGGGAGTTGTGGGCCCCTGTTTGCGTTGATTCCACCTCCCAAAAATCACAAATATTCCAAAATAATTCTCCGTAAATTTTTATCGCGTTTGGACTTCGTTTGATATGGATATTCTGCGAAACAAAAAAATGCAAAAAACAGGAACTGGCACTGGATCAATAGGTTAGTCCAGTAAATCATATAAAATGTTGCCAAAAGTATGTAAAAGTTGTATAATATTGGCATGAAACAATAAAAAATTATAGATACGACGGAGACGTATCATCATGCACTTTTATTTTTGGATGTGCAAGCTCTTAATGTAAAGGAACGTCACTTTATATTGCCCCTTGTGATAGCAACCTTTATTATGCAGTCTGTCGCTTTTATTTCTTTACCATCACAAGATTGTACAGAGCTTATTTCCCTTACAATAAAAGATCATACATATTTATGTGACACCCTGGTTTTTGCCCTTTTTCTTTTTCTGGATTATATTGCATTTTTGAATTTGATTTGAGTTTGAATCAACTCATTTGGACTTAATCACTTGGGCATTTCTTTGATTTTCACCCAAGTGACTTATCTCACCTTCAAACCCATCTCTTGCACTCTGATATATCTAAATATGACCTTGGGAATATTTTTCTTAAATGAAAAATATTCATGTTCCCCCTGATTAAGTCCTTCATTCACTTCTACTCCAAAGCAACCCTAATTTTTCTTGACCACAAAAATCTGGGAAAATTCCTGAATATTCTTTGGACCTTGGCCCAACTCCTTGTGCGAAAATATTGCATGGTTATTTGGAATATTTTTGCTACAGAAAATCTTTTCCTTTCTGGTCAGAAAGTGTACTTTGTACATGAAGTACATTTTTCCTTGATCTTCTGGAGCTGATTTTTCTTGAGCTTCATTACCCTCCTAAGATAAGCTTAAACCCCAAAGATCAGCTCCTAACTCTCTCTAGAATCCTCTCTACTTAGCTCACAAGTTTCTGTCCAGAAACTTGCTGAGACTCTCTTGTTCAATCTGGTCGGCCTGGCAGTGAGCCATCACCTCTCCTAGACCTAACACTGCAGGGATAAGCTCCCAGACATGATTTTACTCCTCGGCGCACCGCATATCCAGAGTTCACGCGGTGACCACACTCGTCCAGAGGCGCTGGCATGCGTTTGGCGCGCTCCGGGTGGCGCCAGGGCCTCTGTTTCGCCCGTGCGCGCGCCCGAGGCCAAACTAGCTCGCCGCCTAGCGCCGCTGCCTCGTCTCATCACCCTTGACCCCTCCCTGCCGCTCGCCGACGCCGGACTCGCCGCAGCGATCACAAGCACATCGTGCCCGAGCGCACAGTGAGCCCCTGCTCCCTGTCGTCGCCTTCCCGCACGCCCTGTGTTCGGCTGCGAGCTCCCACAGTGGCCGCGTGACCCCTGGCCACTTCTTCCCCTCTCTCTAACCCCTCTCGTTGCTGTGCGCCGCTTCCAGAGAGCTCGCCGACGCTCTCGATCCCCTCCATTGCCACGGCTATAAATAGACCCCCCCCCCCGAGCTCTTTCAGCCTCACCACCCTCCTCCTCTGGCACTCACACTTCCTCTAGATAGCAGCTGCCAGGCCAGGCTGGCCTCTGGCCGCCGTTCTACTCCGGAGCTCGCCGCCGACCCCACCTCGGCGTTCTGCTTCCTCCGGCGTCCCTCGTCTTCCTCCGACCTCTCTGGCGTGCTCGTGGTGCTCCACTAGTCGCGTTGGTGCTACTGGAGCTGCTGGACCGGCCCTGCCTCGCCGGATTCAACAACCCCGACGAGCCCTCCTCCGCCAACGCCTCTGGAGACGACCACCGCTACGCCCTCCGTCCACCTCTCGCCGAGCTACGGGTACGTGCAGGTTCGCCGTAGTCTTGCGCTTCCATCCCCCCTCTCACCGGCGGCAGCCGAGCCCTCCTCGCCGGAGAACCACCGGCAACGAGCCGCCCTCTCTCTGTTTCTCTCTCTCTCTAAACCTGACCACGGGGGCCCGCTGGTCAGCCACTCAGCCGCCTCCCGAAGCAGTATGAGTGGAGGCGCCCCGCTGGTTTACGCCTTCGACGTCACCCCCTCTCTGATTTTTCTAAAAATCAATTTAAATTCAGAAATTTGACTAAACTTTGACCCGCTCTAACTTCTATTCTATAAGTCCAAATGATATGATTCTTTTTGCATTGGTTTTGTGTTGAACTCCTCTATCAGCATGCAAAAGATGAGATTTTTGCTTGCTGTGGATATTTTCTGGTGCATTAAATAGTGTTATGTGACATTTTCTTTTTGCTATTTTAATTGTTTTCAGAAGGAACTTGTTGCCTTGAGGAGAACGAGGAGGAGTGTGACCCTCCTCTGCACTAAGGCAAGCCATCACAAATATTTGCAAGAATGTCATTTCAATAACTATGATTTTCAATTGAATATGGTTATTTTAAATGCATATAGAAAATTCTTATAAAGTCATTTGATGCTAGTTTCATGTTCTTGCTATGCTTGTTCTGTTATCAGTAGCATTTTAGTTGGATAACTAAGTTTATGCAGTAAAGTAATGTGATACTATGCTTGAGCTAGTTCATATCGGTATTATGTTGAAATGGTGCATATATAGTTCATTGCATTTCCATGGCATACTATGACTCGGTGAAATTTATTTGCAAGTTGAAACCTGATAATAAACCAACTTGAACATGTTGTTGATCGAGTCATGGTGCCACCGAATCAAGCTTCCCAAGTGCAACCACATTTGCCTTTATGGGGAGTCCCTTTCTCGGTCTATTGTTATGCCTCTCGCCGGTGCCTCCAACTAGGGAAGGTTATGCGCTTGCGCTACCCTGGCCCGATAGGCAGGCATAGCCTTGTGTGCCCGTAGTTGTTTTGGTACCATGCCCCCGTTTGGGACCGTTTGTTTTGCCACGACGGTGGCCGTTGGATGTCCGGAGTGGCATCAGGGCCACCCATGACTTAGCCCAAAGGGGAGTTGGTTGGAGTGGCCGGGAGAGTGTCATGGCAATAGATTGGTTCTGTCGAAATGCCATTGGTCCACCCGAATGGGAGTCCGAGGCCATGGGTTCCATGGTGTGGGTACAGTGTGCTAACCTCTACAGAGTGTGTTTAATCTATCGATAGTCACGTCCTCGGTCATGGACACAAGTTCGTAGTAGGTCACACCGTGGATCAACAGAAATATTAAATTTGCACACTAAATGTATACTTGTGGCACTGGTTATGTTGATGAAGGTGTTGAGACCATCGAGATGGTTTCGGTTGTGATCCGGAGGTGATCACCTTGGTATGATGATGTTCGTGGTTACGAGGTAATAGAGATGGTAAGCGGGTCTGAAAGGCCCTGTTATGAGCACAATCACTTCATGAGTATCATGCTAGTCCTTGCATTTAACCTGCTTAAATATCATTGTTGTTGTTTGCCATTGTTGCTTTATTTGTGTGAGCTTGCGAGTACATTCAAAGTACTCACCTGGCGTGTGATACGCCCATTTTGCATCATGTTTTCCTACTATTATTTATGATGTTTTTATGCATAATAATGCTTTTTGGAGTAATTCTAATGCCTTTTCTCTCATAATATGCAAGGTTCACACAAAGAGGGAGAATTCCGGCAGCTGGAAATCTGGACCTGAAAAAGCTACGTCAGGCTACCTATTTTGCACAACTCCAAATGAGCTGAAACTTCACGAGAATTTTTTATGGAATATATAAGAGTTGTTGGAGCAAATAAGTACCAGAGGGGGCCCACCAGGTGGGCACAACCCACCTGGGCGCGCCAGGGAGCCCAGGCGCGCCCTGGTGGGTTGTGCCCTCCTCGGCCCACCTCCGGTGCCCCTCTTCTGCTATATAAGTCATTTTGACCTAGAAAATAAAGGGAGGACTTTCGGGACGAAGCGCCGCCGGGGGAACTTCCCTCCCGGAGGGGGAAATCATCATCATCATCACCAACAACTCTCCCATCTTGGGGAGGGCAATCTCCATCAACATCTTCAACAGCACCATCTCCTCTCAAACCCTAGTTCATCTCTTGTGTTCAATCTTTGTACCGGAACTATAGATTGGTGCTTGTGGGTGACTAGTAGTGTTGATTACATCTTGTAGTTGATTACTATATGGTTTATTTGGTGGAAGATTATATGTTCAGATCCATTATGCTATTTAATACCCCTCTGATCTTGAGCATGATTATCATTTGTGAGTAGTTACTTTTGTTCTTGAGGTCACGGGAGAAATCTTGTTGCAAGTAATCTTGAGAACTTGATATGTGTTCGATATTTTGATAGTATGTATGTTGTGATTCCCTTAGTGGTGTCATGTGAACGTCGACTACATGACACTTCACCATATTTGGGCCTAAGGGAATGCATTGTGGAGTAGTTATTAGATGATGGGTTGCGAGAGTGACAGAAGTTTAAACCCTAGTTTATGCGCTATTCCGTAAGGGGCTGATTTGGATCCAAAAGTTTAATGCTATGGTTAGATTTATTCTTAATACTTTTCTCGTAGTTGCGGATGCTTGCGAGGGGGTTAATCATAAGTAGGAGGTTTGTTCAAGTAAGAACAACACCTAAGCACCGGTCCACCCACATATCAAATTATCAAAGTAGCGAACACAAATCAAACCAACATGATGAAAGTGACTAGATGAAATTCCCGTGTACCCTCAAGAAGGCTTTGCTTATCATAAGAGACCATTTTGGCCTGTCCTTTGCCTCAAAAGGATTGGGCTACTTTGCTGCACTTTTGTTACCATTACCGTTGCTTGCTCGTTACAAATTATCTTGCTATCAAACTACTCGTTACTTACAATTTTAGTGCTTGCAGACATTACCTTGCTGAAAACCGCTTGCCATTTCCTTCTGCTCCTCGTTGGGTTCGACACTCTTACTTATCGAAAGGACTACGATTGATCCCCTATACTTGTGGGTCATCAAGGCTCTTTTCTGGCGCCGTTGCCGGGGAGTGAAGCGCTCTTGGTAAGTGGAAATTGGTAAGGAAAAATTATCACTACGTGCTGAAATTTATTGTCACTTGTTACTATGGAAAACAATCCTTTGACGGGTTTGTTCGGGGTATCTTCACCTCGACCGGAACCACAATTAGTTACCCCTCAACCTACTGCACCTACTGAAAATATTGGTTATGAAATTCCTTCGGGTATGATAGAACAACTGCTAGCTAATCCTTATGCAGGAGATGGAACCAAACATCCTGATATGCACTTGATATATGTGGATGAATATTGTGGATTATTTAAGCTTGCAGGTTTACCTGGAGATGAAGCTAAGAAGAAGGTTTTCCCTTTATCTTTGAAGGGAAAAGCATTGGCATGGTATAGGCTATGCGATGATATTGGATCTTGGACTTGGAATCGATTGAAATTGGAATTTCACCAAAAAAATTATCCTATGCATCTAGTTCACCATGATCGGAATTATATATATAATTTTTGGCCTCGTGAAGGAGAAAGTATCGCTCTAGCTTGGGGGAGGCTTAAGTCAATGTTATATTCATGCCCCAATCATGAGCTCTCAAGAGAAATTATTATTCAGAATTTTTATGCTCGGCTTTCTCATGATGATCGATCCATGCTCGATACTTCTTGTACTGGTTCCTTTATGAAGAAGACTATTGACTTCCAGTGGGATCTTTTAGAAAGAATTAAACGCAACTCTGAAGATTGGGAACTCAACGAAGGTAAAGAGTCAGGTATTAAGCTCAAGTATGATTGTGTTAAATCTTTTATGAATACCGATGCTTTTCAAAAGTTTAGCACTAAATATGGACTTGACTCTGAGATAGTAGCCTCCTTTTGTGAATCATTTGCTACTCATGTTGATCTCCCTAAGGAGAAGTGGTTTAAATATCACCCACTATCAAACAAGAAATTAAAGAACCGGTAATAGCTAAAGATGAAACTATTATTTAGAATGTTGATCCAGTTGTTCCTACTGCTTATATTGAAAAACCACCTTTCCCTGTTAGGATAAAGGAACATGCTAAAGTCTCAACTGTGGTTAACAAAAGTTATATTAGAACTTCCAAACCTGCTGAACAAATCAAGGTAGAACCTAGTGTTGCTATGGTCAAAGATCTCCTGGTTGAAAATATAGATGGGCATGTTATTTACTTCTGTGATGAAGCTGCTAGAATTGCCAAACCCGATGAAAAAGATAAACATAGACCCGTTGTTGGCATGCCTGTTGTCTCAGTTAAAATAGGAGATCACTGTTATCATGGTTTATGCGACATAGGTGCTAGAGTGAGTGCTATTCCTTTTACCTTATATCAAAAAATTATGAATGATATAGCACCCGCTAAAATAGAAGACATAGATGTTACTATTAAACTTGCTAATAGAGACACCATCACACCACTTGGGATCGTTAGAGATGTTGAAGTCTTGTGTGGGAAAATAAAATACCCTACTGATTTTCTTGTTCTTCGTTCCCCACAAGATGACTTTTGTCCCATTATCTTTGGTAGACCTTTCTTGAACACCGTTAATGCTAAAATAGATTACGAGAAGCAAACTGTTGGTGTTAGTTTTGGTGATGAGTCTCATGAGTTTAATTTTTCTAAGTTTAGTAGAAAGCATCATAATAAAGAGTTATATAGTAAGGATGAAATAATTGGTCTTGCTTCTATTGCTATGCCTCCTACTGATCCACTAGAACAATATTTGCTAGACCACGAAAATGATATGCATCTGCATGAAAGAAATGAAATAGATAAGATTTTCTTTGAACAACGTCCTATGCTTAAACATAATTTGCCTATTGAAACTCTAGGAGGTCCTCCTCCACCTAAAGGTGATCCTGTGTTTGAATTAAAATAATTGCCAGACACTTTGAAATATGCTTATCTTGATGAGAAAAAGATATATCCTGTTATTATTAGTGCTAACCTTTCAGAACATGAAGAAGAAAGATTATTGAAGGTTCTGAAGAAGCACCAAGCTGCCATTGGATATACTCTTGATGATTTGAGGGGCATCAGTCCCACTCTCTGTCAGCATAAAATTAATATGGAGCCAGATGCTAAACCTGTTGTTGACCACCAACAACGTTTAAATCCTAAAATGAAGGAAGTGGCAAGAACGGAAATACTGAAGCTTCTGGAAGCAGGTATAATCTATCCCATAGCTGATAGTAGATGGGTAAGTCCTGTTCATTGTGTCCCTAAGAAAGGAGGTATTACTGTTGTTCCTAATGATAAGAATGAACTTATTCCACAAAGAATTGTCACTGGCTACAGAATGGTAATTGACTTTAGAAAATTAAATAAAGCTACTAGAAAAGATCATTACCCTCTGCCTTTTATTGATCAAATGCTAGAAAGGTTGTCAAAGCACACCCATTTTTGCTTCCTTGATGGATATTCTGGTTTTTCTCAAATACCTGTCTCACAACCTGATCAAGAGAAAACCACCTTTACTTGTCCTTTTGGAACTTATGCCTATAGATGTATGCCTTTTGGTTTATGCAATGCACCTGCTACCTTTCAAAGATGTATGACTGCTATATTCTCTGATTTTTGTGAAAAGATTGTTGAGGTTTTCATGCATGATTTTTCCGTTTACGGAACTTCTTTTGATGATTGCTTAAGCAATCTTGATCGAGTTTTGCAGAGATGCAAGCAAACTAATCTTGTCTTGAATTGAGAGAAGTGCCACTTTATGGTTAACGAAGGTATTGTCTTGGGACATAAAATTTCTGAATGAGGTATTGAGGTGGATAAAGCTAAAGTTGATGCAATTGAGAAAATGCCATGTCCTAAAGGTATCAAAGGTATTCGTAGTTTTCTCGGTCATGCTGGTTTCTATAGGAGGTTTATTAAAGACTTCTCTAAAATTTCTAGGCCTCTTACAAATCTTTTACAAAAGGATGTTCCATTTATTTTTGATGATGATTGTGTAGAAGCCTTTGAAACACTTAAGAAAGCCTTGATTTCCGCACCT
This sequence comes from Thinopyrum elongatum, assembly GCA_011799875.1. Taxonomy (NCBI): domain Eukaryota; kingdom Viridiplantae; phylum Streptophyta; class Magnoliopsida; order Poales; family Poaceae; genus Thinopyrum; species Thinopyrum elongatum. Next base: position 445,350,607 of record CM022302.1, on the reverse strand, counting down.
ATTGTTCAACCACCTGATTGGAACTTGCCTTTTGAAATTATATGTGATGCTAGTGATTATGCTGTTGGTGCTGTTCTAGGACAAAGAGTTGATAAGAAATTGAATGTTATTCATTATGCTAGCAAAACTCTAGACAGTGCTCAACGAAACTATGCTACTACTGAAAAAGAATTCTTAGCAGTGTTGTTTGCTTGTGATAAATTTAGAACTTACATTGTTGATTCTAAAGTGACTATTCACACTGATCATGCTGCTATAAAATATCTTATGGAAAAGAAAGATGCTAAACCTAGACTTATTAGGTGGGTTCTTTTGCTACAAGAATTTGACTTACATATCACTGATAGAAAAGGAGCTGAGAACCCCGTGGCTGATAACTTGTCTAGGTTAGAAAATATTCTTGATGACCCACAACCTATTAATGATAGTTTTCCTGATGAACAATTAGCTGCAATAAATGTTTCTCATAGCACTCCTTGGTTTGCTGACTATGCTAATTATATTGTTGCCAAATACATACCACCTAGCTTCACATACCAACAAAAGAAAAAAATTCTTCTATGATTTAAGACATTACTTTTGGGATGACCCACATCTTTATAAAGAAGGAGTAGATGGTATTATTAGACGTTGTGTACCTGAGCATGAACAGGGACAAATCCTATGGAAATGTCACTCCGAAGCTTATGGAGGACATCATGCGGGAGATAGAACTGCTCACATGGTATTGCAATCTAGTTTTTATTGGCCTACTCTCTTCAAGGATGCCCGTAAGTTTGTTTTATCTTGTGATGAATGTCAAAGAATTGGTAATATTGGTAAGCGTCAGGAAATGCCTATGAATTATTCTCTTGCTGTTGAACCATTTGATGTTTGGGGTTTTGATTACATGGGACCTTTTCCTTCCTCTAATGGGTATACACATATTTTGGTTGCTGTTGATTATGTTACTAAGTGGGTAGAAGCTATTCCAACTAGTAGTGCTGATCACAACATCTCTATTAAAATGCTTAAGGAAGTCATTTTCCCAAGGTTTGGAGTCCCTAGATATTTAATGACTGATGGTGGTTCACACTTTATTCATGGTGCTTTCCGTAAAATGCTTGCTAAGTATGATGTTAACCATATAATTGCATCACCTTATCATCCTCAGTCCAGTGGTCAAGTTGAACTTAGCAATAGAGAAATAAAGTTAATTTTACAAAAGACTGTCAATAGGTCCCAGAAGAATTGGTCTAAGAAATTAGATGATGCACTTTGGGCTTATCGAACAGCATATAAAAATCCTATGGGTATGTCTCCTTATAAAATGGTTTATGGAAAAGCTTGTCATTTGCCTCTTGAGTTAGAACATAAAGCATATTGGGAAATTAAAGAACTCAACTATGATTTCAAACTTGCCGGTGAAAAGATCACTAGATGAATGGAGAACCCAAGCTTATGAAAGTGCCAAGTTATTTAAAGAAAAGGTTAAAAGATGACATGACAAAAGAATCCAAAAGCGTGAGTTCAAAGTTGGAGAATATGTTCTTTTGTACAACTCTCATTTCAGGTTCTTTGCAGGAAAACTCCTCTCCAAATGGGAAGGACCCTATGTTATCGAGGAGGTTTATCGATCTGGAGCCATCAAAATAAATAATGCCGAAGGTACTAACCCAAATGTTGTCAATGGGCAAAGAATAAAACATTATATCTCAGGTACGCCCATTAATGTTGAAAGCAATATTATCCAAACTATGACACCAGAAGAACACATAAAGGAAACCTTCCGGAACACTCCAGAATCATGAAAAAAAAGGGAGGTACGTGATTCGGTAAGTAAACGGACTCCGAAAAATCCGCAAAAATATTTTTTGTCAGTTTTGGAATATTTAAAAAATTAGGAAAATAAGAAACTACCAGGAAGGTGACCCTGGTGGGCATAAGACACCAGGGCGTGCCTGGCTTGCTAGGTGCGCCCAGGTGGGTTGTGCCCACCTCGGGTACCTTCCGGACTCCGTTTTTCTTCCTTTTGCTTGTTTCCCAAGATAAAAAATCTTTATATACCCCCCGAACCTATTGACCATCGTATCACAGAGAAATCTTCTGTTTTCTTTTCTCGCTGTTTTCCTGACAGATCTGAAAATATGTCGTCTCAAAATTCTGAGGAGGAGTGTCCGGTTTCTTATCAGCCCTTAGATAAAAACATTCTCAAGGACACCTATCCCTACATTTGGTTCTCCGATGAGGAAGATGTAGATGAACCAGTCCCACCTCGTTTCAAGCACGAAAGCATGGAAGCATTATGCAGGAGGATAATAAAGCTCGAGATGGAGAACGATGAGTTGAGGATAGATAATTTTACCCTCCGACGTAAGCTGGAGAAAGAGAAGGATAAACCCACCGCTTCATCACCACCACTTCCTTCTTCATCACCAAAGGAAAATTGAGTATCGGGTATGGGCACTCCCCTTGGCTTGTGCCAAGCTTGGGGGAGGTGCCCCGGTATTGTATCACCTCCACTATCTTTTACCTTTACTTATCTTAGTTTGATCCATAGTTATCTTTTGCTTTAGATGAATAAAAGTTTAGTTCGATCCTTTCTTTTTGAGTGTTTGCTTAGTGATCTATCTTTGTAATCGTGTGCGAGATATATAATAAAGTTTAGTTTGAGTTTTGTTTTCTTTACTTTCATGTTCAATAAAAAGAAAGGAAATAAATGAAAAAGATCATATGCTAATCTTATGGTAAGTAATGACATCACATAAGGAAGAGTATGAGTAGAAAATTTTATTGGAGATTGACAAACATAGCATTGGTCAATGATGCAATTCATGAAAGAATTAATAAGGGAAGAGAAGATTCACATGCAAATACACTATCTTGGACATCTTTTGTGATTGTGAGCCCCCATCAAAATAATATATGCCAAAATTGTTGACGTTGGACAAGGAAGACAACATAATGATTCATGTTTGTTCATATTCACATAGAAGTTATATTGTCATAGATCCTTCAACATGTGGTGCTTGCCCCCATCTTTGCTAGCCAAAAATTCCGCACTAAGTAGAGATACTACTTGTTCATCCAAAAACCCTTAAACCCAAATCTAGTTTTGAAGAGTCCACCATACCTACCTAAGGATTAAGTAAGATAGTTCAAGTAAGTTGTCATCGGTGCAATAAGGCAATAAAAATTGCTTCTAAAAGTGTTAGATCATTTAGTGTAAGAGAAAATTGAGCGTTGTACGAACTTGTGATGGCAAAGAATAAAAGCGACAGACTGCATAATAAAGGTTGCTATCATAAGGGGCAATATAACGTGACGTTCTTTTGCACTAAGGGATTGAGCATACAAACAAAAAGCGCATGGCAACCTCTGCTTCCCTCTGCGAAGGGCCTATCTTTTACTTTTATGTATTTACTTTTATGCAAGAGTCAAAGTTTGTCTATCTATTCTTTTTTATTTTCTCTTTTGGCAAGCATCATGTGGTGAGGAAAGATCTAGGCACATATATCCAGTTGGATATGGGTAGCATGAGTTATTATTGTTGACATCACCCTCAAGGTGAGTATGTTGGGAGGCGAAACTATAAGCCCCTATCTTTCTATGTGTCCGGTTGAAACGTTTTGCTCATGTGTATGCGGTGAGTGTTAGCAATCATAGAAGACTATATGATGGTTGAGTATGTGGACTTGCCAAAAAGGCTCCAATACGTGACCCTTCCTGAAAAGATGATGAATTGTAGTTGCAAAGTTGACTGAGAACATAGTTTGTTGGCTTTCAATAGAGTTTATGCTTTATACTTCGATGTTGTGATGAATGGTTACTTGTTCATGAGAAGTCTATGATAGAATTTATATGATAAAAGTTCTATGATGAAGTTTTATGTAAAAGTTTGTTGCTGTTATAATAATATACATGATGCTTCTATGTCCGTATTTTGTTTTTATCGACACCTCTCTCTCTAAGCATGCGGACATGTTTTTCGATTTTGGTTTTCGCTTGAGGACAAGCGAGGTCTAAGCTTGGGGGAGTTGATATGTCCATTTTGCATCATGTTTTCCTACTGTTATTTATGATGTTTTTATGCATAATAATGCTTTTTGGAGTAATTCTAATGCCTTTTCTCTCATAATATGCAAGGTTCACACAAAGAGGGAGAATTCCGGCAGCTGGAAATCTGGACCTGAAAAAGCTACGTCAGGCTACCTATTCTGCACAACTCCAAATGAGCTGAAACTTCACGAGAAATTTTTATGGAATATATAAGAGTTATTGGAGCAAATAAGTACCGGAGGGGGCCACCAGGTGGGCATAACCCACCTGGGCGCGCCAGGGAGCCCAGGCGCGCCCTGGTGGGTTGTGCCCTCCTCGGCCCACCTCCGGTGCCCCTCTTATGGTATATGAGTCATTTTGACCTAGAAAAAATAAAGGGAGGACTTTCGGGACGAAGCGCCGTCGTCTCGAGGCGGAACTTGGGCAGGAGCACTTTTGCCCTCCGGCGGAGCGATTCCGCCGGGGGAACTTCCCTCCCGGAGGGGGAAATCATTGTCATCATCATCACCAACAACTCTCCCATATTGGGGAGGGCAATCTCCATCAACATCTTCAACAGCACCATCTCCTCTCAAACCCTAGTTCATCTCTTGTGTTCAATCTTTGTACCGGAACTATAGATTGGTGCTTGTGGGTGACTATTAGTGTTGATTACATCTTGTAGTTGATTACTATATGGTTTATTTGGTGGAAGATTCTATGTTCAGATCCATTATGCTATTTAATACCCCTCTGATCTTGAGCATGATTATCATTTGTGAGTAGTTACTTTTGTCATTGAGGTCACGGGAGAAATCTTGTTGCAAGTAATCATGTGAACTTGATATGTGTTCGATATTTTGATAGTATGTATGTTGTTATTCCCTTAGTGGTGTCAAGTGAACGTCGGCTACATGACACTTCACCATATTTGGGACTAAGGGAATGCATTGTGGAGTAGTTATTAGATGATGGGTTGCGATAGTGACAGAAGCTTAAACTCTAGTTTATGCGCTATTCCGTAAGGGCTGATTTGGATCTAAAAGTTTAATGCTATGGTTAGATTTATTCTTAATACTTTTCTCGTAGTTGTGGATGCTTGCGAGGGGGTTAATCATAAGTAGGAGGTTTGTTCAAGTAAGAACAGCACCTAAGCACCGGTCCACCCACATATCAAATTATCAAAGTAGCGAACACAAATCAAACCAACATGATGGAAGTGACTAGATGAAATTCCCGTGTACTCTCAAGAACGCTTTGCTTATCATAAGAGACCATTTTGGCCTGTCCTTTGCCTCAAAAGGCTTGGGCTACTTTGCTGCACTTTTGTTACCATTACCGTTACTTGCTCGTTACAAATTATCTTGCTATCAAACTGCTCGTTACTTACAATTTGAGTGCTTGCAGACATTACCTTGCTGAAAACCGCTTGCCATTTCCTTCTGCTCCTCGTTGGGTTCGACACTCTTACTTATTGAAAGGACTACGATTGATCCCCTATACTTGTGGGTCATCAGCGTGTCATGCCAGTTTCAGGAGAAGTCATACCGGAGTTGGAGTTGCATCGTGCATCGCAGTCTAGACCGTGTCCACGTCAGTGTCCCTGTGAGATGGAGTCCTTCTACGTCGTCTTTCCGCTGCCGCGTAGCTTTGTCGTGATGTTGAGGCCCCTGCTCATGTCTACTAAATAATGTACATATGTTCAGCAGCACCGTGTGTGCCGCTTGGCCTTGCTACTTGATGTATATCGACTCTATGCTTCAATAAAGCGGTTGTCTTTCTGTACCAAGTGGTTGTGTGTTGCCAGAAGACTTGATCTCTGGGCTGGCATTGCAAGGTAAACCGGTCGCTCTGAGCCGGGGTGCCACAATGCTTGGTATCAGAGCCGCGCTGACTGTAGGACACGCTAGACTCCTAACGCGCTAGTTCAAACGGTAGACAGTAGCTCTGAGTGCCGGTTGTATTTGTGTGCTTATGGTTGCTACATTGCATGCATATAGTTTATCTTGTTGCTAATAGACTAATGGTTGTGAGTGTAGATGGCTCTAGTGCCGTACCCGTACCAGTCTGAGCCAGCACCGTACACTTCTCCACATCTTCTTCGGAACATGTGGCGGCGACTCTACCCCAACGGCAATGATCCGGTGTACCAGGTGTATTGGGAGCGTCTGGCAGACTTAGTGTACGAGTACCACGCGGAGGTCACTTTACACACCAGCACTATATCAGGCATCTACACCTGTTCTTCTAGGAGTGGTTACGCTTCTACCCCAGGTCAGGCAGTCCAGATCGTTGCGTTTGAGGCTCTCATTGATCTGCGCTACAACGAGGTCCAGATGCAGCATCATCCAGGTTTATTTTACTACCCGTCCATGTCCAATGATGGACGTATCCGTTTCCCTACTATTGAGCCAGAGTGCGACCGTTCCTCTAGAAACCTCTCTCGCAACATCACTACTAGTTATCTTCTGCTTTTCGAGTTGGCCCGAGAGTTGCCTCGCACTCGCACAGCTCTGGTTGCCGCTAGAGCTGGTTTTGTTCCACCTACCATCGGGTTTACCCCATTTGTTCCTCCATCCTCTGTTTTCCCCACTACTCCGGTTACCCCTCAGAGTAACTCGGGTACCTCGACAGTGACTCCCCATGAGGCTCCTGCTGATTTGGCTTTACTTCTCGCTACTCTCGCTGCCCCTATGATTCAGCCTCATCCAGCATCTGCCCCTAAGGGGGAGCCCCCGAGGCAGCGTCGTCGTGTTTCCTTTAACCCGGAGGTTTCCATCAGCGTCGTCAGTTTAGGATCCAAGACCGAGTCCGGGGAGATCCCAGCTGGAGCAGAGGAGCACTAGATCTGCAGAGTAGTTGAGGTTGCCATGATGCTTAGATGTATGAGTGTAGTAGTACTTGTCATGTTATTTCCTTTCATGTATGAGTCTATGTATAATTATGTTGGAACTTTTTCCTTTATTGTTCGCCTTGGTTTCTCGTTGCTTTCTTTTGGGCTTTGTCACTTGCTTTTCTTCCCCATTTATGGATGTTGCTCATCTCGATGCTTCGTATTGGGAAACATAAATAGGATGACAAGAGGAGGTAGTAGCAGTCAGGCAGGTGACGATGCTCCTGTTCGTCGCTCAGCCCGACAGGCGGGGCATTCCCCCGAACCATATCAGCCACCACCACCACCTCCACAACAACCACCTACAACAGAGCAGATTATGAGAATGTTCGAAGAAAGAAGAAACCAAGATTTACTTGAATTACTAAGAAGTGTGTAGGCTATGGTTGGGCAGAATGGAAATCAGTATGGCAATCACTCCAAGCTGTCAGACTTTCAGAGGACTAAGCCTCCCAGTTTCAGTCAAGTTGTCGATCCTTTGGAAGCCGACGATTGGTTGTGGACTATTGAGAAGAAGCTTGAAATTGCCCGCACCGAAGAAGCTAACAAGGTTCCATTTGCTACACACTATCTTGAAGGAGCTGCTGCTATATGGTGGGATAATACTAAAGCTATGTGGCCTGCGGACGATGAGATTACTTGGGATAAATTCAAGGACAATCTCCGCAAGTACCACATTCCTGCCGGTATCATGAAGGTCAAGCAGCATGAGTTTCTTGCTCTCACTCAAGGAAACCTGTCAGTGAGTGAATATCTGCACAAGTTCAATCACTTGGCTCGTTATTCTCTCTATGATGTGGCCACTGAAGAAAGGAAGATCGATCGATTCCTTGGAGGACTCAATCAGCACCTCTGATGCACACTCAGCATGTTTGATTTCCCCGACTTCCAGACTTTGGTGAACAAGGCCCTTATTGCAGAAAGGGAGCACAAGCTCGTTCACGATAATAAGCCAGCTTATGATGATCGCAAGCGCAAGTTCGAGCCCAAAAAGGATGGACAACCGATGCAGAAGGCTCGTACTTGGCAGCAACCTCAGTTTGAGTTCAAATCAACCTGGCAGCAGAATACCAACAAGACCAACAACCAAGTCAAGAACATTGTGACCAACCCTGTCCGGGAAGACTATCAGTGTAACAACGCATGTTTCTCTTGTGGGTAGGCCGGACACTATGCGAAGCAGTGTCCCAAGAATGGCAAGACAAGTGCACCCCTCAAGCCTCAAGTCAACCACACGGAATCCTACACTGAGCAGGAACTTATCCAAGGCCAAGTGCATCATCTCTCCGCCGAAGAGGCCCAAGAAAACCCCGAAGTGGTCATTGGTATGTTTGCTGTTAATAACATACCTGCAACAATTTTATTTGACTCTGGGGCTTCCCATTCCTTTATTTCGCGGAGTTTTGTTGCCCAAAACAAGTTTTCTTGCTGTATTCTTGAGAAGAGCATGATGGTGCAATCCCCGGGATCCATGTTCAAAACAAATTTGGTATGCCGTGACTTGGAAATAAAGATTCTTGGAGTTGTCTTCCCTGCTACACTAGTAGCCATTGAATCCGCAAGGTTGGATGTCATATTGGGAATGGATTGGCTGACAAAGCATCAGGTCTGCATCAATTGTGCAACAAGAGAAGTTACATTAACAAATCCGGCAGGACATGCAGTGAAGTTTGTGGCTTGTAGGACTATGCCTAAGAAGGAAATGGTTTTTACAGCAATGTCTCAGATATGGAATTAATACTGGTGGTCAATGAGTTTCCATATGTATTTCCTGAAGAATTGCCAGGAATGCCACCTGATCGGGAGCTCGAGTTTGCTATTGATCTCGTGCCAGGAACGGCACCCATATACAAGAAGTATTATCGGATGCCTTCATCCGAGCTGGTTGAGCTGAAGAAACAACTCGATGAGATGCTCAAGAAAGGGTACATCCGCCCCAGTTCTTCACCCTGGGGGTCACCTGCCATATTCGTAAACAAGAAAGATGGTAGTCTTCGGATGTGTATAGACTACCGTCAGCTCAACGATGTCACTATCAAGAACAAATACCCGCTCCCCAGAATTGATGATTTGTTCGATCAACTGCATGGAGCTCAAATCTTTTCCAAGATTGATTTAAGGACAGGGTATCATCAACTCAAGATCAGGAAAGAAGATATTCCTAAGACCGCATTCGCCACTCGCTACGGTCTATATGAATACACAGTTATGTCATTCGGGCTGACAAATGCTCCTGCCTTCTTCATGCATATGATGAACAAAGTGTTCATGGACTTCTTAGACAAATTCGTGGTGGTCTTCATCAACGATATTCTCATATACTCCAAGGGAGAAGAAGAGCATAAACAACATCTCCGAGCAGTATTGCAAAGGCTTCGTGACCACCAGTTATATGCAAATTCAGTAAGTGTGAGTTCTGGCTTAAGCAAGTCGGATTCTTGGGGCACATTCTCTCTACCGAAGGAATAGCTGTGGATCCAAGCAAAATCAAGGATGTGCTAAAATGGCCAGCACCCACGTCGGTGACAGAAATCAGAAGTTTTCTGGGGCTTGCTGGTTATTACCGTCGATTCATTAAGGGCTTCTCCAAGATTGCTAAGCCCATGACAGAACTGCTCAAGAAAGACCAAAAGTTCATATGGTAGGAAGATTGTGAGAAGAGCTTTAACGAATTGAAGACTCGTTTAACTTTAGCACCCGTGTTGACACTTCCAGACATTTATCGAAGCTTTGACGTATACTGCGATGCATCTCGAAGGGGCCTAGGATGCATGCTCATGCAAGATGACAAGGTTGTGGCTTATGCATCTCGACAGCTATGACCGCACGAAGGAAATTATCCTACTCATGACTTGGAGCTAGCAGCCGTTGTTCATGCATTAAAAATTTGGAGGCATTATCTTGTTGGCAAGCGATGCCAAATATTCACCGACCACAAAAGTCTCAAGTACATATTCACTCAACCTGATTTAAATCTCCGTCAAAGAAGATGGCTTGAGCTGGTCAAGCATTATGACCTCGGAATAAACTATCACCCGGGTAAAGCTAATGTGGTTGCGGATGCTCTCAGTCGCAAGCCAGCCACAGTAAATGCATTAATAACATCCTTGCCTCCCAAGCTACAAGAAGAAATGGCCCGGCTCAATCTGATCATTGTTGAGGCTGACTGCACCAATATGTTGGTAGTCACTCCCACTCTTGAGGAAGAAATTCGCAAAGCTCAGTCAGAAGATCCGTTCTTGCAACACCAGGTCACACGGATGAAAGACGGCAAGACTCAAGACTTCCTGATGGATGAGCAAGGCACTCTACAGTTTCGAGGACGAATATGTGTACCCGAAGTAGAAGATCTAAGGAAGAAGATATTAACAGAGGCGCACGAGTCCTCATACTCGATCCATCCAGGAGGTACCAAAATGTACGAAGACCTCAGGCAAATATTTTGGTGGGATGGGATGAAGAAGGATATTGCATATTTTGTCACCTGCTGCGATATATGCAATAAGGTAAAGGCAGAACACCAAAAACCCGCTGGGCTACTTCAACCTTTGCCTGTTCCGCAATGGAAATGGGACAACGTCTGCATGTACTTCATCACCGGTCTTCCCAACACTCCTCATGGAAACAATGCTATATGGGTCGTGGTGGACATGCTGACCAAGGTGGCCCATTTCATTCCTATCTGAACCACATACCGTGCGGATCAATTGGCTCAACTCTATGTGTCCAGAATCATCAGTCTGCATGGCGTGCCAAGAACTATCACATCAGACCGAGGATCCCTTTTTACCTCGGCATTCTGGTCATGACTTCACCAAGCTTTGGGGACATCATTGAAGTAGAGCACAGCTTATCATCCTTAGACAGACGGCCAAACGGAGCGAGTAAATCAAATACTCGAAGACATGCTTAGGGCATGTGCTCTTGCTCAGGGACCCAAATGGGAAGACAGTTTACCCTACGCTGAGTTTTCCTACAACAACAGCTATCAAACCAGCCTCAAGATGTCACCATATGAAGCTTTATATGGACGCAAGTGCCGTACCCCATTAAACTGGTCTCAGACCGGAGACAGTTGTATTTTTGGGACTGATTTGATGATGGAAGCCGAGAAGCAAGTCAGGGAAATCCGAGACAGACTGCAATTGGCCAAGTCCCGACAAAAGAGTTATTATGATTCTAAGCACCGACAAATCAGTTTTGAACCTAGTGAATATGTCTACCTCCGAGTCACACCCATGAAAGGAGTCAAGAGATTTTAGACTCGGGGAAAGCTTGCACCAAGATAAATTGGCCCATTTCCTGTTATGACCAAAGTGGGCACATTGGCATATCAATTGGAACTTCCTCCCGAATTGTCAGAAATACATGACGTCTTCCACGTATCGCAGTTGCGAAGGTGTATCTCACCACCTGAGAAACGGACTGATATGGCAGAAATAGAGCTTGCTAAGGATCTAACCTATGAAGAGAAACCTTTCCGAATATTGGATGAGATGGAAAGAGTCACCCGCAGCAAGTCAGTTAAGTTTTACAAGGTGCAGTGGGAACACCATACCGAGACTGAAGCTACCTGGGAAAGGGAAGACTTTTTTAGGACAGCATATCCTAAATTGTTTCTTGAGCAATCGAATCTCGAGGACGAGATTTATCCTAAGGGGGGGGAGGTTTGTGACACCCTGGTTTTTGCCCTTTTTCTTTTTCTGGATTTTATTGCATTTTTGAATTTGATTTGAGTTTGAATCAACTCATTTGGACTTAATCACTTGGGCATTTCTTTGATTTTCACCCAAGTGACTTATCTCACCTTCAAACCCATCTCTTGCACTCTGATATATCCAAATATGACCTTGGGAATATTTTTCTTAAATGAAAAATATTCATGTTCCCCCTGATTAAGTCCTTCATTCACTTCTACTCCAAAGCAACCCTCATTTTTCTTGACCACAAAAATCTGGGAAAATTCCTGAATATTCTTTGGACCTTGGCCCAACTCCCTATGCAAAAATATTGCATGGTTATTTGGAATATTTTTGCTACAGAAAATCTTTTCCTTTCTGGTCAGAAAGTGTACTTTGTACATGAAGTACATTTTTCCTTGATCTTCTGGAGCTGATTTTTCTTGAGCTTCATTACCCTCCTAAGATAAGCTTAAACCCCAAAGATCAGCTCCTAACTCTCTCTAGAATCCTCTCTACTTAGCTCACAAGTTTCTGTCCAGAAACTTGTTGAGGCTCTCTTGTTCAATCTGGTCGGCCTGGCAGTGAGCCATCACCTCTCCTAGACCTAACACTGCAGGGACAAGCTCCCAAACATGATTTTACTCCTCGGCGCACCGCGTATCCAAAGTTCACGTGGTGACCGCGTTCGTCCAGAGGCACTGGCATGCGTTTGGCGCGCTCTGGGTGGCGCCAGGGCCTCTGTTTCGCCCGTGCGCGCGCCCGAGGCCAAACCAGCTCGCCGCCTAGCGCCTGCTGCCTCGTCTCATCACCCTTGACCCCTCCCTGCCGCTCGCCGACGCTGGAGCTCGCCGCAGCAATCACGAGCACGTCGTGCCCGAGCGCACAGTAAGCCCGTGCTCCCTGTCGTCGCCTTCCCGCACGCCCTGTGTTCGGCTGCGAGCTCCCACAGTGGCCGTGTGACCCCTGGCCACTTGTTCCCCTCTCTCTGACCCCTCTCGTCACCGTGCGCCACTTCCAGAGAGTTCACCGGCGCTCTTGATCCCCTCCATCGCCACGGCTATAAATAGACCCCCCGAGCTCTTTCAGCCTCACCACCCTCCTCCTCTGGCACTCACACTTCCTCTAGAAAGCAGCGGCCAGGCCAGGCAGGCCTCTGGCCGCCGTTCTGCTCCGGAACTCGCCGCCGACCCTGCCTTGGCGTTCTGCTTCCTCTGGCGCCCCTCGTCTTCCTCCGACCTCTCTGGCGTGCTCGTGGTGCTCCACTGGTCGCGTTGGTGCTACTGGAGCTGCTGGACCGGCCCTGCCTTGTCGAATTCAACAACTCCGACGAGCCCTCCTCCGCCGACGTCTCTGGAGATGACCACCGCGACGCCCTCCGTCTACCTCTCACCGAGCTACGGGTACATGTAGGTTCACCGTAGTCTTGCGCTTCCATCCCCCCTCTCGCCGCTGGCAGCCTAGCCCTCCTCACCGGAGAACCACCGGCGATGAGCCGCCCTCTCTCTGTTTCTCTCTCTCTCTCTGAACCTGACCGCGGGGGCCCACTGGTCAGCCACTCAGCCGTCTCCCGAAGCAGTATGAGTGGAGGCGCCCCACTGGTTTACGCCTTCGAAGTCACCCCCTCTCTGATTTTTCTAAAAATCAATTTAAATTCAGAAATTTGACTAAACTTTGACCTGCTCTAACTTCTATTCTATAAGTCCAAATGATATGATTCTTTTTGCATTGGTTTTGTGTTGAACTCCTCTATCAGCATGCAAAAGATGAGATTTTTGCTTGCTGTGGATATTTTTTCGTGCATTAAATAGTGTTATGTGACATTTTCTTTTTGCTATTTTAATTGTTTTCAGAAGGAACTTGTTGCCTTGAGGAGAACCAGGAGGAGTGTGACCCTCCTCTGCACTAAGGCAAGCCATCACAAATATTTGCAAGAATGTCATTTTAATAACTATGATTTTCAATTGAATATGGTTATTTTAAATGCATATAGAAAATTCTTATAAAGTCATTTGATGCTAGTTTCATGTTCTTGCTATGCTTGTTCTGTTATCAGTAGCATTTTAGTTGGATAACTAAGTTTATGCAGTAAAGTAATGTGATACTATGCTTGAGCTAGTTCATATCGGTATTATGTTGAAATGGTGCATATATAGTTCATTGCATTTCCATGGCATACTATGACTCGGTGAAATTTATTTGGAAGTTGAAACCTGATAATTAACCAACTTGAACATGCTGTTGATCGAGTCATGGTGCCACCGAATTGAGCTTCCCAAGTGCAACCACATTTTCCTTTATGGGGAGGCCCTTTCTCGGTCTGTTGTTATGCCTCTCTCCGGTGCCTCCAACTAGGGAAGGTTATGCGCTTGCGCTACCCTGGCCCGATAGGCAGGCATAGCCTTGTGTGCCCATAGTTGTTTTGGTACCATGTCCCCATTTGGGACCGTTTGTTTTGCCACGACGATGGCCATTGGATGTTTGGAGTGGCATCGGGGCCACCCATGACTTAGCCCAAAGGGGAGTTGGTCGGAGTGGCCGGGAGAGTGTCATGGCAATAGATTGGTTCTGTCGGAATGCCATTGGTCCACCCGAATGGGAGTCCGAGGCCATGGGTTCCGTGGTGTGGGTACAGTGTGCTAACCTCTGTAGAGTGTGTTTAATCTATCGATAGCCGCGTCCTCGGTCATGGACACAAGTTCGTAGTAGGTCACACCGTGGATCAACAGAAATATTAAATTTGCACACTAAATGTATACTTGTGGCACTGGTTATGTTGATGAAGGTGTTGAGACCATCGAGATGGTTTCGGTTGTGATCCGGAGGTGATCACCTTGGTATGATGATGTTCATGGTTACGAGATAACCGAGATGGTAAGCGGGTCTGAAATGCCCTGTTATGAGCACAATCACTTCATGAGTATCATGCTAGTCCTTGCATTTAACCTGCTTAAATATCATTGTTGTTGTTTGCCATTGTTGCTTTATTTGTGTTTGCTTGCGAGTACATTCAAAGTACTCTCCTGGCGTGTCATGCCAGTTTCAGGAGAAGTCATACCGGAGTTGGAGTTGCATCGTGCATCGCAGTCTAGACCGTGTCCACATCAGTGTCCCTGTGAGATGGAGTCCTTCTACGTCGTCTTTCCGCTGCCGCGTAGATTTGTCGTGATGTCGAGGCCCCTGCTCATGTCTACTAATGTAACACCCCCTGTCATTAGCTACAGTAATCACCTTTGATAATGACAAGTCAGCATGTTTAATAGTGCATAATCATCATTAGCATCATATTGCATTTCAGCTCCTAACTCAAATTCAAATTTAAATGAAAGTGGAAAATAAAAGTTATCCAACATAGAAACTAAAATGTTCAATCAATAGCAAATATTGCAGAGACTATTCTAAAATTAAAACCAACAATTAATAAATTAATTAGGTGGCACTAACATTACCAAAACAGCAAGGATTAATGCATTTTAATTATTATAAAAATTTGTGTGAATTCAAATTGTCTACAAACCAATTTTGGACAGTGGTAGATAGTGCCAAACATTTAATGGAACAGTTGCCTTATTTTACAAAAATTATTTGGAATAAAAACAAGAGACAAAACAGAAAAGAAAGAAGCAGAAAAAGAGAAAAAGAAAAAGGCCTAAGCATCTACTGTGCACTCGGCCTGCCCGCTACAGTTGCGGCCCAGCCCACCCCCACGTTTTCCCCCACCTCCCGCACTGCTCACGCCGCTGCTGTCGTGCACCTGGAGCGCGTGAGCCAGGCCCCCCCTCCGAGCGATCGACAGCCCGCCCGCGCGCGCGCTGGGTATATGAGCGACCCCCTCGACCTCGCGGACGAACCCTAGCCCAGTTTTCCCCCTTCCTCCCTCGCTCCCCACCTCGCCCGAGCGCAACCATGGCCGCCACCGCGACGTATCCACGGCCACCGTGCTCCTCTCGCCGCCTCTCCGTGTCCACGAGCTCCGCCGCAACGCGCCCGACCTCCTCGACCACGAGCCTGAGCTCCGGGCGCCCTGCATCGCCCCCACGCTGTTGTCTTCTTCCTCGGCCACCGGAGATCTTCCTCCTCGCCGACGACGCCTCTGCTGCTCCAAAACTGTCACCGGGCCACCGTGCGCCTCCGCTGTGAGCTACTCCCCCCTCCTCATCTCTATGTTGCTTCGCACACACACGCTAGCCACCTCTCCACGTGAACCCGAGCCCGACGCCGCGGACCTCGTCGCCGACGAGGCTCCGGTGACCATTTGGTCACGGGCACGAGTCCCACCGCTTCGTCCGCACGCGTAGAGCATATCTAGCCCACTACCTCGAGCTACGGCGCCCTGCTTCGTCGATTCCACCCCCGTCCGAACTCCGGCGCCCGCCACGAGGCTCGCCGCCGACGTTAAATGCCATTCCGGCCCCGCCACCGCCACCACTTGATGCGCGCGAGCGCTAGCTCTAGAACGCAAGTGACCGCGCCCGTTTTGGCCCTCCGTAGGCGAATCCCGAGCCGCTCCGGCGATCTTCTGCCGTGGAAATCGTCGCCGGCGTGTTTCCGGTGACGCCGCCGATGTGGCGCATGTGGGGCCCACTCCTGGGTCGCTGACCAGTGGGTCCCCAGGCCCCACCTTGACCCGTTGACTGGGTCAACCCTGCTGACTGGGCAGGCCCAGTCACTGACATATGGGTCCCACCCCATTTAAACGATTTTAAATAAATAAGTAATTAGTTAATTCGCTAATTAGTTAATTATAATACTAATCAGTCACTGACTGCTGGGGCCCACCCTCTAATTAATTCAGTTAATTAAATTAACCCCTCTGATTAAACCACAGTGTATGACATGTGGGTCCCACCTGTCTGGTTTGACTGGTCAGCCGACCAGTTGACCTGCTGATGTCATGCTTAGGTCATGCTGACGTCACTTACATTGTTTTGGATAATGTTTATTTTAAATATTTAAATAAATTCCAGAAATTAGTAAAAACTTTAGAAAATCATATAAAATAAACCGTAACTCCGATGAAAATAATTTATATATGAAACTTGCTCAGAATTTCGATACGAACCCGAATACGTCCTTCGTATTCCTGTCAGATGCCCGTAGCTATAAGAACATTGAACTTTGAGACTGATTTCGATAAATGAATAGTGCCCAACGTCGATTAAATAAATCCGAATAAATTCCTAAATTAACTAAATCATTTAGTTAGGCAGTAGGACACCCCGGCATATCGTTTAGGCATGTCATACATATTGTTTACATTATTGCCGTGAATTTATTGTTTCTCTCCCCCCTATCTCTCGATAGACGCCGAGACCGAGACGCTGCACGGATACGACTACACTACCGACGAGCAGCCCGTTGACGACCCCTTCTCTTGCCAGAGCAACCAGGCAAGCCCCCCCCCCCCCCCTTGAGCATCTAGATATCGCCCATTCTATTCTCCTGCTTGCATTATTTGCTACTGTTAATGTATGCTCCTATTCTGATGCATAGCCTGCCTGTTTGTAACCTGTTCATTGCTACCTTACCTGCCTATGATAAACTGTTTAGTATAGGTTGGTAGTGAACCATCAGTGACCCCACCACCTTATCCTTGTTGCCCCTGCTTGATCATCGACGACCCGATCAACGTGATCGTCGACCAGAGACCGACACCTCACTTCACACCCCCTTAGTTGTACGGCTCTGCTTAGTTACTATCGAGTGCCGAGGGTGATACCTCGTAACGCACTCCCGATGAATACTCTGCAGTGTAGCTGTTCAATCGTGGTCATCGAGGGTGATTCCTCCTTCTCCACTTCCGATACGACTCTGTCATGCAACCCTCAGTGTGAACCTCGAGGGTGATACCTCATACGTTCACCCTGATGATTTCGTCGAGTGGAAACCACCGAGGGTGATTCCTCTGTTTTCCCCCTTGATGTTATGACCACACGGTTACTTGACCTTTGTTACAGGCGGGTCCACCATGGTGGGTACCCGCTGGGGAGCTATGATTTTCGGGTGTGCCGGAAGGGCACTCGAGTGTGCTATTGTGGCGGAGCATCAGAGACTTTGATTGTCTCCGCATGATACTAATTGACCCTATTGGATTTGGGTGTGTGATCTGAGTGGGTCGACGTGCCCTATACGCACTACCACCACACGGGATAATGGTTATGGGACCCTCTGCGATGTACGTTTCTCCCGAAAGTTCGTCTGACGTCACGATTCACCGTGCGGGCTGATTGTTGGGATTGGGCTGGATACTTCACTGACGAGCTCAGTGTCGCGCCTGCACCCCGGCCAGTCTCGCAACGCGCAGGGTGCCCAGGGCGATGGCCCGAGACCTGTGGGTGCATAGGTTAGTCCGGCGTGCTGACCTCTCTGCCGAGCCTAGGTAGAGCGCTGCTTCATGTTGATCTTCCGAGGACGGGCATTACCCAGCAAGTGTGTCTGGCCAGAGTTGATCGAGCGTGTTGGGTAACAGTAGTGCACCCCTGCAGGGATGAATCTTCTATCGATAGCCGGTCCTATGGTAAAGGACGCTCAGTTTGTGTATTCCGATCTACTACTTGAACTGGATACTTGTTACTTAATTGAAGCTTCGGGATCGCTTTCTCGCTTGGGAGTCGAGGAAGGATCTTTAAGCTGTACTTCAACATGTTTGCTAAATAAAATGCTATTCTACTATCTTCTACTGCTGCAAGATGATGGCCTTGTGAAGATGTTTGAAGATGCTAGTCTTCGATAGGACTAGGCCTTCTCTCTATTCTGGCATTTCTGCAGCCCAGTCCACTTATACAACCTTTCTCCATTGATAATGTTGCATATGTAGTATAGATCCTTGCTTGCTGAGTACTTCGGATGAGTACTCACGGTTGCTTTACTTCCTCTTTTCCCCATATACCCCAGCTTGGTGATACATCAGACGATGGAGTCCAGGAGCCAGATGCCACCACCGGAGCTTACTACCAGGAGGGTCCAGAGGGCACTTACTACTGGATCGAGCCAGCTGACCAGGAGTAGGATCGGAGGCTCCCAGGCAGGAGGCCAACGCCTTTCGATCTAGTGTTGCTGTTTGTGCTAGCCTTCTTAAGGCAAAACTTGTCTAACTATGTCTGTACTCAGATAATATTTGTATGACTGACTTATGTATTCGGATCTTCGGATACCTGGTCTGTAATATTGTGGATCTCCATTTAAATTGTGTTAGAGTTGTGTTGTGATATCTTCCCGTGAGTCCCTGTGCTTGATCGTACATGTTTGCGTGTATGATTAGTGTACGATTGAGTCGGGGGTGTCACAAGTTGGTATCAGAGTCGACTGCCTGTAGGAAGCCCCCTTCCAATTCCTTGGCCGAAGTTGAGTCTAGAAACCGAAAAACTAATTTACTAACTTGGCTGTGTGGCTTACGGGCCCACGTCGCCAACTGGGTGGTATTAGGATCTTTTATTCCTCGTCTATACTCTGGGACTCTGATCTCTCTTCTACTCGGGTTAAATAAATTTTACTAACGCCGACACTTAGGATCTCGTAAATCCCGTCTACCCGAAGAGCTGGATATCTGTGCGATTTCCCTGTCATTGATCTGATTAGTCTGATAATCATTTTCCTTTCCATTGTTTTGTTTAACCTTTCTCTCCGAGTTGTGTTAAACTTCTCATTGTCATTTGACAAATCTGAATTTCCTCTGTTTCAGATGGACCGTTTGTTTCCACCACGTCCTACGACACAGCTTGTGCTTCGCACTTGGGCTCGTGATGCCCCTGGGTTTCCAGCTGTCTTGATCGCTCTCATGACCAGACTTGGCTACCGTTGGTACCCTGAGTACTTGGTTTATGAGGATTACCGCGAGTTCAATCAGGAGCAGTACCATGCTGACGTTCGTATCTATGATCAGCAAAATGACTCAGACATCGAGCTACACCTTTTCCACGGTATCGGCATGACGATTGAGATGGCAGTCCATGATGCCGCCTACTCTGCTGTCGCACGTCTCCGAGGACAGTTCAGCGATATCTTGGATGACTCTGAGTTCTGATACATTCCGTATGCCCCTGCTGGAGATGCTACTGGATACTACACAGCTATCTGTGCCCCGTACAAGCATCGCCGATACGACCCGCGCGTTCTGATTCAGTGCACTCAGGCTCTGGATCGCACTGTTCGGGCTCTTGCCGTCGAGTTGGTTGCCACTCGAGCACGTCTCTACGATGCTATGATGCAGTTGCTACCCGCTGTTCGCGCAGGGATACATCCTGAGCACATCCTTTACCCGCGCAGGACTCAGATGTATGCTAGTATTGATTGGCCTGCTGTTGGAGGTCATACACCTGCACGTGGACCTCTTCTTACAACTCGAGACCGGATTCTGCATCAAAGTGCACATGGAGCGCAGGATCCTTCCGTGACGAACATTCGTCGTCCGCACTTGCAGTTACCCCGTTTCGGTGGTTTTCTCCGACGTTAATGTAGCCTTTGCTATGTCTCGTTGTGTACTTCCTTACTGCGTGCCTGCGCGCCGCCTAGTATGTCTAGCTTTTGAATTTGCGCCGTTATGCTATCCGCATGTACCCGACTCTGTGTATGGATCTGTATGTCTTAATTGACTACTGTTATGTATCTGTTACACTACTTAAATTGTTGTCGAGTTACATCATGTTTGTCACTAAACGCTCGCAATTGCTTTTACTAAACTACCCCCTATTGATACTTAGCAGGATGGTTAGACCAGGTGGTCGTGGTCGTGGTACCCCTGAGCACCCACCACCGCCAGACTATATGGCAGCCATGATGCAACAATTTGAGCTCAACCGCCAATTCATGACTGGAATCATGGCTCAGTTTCCGCATCAGAACAACCAGAACCAGAACCCAGCTTCAATAACTTTGACAGAGTTTATGCGACTCAACCCAACGCAGTTCCGCAACTCTGACAAGCCACTGGATGCGGATGACTGGCTCCGCGACATCACTCATGAGATGGAGTCTGCTAATGTTGCCCCTGCCAACTTCGTCAACTTCGCGGCCTTTTTCTTAAAGGGACCCGCAGCACAATGGTGGGACACACACAAGCGTACTCTGCCTATTGGAACAGTCATCACCTGGTATGAGTTCCAGGCTGCTTTCCGTACACGTTACATCCCTCAGGCAATTATGGAATGCATGAAGACCCAGTTCCGTAACCTCACTCAGGGCAACAAGACCGTCGAAGCTTATCAGCGGGAATTTCTAGACCTCTCCCGCTATGCTGAAGAAGACATCGCCACAGATGCCCGAAGACAAGAGAAGTTCCGTAGTGGACTACACCCCGACCTCAAGCTTGCACTTGCTGCTCAAGACTTCAATGACTTTTCAACTCTAACGAACAAGGCTATTCTTGTTGAGACCGCTCAGATGGAATACAAGGACTCGCAAAAGCGCTATCGTGATGCTGGCTCATCTTCGGGCTCAGCACAGAAGCGTCGAGTTTGGATTCCCAACAATGCGATCCGTTCTAATGCCTCTGCGCCAAAGAACAACTATGCTGCCCCACGTCTACCTCCTCCACCACCGAGGCAGCCAAAAGCTCAAGCTATTCAGAACAATGCTCCTCTTCGTCCTGAAGATGGTCTATGCTTCAAGTGCCGCAAACCAGGTCACCAGGCTAAAGACTGCCGCCAGAATCAGAATCAGTTAGCCTTTCCTCGTGCTGGCCATGGCAATGGTCGTGGTAACAATCAGACCCGCAACTATAATACCGGGGTTGCTGCACATGGTCGTGGACACGCTTACAACATTGACATTGAAGAAGTCCAGGATCAACCTGCTACTGTGATGGGTACCCTTCTTGTTAACTCAGTACCTGCTTCTGTTTGATTCAGGAGCATCACATTCATTCATCTCTGGAAAATTTGCATTTATGCATGGCATTCGATATGAGAAAATGCATACTCCGTTAGTCATTAAAACTCCCGGAGGTCACTGTCATGCTGACGTGATAGCACCTAACATTACCGTCGAAATTAAAGGGTTGGAATTCCTTGCCTCGCCCATCGTCTTGAAGTCTTCCACCATAGACCTCATTCTTGGAATGGATTGGTTGAAAGCTCACATTGCTTTGATCAATTGTGCCACTAAAGTCGTCCAACTTCTTCACCCCTCCGACGAGATAGTAAACTATACCGCCGGCATTACACGGGACGCTGAAGCTCAGATATATGTTCTGAATGCTTTGAACGCCTCACCTCTGGAAGGGATCGAGAACGTTCCTGTCGTTTGAGATTTTCCAGACGTCTTTCCAGAAGAACTTCCAGGAATACCCCCGGCTAGAGCTGTCGAGTTTGTCAGTGACTTGAAGCCTGGCACTGTCCCTATTGCCAAGCGACCTTATAAGATGCCTCCGCATCACCTACTCAAGCTTAAGGAAGAAATCGACAAGTCGCTTAAGAGTGGTTTCATCCGCCCCAGTTCCTCTGCTTGGGGAGCACCTTCACTCTTCGTTAAGAAGAAGGATGGAACTAACCGTTTGGTTCAGGATTATCGGCCCATTAACCAAGCCACAATCCAGAATAAATACCCACTGCCCCGGATCAATGATCTTTATGATCAACTCGCTGGATCATCGGTGTTCTCTAAACTCGACTTGAGGTTGGGTTATCACCAGATCCGTGTCCGTGAAGAGGATATTCCCAAGACTGCATTTGTCACTCGTTATGGCTCCTATGAATACACCGTCATGTCATTCGGCCTAACGAATGCCCCAGCTACGTTCTCCCGTCTGATGAATTATATATTCATGGATTACCTCGACAAATTCATCGTGGTTTATTTGGATGATATCCTGATATATTCTAAGAATAGAAAAGAACATGTTGAACACCTCCGTTTGGTGCTAGAAAGGCTTCGAGAACACCAGTTGTATGCCAAGTATTCCAAATGTGAATTTTGGCTTTCTGAAGTAACTTACCTTGGTCATGTGATTTCCAAGGATGGAATTGCTGTTAACCCCGAACGAGTTCAGGCTATTCTTGACTGGACTCCCCCGAAGAATGTTAAGCAAGTTAGAAGTTTTCTCGGACTTGCAAGTTATTGCCGTCGATTCGTTGAGAACTTTTCCAAGATTGCAAAACCATTGACAAATCTGCTTCACAAAGGTGTTAAATTTGAGTGGACAGAAAAATGTCAAGAAAGCTTTCAGACACTAAAAGATAAATTGACATCTGCCCCAGTATTAGCACCCCCGGATTCCCAAAAGGATTTCGTGCTATACTGCGATGCCTCCCGTCAAGGATTAGGCTGTGTCCTAATGCAAGAACACAAGGTGATTGCTTATGCCTCCCGATAATTGTGTCCTCACGAAGAAAATTACCCAGTGCACGATCTCGAATTTTCTGCGGTTATTTATGCCCTGAAGCTATGGCGACATTACCTTCTCGGTAACCGTTGCGAGATATATACGGATCATCAAAGTTTGAAGTATTTATATACTCAACCAGATCTGAACCTTCGTCAACAAAGATGGCTCGAGACAATAGCCGATTATGATATGAATATCTCATATACCCCTGGCAAGGCAAATGTAATGGCCGATGCTTTGAGTCGCAAGGCTTATTGCAGCAACCATGTGGTTCAGGAATCACAACCTATGCTTTATGAAGAGCTTCGTAAATTGAACCTCCATATTGTTCCACAGGGTTATCTCAATACCCTAGTTGTCGAACCAGATTTAGAACAAAGCATCAAGACTATGCAACGGTACGACTCTGAAGTTGAAAGGATCAAGCGATACCTTGAAAAAGGAAAACCGTCGGAGTTCCATCTTGATAATGATGGGATCCTATTTTTCCAACACCGTCTCTTCGTACCTAAGTTCAAAGATGAGAGAGAACATGTTATGATGGAAGCTCATGACACTCCTCTGTCAATTCATCCTGGTAGCACAAAGATGTACCGTGACATTTGTCAGAGATACTGGTGGCCTAATATGAAGCGAGATATTGCTCGTTATGTTTCTGAGTGTGACGTTTGCCGCCGCATTAAAGCTCAACATCAAAGGCCCGCAGGAACTCTGCAACCCCTTGCAATTCCTGAATGGAAATGGGACAAGGTCCAAATGGATTTCATTACTGGTTTTCCCAAATCCCAGAAGGGTCATGATGCTATTTTTGTCGTCATTGACCGATTCTCTAAGGTTGCTCACTTTCTGCCAGTTAAAGAGACAATCACTGCTAGCCAGTTAGCAGACTTGTATGTTTCCCGAATTGTGTCACTCCACGGTGTTCCGTTGGAGATCCGTTCTGATCGTGGCAGCCTCTTCACCTCCAGATTCTGGAATAGTTTCCAAGAAGCTATGGGAACACATCTGTCTTTCAGCACTGCTTTTCACCCTCAGTCACAGGGTCAAGTTGAACGAGTTAATCAAGTGCTCGAAGATATGCTTCGAGCGTGCGTCATCTCCTTCGGTAAGAAATGGGAGGAATCTCTCCCGTATGCCGAATTCTCTTACAACAATAGCTATCAGGCTAGTTTGAAGATGGCACCGTTTGAAGTTCTATACGAACGTAAGTGTCGAACCCCTCTGAATTGGTCGGAAACTGGGGAACGCTCACTCATCGGACCGGACATTATTCAGCAAGCAGAAGACCAAGTCCGCATTGTCCGTGAACATTTGAAAACTGCTCAGTCTCGTCAGAAGAGCAACTATGACCGAAAGCACCAGGAAATAGTCTATCAACCTGGCGAGCAAGCTTACCTCCGCGTCACTCCGTTGAAAGGCACTCATAGGTTTGGAATTAAAGGCAAGTTAGCTCCTCGCTACATTGGCCCGTTCCGTATTCTTGCCCGTCAAGGGGAGGTGGCATATCAATTGCAATTGCCGCCAAATCTTTCTCAAGTACATGACGTCTTTCATGTATCCCAACTCCGTCGCTGCTTCAAGGATCCTATTCGAGCTGTGGATCACGAAGTGCTTGAATTACGGGAAGATCTGTCTTATCCAGAATATCCCATCCGTGTTCTTGATGAAGCTGAACGTCGGACTTGTCAAAAGTCAATCAAATTCCTCAAGGTCCAGTGGTCAAATCATTCTGAAGATGAGGCCACTTGGGAACGCGAGAATCGTCTTCGCGAAGAATACCCCTCTTTCTTTCAGTCTTCCTCCTAATTCTCGGGGCGAGAATTCTTGATAGATGAGGAGAATTGTAACACCCCCTGTCATTAGCTACAGTAATCACCTTTGATAATGACAAGTCAGCATGTTTAATAGTGCATAATCATCATTAGCATCATATTGCATTTCAGCTCCTAACTCAAATTCAAATTTAAATGAAATTGGAAAATAAAAGTTATCCAACATAGAAACTAAAATGTTCAATCAATAGCAAATATTGCAGAGACTATTCTAAAATTGAAACCAACAATTAATAAATTAATTAGGTGGCACTAACATTACCAAAACAGCAAGGATTAATGCATTTTAATTATTATAAAAATTTGTGTGAATTCAAATTGTCTACAAACCAATTTTGGACAGTGGTAGATAGTGCCAAACATTTAATGGAACAGTTGCCTTATTTTACAAAAATTATTTGGAATAAAAACAAGAGACAAAACAGAAAAGAAAGAAGCAGAAAAAGAGAAACAGAAAAAGGCCTAAGCATCTACTGTGCACTCGGCCTGCCCGCTACAGCCGCGGCCCAGCCCACCCCCGCGTTTTCCCCCACCTCCCGCACTGCTCACGCCGCTGCTGTCGAGCACCTGGAGCGCGTGAGCCAGGCCCCCCCCTCCGAGCGATCGACAGCGTGCCCGCGCGTGCGCTGGGTATATGAGCGACCCCCTCGACCTCGCGGATGAACCCTAGCCCAGTTTCCCCACCTTGCCCGAGCGCAACCATGGCTGCCACCGCGACGTAGCCAAGGCCACCGTGCTCCTCTCGCCGCCTCTCCGTGTCCACGAGCTCCGCCGCCTCTCCATGTCCACGAGCTCCGGGTGCCCTGCATCGCCCCCACGCCGTCGTCTTCTTCCTCGGCCACCGGAGATCTTCCTCCTCACCGACGACGCCTCTGTTGCTCCAAAATTGTCACCGGGCCACCGTGCGCCTCCGCTGTGAGCTACTCCCCCCTCCTCATCTCTTTGTTGCTTCGCACGCACGTGCTAGCCACCTCTCCACGTGAACCCGAGCCCGACGCCGCGGACCTCGTCGCCTACGAGGCTCCGGTGACCATTTGGTCACGGGCACGAGTCCCACCGCTTCGTCCGCACGCGTAGAGCATATCTAGCCCACTACCTTGAGCTACGGCGCCCTGCTTCGTCGATTCCACCCCCGTCCGAACTCCGGCGCCCGCCGCGAGGCTCGCCGCCGACGTTACACGCTGTTTCCGGCCCCGCCACCGCCACCACTTGACGCGCGCGAGCGCTAGCTCTAGAACGCAAGTGACCGCGCCCGTTTTGGCCCTCCATAGGCGAATCCCGAGCCGCTCCGGCGATCTTCCGTCGCGGAAATCATCGCCGGCGTGTTTCCGGTGACGCCGCCGACGTGGTGCATGTGGGGCCCACTCCTGGGTCGCTGACCAGTGGGTCCCCAGGCCCCACCTTGACCCGTTGACTGGGTCAACCCTGCTGACTAGGCAGGCCCAGTCACTGACATATGGGCCCCACCCCATTTAAACGATTTTAAATAAATAAGTAATTAGTTAATTAGCTAATTAGTTAATTATAATACTAATCAGTCACTGACTGCTGGGGCCCACCCTCTAATTAATTCAGTTAATTAAATTAACCCCTCTGATTAAACCACAGTGTATGACATGTGGGTCCCACCTGTCTGGTTTGACTGGTCAGCCGACCAGTTGACCTGCTGACATCATGCTTAGGTCATGCTGATGTCACTTACACTGTTTTGGATAATGTTTATTTTAAATATTTAAATAAATTCCAGAAATTAGTAAAAACTTTAGAAAATCATATAAAATAAACCGTAACTC
The DNA here is from genome assembly GCA_011799875.1 of Thinopyrum elongatum. NCBI lineage: Eukaryota > Viridiplantae > Streptophyta > Magnoliopsida > Poales > Poaceae > Thinopyrum > Thinopyrum elongatum. The sequence goes on along the minus strand of CM022302.1, from coordinate 445,324,073 downwards.
CGATGAAAATAATTTATATATGAAACTTGCTCAGAATTTCGATACGAACCCGAATACACCCTTCGTATTCCTGTCACACGCCCGTAGCTATAAGAACATTGAACTTTTAGACCGATTTCGATAAATGAATAGTGCCCAACGTCGATTAAATAAATCCGAATAAATTCCTAAATTAACTAAATCATTTAGTTAGACAGTAGGACACCCCGGCATATCGTTTAGGCATGTCATACATATTGTTTGCATTATTGCCGTGAATTTATTGTTTCTCTCCCCCTCCTTCTCTCTCGATAGACGCCGAGACCGACGACGCTGCACCTGGATACGACTACACTACCGACGAGCAGCCCGTTAACGACCCCTCTCTCTTGCCAGAGCAACCAGGCAAGCCCCCCCCCTTGAGCATCCAGATATCGCCCATTCTATTCTCCTACTTGCATTAGATTTTGCTACTGTTAATGTATGCTCCTATTCTGATGCATAGCCTGCTGTTGTAACCTGTTCATTGCTACCTTACCTGCCTATGATAAACTGTTTAGTATAGGTTGGTAGTGAACCATCAGTGACCCCACCACCTTATCCTTGTTGCCCCTGCTTGATCATCGACGACCCGATCAACGTGATCGTCGACCAGAGACCGACACCTCACTTCACACCCCCTTAGTTGTACGACTCTGCTTAGTTACTATCGAGTGCCGAGGGTGATACCTCGTAACGCACTCCCGATGAATACTCTGCAGTGTAGCTGTTCGATCATGGTCATCGAGGGTGATTCCTCCTTCTCCACTTCCGATACGACTCTGTCGTGCAACCCTCAGTGTGAACCTCGAGGGTGATACCTCATACGTTCACCCTGATGATTTCGTCGAGTGGAAACCGCCGAGGGTGATTCCTCGGGTTTTCCCCTTGATGTTATGACCACACGGTTACTTGACCTTTGTTACAGGCGGGTCCACCCTGGTGGGTACCCGCTGGGGAGCTATGATTTTTGGGTGTGCCGAAAGGGCACTCGAGTGTGCTATTGTGGCGGGGCATCAGAGACTCTGATTGTCTCCGTGTGGTACTAATTGAGCCTATTGGATTTGGGTGTGTGATCTGAGTGGGTCGACGTGCCCTATACGCACTACCACCACGCGGGATAATGGTTATGGGACCCTCTGCGATGTACGTTTCTCCTGAAAGCTCGTCTGACGTCACGATTCACCGTGCGGGCTGATTGTCGGGATTGGGCTGGATACTTCACTGACGAGCTCAGTTTCGCGCCTGCACCCCGGCCAGTCTCGCAACGCGCAGGGTGCCCAGGGCGATGGCCCGAGACCTCTGGGTGCATAGGTTAGTCCGGCGTGCTGACCTCTTTGCCGAGCCTAGGTAGAGCGCTGCTTCGTGTTGATCTTCCGAGGACGGGCATTACCCAGCAAGTGTGTCCGGCCAGAGTTGATCAAGCGTGTTGGGTAACAGTAGTGCACCCCTGCAGGGATGAATCTTCTATCGATAGCCGGTCCTACGGTAAAGGACGCTCAGTTTGTGTATTCCGATCTACTACTTGAACTGGATACTTGTTACTTAATTGAAGCTTCGAGATCGCTTTCTCGCTTGGGAGTCGAGGAAGGATCTTTAAGCTGTACTTCAACATGTTTGCTAAATAAAATGCTATTCTACTCTCTTCTACTGCTGCAAGATGATGGCCTTGTGAAGATGTTTGAAGATGCTAGTCTTCGATAGGACTAGGCCTTCTCTCTATTCTGGCATTTCTGCAGCCCAGTCCACTTATACAGCCTTTCTCCATTGATAATGTTGCATATGTAGTATAGATCCTTGCTTGCTGAGTACTTCGGATGAGTACTCACGGTTGCTTTACTTTCTCTTTTCCCCATATACCCCACCTTGGTGATACATCAGACGATGGAGTCCAGGAGCCAGATGCCACCACCGGAGCTTACTACCAGGAGGGTCCAGAGGGCACTTACTACTGGATCGAGCCAGCTGACCAGGAGTAGGATCGGAGGCTCCCAGGCAGGAGGCCAACGCCTTTCGATCTAGTGTCGCTGTTTGTGCTAGCCTTCTTAAGGCAAAACTTGTCTAACTATGTCTGTACTCAGATAATATTTGTATGACTGACTTATGTATTCGGATCTTCGGATCCCTGGTCTGTAATATTGTGGATCTCCGTTTAAATTGTGTTAGAGTTGTGTTGTGATATCTTCCCGTGAGTCCCTGTGCTTGATCGTACACGTTTGCGTGTATGATTAGTGTACGATTGAGTCGGGGGCGTCACAACTAAATAATGTACATATGTTCAGCAGCACCGTGTGTGCCGCTTGGCCTCGCTACTTGATGTAATATCGACTCTATGCTTCAATAAAGCGGTTGTCTTTCTGTACCAAGTTGTTGTGTGTTGCCAGAAGACTTGATCTCTGGGCTGGCAATGCAAGGTAAACCGGTCACTCTGAGCCGGGGTGCCACAATTTAGGAGCAATTTTTATTGCTTTATGCACCAATGACAATGTACTTGAAGGATCTTATTCAATCCATATGTAGGTATAATGGACTCTCATGACATGAAACTGGGTTCAAGGGTTTTGGATGCATAAGTAGTATCTTTACTTAGTGCATACTTTTGGCAAGCAAAAGATAGTGAGCAAGCACCACATGTTGGAGGATCTATGACAATATAACTTCTATGTGAATAACATAACTCATTATGTTGTCTTCCTTGTTCAACATCAACTAGTTGACGTAGAATATTTAATGGGGGCTCACAATCATAAAAGATGTCCAAGATAGTATATTTATATGTGAATCTTCTCTTCCCTTATTAATCTTTCATGAATTGCACCATTGACCAATACTATGTTTGTTGACTTCCAACAAATTTTATCAAGTATACTTTTCTTTATGTGAAGTCATTACTTCCCATGGGATTAGCATATGATCTTTTTAATATTTTCATTGCTAAGATTGAAACATAAAAGTAAAGGGGTACACTCAAACTACTCTTTATTATATAACTCTCAACCTCAATTACATAGATGGATAGATCGCGAAACAAGCACTCGAAACTAGATCATACTAAACTTTTATTCTTATAAATCATGAAATAACTAAGGGTCAAACTAAAATAGATAAAGATGATAAAAAGTGATGGTGATATGATACCGGGGCACCTCACCCAAGCTTGGCACAAGCCTAAGGTGGTGCCCATACCTGTGTAATCAAGTATCTTTCTTCGGTGATGATGGTGATGATGAGGCGGTGGGCTTGTCCTTCAGTTTCAGCAAGTATTCCAAGTTGCCATTGATATTCTGAAGAGCACGATTTTGCTCTTCCAACAAAATAACTTCACGAGTAAGAGTTGTATTCTGAGCACAAATTGCCTCAAAAACCTTTAAAGTGCCAATTTCGGATGGGGAGAGATAATTATAAAAGGGTTGCAGTATGTCTCCCTTTTCTGCAGCTTCTCCTGTAGGCATGGCCTGATCTCCGTCTTCTTGGATCTAGATTCCCGCGGCCCTCCTCAGCTACATCCTGCTTGTCGGTGTCCTCCTCTCCTGATGACCACTCATAATAAATCTCGATGTATGGGCGCTTTCCCAGCAAAGGTTGCACGATCCGGTGCTTGGTGCGGAGCCTTCGGGGAGCCATGGGGGTCTAGATTTGTCAGAAAACAACAGAACAAGAACAAAGGAGAAACTTGCGATGCAGTGGTAAAAACATCCGAGAGTATCTATAAAGAATTTTTATCTTGCAAAACAAGTATACGGGAAGAAAATGGAGTCGGGAAGGCACACGAGGGGCTCACAAGGCAACCAGGCGCGCCTAGGGGGTAGGGCGCGCCCTATTGCCTTGTGACCTCCTCGTGGGTCCTCTCGACTATTTCTTATTTTTATAATTTTTTTCTAATATTCCAAAATGGACAGAAAGAATTTTTATGGAATTTTTGGAGTCGGTTTACTTACCGTATCACATACCTACTCTTTTCAGGGTTCTGAGTGTTTCGAAAGGTCTCTCTTATGTGTTCCTCAGGTGTCATAGTTTGAACAATATTAGTTTCAACATTAATAGGTGTACCTGAGATGTAACGGTTAATTCTTTCTCCATTAACCACTCTCGGATTAGTGCCCTCGACATTGTTGATGATAGCTCTGGAGCGATAAACCTCTTCGATGATATAGGGTCTTTCCCATTTGGAGGGAAGTTTTCCTACAAAAAATCTGAAATGAGAATTGTACAATAGAACATGCTCACTAACTTTGAATTCCCGTTTTTGAATTCTTTTATCATGCCATCTTTTAACTTTTTATTTAAACAACTTGGCATTTTCATAAGCTTGGGTTCTCCACTCATCCAGAGAGCTAATATCAAATAACCTCTTTTCACCGGCAAGTTTGAAATCCTAATTAAGTTCTTTAATTGCCCAATATGCTTTATGTTCTAATTCAAGAGGTAAATGACATGTTTTTCCATAAACCATTTTATACGGAGACATACCCATATGATTCTTATAAGCAGTTCTATAAGCCCATAGTGCATCATCAAGTTTCTTAGAACAATTCTTTCTAGATCTATTAATGTTCTTTTGCAAAATTAATTTGATTTCTCTATTGCTCAATTCAACTTGACCACTCAACTGAGGATAATAAGGCGATGCAATTCTATGATTAACATCATATTTAGCAAGAAGTTTATGGAAAGCACCATGAATAAAATGTGAACCATCATTAGTCATTAAATATCTAGGGACTCCAAACCTCGGGAAAATAACTTCTTTAATCATTTTAATAGAAGTGTTGTGATCAACACTACTAGTTGGAATAGCTTCTACCCACTTGGTAACATAATCAACAGCAACTAGAATATGTGTGTACCCATTAAAGGAAGGAAAATGTCCCATATAATCAAATCCCAAACATCAAATGGTTCAATAACAAGTAAATAATTCATCGGCATTTCCTGACATCTACCAATATTACCAGTTCTTTGATATTCATCACAAGAGAGGACAAACTTTCGCGCATCTTTGAAAAGAGTAGGCCAATAGAAACCAAACTGTAATACATTATGTGCAGTTCTGTCTCCAGCATGGTGTTCTCTGTATGCCTCGGAGTGACACTTCTGCAGGATTTGTTCCTGTTCATGCTCGGGTACACAACATCCAGTAACACCATCTACTCCTTCTTTATATAAATGTGGGTCATCCCAAAAACTAATGTCTTAAATAAAAAAACAATGTTTTCTTTTGTTGGTTTGTGAAACTAGGTGGTATATATTTAGCAACAATGCAGTTAGCATAGCCTGCATACCAAGGAGTATTACAAGAAGCATTTATAACAACTAATTGTTCATCAGGAAAACTATCATCAATAGGCAGTGGGTCATCAAGAACATTTTCTATTCTAGACAAATTATCAGCTATGGGATTCTCAACTCTCTTTCTATCAATAATATGCAAATCAAATTCTTATAGTAAAAGAACCCACCTAATCAACCTAGGTTTAGCATCTTTATTTTCCATAAGATATTTAATAGCAGCATGATCGGTGTGAACAGTTACTTTAGAATCAACAATATAAGATCTAAATTTATCACATGCAAACACAACTTGTAAAAATTCGTTCTCAGTAGTAGCATATTTTTTTAGCACTGTCTAGAGTTTTACTGGCATAATGAATAACATTCAGTTTCTTATCAACTCTTTGTCCTAGAACAACACCAACATCATAGTCACTAGCATCACACATAATTTCAAAGGGTAAGCTCCAATCAAGTAGTTGAACAATGGGTGCAGAAATTAAGGCTTTCTTAAGTATTTCAAAAGCTTCTACACAATCATCATCAAAGACAAATGGAACATCCTTTTGCAAAAGATTAGTAAGAGGCCTAGAAATTTTAGAGAAATCTTTAATGAACCTTCTATAAAATCCAGCATGACCAAGGAAGCTTCTTATACCTTTTATATCTTTAGGATATGACATTTTCTCAATCGCATCTACTTTAGCTTTATCAACTTCAATACCTCTTTCAGAAATTTTATGCCCAAGGACTATACCTTCATTCACCATAAAGTGGCACTTCTCTCAATTCAAGACAAGATTAGTTTCTTCACATCTCTGCAAAAATCGATCAAGGTTGCTCAAGCAATCATCAAAAGAGGTTTCATAAATGGAAAAATCATCCATGAATACCTCAACAATCTTTTCACAAAAGTTAGAGAATATAGCATTCATACATCTTTGAAAGGTAGAAGGTGCATTACACAAACAAAAAGGCATACGTCTATAAGCATAAGTTTCAAAAGGACAAGTAGAAGTAGTTTTCTCTTGGTCCTCTTTTGACATAGGTATTTCAGAGAAACCAGAGTATCCATCTAGGAAACAGAAGTGTGTATGTTTAGATAACCTTTCTAACATTTGATAAATAAAAGGCAATGGGTAATGATATTTTCTAGTAGCTTTATTAAATTTTCTATAATCGATTACCACCTACAACCAGTTATAATTCTTTGTGGGATAAGTTCATTTTTATCATTAGGAACAACGGTAATGCCTCCTTTCTTAGGAACACAATGAACAGGACTTACCCATCTACTATGAGCTATAGGATAAATTATACCTACCTCCAGAAGCTTTAATATCTCAGTTCTTACCACATCCTTCATTTTAGGATTCAACAGTCATTAATGATCAACAACTGGCTTAGCATCAGGCTCCATATTAATCTTGTGCTGACATAGAGTGGGACTAATGCCCTTAAGATCATCAAGAGTATATCCAATAGCAGCACAATGCTTCCTCGGAGTTTTAAGTAATCTCTTTTCTTCATGATCTGAAAGGTTAGCATTAATAATAACATGATATATATATATATATATATATATATATATATTATTTTCATCAAGATAAGCATATTTCACCATATCAGGTAATTTCTTTAATTCAAACACAGGATCACCCTTAGGTGGAAGAGGATCTCCAAGAGTTTCAACCAGTAAATTATGTTTAAGGATGGGTGCTTGCTTAAAGAATATCTCATCTATTTCATTTCTTTCATACATATGCATATCATTTTCATGGTCTAGCAGATATTGTTCTAACGGATCAGTATGAGGTATGGCAACAGAAGCAAGCCCAATAATTTCATCCTTACTAGGCAATTCTTTATCATGTGGTTTTCTACGAAACTTAGAGAAATTAAACTCATGAGATACATCACCAAAATTAACACTCACCGTTTCCCTATTGCAATCAATCTTAGCATTAACTGTATTCAGGAAAGATGTACCAAATATAATGGGACAAAAATCATCTTGTGGAGAACCAAGAACTAGAAAATCAGTAGGGTACTTGATCTTACCACACAAGACCTCAACATCTGTAACAATCCCGAGCGGTGAAATAGTATCTTTATTTGCAAGTTTAATAGTAACATCAATGTCCTCTATCTCAACAGGTGCAATATCATTCATAATCTTTTGATATAAAGTAAAAGGAATAGCACTCACACTAGCACCCAAATCACATAAACCATGATAACAATGATCTCCTATTTTAACAGAAACCACAAGCATGCCAATAACAGGTTTATTTTTATCTTTAGGATCAGGTTTAGCAATCCTAGTTGCTTCATTATAGAAATATATGACATGCCCACATCAATATTATCAAACCGAAGATCTTTAACAATAGCAACATTAGGTTCAACACTTATTTGTTCAGAGGGTCTAGATGTTTTAATATTACTCTTATTGACCACAGTTGAAGATTTAGCATGTTCCTTAATCCTAACAGGGAAAGGTGGTTTCTCAATATAAGCAGTAGGCACAAATGGATCAACATTATAGATAATTATTTCATCTTTAGCTATAACAGGTTCCTCAAACTTTTCTTCAATGGGTGGTTGAAATTTAAACCACTTCTCCTTATGGAGATCAACATGAGTAGCAAACGATTCACAAAAAGAGGCTATTATTTTAGAGTCAAGTCCATATTTAGTACTAAACTTATGAAAAGCGTCAGTTTCCATAAAAGAATTAACACAATCAAACTCAAGTTTTATACCTCACTCTTTACCTTTGTTGAATTACCAATCTTCAAAGTTGCGTTTAATTCTTTCAAGAAGATCCCATTTGAATTCCATAGTTTTCTTCATAAAGGAACTAGTAGAAGAAGAGTCGAGCATGGATCGATCATTATGAGAAAGTCGAGCATAATTTTTTTGAATAATTATTTCTTTTGAGAGCTCATGATTAGGGCATATATACATCATGTATTTAAGCCTCCCCCAAGCTTGAGCGATACTTTCTCCTTCACGAGGCCAAAAATTATATATATAATTCTAATCACTATGAACCAAATGCATAGGATAAAACTTCTGATGAAATTCCAATTTCAACCGGTTCCAATCCCATGTTCCAATATCATCCAATAGCCTATACCATGTCAATGCCTTTCCCTCCAAAGATAAAAGGGAATACCTTCTTCTTAGCTCCATCCTCGGACAAACCTGCAAGCTTAAACAATCCACAAAGTTCATCTAAATAGATTAAGTGCATATCAGGATGTACCATTCCATCTCCTGCATAAGGATTAGCTAGCAGTTTCTCTAACATACCCGAAGGAATCTCATAATAAATACTTTCAGTAGGTTCAGTAGGTTGAGGGGCAACTCTTATTACTTCCGGTCGAGGTGAAGATACCCCAAACAAACCCCTCAAAGGATTGTTTTCCATAGTGACAAGTAACAGTAAATTTCAGCACTCAATATAAATGTTTCCTTACCAAAGGAACTTCACTCCCCGGCAACAGCGCCAGAAAAGAGTCTTGATGACCCACAAGTATAGGGGATTAATCGTAGTCCTTTTGATAAGTAAGAGTGTCGAACCCAACGAGGAGCAGAAGGAAATGATAAGCGGTTTTCAGCAAGGTATTCTCTGCAAGCACTGAAAATAGCGGTAACAGATAGTTTGATAGCAAGGTGATTCATAACAAGCAACAATAGTAAAAAAGGTGCATCAAGGTGGCCAATCCTTTTTATAGCAAAAGACAAGCCAAAACGTTCTCTTATATAAAGCAAAGCGTTGACGAGGACACATGGGAATTATCGTCTAGTCACTTTCATCGTGTTTATTTGATTCGCGTTCGCTACTTTGATAATTTGATATGTGGTCTACGAAAGAAGAATTAAGATAAATCTAACCATAGCATGAACAAATGGATCCAAATCAGCCCCTTATGAAATAACGCATAAACTAGGGTTTAAGCTTCTATCACTCTAGGAACCCGTCATCTACTTATTACTCGACAATGCCTTCCCTTAGGCCCAAGTATGGTGAAGTCTCATGTAGTCGACGTTCACATGACACCACTAAATGAAGCAACAACATACATATCATCAAAAATATCGAACGAATACCAAATTCACATGATTGCTTATAACAAGACTTCTCCCATGTCCTCAAGAACAAAAGTAACTACTCACAAATCATATTCATGTTCAAGATCATAGGGGTTTTGAATATCATTAAGGATCTGAACTTATAATCTTCCACCAAATAAACCAACTAGCATCAACTATGAGATGTAATCAACACTACTAGCAACCCACATGTACCAATATGAGGGTGAGACAAAGATTGAATACAAGAGATGAACTAGGGTTTGAGACGAGATGGTGCTGGTGAAGATGTTGATCAAGATTGGTCCTCCCACGATGAGAGGATCGTTGGTGATGTCGATGGCTTCGATTTCCCCCTCCCGGAGGGAAGTATCCCCGGCGAAATCGCTCCGCCGGAGAGCAAAAGTGCTCATGTCCAGGTCCCACCTCGAGACGGCGGCGCTTCGTCCCGACAGTCCTCTCTTGATTTTTTTTTCTAGGTCAAAACTCCTCATATAGCAAAAGAGGCCAGCTGTGGGCCTGACAAGGCATCAAGGCGTGCCTAGGGGGTGGTCGCGCTTTGTTGCCTTATGGGCAACTGGTGGGCCCCCTCTGGTATTTCTTTGCTCCAGTATTTTTTATATATTCCATAAAAATTCTCCGTGAAGTTTTAGGTCATTTGGAGCTTTGTAGAATAGGTATCTCTGTTGTAGCTTTTTCAGGTCCAGAATTCTAGTTGCCGGTAATCTCCCTCTTCATGTAAATCTTACAAATTAAGAGAGAAAAGGCATTAGGATTGCCTCACAAGGTGTAATAATGATCGAAAATATTATAAATATTAGTAGGAAAACATGATGCAAAATGGACATATCATGTAGAGCATCTCCAACGCCGACCCTCAAAATGCCCGCATACGTCCGGATCGTGCTGTCCGAATGTGTTGTGCCATCCAACGTGACCTGTATCGGTTCGGTGAGCGGTTCGGACGTGTTTTCTCCCGCAAACCAGAGACAAACGTAGGAGGGCTTTGCGGGCGTCCGGACCGCTCGCAAGCGCGCGTCTAACCGCCCTGGCACACCAGAACCCCCTCCCTCACCCATGTGTGCTTCCCGCCCGAAATGGTTAGCGACGTTCCAGAGTGTTAGTGCCACATGCATGCCCAGCCGGAGCGGACGCGACTGAGGGAGTCCTGGATTAAGGGGTCCTCGAGCGTCCAGGCTATGTAACGTGGGCCGGACTGATGGGCCATGAAGATACAAGACAGAAGACTCTCTCCCGTGTCCGGATGGGACTCTCCTTAGCGTGGACGGCAAGCTTGGCGTTCGGATATGAAGATTCCTTTCTCTGTAACCGACTTTGTACAACCCTAGTCCCCTCCGGTGTCTATATAAACCGGAGGGTTTAGTCCATAGGGACAATCATAATCAGACAGGCTAGACTTCTAGGGTTTTAGCCATTATGATCTCGTGGTAGATCAACTCTTGTAATACTCATATTCATCAAGATCAATCAAGCAGGACGTAGGGTATTACCTCCATAGAGAGGGCCTGAACCTGGGTAAACATCGTGTCCCCCGTCTCCTGTTACCATCGACCTTAGACGCACAGTTCGGGACCCCCTACCCGAGATCCGCCGGTTTTGACACCGACATTGGTGCTTTCATTGAGAGTTCCGCTGTGTCGTCGCTAGAAGACTCGATGGCTCCATCAATCATCCACAACGATGCGGCCTTGAGGGAGGTCTTTCTCCCCGGCCAGATCTTCGTATTCGGTGGCTTCATACTGCGGGCCAACTCGCTTGGCCATCTAGAGCAGATCGACAGCTATGCCCCTGGCCATCAGGTCAAGTTTGGAAGCTTGAACTACGTTGCTGATATCCGCGGAGACTTGATCTTCGACGGATTCGAGCCCATGGCAGCCGCTCCCTACCACCGCTATGAACATGACCTAAATCTGTCATCGGACCATACCCATGAGATAGCGCCTGTAACTGCCCTGGCCCTAGATCCGGAGCAGATTGCGCCATCCGAGGATGGGAAGCTCAACCCCGCCACGGAAGCCGCAGACTTAGCGGCGTTGGAGCCGCACACAGACCCAACTTTGAACGGGATCTGTGTCACCGGAACCTCGGATTCGTCTCCGGCCACAGGTTCCGAACCACGTGCGTCCGCGGCCATCGAGCTCGATCGGGCACCGATCGTCGAGTTCAGCTCCGCGGACATCTTCCGACACTCACCTTTGGGTGATGTGCTCAAATCATTAAAAACCCTCTCCTTAGCAGGGGACTCACAGCCGAATTATATCCGGTTTGAACTGGAAGCTAATGACGGAGAATTTCGCTTCCCACCCACCGCCCACTTCATTGCCACTGTCAAAGACTTAACCGACATGCTCGATCATGACTCCGAAGACATCGACGGTATGGACGACGATACCGGAGAGGAGCAGGCCCAAAACCCGCCGTTTACTGGGCGTTGGACAGCCACCTCCTCGTATGACGTGTACATGGTGGATACTCCCAAAGAGAATAACGGCGATAACGAGAAGGATCCAGTCGAGAATAAACCTCCTGAGACACAGCCAAAGCGCCGACGTCAGCGGCACCGCTCTAAATCACGCCGTGGAAAAGGCAGCAATACCAGCACAAGAGAAAACAATACTTCGGACGATGCCGAAGACAAAGAAGATCCCGCCGAGCTGACTTCCGAACAGGACGGTAGGGAAGATGGGCAAGTCAGCCCTGACGAACAGGCCATAAACGAAGACTCGGAGGACAACAACTATCTTCCACTCTCCGAAGATGAGGTGAGCCTCGGCGACGAAGACTTTATCGTGCCTGAGGAACCCGTCGAGCAGGAGCGCTTTAAGCGCCGGCTAATAGCCACTGCGAGGAGCCTGAAAAAGAAACAGCAGCAGCTTCAAGCTGATCAAGATCTGCTCAACAACAGATGGACTGATGTCCTGGCAGCCGAGGAATACGGACTCGAGCGCCCCATTAAAAGTTACCCGAAGCGCAAATTGCTACCCCAATTCGACGACGAGGCACTTGAGCCCATGCCATCAACACGTAATGCGGCTAACCGACCACCACGTGGCCGGGACAAAGCGGCAACTCAAGCCGAACACCTGCCCATACTACCTCGCCGTAAAGGCAAAGACACCACAGCTCGGGAATACACATATGACCTGCGGCAAAACCTGGAGAACAGAGCAGGTCAGTCCAGAACGATCTATGGATCGCGGGGGCATGCCCTGGCGTGCGACGACGGCTATCAAGCCAGACATACCGAGCATAACCACGTCCGGGCCGAAAACCGCAGACGGACTACATCCGCACTATGTCGCGACTTGGCCCGATACAGAGGCGCCACACATCCCCTTTGCTTCACTGATGAAGTAATGGAACACGAATTCCCGGAAGGGTTTAAACCCATGAATATCGAATCATACGATGGAACAACGGATCCCGCAGTATGGATTGAAGATTTCCTTCTCCATATCCACATGGCCCGCGGTGATGACCTCCACGCCATCAAATACCTCCCACTAAAATTAAAGGGACCAGCACGGCACTGGCTAAACAGCCTCCCAGAAAACTCCATTGGCAGCTGGGAAGACTTGGAAGACGCCTTCCACGATAACTTTCAAGGTACATATGTCCGGCCTCCGGATGCCGACGACCTAAGTCACATCATCTAGCAGCCCGGGGAATCAGCCAGGAAGGTCCGTACTAGGTTCCTAATTAAAAAGAACCACATTGTCGATTGTCCGGACGCCGAAGCCCTCGCGGCCTTTAAACATAGCGTCCGAGACGAATGGCTTGCCCGCCACCTCGGTCAAGAAAAACCAAAATCCATGGCAGCCCTTACCGCTCTGATGACCCGCTTTTGCGCGGGAGAAGATAGCTGGCTCGCTCATAGAAGCAACAACACCAGTGATCCGGGCACTTCCGAAGTTCGAGACGGCAATGGCAGGCCACGGCGCAATAAACACAAGCATCGAAATAATAATGAAGGAACGCAAGACACGGCGGTAAACGCCGGATTCAGCGGCTCCAAAACCGGTCAACGGAAAAAGCCATTCAAGGCAAACAGAGACGGACCATCCAATTTAGACAAGATACTGGATCGGCCCTGCCAGATTCATGGCACCCCCGGTAAACCAGCCAATCACACCAACAGAAGCTGTTGGGTCTTCAAACAAGCCGGCAAGCTTAACGCCGAACACAAGGGGAAGGGGCCGCCCAGTGACAGCGATGACGAAGAGACTCGCCAACCGAACACCGGGGGTCAGAAGCAATTTCCCCCCAAAGTAAAAATAGTCAACATGGTATACGTGAGACACATCCCTACAGAAGAGCGCAAGCGCGCACTACAGGACGCCAATGCCATAGAGCCAGGCACCCCAAAATTAAACCAATGGGCGGCCTGCCCGATCACTTTTGATCGCAAGGACCACCCAGCCAGTATCCGTCATGAAAGTTCGGCAGCTCTGATCCTCGATCCAATTATTGATGGGTTCCATCTCATGAAAGTCCTTATGGACAGCGGCAGTAGTCTTAATCTACTCTACCAAGACACTGTCCGCAAAATGGGCATTGATCCTTCACGAATCAAGCCCACCACAGCTACCATCAAAGGAGCAGTGTCCGGCATAGAAGCTCGCTGCACGGGATCAATTACATTGGAAGTCGTTTTCGGCTCGCCGAACAACTTTAGAAGCGAAGGCTTGACCTTCGATATTGTACCGCTCCGCAGCAGCTACCACACACTACTCGGGCGTACCGCTTTTACTCGTTTTAATGCGGTCCCACATTATGCCTATTTCAATCTTAAGATGCCCGGTCCACGCGGCGTCATCACGATAAACGGAAATACGGAATGCTCCCTCCGTACAGTGGAGCGTACTATGGCTGCTGCAGCCAAAGTACAAAGCGGCCTTATTAAGCCGCGTATCTCATCGGCTGTCAAGCCGCCGATCTCTACTAAACAGGACCAATCAATCTCAAAGCTGGATTAGCAGTTCGGCCTCCGTCGTCCGCCCCATATAGCCGCGAAGTTTATACCGCGCATATATAATTATGCACTTAAAATACCATGGTCATCGGCGGAGGCACAGTACAGACAGGCTTACAATGCGGTCCGCACTCTCATAGTCTTTTTACTTTTTCTAACTACCTTTATTTTTATTTTTATTCTTTACAACAGGTGATTCAAAGCCTGGTCATCTTACGGACTTTTTCTAAAGTTCGGCTTCGTATAAATAACCAAAGGCTATTTCTACCAAGAAGTCCTTTCACCGAGGCAAGGCAGCGCAGACGTGCGACAGGAGGTCCTAATGATTTTTGTAAGACCGCACTCTTTATTTTAAACCTGTAAATTGCCTTTTTCCTCAACCCTCGGCCCCCGGCATGTTAAATAGCCCGGGTAGGGGCGTTATAATCTGTAGAATTGCGTTTGACGTATCAATCAGATTCCAGTGAACATAACCTGTATTCAGTATTCGCTTTTTCTACGTTCTGAATTTTGCTTCTTCGGTTGTTTCACGAACGCACCTCGGCACAAATTGCCAGGGGCTCGATACGGCAACACATGAATTGCCGACAAGTCCGAACAGCTTTTCAGCACACTTCGGCGTCACGAGTTTGGCCTTATATGCATCAGCTCCGAATCATGTCTTTGGTCAATAGTTGGGTTGCTCGGCTCCTGTGCTTATTACCTTATGTTCCGCTATATCGGCTAGGGTAGTAAAGGGAGAACTACTGCGATTGTGTCCTGATTTATCCGGATGAGCACCTCAGTAGAGAAAGACGAAAACTGACTGTCATGATGCGGCGAGAGCTGGTCAACCACTCGATGACTCATCAGAGTCCTTAGCGATTCTTTCCGTATTACACGAAGGACCGTTTTTCTGGTCACCTATGTAACGCACCGTATTCGGGTACACGCGCACATACCAGGGGCTATATCGTAGACCCGCCGTCAAACTCCTATGGCTAAGTGAAAGTGTTAAAGCCCTATAGTCCGATTGCCTAGTTCGCCGCATTGACACCTCCTTCATGGACCAAGACGTTGGGTCAAGAGTGATCAAGTGCTTTTCCGAACACCCCCGCATTATATGCGAGGGGGCTGAAGCCGACGACTGACAAACTTTCAGATTATACAAAGAACGGCCGCACAGGAGGAACCAATACTTTCAGGCAAAAGTATAAAAATATGGCCTTAATATATCATAATATTGTTTTTACAAACTTGGTATATTCACTCGAACATCATATCTTTCGAGCACTGACCCTCTATCAAGCGGGCACCCTCTAGGACGTCCTCAAAATAATGCTCTGGCGTGTGATGGTCCTGGCCCTCGGGTGGACTCTTCGCTGCAATATCGGTGGCCTTCATCTTAGCCCAGTACGCCTTGACGCGGGCAAAGGCCATCCGTGCACCCTCAATGCACGTTGACCGCTTAACAGCGTCGATATGCGGCACCGCATCAACAAGTCGCTGCACCAAACCGAAATAACTATTCGGAATTGGCTCAGTCGGCCACAGCCGGACCACGACGTCCTTCATGGCAGATCCGGATAACTTGTGGAGCTTGGCCCACTGGGCCATCTGTTCGTTCAGCAAAAACGGACGCTTCGACATGCTGAATTGCGACCAGAAAAGCTTCTCAGTTGCACGTCCTTCTTGCGCTTGGAAAAACTGCGCCGCATCGGAGACACTCTTCGGCAAGTCCAAGAATGCGTCTGGAGAACTCCACATTTGATTAAGGGGGGCATACTTCAGATCGCCGAATTTAGTCTGTAATAAGAAAGGCTTACCGGCCGCTATCTCCCCAGCTTGCCGGATTTCTTCCCGAGCCACTCTAGACTCGGACCGTGCTTCTCTCGCCTCTTGTAAGACCTTGCCGAGTTTGACCGTTCTGGCTTTGTTATCCTTCTCGAGGAATTCACATCGAACATTGGCATCCTTTAGCTCGCGCATCATGGTAGATATTCTCTCCTCGCACTGGCGCCGAGCAGCCTGTTCGGCCTTTAACTCAGCAGCTGTCTTCTTGGCAGCCGCCTCACTCATCCTGGCTTGCTCCTTGGCTCGGGCAAGCTCAGCCCGTAGGGCCTCAACTGCGGTAGCATTATCTGCAGTTATGCATATCTCAGTATACAATTTTCAGCGTCATGCTCATATTATCATACTTACATATACTGACGGCCCCAAAAACATACCTTGCGCCTCGTCGAGCCGCCTGTTAATAAGTGTGAGGTCATCATCCGCCACATCAAGTTTCTGCTTCAGCCTTGCAACCTCTGTAGCTTGGGCAGTCGTCATGGATGAAACAACCTGTGTTCCAAATCATCAGATTATTTCCTGGGAATATCTTTTTTGATCCTCTGATCGCCTCCCTTCGGACGGCAACCAGAGTCTCAGGGGCTACTATCTATACACAGGTGCATTTTGCACGTAGAAGTGCAATTAAAGATATTACATTGCATACCTCGAAGCCTCTTAGCAGGCTCATGAAGGATTCATTCAATCCGCTTTTCGCGGACAGAATCCTCTTAACAACCGTACCCGTTAAGGTACGATGTTCCTTTGAAATGGACACATGTTGCAGCATGCCCGTCATTGTATCCGGCGCCCCCGGATCCCTGGGAGCGGCCGCGGGAGTACGGACTCCCTTGGAAAGAATATGTTTGTCCGGCTCTAGAGTCGTCCCCGGTTGTAGACCGGATAGTCCGGGCCCTTTATTGTTGGTCCTCATAGGGTCCGCATGCCCCGGACTCTGGACGGCCGAAGTATCACCTTCGGGCGTAGTATTCATTATCCCTCGCACCGCTTGTTGGTCGGGAGAGATCCTCCGGGACGACACCTCGGAGTCGTCTGCCCTGTCGGGCGAGAAGGTCTGTGGAGGCGTCTCGCTTTCCATCATCTCAGGAAGAAGATCCCCCGAGGAGGAGGACTGTTGAGGAAGACTGCGTGCCGGACTGCAAACATATATTTTAAATGTTACCCTGGTAACTGGAAAGCAATGGGATATGTTTCGGACGCCTCTGTTCACTTACGATTCTGCTAAAGGCTTGTCCTTACGGAGGAACTGCCCACAACGTCGTCTTCTGAACCCGAGCCACCTGACAGGGACGTCTTCCCTCGTTTAGGAGCCTTTGCTTCCAAATCTTCTGAGGCGGCCCTCTTCTTCCCATCAGGAGAGGGGATGTCAGTTTCTCCTTCTCTTTTGTCTTCGGAAGAGGGAGTTCCAATCTCCCTAGACATAGTGTCTGGTGTACCTCTAGAATAGAGGCCACCTTCGGCCTTCTTGCTCTCCTCTCTGTCCCCCTTCACCGACACTTGGTATGGCGCCGGAGCCAGCATCCTTGTTAACACAGGATCTGCTGAGTCTTCGGGAAGAGGGGCCGAACACCTAATTCTTTCCGCCTTCTTGATCCAGCCCTGGTCGAAGACAGTTTTCTCAGTATATTGTTACGAGATATTTAACTAAGCTATGTTCAGGAGTCGAGGGCCTACCGAGGTATCCGGATGGTTGCAGTCAAGGCCGACGTCCTCGGTAGTATCCGGCCACTGTTTTCGTGTCCCAAAGAATAACTTCCACATTCCTTTGCGTCGTGCCAAAGAAGTGCTAAAGAGTCCGTGGTCCTTCCGGATTGAACTCCCACATGCGGAGGGGCCGTCGCTGGCACAGCAGGACCCGGTGGACTAGCATTACCTGGATTACATCGATGAGGCCGGTGTCCTTCTCGAGGAGGCTCCGGATGCGGCTTTGAAGTGTCTGCACTTCGTCCGTTGATCCCCAGTCCAGCCCCTTATTAATCCATGATGCGAGCCGTAATGGAGGGCCAGGCCGGAACGCAGGTGTAGCTGCCCACTTGGTACCACGGGGTTCAGTGATGTAAAACCACTCCCGTTGCCATAGGTTGGAGGTTTCCGTGAAAAAGCCTTTTGGCCAAGGTGTGTGGGCGAGTTTGCTCACCATCGCACCGCCGCACTCCGCTTGCTTCCCATCAACTACCTTCGGCTTCATATTAAAGGTCTTAAGCCATAAGCCGAAGTGCGGGGGAATACGGAGAAAGGCCTCGCACATGACGATGAACGCTGAGATGTGAAGAAAGGAGTCCGGAGCTAGATCATGAAAATCTAGCCCGTAATAGAACATGAGTCCGCGAACGAAGGGATGGAGAGCGAACCCTAGCCCTCGGAGGAAGTGAGAGATGAATACGACCCTCTCACCGAATCTGGGAGTAGGAATGACCTGCCCTTGAGCAGGAAGCCTGTGGGGGATTTCCGTGGTCAGGTATTTTGCCGCCCGGAGCATCGCGATATCCTCCTCTGTGACGGAGGAGGCCACCCACCGGCCTTGAAGGTTGGGTCCGGACATGGCTAAGAGACTCGGAACAAATAAATTGAACCTTGGGTGCTAGAACTCGAGGTTGGAAAGGATGAGGGGAGCGGAAAGCGTAGAGGAGAAGGACGGGTCTGTGCCCCTTTATAAAGGCGATGAATATCGAAACGCCTCCTCCTAGGCCTCAAAACCTGCCTATTCCCAAGGAATCATACCAACGGGACAGTTGGGTTACCCACGCCCGTTTTGATGAGAATCCCGTAATAAGGGGACATGATCTCTGCTTCGACAAGATGTGCCAATAAAACCGCTTCTCGAAACATGGAGCGGGAGGTTAAAAAGAAAACGGTTCGAAATAATGACCGTGCAGGAACGTGGTGTCGCGTTACAAAAAGTTGTCAGCAGATGGGACTCGTGAAATATTATACTCTCTACGGTTGTGTGTGGTACTTGTCTTGCAGAGCCAGACACGCTTTCTGTGCTCGAAGTCTGTTCTGGAGTATTCGGAGGAGGAACCCGCCTTGCAATGCCGAAGACAATCTGCGCGCCGGACACATCGTCATTGAAGCCTGGTTCAGGGGCTACTGAGGGAGTCCTGGATTAAGGGGTCCTCGGGCGTCCAGGCTACGTAACGTGGACCGGACTGATGGGCCATGAAGATACAAGACAGAAGACTCTCTCCCGTGTCCGGATGGGACTCTCCTTAGCGTGGACGGCAAGCTTGGCGTTCGGATATGAAGATTCCTTTCTCTGTAACCGACTTTGTACAACCCTAGTCCCCTCCGGTGTCTATATAAACCGGAGGGTTTAGTCCATAGGGACAATCATAATCAGACAGGCTAGACTTCTAGGGTTTTAGCCATTACGATCTCGTAGTAGATCAACTCTTGTAATACTCATATTCATCAAGATCAATCAAACATGACGTAGGGTATTACCTCCATAGAGAGGGCCCGAACCTGGGTAAACATCGTGTCCCCCGTCTCCTGTTACCATCGACCTTAGACGCATAGTTCGGGACCGCCTACCCGAGATCCGCCGGTTTTGACACCGACAGCGACCTCTCGCTGGCGCTGACATTGAAGCGGCGCACCGGCCAAGAGAGCATCGCCCGCGCCACTTTCCGGTGCATGCGACTTCTCCATGTTCAAACGACACATGGCTTCCCATCCGTCCGTCTGTCGCCCACATTAATGACACGCGGTTGCCGAGGCGGCTACTCCGGTGCCACCCGTCTGTCCCTCTGCCGCCCACCATTGCTATAAAACTGCCGCCCGGACCATAGCTTCAGTCATCCACCTCCGATCCTTTCTCCTCTCCGCACCACTCCCACCATGGCTTCCTCATGCTCCAAAGCTCTTTGGGATGGGCTGACGACGGACCAAAAGAAGAAGATGGCCGCCATTGCTTCCGGTTGCCTGCTCATCACCCTCCTCATTCGCGTCACCCTCCTCCTCTTCCGCGTCACCCTTACCAGTGCATTACACCATGACCCTTGGCAAGCCCTGTGCCCATTACACAGACATGGTGCAGGAGGAGCAGCGAGGACAGTCTTGGGAGCCGCAGGCCAACACCGCCTACAACCACCAACTCCTACAGGAGCACCAGCAGGTAAAGGATCAGCTCATCGCTGGCAGGGCAATCACACCGGAAGCGGACCTGGCGGAGCTGCTTGAGTCCTACCACTCCGCCCACGAGATCTGCCTCGACCTCTGGCGATACCGCCAACGTCAGGCAGAATTGGAGGCCACTTATAAGGAGTTCGATAAGGCGATAGACGAGGTGTGGGGCAAGACCGACAACGAGGCAGAGGACATTGCCGACTCCGCCGAGGCCGTGCCCCGCCGCCATGACCACTAAGCTATCACATCCGTAGGCGGCGCCGGCAATGAGGAAGATTAGAGCATGGTAGGTCGTCGCCGCCCGAGTCCAAAGAAGGCCACCGCTCGTGCCCTCCCGTTGAAGCCAAGTTTGGTGGGCTCAACATCGGCGGTCGATTAGCCGCTTGGCGGCGACGTGGAGGCGGATAACTTCACTTCCCGGGTCTCTGGAGACGGAGCTGGTGAGAGCACCGAGGCGGAGCTGGAGAAGGCAAAGCTTTAGTTCTTAGGGCTCATGGCCGGACACGGGGAACAGACGCCGACGATCATAGATTAGGTGTATTAATTATACCTCCAGAGTCGGACGAGCACCGCTTAGTTGATGTAAGTGTAATGAAATCCGTCATATTTATATGAAGTCCATTATGTTTATATGAAATCCGGCATGTTTATATGAAATTCAACCGTGTCTGAACGAATTTCTTCCGGTTAGTACGCATTGTTGTCGAAATGTATGTAGACATCGTTAGATGGCGGCCTCCGGCATCCGTGTCCGTGGACTGATCCTCCCCTGTCCACGCCCCCTGTCCACGGACGGATGCGGGAGCGAATTTATGGGTCGCCGTTGGAGATGTCCTAACAACATATGAATGTATACAATCGATGAAAAAAAGAAAGATAAGCAGGAATGGTGTGGGACGAAACTTGCTATGATGAATACTTATGACCCGGTTGTATGGGTCTATCCGCAAGGTATTATGCAACAACTTGGTTTCGATGAAGCTTGGATTTCTCTTGTTATTAGACGTGTCTTCTCGATGAGTTCCTAGGTGAAGGTTAATGGTGAATTATTTTTTCAAGAACATGCATGAGCACTGCATGTCTTTTCTATTAAGAGAGAGAAGGGTTACATTACGGTCTGTTCATTACAAGGATTTAGAGGCCACATCTAGTGCACTTGAAACGGATGCCCGCCTACCACCCTAGCCGAAAACCACAGCGCAAGCTCCGCCTTCGCGTTAGATACAATGGCCGCAGGCAAGGTGGATTTGTGATAAAAAACCCTAGTGTTCCGTTCGAGCAAGATGAATCTGAGGGTAGCAGCAACTAGGGTGTTGAGACCTCTTCGCCGGTCTGTCGGTAATGAGGCCACCGTCGTCAGCCACTAGTTTGCCAAGGATGCAGAGCCATCGAGCGTGAACCGCTGCATACGTAGGGGAAGGAGCATGTGATACCAAACTTCCCTGGAAAAAGGGCAGCCTAGCAGCATATGTGTCGTGTCTTCGTCCACCTGGCAACAGAGTTGACATTGTCTGGTATGAGGCAAGTTCTGGCGCGCGGGTCTATCCGCAGTCCAAAGTCGGCCTCGTCCGCCAGCCATGCGAAGATCTTGATCTCCAGGGGGCCCACGATCTCCAGATCTCATCAGCACAAGGAGCCAGCTCCTTTCCCAGAAAGAAGGCAGCATATGTTTCGCGGGAGGAGTATTTTTCAGCGCGGCCCAACCGCCAAGCGAAGGAATCGGTTTCGCTGGATAGATTAACGTGGCGGAGGAGCTCCCATATCTCCATGAATTCCGTGATAGCCGGCACAGAAGGGGTGTCGCGGATCTCGTCAACCCACGCGTTTCCTGGCAGGGCTTGAGACACGCAAAGCGATCTGCATGCGGGCCTGATGAAGGAAAGCAGGTGGGGGGCGATCTGAGCAATGCTACGGCCGTCGATCCACCGGTCGTGCCAGAAGCTTGTCCGCTCTCCATTCCCAACCTGGCAGCAGAGAGCCACGAGTGCAAGGCTCTTGCTCACAGTTTTAATGGGCATTTGGAGTCCCTTCCAAGGCTTGTCCAATGCATTCTTCTCGAGCCATATCCAACACATGCGGAGAGCCTGGTTCACAAGGGGAGATTTAGAACACCTAGCCCACCATATGGCTTGGGCATGCAAACGATGTTCCAGGCCACCAGGCAGCACCCCCCTTTTGCGTCCTCCACCCCTTGCCAGAAGAACCCACGCCGGAGCTTGTCAACACACTTAAAAACCAGGGGGGAGGTCGAGATCCATCATGTGGAAGATGGGCATGGCCGAGAGCTTCGAGTTAACTAGGGTGAGGCGACCCACCGATGATCCTTTCTTGTATTGTATCTGCGTCAGTATTTTCCCCAAGGAGGAAGGGATGATGCAGTATAACGAAGGTAGGTATTTCCCTCAGTGATGAAACCAAGGTTATCGAACCAGTAGAAGAACCAAGCAACACTATGTAAACGATACCTGCACACAAAGAACAAATCCTTGCAACCCGACGCAAAAGAGGGGTTGTCAATCCCTCTCGGGTACAAGATTGGTAAAGTGATAGATTGGTAGATGCAAATAAAATCCAGTGAGGTATTTTTGGGTTTTTGATAATATAGATCTGAAAATAAAAGATGCAAATAAATAAAAAGGCAAATAGCAATATAGATCTGAAGATATATGATGAGAAAATAGACCCGGGGGCCGTAGATTTCACTAGTGGCTTCTCTCGAGAAAATAGCATACGGTGGGTAAACAAATTACTGTTGGGCAATTGATAGAACCTCAAATAATTATGACGATTTTTAGGCAATGATCATTATATAGGCATCACGTCCAAGATTAGTAGACCGACTCCTGCCTGCATCTACTACTATTACTCCACACATCGACCGCTATCCAGCATGCATCTAGTGTATTAAGTTCATGGACAAACGGAGTAATGCAATAAGAACGATGACATGATGTAGACAAGATATATTCATGTAGGAATAGACTCCATCTTGTTATCCTTAATAGCAACGATCAATACGTGTCTTGCTGCCCCTTCTGTCACTGGGAAAGAACACCGCACGACCAAACCCATCACAAAGCACCTCTTCCCATGGCAAGAAAAATCGATCTAGTCGGCCTAACTAAACCAAAGATTCGAAAAAGAAATACGAGGCTATAAGTAATCATGCATATAAGAGATCAAAGAAACTCAAATACCTTTCATGGATAAAAAGATCTGATCATAAACTCAAAGTTCATCGGATCCCAACAAACACACCACAAAAAGAGTTACATCAAATAGATCTCCAAGAGACCATTTTATTGAGAATCAAAAGAGAGAGAGAGGAAGCCATCTAGCTACTAACTACGGACCCGTAGGTCTACAATGAACTACTCACGCATCATCAGAGAGGCACCAATAAGGATGATGAACCCCTCCGTGATGGTGTCTAGATTGGATCTGGTGTTTCTGGAACTTGCGGCGACTCGAATTGTGTTTCGTTGACTCCCCTAGGGTTTTTAGATTTTTGGGGTATTTATAGAGCAAAGAGGCGGTGCGGGAGGCGACCGAGGTGGGCACAACCCACCAGGGCGCGCCTGGGCCCCCAGGCGCGCCCAGGTGGGTTGTGCTCCTCTTGGAGCCCCCCTCTGGTACTTCTTTGGCCCAACAGGTGTCTTCTGGTCCAGAAAAATTCTCCAAAAAGTTTTGCTGCGCTTGGACTCCGTTTGATATTGATTTTCTGCGAAGTAAAAAACAAGCAAAAAACAACAACTGGCACTGGGCACTATGTCAATAGGTTAGTCCCAAAAAATGATATAAAGTTGCTATAAAATGATTGTAAAACATCCAAGAATGATAATATAACAACATGGAATAATCAAAAATTATAGATACGTTGGAGACGTATCAGCATCCCCAAGCTTAATTCCTACTCGTCCTCGAATAGGTAAATGATAAAAAACAGAATTTTTGATGCGGAATGCTGCCTAACATGTTCATCACATATTCTTTTATTTTGTAGCATGGACATATGGACTTTTATATGGTTCAAAGCAATAGTCTAGTTTTGACATGAAGATTTCAATACTCAAGCATATCAACAAGAAACCATGTCTTTCAAAATATCAACACTAACGCAAGTTATCCCTAGCTCATCATGCTCAATCATTGATCCATTCATGAAACACACTCGCATATTAGCTACACCCAATGCTCAAGTACGATCATAGTGCCCCTTAGTTGGTGCTTTATAAGAGAAGATTGAGACTCAAATAAAAATAAAAATTGCATAAAGTAAATAGAAAGGCCCTTCGTAGAGGGAAGTAGGGATTTGTAGAGGTGCCAGAGCTCAAAGCAAAAAAGAGAGATAAAACATTTTGGGTGGCATGCTTTTCCTGTCAACGAAAACGATCGAGTACTTCCCAATACTTTCCATGCTAGATATATCATAGGCGGTTCCCAAACAGAAAATAAAGTTTATTCCTTTTTCCACCATTCTTTCACATTCCACGGCTAGCCGTATCCACGGGTGCCGTCCATACCAACACTTTCCAAGGAATTTATTATTTGACAACATAAAGTAAATTCATTTTTCATTTCGGGACTGGGCATCCCTAATACCTTTGTCGTACTCTCGTGCAATGACAAGTGAATAAACACTCATCTTGATAATAACACATCTAGCATTGAAAAATATCAGCCACCCCCTACCGTTTCATGAGCGGTACGAGCACACAAAAAGAAAATTTATTTTGAAAATTAGAGATAGCACATACAAATTTGCTTAGAACGGCACTGAAATACCGCATATAGGTAGGTATGGTGGACTCATATGGCAAAACTGATTTTAAGGATTTTGGATACACAAGTAGTAATCCTACTTAGTACAAGTGAAGGCTAGCAAAAAGATTGAAAAGCATTCAACCAAGAAACAAAAAATCACATAAGCGAGCATTAAGCATAACTAACACCGAATAATGCACCACAAGTAGAATGTAATTTCATTGCATAACTATTGACTTTCGTGCTTGCATAGGGAATCACAAACCTTAACACCAATATTCTTACTAAAGCACAATTACTCATCAACATGACTCACATATCACTATCATCATATCTCAAAACTATTACAAAGGATCAAGTTTATTTTGTCCAATGATCTTCATGAAAGTTTTTATTGTATCCCTCTTGAATATCTATCACTTTGGGACTAGCTTAATATGTTGCTTTTGATAGCTCAAATAAATTTAAGTGAAGAACATGAGCATAAAAATTTTCGTCTCTCAAAATAATATAAGTGAAGCATGAGAGAATTTCTTTAAAATTACTAATTCTCAAATAAATCTAAGTGAAGCATGAGAGCATTTCTTCAAAAATATTAAAGCACACCGTGCTCAAAAAGATATAAGTGAAGCACTAGAGCAATTCCATGGCTCAAAGAATTTAAGTGAAGCACATAGAGCAATTCAAACAAATCATAACATAATTTTGGCTCTGTCAAATAGGTGTGCTCAGCAAGGATATTTGACACAAAACCAAAAACAAAACAAGCAAAGACTCATATACTACAAGACGCTCCAAGCAAAACTCATGATATGTGACGAATACAAATATAGCTCCAAGTAAAATACCGATGGTAGTTAGAAGAAAGAGGGGATGCCACTCGGGGCATCCCCAAGCTTAGTTGCTTGTTCATCCTTGAATATTACCTTGGTGTGCAGTAGCATCCTCAAGCTTAATCTCTTCTTACTCCTTATTCCTTCATCCATCGTGATCTCACCCAAAACTTGAAAACTTCAATCACAATAAACTTAACAAAACCTTCATGAGATTCGTTAGTATAACAAAGCAAATCACCACTCTAAGTACTGTTTCAAACCCATTCATATTTTATTTTTGCATTATATCTACTGTATTCCAACTTTGCTATGGCTCATTACCCCCTGATAAAGTCCATAGATTCATCAAAATAAGCACACAATGCAAAGAAAACAGAATCTGTCAAAAACAGAATAGTCTGTAGAAATATGAAAACTTCGTATACTTCTATAACTCCAAAAATTCCGAAAAATTAGGAAAACATAGGAAATTTTTATATCAATCTTGTGTAAAAAATTAAGAATTTTTTGTTGCTTCTGTGAATTTCTAAAATTGTTTTACTGGGTGCAAAAGTTTCTGTTTTTCAACAAGATCAAATCAACTATCACCCAACATGATCTCAAAGGCTTTGCTTGGCCCAAACACTAATTAAACATAAAAACACAATCAAAATAGAGGCATAATTCTGCAAATACTCAAGAACAAAAAGAAAAAGGCAAAAATAAATTTTATTCATTGGGTTGCCTCCCAACAAGCGCTATCGTTTTACGCCCCTAGCTAGGCATAAAGCATAGATTCAAG
This sequence comes from Thinopyrum elongatum, assembly GCA_011799875.1. NCBI lineage: Eukaryota > Viridiplantae > Streptophyta > Magnoliopsida > Poales > Poaceae > Thinopyrum > Thinopyrum elongatum. Next base: position 445,297,351 of record CM022302.1, on the reverse strand, counting down.
TATTGTCATCTTTAGTTTTGGCTACTTTGGTAAGGGCTTTCTCAAAGCCGGGAGGCTCTTTGCGCTTCCCCAAATTTTCAGGAAAATAAACCATCTTGAGATCTAAAATATCCAACCGTTTATTGCAAAGAGTGATCAAAGTATTCATACGATTGAGATTTCCACTAATATGTTTGAGAGGTTCATTGTATTTTTGCAGCTCGACCATATGTTTGTGCAAATCACTTAACTTGTCTAAAATTTGAGCTCCCTCTTGAGTAAAAGAAATCCCTTTTTTGGTTGGTGGAATTCCCAAAATCCCTTCTAGGATCTCATAAGCGGTGTTAGCATCAAGCTCAATAAAGTTCCCTTTTGCGGCAAAATCCAAGAGTTGTCTATGATGCAAGGCTAATCCTATATAAAAATTTCGAAGCAAGATCCTTGCATCCCCTTTTAAGTTGCTAATGTGATAGGATTCCATTAGCCTATACCAAGTATCTTTCAAATTTTCTCCTTGTCTCTGCTTGAAGTATAAAACTTCAAAATCTAGTGATAAAGGAGGGGTAGTCATGCTAGCCATAGTGACAAAGTAGGCAAGCGAGATCACACACATAAAAATAGATCTGACGAGAAAACGGTGAACGAAAAAGAGGGCGAATAAAACGGCAAATTTTTGTGAAGTGGGGGAGATGAAAACGAGAGTCAAATGGCAAATAATGTAAATTGTAAGGAGATGAGATTTGTGATTAGGAACCTGATAGATGTTGGTGATGTCTCCCCGGCAACGGCGCCAGAAATTCCCTTTGATGATCCTTTCTTGTATTGTATCTGCGTCAGTATTTTCCCCAAGGAGGAAGGGATGATGCAGTACAGCGAAGGTAGGTATTTCCCTCAGTGATGAAACCAAGGTTATCGAACCAGTAGGAGAACCAAGCAACACTATGTAAATGGTACATGCACACAAAGAACAAATACTTGCAACCCGACGCAAAAGAGGGGTTGTCAATCCCTCTCGGGTACAAGATTGATAAAGTGATAGATTGGTAGATGCAAATAAAATAAAAGCAAATAAAATTCAGCGAGGTATTTTTGGGTTTTTGATAATATAGATCTGAAAATAAAAGATGCAAATAAATAAAAAGGCAAATAGCAATATAGATCTTAAGATATATGATGAGAAAATAGACCCGGGGTCGTAGATTTCACTAGTGGCTTCTCTCGAGAAAATAGCATACGGTGGGTAAACAAATTACTGTTGGGCAATTGATAGAACCTCAAATAATTATGACGATATCCAGGCAATGATCATTATATAGGCATCACGTCCAAGATTAGTAGACCGACTCCTGCCTGCATCTACTACTATTACTCCACACATCGACTGCTATCCAGCATGCATCTAGTGTATTAAGTTCATGGAGAAACGGAGTAATGCAATAAGAACGATGACATGATGTAGACAAGATCTATTCATGTAGGAATAGACCCCATCTTGTTATCCTTAATAGCAATGATCAATACGTGTCTTGCTGCCCCTTCTGTCACTGGGAAAGAAGACCGCACGACCGAACCCATCACAAAGCACCTCTTCCCATGGCAAGAAAAATCGATCTAGTCGGCCTAACTAAACCAAAGATTCGAAGAAGAAATACAAGGCTATAAGTAATCATGCATATAAGAGATCAAAGAAACTCAAATAACTTTCATGGATAAAAAGATTTGATCATAAACTCAAAGTTCATTGGATCCCAACAAACACACCGCAAAAAGAGTTACATCAAATAGATCTCCAAGAGACCATTGTATTGATAATCAAAAGAGAGAGAGGAAGCCATCTAGCCTACGGACCCGTAGGTCTACAATGAACTACTCACGCATCATCGGAGAGGCATCAATGAGGATGGAGAACCCCTCCATGATGGTGTCTAGATTGGATCTGGTGTTTCTGGAACTTGTGGCGGCTGGAATTGTGTTTCGTTGACTCCCCTAGGATTTTTGGATTTTCGGGGTATTTATAGAGCAAAGAGGCGGTGCGGGAGGCGGCCGAGGTGAGCACAACCCACCAGGGCGCGCCTGTGTAACACCCCTGTGTAATAGCCCCTGTGATCAACTGCTAATGGTGCCAAGTCATCTTCATTTGTAGAGCCTAGTAATAGTGGTTATTCAAAACAATTCAAATTCTATTCTGAAAATCAACTCAAAATCAAAAGTGCAAAACAAAGTTGCTCAAAACTTGTGGGAAAAATGTTCACCTTATAGCAAATAATCCAAAACTACTTGCTGTTAAGGAACACAACATCACCATCAAGCACAGAAGGGCCTAATCATTTAAAACAGAGTTAAAACAGCACCTAAATGCCCTAATCATTTTTGAATAATTTCAAAAGGGTTCCAAAAATTCTCAAACTTTTTGTGACAGTGCTATATATTGTAATGCATTAGTGTGAGCAAGTTTCACATTTTTGCAGATCCTTTTGAATGCTCAAAATATTTCAAAAACTAACTCTGATAAAAAGAAAAAGTGAAACAGGAAAAAGAAAATAAAAAGAGGCACTGTGCACTGTGCCTAAGTGAACAGTGCCCCGTTTCAGCCCACCGGCCCAACTCCCTCTCTCTCTCCCTCGCGCTGTCACTCCCTCCATGGCTGCGCCGGCGCGCACCGGTCGCAGCTCGACACGGCGACGCCGCCGATGCTCGCGAGGATAAGGCCGAGGCCGTGCCTCCCCCCTGGACGCCTCACCACTCATCCCCCTCGTCTCGCTCGCTTCTTTTCCTCGCTCTTCCTCTCTCTACTCCGTCACCGAGCGCTGGCACCGCCGCGCCTTCGTCATTCCCGCGGCCATCGGCCACCGGCCTCCGTCTGCTGGTGTCCAGGACGTTCTTCATCGTCGACTACATCGGCCCAAGGGGCCGGAACGACCTGCGGAGCACCATAGCCTCGGGATCGATCTCGTTTGCGCCGACGATCACCGGACATCTTCACCGCCGATTTGCTGCGACCGTCGCTTCCCCGAGCCCACTGCCTTTCCCTACTGGATCACTGTGAGCGCACGCATCTCCCCGACCTTTTTCCCCTCTCCTTGCTCGTCGTGGTCGTCCCTAGCGCAGTTTGCCGCCATGGCCGGAGCTACGCTCCGCCGCCGTGCTCACCAATGTCGCTTTGCGCCACCTACCGCTGAGTTGTTGCTGCTATTGTGCTCTGGAGAACATCGCGAAGCTATTGCCCTGCTCAGCCAGGTCGTCTGCAAACCGTAGTGAAGATCCCACCTCGGCCGTGAGCTCGACTCCGCCATTGTCGACCTCCTGCTCACTCTCGACCACCCCGACGCCTGCTGCGGCCACCGATCGACTCCCCATGGTGCACCCGATCGAATGCGCCCGCCCATGCAACGAACCATGGCCGGAATCGGCCGGACGGCCAACTCCGGCGATCTTTGTTAGCTCCAGTGATGACCGGCGCTACTGGCGCTGACGTGGCATCATTAGCTGCTAATTATCACACCCCTAACTCACTGACATCGGGCCCCACACGGCTTAATCAGCCGGCTAACTAAATGGCTGGATTAAATCAGTTTAAACACTGGCCCCACACGTCAGTTGGACTAGCTGACGTGGCGTTGACCGGGCCCACCCGCCAGTCTCTGTTGACTAGTCTGTTGACTCAGTCAACAGCTGACTGGGCAACGCCCAGTCACTGCCAGTGGGCCCCGTGTGGGCCCTGTTGACTGGTCAGCTGGTCAGTTGACTGCTGATGCGTTGATGACGCCATGCTGATGTCATATTCCTTTTTCTGAATTAATTTAAATACTAATAATTGCAGAAAATCAATAAAACTTCTAAAAAACATATAAAATAATCCGTAACTCGGATGGAAAAACTGTGTACATGAAAATTGATCAGAACGACGAGACGAAGCTAACCGTGCCGCCTGTTTCCGTGATGGGACCCTCTACGTAGGTGAACCCATAACTTTTCGTCCGATTCCGGTAGTTGAATAGTGCATATAAACCGGTTACTGAATCCAACTTAAATCCTAAAATAACTAATATGACTTAGACATGCTTTAGGCAACCCTGCACTGCGCGTTAGAATAGCAAGCTCTGTGATACTTTGTCTGCCATGTATTTACCTGTTTCCTCCCCCTCTTCTCTCTCGATAGAGCCCGGTACCGACGTAGCCTCCGAGATCGACGCAGCTCCGGTGATTGGCTACATTACCGACGACTCTGCTTTTGCCGCAAAGCTTCCAGGCAAGCCCCCCCCCCCTTTGATCATCCCGATATCGCTCATTCTATTTCTCTCCTACTTGCATTAGATTTTGCTACTGTTACTGTTATCCTATTTCTGCTGCATAGCCTGTTTATTGTAACCTGCTGTTGATACCTTCCTGTTCATCCTAAACTATTTAGAATAGACTGGGTAGAAACCCATCAGTGACCCCCACTTGCTCCGACTGCCCCGCTGGATTCTCAGAAGACCCGATCAACGGGATCGAAGACCAGGCCCCGGCACCACACCTCACTTCCCCCTTAGTTGCTCGACACTACTGGGTTACTATCGAGTGCCGAGGGTGATACCTCGTCAGCACTTCTGATGATAACCTTGTAGGTTAGTTAATCGATCGTGGTCAGTGAGGGTGATTCCTCCTACACCACCCCCGATAACGACGAAGTCGTGCAACACCTCAAGTGTGGACCTCGAGGGTGATTCCTCCTTCGTTCACCTTGACGATAACATCAGGTGGAATTTCATCGAGGGTGATTCCTCAGGGTTCCCCTTGGTGTTAGACACACAGTTACTATGGATACTAAGACTTTATAACTGATACTTGGAAAGGCGGGTCGACCCTGAGGGGTACCCACGAATGATGGGAAGTTACCCGTGAGATATTTACGAGGCGCGGCCGGGCATTCTTAGCCCTTGCAGCAAGTCCTCAAGACGGGGCGACATGGTCACATCGATCGTGAGTCTCTGCTCGTTACCGCAAGCCCCTAATCCACTAATGATTTGGATATTTGATCCGAGCAGGCCTCTGGCCTGATAGCACTAACCATCACGTGGGAACAATTATGGGCACTCTGCATCGTAGCATCAGCCGAAAGCTCTGTCAGACGTCCAGTTCAGCATTGCGGCACGGCTGGGCCGGCGCCATCCATGTATAGAGGTGGTACCGAGATTCGCCCTGCTCGCAATGACCCGGAGTGCACAGGGCGATGGCCCAAGACCCCTGAGCGCTTAGGAGGTAGACCGGCGGGGACCTCTCTGTTGAGCTGTAGGTAGGGCTGCGGTGTGTCGTTTGGCCGAGGCCGGGCATGACCCAGGAAAGTGTGTCTGGCCGGAGTTAAGCGAGCGTGGTGGGTAAGTTGGTGCACCCCTGCAGGGAAGAAAACATCTATCGATAGCCGGTCCTACGGTAAAGGACACTCGGAGTTGTATCCCGATCAATACAACTAGAACTTGTGATGATAACTGGTTTTGATGGCTCCGGGATTGCTTTCTCGCGGGGAGTCGAGGAAGTATCTCTGGGCGAGACTGTTGCTTGATACTACTACTACTTTACATTATGCTAATCTGCACTCTTCTAATGCTGCAAGACCGATGAAGATGCTGAAGATGCTAGTCTTCGATAGGACTAGGTCTTCCTCTCTATTCTGGCATTTCTGCAGCCCAGTCCACATATACAGCCTCCCTTTGATAATGTTGCATATGTAGTGTAGATCCTTGCTTGCTGAGTACTTCGGATGAGTACTCACGATTGCTTTACTTTCTTTTTCCCCCATATCCATTCGATGCAACCAGATGACGGAGCCCCCGAGACCGCTGCCCCGGTTGACGACTTCAGCTACCACTTCTACCCCGAGGGTGGCTACTACTACGAGCTGGCCAACGACCAGGAGTAGGTTCGGAGGGTCCCAGGCAGGAGGCCTACGCCTTTCGATCGTAGTGTTTTATTTCGTCCCGCCTTTCTAAAGGCCTTTCTGTTTCTCTTTTATATCTGTACTCAGATATCTGATGCTTCCGCTGACGCTTGTATGACATCGAGCTTACGTATTCGAGCCCTCGAGGCCCCTGGCTTGTAATATAAAGCTCGTATGACTTTATTTAAGTTTTAGAGTTGTGTTGTGATATCTTCAAGTGAGTCCTTATGTTTGATCGTGTGCATTTGCGTGTATGATTAGTGCACGATTAAGCCGGGGGCGTCACAGCCTGGGCCCCCAGGCGCACCCAGGTGGGTTGTGCTTGTCTCGGAGCCCCCCTCTGGTACTTCTTTGGCTCAGCAGGTGTCTTCTGGTCCAGAAAAATTCTCCAAAAAGTTTCGCTGCGTTTGGACTCCGTTTGGTATTGATTTTCTGCGAAGTAAAAAACAAGCAAAAAACAGCAACTGGCACTGGGCACTATGTTAATAGGTTAGTCCCAAAAAATGATATAAAGTTGCTATAAAATGATTGTAAAACATCCAAGAATGATAATATAGCAACATGGAATAATAAAAAATTATAGATACATTGGAGACGTATCATCCGCGCGGCGAAGAAGGGAGGCCTTCCAGGTGGGTAGCTGCGCTGCAATTCTGTCAATCAGTGGCTACAGCTCTGCTCTAGTCAAGGTCCGGAGGCAGAGCGGCAGGCCCAGGTATGTGATAGGCAGTTCTTTCACAGCACAACCAGTGGCAGCGAGCACATTAGGAATCACCTCGGCAGCACATTGAATCAAGGAGAGAGAGCTCTTGTAGAGGTTGCAATGGAGGCCCGAGGCATTCCCGAAACACCGGAGGAGCTCAATGGCCGCCTTCATCTCCGCCGAGCACGGTCTAAGGAGTAGGACCGCGTCATCCGCATAGAGCGATAGGCGATGGTGCACACCAAGCGTGCCAAGGGGCCCAAACAAATTGGCCCGCTCTGCCTTCCGGAATATGGCCGCGAGGCTGTCCATGACGATTATGAAGAGCAACGGTGAGATGGGGTCGCCTTGTCGCAGCCCCTTGGCATGCCAGAAACTCGCGCTGGCATTGCCGTTAACGAGCACCTGTGTGCTGGCCGAGGAGAGCAGCGTGGCCAGACAACATAACCAGTGTGTGCCGAACCCGTGGTGAGCAAGGATCTCGAAGAGGAAGGTCCAAGAAACCGAGTCAAAGGCCTTCGCAATGTTGATCTTGAAGAGGATGGATGGCTCTTTCTTGCGGTGAAGGGTGCGGATGGACTGTTGGACAAGCATGAAGTTGTCTAAGATCGATCTGCCGGTGACGAATGCACTCTGATTGGCACTGGCTAGGGATGGTATAAGCGGGGTCAAGCTTGTTGCCATGGCCTTAGTCAGAATCTTGGCAAAACTGTGGATGAGACTAATCGGCCGGAAGTCTTTTAGGTCATATGCCCCGTCTCTCTTGGGAAGAAGCACAACGAACGCTTCATTTAGTCTGTCCAACCCTCTGCCGTCTGCCGTGTCAAACGCGTGAACCGCGCGCATGAACACTTCTCTGATGGTGGCCCAGCAGGTTTGGTAGAAACGAGCGGTGAAACCGTCCAGCCTGGGCGCCTTGTCGGGTTGCATCCCCTTGATTGTTTCCCAAATCAGCTCCTCCAACGCCGAGGTATCCACGCGGGGGAGATCTAGCGCCGGCAGGTGAAGCGAGTGTGTGCGGACGCCAGGCGTCCCCAGGAGGGAGCGCGTGGCACACATCCTGTCTCTCGAGGTGGCTTCGAGTGGGCCATTGCACACACAAAATAGATGGTTCCTACGGCGCCTGTGGCTGGCGTGGATCCGGAAGAACGAAGCTGAGGCGTCGCCCTCTTTGAGATAGGAGATGCGGGATTTCTGCCGTGCGATCGTGTGTTGCAAAGAGGCCAGGCCTAGCACTTTCTTCTTGAGCTCGCGGCACAGCCAGGTTTAATCGTCCGAGAGGGGTCTGGTGTCCATGGCCTGGTCGAACCGTAGGATGATCTCGTTGGCGATGAGAATCTGCTCCTTGATGTTACCCACTCTAGCTTGGCTCCATTTGTTCAGCGCCTTGGCCGTAGATTTGAGTCGAAGGAAAAGGTCAATGAAGGGGTCCGCCTTTGTTGGAGGAGCAGCCTAGCCAGCAGCCACGACTTCCTGATAGCCTGGGATCGATGGCCAAAAACTCTGAAAGTGAAATCTGGACTTGCAATGGAAGGACACGTTGGTGGACATTAGGATCGGGCAGTGGTCTGAAATCGAGGATGACATGGCTTGGAGCAGGTGGTCAGCATGTCCCTTGTCCCAGTCTGCCGTGGAGAACCAATGATCCAGCTTCTCCATTGTGGGGGAGCGCCTCTCATTGCTCCAAGTGTATCTCCGGCCGACGAGCAAGACTCCTTGAGCTCCAGATCGTTTAGCAATCGGCGAAAATGACCCATCATGCGTCTGTTGAGGATGCTGTTGTTTTTGTCTACCGCCTCTACTATCAGGTTAAAATCACCTGCCACCGCCCATGGGCCTTGGCAGGCCGCGCGCACATTGCGTAGCTCATCAAGGAAGTCGATTTTAGGGTGTCATTTGTTGGGCCGTAAACGGTGGTGAGCGACCACTGTAAGCCACCGTCGAAGGCGACTTCGACCGTGACCGAGAAACGGTCCACCCTGAACGCTGGCACGGAGACCATCGAGGTGTCCCAAGCCACAATAATCCCACCGGTAGTCCCTACAGCAGGAAGCGCCACGAAAGTGCTAAAACGGGTCCCCAGAATGGACGTGACCACACGCTGATCCACCATGTCCATCTTGGACTCCACCAAGCAGACGACCGATGCCGTGGCCTCCTGGACCATGCTCCGGACGACTGATCCTTTGGTCTGGTTGTTAAGGCCCCTAATGTTTCACACAAGAACATTGTGATTGACAATATTCATTAGAAAAGCCTACAATCCACAACAGGGGTGCCTAAAATTCCATCGACACCAACGAGTCTGGGAGTGGAACGTCCAGGGAGAAGAGCCGCGCAAGTGCGTCGATGCGATGAGGTAGGGGGGCTCTTGAAGAGCTCGGCATATCTCTCAAGGCAATCGACTTCCGGCTCACCCTCTAGGTCACATATCCCCATCTTTGACATGAGCCCCCGTTGTGCCCGTTTGATGTAGGAGGCCGGCTGCCCCTTGGCATTTTTCTGCAGCCGCGCGCTGCAGCGGCACATGTCTTCTGGCACGATCGTATGCTTGCGTCTTCCCCGTTGCACATCGGGCAGGGCCAGCAGCGGGGAGCGAATGTGTTCACGGATTTGCGATAGGACCTGCAGGATGGCGGGCTGGGCTATAGATGCCATGGGATGTATCCCAACGGGTGATGGAGAGGTGGCTACGACTGGTGGAGGCAAAAGGTTGCTGCATGGGGGTGTAGCATGGTGAGACGGGCTTGCATGCGAGCTGATAGGCGGGGTGGATCGCGCGTCCAAGGAGGAAACAACAACTGTCTGCTGCGGGGAGGCAGAGGCCTCAAAAGCAGGGTGCAGGTCCACAGAGAGGCGGACCCCCCTCCACCAGAACCGCTGACTAACCAGGAGGCCGACCAAGTGGGGAATGGGCCACTGGCGTGCCCGCTGGCACGAGCCGATTGGCCACACAGCGCAACAATGAGAGAGCCTGCTTCGGCGCATGGGCAGCCCTCCTGTGCGAAGACAGGCGGTGACCACGGCTCCAATCCGCGGTCCATCGAGTGGGTCCCCGATTCCGCCGAGGTCAGCTGCAGAGACGCGACAGACCTGCCCCCGGGTGAGGTCAAAGGCGACCAGGATGAGGAGCTGGCCAATCGACCACCGAGGGGCGCACGCCGGTAATGGAGACGACGACAGTGTGGGAGAGCTCCTCCTCCAACCGCGAGAATTCCTCAGAGCGCTCCAGGTAGTAGCATGATGTCTCCTCCACCACTTGCGCCGGCGGAAGGCGCACCACCTCCACCCGCGGCGGTAGCCCCGCAAAAGGCACGTCGAAGGCCGTCCCCTCCACCGAACCCACATTGGAGGATTCCGCCACTACCCTGCTCCAAGGGCGGTCCACCTGAATAGCACCCGTCGGAGGGGGGCCCGGCGGTAGGGGAGGGAGCGGGCCCGTCGATGGGAGGGCAGGCCACCCTACAGAAGGCGCCGAAGTAGGAGGCGAAATGCGCTGGCGCACCGCCAGCGGGGCGCGCGGGGAACTGCCCCCCGAGGAGGCGGATCCACGTGGCAGGAGGCAGTCTTAGGCGATGTGGCCCTCCCCCTCGCAGCGAGCACACACCGTCGGATTGGTGCATTCGCGGGAGATGTGGTCCGGCTGCCCACAGTTGTAGCAGCAGCCATGGAAGCGCGATGGCATGCGCGAATGGGGCGGGGGATGGGCGGAGGGGAGAGTGCGCTTGGCCGCCGGATGGGGAGGGGAAGGAGGGCCGCGGCGGTTGATGTCTACTACGCAACCTTCTTCTTGTAGACTCGTGTTGGGCCTCCAAGCGCAGAGTTTTGTAGGACAGTAGCAAATTTCCCTCAAGTGGATGACCTAAGGTTTATCAATCCGTGGGAGGCGTAGGATGAAGATGGTCTCTCTCAAACAACCCTGCAACCAAATAACAGAGAGTCTCTTGTGTCCCCAACACACCCAATACAAATGGTAAATTGTATAGGTGCACTAGTTCGGCGAAGAGATGGTGATACAAGTGTAATATGGATAGTAGATATAGGTTTTTGTAATCTGAAAATATAAGAACAACAAGGTAACTAGTAACAAAAGTGAGCAAAAATGGTATTGCAATGCTTGAAAACAAGGCCTAGGGTTCATACTTTCACTAGTGCAAATTCTCTCAACAATGATAACATAATTGAATCACATAACAATCCCTCAACGTGCAACAAAGAATCAGTCCAAAGTTTCTATCAGAGAACGTAGGACGAAAACGTGCATCAACCCCTATGCATAGATTACCCCAATGTCACCTCGGGAATCCGCGAGTTGAGTGCCAAAACATACATCAAGTGAATCAATAGAACATCCCATTGTCACCACAGATATCTCATCGCAAGACATATCAAGTGTTCTCAAATCCAATACTCAATCCAACATAACGAAACCTCAAAGAGTAAGACTCAATTCATCACAAGAAGGTAGAGGGGGAGAAACACCATATGATCCAACTATAGTAACAAAGCTCGCGGTACATCAAGATCGTGCCAAATCAAGAACATGAGAGAGAGAGAGATCAAACACATAGCTACTGGTACATACCCTCAGCCCCGAGGGTGAACTACTCCCTCCTCATCATGGAGACCACCGGGATGATGAAGATGGCCACCGGTGATGGTTTCCCCCTCCGGCAGAGTGCCGGAACAGGCCCCCGATTGGTTTTTCGTGGCTACAAAGGCTTACGGCGGCGGAACTTCCGATCTAGGTTTCTTTCTGGGGTTTTTGGAATTTATAAGAATTTTTGGCGTCGGTCTCACGTCAGGGGGATGCTCGAGGGGCCCATAAGCCAGGGGGCGCCCCCTAGGCTTGTGGACTCCTTGTTCACCTCCTGGCCTGGCTCCGATACTCCATGGGTCTCTTCTGGTCCATAAAAATTCATCTTAAAGTTTCAGCTCGTTTGGACTCCGTTTGATATTCCTTTTCTGTAAAACTCAAAAACAAGGAAAAAAACAGAAACTGGCACTGGGCTCTAGGTTAATAGGTTAGTCCAAAAAATAATATAAAATAGCATATTAATGCATATAAAACATCCAAAACAGATAATATAATAGCATGAAACAATCAAAAATTATAGATACGTTGGAGACGTATCAGCGGTTGCGGCGGTTCCGCTTTGTGCGCCAGTCAGAGCCGGCCGGAGCAGGGACCGACGGGCCATAGGGGGCGAGCGGACCGACGGCGGAGCCGACCACCGGCACGACCAAGGAGCGGAGTGGGGGGCCCGGGGGGGGCCTCGAGCTGGGGCCCTCGGAGCCGGAGAGAACGATGCGGCTCTCCATGGGGTAGGAAGAAGGGGGGAGGGTGGCCGCCGGCCCCGGAGCGGAGGGCGGCGGGTTGGAGTTGGTGGCCACCGGCGCCGGAGTGGCGCGCGGCGCAGGAGAGGCGGGAGCTAGGCTAGGGCAACTCGGGAGCTGGATCTTCTTCCTCGAGTGAATTCCCCTTTTCCTACTACTGGTCCTCTGGTCCTCGGCCTGACGAGATAGCCCACCAAGTTCGGTCCCTTCCAACCTAGGGATCGAATACCTTAATGGCGAATTATGCCATCCTTTCGCCCATCCAAGGGTATCCGTCAGGGTGACCCTATTTCTTCATACCTCTTTTTGCTACATGGGTGAGCATTATCATGTATGCTGAAGTCGTATGATGGTGGATGGAGTGATCGAGGCATTCGGGTCAATATTAGTGCACCTTGGGTTCCTGATTTATTATTTGTTGATGATTGTTTGGTATATACGAAAGCTGATAGTCAAAGTGCCGCAAGACTGAATGTTATCTTGGAGAATTATTGTCTTGGCTCTGACCAAAGTACAAACAAGCAGAAGAGCTCAGTTTTTTTTAGTCCAATTATGGAGAAGAGAGGTCAAACATCACTGAACACCCAACATATTCAAAAGTGGTCTTATTCCAAAGCCCTCGTCATAAGGAACATGAATATGCAACCAAAACTTAAACCAGACTTTAAGAATTTCAAAAGATATAATATATTCAAATGTGGAAGCCAACAGAAAAATGAGGTCGGTGCCATGCAACAAATCGTCTTCTTCGTTGACTCTCTCAAGTAACCGTAGATCCTTCAGCTCTCAAGTAACCGTGTACTTCCTTGACTTGTAAGACACCTATGTAATTTACTGGCTCTCATGCAACTATAAATTCTTCGTCTCTCAAGCAACCATGTACTTCCTTGACTCTCAAGGCGACTATGTAATTCCTTGCTCTAGGGTAACCATAGATTCTTGTGCTTACTTTTAACTCTCAAACAACATGTATACTTCCGTCCAGGTGTATACACCCCACTTCTATTCAGCAATAAAGACTATAGTAAATATTCCATTCATCCATCTATCGTTCTGTACTTTATCACTTCAAACACAAAGAAAAAACTGAAGAAAAAACAGATGAAATTCCAACTGAGCCTTCGTCGAGATATTCCAGCAGAGAGTTCAGAAAAGTGCCCGTACTCTCCGTCTCACGCGCCCAACGTGGCGCCAAGTGAACCGCCCCACACCTATCGCCCCGAGCCGGCCACCTCCTCCGCTCCGCTCCCGACCCCACGATCCCTGGACCCGGTCCACCACACTTGACCCCCAGCGCCTTCTCCCCCCTCCGTCCCCGCCCGCTTCCATTCCCTCCCGTCACTCCACCCATCATCCCCCGACGCCGCGACGAGGGGCGCGGCTCTCCCCCAGTCCATCCCGCCCTTGCTTCCTCCCTTCCCGAAGCTTCCCGAGCAATGGCGAGGCTGCTCGTGCTCCGCTCGGCGCCGTACCACCGGTCCAGCCTCTCCGCCGCCGCCGCCACCACCACCTCCTCCCGCTCCGCGTCCTTCCCCCGCCTCTCCAGCCGCCACCTCCCGTCGCCCCTCCGCGCGCCGGTCCGTGCCGTCGAGTCGTCCTCGGGGGCCACCAAGCAGGAGGAGGCGCCTCTGGCCTCGGGCGAGGCCCAGGAGCCGCTGCCCGCGGCGCCGGCGTTCGTGGTGGAGGAGCTCGGCTGGGGCACCCAGCTCGCGGTCAAGCTCAAGATGCTCGTCGCCCCGCCGTGGAAGCGCGTCCGCAAGGGCAGCGTCCTCACCATGAAGCTTCGGGGCGAGGTGCGCTGCTCTTCGGCACCGCGCGCTTGCTGATGTTGCTGCTACCCTTCTCAATACGATTTGCTCATTTCGTGCATTATTATGGGAGCCTTATCATCTTAGCGGACGCCCTGATATTTGTATTGTAGTGGCAAATTTACTGTTGCTGTTGCAGATCCTGGCACACGCCGTGTGCGTGTGCGTATGCTTGCGTGGGTGGGTGAATTGGCGTGTGTTCCGTTCACCCACACGCACCTGCCACTGTATTTGGTCATTTTGTAATCTAGACATGTTTGGACTTTGTTCGAACATATGTTAGTCTTGATACTGTATTGTGTGCGTTTGGATTTTGATCGTGTGTTCCCGTGGTTGCAGATATCTGATCAGTTGAAGACCCGCTTCTCGTCAGGGCTCTCACTGCCGCAAATCTGCGAGAATTTCGAGAAGGCAGCATATGACCCACGGATATCAGGGATTTACCTGCACATAGAGCCGCTGAGCTGTGGATGGGGAAAGGCGGAGGAGATCAGAAGGCACATTGTGGATTTCAAGAAATCTGGTAATCAGAAGCTATGCTGAATTTGGTAGTATCTTACCTTATGTTCATGTCTGTCATATTATGACAAAGTGTTGCATATTTTTGTAGGTAAATTTGTTGTCGGTTACATGCCCGTCGGTGGGGAGAAAGAATACTACCTTGCTAGTGCATGTGCTGAGCTGTATGCACCACCAAGTGCTTATGTTGCTTTGTATGGTCTAACCATTCAGCAGACATTTCTCAGAGGTAACTGCATGTACAGCGATAACATGATCCCTCTGGTTATTGGTCAAGTGCACCATGATCAAGTAGGCATTATTTTCTGCTGATCCTCAAACCTGTTTCAAAATTAAACTTGTTATAGTGCGACAGAACTACAGAAGTATTTTGCTATTTTTGCAGCAACTATCCTATTCTGTTATAACGTTCAATGCATTTCTGATTAGTTTAGCTTCTCATTGTGAACCAAGTTTTGTGAGCTTGGTCATGCCCAGTGTGTTATTTGTCCCCAAAATGAGACAATCTGAATGCATGGACGTTCTTTTCTGGTAGCTAACACTAGCACTTTTTAATTCGATTTGCAAGGTGTGCTTGAGAAAGTTGGAGTACAGCCAGAAATTCAACGAATTGGTCGCTACAAAAGTGCTGGAGACCAACTTGGGCGGAAGAGCATGTCAAATGAAGTTAAGGAGATGCTGGGTGCACTGCTTGATAATATCTATGGAAACTGGCTAGATACAGTGTCTTCCACACATGGTAATTAAATAGATCTGTTTCACTTTCACATATTTAATTGAAACATCATCATTAGAGATTTTTTTTTCTAGGGAAGAAAAAAGAAGAAATTGAGGAATTTGTCAACTCAGGAGTCTATCAGGTCGAGAGACTTAAGAAAGAAGGTTGGATAACAGATCTATTGTATGATGATCAGGTACAGATTCCCTCCTTAGCTGATCACTGAGTTGGCAAGTAAATTGCACAAGACTAAATTGAGTTAAGTTAGTTGTTACTGCATCTTCTGCCCAACCCATGGTGATTAGTATTAGGAATACAAGTGATGTTTTAACTTTAACGATCCTTATTTTCTCTTTTTCTTTCATATCATCAATATTAAGTAAACAGCAAATCTTTTCAGTCTCTTTGTTTTGGGGCTCTAGAGTAGTAACATGTGTTGTAGGCAGAGGTTCAACTAGTAGAAATGTTATGCATCAAAGAAGCACCCATGAACAAGAAATAAAAGACATGAGACGCAAATTTAGTCCCAGAGACATGATATGTAATCTGTATTAGGAATGTAAAGTGATGTCTCTCTATTTATATTATAGGTGTGTAAAATAGTGAGATCCTTGGCCATTATTAGTGCACAAGCAAGTCATATCTATACGAGACTCTTCGATTTAGTTAGAAAGGGAACTTTAGGGTCCTAGTTGAGGTAAGGTAAGTCACCACAACAAGGAAACATCAAATCTTCCTACAACATATACTGATGTACTTGATATGTTAATTGCTGACTCAAGCAGTCAAGCTTAGTTGGAGTTTCTTTATTGAAACGTGGAAATGTTGAGGATATGCGACTTGTCAAACTGGCAAATTAGACATGAAATTTTACATAATGTGTTGTTTATTTGAATTAAAATACTGAATTATTTACTTTATTTATTTTTATTTGTCTGCTATTGTTTTTGTTGGCGTTGTCTTATTCAATAGGTAATGACAATGCTGAAAGAGAGAGTAGGACAGAATGACAAGAAAAGCCTGCGTACGGTTGACTACAGGTAATTTAGATATTCATTGTTCTGGAAAACTGGGTGCAAACTGGAAGCCAGCCAAGTTAAGGATTTCTGATAAATTTATAACAATGGCACTAGTCGACTCTGGAACTTTAACTGTGCCATTGCTTTTCAGCTATTTCTTAAAATGGCACTCCTCGATCGAATTTTATGTTTTTGCCACCACCGTCAATTTTCAGCCATTTCCATGCTGTTTGTGAAGTGAGAAATGACCAAATTAACCCTGGCCTCGCTCCACTTAGGCACGACCAATTACATATAGATGCTTCAAACCTACACATATACACTGATATACACATTTTTTGGAAAATAGCCATAGATAGTGGTCCTCTCCATCTCTAGGCTGAACAGGCCAAATTGGATCAGCAGTTGTTATCGGAAACTATACAATAGCCAGTGGAACCTACAAACTCTGGCTCTTCTTTGTTGATATGAGCAGAGTGCACGATTGTGAATAACATTTTTTATGGGCTGGGATATTATGGAAGGATTGGAGCATATAGGGTAGTTGTCGAGGTCAACAAGCGTGGCCCTGAATCCTGTGGCCCAGTGAAAGAGCAGTGGTACCGCTACCACATTACAGGGGGGAAGGAGTAAAGGGTTCCTCCTTGCCTCTACTTTACTTAAGGGATAAGCTAAATGATAACCCTGTCTTTAAAAGAAAGGATAATTTTCCTAACTGAAAAGATGACTCGGATCATATCCCTTAGTTGGTGTCAGCTAGGGCCATTTAAGCTTAGTTGGTGTTGCAATTTTTGTATCCTATACTATGAGGTGTTTGCTCAGTTTTTTTGCACACTTCATTTGTTTGGTATTATTTGATTTGCTTGATTAATCTGAAAAGTCAACACATATAAACTCCTTGTTTTATTTACTGAACTGACATTGGTCTGAACTGCCAGTAAATATTCACGTGTAAGAAAATCAACTCTTGGGATAGGAGGAGGAGGAGACTTAATTGCAGTAATCAGAGCATCTGGAAGCATAACACGAACTCGCAGTGGCCTGAGTGTTTCTAGTTCGGGCATTATTGCCGAGCAGTTAATCAAGAAGATACGCACTGTTAGAGGTAATTATGATATGTTACCTCAGCAATCAATTGGTGTCTCAGATGCAAATTTGATGTATATGTTTGTACCGGGTAGAAAAAATAATAATACATCTGAACATTTTTTAAACTGGATTCAGTTCCCTAATTTATTTATATTTTTAGATGAGATGAGATTTCTCTGTTTCATTGCAGTGAGCACAGACTGTAGAAGCAGTTGGTGTAGCTTATATAAGTACACTATAATGCAAATTTCTGTCATAGTTTATAGGTTCTCTAACAGAATAATTTCATCTAATTTTAATGTACAAGTCTCTTACCCTTTCCAGAGTCAGAAAAATATAAAGCTGTTATCCTCCGTATAGACAGCCCTGGTGGTGATGCTCTTGCTTCTGATCTGTAAGTTCTGCCTCAGGTTTCATTTAGGCAGCAGAAGCAGCAGCAGAGTTTCAGTTATGTATTGATTATTCTTATTTTAACTAGGATGTGGAGGGAAATTCGACTCCTGGCTGAGTCCAAGCCTGTGATAGCTTCCATGTCTGATGTTGCTGCAAGTGGTGGATACTACATGGCAATGGCTGCGCCAGTTATTGTTGCTGAGAAACTTACTCTAACAGGATCGATTGGAGTTATTACAGGTGATCCTTATGTCCTTCTATTTGTGCTTGCTAAGATTAGTAACAGATCTTCCACAGTGCGAATTCTATGTTCTCTTGCAACAGTCTCAACTTTGGGCTTACATCTATTCTACTCGATCTCAGTTTGGATAGTGAATTTGGCTGTCGTTGAGTGTTTGTTTCTTATCTTACTATTTCTGTATTGGAATAACAGGAAAATTTATCCTTCAAAAGCTGTATGAGAGGATTGACTTCAACAAAGAAATTCTATCTAGGGGTAGATATGCAGAGCTTAATGCAGCTGATCAACGCCCTTTAAGGTAATATTGGCACTTCATTTGTTGCAGTATATTAGGAAAATAAAAATAGAAGTACATTTGAGGAGAGCCCACAGGATCCAGCGACCTTTACCAGATTGTTACAAAAATAGTCTGATACCGTCAGAGCCAAGTCAACTTAAGAATAGTATGAAAGCCGTGCACTGGAAATTTGGAATGGTGCTATAGTTTACAATGGTTCAACGTGTTTGCGTTTAATATACAAGTGGAATATTAATTTATCACGTGATTTCATCATAAATCAAGCAGATCGTACCCTCTCAGTATTTTTTGTTTATTTTTTCATCATCGAATTATTCGTTTTAATCATAGAACAGCAAATGCCGACTCTTATAATGTGGTTTATTAGGTCTGCTATGGTTTGTAAATAGCTGTGATATTTAATAGCCTATGACATACTCCTTCCGTCCCAAAATAAGTACAACTTTGTACTACTAAGGTTGAGACACTTATTTTGGGTCGGAGGGAGTATTTGATTTTGCCAATAACCGTAAGTCCAGGACCATCTATTCTCTGTTTCTTTTAAAAGCATTCTCTGTTAGAAAGAAAGCATGAAGCCAATTTCCTACCCTCAACTCTAGGCCTAATTCAGATATAGTCCCCCTAGATGGTAGACTCCAATACCGGACAACCATGCCCCTCAACTCTTGAATCCATGGTTTTGAATGACATGGCGGTGGCTTTCTCACACATGGCAGCCCAGTAGCATATTCAACACATAAATTTCTCAAAAACGGAATTAAGAAGAAATAAAAAGAAAAAACGTAAAATATAGAGAAGAAATAGGAACAACCATAAAGTCTAGGGGGTGGGGACAAAAAAATATTGTGGAAAAACTAGAAAATTTGAGAAAACTTGTAAAGAAGGAAAATCCGAAAAGAAGTGCGGAGGCATACAAAGAAAGCAACATCAAGGGTAACTATGACGGTTTCGACTGTTATCCGCTGTATTATTTTTTTTATTAAATTTATAAATTATTTGTGAATTTCCCCAGATTTCCTTTTTTTGAAGAATACTTCTTAACTCTTCAAATTTTCTGATTTTTTTTTCATCTAAATTTTTTGTTTCCCCCTTCTCTCTTTTAATTCTTGTTTCTATTTGTTAAATATGCTGCCTGAGTTGCCACCTGGCTGCTTCATGCTTCACTGGTCTTAAGGTATTCTGGTATTGCTCTATTGGCATAGGGTCTGTGTGTGTGTCTTTGACTCCTTGTACTGTCTATTTTGCCTTTTTGGTCTGTGCAATACTACAAGCCCTGCTCATAAGTCATAACAGCTATCAAATGGACAATTTCGTGTTTAAAGAATGTGATATATTTCCACAGACCAGACGAGGCAGAACTTTTTGAGAAGTCGGCGCAAAATGCTTATGCATCGTTTCGAGATAAAGCAGCCATGTCACGCTCAATGAGTGTAAGAATTGTTCTCAGATACTGAGCAGCTCATATTTCTTCGAGCATGTGCTGAGTTCTTTCCTCCACCAGATTGACCAGATGGAGACTGTTGCACAAGGTCGAGTTTGGAGCGGCCAAGATGCAGCTTCAAGAGGGTTGGTTGATTCGCTAGGTGGATTCTCACAAGCCCTTGCTATTGCAAAACAGAGAGCTAAGATACCACAGGATAAAAAGGTTGGTTCTTTTATAAACAAGAGTATTTAATGAACAAACGTCTGCCATGCATGCATAAGTATATCTGTGCATGTACTTAAGAGTCTAAGAATGTACTTGAATAGCAACAGAATTACATTCAATTCTTTGATTATAGGATTGTAGCTATTGCCTTTTCAATGCTTGACATTCTGATGAAGTAATTGTCAACATCTATAGCTAGACAATCCACATATACACTTCAACAGTAATCAAGGGAAGTGCCCTTCAAGCAGCATTGTTCACTCATCTCTTTCAGTTGGGATTCCAAGTTGATCCTGCTTTCCTAGTTTTGGAAATTCACTTGTCGACATATGTTGCAAGCTGCAGTATTCATAGTATGGCTTTGAGTCGAACTACATGATTGAGAGTTCACAACCTGCATTCTGATTGTGTGCTGAATAATGCAGGTCCGGCTAGTTGAGATCTCAAAGGCCTCGCCGACGCTACCGGAGATCTTGTCAGGCATCGGGGGTTCAGTGCTTGGAGTTGACAGGGTCGTGAAGGGGGTGCTGCAGGACGTCACCTCCTTAAATGGTGTCCAAGCTAGAATGGATGGCATCTTGTTCGAAAGATTGGAAAACATGCCAGGAGAAAATCAGCTCTTCTTGCTCGTAAAGGAAATCACAAATTACTTCGGTTGATCACCAGTAAATAGCCAAAGTTCTACGGAAAGCTGTAGATAGGAGAAGACAGAAGTAACATGGCAATAGACACCCACCCTACCTAAATTCAGGTAGAATACAATACATTTGGTACTGAAGCAATGCTTGTATCGATGCATATGCAAGTTTTGTAACCTGTAACCGCCATACTGAAAATGGAAGGAATGTTAGTCCTCTCGTGTTTGCTTGATCTTGCCCCACCTGATAGCCTTTTGTTCTTTGTTGCTGACATATATGTATGTTACACCATTTTCATATTCTAGTTGGTTCTCATAATTGAAGGGCTTGTAGGACATGCAAATCCCAAGAGGATCTGTTATGGATGGAGGAGACCCAGTAAAGCATTGCAAGGAGCTTCAGTGATTTTCGCAGTTACAAATGACTACAGTTTGTAAAATTCTGCAGTCTGGGTCCTAACCGGCCCTAGCTTCTGGATTGTAGTTGTAGGATGTTGAGTAAAACTTCCACATTTTTACAAAGTTAAGACAATCAATGAAGTAAAAAAAAACTCAAACTGTCTTGTAGCCATCCATAACCATACAGGTTAAGCACCTTGCCTTTTTTCCAGAAAAAAATAAAGGTCCTTGGCTAAATGTCTCGTGCGTGTAGAACAACCATGGCTTTGCATCTTCACAGGTGTGTGCACATATGTGCTCCGTTAGTTCCTCATCGCAAAGCGCCCAACCATATCCAGACATAGTGAGGATAGTAAGCCTTCTACAATGCAAAATGCTTAGGCCTTGTACAATGCAAGTTGCTCAGAAAAATAAGTCAATTTTTCTTAAGCATCAGTATTTATTTGTAGAGAGTAGACGCTTAATTAGACATCTCTCATGTAGAGATAAACACTGGTGCTTAAGAAAAAACTCGGTTTATTTTACCAATTTCACCATAGTGCATCCTAAAAATGGTTGTTGCATGCCTAGCATTTTTTTTGTGAAGTTGCATGCCTAGCTTCGAGGGTGTCGCGTTGTATCTGCAGGGTGTGGCGGTATTAGGATTTGTACAAACTCTTCTTTCTATTAATGCATTAAAACGCATAGCTTTTGCATTTTCTTAAATAAAAAACACTTAGCCATAATGCATCCTAAAAATGGTTGTGTGCATCATGATCATGCAGAGCCTAGGGCCAACCCCTTTTTGGAAAAAATAGTGCATCATAAAATAATCATTTATTTGCATGACAAACCATGGATTTTTATGTGGTTTATTTTTTTGTCTCGCTTTGTTTTACTCAAAACATACCTCTCCATGTCTCCACTCCATGTAGCTTCTTTGCTTGGCGGCAAAGCATTGAATGTACGTAAAGGTATTACTGGTGCATGTTTCTTGCTACCTTTTCGGGTTTGCCCGGCAACCTGCAGTAACAATTCTTATTTTTTGTTTTTCTAGCTCAGTAGCATATCAACCGGCTGGACGCAACATGCCATGTTTTTTTGGGGTCTACATTAGAGTAATGTTGTAAATGTAGCTACATGACTTCTCATCTCTCCCGCCCTTCTCGTTGAGAGTCGCCCGAGAAGGCCCGGCTCCCCCTCTTTCTCCTACGGCATCGTCGGCAAGAGTAGGCATGACAGAGGAGCGCGGTAAGTTTTTTGCATATAGTAGGACTAGATTAGGGTTTACCTTAGAGGAGTTCAACACTATGCTGGTCGGGAGAGTGTCATCGGTGCAACGACACAAACGAGCTATGTTCGTTGCATGGCGGTTGCGATCTTTCTGTTGCCGGTGCTCCAGTGGTTGGAATCATATATGAGGGGAACTTAACGCCGACATGTTCATAATAAGCTCGCCGGTCTTGCCCCTTCTGCTCTCTTCAAGCAGTCGTGGTGGAGGTAGAGGGAAATGCGGTGCGGTGAGGTCCAATCTTCGTCGAGTAACATATCATTTCATTCATGGGGCTCATCTTCAGTTGTGCTCGTGGAGGAGCTACGACGACCATCGAATCCTTCTTCCTCTCGGAGAGCATCTGTCTTTGGTGGTTGACTACTTGTCTCAACGACCTCGCCGATGAATGTTCTGGTCGAAAAGCGACATGTTGGAGCTTCGGCGTCTGATTACAATGTTGCCTCGTTCTTTTCCTCGTGGCATGAAAGCCTAATAGGAGGCAATATGATTTCATCTAGGCATCTGCATTTTTCCTACAACCAGAAGCTGGTGGTGGTCTTGTGGTGAACTCATCATCCCAAGTGGTGTTGTTCTTGGTGATGGTGGGTTCGGTCCTACACCGGAGCTTAATGTCATGACCAAATTGCATTATATATATATATATATACTAGTAGAATGCCCGTGCGTTGTCACGGGCTTCTAAAATAGTCACAGATAGAGACAATATAACACGATCACAATTGCATAATAATTAAAGTCCACTTAAACTTGTAATGTAAAGTGATAACAAAATAGCACATTAACAATGTATACATATAAAGTGATGATCCAACTAAAAATCTATTACAAAATTTTGAGATCTACTTGATGCACTTAAGAAATTGTCTCACAATATCAGGCAGGTTGTCTCTAGCTTCATTCGCACGATGTTTGAGCAAGTATAATAAAAACTGCTTCCTCAGCTCATACCCATCCTGCAAAAACAATATATGTAGTTAGCACGAATACTTCACGTGGAAGGTTTAAAAACATGTGTAACACACAATACTCACCGCACAAACCGGCTTCGCGAGGTCTTTACCATTCCACAATAGCATAAAATGAAAGACAAAATAGCCTGACAAATCCCTGCAATTTCCTAAATTGTTATTGTATTAAATATGATGATAACAAAAATAAATGTTTGTATTCTAAATTTATTACCCGTCTACGCTCGTTGGACTACCATTAGGAAATAAACGTTGCCATTTTGATATATCAGAATTCCATCCTGGTTGCTTTATTTCGAGTGCTTCTTTGAATTCCCTTGCAAAACCTTTTAATTTCACTAAGTGCCTCAGAATTTTCATCTCCGACGATTGTGTTATATGAATAGGGTCCAGAATAGATACACGACGTGCCTCTTTGTCGATGACGTACAAGATGTATCGACCGATGGATTCATATGGAAGATAAATCTACAAGTAGTAGCTGTTACAGACAACAATAAACCATGATAAACAAAGGACAAAAGACCTTACTTACCATGTTGCACGATGAGATGTTGTTGTCTATCCCAGGCCAGCTATCAAACAAAGTTGCCAACTTCTGAATAGTTTCCTTATCGCAGAACTTTTGATCTCGTGTTGAATCACGCATCATGGACTGAGTAAAAACTATTTAGAAACATGTTGATACTATTGATATTGAATGACGAATTTTGATAACTTACATAAAATTGTAGATCCATGTAGTGTATAGGAGGGTCTGTGAACAATACTCCCTCGCCACATGCCAGTATACGCACGGCAATGTTGAAAGAATCATTGTTCATAGACTGCTCCATGTTAAGTATGCCCTGAAGTTTTTTGAGACTTAAGCCCATTGGACGGGGTGTCGAGCTTCGGACCCATTCTTTCCTGAAAATTGAATGGTAAGAAAAACAATAATGTATACGGGCACATTACATATTGATAAATGATACTTACTCCAAGCACTTGGCATCGTCGATCGACATGATGTAGTTGCAGAGGCCGGCAAGTAATTCACATTGATCCGTGGGCATGATGGGGATTGGGCTAGGACGTTTGTCTTTGACTCCAACAGGTGGATTCTCTATGAGCTCGAAATCATAATTAGATAAACTGTCTTCATTGTCAGATTGATGGTATATCGGACATCCTTTTAGCTTATTCAGTTCTGAATCAAGCAAAATGACAGCTAATTTTCGTCGAAAGTGTTTCATATCTTCCTGCAAGATATAAAAAGACAGAATTGATATAATATTTTGAGATAAAATGATAGATAATGTATAAAAATGAAATACCTGGGTGAATTGATCTGTTAATGCATCTGCTGTCAAATATTCCATATAATTTAGCATAAACAGTCCACATGATGCGCTATAATATCATAAAATAATGCTTTAGAATATCACACAGAGGAATCAAATAAATGGAGCATTTGAACAAATAATAGTGTTCATTATACCCACTTGGTTGCATCAACTAATAGATACACTACGACATTTACTATCAATATTTTCTATCATATGATATTTTTGTGTTCATGAGTATCAAACACAATATTTTTCAATTTGTGACAAGTGCTAACCCATCCGTTTGTATTGCCTCATGAAACTGTTCTACGACATTCCATTTTGTAACATTGAGATCGAGCCACTTATGATCTCTGTTAAACTCCGGACTCTGTTCTCCAAGTTTCAGACGATTTTCAAGTCCTCGTAACTATTTTATATATGGAAATAGTAGGGGTTAAGGCAAACAAAACATATGTTAAGAGGAACAAAAAACAATAGTAGTTACCGTAGTAGTAAGGTCACTCCGTTCGATCCGAGAACCAAGTGAGTCCAATACTTGAATCTCACGTTTTTTGGCATGGATGACTGCCAGATACCAATTGAGTCCGAGGAATGTTAATCGGAATGAATAGCTGGGGTAAATATCATATAAGCCGTAGTCAGAATTAGATATAAATAATAATAAATCATTATACACATGGATTAATTAAAAAAACATTGTCATATACATGGATAACGAGGCGATACTAACCATATCTTGTTGTAGATAAGTATTAACATGTTGTACGATTTGACGATATTTTGATGGGTCTATGTCTGTGTCTCCGTCTTCTTTCATCTGGCCAGAAACGAACGTGCTAATAATATGTACCTTTTCACCCGCCCTGACTCGTAGATGGTCGTGAGCCAGCATGCAATATATGTAAGCATTTATCACATGTAACTCGACGTTTAGATTATATCTATTATTTATATTATTAATTACAAAGTTTATGCAATTGGTCTTACACCATCGTGTAAGAATATATCATCCTTCATAAGGCATTCGAAATCGTCGTTTGATAAGAAGACATCTTCAATGTTCAGGAACATGATTTTCTTGGGGGCAGACATGATTGATTCGATGACTGTAATATCTCTAAGAGTACAAATATAGTCGGCATGATACAAAAACGAGCCAAATTAGTATAAAAAATGAGACAAATTAGTTGAATACAAAAAGTAATATGTCGAAGGAAAGATAGATAATAACACTGAAAAGAATACCTTGTGCAATAACATTTACATTAGCATTCTTTTTTGGTTTTTTATGAGATATCACCGCCCCCACATCATTTTGTTCTGAAAAAACTCGGTGAATTTTCAGCCCCTTTCAGCGTCGCCGCTTCAGAACCCTTGTCGATGCATTCTTTTTGTGCATCTCCAAAATCCATATCTATGTCTCCTATATTCTGAAAAATAATAATATGTAAAATATAAACATTTTGTATTATCATGTAGAAGAGACAGACAATGAAGGATTAGCTATATAACTCTTCTCGTGGTGTTTCAGTCCGGTCTGTCATCGTTACATCAGTGTGTATGTCGGAACCCATCAGTTTTTATCTGTAATGAAATATAAATGATATTTTCTACTGCATCATATAAACATATATAAAATATAATAAAAATAAGAGTGAAACAAACACAGCTGTTTTATTTTGTAAAAAAGAAAAACTGTTTTTCATATTATTAGTCAAAGATGTTGCATTTATTTCAGAGCAAACAACCAACTAAAGTGTTCATATATAAATAATATGTCGTCTGAAATTTCCTAAATCATTTTAATCTATTTATATTTTTTTGAGAATTTTGAATTTTTTTTATGTAGGCTAAGGAAAATTGTCCGACAAAAGATAAAAACATGCAAGCAATCCAACATAAACCAGGTATATTCGGTTTCTTTTCCCTACAATTTTGATTTTTTTGGTGATACTTTGAATATATGTAATAAGTATAAAAAACATTTATTCATATTTGTTTTTTAGGGTTAAAACATTTATTCATATCATCCATGTATATACTTTAGTGTATTTTTTTTCGGAGAGCAAACGTTGTCGATCAAAGGCCCAAATCGGCTATACAGCACGGCCCAACCAGCACCCAACCCAGCAGTATTACTAAAAAAAAAGAAGCACCCAACCCAGCCGGCGACCTCATCCACTCCACTCCCTGGATCTCACCCACTTCACTCCCTCCCCTCTCCCCCCACAGCCGGCGAGCTCATCTCCCATCGCCGCCCCTTCTCATCCCTTCTCCTCCACTCAGCCGACGGCAATCAGGTGCGAGCACAACCGACTCCGTCGTCTCCCACCGTCGCCCCCTCCCATCCCCTTCCCCCCACTCATCCGACGGCGGCCAACACCCCCGATGACCTCACCGACGACGTCGCCGACCTCGCCATCGGCCTCGCCATCGCCCCACTAAGGCAGATCCCGCACGCTTACCACTACGTGTGCGTCGGCTTGCCGAAGGCCAAGGGGGGCAACACACTCACCACCGCCATCATCGATGGACAGTCATCTTCCACCTCGACGGGTGAGCTTGCGCGCCAGCAGAGGAGTGAGGGTCCCGTGCTTCTTCCACGCTCAGCGCCCCTGTCGCCACGCCATGGATGGACCTCCCTCTGCTCCCACCCACGACATGGACAGAGCTCGCTTCCCTCCTCAAGGTGATCTCTTCACCCCTCTCATCATCTGGCTTGCTGCATAGACTGCTTAGACCGCACAAATGTCGCACAGTTTGCATACGGATTAGCTGCTTTAGGGTGTAAACTTCATTTGCTGAAGCTCACTGAAGAAGTGAAATTGCTCTGCATGATCCTTTGACCGATGATCTGATGGATTTCTATGAAAGGATGGGTGATACATTAGCCATCCAGCACGTTGGTTCTGCTTCTCACAACAAGGTTAGCATCTTGTTATATGAGTGGGTCCTGAGGAACATAATACAACTCTTGAAATGGCGCTTTATAGAACTAAAATTTAGTATGCATACTCTGAAAGGTGTGCAGTTGTGTACTACTGTTTTAATGTATTCTTTACCACCTCTGGAGTACTTCTAACTTCTCTGAGCAATTCTAAACTCATAATTGTCACACCACTCTTCCCTTTTTCTGTCACTTGATTTATACATTTATTTGCCTTTTCCTATTGTTGTGTTTGGCTATTTGGCCACATGTTTAATTCAAATAAACATTAAGGCCACCTGTCACCTGAAAATAGGACTCTGAAAGAGCAATTGTTGGCTACTATCATGGGTCAGTATGTCATGCTTGTCATTTTAGCAAAGGTCAGCGCACCGGGACAGTTGATACCTAATATGAAACGTTTGCTCTCACAGGTCATCTATGATTAAATGAACTTCCTAAATCAATTGGTACACGAGGCTTTGCCCTTTGGAAACTTGTTTAGCAGTAGAGGTCGATAATAGGCCGAGGACATCTGTCACCCAAGCATGTTGAGTGTACTTACTCAAATTTATCTCGAGTGTTTGCATCTGAAATTTTTGTGACTAAAGTAACAGGCATTTCTTACTGATAATAGTTTTTGAGAAAAACCCTATAGTTAATTCTCATTTTAAGTGTTTGCTGTTTTAATCTTGAACATCTTTATTTCAGAATGATTTGAGTCTTGTTGGTAGGTAGTGTTCAGTAGTCAACATAAATCCAACTTTGTATTTTGAATGATCAGCCTAACTTTTCCATTGAAACATGCCACAGATCTTCTGTGAGCAAAGAGGGCAGTGGAAGGCAGCAACCCAATCCGAGGAGTTCCTTTGAACCCTTCAGCGTTACTACAATAATGCTTACACAGATCCTGAGAAGCAGGATGCTATAAATGTGTAAGCTTCTTTATGTCTGCAAAAATATCACTCTGACAAAACCTTAGGAGTAGAGAGACATTGGTCTAATATTATTCCACACAAGATTTATATGTTGTGTTTTTTTTTGAAATGCAGATTATTGGGCCATTTCCAGCCTCAACAAGGCAAACCTTCTTTGTGGAAGTTGGACTCAGATCGGCATTACAATATCGGCCGGCAAGGAACTCTAAGTGAAGAAACTGGAAGGTACTGATACAAACTCTTCTATTAACAACAGCATTGCTTGATAAGCTGTGTTGTGCCCCTTACTACCATTCTCATCAAGTATAGATTCGTGATGGTCTGCAAGCTATGATTTATGTGCCGATTGATAGTTTAAATAGTTGTTTGACTTGGCAGGCCAGAAGGTGGTTTAGAATATTTTTGTTATCTTCTAGTAATAAAGAAGAATGCCCAAAGCACAGCTTATGCAGAGAGCAAGTGATCAATTGTTCTTTCTCCCGTCTTTCCTAATCGCTAATTCACTGGAATCTTAATGTGCAGACTGATGCAGAAGCAAAGCGTTTCAAGGCAAATAAATCCAGAGTTGAGAATGGTAGTTTCAGAAAAGATGCTGCTGATCAAAATCCTCCGCCATCAAAGAAAAATTTCATCCAAGTGAGGGCAAGAAGGGGCCTACACCACTGACAGCCATTGCCTTGCAGAAAGGGTGAGTTCAATGCACAATTTTCACTTTTACAGTAGGAGTGTTTGTAACATCTGCAAATAGTGCCAGCTCAAAATAAGCACAATTTTCACTTTTACAGTAGGGTGGGTTTAATGCACAGTTTTCACTTTTACTTGCTCTATTTTGAGAATGTAGATTCATTCAGTTGGGATATTGTTGGCATTGGAGTATTACATATCCATTGTGAATAATTTTAGACTATTCCATCGAAGCATTTTCTCCTTATGCAATTTTTATTACATGAAATGACTTAATATTATGACTCTGATGATATATATCTTCAGAAGATGATTATATTTGTTTGTTTTCTGGCATGTTCAGAATTGCATGCATGATTTTATTGCTATAAAATGTGCTTCAAAGAACTAAGTGTTCAGAATTGCATGCATACTTTTGTAGGTGAACATACAGAAAATGCAAGATAAAGCATGCTATAAATTATCAAATCTAATTGTGAGATTTCATTAAAAAAAGATTGCTTGGCTATGCAAATTTAGGCAGTGAACTATGTTCATCACTTAAAAAGTTAGGGGTATGCCACACTTGCAATGTCCAGAATAGACTGTTAGCCTAAAATCTCTGAAGGAACTGTTTTTCTTCAGTTGCAACCCACCTAATAGGACTGCTTGATTAGATCTACAATCAATTGTATTGGCTATGAGATTTTTATAAGCTGGCACTATCTCCACTGGTGTTCTTCATTTGGAATTTGATGGTATACCTGAACCAAACATGATCCTAATCTAATAACTATTGCACTTGTAGAGAAGAGAAGATCCAGAAATTTTCATACCTAGAGGAACTCGCCTTCTTGATGCTCCTTGCTTACACAAGGTACTCCTCGGGAATTTCTCCTCCAGGTCTGGGTATTTTGATCCTTTGCTATCTGTGATGGGCGAAGGGAGAGTAAGGAGGGGGAGGAGGGATGGCAGATGAGGTTAACATATATAGGTAGGCCATGGGGAGGAAGGCTGGGTAGCAGATCATGGCTTATTCCAGTTCTACCATATATATTTCAGTATGGTGCAGATCTCTTTCCTTTTTCCATCAAATGCACACCTCTTAATAAATTAGAAAAGATGTCAGAAATCAGAACTTACTAAAGAATTAAATTATTGTATTAATTAAATAAACAACTTATCATTGATTGCATGCCACTTTGCCCTTTTCTAACTATATAATCTCTTCATAATCTGATCAAAACCTACACAACTAATTTACACCTTCATAACATTTTTCCATCAAAATAGAATTGTCCAAGTACATTGTAATAATCTAGCTTGTCCCAGAAAAATAAGCGGAGTACAAAAGTTGATCAAGATAGCTTACAACTCTTTCTTGCATTTCATGTGTCATACATATTGCGATGCATATGCCTCTTCTTTCCTCCTCTGAATCAGTCGTTAGTGCTTCTGGTTCAGCTCTATGGAACTTCTTTCCTAAATTTATTTTATTGTTATTTAACGTCATAAATAACCTATATGTTTTTTTAGGAAAATAAATAACCTCTCTGTTTACCTGTGTGCTAACTAATTTTGTGACTAATTCAAATTTATGGCACTATTCTCTGCTATGTGCATTTGAAATTCCCACCAACATAACACAAGAAATATTCATCGTACTGCTGAAACATACAATATTCCTACCTGATATCGCAAGGGCAGGCAGATGTTCATGTAGATGCTTGACGGTGGCGTCCTCTTTTTTCTTTCGATAAGTAGCTCGCCTCCGAGCTTTTATCTGCTCCTTTTTTTCGTCAAGGTCCACAGAGGTTGGTTGATACCCATTAGTGATATCACCGAGAGGGGCCCAGAGAACATTTTGCACAACTGCTTGAAGATCGATGGTAACCTCGTCATCTTTCTTCCGATAAGCTGCCCGCCTCCGCGCGTTTATTAGCTCCCTCTTTTCCTCGTTATTATGTTGCATGCTAGCTAGTTAATTGTCATTGAAGGAGCAAGATGTGAGACTTGTCGAAGCAGGAAAAGCATGATGTATTAATTGTTCATCGTATTGATTAAAAATCAAACATTCATACCAGACATTGTAAGGGAAGTTTGATTTTCACCCTGGAGTTTGACCGCATCATCCTCTTTTTTCTTCCGATAAGCAGCTCACCTCCTGGCTTTTATCTGCTCCCTTTTTTCGTCAGACAAGTTACCTTTAGTTTGTTTGGCGACATTCACGACAAATCCTGTAGTCATGTGATCGGATGTTGCATCGGACACGGGTAAAACTTGTAAGGCATCACGATCAGGAGCATTAATCCCCACATGTCTTCCTCCATCTATATGTGACGCATCTAGAGCTACTGGAACAACACAAAAGCCATAAGCTGGGTTAATATATGCAATACAACCCCTGTAAGCATGATACGGTTCACATCGAAAGACGTATCAGTTAATGCCATTTGAACTTTGTGCTACATCTGCAGCACAAACTTGTGTGAGACAACTAGGAGGCACAAACGAAGCTTCATCACCATCAGTGGGTTGGGGAAGAACCGGTTGTTCAGTCTGTTCAAGTATCCTCCGTTCTGAAGGTTGTTCATACAAGTGAGATATAATTGATCACATAAAAAGCATAAAAATATGATTACTATATCCGCACAAACTCATACCTGGACTACTTGGGTAAATTTCATCACCATTTGTCCCCTCCATCTGATCTGCAACAACTTCATTACTCATCAACATTATGCGCAAGGGATGGTGCTTGACATGTATAGCAAGTTTTATAGACGAACTTATACCTGGAGGTACATCTGACGATGTCATTTGTTCCGCTGCTTTGCTTTGTGGATTCCCCATATGTACCTATCAATTGACAGCAAAAAAAACTCTTTACTGATGGTTTAATGCAGGTTGCTATTCATCAGATCGTGCCAAAGTACTTCAAGATGGCTACTGGTTTGTGAACTGATTTTCCAGTCATTTGTTGGTTTGTGAACTAATTTTCTGAATGGACTTTGTGATCTGATATTGCAAACAGGTAAGTACAGATTGCTGAAGATCACAAACACCTGTTGTGTGTAAGTTTGAGCTGTACTCAGGAACCGCTTTGATCGACTATCAATTAGCAGCCTTGATGACTAATTGCTAATGGTTTAATGCAGGTTGCTATTCTACAGATCGTGCCAAAGTACTTCCAAGATAGCTACTGGTTTATTACGTCCATTACTAAAGTCTGTATCTTCCAGTTGTATGCATGATGACCCTACACAAACACATGTGTAGAATGAATGTGCAGATTGCTAATGAACGCTGATGCATGATGCAGATTGGTAATGAACACTGATGCATGCACCGGATGAGATTTAGTTGGCACCGGATGAGATCTCCTCAGCATACCTGAGATTGAAACCGCCCTGCCCTCGGACGGCGGCGACGGCGTCTCCCGGAGTTCGGCGGCGGCGTTCCCGTACGTCGGCGGCAGGGAATCAAACCGCCCTGCCCTGGAGACGCGCCCTGCCCTGGAGACGCGGCGGCGTCTCCCCTCGGACGGCGGCGGCGACTACGAATCGAAGTTCCTCCGTGGGCGGCGGCACGGGTCGGCGGCAGGGAGATCGGAGACGGGGCGGCGGCAAGGGTCGGCGGCAGGGAGATCGGAGACGGGGCGGCGGCGAAGGATGTCGTACGTCGTGGAGGGACTTCGACTCGTAGGGACGGGAATCGAGAGGAGCGGGTTTTTTGGTGCGTTTGCACGGGGGCAGCGGAGACGAAAAAAACCAGCGAAATAAAACGGTTGAAAGTGGTGGGACGAAAATAAACCGTGGATGCTATTCTACCAACTCAAACATTAGGAGTATATATCTCCACTACTATTAAACAATCGAGTTGTGGCAGAAACATTACATCTCAGCCACACATCCGCCTTCTCTCAATGGACAGGATTGCCTCAATGTTGTATCACATCAATTACTATAATTAATTTTCTTTTAATCATAATCAATTAACAATAATTACCATGATCTCCATCAATATAATTAAGAAATAATTACCGTGATCTCGCTCCAACCTGGAGTCCTCCACCTCGCGCCGTCTAGACCTATTTTAATCATAATCAACTGGAAATCTCCACTACTATTAAACAATCGAGTTGTGGCAGACACATTACATCTCAGCCACACATCCGCCTTCTCTCAATGGACAGGATTGCCTCAATGTTGTATCACATCAATTACTATAATTAATTTTCTTTTAATCATAATTAATTAACAATAATTACCATGATCTCCGTCAATATAATTAAGAAATAATTACCACGATCTCGCTCCAACCTAGAGTCCTCCACCTCGCGTCGTCCAGACCTATTTTAATCATAATCAACTAGAAATAATTACCACGATCTACGTCATCATAATCAAGCAATAATTACCGCGATCTCGCTCCAACCTGGAGACCTCCACCTCGTGCCATCCAGGCCTTGCTCAAACCTCTCCACCCGAATTTCTCAGGCAGCCCTCCTTGCGCCGTCCAGACCTCCTTGCTCCAAGCCCTAGCTGTCCTCGCTTTGTGGTTGTTCTCTCACCGTGCCATCGACCAACTCTCACCACCACATTCACATCCACGTACGCGTGTAGACATCACTATCGGGCCTGGGAATCCATACCCGCTGCTGCCTTGATTACTGAGGTGCGTGTTCTGATTTCAGCTTCAAGTTCACACGGATATGAAATGAATGATCACGAGAGAATTAACCACGACGTGGACGGGCTTCACGTACGATCCATACGTCTATGGTTACAAGTGCATGTACCTCTAGCTATACAAGAAATCAATTAACCTGCCACTCTGCTTGTTTGAGGCTAGCTTTGCGTACGTGTGCTGCCGCTCCTTTGTGAATTGGTTTAGTGTTCTGAATCCAACATATTTTTTATATTGATCTTTTGCCGGATGTTTCAACAGTCCTGAGTGGCTACAACGACGAGCGAGCGAGCAAGCGGACGTGTTACGTCTGATATGTAGTCGGGGATCAAATCCACTGAGATCGATCAACAGAATTCAGAGGTGCGTGTATTGACCAAATCAATTCAACTCAAAATTATCACTGTTATTGGTAGCTCCCTCATTTTTTACTGATCATTAGATCTTTCGGAATGTGCTGTACTGATTATTAAAGGTTTCGGAGTGTGCTAACTGGAAGCACGTGATTACTAATAATTGTATGAAAAGATTAATTAAAAAGGTAGTAGTGTGCTGCGCTTTGCTTTCTATAAACTTTGGGGCCGAGTTACATCTACCTAACAAACTGACACAATGTCTGCGAACAGTACATAAGATTTTTCAATTAAGAAGTGCTACTTTATGTTCTCCATCTCACAAAATCAGTGATAATTTTTTGTGCACTATCAATTTTTTTAACTTTGCAAAAGCCATCGATGAGAGCATTATTCAAATCTGAATCTGAGTGGGCTCACAGCCAACTCACGTCCTATATGTTACTATCTTCAGTGCTCTTTGGTGATAACTATTCCCTGTTTGCTAATCAAGATTCAAAAACCATTTGTTGCAGAATTCGGAATCATATACTGGTTTGGAGAATAAACGGAGCAATGGTCAAGGGTGGTATGCTCGTCTGTCTGCTGAGAAGAAAGCGGAATACCTAAAGAAACTACGAATAGCACGCCAGGCAAAAAAAGATGCAACAAAGTCATCTACACCATCTAGCGGATTGGTTCAGAGTGAACGTGCTCCGTTTACTGATGTAACGAACACGTTTGCAAAAGGTCCATGTTTGTGCACTTTTCTGACCCATGGTTGAGATTATTCTCTATGTGTGACAAAACCTCAAAACTGACATCATTGTCTAATTTATAGCTGCGAATGATGGAGTTGTCGAAAGGATTCCTCTTACAGATGGCTCAAATAGGAATGGAAAAGGTTAGTTCATTCACACATATTTTTCTTTATCAAATATTCCGTCCGGTCCATAATAAGTGTCGCGGTTTTAAACTAAGGCTGAACCGGAGGGAGTAGTACTTTGTGATGTTTTCCATAATTCAGTTCTGCTCTCATGTGTTGTTTGCGAAATTGTTGTGACAGGTCAGAGTAATAATGGAAGCACACCACACACAAATAGTGCTGAAATTTCGGATGTTACTCTACCGGCCCAGAAAAAACCAAGGGGTCAAGGTTGGTATGCTCGAATGAGTGAAGAAAAGAGAGCCGAATACCTACATAAGCAGCGACAGACACATCAAAGAAAACAAGCTGTGGCTAACTCGGAAAACAATGACTCAGTGGCAGCGCTTGTAACACCTGGTATCACCCGCAACTCTATATTGTTGTATAACTATAAATATATATAATTCTTCTTGTTCAAATTAAATGTATATTCAGCAAAATCAGCGATGAGACCACATGTTGCCAACCCAATGTCTCAACCTATAGCACGCATCCAATGCACTTTAGGGGACATTACAAATTCAAACTTGCAGCAGTCAGGTTTGACGCAAGGTGCACACATTACTCTTCTTGTGTTATCAAACATGTACTAAAAATTGAATAATGCTAGAGATTTTACCACCTACAGATGTTAATGCAACTCCATTCAAAGATGTCACAATTCATGGTTCTCCTGTCATTCCTGACACTATATGTATCAATACCAACTCCACTCCAAGTGATAATTCTGTACAAAGCCTCCATACAGGCTTTGAAACTAGATGTGGCATCGCAGGTAAACACTGGTATGCCTGCTCATAATAATATTCTTCTTTTAGTCCATAATTTCTATTTCATATGTTTAATTTTCTGACCAGATCAAAGATCAACTGGGAGCCTTTTAGTTCGATCGTCGCTGAAGCAGAGTACAACAGAAAAAAAAGGTTGCGTGAGAGAGTCCGATACAATTCAATGAGTCCCGAACAAATGCCTTCTCTCTTGCAGAAGAAACACGACTACAGCAAAATGAGGAGCAAAGTTGTAGCATCAAACTTCAACTCTGATATGTCCCCAGGTACATGTCACATAATATTATTTCACTGATTGTAACAATATAGTGATTAAAGGGCATCTGTGTTGTACGCGTAGGGGAGCCTGCCCATGGATGTACCCCGCGGACAAATGTGAATATCAATACAAACGAAGATTCTGATTGGCTGCACAGAAATGATATGTACCAGATGCAGCAAATTAACAGACAAAAAAGACCTGTCAATATGTTCAGTGCTACCGATCTGCGTGAAGCCCTTGCAGGTAAATATCAGAGTATTTAATAGCCGGATGTTGTCCATAAATTACTTATCTTCAATAATGAATTCTTACTAAGTTCTGGAATTTCACCAGGAGACAAGGACCAGACTGAAGATCCCTATGGAATACTTGAGCCCCAAACATCCAACTTTCAGGGTATGTATATTGTTGCGTGCATTTTTTTCACTCCCTTTGGCCAAACATGTAAAAGTGTGTAATTTACATTCTCATGGTCGTGGAATGAATATCTTTCCGACTAGAATGCTTGGAGGCCATACACCATGGAGAACACGCACAAGATGAGCTTGATGATGAAGCAAGGATGTTCACTGAACAACGTAAGCATGTCTAAAACTGACTTGATTTACCAACAAAACGCTCTACCATTTCGAACATGTTAATTAATTAAATGTCCATATTGATGTTGTTCTAGATGCCCAATTTGAATCATACCGAGTAGCTGCTGATGGCATCCCCCTTTATGCTGATGATAACCAAGCCTACCATAACCTGCCAAAGAAACACCATGTTTTGAGGAAAGTTAAAGATTGCAACTATTGCGGAGCAATGCGATTTCAATATGAGGGGCCTGCATTCTGTTGTAGAAAAGGAAAAGTTAGCATATGTATTCCAGATGTGCCTGCTGAGTTGAAACGATTGTTTACAAGTCAGGATGATAATGATGCTAAATATTTCAGAGATAACATAAGGTATTTCAATTCACACTTCTCTTTCATGAGTCTTGGAGTGACACTCGACCAGCGAGTCAGCACTGCAGCAGGCACTGGGATATATACATTCCGTGCACATGGACAGCTGTACCACCGTTTGGATCATTTGGTTCATGGTGAACATGGTCCGCGACATTTGCAACTATATATTTATGATACGGATGACAGCTTAGCGCATCGGGTCCAGAGGTCTCCGGATCTTAATATTGATCTCATTCGCAAAATTCTAAGTATACTACAACGCAACCCTTACGTGCAGACTTTTAAGAATGTTGGTTCTTCAGTAAGCCTTGATGAATATAGAATTGAAATAAACACAAATATAACCCTGGATCAGCGACGGTACAATGCCTCGACAACTTCCCAGGTTGCTGCGATATGGGTTGAAGGGGGTGACACACATAACTGCTTTGATCGACATGTTGTCGTGCATGGATCAGGAGAGCGCCCCTTGTATATTAGAGCATACTATGGTTGTTATGACCCTTTGGCGTATCCATTATTCTGTCCTGGTGGGGAGACTGGTTGGAATCGATGGTTGCCATATGTTCCTACACAAGAAGATGAATGCCATGAGTCTGACACGGGTATGATTTTATATTTTTAGAGTTGTAACATGGTCAATTAAAACAACAACAAAAACTAACATTCTGAACTTCTTGTGTTTAAAAGGTCGAGCTGGTAGTTCAGAACGAGGTCAAGACCGGTCTACTGATTTGCCTACAAGCGTTAATCTAACGGAAATAGATGATGACACAATGCAAACTACATTTGATAATTCTGAACAATTTGATGAAGATGGGGTTGATTTGCCCCCAGGTAAGTTTCATCACTTCTACACGTTTATTTTAAGGGTCTCCCATTTGTTTAATGTTATGAATCTTCATTCAGACGATAATGAGGACAACCAGGATGAGGAGGACGAACCTGTTCAATCAAGGAAATATGTTTCTGCAAGGGAGTATTACTGCTTCAAGCTGATGATCACGAAGAAGCTTTTTAACATCGTCCTGTTTGGGGGGCGGCTTTTCCAACAGTGGGCCGTTGATATGTACATTAAGATCGAGACAATGAGGCTTGATTGGTACTCCAAGCCGGAAAATCAGAAGATTATACGAGCGGACCTCTACCAGGTAACATTATTGGGGTTGTTTTTATATGACATTATCGATCTCACTTTTACTATATAGTTCGGTATTCTTAATGCCTGCATTATGTATCTTCTATGTAGGGTCTTGTAGACACGATCGTTGCTGGTGAGTCATGTGGTGATCGGATTGGTAAAAGGATTGTGCTCCCAAGGACATTTCCTGGTGGTGATAGAGATATGCAGAGAAGGCTCCTAGATGCAATGGCCATAGTGCAGCGATGGGGTAAACCGGATTACTTCATCACAATGACATGCAACCCATACTGGGAGGAGATAACAACAGAGCTGATGCCCGGACAGCTACCACAGGATCGACCAGACCTGGTTGCAAGAGTGTACAAGGCAAAGCAGCGAGATTTGATGGACTTTCTCATCCAGAAGAAGCATTTTGGCGAGGTTGCGGCCTATGTTCATGTGACTGAGTTTCAGAAAAGAGGGCTCCCACACGAACATATCCTTCTAATCATGAAGGCAG
The DNA here is from genome assembly GCA_011799875.1 of Thinopyrum elongatum. NCBI lineage: Eukaryota > Viridiplantae > Streptophyta > Magnoliopsida > Poales > Poaceae > Thinopyrum > Thinopyrum elongatum. The sequence goes on along the minus strand of CM022302.1, from coordinate 445,258,952 downwards.
GTAGCAAGTTAAAGACTCCAGATGACTATGACAGAGTCATATCAGCAGAAATACCTGATAAAGATGAATACCCTGGCCTGCATGCTCTGGTCATATAACACATGTTGCACGGGCCATGTGGTGTCCTCAATAAAAAATGTGCTTGCATGATTGAGGAGCAGTGTCGTTTTCACTATCCTCGGGAGTTTTGCCCTGCTACACAGCATGGAAAGGACTCATATCCCATATATAGGAGGAGGGATGATGGACGTCGAGTAAAAGTGAGAGGAGCTGAGTTGGACAATAGGTGGGTGGTGCCTTACAACCCCTTTCTTCTCATGAAGTACAACTGCCACATCAATGAAGAAGCTTGCTCGAGCATCAAGGCAGTGAAGTATTTGTTCAAGTACATTTACAAGGGACATGACCGAACATCATTTTCATTTGAGCAAGATATCATCAACAATGGGGGGGGGGGGGTCATTAATGAGATCCGCCAATACCGAGATGCACGCTATGTATCACCTCCGGAGGCTATCAACAGGATTTTACGCTTTAAAATGTTTGGAATTAGTCCTTCAGTCTTGCAGTTGCAGCTTCATTTGCCAGGCATGCACACAGTCGCATTTAAAGCCAATGATAATCTGAAAGATGTTGTTGATAAGCCATCTTCTTCGAGAACCATGCTTACTGAGTACTTCGAAATGAATCAAAAGAATCCTAATGCACGACAATGGTTGTACAGAGATTTTCCGGAACACTTTAGATGGGATGCATCAAAGAAGAGATGGTATGAAAGAAAACAAAGGCCACAGATTGGTAGAATTGTGTATGCACACCCTGCTGAGGAGGAGAGGTACTATTTGCGGGTGCTCTTGAATCATGTCTGAGGTGCGACATCATATGATGATTTGAAAAAGGTGCGAGGCATTCCGTGCTCTACTTTCAGAGAGGCGTGTGAACAATTAGGATTAATTGAGCATGACAAATCACTTGATCACTGCCTGACTGAAGCTGCCACATTTCAGATGCCTTGTGCTCTTAGACGCTTGTTTGCCACTATCTTAGTATTTTGTGAGGTTACAAAAATCCAAGAGTTGTGGGACAAACACCTGGAGTCGATGTCTGAGGATTACCGATGTACCCAGCCCAACGAGGCAATACTTGAGCAGATGGTCCTTAGAGACATCAGGGATTTGTTGCATTCCATGGGGAAGGATGATATTAAAAGCTATGGCCTTCCGGAGCTGGTTGAGACAAATGCTTTTCTAGGAGACGAGTGCATGGAGGCTAGAGAGGAGAGGGAGGTCGGTGTGGACCAAGAACATATTGATCTTATCAACTCTTTAAACAGTGAGCAACTAGCTGGGTTCAATGACATCATGGACCATGTCATGAACAAAAGAAGCCAAGTCTTCTTTCTTGATGCTCCAGGAGGCACTGGGAAGACATACTTGTTCAAGGCGTTGCTTGCTAAGGTGCGTTCGATGGGTAAGATAGCCATTGCCACTGCTACATCAGGTATAGCAGCCTCGATATTACCTGGGGGGCGTACTGCACACTCTAGGTTCAAGATACCCATTAAACTCACCGACAACAGCATGTGTGGTTTCACAAAGCAAAGTGGTACGGTAGAATTACTGAAAGAGGCGGCCTTGATCATTTGGGATGAAGTTGCCATGACAAAGCGTCAAGCTGTGGAGGCGCTTGATAGGTCACTCCAAGACATAATGGGGTGTGCTTTGCCGTTTGGGGGGAAGATTGTCGTTTTTGGTGGAGATTTTAGGCAGGTCCTTCCAGTGGTTCCAAAAGGGACAAGAGCATACATCACAGATGCTACGATACAGAGATCCTATATATGGCAGAAGATTCATAAGATACACCTTACACGTAACATGAGATCACAAGCTGACCCTTGGTTCTCTGAGTATCTCTTAAGGATTGGCAATGGAACCGAAGAAACGATAGGTGATGACTATGTGCGTCTCCCTGAGGACATTGTGATCGGTCATACTGATGATGAAACCGTGATCAATAGGCTAATCAAAGAAGGTTTCCCATCTCTTAGTGCCAATGCTAAATCGGGAGAGTACATGAGCTCCCGTGCTATTCTTTCCACGAAGAATGAGCATGTTGATGACTTGAATGACAAGATGATTGACATGTTTCCTGGCCAAGAGAAGGTATACCACAGCTTCGACTCTATTGAGGATGACTTCTAGAACAATTACCCAATTGACTTTGTGAATTCTCTCACCCCAAATGGATTGCCACCACATGTGTGTTGAAAGTGAAGGTCAATTGCCCCGTCATTCTGCTACGGAACCTCGACCCTCACAATGGCCTTTGCAATGGAACAAGGCTAATGATCAGAGCCTTCCAAGATAATGCAATTGATGCAGAGATTGTTGGTGGGCAGCATGTTGGGAAGAGGGTCTTTATACCGAGGATCCCTTTGTCACCATCGGAGGACATCTCGCTTCCCTTCAAGCTTAAAAGGAAACAATTCCCCATCCGCCTAAGTTTTGCGATGACCATTAACAAGGCGCAGGGCCAGACCATCCCAAATGTTGGCATTTATCTTCCCGAGCCGGTGTTCTCCCATGGTCAGCTGTATGTTGCCTTGTCAAGGAGCGTATCAAGGCGGGCGACGCGGATTTTGGCCAAGCCGAACAAACAGATTGATAAATCAGGGAAAAGCACAAAAAATATTGTCTATAGAGATGTTTTAGAGGGATGATGCAGGTTCGTTCTTCTTTGATTGATTTTATTCAAGCTATTTTGTTAGCTTTTTTTTATTTGAATCATTATTTTATTTAAATACATATGGGCATGCTGTGAATTCTGAAATGTTTTTAGATGGTTTTTTATTTCTGAAATGTGTTTAGAATTCTGAAATGGTTTCATGTTGTGAATTATGAAGTAGTTACCTATCGCTTATGGAGATATGACCTTCCTAACTACTGATTAGCCACATACATGACTTTCCTAACTTGCTACTGATATTAATCAATTTATATTCCAAAGATAATTTGTGGGGTCAGGTATGTCTTTCACTCCTAAATAATATCAATGTTTACCTAAAAAATAAAAATGATTCTATGGAGTAAATGGCTTAGTAGAACTCTTGCTAAATTACATACAAATACTGCAATCTGATCCAACTTTACACAATGCAGATATGAAAGGGAAAACCCAAATTGCTGTGATCTGGGATTCACACTGATGTTTCATGACTTTTGGTCTTTGTAATACTGGAACCAATCCAATCGCTTGTTCAGGTGTCAAATAATAGGATGTGCATGTTTCCAACACTTATCTTCAGGAGTGAAATTGTTTTGCCACTGAAAAAGAGCATGTGTCATTTGTCTTCCCTGTCATGTCAAAAACATGTTTAGTTCTTAAATTAGAGTGAAAAACAGGGTAGCCTGTTGCCTAAGGTTAATGTGATATTCTATTTTTGTCAAATGGCTTGAAATTTCTTTAACATCACTTTTAATGTTAATGTCATGTACCATCATATTTTATTTCCAAACTGTGGCGCGAAGTTATATTGCCAGTTTATATCATGTTCGGTTCACAAATATATATTGCCAGTCCGTGCCTTGAAGCTCTGTTGGCAGATTCTGTCATTTACAGTGCATAAAATATATTTGTACTTTTAGTGTAAAATTGACTTGTATACAGTTTGACATTTTCAGACAGTGTGCTTACCTGTGCTTGCTTTCGCTATATTTATTATAGATAGTGTTCTGACAGATTTTATAAAGTAGGTCAATAGTTGGATCATATATCCTTGACTTGATAGACAAGTTCAAAGGATTTATATTCTTTAGAGTGCATAACTAACACGCTAGATCCTAACTTCGACTGCTTGCATTATCAACTTTCAGTTCAAGAAAGCTTCAGGTCTTACCTTGGAAATTTCTTTTGCCTCTTCCATCCAGCACGAACATGTTTTCCAATCATTGATTACTGATTGTACACAAAAAAAGTTCCCAATAATCTTTTCTACAATAGTCCAACATAATCAAAGGAGTCACTAAAAGTAGCTGGGAAATACCAAGGAAACCTGCAAGCATGGTCGCCACAATAATCAATCCTCCTCCCTCGACACTTATGCCGCCGCTCCCCTTCCTGCGATCCAATTTTCTCTCTATTTCATAACTCTATGATACGTGCGTTGCATGTGCACATTTACTAGTATATATATATCCATGATTTAAGCTTCTTCTCATAAAATTTAAGGACCGTGTTATTATTTTTTCTCTCAATTTAGTCCTTGCGTGTGTAGAACCATGACTTTTATATCTAATGCGGCTCTCGGTCCTTCAAGATCCCTTTTATGTTAGATAAATATAAATAGTGGTGTGAATATGATGGCGCAGGTGGACCCGACTTTCCTTCGCCCCAGGAGGATATCAGAAGTAAACCTGGGACTTGGGTCGTGCCATGCGAACCCAAATTCATCATGCTTTGGGCCAATATAAATAGGGTCAGTCTGGTACAGTTTACTTACCGGGTCGTGTTTCTCAACAATTTTTTTTACCGTGTCATGCTGCCATGCCAAGGGGAGGCCCGAGCACGACCCAATAGCCCGTCGTGCTGCCTTAGGGCCGGGGCAGCCCAAGCACGACCTAGTAAATAAGGCCCTTTTTGAATTGTACTATCTTTGTCAAATATTGCCGGCACACTATTTGTCACACTTGACATACTTGAGATGCTCAAATTCTTAGACACACTTTGGCTTCTTTTAAGGAATCTTGCCACATTCTTTGTTTCTATGGCATGTGGGACTTAATGCTCATAACTTTTTTTTGTCTTAGTTGTGGCTAGAACCAAACACACACCTAATTTGGTCAAACTTGTCTAAGTTGAGGTGTGGCAAGCCGTGGCATGGAACCAAACATCCCCTAAATATTACACTTCATCATTTTAAATCAAGATTTATTAAGTACATCACACACTTTTTATTTTGTAAATCACTAATTAAGGCACCTTATGAAGTATATAAATACATATTTATCTGAAAAGCTATAATTTTTATTTACAAGGACATACCTATATTATACAAGTTCTTCTGATAATCAAAACACACGCTTTTGAAGATTTTGCATCCAACAGGGGCGGCGCGATCCAAGCATGCAATTTTAGGTACAGGGGATGACAATTTTTTCAGAAACGGCTGCGAGGGCGTTCGCTGAAAGTTCCCTCCCAGCGAGCGTTCGCCAGTTAGCATTGCCAAAAAAAAACAAGGATCAGCTGGTTCAGCACGTATAGGGTCTGCAAATCGGCTGACCGGCACAGGGGAAGCTTGACCACCACCAACCCCCGCAGCCGCTCCCCGGCGCAGCACACCTCCCACGTTCCAGCCGGATAAACAAACAGCCCAATCAATCACCGGCGGACCCGCTCAACGATCCCTAGATTACCTCGCCACCAGAAGCCAGGAACCTCGAAGCGGACAGCGAGAGGAGCCCCGCCGGTCGATCCAGAGGAGATGGGCTCCTGCGAGATGACGGCCACGGAGGTAGCGGCGCTGCTGGATCTGAAGCCGCACCCGGAGGGCGGCTTCTACGCCGAGACCTTCCGCGACTCCTCCGTCTCCCTCACCACCGCCCAGCTCCCGCCGCAGTGTACGCATATGCTCACGCCCGCCCATTTCTCGTCTGTTTCATCTGATCTGATCGCTCTCTCCACGGATGGAGCGGGATGCTTAGTACGGAGTATTTCTTTTCAGAAAGATTAAACATAAGGTGTAGCAGTGTGCGGTGCGATGCGCCGATTGGATTGGGCCCAGTTCAATCGGGGTCTCTGCTTGTTCTTCGTCTTAGCGTGTGCAGAAGACACCTTGCAGACCGTAGATGGTAGAGTAGCATATTCTGGCATATGGGAATTCAGATAAAACCCAACATTGTGTGTGCATCATCAAGCGCGCAGAAACCATGGGTGTTGGTTATTAGGGGATTGGGGCCTGGGCGTAACATGATGTGTTAGATATACCACTAGTTAGTATAACTTTGTGCTACTGCTGTTGCATACATCAGGCACGAAATACATTTTGCTATGCCACTGTGTGCTACTGTTGTTACATACATCAGGCATGATTGCTTTTAGGAAGATTGCACTACTGTACTTGCTCTGCTTCTACTGCCTACTGGAACCTGTAAATGGATATCATAAGATGTCGCAGGATGGCTGCATGGATAGTTGTTTTTTCTAACAAAAATAGTACACGCTGTTATCGCTGCCAGAACAGTTACAGTTACTGCAAGCATTCTTGATAGGAACTCGCTGCTTTTTGATATGCTCCACAAAAGGCAAGTTTAGCGTGAACTATTTATTTTTCTGCTAATTTGGTAACTCCATGTTTGGATTTGTACCTGTTGATGGCTGTCCACCTTATACTGTTCTGATAGTTAAACGGGAAACATATTGATGCTTCTTGATTGGAAATGTTTACCAGAAGGTCTTGTTTAAATGACTGTTCTGCTCTCCCTCTGTTTTAGTCTGGAGTGCTGTATGGGGTACATTATAGAAGTGGAGGGCAGGTGAACATATCATCAATCTGCCATTGAAATACCTCTAATACCTTCTTTATGTATGCTGCAGACAAGGTCGGCCGTGCTGTGAGCACTGCTATCTATTTCTTGCTTCCTGCAGGGAGTGTTTCACATCTGCATCGTATTCCTTGTGCTGAGACCTGGCATTTCTACAAGGGAGAGCCTCTCACGGTCGGTGACAGTTGCACGCTTGCCTTTATATGGGTAGTGACACTGCCATTTTGAATACAGCTAATATAACTATTCTCTGTTTGCTTAGGTATTTGAGCTACACGACGATGGCCACATTGACCTCACCGTAATTGGTCCGCACCTAGATGCTGGCCAGCGCCCCCAGTACACCGTGCCACCAAATGTGTGGTTTGGATCTTTCCCTACATTGGATGTTGAGTCGTTTGCATCCGATGGCAGCCATCTTGTCAACTCTCGGAAGCGAGATCCCGAGAAGCACTACTCCCTTGTTGGCTGCACTTGTGCCCCCGGCTTTGAGTATGAGGATTTTGAAATGGCCTCTTTTGATGATGTGAAATCTATTGCCCCGAAGGCAGAACCCTTCCTCAATTACCTTATTCCTTCCAAGAAGTAAGCACAATCAGAGATGTTCATATTGGATGCAAGCAGCCTAACATGGCATTATCGGGCGTGCCTGTATTGGATTTGGATATAATTTTCTGTGATTCCACGAGGTTTGTATTTGTAGTCTTGTCACTCTGAAAGAGCACTCTTGTGCTGGTGCCTGGTTGTAACATTTTATGTACCATAACTAATGGAATAAAGTTTGAGCTTAATGGTGTAACCCCTGTTCAAGAATTCGTCCAATTAACCAGTTAACTTGCTGATTAATCCCTACTCGTAGGGTCACCGAGTAGCCGATAAACTGATAAATCGTTCGATGAAATGATTAACGTGCTGATCAGCATATTAATCCTCTATTCGCAGCCAACCGAGCAGCTGGAGATGTTTGTGTGGTTCTGTATGCCTTTGTCAAACACTCACTTGTTCCGTCGTCCAAAAGTTTGTTTCGTTCAGTTTGACTCAGCTGCAGACTTTTTGGACCCTTTCAACTTGTATACATGCCAAGATACTTAATGAATGTTTTTGTGAACTCAGGTCATTTTTAACTTGCTGCAAATGAATTGTCTTCTGAAGTTGGAGATCATCAAGTGCGTGGATTTGGGGTCGGAATGTCTCACATTCCAATTGGTTTCATGTCATTTTTTCTGGTATTTGAAATATTCCCCTACTGTCTCAAAATGGCTGTCATTGAACATACAGCTAGCTTATCGTGATCAACTTGATGGTGGCTTGATGATGAGAGCGAAAAAGAAGAAGCAACCGAAGAAACGCTGTCAGGCTAAACCTAACGCTATCAACTGAAGCAACTGAATAAACGCCGCCAAACCAAACCGTATTTTTCTTAAGCAAGTTTATTATACCCAAAATCACGCTGACAGCTGGGCGGACCGACGGAGGGTGCTTCTGGATCTTTTCCACTCCGGCGATTACGAACCAGCCCACAGGTTTTCCTGCAAATTACGGCCCGCGTGCCACTCGTATAAATACCAGGCTCCCCCTTCAGGTCTCCCCCACAATCCCAATCCCTACCCCGAGCCCGACTGGACGCGCAGCTCTCTCCCAACCGAGGCGGCGCGACCTCCTCCCGCCGCCCCGCCCCGCCCCGCCGGACCCCTCGCCGCCCGACGCTCCGTCCGTCCCACCCAGATCCGCCCCTCTCGTCCCGCCGCCTCCCAGATCCGCCGGCGGCCTCCCCTCCGATCTTGTTTTGTTGGTAAGCCACGGTGCGACGCAAACACATGAGTAGGTAGATTCGAAGTATAAAACTCTAGCGAACGGGCATGTTTGTGTGTGTGTGTGGGCATCGCAAATTTACAATCATGTTTCGTGTGCCTTGAAGGATGGAGGCGCATGCCTGGTTGTTTGTGACTTCACATGCTGGATTAGTATCCATATTTCGATGTTCCAGAATAGTCTGTGCTTTCTGTATCAGTTTCTCTGTTGTGGGTTCATCATATGTTAGTTATGAGATCAGATATTTAGGTACATATTTGTTCTTGATTTCGTCTTGTTAGTTGCTAGAGCACCAACTGATACAGCAAGTTTTTGTTACTATCATGAGGCAAGTTTAGATGAATATCACCTGTGATTGCTCTGTTTATTTTGTTGTCAGTTTGTACTTCAGACGTGCCTGCAATTGTAGCGATTGTCCCTAGTCCCAGTTACTTATTTTGTTGGCGAGCACCTAAAAGGAGTAGATATTTTTTATCTTTGTTTCTCTCTGTTCCAGACAGTTGATTTCCCAACCTGCCATCTTCATTATAAATTTTCCTTTCATCTTGTCTATACTAATGTTGCATGTACATTTCTTCTGGTCCATGTCCTTAAGATACGATATTCAGTATGGTTAGTTGTAATAATCAAATATGAGTTTGTCATTATGCCTTGACTTAGCACATGATCAAGAGCTTATGCCCTAAACTGTATCACAAGACAGAGACATCTGCCCGAAAAGTTTAGGCTAATCGTCTTCACTATCCCTTGTGAACATGCTGTTTTTTTTGTTGGATGTACTTCTGTAATTTTCATGGAGCTATGACAATTAATACAAATATCTTAGCCTCTTAGTACAACTCGACTTTGTTGATGTTGGTCACACATGTGCTGTTTAGACTGTTTATGGTGGAGCTCCTGATTTTATCATTAAGAGATTTAGTAGCCTCCTTTCTACAATTCTGCCAGCAATTGTAATGATGGTGTAATTTTTTAATTCAGTTAGTTTCTTGTAATCATCTTACATGAAGAATCAGCAATATCTGATCTTTGACTTGTTTAATCCAGGTAGCAGCCTCTGTATCGCTGCAATCTGACAAAGTGGAGGGCCTAGAAGGTGAAGCTTCTTTTATGTCTGAACAAGCATCGGTTTATTTGGGATCAGTTGGATTGCTGGGAGAGTATTCTCGTTCGACGAGAAAAAGGCACAAGTTTGTGCTCCCCTGCATGCATCAAGAGCCTATTAGGATCTCTGGTTCTGAGAATTCACTTGCCACTGCCAGTGCTCAAAGCCAGCTCAGTTTTCTTCAAGGACCAGCAGCTACTCTCATTTCTGAAATTTTCTACATCTGATAGTACCTGCTGCAGAAAGCTTGAGTCAAGATGGCGCTGCAAAACATTGGTGCTTCAAACAAGGATGATGCCTTCTACAGGTACAAGATGCCCAGAATGTTGACAAAAATAGAAGGCCGTGGTAATGGCATCAAGACAAATATTGTGAACATGGTTGATATAGCAAAAGCACTTGCCAGACCAGCGTCTTACACCACTAAGTACTTTGGATGTGAGCTTGGAGCACAATCAAAATTTGATGAGAAGACTGGAATCGCCTTGGTCAATGGTGCTCATGATACTTCAAAGCTGGCTGGCCTTCTTGAGAACTTCATCAAGAAGTATGTGCAGTGTTATGGTTGTGGCAATCCTGAGACTGAGGTCCTCATCTCCAAGAAAGAGATGATAACTCTGAAATGTGCTGCGTGTGGCTTCCTTTCTGATGTTGACATGAGGGACAAGCTCACTACATTCATCCTGAAGAACCCACCAGAACAGAAGAAAGGAGGCAAAGACAAGAAAGCTATGCGAAGAGCTGAGAAGGAGCGGATGAAAGAAGGTGAAGCTGCTGATGAGGAGATGAAGAAACTCAAAAAGGATGCAAAGAAGAAAGGTGCTTCTTCCAAGGACACAAAGAAAAAGGCTGCTGGGGGAGGTTCTGATGAAGAACATGCAACCTCACCAACTCACAGTCAAGGTGCTGACCTTGCAGCTGCTGGAGATGATGATGACGATGACGATGATGATGTGCAGTGGCAGACTGACACGTCAGCGGAAGCTGCGAGAAAGCGCATGGAGGAGCAGCTGAGTGCAGCAACTGCTGAAATGGTTATGCTTGCCACCGAGGAGACGGAGAAGAAGAAGAAACAGGCCCTGCACAAAGAGGGCAGTTCCAATGGGACACCAAAGGCTGAAGATAATTCCAATGGCAACCAGACTGGGCCCAAGACCACTCCTTATGACGAACTGGTTGAAGAGATCAAGGCCAACTTGGGCAATGCTGCCACCGCAGCTCAGCTCAAGGGTGTCCTTTCCTCCTCAGCCCTACCCCTCAAGGACGTGATGCATGCTCTCTTTGAGGCACTCTTCCATGGCGTGGGCAAGGGGTTTGCGAAGGAAGTGGTGAAGAACAAGAAGTACCTTTCCGCTGCGGTGCCTGATGAAGGGTCCCAGATGCTCCTGCTCCAGGCTATCGAGGCGTTTTGTGGCAAGTGCAGTGCTGAAGCCCTGAAGGAAGTCCCCGTCGTCCTGAAGGCCCTCTATGATGGAGACGTCCTCGAGGAAGAAACCATTGTCCAGTGGTACAATGAAGCTGTTGCTGCCGGCAAGAACTCCCAGGTCGTCAAGAACGCCAAGCCGGTCGTGGAGTGGCTCCAGAGCGCCGAATCTGACGACGACGAGTGAGACGCAGTACTGCGATTCCCTACCACCCTACTACCGAGTGTCTTTGATGAGTGTTATAAGTGTCTGTCTTGTCTTTCAACTTTCCGTATTTGCCTGTTGTTTGCACCATTGAGTTATTTTGGTTATTTCTGTATCGAGTCAGTTAAACGAACAACAATATGTCTGGTCTGTTGCATCTGGTGTGCCTGTTTGTTTTCTTGCCATCTTTCGATGAAACTACGTTTGAATACATTAAATGTGAGATGCTGTTATATGTTGTTTGTGCAGATTTGCTCTATAATTTATGTTCCTAAATCAGCTGCACTTTTTAGACATCCCGAGCACACACCCGTGACGGCCGTTGGATCTTAATCGCGCGTCTTCAGGTGTCACCAGGTGTTCTCTGGTCGGAGCGAACCGTCGCGCGAAACAAACATCCCGAAGAGACAGCGATGGTGGGCCCCACCATACACACTTTCGTCGACCACGGCACTGGTCTCTCTCCTCACATCACGCAGTCCCCTAAATTCGTGAAAATGGACGAAACTGGCCTTTTTTCGAAAGAGGTAAAAGCATCGGAAGTCCATAAACTTGCATGGTGGGTGCTGGTTTGGTCCACAAACTTGCAAAACTTGACCCCAACACCCACTAACTTGCAGCTTAGGTGCAAAAAAAACCCATAGCCAATCAGGAGCGGCCACCCGCCACTGGATATTTTGCGAAGACCACCCCAACGTGTTCGAAATTGATGCACAGCAGCACGGTCCCAGCTGTCATTATGCGGATGAGAATAAATAAATAAATAAATACAGAGCGTTAAAAATTGCGGCAGCGACGGGTCGAACTCGGATCATCAGCAGGACTGCTCGATCACGCTAACCAACAGACCAAATCATTATCTTTGTTTGAAATTCGTATGGGTTACTTATATATATGTGAAAAATGGCTGATATGTTCGAACAAACAACCACGACGCCCAATCAACTGATCTGTTTTTTTCGTGAAAGCTGTTTTTTTTTTTTTTGTGGGCCACTGTTTATATATCTGTTAGTACGTCATTTTTTTTCATGGTAATACGTGTCTCATTTATATCATAAGAATCATAGTACAAGTCACGTACAAACCGACCTGATAAAACTGAAAAGATATATTTGTTAGTACGTCATCTGTGATCACCTCCAAGCCAGGGAGCAGCCCAGTATATGTGTACGTACACCCTGACTGTATACATATGAAATGCAAAAAAAAAAAGGTACTCCAAAGCAATACAAGTATAAACTACTAGCCTCATCTACAAAAGGAAATACGTCAATACCATATGACCATAGAAACGCCGCGTTATATATATATATATATCACATCAAAACCTCATCAGTCTAGATAGGCGGGCATGGTGTGATACTTAAGAAAATCAAAGTAAGCACACAAAATTCAAATAAATTAAATGCTTCTTTTTTACAAGTTTAAACTACAAACATAAGTGCAAGTACACTCTAATAATCACTCACAAAAAAGTACACTCTACTATTTTGCGAGCCTAAGCTGTAATAGAAAAATGCTTCTGTTGAAATCAATTTTGATCAAAACAAAGTACAGTGTTAAAATCATACTAAAAATAAATAAACTCATGCAAATCACAAAAATCTGTTGTATTGCAAAAAAGAATGTGACGTCTCCATCGACGGGGGTTCTAATGTTGGTCTAAAATTTTCCTTGTCACGGCACTACTGCCAAAATATTAAACCATGTGAAATTTGAGACGTTGTTCCTTTGACCATATAAAAAAAATGAAGCACATACAATAATATATAATTTCATTAAATAAATATCACTTGCATGGAGTGCACGTACATACGAGCTTGGTTCGATTTCGTCGGATCGTTGCTTGGTTCATTAGGATAGTCGAACGAGAAATACCTTAATTTCTAGAGCAATTTGAACTAAAACCATGTCAAATATTTTCGAACGGAGAGAGTAGCTAGCTAGGTTGATGCATGATGACCCGTGATCTGTACGGTTAACTAACTAACTAATCGAAGAAAAAAAAGGGTTCAGTGAGATGCGTTTTTGTAATAAATTGGTAAGAAAACGTTTGTACGTACTTACGTCTACGCAGTGATGTACATGCCAATTTAGTTTGTTGTTCATTCAATTCAGAATGAAAAGGAGTTTTCCGGAAAAAAGAAAAGAATGGAAATGAGTCACGACGTACAAGTAAAAACAACTAGCGTTGGATCTTGTTGTGTATATATTAATATAAAAGTTCTATATATACAGTTGCCTCGGGCACAGTTTTTTCTTCTTCCGTTTCTTTTTTCTTTCTGTGTTGGCTGAAATCTGGACCCACACGTCAATTCTAAAGAATCCAGGGCCTTTTCTATAAAACATACAGTGCCAGATGTAACCTTGTGACTGGCTGTGGGCTTTTTTGCAACTAGGATGCAAGTTTGTGGGTGGTGGAGTAAGCTTTTGCAAGTTTTGGATCAAATCATCACAACCCGAACAAGTTTGTGGACTTCTAGTGCCTTTACCTCTTTTCGAAGCTTTAACACAAAATGGTCTAAATCTGAAAATATTTCATAAATTGGCCCCTTTTCGCATGACGCCCGGGGCTGGGGCGTCATGCTAGAGAGCACGACGCCCCGGGCTAGGGCGTCATGGTAGCGACCTGTAGCATGGCGCCCCCGGATTTGGCATGACGCCCTAGCCCCGGGCGTCATGCAAAGGGGCCAGTTCCAGAAATATTTTCAGATTAGGGCTATTTTGTGTTGAAGTTTTGAAAAAGGGCCAGTTTCGTCCATTTTCACCCCAAATTCCCCATTCTATTCGCGTCGGGAGATAACGACGAGCAGGGGCGCCGCGATTTCACGCCGGATTCACGGCGGGTAGCTGTCGCGTGAGGCCGACCACTCGCGGGCACTACCGGTGAGTCCCCAGCCCGCCCGTCCTCACCGGTCCTCCCCATCTGGCCCCTACAAGTTCGCCATGACATTCCTAGCCGGTCGTCATCGAGGCATTTGCTGCGGCCATGCGTGCAGGTGCTGGCCTGCGCTCCTTCCCTAGCGCTAACCCAACGATCCCGCCGTGCACCGCCCGAACGGCAGCGTCACTCCGCGCCGAATCACCACCAGCCCGTGCAGGATCCACACCGCCAGCATCGTATCCCGCGAGATCGGGCTTCTCGGACATGGCGGCCTCCCGTCCCCCAGGCCATGGAGGTGAACTGCAGCTCCCTCGGGACGGGCCTCACCCCTTTTCGCTGCTCGCCGTGCTGGTGCTCGCCACTCGCGCTCCATGCCGGCGTCAGGTGCCTGCTCCGCCGCCACCAGCGGAAGAGGGGAAGCGAGCAGAGGCGTGGTGCTCGCCAACAGAGGAGCAGAGAGCAGAGGCGTCAGGTGTCCAGCGTCAGCTACCTGCTCTGTATCTGCAAATAGAAATGTAGTCTTATATCTATCGTGTTTGCATACTTCCTGATTATGCCCTGTTTTCCTTTTCTTTTCAGTCTTTCTCGAGAACTGGCGTATGAGTTGTAGTCTAACACATTGGGCTATGTTGTCTGAATGTTCACAAATATATGCAGTAGGTGTATTTGGAACTGAATCCCTTGTCATTCCCTTTGATGCTAGTAATTGTCATCAGAATAGCTTGCTATTGACTTGTTGTCTTCTTGAGAAAGATGGTAACACCAATGTGTAAATGAGTAGTATTACCTTTGGCCAAGCTCTTCAATTACATAGGTGTTGAAATGAAAACTAGAGAACTCTGTTCAATGTTTGGCGTTGATGACTATTTTTGAACATGGTGAGGGCTACACAGCGAAGCAGTAGCGAGAGGGATGAGGCAAGGGGACTTGTTGGCTGCTGTGAGAGGGACGTGCAAGGAACCAGAAGCAGGAACCGGCACAGCGGCACCATGTTCGTTCATCTTCACGAGGTAAATTCCTTTTCTTTTTTGAGGACTGAACTGTTTTCCACCATTGCTGTTTCTTTGTTCTACCTGGGATTTCCTGTGCTATATAATATGTGCTCACTTAGACAAAACTAACGAACAATAATTTTTCATAACATGCTAGGGGATGATTTTGTATCCCTTTTGCAGTACAAGGATAATACCCTAAAATCTATAACCTTTTTGCAGATTGAGTTCTAGCCAAAAAATATGCTTTCTTCTAGTCAATGATTTCTACACTAACTTGCCTAGTAATGTCAGAAAGTTGCGTACAATATATTTTTTGGCATATGATTTGCGGCAACCAGCAAGCGGAGGGAGGAGAGAGGTGTCGGAGTGCCGGTGACCTGCAAGCGAAGCAAGAGCAATAGACAAGGGAGTAGCGCCATCCGTGCGCCGCGACCACCTAGCGGGAGGAGCTAGATCCGGGAAAGCGTTGTCGCCAGTGGTCGAGGAATGGGCCGCAAATCGCCCATTAGTATCTCGAAATCGACCCCCTAGGCATGTGTTTTACTACTCAAATCTATGATTCTATGCAATAGAGGCAGGATAAAGAGGTTGAAGAGGGGTGTGCGGGGTCCCTGGTTTTTCGGCGAATCAATGATTTTGAGCGCGGCGGTGGTTTGCGACTTGGGGATGTGGGGCTAGAATTGTCGATGATTTGAGCCGAAAGTGTCCAAAACTTGCCCAACGCATAATAGTTAGTTGCTAGAGATGCTGGCATGAGTTGCCCAAGGATCCGCTCCCGAGAGCGCTGGGTTTTATTTCGCCCAAAACTTGCCCAATGCATGATAGTTAGTTGCTAGAGATGCTGGCATGAGTTGCCCAAAGACCCGCTCCCGAGAGCGCTGGGTTTTATTTTGCCCAAAACTTGCCCTACGCATGATAGTTAGTTGCCAGAGGTGCTGGCGTGAGTTGCCTAGAGGAATTTTTGGCAACAAATTGATTTAATTTGCACAAAAAGTTGCTATTTCCAATAGGATAAGTTGTGTACATATAAATAGTACTTGCCTAAATCACCTAAGTTCTATAAATATGCTTTCATAGATATTCTTTGGCTAAACAAATTATTTGTTTTGTTTGCAGAGCCCTGCTAAATTCTAAAACGATGTCAAAGCAACGTTTTCGATGTTTTGTGCACACGCCAAGAAAGAAGCTTCCACATCCACTTCCAGGTAAGCTTCGCACAAAGCTATCCACTTTTTTTGTTTCAGCAAAAAAGAGGAGTTTCCTCAAACTTATATGCATTTTGCCTACATCCCAGCAGGACTTGCTAGTTCATTTTTCCCTCTTTGCAAGCAAGAAGCTTTGCCAGCCACTTCCAGGTAAACTTCACACATCCCCAACTGCTTTCCAACTAGTTTTTTCTGCCTTCCTAGTATATCTGTGCAAAACCGAACCGAAAAAACCAAACCGAAACAAAATTTCGGTTTTTTCAGGTTCTGGTTATGGTTTCAGTTTGCAAAATAGGAAACCATATTAAATTCGGTTTAAAACCGACGTAATTTGGTTAAACCGAAGAAAACCGAAAAGGCCCAGCAGCATCGACAATTCACAGGCCCAGTCGGCCAGCCCAACTTGGGCCTTCTGCTTTATTCCTTCAACCCTAGCCCAGACCCTCACGCACGCACACGTAGAGCCGCGGAGGAGCGAGGCAGAGAGCAGAGCTTGGCGGTGGCGCCCACACTCTGGCGCATCCATCGCCCCCCACCCCAGCAGGCGAAGCTCCGTTCACGTCCACCATCCGTCCTCCGTCGCGCGCATGCACCGGCATCGCTGACCTCCGCCAGCCGTCCTCCGTCGCGCGCACCGGCGTCGCTGACCTTCGCCCTTCGTCCTCGGCATCGCTGACCTCCGCGCTCTGTCCTCTGCGTCGCTGACCTCCGCCCTCCGTCGCGCACGCCGGCGCATGCCTCCATGGAGCAAGACACGAGCCGCCGACGCCGGATGGTAAGTAACTTAGTTCTTTCGGATGGTAAGTAACTTAGTTCTTTCATCTTTGGTTCGCTCTGGTCGAATACTTGTTCAGTAGCAAACACACACATAGATGTGATGAATTGCAGTAGCATCTCCCCGATCTCATGCTAGAGTAGTTGTTTCCGGCGGACGGACACGTGCTCTGAAAATTACCGGCGATAGTGAGTGTTAGTCTGAACTCTGAACCGAGCGACACATGCCGAACTGCTCAAAGGCATTGCGAGGCCGAGGCTCATTCCAGTCATGCTTGATTGGGCATCTAATCTAGTGGCGATGGAAGATGCAATTCCAAATGACACTGCTCAATGACATTGTGAGGCCGAGGCTCATGCACCTTCCGTCTCGTCTCGTTTTCCGTTGAGCAGTAGTGGCTGAGAACAAACACGACTAGCTGCCTAGCTGGGCACACTTGGACATTCCATGAGCTAGGAATAGTATATTTGCTACTGAACAAGTATTGTAATGCTGTATTGAGCAGTAGTGGCTGAGAAAAAACATGACTGGCTGCAAGTCATCACATCTATGTGTGTGTTTGCTACTGAACAAGTATTCTTTATTTTTCAGTGTTGGTTCTGCTATTAGTCACTGATCTGAATGGAAACTACCTGACTTATTTTTTCAGGTGTCCGAGAGTGTCAACCTTGGTGCTTGTTATGCTGCTGGTCAAGCTTCCTTACTAGATTGTTGTACTGGAACATAGATTGTTCATGTTCCAGAATTTCTTCAAGTAGGTAACCAGGTTGAGTTGTACTGGTAGTCTTGTAGTACTAGATTGTTGTGATTGTACTGGAACATAAATTCTTCATGTTCCAGAATTTCTTCAAGTGGTAACCAGGTTGTAGTTGTACTGGACAAGTACTAAATTTGTTTTTTTCATGTGACCAAACCATGTGTTGATAAAAAATTCGCGTCAACTTTGGTTATTACCGAAACCAAACCGAAAGCAAACGGTTATTACCGAAACCGAACCGTATCTATGTATAAAACCGTATAAACTGAAGTATAAAAACCGTATAAACCGCAAACCGTATAAACCGAACCAAATCAAACCGAAAAAACCGAATGCACAGGCTGACTTCCTAGTAGCTGGCTGTTAGCTTTTTCTGTTCCAGCAAATAAAGAGAGTTGCCTGAAACTTATATGCAAATTGCCTACATCACAGCAGGACTTGCTTTCTGGTCCCCCTTTTTTTAGCAAGCAATCACGCAACCCACAGAGCTTTCCAACATATTTTTATGCATCCCCATTAGGTGGCTGTTAGTTTTTTTGTTCAGCAAAAAAGAGAGTTGCTTGAAACTTATATGCAAATTGCCTACATTACAGGAAGACTTGCTTTTGATTTCCCCTTCTCCTTTTTTTGGCAACAAACTAATAAGCTGGCTGCATAAATAGGTTTAAACTCACAAAATTTGCCTACATCGCAAGCACAATTTGAGCCTTTTGTGTCTGTGTAGCTGTTGATCCCGAGGACAATAGGCAGGGGCGAGTCGATGTTGATGGGCTATTTTTTTGGGTGCGGCAAACCATTGCTCTGCCTCGAAGTCGACATTATCTTGTGGATGTCTGAGAGGGGTGCGGGGTGGAAGTTGCGAGGCAGAGACTATGAATTGCCAGATCTACGGGCATGAGTCGCCAGATGTGATGTACAAGTTGCCAGATCTGCGGTTTTTTGAGCTTGGCACTTGTGTGGTTCCCCCTTTTTTCACAAAACTTGCATAACAATTGATAAGTAGTTGCTTGTTTTTGCTTTTCGACTTGCCCAATGTTTTTTGCGGTCCTCTCCGTTGGTCGTCTGGCGGTAGTGAAGGTTTTCGCGGGGGTCACGCGGTGGTAGTGACGATTTTTCTGGGCCTGACCCCCCACGGTGCGCCCGTTGGCGGAGGTGGGTAGCAAGCGAAGAGCGGGAGGGGAGGGGGTGAGGTTGTGGTGTGGATATGGGGAGGAAGATAGGCATGGCAAGTTTGATGTGATGATTTTGGGGTTAATGGTGATCGGCTTTTCCTCGAAGCAGACAATGTGCGGCACCAGGGCGAGTTTGGGAGGGTGGGATGTTGAAAGTTGCCCGTGGCAGAGGATACGAGTTGCCAGAATGCTTATCCTAAATAGTGTTGTTTTTCTGTGTCGCATAACTATTGATAAGTAGTTGCCTCAATTTTGCTTTCTGACTTGCCCGATGGTTTGATAGGTAGTTTTTCGGATACAGACAGGCGCGTTAGAACTAGTTACTTGTAGTTTTTGTTACTAGTAAATGTGTCCAAACTTGCTTACTTAGACTACAAAAAACTAGCACACACTAATGCGTTGATCGAGGCTTCTGAACTTAGCATTTGGGATATTTAATCGGGGGCTGAATGATGCGTAGTTGTTTTGCTAACGAGTGGAGATTGAGCCTTTTTGTGTCTGGATGAAATACTTCAGATAATGAACAATCCTAAACTTGCCTAATGTTTGGTACGTAGTTGCCTGACATGGTTCAGAATTTTGTTTTTAATGGTTTTGTAATTAGATGCCTTTGAGTTTTGCCAAAACTTGCCCAACACTCTCTAGGTAGTTGTCTCAATTAACACATGAAACTTTGCTCATGTGTTATTTTCCTTCACATTTCATCATATGGTTCAGAACTTGCTAGTTCTTTTTAGTTAGTCCTGGAAGTTTCATACAAGCCACCCTGAATATGCATTTGTGATGATGTTTTTTTCCTGTTTTTAGCAGGAAAATGGCTGGGGCGAGCAAAAAACACAATTGGCAAGAACAACATGTGGCTGCTCCTGACCATGACCCATCTCCTCATCTCCTGCCATTCGCTGCAGGTAAGCCCCCCCCCCCCTCCCCCTCCTCCTTAAACATCAACATGTTTTTTTTTCTGGCACCTCACACACATATATCGAAGTTCACAAACACAACACACACATAATCAGTTGAATCAAACATTTAACTGAGTTCTCTAGTTTTCATTTCAACACCTATGTAATTGAAGTTTGTTTAGGCAGATTATTTCTAAGTTTTTCCAAACAACAAACCTATAACTTGTGTTTTTCAATGTCAACAATTTTTCCCAAGGAACACAAGGTTTTCTGTCTATCCCTAGCAAGTCAGAGTGCATTGCATCTAGTGATGAGTAGGACTTGCTTGACATTTGGCTGTGACTTGCTAGTGTTATGTATGTGACTTGCTTGCTGTTTTAGGAAAACTATGTCTTGCCTGTTCTGCATGTGTGATTTACCTGACGCACAAACCTTTCCCCCCTCCCTTACTTGAGGTTTGTTTAGGCAAATTATTTCTATGTTTTCCAAACAAAAAACTTGTAACTTGTGTGTTTGAATGTCCACAATATTTTGCATGTTTCCTGTTGAAAGGAACACAAGGTTTTTTTCTACCCTAGCAAGTCAGAGTGCATTACAGAGATTTGCATGTTAGGTTTACTGAACTTGCCCAAAGCAACAGCAACAAGTGGCCTGACTTTACTTTTGCTCTAGACAAATCAAACCGAAAACCAACCTAATACAAGCGGCAGTTGCATGCATAACATCCCAGCACTGCTGGCCTTTTGTGTTTCCTTGTTGCAGGGATCAGGGCACACCCCCAAGCTGTCCAGAGAGATCCATGGCAGAAGATGGAGGAGAAGGGAGAGAGGAGTAGATGGGGAAGAAAGCGTGAAGGAGGAGCAGGGGGCTGATGGGAAGGGAGGAAAGGCTGCGGAGGTTTTGTGGAGTGGGGTTCAGACTCGGTTGCGTCAGTTACGATCAGGGGATGGCCATGTGTGCGATCAAACCGTTTCTTTTCTTTTTTGGGCGCCAGGTGGCAAAGGGGCGGGTCCACTGCCTTATTTAGGCGTGTGCCCCGGACCGCTAGCCAGCCAACAGTTGCTGGCTAGTCGCGTCCATTTATGTTACTAGTAAATAAATGTGTACGTGCAATGCACATTGATATTAGGTAATATATTAATTATACGTAAATATTAAGTAGAATATTATTTGCGTATTAACTATGTGATTAGCATTGGCGTTAATATTTGATATGGTATTAACTGCACACTAAACGTGTTGAGCGCTCACCATTGAAGCAGCCTCAGTCGTTGGATTGACCTGATTTGACGGCCGGGATTTGTTGGATCTGTCCCTTTGGGTTTTTTTATATTGGTATAGATACTCGTTATTGAGTTGCATGCTTGAACCTTTTGCTTATCCAGAAATCTCATGGTACATGAGACGGATAATGTTGATTTTACAGCTACATGATATCAGCTAATGTTGTTTGGGCAATTACATCGCTGTCATGAAATCACCTGGATAGATTATATTTGTACTTCTGTGTGAGAGAGAGAGAGGTTTTTAAACTTAAATTGACAATTCAGTTGTGATTTTTGCCATGGCCCTTGGAACTTCATGCTCTCCTTTGTACTCCCTCTGTTAGGAAATATAAGATTGTTTAGAGCACTAAAGTATAGTGCTCTAAATGATCTTATATTTCTTGACAGAGGGAGTACATGATGACAGAAGATTTTTTTTTTTTACGAAACGGAGGCAAAAGATTTGCCTCATCGATTAATTAAGAAGAAGAGATGACAGAAGATTATGAAAGAAACTGGACAAGTCACCACTACATGCCAACATTTTCTTATTTGGAACTACTACTAGTAGTACATGCCAACACTGGTATGTCTAAAAAAATACGTGCATGCTAACAATGGCGTCCCACATAGAGCTGAGCAGAGCAGAGGTACAAAAATGGTAACTCAAGTTCTCATATATTGATCATCTAGTCGATCATATCACCATGGGCAGCAGCAAGCTCAACTTCTCCCGCGTCCTCTACCGGCACGGCAGGGAGCTCCTCCAGCCGCTCCCGCAGCTTGGCCTGCTCGTCCCTGAGGCCGGAGTTGTCGCGCAGCACGCGGTCGCAGTCCCTGATGACGCGGTTGAGCTGGTCGAGCAGCTGGCGGTTGGCGCCGCGGAGGTGCACCACCTGCGCCCACAGCTCGCTCAGCTGCTTCTGCTTCCTCATGCGCGACCGCCGCGCCGATTCCCGGTTCGAGACCATCCGTCGCCGCCGCCGCTCCTCCGCGAGGCTGCAGCGCGCCGCCTGGTGGTGGCACTCGTCCGACTCGTCCGAGTTGGACGACCTGTTCCCGAACGGAAGGAGAAGCCCGCCGCCGGCGACCTCGTGGATCAGCTGGCCGGCGACGTCGTGCTGCTGGTAGGGGGAGGAGCAGGGGTGCGACGTCGCCTGAGGAACCAGCACGCTGCTGTACTGGAAGAGGAAGTCATCTGGAGCCACCTGGTAATGAGGCCTGAAGGCTGCGGTTGCAGTCGCAGCCGACAGGTACGGGATGCTGGCGAGCTCGGCCGGGTACATGCTTGCTCGATCGCTCGAGCTAGCTAGCTGTGGAACGGAACGGAGAAGAGAGCGAATGGCCTGTGATTATGGAGGCGAGAGGGCAGATTTATAGTGGAGATGTGCAGCAGCTACAGGACCCACGTCGCCAGAGCTTAGCTTAGCTTGCACATACTACTACATAACGACATGGGATTGGGACTGAGACTGGGATCAGATTAGCAGGGGTCTTGATGGGCATCATGCAACCTTGTTTTATCATGGTGCCAGCTTTTGGAAAATGTGCCTCCAAAAGGCTGCCCATTTGTTCGCCGCGATCAAAATGAAAAGGCGGAATGAGGTGCAGGGCCGGGGCCGCTTTGTAGCACATCACTCGCACCAGGTGCTGAGGCCATTCAGAGACACGGTGGTTGGGTAACAGTGACAGCCATGTCCGGGTGAATGAATTGTCAAAAGGGCAAATTGGATATAGTGTGTGGCTTGAAAGAGCAATACTGTAAACATGGATCAGTTACTCCTACCGAGTATGATACGTGATCAGGTCATCATTTTCGGACAGAGCTGTTCTTGCCTTCTGGGGTTCCTACCACAAAATTCTCAGGGCGAGCTCTGGCAAGCAATGTTCTTTCAGAAAGGTTGGTTTGTGAGTTTGTCATGTGTTGTACTAGTGTGGAACCCAGATGAATTTTACTTACTTGGATAAAGGGAACGTGGTTAGCTTGTACAGTTGGCAACTTGCCACTAATTTTCTCATCAACTCAGAAAACCATATCCACTGGCTAGGGTGGTACACCTCTTATATATTTGCGCTCTTCAGTTTTTTCGTCCTTTCTATCTAACTGTCGGCTGGGTTCTAAAGAGCAACATTTCTGATTGCCTGCAGTCTCACACTTGGTCCCAAAGAACAAATTCTGGTTTTGCCAGGTGTCAGGAGCATAGCAGTCCAGACAATCCTAACTCAGAAATTTAGAAGTACCCCCTCCGTTCCTAAATATAAGTCTTTTTAGAAGATTTCAATATGGACTACATACGAAGTGAAATGGATGAATCTCACTCTAAAATCCGTCTATATACATCCATATCTAATTCACACTGAAATCTCTAAAAAGACTTATATTTAGAAACGGAGGGAGTACTGAATAACAAACAACAGATGCCAATGGAACTTGGGGGCAGAGGATCTGAACCCATCTTTAAGTATCTAGCTTCTGAACTTGCTTGCAGATTGGTGTTAGAGTTTTAGGCCTCCTTCGATCCAAATGAATTTTGTAGGATTTTTGTAGGCTTGGATCCTTATGAATCTTTCTTACGCTGGTTGTTTGATTCGTAGAATTGGACCCTATATGATTTTGTCCTAAGGAATCATTTGTTCAACATTTCATATGAAACCTTCTTTTACACTCCTTTGTCTTTGTGTGGCATCGAACACTCTCTGGTATCTTATAGGATTCAAGTGGACATGCCACTCCATTCTTGTAATTTTTTTCCTGTATCTATGTTTTGAAATTCCTAAAAATCAAAGAGGCGCCTTTAAGAGCAACTTAGCCAATCACCTAAAAAATATAGGGGTATCCGGCAGAGTAAAGCTTAGTGGAGTATTTTTACTCCACAAACTTTTGACCGGACCTAGCCGATTCTCTAAAAATAACGGAGTATAATTTTGTTTTCTCCAACTTATACAATACTAGTTTAAATTGCAACTACACATTAGCACACATATAGAAACTAAACATAATAATGAAGGTGCAAGCAAATCATGAATATAGTTTAGAAACAGAATTCAAATTTTACAAACTGAATTATTCAAATTCAAACACACTGAATGGTTCAAATGTAGCAAATAACATGGTAAAAACACAACTAGGAAGTGTTATGAAGATGCCAATGATGCTCAATAAGATCTTCTTGGAACTGGTTATGAACTTGTTGGTTCTTGATCTTACGATGCGCTTGAAGGAATGCCTGGATCCTATTTGGATCGTACCCTCGCTCAAGAGGAGTTTTGTTGGTGATGTACCGAAAGTTCTCAGGCATATCTCTCTCATCTTCAATGACCATGTTATGCAAAATGATGCAACAAGTCATGATTTGCCATAGAACGTTGGAGCTTCAGTACTTGGCAGGGCCACGAACAATTGCAAAGCGCTTCTGAAGCACACCGAAGGCTCTCTCCACATCTTTTCTAGCCGCTTCTTGACGTTGGGCAAAGTGAGTATTTTTTACCTTTTGCACGCGGAATTGTTTTGACTAATGTGACCCATGGGGGATAGATGCTATCCGCAAGGTAGTAACCCATCGAGTAGTGTTGATCATTGACTGTAAGGAGCATCTCTTGAAATAAGCCTAGCAAACAGTGGCGATCTCGACAGCACATTCAGGTCATTGTGAGAGTCAGACAATCCAAAGAATGAATGCCATGTCCAAATATCCTTCGATGCAACTGCCTGAAGGATGATCGTTGGATTGTTGCAGTGGCCTTTGTACCGACCTTTCCACCCTGCGGGACAATTATTCTAGGTCCAGTGCGTACAGTCAAGTGATCCAAGCATCCCTGGCCATCCTCTTGCTTCGCTCTCTGCCAGAAGTCTCTCGGTATCTTCCTCGTTGGGTGCCCTCAAGTACTCCGGTCCAATAACATCAATCACTGCTTTAGTGAACCTTCTGACGGCCCCCAAGATTGTGTCTTCACCAATGCGGACATAGTCGGCAATTGCATCGGCAGAACACCCATATGCCAAAACTCGAACAACGGCAATGCACTTCATCAGAGGGCTTGCACTTATATCTCCGCATGCATTTCTTCTAAGCTTGAACCAATCAGCATACATCTCAATGGATTTTGTAATGGTGAGAAAAAGATTTGTGTGCATCCAAAAGCGTCGGCGAAAGTACTTCTCCGGATAGGTTGGATTTGTATCAAAGTAATCCCTTATGATCTTGGCATGACCCTCCGCTATATCACCGTTGAGTTGTATGTGGCCAAATTGCGATCCTCTCCTCTGCCGCAGAATATCGTCATTGAAAATCATGCCAAGAACAGTTTCAAAGACTTCGCCGTCTTCTTCTTCTTCGGATGACGATGAGTCCTCGAAGATGATGCGGAGCATCCTACGGTCATCCCCATGGACCAACCGTCGTCTCACCAAGTGCCAAGTGGACCGATGACACAAGCACGTGCTAGAGCTCTCGAGACCGAGGTGACATCTCTCCTTAGTGATATTCCATATGACCCTCTCGAGACATGGCTACTACCTAATGTTGTGCATGATCAGGTACCAAGAAGACCCCCTCGAAGATGCATGTGAAGACGGACAAGTCCCCAAGTTCATGGATGAAGAGAACCAAGGAAGGAACCGAAGAAGTCCCCAGGACCCGGACATCCGGCCCCTGGAGCATCAGCCGAAGCAGCCCAGCAGTCAAAGCTATAGGACCCGGACATCCGGCCCAGGCCCCAGACATCTGACCCAGGCCCCGGACATCCGGCCCGACACCTGCCTTGGACATCCGGCCCCGGCCCGGAAATCCGGCACTCTTCACAGAACCCAACCGGCGGCACCCCGGACATCCGCCCCCTGCCCCGGACATCCGGCACCCCCTCGAAGCCCCGGACATCCGGCCCGTGACCCCCGGACATCCGGCCCCTGTCTGCGCACAATGAAAAGGTTCGAAGCCCATGTACCCCTTTGCCCCCCTAGACTATATATATTCGCCTCCCACCTATGTTTTAGGGTTAGCAAAGGATTAGCTCATTTTAGAGATAGAGCTTTGCTCATCCACTTGATACATACTCCATTGGAGACCGAGGCCTCCGCGGAGAAGATCCCAAGTGGATTCAAGACCCCGCAAGGGAAGATCCCCTCGTGGATTCAAGACCCCATCTCCGGATCGGGAAGAACTACCGCCTCTTGTATCGTCCTTTGTTGTGTTTGAATCTTGTATCACTCTTTATGTTCATGGATCTAGCACATGTGTGATCGTTCTCGTTGATTTGAGTGTCCCTCTCGTGATTTCTCTCGTGATTTCCCTCGTGTTTTCCCCTCGTGTTCTTCGTGGGATCCCCTCCAAATCGTGAAAGATCGGCCCCTAGAGTTCCACCCTACATCATCTTGGTATCATGAGCCACGTTGATCACGAATTTGGAGCCTCCCCCATCGTTTTCTAGCCTAATTTTGTTGTGTTTTTGTCCCAATTTTGAAAATTCCCACAAAAATAGCCCTCCCAATTTTTTTTGTGATGATGTTTTATTGGATTTGATCCGCGGATTTGATGTGTTACTCGTAGATCTAGCTTCCCCCAACTTTTCCCCCAATTCCATCCACGAAATTCCTTGAATTTTGCCCCAAAGATTTTCTTTTCCATCGAGATCCACCGAGTTTGTCCACGGATCCAGGACCCGGACATCTGGCCCGTGGCCCCGGACATCCGGCCCCTGGCAGAAACACCTCCTCCACCACTTCTTTCTACCGCCTAACTTTTGCCAATTTTGCCCGGCCACCACCAATACTTCCGCATACCACCACCAGTTTGCGCAACCACCATCGTTTACACGCTACAACCTACAAGAAATTTTGACACATTTGCTTTGAGAATTTGAGTTGCGGTTTCCGTTTCCTAACGTGTTTCGGCTACTTAGGGACGGTTCGACAACGACATCACTTGTTGGGGATCGTAGCAGAAATTTAAAAATTTTCTACGCATCACCAAGATCAATCTATGGAGTCATCTAGCAACGAGAGAGAGAGGAGTGCATCTACATACCCTTGTAGATGGCGAGCGGAAGCGTTCAAGAGAACGGGGTTGATGGAGTCGTACTCGTCGTGATCCAAATCACCGATGATCCTAGCGCCGAACGGACGGCACCTCCGCGTTCAACACACGTACGGAGCGGAGACGTCTCCTCCTTCTTGATCCAGCAAGGGGGGAGGAGAAGTTGATGGAGATCCAGCAGCACGACGGCGTGGTGGTGGAAGCAGCGGGATTCCAGCAGGGCTTCGCCAAGCGCTACTGGAGGAGGAAGAGGTGTCACGGGAGGGAGAGGGAGGCGCCAGGGCTTATTAGGTCCGGCGCCCCTCCCTCCCCTCCACTATATATAGGGGCTAGGGGGGGGGGGCGCATGCCCCCTTGGAGATCCCATCTATAGGGGGGGGGGGCGGCGGCCCCTCGGGGGACAACGGTCCCCTTAGGGTTTCCATCCAGGGGGCGCATGCCCCCTCGGGGGGCAACGGCCCCCTAGGGTTTCCAACCAGGGGGGCGCATGCCCCCTCGGGGGGGCAACGGCTCCCTAGGGTTTCCAACCCTAGGCGCCTTGGGCCCTTGGGTGGGGTGCACCAGCCCACCAGGGGCTAGTTCCCACGCCACTTCAGCCCATGGGGCCCTCCGGGATAGGTGGCCCCCCCGGTGGACCCCCGGGACCCTTCCGGTGGTCCCGGTACAATACCGGTGACCCCCGAAACTCTCCCGGTGGCCGTAACTGGACTTCCTATATATATATATATATATCTTTTCCTCCGGACCATTCCGGAACTCCTCGTGACGTCCGGGATCTCATCCGGGACTCCGAACAATTTTCGGTTAACCGCATACTAATATCCCATAACAACTCTAGCGTCACCGAACCTTAAGTGTGTAGACCCTACGGGTTCGGGAACCATGCAGACATGACTGAGACATCTCTCCGGCCAATAACCAACAGCGGGATCTGGATACCCATGTTGGCTCCTACATGTTCCACGATGATCTCATCGGATGAACCACGATGTCGAGGATTCAATCAATCCCGTACGCAATTCCGTTTGTCCATCGGTATGTTACTTGCCCGAGATTCGATCGTCGGTATCCTTATACCTTGTTCAATCTCGTTACCGGCAAGTCTCTTTACTCGTTCCGTAACGCATGATCCCGTGGCTAACTCCTTAGTCACATTGAGCTCATTACGATGATGCATTACCGAGTGGGCCCAGAGATACCTCTCCGTCATACGGAGTGACAAATCCCAGTCTCGATTCGTGCCAACCCAACAGACACTTTCGGAGATACCTGTAGTGCACCTTTATAGTCACCCAGTTACGTTGTGACGTTTGATACACCCAAAGCATTCCTACGGTATCCGGGAGTTGCACAATCTCATGGTCTAAGGAAATGATACTTGACATTAGAAAGCTCTAGCGAACGAACTATACGATCTTGTGCTATGCTTAGGATTGGGTCTTGTCCATCACATCATTCTCCTAATGATGTGATCCCGTTATCAACGACATCTAATGTCCATGGTCAGGAAACCATAACCATCTATTGATCAACGAGCTAGTCAACTAGAGGCTCACTAGGGACATGTTGTGGTCTATGTATTCACACATGTATTACGATTTCCGGATAACACAATTATAGCATGAACAATAGACAATTATCATGAACAAGGAAATATAATAATAACCATTTTATTATTGCCTCTAGGGCATATTTCCAACAGTCTCCCACTTGCACTAGAGTCAATAATCTAGTTACATTGTGATGAATCGAACACCCATAGAGTTCTGGTGTTGATCATGTTTTGCTCGTGGAAGAGGTTTAGTCAACGGATCTGCGACATTCAGATCCGTATGCACTTTACAAATATCTATGTCTCCATCTTGAACATGTTCACGAATGGAGTTGAAGCGACGCTTGATATGCCTGGTCTTCTTGTGAAACCTGGGCTCCTTGGCAAGGGCAATAGCTCCAATGTTGTCACAGAAGAGAGTCATTGGGCCCGACGCATTCGGAATAACTCCTAGGTCGGTGATGAACTCCTTCATCCAGACTGCTTCCTGTGCTGCCTCCGAGGCTGCCATGTACTCCGCTTCACATGTAGATCCCGCCACGACGCTTTGCTTGCAACTGCACCAGCTGACTGCCCCACCATTCAAAATATACACGTATCCGGTTTGTGACTTGGAGTCATCCAGATCTGTGTCGAAGCTAGCATCGACGTAACCCTTTACGACGAGCTCTTCGTCACCTCCATAAACGAGAAACATATCCTTAGTCCTTTTCAGGTACTTCAGGATGTTCTTGACCGCTGTCCAGTGTTCCATGCCGGGATTACTTGTCAGCATTCTTAGGATCGACAAAACCTTCTGGCTGCATCATATACAATTCTTCCTTAAGGAAACCATTAAGGAATGCCGTTTTGACGTCCATTTGCCATATCTCATAATCATAGAATGCGGCAATTGCTAACATGATTCGGACGGACTTCAGCTTCGCTACGGGTGAGAAAGTCTCATCGTAGTCAACCCCTTGAACTTGTCGATAACCCTTAGCGACAAGCCGAGCCTTATAGATGGTCACATTACCATCCGCGTCTGTCTTCTTCTTAAAGATCCATTTATTTTCTATGGCTCGCCGATCATCGGGCAAGTCAGTCAAAGTCCATACTTCGTTTTCATACATGGATCCTATCTCGGATTTCATGGCTTCAAGCCATTTGTCGGAATCCGGGCCCGCCATCGCCTCTTCATAGTTCGAAGGTTCACCATTGTCTAACAACATGATTTCCAGGACAGGGTTACCGTACCACTCTGGTGCGGAACGTGTCCTTGTGGACCTACGAAGTTCAGTAGTAACTTGATCCGAAGTTCCTTGATCATCATCATTAACTTCCTCTCTAGTTGGTGCAGGCACCACAGAAACATTTTCTTGAGCTGCGCTACTCTCCGGTTCAAGAGGCAATACTTCATCAAGTTCTACTTTCCTCCCACTTACTTCTTTCGAGAGAAACTCTTTCTCTAGAAAGGATCCATTCTTGGCAACAAAGATCTTGCCTTCGGATCTGAGGTAGAAGGTATACCCAATAGTTTCCTTAGGGTATCCTATGAAGACGCATTTTTCCGATTTGGGTTCGAGCTTTTCAGGTTGAAGTTTCTTGACATAAGCATCGCATCCCCAAACTTTCAGAAACGACAACTTAGGTTTCTTCCCAAACCACAATTCATACGGTGTCGTCTCAACGGATTTCGACGGTGCCCTATTTAAAGTGAATGCGGCAGTCTCTATAGCATAACCCCAAAATGATAGCGGTAGATCGGTAAGAGACATCATAGATCGCACCATATCCAATAGAGTGCGATTACGACGTTCGGACACACCATTCCGCTGAGGTGTTCCAGGCGGCGTGAGTTGTGAAACAATTCCACATTTCCTTAAGTGCGTGCCAAATTCGTGACTCAAATATTCTCCCCCATGATCTGATCGTAAGAACTTTATTTTCCTGTCACGTTGATTCTCAACCTCATTCTGAAATTCCTTGAACTTTTCAAAGGTCTCAGACTTGTGTTTCATTAAGTAGACATACCCGTATCTACTTAAGTCATCAGTGAGGGTGAGAACATAACGATAACCACCGCGAGCCTCAACGCTCATTGGACCGCACACATCAGTATGTATGATTTCCAATAAGTTGGTTGCTCGCTCCATTGTTCCGGAGAACGGAGTCTTGGTCATTTTGCCCATGAGGCATGGTTCGCACAAGTCAAATGATTCATAATCAAGAGACTCCAAAAGTCCATCTGCATGGAGTTTCTTCATGCGTTTGACACCAATGTGACCAAGGCGGCAGTGCCACAAGTATGTGGGACTATCATTATCAACCTTACATCTTTTGGCATTCGCACTATGAATATGTGTAACATCACGTTCGAGATTCAATAAGAATAAACCATTGACCAGCGGGGCATGACCATAAAACATGTCTCTCATATAAATAGAACAACCATTATTCTCAGATTTAAATGAGTAGCCATCTCGCATTAAACGAGATCCAGATACAATGTTCATGCTCAAAGCTGGTACTAAATAACAATTATTGAGGTTTAAAACTAATCCCGTAGGTAAATGTAGAGGTAGCGTGCCGACGGCGATCACATCAACCTTGGAACCATTCCCGACGCGCATCGTCACCTCGTCCTTCGCCAGTCTCCGCTTATTCCGCAGCTCCTGTTTTGAGTTACAAATATGAGCAACCGCACCGGTATCAAATACCCAGGAGCTACTACGAGCGCTGGTTAGGTACACATCAATAACATGTATATCACATATACCTTTGGTATTGCCGGCCTTCTTATCCGCTAAGTACTTGGGGCAGTTCCGCTTCCAGTGACTGTTTCCCTTGCAATAAAAGCACTCAGTCTCAGGCTTGGGTCCATGCTTTGGCTTCTTCCCGGCAACTGGCTTACCGGGCGCGGCAACTCCCTTGCCGTCCTTCTTGAAGTTCTTCTTACCCTTGCCTTTCTTGAACTTAGTGGTTTTATTCACCATCAACACTTGATGTTCCTTTTTGATCTCCACCTCCGCCGATTTCAGCATTGAATATACCTCAGGAATGGTCTTTTCCATCCCCTGCATATTGAAGTTCATCACAAAGCTCTTGTAGCTAGGTGGGAGCGACTGAAGGATTCTGTCAACGACCGCATCATCCGGGAGATTAACTCCCAGCTGAGATAAGCGGTTGTGCAACCCAGACATTTTGAGTATGTGCTCGCTGACAGAACTATTCTCCTCCATCTTACAACTATAGAACTTGTCGGAGACTTCATATCTCTCGACCCGGGCATGAGCTTGGAAAACCATTTTCAGCTCTTGGAACATCTCATATGCTCCGTGCTGCTCAAAACGCTTTTGGAGCCCCGGTTCTAAGCTGTAAAGCATGCCGCACTGAACCAGGGAGTAATCATCACTACGCGACTGCCAGGCGTTCATAACGTCTTGAGTTGCTGGGAAAACAGGTGCATCACCTAGCGGTGCTTCAAGGACATATGCTTTCTTGGCAGCTATGAGGATAATCCTCAGGTTACGGACCCAGTCCGTGTAGTTGCTGCCATCGTCTTTCAGCTTGGTTTTCTCTAGGAACGCGTTGAAGTTGAGGGCAACATTAGCGTGGGCCATTTGATCTACAAGACATATTGCAAAGTTTTAGATTATGTTCATGATAATTAAGTTCATCTAATCAAATTATTTAATGAACTCCCACTCAGATAGACATCCCTCTAGTCATCTAAGTGATACATGATCCGAGTCAACTAGGCCGTGTCCGATCATCACGTGAGACGGACTAGTCATCATCGGTGAACATCTTCATGTTGATCGTATCTTCCATACGACTCATGTTCGACCTTTCGGTCTTCTGTGTTCTGAGGCCATGTCTGTACATGCTAGGCTCGTCAAGTCAACCTAAGTGTATTGCGTGTGTAAATCTGGCTTACACCCATTGTATTCGAACGTTAGAATCTATCACACCCGATCATCACGTGGTGCTTTGAAACAACGAACCTTCGCAACGGTGCACAGTTAGGGGGAACACTTTCTTGAAATTATTGCGAGGGATCATCTTATTTAAGCTACCGTCGTTCTAAGCAAATAAGATGTAAAACATGATAAACATCACATGCAATCAAATAGTGACATGATATGGCCAATATCATTTTGCTCCTTTTGATCTCCATCTTCGGGGCGCCATGATCATCACCGTCACCGGCATGACACCATGATCTCCATCATCATGATCTCCATCATCGTGTCTTCATGAAGTTGTCTCGCCAACTATTACTTCTACTACTATGGCTAACGGTTAGCAATAAAGTAAAGTAATTACATGGCGTTTTCATTGACACGCAGGTCATACAATAAATTAAGACAACTCCTATGGCTCCTGCCGGTTGTCATACTCATCGACATGCAAGTCGTGATTCCTATTACAAGAACATGATCAATCTCATACATCACATATATCATTCATCACATCCTTTTGGCCATATCACATCACATGGCATATGCTGCAAGAACAAGTTAGACGTCCTCTAATTGTTGTTGCAAGTTTTTTACGTGGCTGCTATAGATTTCTAGCAAGAACGTTTCTTACCTACGCCAAAACCACAACATGATACGCCAATTTCTATTTACCCTTCATAAGGACCCTTTTCATCGAATCCGATCCGACTAAAGTGGGAGAGACAGATACCCGCTAGCCACCTTATGCAACTAGTGCATGTCAGTCGGTGGAACCTGTCTCACGTAAGCGTACGTGTAAGGTCGGTCCGGGCCGCTTCATCCCACGATGCCGCCGAATCAAGATAAGACTAGTAACGGCAAGTAAATTGACAAAATCGACGCCCACAACAACTTGTGTTCTACTTGTGCATAGAAACTACGCATATACCTAGCTCTGATACCACTGTTGGGGATCGTAGCAGAAATTTAAAAAATTTCTACGCATCACCAAGATCAATCTATGGACTCATCTAGCAACGAGAGAGAGAGGAGTGCATCTACATACCCTTGTAGATTGCGAGCGGAAGCGTTCAAGAGAACGGGGTTGATGGAGTCGTACTCGTCGTGATCCAAATCACCGATGATCCTAGCGCCGAACGGACGGCACCTCCGCGTTCAACACATGTACGGAGCGGAGACGTCTCCTCCTTCTTGATCTAGCAAGGGGGGAGGAGAAGTTGATGGAGATCCAGCAGCACGACGGCGTGGTGGTGGAAGCAGCGGGATTCCAGCAGGGCTTCGCCAAGCGCTACTGGAGGAGGAAGAGGTGTCACGGGAGGGAGAGGGAGGCGCCAGGGCTTAGGGTCCGGCTGCCCTCCCTCCCCTCCACTATATATAGGGGCTAAGGGGGGGGCGCATGCCCCCTTGGACGATCCATATAGAGGGGGGGGGGGGGGGGCGCGGACGTCACCACCGGGGCAGGAGGCCACCTAGGGGGGCAACGGTTCCCTTAGGGTTTCCATCCAGGGGGGCGCATGCCCCCTCGGGGGGCAACGGCCCCTAGGGTTTCCAACCAGGGGGGCGCATGCCCCCTCGGGGGGGCAACGTCCCCCTAGGGTTTCCAACCCTAGGCGCCTTGGGCCCTTGGGTGGGGTGCACCAGCCCACCAGAGGCTGGTTCCCACGCCACTTCAGCCCATGGGGCCCTCCGGGATAGGTGGCCCCACCCGGTGGACCCCCGGGACCCTTCCGGTGGTCCCGGTACAATACCGGTGACCCCCGAAACTCTCCCGGTGGCCGTAACTGGACTTCCTATATATATATATCTTTTCCTCCGGACCATTCCGGAACTCCTCGTGACCTCCGGGATCTCATCCGGGACTCCGAAAAATTTTCGGTTAACCGCATACTAATATCCCATAACAACTCTAGCGTCACCGAACCTTAAGTGTGTAGACCCTACGGGTTCGGGAACCATGCAGACATGACCGAGACATCTCTCCGGCCAATAACCAACAGCAGGATCTGGATACCCATGTTGGCTCCTACATGTTCCACGATGATCTCATCGGATGAACCACGATGTCGAGGATTCAATCAATCCCGTACGCAATTCCCTTTGTCCATCGGTATGTTACTTGCCCGAGATTCGATCGTCGGTATCCTTATACCTTGTTCAATCTCGTTACCGGCAAGTCTCTTTACTCGTTCCGTAACGCATGATCCCGTGGCTAACTCCTTAGTCACATTGAGCTCATTACGATGATGCATTACCGAGTGGGCCCAGAGATACCTCTCCGTCATACGGAGTGACAAATCCCAGTCTCGATTCGTGCCAACCCAATAGACACTTTCGGAGATACCTGTAGTGCACCTTTATAGTCACCCAGTTACGTTGTGACGTTTGATACACCCAAAGCATTCCTACGGTATCCGGGAGTTGCACAATCTCATGGTCTAAGGAAATGATACTTGACATTAGAAAGCTCTAGCGAACGAACTATACGATCTTGTGCTATGCTTAGGATTGGGTCTTGTACATCACATCATTCTCCTAATGATGTGATCCCGTTATCAATGACATCTAATGTCCATGGTCAGGAAACCATAACCATCTATTGATCAACGAGCTAGTCAACTAGAGGCTCACTGTGACGACCCCGGCTTAATCGTGCACTAATCATACACGCAAATGCGCACGATCAAGCCTAAGGACTCACTTGAAGATATCACAACACAACTCTAAAACATAAAATAAAGTCATACAAGCTTAATATTACAAGCCAGGGCCTCGAGGGCTCGAATACAAGCTCGATGGCATACAAGCGTCAGCGGAAGCATTAGATATCTGAGTACAGATATATTACAGAGAGAGAGATAAGCCTTCACAGAGGCGGGGTAAAAATAAAAAACTACGATCGAAAGGCGTAGGCCTCCTGCCCTGGACCCTCCGATCCTACTCCTGGTCGTCGAACGGCTCCTCGTAGTAGTAGTACTCGCCAGGCGGATAGTAGTACTGGTCGTCGGCTGGGGCTTCTGGCTCAGGGGCTCCGTCGTCTGGTGGCATCAAATGGAAAAATGGGGGAAAAAGAAAATAAAGCAAACGTGAGTACTCATCCGAAGTACTCAGCAAGCAAGGATCTACACTACATATGCATCATTGTCAAAGGAATGGCTGTATATGTGGACTGGGCTGCAGAAATGCCAAAGTAGAGGGGGAAAGCCTAGTCCTATCGAAGACTAGCATCTTCAACAATCTTCGACAGTCTTGCAGCATCAGGAGAGAGCAGATGAACATAATGTAAAGTAGTAGTAGTAATATCATCAACCTCGACCTGAGATCCTTTCTCGACTCCCTGCGAGAAAGCAATCCCAGGGCCGTACTATCCAGTTCTCACCACATGTTCTAGTTGTACCGATCGGGATACAACTCCGAGTGTCCGTTACCGTAGGACAGGCTATCGATAGAAGTTTCTTCCCTGCAGGGGTGCACCAACTTACCCACCACGCTCACTTAACTCTGGCCGGACACACTTTTCTGGGTCATGCCCGGCCTCGGCTAAGCAACACGCCGCAACCCGACCTAGGCTTATAAGAGAGGTCAGCACGCCGGACTAAACCTATGCCCCCAGGGGTCTTGGGCCATCGCCCCGGGAACTCCTGCACGGTACGGGGCCACCGAGAGCAGACCTAGCAACCCCTTATACAAGCGCGGTTGCGTTACCAGTCCAACTCGGCGTGCGCCGCTCCTTACTGACGTCAAACAAGCTTCGGCTGATGTGTACGACGCAGAACGCCCATACTATGCCCACGTGATGGTTAGTGCTATCGGGCCAGAGGCCCCTCGGATCAAATATCCAAACCGTAGTGGGTTAGGAGCGCGCGGAAACGAGCAGAGACTCACGATCGATGTGACCCCGTCGCCCCGTCTCGAGGACTTGCGGCAAGGGCTAAGAATGCCCGGCCACGCCTCGTAGTTATCTCGCGGGCACCATCCAGGTCAACCCGACTCCACATCACTTCGCAATAAGCTCGCGCGGGTACCCCTCAGGGCCGACCCGTCTTTAGTATCATAGTTTAGTGCAAGTCATAATATCCAAGGTAACTGTGTGTCTGACACCGAAGGGAACCCTGAGGAATCACCCTCGATGGAATTCCCGCTCGATGTTATCATCAAGGTGAACGAAGGAGGAATCACCCTCGAGGTCCACACTTGAGAGGTTGCGCGATGATGTCGTTATCGGGGGTGGTGTAGGAGGAATCACCCTCGCTTACCACGACCGAGTAACTAACCTACAAGGTTAACATCAGAAGTGCTGACGAGGTATCACCCTCGGCACTCGACGATAACCCAGTAGCGTCGGCAACTAAGGGGGAAGTGATGTGTCGTGTCAGGGTCTGGTCTTCATTCCCGGTGATCGGGTCTTCTGATGTCCAGCAGGGCAGTCGGGATCAAGTGGGGGTCTCGGTCGTGTCTCTACCCACCTTATACTAAGCAGTCTAGGATAACCAGTAAGGTAGCAAGGCAGGTTACAATAAACAGGCTATGCAGCAGATATAGGAAAACAGTAGCAGTAGCAGTTCTAATGCAAGCATAAGAGAGAAGAGAGTAGGCGATATAGGCATGCTCAAAATGGGGGTGCTTGCCTGTTTGCTCTGGGGCAAGGGCAAGGTCTTCAGGGGTGTCGTCGGGAACGTAGTCGTACTCCGGAGCGGCGTCTGCGTCTGGAGCTACGTCTGCGTCGGGGTCTATCGAGAGAGAAGAGGGGGAGGAAACAGGTAAACAATATGCAATCATATGCCACCAGTGCGTGCTATGCTATGATGCAGTGCAGGGTTGCCTGAATATGCATCTAAGTCATTTTAGTTATTTTTAGAATTATTCTGGGATTTAATATCCGACGTGTGTGCACTATTCATCTGCCGGATTCGGGTCCGGAGTTACGAGTTCTTCTACGTAGGAGGTTCCGATGGAGAAACAGACGGCACGATCAGACTCGGCTCGTCGTTCTGAGCAACTTTCATGTTTTAACTTTTTCGATCCGAGCTACGGTTTAAAAGTTATTAATTTTTAAAGATTATTTGAATTTCTGGAATTATTTTATTTAACAGAAAATGAATTATGACGTCAGCATGACGCGCTGCTGACGTCAGCAAGTCAACAGGACGGTTGACCAGTCAAACCTGACATGTGGGTCCAGTGGGACCCACATGTCAGCCTCTATTTCTTTAATCAGTGATTCAGTTTAATTACCAGGATTAATTAGGGGGTGGACCCCAAATGTCAGTGAGACATTAGGTTAATTAGTTTATTTTTATTTCTAATTTGTTTTAACTAATTAATCAGGGAGGTGGGGCCCACGTGTCAGCGACTGGGCCGGTCCAGTCAGCAGGGCTGACCGGTCAGCTGGCCGGTCGGGCCCCTGGGGCCCACGGGTCAGTGACCCAGGGGTGGGCCCCGCCTGTGCCACGTCAGCGGGGCCGGCGGCTGGTCGCCGGCGACCAAATCGCACGGCGGCGCGTCGCCGGGGTTGGCCGGAATCGAGCTATAGGGCTCGGTTCGAGCCGGGCTTGGGTGCGTTCGAAAGCCAGGGGACTCGCCCGTCGCGTGGGAGTGGTCTCGTCGCCGGAATCTACCGGAACCGTCGACGGTGAGCTCGCGGGCGGCGCCGGAGTTCGGGGTCTGGACGGGATCGCGGCTGCGCGGCTCGAGGGGGTACGTGCGAGTGCGCGTTCGACTCCCGGGGTTGCCAGGAGCACAGCGCGGTGCTTAGCCAAGCACGGAAGCGGCCATGGCCACGAGCACGAGCTCGTCGGCGGCGGCCAAAGCACGACCACGGTGGCGGCTAGCTACGGCGGTTCCTATGGCGCAGCGAGAGAGAGGAGGGGAGAAGCTCACCGGGCAGGCTCACACGTAGGCCCGGCGAGTGGTTTAGTAGCTGCTGCGCCGGGAATCGACGGAGAGGCGCCGGCGACCGAAGCAAAGGGGGCGGAGAAAAACGACGCCTGTGGAGCTCCCCTGCTCCACCAGAGAGCTTCAGGCGACGCGGTCGACCACGGCGGAGGCGAGGGACATCTCGACGAGGCGATGCGAGGCCGGTAGCCGCGAGCACGGCGTCGAGCGGCGGCGGCCGCGTCCGGTTGCTCCCGGATCTGAGGGGGAAGACGGGCGGAGCGAGAGAGAGGAGAGGGGAAAGTGGCGAGGAGAGCCAGGGGAGACGCACGGCCTCTCCCTTATCTCCTCGCGGCTGTCGGTGGCGTCGGTGCCGTCGCCGTGTCGTCGCCCGGCTGGCGCGCGCGCGCGCGACCATGGCGCGGCCGACACGGGGAGGAGGGAGGAGAAGCTGGGCCAGTTGGGCCGCGACTCGGGGCACTGTGCACTAAGGCCCAGTGCACAGTGTCCCGCTTTTGTTTTTCTGTTTTAGCTTCTCCATTTTCTTTTATCCTTTTCTGTTTCAAAATGTTTAGGGCACTTGTGCACTTTTGAAAAATGTGGGAGTTGGCCCAAATATTGCAATGCAATATTATCTCTCACCAAAAAGTGGTTTGGACAAATTTGGATTCCATTTGAGTTTGATATTAATTTAATAGATGTAAATAGTCTGTTTTGAGTGCTGTTTCAGGTTGTTTCACTCACTTAGCTAACTCCAAAAATAATGATTATGATTTTGCCATGACCACTGGATTATTTGCTAATTAAATAACATTTCTCCAGCAGAGTTTGATCAACTTCAATTTGCACTTTGGAATTTAATTTGATTTTCAGATTTTGAATTTGAATTGGATTATTGACCCAAATGATTTGGCACTGCAAATGATCATGACTTGGCAGTTTTAACAGAGTGTCATAGAGCTTATTACTAGGGGGTGTTACACTCACTAGGGACATGTTGTGGTCTATGTATTCACACATGTATTACGATTTCCGGATAACACAATTATAGCATGAACAATAGACAATTATCATGAACAAGGAAATATAATAATAACCATTTTATTATTGCCTCTAGGGCATATTTCCAACATCACTGCCGCTCATCTTCGCCACAGACTCATCAACGACAACAACCACTTCACCATTTTGACACCATGAACCATACGCAAGGGCGGTAACCTCGACGACACTCTCGTATATTCTCCCTTGCCATTGCATTGATAACCCATAGCCCATTTCGCGTCACTTACCAGTCGAGACTAGCCTTTGAGTATTGCTGGCAATGTTACTTGTGCACATTAGTGATCATCCTTCCATTGCATATCTCGTATCATCTTGGTATCCATATCTTGGTATCATCTTATCATCACTAGTGCAACATTTTGTTTCCGCATACACAATTGCTATCTTGGTTCGTGAAGTTGTGCATAAGTGACCAAAGAAAAAGATCAAAGAGAAATAGCCAAAAGCTTTTAAGCAAAAGAGAAAGATAAGCACAGAGCTTTTAAGCAAGAACCATAGCATCATACTACATTAAGATTGTCATACTCGATCATCTTGGATCATATCACCGGAACATCATACATATGGCATACTTGGGATAGAAAGTCGTTGCATTTTTGCTTTGTAGGTTGTGCACAAGTCTCATATCTGCCTATTGTGCAATCGTGCTAGCGTCTCTCTAGAGTTGTGCAACAAGAGCATTTTCCGTGGTTTCCACATTTTGAGCTCGTTCCTTGGTTGCACGACCCCATTTATCTATCGCGTGTGTGTTTTCGTGTGCCACATATTGCTTGGTCTACTTGTTGCATTTGCAAATTTGCGATTTTTCAACATTATTGCATCTTGCTAACACTCGCATAAAATTTGGTGCCACCATCCTCACCAAGCTACTCCAAAAGCTTTATTTGTGTAGGTGTGAGAAATTGATGAGATATGGTACCAATTGTGCTATTTCCCTTGCTACACTATTAAGTGATCATTGATCCATTCTCAACATCGGTTAAGGTACATTTGGTATAGTTCTTTCCTTTCTTCCACTCACATATTTGCTTGCAATGATGGATAGCCCAACTACTTCTTCGAACCCACTCTTCATCGAGCAAGATGAGGACCCGAACAACTACGTCACCAAGAACCACCTATTCGGCGCACAAAGAGCTTTGCATCAAGCACAAGAAGCATTGGGCGAACGCATCGACATACTCGCTACCGACTTGCGTCAATCCGAACAACGTACAAAAGACTGCTTTGACACATCGATGGCATCTCTCAAGGAGGACATACGCATGATGGCCAATCACTCGTCTACCTCTTCATCATACTCCAGACGGAGCCACTCAAGTCGACATTCTTCGCAATCTTCTTCGGATGCAAGTCCTCCTCGAGCTCGTTCGCATCGTCGCCAAGACCATGAAGTTCATCAAGCTCCACAAAACCCATTCCATGGCAATGGTTTACAAGGCCGTCTCCATGAACGTGCACGCCAACGGCAACAAGATAATGAACCTCCGGTCCAAGAGCAAGCTCCAATCCGCCAAGATCGACAAGAGCAACAAGATGGTGATGCACTTCGACAAGAGCAACAACGTCGCGAGGAACAAGCCCTTGAAGCCCAACAAGCTCTACGAGAATCAACTCAAGCCGTCAATGCACGAAACCGTCAAGTACGTCTACAAGAAGAGGCCATCCGCCGTGAGCGCCAAGAAGAAGCCGCTCGTCGTGAAGAGCTTCAAGAGATGAGAAACCGTGCAAGAATTCCACAACCTCAACATCAAGCTAATCAAGCGGAGCACGAGGAGCACGTGGCTCAAGACCCTCCTCAACGGCAAGAGCGTCCTCACCATCGACCCCAACACAATGAAGAGCAACGCTACGGCAAGCTCAAGTTCACCATGCCCAAGTTCTCCGGAAGCAACGATCCCGAAGAGTACCTTTCATGGGCATTGAAGGTTGACAAGATCTTTCATTTGCACAACTATGAGGAAGAGAAGAAGATCGCCATGGCATCCCTTGAGTTCCAAGACTACGTCCTCATTTGGTGGGAGCAAGTCATT
Source organism: Thinopyrum elongatum (assembly GCA_011799875.1). Lineage (NCBI taxonomy): Eukaryota > Viridiplantae > Streptophyta > Magnoliopsida > Poales > Poaceae > Thinopyrum > Thinopyrum elongatum. The sequence goes on along the minus strand of CM022302.1, from coordinate 445,217,416 downwards.
GAGCGCCGAGCGGCAAGGGGTGAACCACCCATCACAACATGGAATCAAATGAAGGATGCCATGAGAGCGCGCTTTGTGCCAACATACTATAACCGCGACCTCTTCAAGAAATTACAACTCCTCAAGCAAGGAACAAAGAGCATTGAAGAGTATTACAAGGAAATGGAGATTGCCATGATACGAGCCAATGTCACGGAAGATGATGAGCAAACTATGGCACGTTTCTTGAATGGACTCAATCATCCTATCAAGAAGATCGCCGACTTCCAACCTTACTCCAATCTCATCGAGCTAGTGCACCAAGCTACCAAGGCGGAGCGTCAAGTGCAAGATGACTACAAGTATGCCAAGTACCCTTCCAAAACATACGGCTCATACACTCAAGCTTCGACGACTACAATGCCTTCTACCTCAACCAAATCTTCTACAACCAATGGTGACAAGTCAAGTTACAAGAAAACTTCGACAACCTCAAGTCATCCTCTTACTACAAGCAACTCCAAACTAAGAGCTTCATCATCGTCTACTCCAACCGATGAGACTGTCAAGATAAGTTCCATCAAATGCTTCACATGTGGAGGCCGAGGCCACAAGACATATGAGTGCCCTACACGACGCATCATGATCCCCAACGACGATGGCACATACGACTCCATGAGTGAAGAGGAAATGGAAGCCCTTGAGCATGTGGTCATGTACCGGCAAGTGAATGAAGATGAAGATGACCAAGTCTTTTGTGACAATGATTCGAGCCCCGCTCTCGTTGTCTCCAAGGTCTTGACGCTTCAACACCAACAAGACGAAGATCAATGATGCCATATCTTCCACACCAAGGTGGGCATCAACGGGTGCTCTGTGAAGGTAATCATCGATGGAGGAAGTTGCCACAATTTGGCAAGTGAAGAGCTATGTTCCAAGCTACAATTGGTCAAGATGAAGCATCCTTGCCCTTACAAGGTCCAATGGCTTAGCGACTCCGGCACCATACAAGTGGAGCACACCGTTTAAGTCTTCTTCAAGATTGGCGCATACAAAGACACCTTGGAGTGTGATGTGGTTCCCATGTCTGTTTGCCATCTCCTACTTGGACGACCATGGCAATTCGACCGAGGCGTCATCCACAATGGGTGAACCAATCACTATAGCTTCAAGATGAAGGGAAAGGAGTATGTGCTACGACCTATGTCACCAAGTCAAGTGATCGCCGACAAGCAAGCAACCACCCATCGTGGAGAGAATAGTGAGAGAGTGAACCACCAAAAAGAGAGTGAGCGCCACAAGCCAAAATTGAGCACCTCCACGATGAGCGACAAGAAAAACTTAGTGTTATTCACTACCAAAAGTGACATGAGAGAAGTGTGTGAGAACCCATCAAGTGTTATGCACTATATCCTATTGTGAAATGATGAAGTGGCAAGGACTAACACCTCTCACAATATACCTTTAGTGTTGTCTTCTCTACTGCAGGAATTCAAGGACGTTTTCCCCGATGAGCTACCTCCGGGACTACCTCCACTACGAGGCATCGAACACCGCATCGACCTCATTCCCGGCGCACCATTGCCAAACAAGGCACCCTACCGCGTCAACCCCGAAGAAACTAACACTGGTACGCGTCGCTGCTATACAAACGGTTTTTAACCCCTTTCCGCGACGGCATTTGGAATCGTCGCCAAGTGAGTGTGGGCGATACGGGGGTCCTTCCCACACAACCCAGAAACCGTCGGGGATAGGGTGCCTTGATGCATACAATTGTCCCTATATAACCGTTTCCGATATCTCGAATATCCCAAACGCTTCATCCTTGCTGCTCGTTTGTGCTCGCATTGCCATCGCAGTCGGAGTTTTGTGGTTTTACCTAAAACCAGGCAGATTCCAGGCACGGGAGTTTTCCAGGCACGTACCAAACTGGCTCTACGTTTACGATGCCTAGCACATCACAAACAGTTTATGATTATAAACCGTGTACGATAGGTAGACAATCACACACATTTAGTTTTCCCGCACCGTATGTGATAGTGTCTGACAGCACACACGCTTTGCAAACGGCAACTGTGTGCATTGTTACACATGTTTCCTCTCCGTGAACCGTGTCGGATTATGATGTATATCGCACACGCTGTGCTTTATTAACCGTGTGCGCCGTAATGACCTGCACACCGTACTTTCGCCCTAATTTAATTGCTGCTATTTAAAATTGTACCTAATTTAAACTTGAAAGTAGGCTATAGCTTTATTCATATCCATCAGGTTGAAACAAGCAATGCATTATTCGATTCACAGGTACATTTGTTTAAGAATTACATAAGCACCAAATAAAGAATGATGAACTAGGGTTCTATACTTGTACTATTACAGATGGAAAAGAAAGAGGCGACAGACATTCTGGTTGCTGAACAAGGTGAAGCGGAATGGCCCTATTGTGCTCTCCTGGATGCAGAAGGCACGCACGACTCTAGTCCAACCCCTTGTGATGTCCGGCCGCCAATCATGTAGTTTGAGAGGTAATCTTGAGTAAACTGCTCCAGGATCCACTGTAAAGGAAAAAAGATTCAGACATTGTCATCTAACACAACTCATTACGGGCAGTAAAAAAAAGACTACAGGGTTCTTACTTACCATCCTGCAGTTCACTGTTGTCTTGCATAAAGTGTAAACAAATAGTTCGATTGACATCTTTTGACCCATTTTAATAACAATCTTTATCAGTTTTCTCACTTGATGCTGGTTCATGAATATATCATTTCCCCATACGCAGAAAGGGTCGAAGTGTGGATCTTTGACAATGACATTTGTACCTAAAAGCACCAAGTTAATATTAGAAGCTAAACAACAATTGCAAAATGATGTAGTACAACACTTCCTCCATCCCATTATATAAGATTTTATTACATGTATATCTAGACATCATCAGAACATTAAGATAACACTCTTCCTTGTCGCTATGTAGCCTGGGATTGCATATTTAGTCATTCAGTACAATGCATGTTGCTATATAGCTTCAGTGTGCAGGCTTAAGCACGCTAGTTAAGCAAAACAAGAAGTGGAAAGGTGTGTTAACTGCATCAGGCATAACATTTAAAAATAAGCAAATAGTCATTCAAACTGGTATTGTGCAGGTCTAAAGTACACTAGTTATTGTTAAAAAAACGAAAAGGCATGTTAACTGCAATATCCTTAACAGCAACCAAATATCGTAATTCATAGTGGTATTGTTGAAACTGTTATTGATGAAATTGAACTGCACGGCAAATAGTTGCACATATAGAGCATCACATTGTGAAGAACTGAAATAAACAAGTCATAAGGCCATCTCTAGCCGATCCTTTAAAAGTTAAAGGACTAAAACCCTTAGTGGATATATATATATATATACTCCAGCAATTTTTGGCCTTTTCTAGTCGATCCCCTAAACTTAACGTTGTAAACTTAAATTTGATCAAGTTCAAAGCAGGTTCAACCAAAAGTAGCATGCATTCAAATATAAACATAGATAGTTTTGCATAACCGAACATAAAACATAAATTTAAACTACTTTCGATCGAAGTAGAGGTCGAGCCAATCCTTCCTCGTCATGTACGGTGTGCCGCAAGCCGGGTCCGGGCCTGTGCCGTCGTCGGGGTCATTGGGGAAGGCACTCCTCCACTCGTCGATGTCGATCTCCTCGTCCTCGGGGCCCACCTCGACGCCCTCCGCGCTGCCGTCCTCGCCGCCTTCGACCTCGTCATCGGAGGAGAGCGTGATAACCTCGCCGCCCTCCGCGCCGCCGTCCTCGCCGCCTTCGACCTCGTCATCCGAGGAGAGCGCGATAACCTCGCCGCCCTCCGTGCCGCCGTCCTCGCCGCCTTCGACCTCGTCATCGGAGGAGAGCGCGATAACCTCGCCGCCCTCCGCGCAGGCAAAGATCGCCTGCTCCGCCTCCACGAGCTCCGGGTGCTGCCGGCGGAGCTCTTGCATGTAGGCCTCGTCGGCGGCCTCGGCCTCGAGGTGCTCCCACGCCTCGCGGTCCTCCCGCGCCATAGCTGAGCTCACCACCCCTGGCTCCGGCAGAACAAGGTCGACCGGACGTGTGCCGAAGGGGAAATTGAGCCTAGCCGCTGCGCCGTGGTAGCGGACCTGCCAGCGGTCGTACTCCATGGCCGCGAGCTCGGCCGTGTGGAAGCTACCGAGCCACCGGCGGGTGTGGGTCTCCCGATCTGTAATCTCGGTGACCCACGTCCCCCACCGCCACTGCCGAACCCCGAGGTAGGACCTCGTCGGCTGTCGGGTTCGAGGGAGGACGGCGAAGTCCTTGAACCGGCGTAGGGGCTCGGCGGCGGGCGGATCGGGGGACCGGCGACGGCGGTTCGAACCCGCGGAGGACGACGGGGACACCTCGGCGGCCACCTCGCCGGCGTCGGGCGAAAAGGCCGCGATAAACCTCTTTTTGGCCATTGGCTCCTTGAGCTCCCCGACACACAGGCAGAGGTTGAGGATGGAGGCGGCGACCTACCAATGGTTTCGGGGGTGGTGTGTGTCTGTGTGAGCGGAGGTTTTGGGGAGTGTGTGGTGTGTGTGGAGGGGGGGCAAGGTGGTGTTTGAGGAAATACTGCGGCAACTGAAAATTTTACTAGGCGGGAGTAACAAGGCGGGGCTACTGAAAATTTGGATCAAGGGCGAGCAGATATTTTTGAGATTGCGAGGGATGCAGAGACGGGAGTAAAATGCCGGGGCTACTGAAAATTTGAATCAAGGGACTGAAGCAGAGTGGGAGTAACAGACATCGCACACGGTCCGCACATACTAATCGTGTGCTATCAAACATTAAAACCTTTCAGGCGGTAGATATTTTCGAGATTACGAGGCAGTAATATTTTCGAGATTGCGAGGGATGCAGAGGCGGGAGTATTTGGGGAGCGAAGTAGTGTGCTTGACACGCCGGCTGTGGACTATAGCCGACGCACCTTCTCGCGTAAGCCATAGGCGTACTATACACCGACGGTGCTTCAGGATATTTTGTACTGCATCTCACACGGTTGGTGATAATAAACTGTGTGGGATCTACTTGATTTTTCATCTTGGTTTGAATTACATAATGGGGTCACAGCGGCAATGGACGGTGTTTGAATTGCTAGAACTTTTATCTGCAGTGAACATGCAACTATATATGTGTCGTAAAAGAATTGGAATTATTCAGGGTTCGTTTGGATATTTTATACATTAAATTGGTTTTCTAGCCATTTCAGGTGCACAATTCAAAATTAAACTACATGCACATGCTCCGGTGCATCAACATGGGTTGTAAAATCATATATGTGTCCATGGGTTTATGCTTATGTCCCATGCAAAAAATGGGGATGAATTTCGAACACCATGGCACCGTGGCTCTCCGGCAAACGTCGACGTACTTGCTTTTGTAATTCTAGTAAATCCAAAAGTCGTCTGAAATTCATGAAACTTGGCATGCTATCATGGAGCGGCATCAACATGCCGTGGTAATTTTTTTATCCCATTTGGGACAGGTTTGGGTATAAGCTTCTCACAAAACCAGAGCTTCTCACAACAAGTGTGATGGTTTCGGTAGGGAACGTTTCACCTTTCTGGACGAAACGATATCTGTTGCCTCTTCTTGATTTCAATTTTTTTTCTAGTGTCAACATAGAACAACAGGAGTGTTGTGTTAATTTTTGGAATTTTTTGGGGTTTGTTTGGACATTTTTATACATTAATTGAGTTTTCAATGCATTTATGTGCATAATTCAAATTTGAACTACATGCACATGCTCTAATGCATCTAAATTGGTTCAAAATTCAAATCCGTGTTCTTGGTTGCATGCTTAGGTCCCATGCAAGAAATAGGGATGAATTTCGAACACCACGGCACCGTGCCTCTCCGGCAAACGTCGACGTACTTGCTTTTGTAATTCTAGTAAATCCAAAAGTCGTCCGAAATTCATGAAACTTGGCATGCTATCATGGAGCGGTATCAACACGCCGTGGTAAATTTTTTGTCCCATTTGGGGCAGGTTTGAGTATAAGCTTCTCACAACAAGCCTGATGGTTTCGGTAGGGAACGTGCCATCTTTGGGGACGAAACGATATCCGTTGCCTCTTATTGCTTTCAAAATTTTTCTAGTGTCAACATAGAACAACAGGAGTGTTGTGTTAAGTTTTAGAATTTTTCGGGGTTCGTTTGGACATTTTTATACATTAACTGGGTTTTCTAGGCATTTTATGTGCATAATTCAAATTTGAACTACATGCACATGCTCCAGTGCATATAAATTGGTTGAAAAATCAAATCTGTGTCCTTGGGTGGATGCTTAGGTCCCATGCAAGAAATGGGTTTCAAACACCAGTGCACTGTTGATTGCCGGCAAAACGTTGAGATACCTGGTTTTTAAATTCTAGTAAATCCAAAACTCGTCTGAAATTCATGAAACTTGGCATGCTATCATGGAGCGGCATCAACATACCATGGTAAATTTTTTGTCCCATTTGGGGCATGTTTGGGTATAAGTTTCTCACAAAACAGAGTTTCTCACAACAAGCCTGATGGTTTCGGTAGGGAACGTGTCACCTTTGGGGACGAAACGATATCCGTTGCCTCTTATTGCTTTCAAAAATTTTCTAGTGTCAACATAGAACAACAGGCGTGTTGTATTAAGTTTTGAAAAATTTCGGGGTTCGTTTGGACATTTTTATACATTAACTGGGTTTTCTAGGCATTTTATGTGCATAATTCAAATTTGAAATACATGCACATGCTCCAGTGCATATAAATTGGTTGAAAAATCAAATCTGTGTCCTTGGGTGCATGCTTAGGTCCCATGCAAGAAATGAGAATGAAATTCAAACATCTGGGCGTCGTCGCTCGGCCGGAAAGATTGAGAAACTTGGTTTTTTTAATTCCTGTAAATCCAAAACACGCCTGAAAATCATGAAACTTGGCATGGTGTCATGACATGGCACCAACATGTTGTGGTAATTTTTCTGTCCGATTTGCGAAGACGCACACATTAACAATCAACAAAGTCATTTTGGAACAAGTGCTGTCACATTACAAATCGGAAACACAACTATTATTGAAACCGTGGGCGTTCTAACTTACCAATTACGTGCCGCCACGCATCCCTTTTTTATTGGCTAGGAGGTGCCGTGCGGGGTAGCTATTTGAGTACGGGAGGCATGCGATCAGACCCCTGCGCGTGCTCATCGGGAGGAGAGCCCTTTGACCTCTATCCGCCGCGCACCTCCCTCCCAACGTCTCCATTAATGGCGCCCGAGCCCCTGTTTCACGGCGTGGCTATGTCTCATTGGACTGAGATTTAAGAGAGAAAAATGAAAATCTGAAAAGAAAGTTTTGCACGGATCTTGATGTAAGATCCGACGGACCTATATAGCATCGACTGCGACTTATAGCAAGCATGATGAATATAAGGACGATGACAGTGGATAATAATTGTCTTACATATTTAGGAACATAATTAAAAAAGCCACATGCGGCAACGCCCGAAATACACAAGGGCAAAAGAAGAAGGAAGACAACGATGTGGCTCGCTGATCTCTACTTTCTTGATGCGTTGCTGCAGGCCGCGGGAACTAGTCTCCGCGGCGAGCGGCGATGATCTCTTTCCTGTCCTCAATATGCTGCTGAGAGCATCCACGGATTCCTCCACCAGCCTTTTGCGCTTCATGCGCAGCACGGCATTCTCGTCCATAAGTTTCTCGACGATGACGCTGGTCCTCTTCAACAAGGCAGTGGTCTCCTCCTGCTGCTTCGCACTTCCGACGATCTTCGCCCTCAGCAGGTCGCGCTCGGCCTGGAGCTTCGCATTGCTCTCCCTTAGTTGTCGGATGACGCCGGTAGCCTGTTCAAACGAGGCTTTCATGTCGTCCTGCAACCTCGCCAGCCGGAGATCTGATCCATCTGGCTATGGACGATCACATGCATGCGCCTGTAAGAGTCCTCGTCAGCCCGCGAGACATTTTCCCAGGCCGCCGCGGCGCGGGAGGACATCTCTGCTGCTTCCGCGGCGCGGCCGAACATCTCTGCTGCTTCCGCGGCGCGGCCGCACCAGTTTGCTGCATCAACGGCGCGGCGGGACCTCCGTGCTGCTTCGGCGGCGCGGCAGGACCTCTGTGCTGCTACGGCCGCGCGGCGGGACATATCGGCTGCTTTCGCGGCGAGGCGGGACATCTCTCGTGCTTCCGCTTCCATGCTCGCCTCTCCCTGGTGGCAATCTCTCGACCTAGAACTCACGCTGGCCATGGTAGACGCAAGGGAACGATGATGAATGACTTGTTTGTTTTTATGGATGAGGAGTTGAGGAGGAATGTGCAGTCATCTTGGAGTAGTAGTATTTATAACCGAGTACTAATACGCTCCTAAGTGGGAAACCATTAAGGTTTTGATCGGTGTGAACAGGTTTACAATTTGGAATGTGACGGGACGCAGGCTCAAAATTTATTGACGGTTCTATAATTTCTAAGTGCGGCACTGTTCCCGGACGGCGTAATGTGGGCACGCTTTCTCGGCCGCGTACGTGGCGTTAGCACCATAGGGTGCACCACAATAGGCAATGTCAGCACACGTCTTGTTCCAAGAACCGTGCGCGCTCGTTATTACCATCGCGCACGCTTCTTTTAATTAGAATGTGTGCCCGTCTAGCGCACACACGTTGATCTGTCTAACTGTTTCTGTTTGTTGTGGCTAATCGCAAACAGTTCATCCGTGTGAAGTGTATGCGATCAGTCGCAGACACTTTGATCTGGCTGACCGTTTCTGTTCTATTGCCTAATCGCAAACAGTTAATCCTTCTGAAGCATATGCCCTCAATCGCACACACCTTTATGTAGCTGCCCGTTTCTGTTGTTTCGCCTCATCACAAACAGTTAATCCGAGTGAACTGTATGCCGTATATCGCACATGCCTTCATCTGGCTGCCCGTTTTCGTTCTTCTTCCTCATCGCAAACAGTTCATTGAACTGAACCGTATGCCCTGCATCGCACACGCAACCAAAATATGAACCGTGTTTGATGCATCCGTCATCGCAAACGTTTTGCACCTTTTTTGACATTTTTTTACACCACCGTTTGCGATTATTGCATCGCACACAGTTTCGTCGAAGGGTCTCTGATCGTAGTGTCGCGTTAGCAGCATCCTGCAGTAGTGTAAAGAAATCCAAAGGCAAGTCCAACAACTCATTGACAACGGACATGTACGTGAAAGCTTAAGCCCTTGTGCCGTACCGGTTATTCTTGTGCCTAAGAAAGACGGTAGTTTTCGCATGTGTTCTGATTGCCGCCTAATCAATGCTATCACCGTTCGTTATCGATATCCTATTTCTCGCCTTGATGATATGCTAGATGAGCTTAGCGGAGCCACCATTTTCTCTAAAATTGATCTTAAAAGCGGCTATTACCAAATACGCATTCAAGAAGGCGATGAGTGGAAAACCGCTTTCAAAACCTAGTATGAATGGCTAGTTATGCCTATGGGTTTATCCGAAGCACCCGGTACATTTATCGTGTGATGCACTATGTTCTTCTACCTTACATTGGCGTATTTGTTGTGGTCTACTTTGACGATATTCTTGTGTTTAGCATGTCTCTAGAAGATCATGTCACCCATCTTAAAACCGTTTTGCAAACTCTAAGAAAAGAGTGCCTTTATGCTAATATGGACAAATGCCTTTTTGGCGTTGATAAGCTTGTTTTCTTGGGTTTTGTTGTGTCATTTAAGGGTGTTCATGTAGATGAAGCTAAAATTGATGCTATTAAAACTTGGCCACAACCAACCAACTTGCAACAAGTGCGAAGTTTCCTTGGCTTAGCCGGTTTCTATCGTAGATCCGTTAAGGACTTTAGCACTATTGCATCCCCTTTGCATGCCTTGAGTAAGAAGAATGCACCTTTTGTTTGGGGACCATCCCAAGATACCGCATTTCATGAGCTTAAAAATTTGCTTACACATGCTCCATTGCTTGCATTACCCAACTTTGATAAAACTTTTGAAGTTCATTGCGATGCTAGTGGTAACGGCATAGGAGGTGTGTTAATGCAAGAGAAGCGCCCCATAGCTTATTTTAGTGAAAAACTTTCCGGCGCGCAACTCAATTATCCCATCTATGACAAAGAGTTGTATGCATTAGTTCGAGTATTGCATGTGTGGGAGCATTATCTTCGTCCCCATGAATTTGTCATTCGTACCGACCATGAAACTCTCAAGTATCTTAAGGGTCAAACTAAGTTGAATAGAAGGCACGCCAAATGGAGTGAGTTTATCTAATCTTTTCCTTATGTCATCAAGTACATTAAGGGTAAAGAAAATGTAGTGGCGGATGCTCTTTCCCGCAAATGCATGCTTGTTACTCAACTTGAGTTGAATGTAATTGGCTTTGAGCACATAAAAGACTTGTATGCACATGGTCCTACCTTTGCTATTCCTTATGCCAAATGTTTGACGCATACATCTTGGGAACGCTATTACATCAAAGATGATTATCTTATGAGAGCTAACAAACTATGTATCCCCGAGTCTTCTCTTCGTTTGTTACTTTTGCAAGAATCGCATGGAGGAGGAGTTATGGGTCATTTTGGACGTGACAAGACATTCGACATGCTCTCCAAGAACTACTTTTGGCCCAAGATGTTCCGCGACGTCTCCCGCTACACCAACCGATGCTCTACATGTCGCAAAGCTAAGTCTAAAGCTCAATCCCATGGTCTCTATATGCCACTTCCTATTCGGTATCACCCATGGGAAGACATTAGTATGGACTTTGTGCTTGGTTTGCCTAGAACTCAAAATGGAAAGGATTCCGTGTTTGTTGTTGTGGACCGTTTTTCTAAGATGGCACATTTTATTCCGTGCAACAAGATAGACGATGCTTCACATGTTGCCAATCTCTTTTGTAGGGAAATCTTGCGTCTACATGGAGTGCCCAAGACTATCGTGTCGGACCGCGACGTCAAGTTCCTAAGCTACTTTTGGAAGACGCTATGCGCCAAGCTCGGAATCAAGCTCTTGTTCTCTTCGGCATACAATCCACAAACCGACGGCCAAACGGAGATCATGAACCGGACGCTATCTACTCTTCTACACGTGTTGATCAAAAGGAACATCAAGGAGTGGGAGGAGTGCTTACCCATCGCCGAGTACGCCTACAATCGCGCAAGACATTCGACTACCGGCAAGTCCCCCTTAGAGGTCGTCTACGGCTTCAACCCGTTGTCCCCATTGGACATTCTACCGCTACCACTACAAGAGCTCATCAACATGGACGCGAGCGCTAGAGCAAGCTATCTCAAGAAGGTGCATGAAGATACAAGGCACACCATCGAGCGCCAAGTACATCGTCTCGCGACCAAGATCAACATCAACAAGCATCCCATGATATTCAACAACAGGGATCTTGTGTGGTTACACCTTCGCAAGGACCGCTTCCCCAACGAACGCAAGTCCAAGCTTCTACCTCGAGCCGACGGACCCTTCAAGGTGCTCGCACACTACAACAACAATGCATACAAGATCGACCTACCGCGCGACAAGTACACCGTGAATGATGTCTTCAACGTCAAGGATCTCTCTCCCTACCATGGTGATGAAGTTTTCGATCCGAGGTCGGATCTTTCTTAAGGGGGGGGGGGAGATGATGCGGAGCATCCTACGGACATCCCCATGGACCAAACGTTGTCTCACCAAGTGCCAAGTGGACCGATGACACGAGCACGTGCTAGAGCTCTCGACATCGAGGTGATATCTCTCCTTAGTGATATTCCATATGACCCTCTCGAGACATGGCTACTACCTAAGTCCGGAATGTTGTGCATGATCAGGTACCAAGAAGACCCCCTCGAAGATGCACGTGAAGACGGACAAGTACCCAAGTTCGTGGATGAAGAGAACCAACGAAAGGAACCGAAGAAGTCCCCAGGACCCGGACATCCGGCCCCTGGAGCATCAGCCGAAGCAGCCCAATAGTCAAAGCTACAGGGCCCGGACATTCGGCCCAGGCCCCGGACATCCAGCCCCGGCCTGGAAATCCCGCACTCTTCACAGAACCCAACCGGTGCCACCCCGGACATCCGGCCCCCCTGCCCCGGACATCCGGCACCCCCTCGAAGCCCCGGACATCCGGCCCGTGACCCCCGACATCCGGCCCCTATCTGCGCACAGTGAAAAGGGCCGAAGCCCATGTACCCCTTCGCCCCCCTAGACTATATATATTCGTCTCCCACCTACGTTTTAGGGTTAGCAAAGGATTAGCTCATTTTAGAGATAGAGCTTTGCTCATCCACTTGATACATACTCCATTGAAGACCGAGGCCTCCGCGGAGAAGATCCCAAGTGGATTCAAGACCCCGCAAGGGAAGATCCCCTCGTGGATTCAAGACCCCGTCTCCGGATTGGGAAGAACTGCCGCCTCTTGTATCGTCCTTTGTTGTGTTTGAATCTTGTATCATTCTTTATGTTCATGGATCTGGCACATGTGTGATCGTTCTCGTTGATTTGAGTGTCCCTCTCGTGATTTGCCTCGTGTTTTCCCCTCGTGTTCTTCGTGGGATCCCCTCCAAATCATGAAAGATCGGCCCTTAGGGTTCCACACTACATCAGAAGATCATCCCTCTCAACCTCTTCGTCTTCAATTCAAACGGCTCGATTCAATTCTAGTGTACAAAACAAAACAAAACGAAAGGAAAAAAATCACAAAAACTGACCTAGCCAAACCGTCAAGCACTTGCAGGGCGGTGGCGGTGCACCGGCCGGCCGACGACGTTTAGGCCAAACCAGCGGGCGGCGACACGTGGGAATGACCTGCAACAGTGCATAAGCATGGTCAGATGCGGCGGCTACCAATGAGGAAGAATATTCGAGAGCAATTCGACGAATCGGTTAAGGCGACTGCGGTGGCGTTTCACCTCGATTCCGGCGACGGGAGGGCCGGCGAAGGGCTTGGACTCGGGCAGAAGGGCGGTGAGGGCCAAGGGAGGTGGCAAGGTAGCGGCGGGGGTGGCGGACGATCGCCGGGAGGTGCGCCGGTGAAGAGGCAGTGGGGTGGGGAGGTGCGAGAGAGCCAGAAATTTTACTCCCCGTGGTCTCGACCGAGTGTTTTAGGCACTGGATAGGTGCGGAGTAAAAAAATTACTCCACTGTTCGGTTTAGGGGATCGGCTAGGTGCGGGTTAGAGCAGTAAAATAAAATTTTACTTCTCTATATCTTGTAGGGGATCGATTAGAGTTGCTCTAAGACATATGACACGTTACTCATCCAGCAATTTCAGACAGAAAATCCAGTTTCATGTTTATGTCACATTTTTAGTACTTCTGTCCTAAAACAATAAAAAAAATCTAAATACATTATTACAATATACATACACGCTATTAGTTGCTCGTGATAGCAATGCGTTGATGTTGTATTTCCAATCAGCTTGACATAGTTAAACATCAAGATATTTTGTTAGCCCCAGCGAGGAGCCCACAACTTCCTTTAGTTCAGAAAAATACGATCATGTGGTCATGCAAGACAAAAGATACCGGAAAAGAGATGCAGTATATCACACATAGTCAAGCAGTTCATCATCAGAAGCTCACGAAATTCTTGCACGGCTCAGCTAGTGTCCAAAATTCTGCCGTCTTCACTTCCCCTGGAGATAGAGTCTGGTGATGGCTATCACAACATTCGACTGGAGGCAGGGGGAGGAGGAGGATAGCTTAGGCAAGAAACCGACGAAGGATGAAGGCTCCGGGAGTTACGGGGAGAGGTCGAGCTCAACCGGACTCGATTCGAGATCCCTGGCTCTGGCTGGCGCCACGAGCGCCGTCTCGTAGCTAGCTCAACTAATCCACCTGGTTTCCACGGCCTACCGCCTACGTACGCTTTGTCCCTCCCGTCTACGAACGAGGTCGTCGTGTTCCAACGCAAGACAGTGCGATCTTATCGGATCCCGTGCCGTCTCTCTTTGGATCTTGAACACACACACACACACAGAGCCAAGACAAAAGCATGTCGTAGTACGTGATCAGACGGAAAGAAGGTGGCCGTCTTGTTTCGCTTGGCCTCCTCCTCCTCTGCTTTAATTCACGAATGGATGAATAATTCACCTGTCTGTCTGTCTGTCAAAAGTCGAAACTCATAACAGACATGGCAAAGATCGAGGCAATCCAAACACATACTCTGCCATGCCGTCATCAAGCATAATGTACAAAAGGTATAACAAAACCTTCGATCGCCATTTTCTCTGTTAACAACAAGAGATATTTAGCTGGCTCTCGTCGATTGGTTAGGGCATCTCCAACGGCAACCCGTAAATTTTCTCCCGCATCCGTCCGTGGGCATGGATGTGGGAGGACGCCATCCAACCGTAGCCGCATACATTTCAAACACGTTTTCAACAAACCGGACGAAATTCATGCAAACAAGGCCGGATTTCATATAAACATGCACGTACAGTCGCGCGGAGCTCCACTCCAACGACACGGATACACTATACTAGTTTACGGCCGGCCACGGCTTGTGTTCCCATGTCTGGCAGCCCGCTAACCGGACCGTCGGGAGCCCCGGAGGCATATTCTTCCCCCGTATCTTCTCTATGTCCGGCTGCGCCGCTCATTGGAGCGACAAAGAGGGTGCTTCAGCCGGAGGGGAAGGGTGCTTCCGTGGAGCTCAGGCGGGTGCCCAGGATGGCCTAAGATAAAGGAGAACCGGTTGGGTAACCGGCGGTGGCCTTTCTGGGACCCAAGCAGCGGCGGCCTCCCGTGTTCTACTTCTCCTCGATGATGACGGCGGGCGTGGACGTGTTGGCCATCACCTCGTCGACATCCGCGCAGCCGTCTTCTTACTTTGCGTGCATGGCGTGGTCACAGGCACTGGATGTGGTGATGCCGTGCCACCGTGCTCCCCCCTGCCGGCGTCGAGCAATTCGCCACTCCTCATCGAGTTGGCCTAGAGCGACGAGTTGCTGAACCACGCGGCGGCTTGGGACGGCAACTGGCTCCGTCGGGCTAGGCGAGGGAGGTGTAGCAGCGAGCTGCCTCGCTCGTATCCAATGGGCTCGGTGGGCCACCCAGCCGGCTTGTATGCCGGAGAACTGCTCTTCGAAAGCCATAGAAAGAGTGGAGAAAATGATGAAGAAGGAGATGGGGGAGCGGCAGAGGGGTGCGATTCTTGCCCGGCGTCTGGCCTTGTTTAAATATAGGGCGGACAGGAGGAGCTCGGCTGGCGTTGTGTTTAATGTCGGCCCGCTCATGAACAGACGTGTGGCTGGACTAGGTTTCTCGGCTTCCACGCGGGTTTAATGGAGGCGTTTGAATGCGGCGAGGAGGCGTGTTCAGCCGCGTGCAGCGGGCGGCGCCTTCGGCCCGCGCGCCGCTTCAATGACGGAGGCAGTGAGAGGCCACGTCCGCCCTGAGCCGCCTTTCATGTGGAGCGGCGCGCTATACAACGACATGAATGCGGGCAGATGGCGCCGGGCGGGAAGCGCGCACGGGAGGGGGAGGGGAGGGTTGGTGGATCAGGGCGATCAGAAGCGGGCTTGGAATCGGTCCGAACTCCCGCAAACCTCCCCCACGTCTGTCTCCGGTTTGCGCGAAAACACGTCCAGACTGCACCGCGGACCGATACAAGACCGGATTGGATGGCTTCCGTGGTCCGGACAGCGCGGTCCAAACGGATGCGGACGGTTTGCGGGTTCTCCTTGGAGATGCCCTTATCCACAATCTAGAAAACTGAACCAGGACAGTGACTACATGATCACTTGTTGCATGGCGTTTGTTGATCAGAGTGACCACCTGAGGCCGGCCACTAGACCACAAGAGATAAATTTAAGTGGGTACTTTGTTGACCCGACCAAGTTCAACCATGGTTTTGCATTGCTGCTGCTCTCGTTAGCTCGGTCAGTATATCCAGACCCAGGATCGATCGCAACGCTGTCTGTCAACGGCCTAGTATCGAGATCAATAATGCCAGTGACGAAAACACACCTGAAAGGAAAGGCGAGAGACCAAATGTGACGCAAAGAGACTGGTCTCCTTTCTTTTCGATCGTATAGCCCTACCCCTACCGAGCCGGAGAGAGCTAGCGAGAGATTCGCGTCCGGCAACTCCCATCGGCGGCGCCCTATCCTGCCCGCAAAGCCTCCGACCCGGACACGGAATAGTATCTTTCGGCCGTCGGATTGGCCCGATCGATCGCCGGCGAATCGGAGCTCTCCTTGTCCCGGAGCACGCGTTTAGTAGGGCTATGGACGGGGCTGGACCCATGGTTACCTGATCGGGGGTGACAGGAATTAGCCCTAGGCGGTACGGGCCTACACCGGGCAAAGGAGGCGAAATGCCGAGCTAATTTTTTTAAATAATACATTTTTTATTAATTTGCACAAATATTACGCTGATATTTTTATTTTCAAAAATAATACCCAATCAGCCAGCAGCAGGCCGACTAAGCCTAGTCAGCCAACAGCGGGCCGACTCGACCTTATCGGCCAACAACGGGCCGACAGCTGGCCACTCGGCCACGTGCAGGCCGACTATTGGTCAGGCCACGTCGCACCGGGCGCTGTCGGCGCAGCTGGGTCACGGGTGCCCCAGTCAGCCTGCTGCCGACCGACCGGTCAGCTGCTGGCCGACAGGGAGCGGCCCCGCAGCGCCTGGCCTCTTCCTCCTTTCTCCTTTCTCCTCCCCCTTTCCTCCTTTCTCCCACCGTGCTCACCTCTCTCTGTTCTTGCTTCCTCCTCTCTCTTACACGAAATAGCTCCAATTTATACACCAAAATGACCTGGTTTTTTGCGGATTTGGCACCGTGAATGGGTTCTACATAGTTAGGGGAGCGAAAAGAGATCTCGATCTACTGATGGGGTAGCTCGTGGTGGTCGTGGTGAGCATTTTGTTGGAGCATTTTTTCAGCTCATTGGTGGAGGTTGTGGCGGCGGTGGAGGTGGAGGTGGTGGTGGTGAAGCTGGGGCAGTGTGGTGGAGGTGAAGCTACGGCAGTTTGGTGGAGTTTCTGGCTCCGGTTCCGGTGATTGAAGGTCGCCGTTCGTCGTTCGCACGCACGCTTCAAGGGTATATTTCGACAAGCATTTTATTTTTCGAAGTTGCTCCGGTAGTATTCGTTAATATGTTTCGATGTGAAATAAATTAGGTGTGCGATTATTGTTATTTGCTCCGGTAGTAAACGTAAATATATTTAGATGTCAACTAATTAGTTGTGTGCAAATTTGTAGTTGCTCCGGTAATATTCCGTACTATATGTGGATGTCAAATATTTAGGTGTGTCAGTAATTGGAGTTGCTCCGGTAAAATCCGTAATATATGTAGATGTCAAATATTTAAATCTATCAATATTTGTAGTTGCTCCGGCAAATATTCGTAATATATTTGTAGGTGTGTGAATTGTATTAGTTGCTCCGTTAATATTTCGTAATATATAGCTAGCTAATATATATACATGTCTAATATTTAGTAGTGGGGGTATTTTAAGTTGTTGCTTAATACTTGTCTTTCGTTGTTGAAAAAAAATTAGGTGAGCCGAGATGTCTGATGTAGTGAAGTTCATATTTTACTACGGTCCTGGTACTGTCCAAACAACTGAGATGGGAGCTGATCTGATTGAATTTACTCACATAGAGGTGCCAATGAGCGCACCTCAAACATGGTCTGTCAGTCAGTTGAAAGAATGGATTGCGGCAAGTTTAGGGCTTGATAATGAAACACACACCGTCGGTGTTCATGCATTGTGGACACGGTCAAGTTCAATAATTTACTTTTATTTGAGGCCAATAGAGCGAGACTCCGATTGGGTGCGGTGGTTACAAGGTTGTGAACGCAGGGGATGCAATCCTTTGCCTTAGTGCTTCCCGTCGTGAAGGAGGTCACTGCACATGAAGGCGAGGGTGGCTACGATCCTGGGCAGAGCAGTGGAGAGAGGCAGTTATCTATGTCAAATGCTGGAGATGATGGTTACGAACCAGGACAGAGCAGTCAGGTAGAAGGAGGAAACGCTGATGGTTACGAACCAGGGCAGAGTAGTCAGGTAGAAGGAGGAAATGCCGATGGTGATTACAGTGGCGAGGTGGACGCTGACGAGGTAGATGGGCACATGCAGGACCAGATGGAAGAAGAAGACACCGATGTTGATAGGGGTCATGCCGATGATTCTGACGAGTCGGATGAAGAAGAAAATGCAGAGGAGGTCCCGAATCCTGCATCATGGAATCATGACTTCTCATCTGCAATGACCGTGAACGATGGACATGATTCTGCCTGGCAATATCACCAGAACAATATTGCGACGGGTGCTATGTATCCCAACAAGCAAGCCCTGAAGGATGCAATAATTAATTGGGCAATGTCCACGCAAAGGGTTTTCACAGCTCAGGTGTCAAGTCAGAAATACCTGACAATGGTATGCAATAACGCAGATTGTCCTGCCAAGGTGCACGGCTATCTCCCTAAGTATGGCACAAGTTGGGTGATCAGTGACTTAGTTAATCACACTTGTCTTATTCCCTGCATCCCTTAAGATCATGCCAACCTTTCATCGATGCTTATTGCGCGGTTGTTTTACGATGAGATAGTGCAGGGCAAAGCTATGGAAGTGAAGGCAATCCAGACAAAAGTCTTCGCCAGGTTCAAGTACAGAATTTCTTATGGCAAGGCTTGGAGGGCTAAGCATGCGGCGCTTGAGAGGAGATTTGGTTCTTATTTTGATGCATATGACTCTGTTGTCCAGCTCCTCCACACCCTGCAGCAGCGGAATCCAGGCACCTATATTGATATCCAAGACCTGTTCATGTCAGAGTTCCCAACTGTGAGGGTGCTGCATCGTCTCTTCTTCTCTTTCGGTGTATGCATCGAAGCTTTCAGGCATTGCCGACCGGTGATATGTGTTGATGGTACTTTTCTCACTGGCAAGTACAAGGGTCAGATCCTAACAGCCATAGGACAAGACGGCCAAAATCAAGTTGTCCCACTCGCATTTGCTTTTGTAGAGAGTGAGAACATTGAAAGTTGGACATGGTTCTTCAGGCAGTTGAAAATATTAGTTGTGAAGAAGAAGCCCAATGTGTGCATCCTTCATGACAGGCATGCATGTATACTTAGTGCGATAAGGACACTGACAAACCCAGGCCCTGAGGAACAAGCTCCATGGCAGGACTTGCAAAGCCGTTGGTGCATGCGCCATCTAGGGGCTAATTTCTTCTCGCAGTTTAGAAATAAGAACCTGATGAATCTGTTCAAAAAACTCTTCAAGCAGAACCAGTTATGGAAGTACAATTTGATACGTGACAGACTTAATGTGTGCACGCAGAGACACATTAGGGACAGGAAAGCTGCAAGAGATGCAGCGGTGAGGGCACATGTTGAAGCAGTAGCTGCACAGTTGGCAACAGGAACAGCGGCCGTGGAGGAGGAGCCTGTTGGGCTATGTGACCTGCCAGACTTTGACCCACTTGGTACTAGGAGAAGGCTCAGGAGGTCGATTAAAACCTTCCAGCAGTGGATAGAGCATGAGCCTCTGGAGAGGTGTTCTTTGCTACATGACACACATGGAGTAAGGTACGGTGTCATGACAATGAACCTCGCGGAAACATACAACTTTGTCCTCAGAGGAAACCGGGCATTGCCACTTACAGCCATTATTGAGGGTATTTTCTATGGCACCGTGAAGTATTTCAGAGATAGACGTCAAAAAGTAGAGCAGCATATCTTGAAGAACCCGAATACATGTTACTGTGAAAGAGTCACGAAGTACATGGACAACAAGATGCAAAAAGCTAGGTTATACACTGTAGTCGCCATCGGTAATCAAGAAAGAAGGTTTGAGGTCCGCTTAGCCAACAACAAATTCGGATGTGCAAATGAGTTGAGAACGCATGAGGTGAAAATTGGTAATGAAGCCTGGCCAACGTGTGAGTGCACATGCAACAAACCAAAATTGCTTCACCTACCTTGCTCACATGTACTTGCTGCTTGCGGGCAGCTTGGAATGGACGCAATATCGTTTGTGTCTCCATTTTTTCTGAAAGAATCTATCCTGAATACCTGGACAGGTGAGCTGATGGGTTTTCGATCAATGGGTAACTTCAACAACGTCAACCCCGTTGAAAGACGTTACATTCAAACCCAGAGCATATGCGTACAAGTAGAGGCAGATGGCAGTGTCAGCGCATCCGGAATGATATGGATGAATCTGAAGCAGGAGGTCCGACTAGGCAATGCATTCTATGCAATGAATTTGGCCATAGGGACACTAATTGTCCCACTTTCGTCACTGCCAGTGGTACTGGGCGTGGACGAGGCAACCGGGGACGAAGAGGAGGTAGAGGAAGTAGAGGAGTAAGAGGGAGAGGAAGAAGCTAAGCTAGCAGTAGTATGTTCTGAATTTGTATTAAGTGTGGCACTATGTTCTGAATTTGTATTAAGTGTGGCACTACGTTCTGAATTTGTATTAAGTGTGGCACTACGTTCTGAATTTGTATTAAGTGTGGCACTATGTTCTGAATTTGTATTAAGTGTGGCACTATGTTCTGAATTTTTTATGTGCAGGAATGTCGGGAATGTGGTTGCTGAATGAGGACATTGATAGGGGTCATCGTGCTGCGATATGGTATGAGCGCAAGCCTGAGCCTCTGGTCACTCGCACTCCTAAGGAGAATTGGATGATACACCGAGGATGGGTTCAGCGGTACGTGCTTTATTAATTTGCATACTGACATGCATATTAATGGGAGACACTAACTGAAATGTTCTCTGATAAAGGTTGAAATGGGCTGGCCTTTTACCTTTCGCGCGTCTAGTTGAGTCTATCCCGGGTGAGAAACGCCTCGCCATCGACTCCTCCTTGTTGAGCTGCTTAGTGGACCGTTGGAGGCTAGAGCCCCACACGTTTCACTTTCGATGGGGAGAGATGGCTCCTACTCTAGAGGATGTGTCACTTTTGCTCGGACTACCATTGGCAGGTCATGCCATAAGACTGTTGGATGCACCGGCTGGTTGGGAGCTAGGTCTTAGACAACGTTTTCATGGTGTTTTTGCGGATGCTCCGAATCCGGTATGGGAGCATCATGGACCTAAGTATGATTGGTTGCTCAATTTTCAGGTTAGTTCCCCTACCTCTTATCTTCAAGTTATCATGCATATGGTTTTACAGAAAATACCTGCGGCTTACTAAAACTTTCTCTTTGCTTAATGCAGATCCAGAAGTTCCGGGCGCCGTTGAGTGCGGAACAAATCACTCGGAGCCTGGAGGCCTACTTAATGTGGCTTTTCGGCAAGGTGATGTTCACAGAGAACCATGTCAACACTATTAGCGCGCTCTACATCCCTATGGCACTCGAGATAGCGAGCGCTGAGACGGCCGATCAGATCAGACAGAGGAGTTGGGGTTCGGCGGTCTTAGCGGTTACATATCGAGGTATGTGCAACGATTGCCAGCTTACATCGAGAAAGCCAGCCCTTCTTGGATGCCCTCTATTCCTACAGCTGTGGTCGTGGGAGAGGTTCTCTATAGGACGACCAGATGTACGTGTTCATCAGCCTATAAACGCCATGTTTGATGCTGACGGCATCGACATGCCTACTTTCGGTCTGTGTTGGACACGTCGCGAGGTATGTATCGTGTTATAGTTTAATGCAACTTTTTTGTGCACAAGAGATAGTTCAATGCTAGCGGCTACTAACTTTTGTTTTCTGCAGAGACGCTTTGCTAGTGATCAGACCAGGAAGGCATACACGGCATTGAATGAGCAGTTCGATGCGTACACTGGGGTCATCTGGCAGCCCTACACGGAAGCAGTCATACATGCGAGATACCCTGGTGGTATGTCTGTGCTATGCACAAGGGACCGAGATTACTGGATGACGAAATCGAAGATCATCTTCGATGTCTTCGTCGAGGAGATGGCACAATAGAGGGTTATGAGGCAATTTGGTCTTCTGCAGTTGGAGCTGCCTCCCCCTACAGAGAACCCGGTGCCAGCACACATCCACAGGTATTAACCAGTTTTTCAATGTTGCATTATCTTTCATAGTACTCCATTCGAAGCATTAGGTAATTGTTGAACACACACCACAATTTTAGGACGACAAGGAAGGGCATGATCAGGACAACTGCTGACTGGCTAGTTAGACTAGAGCCGTATGTTACAGAATGGGAGACAACAAACACACATCTATGGCACGAGAATCACAATTTTGATCTCAATGAATTCAATCTCTATTTGCGGCGCTACATGACCGGAACACGGTTACGCATCGTTGAGCACTCTCACCTAGAGGAGATACCTGATCCTACTCCGTCAGATATGTATCCGAGCTATGATACTTCGGGCTCTAGGCAGTACACGGTAAGATATATTTTCTTTAAGTAATGTTGTAATGTTGTCACATACTTTGACGTGCATACTTAATAATCGTCATGAAAATTTGCAGGCTACCTTAACACACAAACTCTACGACGACGTGACCACCTTTGGACGATCACTGTCGTCTGGACCTCTTCTTCAACACCGTCCTGTGCTACAGCCCTTCTTGAAACGAATGCAGAACAAGATACGGGCTGTCTACGAGGCTATCACGTGCACCCGGAGAAGCGACGTTGTTCAGCACCAGCAGCAGCAGCCGCGTCCCTCCATGCACCGACATCAACCACGTCCACGTCTAGCACAACAGCCGGCAACCAGGCCACCCTGTCCTGACGAACCTGGCAGTTCAACGTGGCAGCACCCACACTACTATGGTCCCACGTCGAGCTTCGTGTTTTCTCCACAGCCACAGCAGCACGGTCCCTCGTCGAGCTTCGTGTTTGAGCCAGAGCAGCCGTCACAGCCAGCAGGTATGTGTCTTCATATTTATTGTTTTCAATATTAATTGAGGCGACCTCATTCTTCATGACTTAACGTTCCATCGTGCAGGAGCCTACGGATATCAGGCGTCTATGTCGGCATCACATGATACGTGGGGGAGTGATCAACATCCCGAGGAGAACATACAGGCTCAGATGTCGCAGCACACCTAGTGGATGAACATGTTTTCGACTCCTCCACCAGGCCCCACACAGGATACACAACATGACCAGGGAGAGTCTGAGATTCCTCCTCGTAACATTAGGGCACCCAACAGGTTGGGATGGACGCCGCCTGTAGATCCGCCTCCCCGCCATGCCAGACGTCGTCAGTGACGCTTCTATCTATCAGTAGAGATATTACCATCTACTTCTGTATGAGACTTATGTCTATTCTATGTATGAGACAAATGACTATGTACTTATATATGAGACATATGCCTACTCTATTTTAGTACTCTGTTATCTGAACTACAACATCATATTTAGATAGAACATAATACTCGTACAACAAGACAGTACAAACAACTAGATAGAACTACATCTAAATTAAACGGTACGTACGACTTAACTTACAACATACAGCATAAAAACTACATGAAGTTATCATCGTCATCCTCCATCGATGCAGAACTCTTGCCCTTCGACGATGAAGAACTCTTGCCCTTCGACGATGAACAACTCTAGTCCTTCGAAGATGCAGAACTCTTGCCCTTCGACGATGAAGAACTCTTGCCCTTTGACGATGCAGAACCCGGAAGCGGCGGCATGAAGATATCGTCTTCATCCTCGCTGTCGGCACTCCATAAATAAGTATGTTTTGCTCCCAACTTTAGGTACCTTCCACACTTTAGGTATCTTCCATGCAACCTCAGGAGTTCTTTCCGTATCTCCTCAAAGGTCCTGAAAGGCCACCCGCACCTACTTAATGCGTGAGCCAGCTCATTCAGTAGGGTGTCACTACTGATGAGTTCTTCCCACGAAACTAATATGTTGTCAACCCTGAAATCAGCGGCTAAACGCAAAAGACATTCGGACATATCAGTGTGAAAACTACGATCAAAAGGATATCCGGACATCTTGGCGAGACTACGAGACTACGCTAGAATGCTTACCAACGTTAGTGCCGAGGGTGTTTTATAGGTTGAGAACACAAAGAAAGGCGGGAACTCGGTAGCGGGAACATATGGCGGGAGATACTGGCGGGAACTAGAGAGCGGGAAAATATGGCGGGAATTAGAGAGCGGGAAAATTTGGCAGCAACGAGCAAAGCGGGAAAATATGACGGGAACGAGCAAAGCGGGAAATAGAGAGCGGGAAAATTTGACGGGAAATGGCGGCCCGTAATATAAGCGGGGATCGTACGGGGCAAAAATGGTGGCATGCACCAGTCGGCCTACGGCTAGCCGATTAGTGCCTATCGGCCTACAGATGGCCGATTAGTCCAGTCGGCCCACAGCTGGCCGACAGGATCTGAACTGGTGGCCGACAGGCCATTCGGCCAGCAGCAAGCCGATAGGGGATCAGTCGGCCTGCTGTGGACCGGCTAGGTCCAGTCGGCCAGCAGCGGGCCGACGATGTATTATTTTTAAAAATTATTTATCGGGCGTAATATTTGTGCAAATTAATAAAAAAATGTATTATTTAAAAAAAATTAGCAATGGACGGGGCTGGTTACCTGATCGGGGGTGACAGGAATTAGCCCTAGGCGGTACGGGCCTACACCGGGCAAACGGGGCGAAATGCCGATGCCTTTCGGGAAAGGAAAAGAAGCTGGTGGTGGGTGGGTGCTAGCTAGGGTGATGTCTGCGCGCACACACGCACACGGGAGGAGGGGGCGCTGTTACGGAAGGCGCCTGGGGTTGGGTATGGCCGCACGGTCACGTACAAGTCGACATGTTGATGATGATCATTGAAGAATGGTAAAGCAGGTGTAGATATAGGTGGCTTTCGGGAAAGAAAGGTGGTGCGGCCGTGCAGGAGCGTACGTGAATACCTGGACCGACAACGAGACTAGCAGCGGTATCGTTAGTAGTATCTGCGACGAATGATAGTTACCACAAAAACTCGGCTTTGTGCATGCATGATCGAGCGCTTAGATACGCAACAGCGACACCAAGTGGCCAGCTTGGTAAACTACCAACAAAAATTGCAATCAAAGATACGCAACAGGGACGGTGTCTCGTGTCGTGCGGATGCATGCATGTACTGATGGAGGACCTAACTGTAAAGGCCATTGTATAGTTTGGTTAGAGAACACGTACGGCTTTTAATTTGGTGTAATCTGTAGTGTTATCGTGCAGTGGTATTGTATACGATGGACGATGCATGCGGGCGTGCGGCCAACTGGTCGACGACACGTTACCCTAAACCCTCCACCGGCTAGGCGCTGATCCGTGCATATCCAGACCCACAACAGGACAAGGCTTTTGGCTAAGCTGCACGGAGAGAGAGAGAGAGAGGCAGACAGACAGCGGATCGGCAAATCAACCAGGTGAAACGAAATAAAGCGACGGCGACAGACGACGGGCCCCCCTCACTACCCACCGCTCATGCATGCACAGCTCCGAATTTAGACGAAAGTGGCAGCAGCTGGTGTCCGTGCACCGGCGGTGGGTGCAGCATGCAAGCCGATCCGATCCATGGCGGGATGATGGCAACCACACACTACCTCTGCATCTGCAAGCGGGGGGGTACGTTGGGTTCAATCACGAACGACACAAAACCACCGGTGGCGCCGGGGAAGTAAAGGGTCAACACCCACACCCGTAGAGCCCTCGACGACGCCGGAGAAAGAGACGGCAGGGTGCAAATTGCCAAAGCCAGAATCAGGGGCATGGTAGAGGTAGGCTGCTGTGGTGTGGCAGGCACACGCGCGGGCGGGCACGAGTGCACGACCGAATGCCGGCTCTGCCTGCCACACGGCCGGGGTGGCGGGGCCCGGGAGCGTGTCGCGCGCGCGCTGGTGCCCTTCCCTTTCTTCGTGCCGCCCCACGTACGACGACTACGGCGGCAGTGCTCGTACCGTGCGTACTCGGATATTGCGCGTGGATGTATGTATGGCTGTGTGTGCTGGCGGGCTCGTATCGTATCCGCGACGGAGGGCTCACGCGATAAATAAGCTGGAGAAGAAAACATAGCAACAAAATCAGAGTGGCGCAGCGGAAGCCTGTCCCAGGATCGAAACCTGGCTCTGATATTTAATTTTTTGATTTTTTTTTTCTTCTGATTTCTGCCTCCTTTGATTTTCACCTCTTTTGTCTGCCTCCTTTGTTTCCACCTCTGCCATCATCTTTATCCTTTGATTTCAAGCTTAGTCAGACATACTAATTCACACATGTACAACAAAAGTACAAGCATAGGGCACTTACGACAGCAGAAACTTCTTGATAGGTCCCGATGAAGGAAGAAGAAGATTAACCTGCCAAACTCACTCACAAACCCCGGCACGGCCGGAAAGCCAAGATATAAACAAGATCGCATGCCACGCCTTTGAACTGTACTAGTAGTACCGTGAACCACTTACGAGCCCAATTAGCGTGGTCGGCTGGTTGGGCGTAGCATAAACAAAGGGGCGCTTTACCTGGCTAAGCACCGTACGTACGTAGAATAATTAGCTAATCATGCGCGCGCACTGCTAATGCCAGTTGCGTCGAAAGGCAACGCGGACCGCCGGCCGCGCGCGCTCGGAGCACGCCCGCCCGCTACGTCGCCGAGAAAGAAAGGTCCAGCCACCGGACAGAGGCGGGCGGGCGGGGACACGAGTGGCGCCCGTCAGTCGCGACGTCGTCGCGTTGCCCCGCCCGCCGCTTTCGGCTGTCGCGCCCGCCCGCCGAGGTGTCGACCCCCTCGCCGCTGCCCCGTCGCTCTCCGGCCCCCCGCTTTGCTTTGCTCCCGTACGTGCGAGAGCGAGACGGAGAGCTGCCGGCAGTGGGGACGTCGACGTCGACGTCAACTTTTTCCTGCGTGCGCTCGCGTGGTGGCGGTGTGGTGGTGCCGTGCGGCCGCAATTCGTCGCGTACGTACGTGGTCGTGCTCCCGTGCCTATCCGTTCGACGCCGGCGAGTGAGTGGGCCTCTCGCCCTGTGCTTCGTGCCGGACCTAACTCGCCGGGCCCCGCGCGTCAGCCGGCGGCTTGGCTCGCGTCCGTGGAGGCCCTGGCGCACATCGGGGGCATGTCGATCGTCAGCAGCAGTGAAAATTCTGTTATGCGGCGTCAGCAGCCTGCGCCTCCGCCTTCCTCCGTATCTCGGCGAAGAGTGAAGTTTATTTTAAACCTCGAATTCATAGACCTCGTCGGAATCGAACCTCCATGTCTAAATCCCTGAAATTTGTACCCTGACCTCTTTGATCCTGGTCAATATCAACCCCGAGCCTGTTTGGCACACCGGGAAACGATCCATCCCGTCCGGGATTGCACTCTACCCTCACTGATGTCTATGGCCCATATGTCATATCCATCGTTTATTCGAACCACCATCCCCTCTGTCTCCTCAAATCAGCACAAACTTGCCTCGTCCACTTCCTCCTCAACTGCCCCGTCACGGTCGTCAATGGCGCCTGATGCCGCCAACAACGCGCTCGAGCACATCACTGTCTGCCCGCCCCTGGCGAGCTGCGAGCTTCATCCGCATGGTCCGCGCTGGCGCTGCCGCGCAGGGGCGTCCATGGAGTTACGCTCGAACACGACGTCGCCGACACTAGCGCTGGCGGTGAGGCGTGAGATGTATGGGAGATGCGAGGAAACGGACTGCGATGGCACTCGCGTCGACGCGGCGGAACAATGTCTGCAAGTTGAAGATGTGGGAGAGCGGCACAGGCCGGGCGCCGAGCTGCTAGGTCAATGCGGCAGACCCGCGTGCCGACAACGGCGATGGCCGGTAGGAGGTGCACGACGCGGCGCACGCATACATTGGCTTCGTGCGCAAGCCCGTCGGTGATCACATCGTTGGCAAGTACGTGGTGCGGCGCCCCATGAACCCTGTGACCAAGGTGCTCAAGGTCGAGGACTCTGCAGCCAATACTATGACGCAAAGCTGACTCGACCGATGATTTGGTTAAGCAGTGTATTACGAACGTATTCGCGTACAAGCTGGCTTGAAGCATGCAGGCAGGTGGATGCATTTTCGAGGAGCTAGCTCACGTACACGCCTGCAAGTTTGATCGATCTGTAGTTCTGTACTGACATAATTCGGCGAAACACGCACGCTCTACACACGTTGAGGGGCGCGTGGAGCAAGGCCAGTGACTGGGAGCCCGCCCGAGGGCACGGCCTCTAACCGGCTGCTGGAGGTCTCACAATGACGGGAGCATCGCTCGGGGACCTCGGCGTGACATTAACGGGGAAGAAGATGCATATGACATGTAGGGCCGCTGAGTCAGTGAGAGAATTTAAGGTTTAAAATAGACTTCACTCCTCGGCGAATCCTTCGAGACGGATCTCCACGAGACGAGAGGTTGACCTCCCTGTGATTTCTCATGCCGCAACGGTAAGATCTTCTTGTTCCGCCGCGTCGTCGCGCTGCCTCGTCTCGTCCCATCGAGATCGAGGGTTCATCGGTTCGTGGTCGACGCGGCAGCACCTGCGCCGAGCGCGCGCGTGTCAGCATGTCACTGAAAGCAGACGGGATTTCACCGTCGCGTACTGTACTGCTTTCACTTTGTCGTCACTTAAATTGCCTCTGGTTGTTCTCGTGGATCATCCACGCTGGTTGGATCCTAATAAACTAGTGTGGTTTTGTCCTGCGTGTGCAAAGTGTGGGCACAAAGCTGGACGTGTTTCTTCCTTTTCATTTTCTCTCTGTACTTTTGTTACGACAACGGAAAAGAGGACACGGCACTGGGAAATGTTAAATGTATTTCGAGTTCGAGAGCTGATTGACGGGAACCCTTTACAACGGCTTTAGCAATGTGTGGACAGCAAGTGTCTTACTGTCTTCTATGCTGTATACTTATCAATATCGAGAGCTTGCCCAATATGATCATCAAGCTCTTTTTTGGGGAGAACGATTAATATGATCATCAAGCAACATCTTGGTATTTTAATGAATAACATCTAAAATTATATTATGATTCTTGTGGGAAATAAAGAGTTTTTATTGATCAT
Source organism: Thinopyrum elongatum (assembly GCA_011799875.1). Lineage (NCBI taxonomy): Eukaryota > Viridiplantae > Streptophyta > Magnoliopsida > Poales > Poaceae > Thinopyrum > Thinopyrum elongatum. Next base: position 445,188,485 of record CM022302.1, on the reverse strand, counting down.
CCGGCATAGTACAATCATTGATGCAAGTGGATTTGTCTTCAGTTGGACAGACACCTAGCCAGACCATGCTTCTACTTTTGATACCTGTTGTATACCACGAGCTCATGACTGAAAGTATTCAGCGTTCTACTAATTTCCGAGCACTTAATCTCCTATCGCCTGATAAGAAAGCACCTAACGCTCGCATAAGATTAGAGATGAGGCAAACCTGTGGGTTATAGCGGGTGCTAAGTAATTGAGTTAACTCATGCCGTGAGAGTATGTCTTTTGGGAGTCGGTGTGTAATTCTGTAAAACTCTTAATGAATGTGGTGAGGCGAAACTTTTACACACGTTTCATTTAAAATAAAATATTTGCATACTTTGACAAAATCTCGGAGATCACTACAACACAATTCGACTTCAGAACTGTCGGTGGCATTGACTGATTAGAGTGTCTTACTAAATTTGATCTTGATATTTTCAAGATTTTTCTTGGAATTATCTCTTATTTTTTTGTGGTTTTTTTTGCGGGGTTGGAATTATCTCTTAAGTTGCCACTAATAACTAACTGATTGTAAGATGTGAAAATCTTTTTGTTTGATATTTGTTTTGCATATCTGATGGATACAAGGAGGACATGATAATTCAAGATCTCTTAATCCATTTGGTGCATTTTCGTGTGTTGCACATCACCAACGGCCTTTACAGAACGAATGCCAACCAATGTTAGGATAGCGTGTTCTTGTACCAAGCTCGGATGACTTCTTTTAAGTCATACTGAAGAACTTTTGTGAAGGGACTCCGAGAAGATCCTAGTCGCACGTCGCCCAAAACCCTTGTCCAGAGGGTCGAAAATCTACTTAAGAACAAGAGGAGACACGGATATAAGGTTGTTCATTTCTCACAAGCCACTCCACTCTATAGCCATCGTCATCGAGGTCTCCTTTACAACCATAGTCATTACTTCCATTAGATCCGCCTTATATCCTCAAATCCGGCGAGAATATAACACGGGTATCAATCATTTCTACAACGTCTCTTGTTAATGGAGATCGTGATGATGCGCGAGTAGTCCCCTCGGGCCAATGGCAGGGCTTAACCCCTTGCAACTCATGCCTGCATTGTTGGTGGGATCTATGATATGATTTATTTATGTCATATATATTTTTCAATATTGTTGCATTGATCTAGGACTGGATGGTACCCAGTGCACAGATGATCGGGTTGATAGTAGCTTAGCTTCGCAGCCCATGCTTGCATTGTTGGTGGGATCCATGATATGGTTCATTTATATTATCTATTTTTTGCAATCAACAAGGAGACACGGAATAACAGTACTCGAAGCTGATGGCAGTAATGCGAAGCAGAGTGACCGACGCGAATCCCTTGGGTATAAAGGTATAGTCACAAATGCTAAAGCGCTCGTCCGGTTTTACTTTGATTAGCTGGATGTCATGGCAAGTGTTGGACCCAAGGTTGAACAATGTATCCTATGGTGCAACGTCAGTTGGCCTAGGTTTCTTACGATATTACATTACAATAATTTAGGAAACATAAATTATGATGTTTAAAATTTATTTTTTATTTTTTCCACAAGTATTGGTTCACACATATCATAGCGTTAGGACAGAAATACCAACTTTCGTAAATTGAAGATGTTCTTTCCGCATTTCAGTGATTTCGAAATTATAGTATAGTTAAAAACTCAAATCTTTACATAAATGTTGCAAATCACCAATTTTAAGGAAATATTTGGAAAATATGTTCAACACGGTTCCTTTTTAAATTCAAATTTCAAACCTATGTATAAAATGGATGAATTTTATAACATTCATAATTCACACAGTTATTTCAATTATTGCTCGGGGTTTCTACATTCGAGTTACATAAACTGGACCATGACCAAGCCGAAGGAAATAAATCAAAGCAAATTTTGATGACTTTTCTTTGTTGTTTACACTATTGCACAGACTAGCGGTGGTTGGAACAATGGTTTTTGATAGGTCGTGGACCAATTAAAAATCTGATATTAGTGTTTTTTACTTCAGTTCATGGACAATCAAAGCAATTTTTGAAAAGGTTGGGCTTTGATTTATCATATATGAAAGTTTCATCGACCTCGCATTGCTTGTATGAAACATTGTTTTCTCTATATATACTCTTTCGATTTCATTTCTCATTACATTTATGACAGATCACAAAGTGCATCTCTACAGTTCATGGTATGGTGGCCCAAAGAGAAAGAAAACATGGTGAGTTTTACTTTGACCCTAAGAGTGTTTTCTTTTATGGCAAGAAAAATCTTCACTAGTATGCAAATAGTGACATTTTTTTTGCGGGAGAAACTTCCGATCTATTCATAATATTAAATACTTGTGGCAGTTCAAAACCATTACTATGCTGGCGTGCTGCTACCATCGTACCTTTGAGAAACGAGACCATCTAGACTGAGCACTTCATACTGCAAGACTTTGGAACATTGGTAAAGATCACTTCACATGTAGTCATTAGTGAAAAAGTATCGCGAGCATGATATTTTGCAATAAAATATCAACCAACAATACCTGAAAGTCATGAAAAGCAGCTTTGGTGTTCTTGGGATGGAAGACATACACCTTGCAACCAGGTTGAGTTTTTAAATAAGACATTAAGATATATGTTATTGTAGGAGTTTTATGTAATTGTATGTTCATGCATATGTTAGGATTTAAGACATGACGAATTGGGACGGACACAAAAGATGGCAAAATTAATGATATCGCGGGTCACATATATGTACTTTTTTAGGGAAAGCCTTCATGACAGATTATATTAATTGGACACAATAGCTACATCAACAATGATTACAACACGAAAGGGGCGAGGGGCGGGGGTGGGGGATGCTGCCCCATTAGCTTCTCTTGGATAATGGCTAAAAATTACGATTCTAATTGGTTAGGTGCCAATATTTGGCAAGCCAACATTTGGCAAAACTGAAAATTGGCAAAATTGACAACTTTTTAGAGAGAGACAAGATCCAATTGGTAGCCAATTTATTATACTTGCTAGCATATGGCATGCCAAATATTGGCATTACACCAATTAGTCTGTACATGTGTAAAGTTGCGGCAAAGGAACATTGGAGCCATGGTGTTTTTCTCCAGGACTTTATCTCACTTATAGCTATACGTAGCCTGGTTTCGCCTTTGACAATGGGAGCGCTCACGTTTTAGTGGGCCAACCCATTAAATTGATTTTGGGAAGGTTCTATGTGTTTTTTTACCGATTTTTGTCAGTTTTTCCTTTTTTCAATACATGTCTATATTGTACACATTGTACTTTTTCGTATACACGTGGACCTTTTTTTTATACACGTCGAACATTTTTCAAATACATGCTTTGATAATTTTTTGGAATACATGTTTAATATTTTTTAAATACACATTGAACTTTTTTTGAATAGGATGAAACATTTTTTTAACTACATGAACATTTGTTTTCATTGTATAAACCTTTTTTTAAAATACATGTGAAATGTTTTTTTTAATACATGCTGATTTTTTAATGAGATAACTTTTTGAAAAAAACCACACCAATTAGTTTACATTGCATAAACCTTTTCTAAAAATGTGACAAACATATGTTTTGAATAGTACATGAACTTTTCTAATTGTGGGAACCTTTTTTTTACATTGTATTTTTGAAATGTCATGAACATATTTTTTGAAATGCGGGAACATTTTTAAATGCCATGAACATTTCTATGAATGGTACAAACATTTTCTTAAAAGTTGTGCATCCAAATGTTTTTACACTGCACAATTTTGTTTTTAAATAAGCCATGAAAATATTCAAACTTTTAAGCAACCATAATGACCAGCTAGCGATCAGACGTCATAGTGGGCATAGCCCATTTATAAGTGTGCTGCAGGCAGGGAAATACCCCTTGCTTCCTGGATGTAGGAACACCCTAACGCTATATGGGAAAGTTTTTAATAATTTCAAAAAAAGTCAAATAAGTTTAGAAGTTTATCTGAAATAATCTTGACTTTATTTTGCGCTAGTATATAAATTTCGCAAATAAAATTGCAGTGTTGACTTGAGGAAAAAATTATTTCCTATTATAGTTCAATATTCACACTATTTTGGCCGTTTTTTTATTTTAAAGAAGTTAATAGTGGTTTTTATTTTTGTGGAATTTTTTAACAAGTACAATGAAAGATCAAGTTTATTTCAAAAGTATTTTCACAATTTTTAAAGTTTTCAGTTAATTACTATTTTTTTCACATAAAGTGTATGTACATCTATAGACCAAACATCCGTGTCCGCTGCAGACACTACCATCAGGATCGCTCTAAAGAAGAGCTACGGTAGCCTCGCTTCTGGCCGTGCGGCTTGTTCGTTTCTAATCGGCTGGCCCATTAAAACAGTTTTTGAAAGGTTCTATAGACCGGCTTGGACCTGTTTTAGAACCTTCCTGCATTTTTTGTTTCTTATTATTGATTTTCTTTTTTTTTCTGTTTTCTATGTTGGTTTTCAATGTTTCATTTTCCTTTTTTCTCTCTTTTTCTTGTTTTACTTTTACTTTTATTATTTTCTTTTTTTAACACATGTCTATATTTTTCATACACATTGTACAGTTTTGTATACATCACAAACATTTTTAAATATATGTTGTAAATATTTTCATGTGCTATTTTTTTCAACCAAACTTTGATTTATTTTGAATGATAGAAAATATTTTTTCAGCTACATGAACATGTATTTACATTCTATTAACTTTTTCAAAAAGTAACACATTTACTGAAATGCATGGACAATTTTATAAATGGCACATGTATTTTTTGAATTATGTGATTTTTTAATGTCACATACATTTTATCTGAAACGCAGGAACATTTTTAACACCACAAGTTTCTTATTTATTTTGTTTACAACATTGTTTTATGCAAGACAAAGCCCGTCCCACGATGTATATTCACACGGTTTTTATTTTCTTTCGTCTTAGAACCAACAAACACGTGCGACAAGTCAGGAAAAAGGTATGATGCACTGGCATGATAATGCACGATCGCAACCCCATTGTGTGCATCACATTCATGTGCGCTCTTCATCAACAAAGGAACCGGGCCAGCTCCCCGGGAAGTCACGGTTCAAAGGTGCGAGACAAGGCGAACCAATCTGTGATTGGATGGTTAGATGGACAGTGGTATCCACAGCACATCAAGGTTCAAATCTTGGTGCTCGCATTTATTCTGAATTTATTTTAGGATTTCCGGCAAAGTGAGAGAAGACATTGTCGTCGACTACGAGGCGTCTATGGTGACTTTATAAAATCTCAAGCTGATATACCGACTCAGCCTCTCGAAGATGCTCATTGGGAAAGAGTGTGCGTGTATGTGTTCATATGAATGAGTATATGCGCGTATATATGAGCGTTTGCGTCTGTATCTGATAAAAAAAAAGGTGCGAGACAAGCAAAGGCTGCCGATCGAATAGAACAGATGCATTGGTTCCTTCCGCGGGACGAGGGATCGATTCCATTCCTTGAACCGGGCCACTCCTTTTTCGAGCGAGCACGCCCTGCTTCCAAGCTACTGCTACTAGTACGTGCGGAAAAGAAGCAAGCACATGCGGCAATTGGCATTGACGAGGCACGCCGGCGAGATGGCCGCCTTTACACAACACGCGGCGGATTACGTTTGCTGAGACGCCGCGCATCTCCGCTACGTACTCCTCCTCTCCTCTCCTCTCATTCACGTCGCGACGCATACGTGCGAACGGCAACGCCACTTCCATACGCAAAGCTGCTGGGCAACATGGGCCGCCGGCCTATCTTCGAACGGCAGAAAAGGTTCCGCTGACTTTCCCCTGGCAGGGTCAACACACGGGTGACACTATCTGAAGCGCCACGGCTCTGAGTTTATTTCATTTCGTTTCACTTCAGATCCAGGATGGTCCAGTGCCAGAGTGCATAATCGTGTCCTGTCTCGTCAGAAACAGAGTTTCTCAAATGGAACTTTGCTGCAAGAAGTGTCCAGTGTGGATTGTTTCTCCTTCCTCGTGTCCAGATTAAGCGCAGAAATCGCAAGGAATTTGAATTTGTGTTGCCTATAGCATCTCTGGAGAACAAACCAGATCTTCATGCATGTTAGGCCTGCTTCGGTAGACCCCCCCTTCACAAACCGTATAAGGACAGTATGGTCATTTCATCAAACCGTATACTCATACACATATGTGACACGTATGAGGCATCGTACCTATTTTTTTATTAAACTTGAAAAAATAACGCATGCAACGTAATTCAAACTCAAGACCTCTTGGTCTAAGGACCACCACTCTAACCATATAGGACACCCTAAGACTTGTGCCAATTTACTTCTTTTTCTTATTTTACTCTACTATAGTTCGCGGCTGGGTTGGCCCATTGTGTTGAACCAGCCCGTTTATCACTATTTCTTTTACGTTTTTTCTATTCGCTTTTTTTTCCTTTTTCAATTTCTTTTTCTTTTTCAAGAAATGCTCACACATATAAAAAACATCTCAAAAGTTTCAAAAATGTTCGATTTTTAAAATTTTGTTCATAAAGTACAAATATTTGCATTTAAAAAAATGTACATATATGCCAAAATTATTCGTTTAAATAGAAAAATTCTGACATCAATATAATTAAATTTCTGAACATCTATTAAATAGAAAAATTGTCCGTTCATCATTTGATTAAACAAAAAACTTCGTTTATTGTTCGTTTAAATAGAAACATGCTCAGATAAAAAAATTGAACACTTCTAAAATTTCTAAACATCTATTAAACAGAAAAATAATAATGAAAATATATCAATCAGTGACCGGTTTATTGTTCGATTTTTGATTCTTTTTTATTTTTGTTGTTTTTCATTTTTCATATTTTGTTCTTTTTCAAAAAATGCTCACATCAATATAATTGACCCAAAAATTTCCACACACTAGCATCACTATGACAAGCGTCCATGATAATAATTTCATTGATTTCTGACATTTTATACATTTTCTAGGGTTTTTCGGTGAAAAAACCAAAAAACACTAGCCGACCATCACGCAATGTGCGTTCAGTGTCCGAATTATTCCAAATTTTGCATGGAGGCCTGCCATACTTATGGCCACATGCTGGCAAAATTTGGTACCATTTCATGCATGCCAAGAAGCACACCATGTTCAAAGGTGGTGGTTCGGGTAGACCGGTACGACAAGTCTGGATGCACTTTTTTCACATGAATAAAATGGATCCGATTTTTTCCACACACTAGCATGACCATTCCAAGCATCCATGATAAATTTCATTGAGTTCTAACATTTTATGCATTTTCTATAGTTTTTCAGGTGAAAAACCCCTAAAACACTAACCGAACGTGACGCAACGTGCGATAGGTGTCCGAATTCCTTAAAATTTTCCATGGAGGTCTGTCATGAGAATGACCACATGCTGGCAAAATTTGGTGTCATTTCATGCATGGCAAGAAGCACACCATGTTCAGAGGTGGTGGTTCGGGTAGGCCGGTAGGACAAGTCTGGATGCACATTTTTTTCATAACATAAAATAGACCCAAATTTTTTCCTCGCACTAGCATCACCATGCCTAGCGTAAATGATAAGTTCCATTGAGTTCTGACACTTTACGCATTTCCTAGGGTTTTCCCCGTGAAAATACCCTAAAACACTAGCCGAACATGACGCAACGTGCGTTCGGTGTCCGAATTCCTTCAAAATTTTCACGGGGGCCTGCCATGAGCATGCCCACATGCTGACAAAGTTTGGTGTCATTTCATGCATGGCAAGAAGCACATCTGATCAGCGGTGGTAGTTCGGGTAGGCTGGTAGGGTAAGTCTAGATGCACTTTTTTCCACAACAATAAAATAGACCCTATTTTTTTCCTCGCACTAGCATCACCATGCCTAGAATACATGATAAGTTTCATTGAGTTCTAACATTTTATGAATTTTCTAGGCTTTTCTCGATGAAAAAACCTAAAAACAAAAGCCGAACGTGACGCAACATGCGTTCGGTGTCCGAATTCATTCAAATTTTGCATGGAGGCCTTCCATGAGCATGCCCACATGCTGGCAAAAATTGGTGTCATTTCATGCATGGCAAGTAGCACACCATGTTCAAAGGTGGTGGTTCGGGTAGTCCGGTAGGGCAAGTCTAGATGCATTTTTTCACATCAATAAAATGGACCCAAATTTTTCCCACACACTAGCCTTGCCATGCAAAGCATCCATGATAAATTTCGTTGAGTTATGGCATTTTATGCATTTTCTAGAATTTTGCCGGCGAGAAAACCCCAAAACACTAGCCGAACATGACGCAACGTGTGTTCGGTGTCCGAATTCCTTCAGATTTTGCATCAAGACCTGCCATGAGCATGCCCACATGTTGGTAAAACTTGATGTCATTTCATGCATGTCAAGAAGCACATCATGTTCAAAGGTGGGGGTTCAAAAGATCCTATGTGGTATTTCAGGAGATCCTACGTGGTATTTCAATCAACATGAACTTCTTTTTATATCCGAATTATTTCTTGAAATTTGTCAACAATTTTGTAATTTTAAATTGTGTATGAAAAGTTTATAAACATGTACAATTTTTTCAAAATAGTTAATAAATTCCAAAATATTGATGTTGTTCATAGATTGCAAACCACATGCTTTTTTAAAAATTTATCAAAAATATTTAAACACAAATATTTATTAAATTTATGAAGAAAAATTGTAAAATGGGAACTTTTTTTCAAAATTCCAGATTTGTTTTATAATTTATAAAAAAATATTTGACAACAATAACATTTTTTGGTTTTCCAAAAATATTTCAAATTTTAAAACAGGTTTTAAAATGAGTTATATACGAAATTTTTTGTTTAATCGAACAACAAACGAACAACTTTTCTATTTAATAGATGTTCAAAAATTTAATTATATATATGTAAGCATTTTTCTATTTAAACAAAGAATTTTTTGACATATCTGTACATTATTTTTAAAATGCAAATATTTGTACTTTATGAACAAAAATTTAAAATGCTAACATTTTTAAATTTTGAACAAAATTTTATAAGCGTGAGCCTTTTCTGAAAAAGGAAACGAAAAATAGAAAAAATACAAATAGAAATAATGAAAAAGAAATAATGATGAAATGATAGATTCAACAATGGGCCGGCCCAGCCACAAACTGAAGTAGAAGAAAACAAAAAAAGAAGTTAATATTTACAAGCCTTAGGTTGTGCTAGTTCGTTAGTGTGGTCATCCTTAGACCAAGAGGTCTTGAGTTCAAGTCATGTTACTTGCACTTTTGTTTTCTTTTAAAAAGAAAGTGAAAAACAGTTGACGGCGACGCGAGAAAAAAAGACGCCGTGAGGAAAAAAAGGGGCGCGTATATGTACGTAGGCCGCGTATGTGTGCGGGTGAAAAGACCATCCTACCTTTTATTACGAAGGGGTATAGACAGATTTTAGCCGTCAATGTATTTAGAGGGGTCTACCGAAGCAAAAGTGCATGTAGAATTACACTACATATTAGTTGAATGGTACCGTATGAACCTGAACTTTGGATGGCCAGGCTAGCTAGATACAGATATCGTTCAGCGACAGACTGGAGGGCTCGTCAGTGATACTTATTCCTTCTCTTTGCATTCCAATGGAAAAGACAGACTGCATCTACGTACACCGTTATTCGAATTCAAAATGCGCCTTATTCGTATCATTCTGTATGAAAACAAAAAAAAGAACCCGCCAATTCACATCGATTTCATGCCGCTCCCCTTCATGATCAAAAAGAATTCCTGCAACACACTGAGCTATCGCAAATGTACCGGCACAACAATGACTAATCCATGAAGCGAATCACTGATCTCTTTAGTCATCATTCAGCAGGATGACCGGCGGCGATGCCGTACCTGTCGCCGTTGGCATCGCCGGCGGCCCGCCTGGCCTTCCACTTCTCGTACTCGGGGTCGTCGGTGGGCAGCTCGTGGCGGCACAGCGGGCAGGTGTTGCGGATGGCGAGCCACGGCAGGATGCAGGCGTCGTGGTAGAAGTGCGCGCACGGCAGCCTCCGGGCCCCCTCGCCGGCCTCGATGCCGTCCTTGCACACCGCGCACTGCGCGCCGCCCCGGACCGCGTCGGCCTCCGCGACCACCACCGTCGGGAGGCCCTCCACGGCGGCCTTCGCCGCCGCGCGCCCGCCCTTGGCCGGGGGCTCGTGCTCCGCCTCCGCGGCCAGCTGCCCGAACAGCATGTCGTCGTCGTCGGCGCCGTCGAGGAAGTACGTCTCGATGCCGCCGAGGCCGGCGTCGTCGACGTCCTCGTCGATGATGAGGCTGCCCAGGCTGTTGGCGGCGAGGAGCACCTCCCACTCGAGGCTCCGCGCCGCGGGGGTCTCGGCCTCCTCGTGGCCCCGGGCGGCGACCTGCTCCCACTCGTCGGCGTCGCTCAGCGCGAGGTCCCAGCGCTGGTGGGCGTCGTGCTCCTCCAGCTGCAGGCAGTCCCAGCAGAGCGGCAGGCCAGGCTCGTCCGGCGCCGCCCAGTCGGCGCCGTAGTCCTCGTCGTGGAAGTCGAGGCCGAGGAACGCCGCGGCGGTCTCCTGCCGGGCGGCGACGCAGCGGTCCATGCGGCGGGGGCGGGGAGGGAAGGGCGCGTCGGAGTCGGAGTCGGAGAGGAGGGAGGGGAAGGGCGGCCAGAAGGAGGGGAAGGTGAGGGCGGAGGAGGAGGAGGAGGCGGGGTCGTCGTCGCCGGCGAGCGGGAGGAGGAGGTGGTGGGAGAGCGAATTATTCGCCATTGGTGGCAGCGCCACAAAGGCAGGGTGGGGTGGGGGTGGGGTGGGGACGTTTGCGCTGCCGGTGCTGCTCGCTCGCTCTCCCTCTCTTTGCCCTGTTTGCTTTCGTCCACTCGCTGCGCTGCGCCGCGCCTGGCTTTTGTTTTGTTTTGTTTTTCTCCCCCACCTTTTGTGCGCGCTTTAAAATTGGGATGGGGTGGGATGGGATGGGTTTGGGTTGGGTTGGTGTACCGGACGTCCGGCAGCCGGCGACGGGAACGAGGCGGGCGTGCACGACGCGACGTCTGCAGGTGAGCAACGGGTCCGTTGTGCTCGCTCGCTCCTGGGCCGAACGAACAACGCCGCCCAGTACGCTCAGCGCCACAATATTACTCTCCCTCGCCGGGAAGGGCGTTTTGGCTAAAAAAATAATAATAAATTACAAGATCAAAATTGCGAGCCAAGGAAAACCTTCTTCATATATAGCTACTGTCGGCCCCGTCAAGTTGCCTCCACCTTGCATATGCTTTGCTTTCGATGCCATACCGTGATGTTATTCTCTTAAAAAAAACACGGGGGAGATAGTTAGGTCAGAGACGTGTCCTCTTAAGATCGGCCGTCATGTTATGCCGGTGTGTCCTCTTAAGATCGGCGGATATGAGTCGGTGAGCCCAGAGAGTTAGATGCATGCAGGAGTCGGTCGATTGGTGGAGTAATAGTAGTAGATGCAGGCAGGTCAGGTTAGAGATGTATGATATCTCGGAAGACCTGGGTGTTTTTTGCGTCCAAAAGTTTGCACAGAAAGGTAAACAACACGAAGATGTTAAGCATGTTCGCCGGGGGGGGATGGGGGGGGGTGCGTGGTGTTGGTGATGACCAGAGTTCATTGCTTGTTGTCAGGTGACAAGGTGTTCGGCTTTCAAGTGGAGGAGTTTGTAGTACACAGTAAGTTTCCCTCGGTTTTAGTAACCAAGGCATCAATCCACGGAGGTGTGGTTGTCCTGCAATAGTATAATGTTTTGCAATCCAAATAAAACATCACTTGTGTCGTGGTTTTGTCACGGCAGATGTCCTAGTGTGAGGATTTAGTCATGAGGCCAACGCAACTAGGTAGTAGCTTGTCGGGGTTGGTCGGAATCGAGAGACGCAAGATTTTATCCAGGTTCGGCCCCTCACGGTGGAGGTAAAAACCTACATCCTGCTTGATTGATATTGATAATGATGACGATCTCGGTTACAAGGGCGGCATTTCGCTACCTCTATCTCGAGAGCATCTACTTTGATCTTGTCTAAGACTTGTCTGTTTGTCTCTACTTGTCCCTCTTGGGGTGCCCTGCCCCTCCTTATATAAGTTGAAGGGGCGGGTTACATGTGGAGTCCTAGTAGGATTAGGACTACTCTATTACAAGTGTAATCCTAGTCTTGCTTCCCTTGTAAGGGAAATATTCCTTTATGCCTTTCCTCTTAAGCCGTCCCACCATAACATGAGTCGGCCTTCCCATGAGCCGCCTTCTGGGCCGTTGGGTCTTGTCGTTCCTCTGACCCGCCTGCCGGGTCACCAATGAGTCGCCGAGTTTGGTCGGGTCACCAGTGAGTCGTCAAGTCCCGGCCGGGTCATACTTCAGGCCGGGTTATACCGCGGGGTATATCCCCGACATTCGCCCCCAGTTTAATTTGGATTTATCCATGTTAAACTTATCCTGCAAAATAAAAACAAGAACAAATTTGACAGGTTGTGCGCCGGGTCAAACTTTCTTCTGAGCCGGCCTCTGTTCATCCTTAAGTCCTTGTCATTTCCTTCTTTGAAAACGCTCGACCGAGTCAATATTTGCCGGGTCGTGCAATTCTTGAGTTATTCCATATCATGTCTCTTCATTATATTCAAGGGAATCCCTCCTGTAAAGTTCGGGTCTCTTCATTATAGCAGTAGGCCAGCTTCAAAATCAATTTGCTGACATTGGTTTCTTGCAGAAAAATGTTAAAAAAAATCCACTTGAATCGGCTTCCAATGCTCTGGCTTGACAAAAATATTGGACTTAAGATATCCTTCTGATGCTGAGCCGGTTTTGAATAATCCGGCTTGATAAAAATATTGGACTTAAGATATTCGTCTGATGCTGAGCCGACTTGAAGATGTTAGAATTTGTCAAGTTGTGATCATCGAAGTTGCCGGGTTATGATTGATGATGCCGGGTCATGATTGTTGCTGACACCGGATTATACCTTGTGACGACTTGGTGCTTGCTTTTGTAAATATAACTCCCAATCGTTGAGTCGGCTCTCCGAGCCTTTCTATGAATAGCTTGGAGGAGATAAACTTTGCAAATTCCTCCACTAAGAATATGATACCTGGTTTGCTTAAAACTAAGAACTTGAAGATGTTCCTCCCTTATATGCATATCACCTGTAGCCCCCAAGTCTTAAGAGGGGAACATAGTGATAGGTTAAGACTTGCTTCAATATAAATGTTGCAACTTTGGAGAAATCCGGGTTGTTCATCTGAGTCAGCAGTCATAACTGAACATTTTGTACTTCACATGTGTAGCCCCCAAGTGTCGGGTTGTCTTGCCTGCAGCAACCTGGGACTTGTAACTGTCTTATGCTTATAAAACTTCAACCAGTGTAGCCCCCAAGGGCTGGGTCATCAGCATGTGATGAGCCGGGTCTCCAATTTGGACGTTTATGACTTTGGTCAAGAACTGAATGTTGTAGCCCCCAAGGGCCGGCTCAGTAAGATGATACTGAGCTTGGGACTTAGAAAATGATTTAAGGCCGGCTCATCTCCTTGAGATAACCGGGTCTGTTGACAATGTGATGATTTGAAAAACAACTTGCATTAGCCCCCAAGTGCCATGGTGCATGCTTGCAGCGACATGGGACTGGATATAATCCTGACTTGAATAATGTAGCCCCCAAGTGCCGGGTCGTGTACCTGCAGCGACTCGGGACTATTCCTTTCATTGTAAAATAAAATCATATCCACTGTCTGGATAATGTTTACTGAATGCTCTGTATATCAATATTGAACCACGCCCCTTGCTATCAGCTGGTATTTTTGGATGAGGAAATAATAGCCATTTTTCTGAAGCGGCTTGAAAACTTCAATCATTAAATACTGGTTATAATACCATCATAATAACCCGGCTCTCAATTATAAGCCGGTATTGTAGATGTAGTAATGTGTACCTTTGCCAATTTTTGCTATCAAGGATTTGTTTATTCCTGCATAGTTACAATATAACCCAGTTTGAAAACCAGCTCCTGCAATACATGAAACCAATATACATGCTTGGACAAGACAATGAATTGTAATTATAACAAATCATATGATATAACATGAACCAAGTTTGAATAAACATGGAAAAAATGTTAAGCCTTGGAGGCCAGTTATTGGTGGTGCTTCATGTTTGAAGCCGGCTTGATAGCCATGGGTTCATCCTTTCCACCTAGAGGGTCTGCTTTCGCATGGCATACCAATATTTTAACTTTGATAAGTTCAGGGTCAACAAAGGCCATATAGGCACCAGAGTGATTGACTTAACAAATTTTATAACCATAATTGGTTAACTCGACCAATAGACCGGCTCCTGCAATATAAGCAATCATATATATATATATATATATATATATATATATATATATATATATATATATATATATATATATGATGTATTGCATGATGATGCAATGTATGTATATGATAACAGAATATAAAAAATGTCGGCTTTCGAAGCTCGAGTCTTACTTCAATGAAACTAGCATCATAGCCACTGGTTCATCCTCGCTTTCTATAAGCTGGCTCTCACATGACCCAATCGATGTTTTAACCTGGATAAGTTCAGGGTCCATATGGATTGACTTATCGAGAGTACACGGGGTCAGAGTAGCATCTTGCAAACAGGCATGTTTAACCAAGTTTCAATGAAGCTGGCTTAATAGCCTTGGTTTATCCTCGCTATCAGTAAGCTGGCCCTCACATGACTTTAAACCGCCGTTTTAACCTTGACTAGTTCATGGTCATAAAAGATTGACTGTCAAGAGTACGACGGGTCATCTTATTCGGAGTAGCATCAAGCATATGGGCAGGTTTAACCAATAATGTGGCATTTTGCTGGGTCAAAAGGGTTTTGTAAGCTAAACTCAGTGAGTTGGAAGCCCCCTAGTGCCCTTATGATCAATTAATCAAGACTCATGCTCAGAAAATATGAGATGAAACGGCAGAGGCCCTGAGTTTCGGGGATGCCGGCTTCATTACGTTGATCATAATATGATAAGCCAATAAGGCAGGATACCCATTTTGAACTGTGCATCTTGGCAGCTAGTCCTCTTTGGCAACCTTTAATTTTTTCTGAGAACTCGAACTTGCGAGAGATGGATTCCTCTTGAACCGGATATTTGAGAGCTCAAAACTTTGTGAGAGACAGATTTCTCTTGAGACAAATTTTGAACCAGAACCTTTTCTCATAATCCGGAATCCTTTTTTGAGCCGGAAATTTTTCTGATTGCCCGACACTTTTTGAGCTAGAAATTTGCTGACAATCTTTAAGTTTTCACCAATGTGGAAGCAGTCTCCGGGACCGGGTTGACTTCCTTGAAATGACCGGGGTTTTTGAATTTTGTTGAAACCAGCCAAATTTGCTGAGTCATGTCTGTGTAGCCCCCGAGTCTTAAGATGACTCGAGGAGTCAACTTAAGATTCTTCATATTTAGTCGTGGCATAAACCGGCATACAGTTGACAATGGAACACTGGAATTTGTTTGAAACTAGAGGTGAGATGACGAGTTGATGATCTTTGCTATGCGCATCATATGTCCTCCCATTACTTGTTATTTTCTCTTGGTCCGGCTCATCTGGTTCTTCCAAGGCCATGTTTTGTACGACCATTGAACTCTTCGCAATGAATTGAATCATCCCATGATATCGTTTAAGCTCTTCACAAGGTTTCTTGATTTTGACCTCTGCTGCCGATGTTTAAGTACAATGCCTTATCCGGCTTACCTGACCCGGGGCGAGTTACCTCAAGATGAAAATTTGGCTCGGCAGATTACTAGGAGGTCTAAGTCCATGACTATTATCAATGGCGAGTTACATAGATGCAGTGTGACCGGCGTGTTCCAACGTTGTGTCTCCCCGAGGAAGGCCGTGAGATCTTACAAGAAATCCATGCAGGTGATTGTGGGCATCATGCCGGGTCACGATCTTTGGTGGCTAAAGCTTTTTGTCATGGGTTCTTCTGGTTGACAGCTCATGCTGATGTAGAGGATATTGTTAGTAAGTGTGATGGGTGTCAGAAATTTACAAGGCAAGCTCATGTGCCGGCTCAGGAATTGCGGATGGTCCCAATCACTTGGCCGTTTGTGGTCTGGGGGCTTGATATGGTTGGACCGTTCAAGAGACCCAAAGACAAGAAGACCCACCTTCTGGTGGCGGTTGGCAAGTTTACCAAGTGGGTTGAGGCAGAGCCAGTTAGCAATTGTGAGGCAGCGACTGCAGTTCAGTTTGTCAAAAAGCTGATCTTCCGCTTTGGTTATCCTCATAGTATCATCACTGATAATGGCACAAATCTATCTAAGGGTGCTATGAAATAATTTTGCCAGAGAGAGCACATCCGGCTTGATGTTTCTTCAGTAGCTCACCCACAGTCCAATGGGCAAGCTGAGCGTGCTAACCAGGAGATTTTAAAAGGGATCAAACCCCGGCTCATGGTTCCTTTGGAGCAAACTCCGGGTTGTTGGGTCGAAGAGCTTCCTGCAGTTCTTTGGAGTATCAGGACTACCCCCAATAGATCAACAGGCTACACGCCCTTCTTCATGGTTTACGGCGCAGAGGCGGTTCTTCCAAGTGATATTCATCATGACTCGCCCAGGGTGGCGGCTTACGTTGAAGCAGATAATGAAAAGGCACGTCAAGATGCCCTTGATGCTTTGGAAGAAGAACGTGATCTGGCGGCGGCTCGCTCGGTGATTTATCAACAAGACCTGCGTCGCTATCATAGCCGCCGGGTTAGAAGCCGAACGTTCCAGGAGGGCGACTTAGTGCTCTGCCTGATTCAAGATCAGACAGGCATGCATAAGTTATCGCCGCCTTGGGAAGGACCCTTTGTGGTCAGCAAAAACCTTAACAATGGGTCATATTATCTTATCGACATATGTGAGCACGAGAAGTCACGTACCTCTGAGGAGGAGACCAACATGCCTTGGAATATTGCTCATCTTCGGCCTTACTACACTTGAGCCACCGGCTCTTATCATTGTACATACTTTCATCGATGTATATAACTTTTTATGGTCAACGTAATAAAACAGGCATCCTCAACAAATTCGGGGCCTATATCGTTTCATCACACTGTGCATGAGCTTTTATTAATTGATCATAAGGGCACTAGGGGGCTTCCAACTCAATGGGTTTAGCTTACAAAACCCTTGTGACCCGGCGAAACGCCACATTATTGGTCACACCTGCCTATATGCTTGATGCTACTCCGAACAAAATGACCCGTCGTACTCTTGACAAGTCAATCTTCATGACCCTGAACTTGTCAAGGTTTAAAAAAACGGTTAAGTCATGTGAGGGCCAGCTTACTGATAGCGAGGATAAACCAAGGCTATTATGCCATGCTTCATGAAAGCAAGATTTGAGCCTTCAAAGGCCAGTCTTTCCTGGTCGTGCTTTAAAAGCCGATTTATAATTATTAAGACATACATGTGTATGTTCTCTATTTTTCTGTCGTCACGGGAATTTTATGTTTTTATTATATTCATATGCAGGTTCTAAATCTCTGGATCACAAAGGTCTTGGTTATATTGCTCAAAATTGAGCTTATTGTGGCTATAAGCCGCCAAAATAATCTTTACGAAGATTGTTTATGACCATGAGTCATTGGGTTATAACCCGCCCTGGCTTTTGACTATAAGTCGCCAGTACAAGAGTTCATGATTTTTCTTACAGTTCTATGGCAAGACATCACGTCAGCACATGAATTCAAAGATAGTGCAAAACAAGGATGCATATCTGATTTGAGCAAAGCATATAAAGCAGCCTACTGACATAGTTGTTTGAACATCAGATAAAAAACATGCACGAAGGCATGACAGGAAAGCCAACTGTTTTAACTATGCCTATTACAAGGATATGGTTGAGCCCAATAAGTTTATTACACAAGTTCTTCAGGAGTTATATCACTCCTTTGATCCGGCCTCTGTGCCATCCGGGTTAGTACCCTCCGGGTTATCATCTGGTTGCTGCCTTGAAGCTGCGGCCTCCGGGTTATCCTGCGCCGGCTCTTCTTCGCTTCCAATCTGAAGATTGTCCGACATCCAGTCGATACTAGTTAAGGCTTCAAAGATTGCTTCATCATTCATGACAGGAGAGGGGTCAATATCAGAGGCAAAGGTATGCTTACGCCTTGGCGGAGTCAGATCTATAACAGCAGAGGAAGGCGCATTGACCTGACAGTTGTTGCTGTCGTAAGTCGGCTGATGTTTTTTTCAGATTAAGCTCTTGAGCAAGATGACTCGCCAATGGTCGCATACCTTTGACACATTTAGCGTAATCAGCTTCGGTGAACACAGAACCATCTTCGTTATAGTTGGGAAACCCGCCAGCCATCTCTTTGGGGTCTAGTTCTATCTGATAAGCCTTTGACCAACTTAGTGCAGATATTGCTCCTGGCCGGGCGGATGATAATTTCAACTCCTCAATCTACTTATGCATCATCGAAAATTGATCCAGCACCTCTCTCATGTGTTGTGGTGGCTGCTTGCCACCCGAGACGGCCACGAGAGTGCGGAGACATCCAGTATAAGGCTTTTCCGCCAGGGAATAGACGGCTTTTAGCTTCATCAACATATTTTGGCCAAGATTGGCACTCCTAGCACCTGCCATGCAGTCAAAGATAAGAATAAGTCAGGCGAGTTAAATATCAAAGATTTTGAGTTACCAGGTGAGTTAAGCACTTAAAATGATGTGTGAGTTGCTTCAATTAATTTCAAGTTTTCACTTACCAAAGATGGCGGCTGTCATTTATGATATATGATGCCTTAAGCCGGCCAATTCTTCAGTTACCGGCTTAAGCTGGTTCTTAGCGTCTTCCGCATGCTTCAATAAAGCAGCCTTCTCAGATTCCAAGGCAGATCTTTCAGCATCAAAGTTGGCTTTCGCTTTTTCTAAGTCCTCCAAAGAAGACTTCAATTTTAACTCGGCCTTGGTGCGTTCAACCTGTTCTAACTCCAAGTTTTTCCTTAAGTCCAAAGGTTTGACTCGCTCAGGCTTAATGCTTCCTAAAAAAAAGGGTTGCAGCCAAGGTGCACTACAAAAAAAAAACACATCCGTGACATTTTGGGCCGAACGATTTTTTTTCCTGTCATGCTTATGACACTTCTATGACGATAATTGTGACAAAACCACGTATCATCATAGATGTGATGGGCTCCTACTTCTATGACAAAAAATCATGATAGAAAATGGGCTTTTCGTCCTGGGCGGGCCGGGGACGCACCTGCATGACATTTTGTGGCCGTCCATGACATAAAAAATCATGGTAGAAGTGAGGGCGAGGAAATTTTTGCGGAGTTCCCGGTTACGGTGGGTTGGTCGGGGCCCAGCGATGCACTGTGGTTTGCGCTTTTCTCTCGTACGCGTGCGTGGTGCGAGCCGTGTCGCGAGAGGCTTTCACTTTACTGAACCCGAGCGATCGCGTGCTGCTACATACTGAAGCCGATCGATCGATCCCTTCGCTGCTAACTGAACCCGACCAACTCCTTCGCTGCTAACTGAACCCGATCGATCGCTGCTGCTGCTGCTTACTGAAGCCGATCGAACCCTCGTGCGAGACGTAGCTAGCTGGTTGGGTTGCCTCTGGATGAACAGTGCCCGTTGCTGTCGCGCGCGCGATACGTAGAACGAGTCGAGACGTGGTGAGTCGGGCCGGTTGGGTTGGCTGTGGATGAACAGTTCATGGTGGGGGTTGGATGAACAGGACCCCGGCCGTGTGTAGGCGGTTGTCGCTGGATGAACAGGACCCCGTGGTAGTACGCGGTTGCCGCTGGATCAACAGGACCCCGTGGTAGTATGCCGTTGCCGCTGGATGAACAGGACCCCGAGGAGGCCGCCACACCCCCAGCCGGTTGGGGTGGATGAACAGGACCCCGTGGAGGCTGGATGAACAGTAGCCCGTGGAGTCCTATTTTGCGGTACGCCACACACCCCTCTGATGAACAGAACACCGTTTTGACAGTAGGCGGTTGAGAGAAGCCCGTTTACTCCGTTTTGCGGTACGCCAGACCCCTCCCGATGAACAGGACCCCGTTTCGACCGTACGCGGTTGGAGAGAAGTCTGTTTCTTCCGTTTTGCGGTACGCAAGACCCCTCCTTATGAACAGGACCCCGTTTCGACCGTAGGCGGTCGAAGAGAACTCCGTTTCCTCCATTTTGCGGGACGCGAGACCTCGAGTCGATGAACAAGACCCGGTTTGGGCTGTTCTGTCCAAGTCGGTTGGCTTCCGATGAACAGGACGCATTCCGACCCAGTCGCTTGCCTCCCGATGAACACGACGCGGTTTCCTCCGTTTTGACCCAGCCGGTTGGCTGCCGATGAACAGGACACCGTCGCTGTACGTGTTCGAGACCCCGCCCATATGTACGTACGTAGCCGTATTTACTTTCTTGCATCATGGCTGTATGTATGTGTACATGATTTATACAGGACTGCCTCATCCGCTACGTCACACGTGCCGCTCCTTGCTCGGCCATGGTTCATCCTTGCACAGAGACCGATCGACCAGTATGTACGTACACGTTCGCGACCAGAGAGACAACCCTACGGACGGTTCGACCGGGTGGGTCCCAGCTATCAGGGAGGATAAGGAGGCACTTCCTTGCGTGCGAAGATATAGCTAATGGGTCCCATCTGTGAGGGGGAGGAATCATTTTTTTGCCCGTAATAAGGACGCACTTCCTTGCGTGCGAAGATGTAGCTGGTGGGCCCAACTGTCAGGGGGAGAAAACATTATTTTTCAGGGTAAAAAGGATGCAGTTGCATGCATGCGTCCATGGGCGTGGCGCGTCCCCACTGTCAGCCTCTTCACGTATAGTCATCTTCCGATGACTCTCGTTTGTTGACCACGTTGACCACACCGTGCCGAGCGCACCAAGGCCGGTGGACGACGGCGAGGCCTCAGACTGGAATGACCCGGAGATGGGGAAGACGCGGCAGTGGAGTCGCAGACGGGGAGGAGTGGGAAACTTGACTGGTTCGGGTGCGGGGTGGGCCTACACTCGGCAAAGAATAACAGGAGGTGCGGAGGAGTGGAGGGATGACCTGGCCGTCGATGGGGTAGCGTTTCGCTGCGAGGCGCGCGAAACAACGCCGCTGGACGCCGGAGGCTGGAGCAGGCGGTCCCAGCAGCACTGGAGGAAGAAGACGAGAGAGTGAAGAAGAATGCCAGCCTTTGGATGTAAATCCAACGCCTTGCTTAGGCTTCGACCTTTGTATTTTTTTTGCGAAAGTGCTTAAGATTCGACCTACTGGCCCACATGCCAGCCAGTCCATTTGGTTTTTAGTCCATTTGGCGGGCTTGGTGAAACAATGATGTAGAGTCTATGCAGCCCGTTTATATATTATGTTAGAATTTAAAGCCCATTTGCATTTTTTCGAAATCCACGGACTTGCTGGGCTGGGTGAAAATATCATGTTGGGCTGGACGGAGAAATGTTATAAAAACATAAACACATGATTGCACGTCTATTACTGATTGGTCAGTAAAATATTTGCAAGCTCATGTACGCAATCACTAGGAGTTAACTTGCCAAGTTATATACAAACAATTATTATTATTATTTTGTAAGAACTTTCGATTTATGAAATAAAATATCATTTTAATTTGATGAGTTAATAGGACGTGGGGTATTATTATTTTTTAGGCTAGACGTGGGACAGTTGAGTTGGTTCTAGGGAAAACTACCGGGAGAAAACTCAGATTACATCAAAAAAGAAAGTGGGAGAAAATTCAGATATAGGATTAATAAAAACGAAAAATAAAGGA
This sequence comes from Thinopyrum elongatum, assembly GCA_011799875.1. Classification (NCBI taxonomy): domain Eukaryota; kingdom Viridiplantae; phylum Streptophyta; class Magnoliopsida; order Poales; family Poaceae; genus Thinopyrum; species Thinopyrum elongatum. The sequence continues at coordinate 445,166,697 of CM022302.1, read as the reverse complement.
AGTGGGAAGGTCTATACAATGGTTGGACGAACGACAGGTTTAATGGAACCTTATGTTGTTTCTATTATATATATGTAATAAAATAAGATATAAATATAAATATAAGTATATATATATATACTATTATAGAAGGGAAAACATAGGTTCAGTTTTGCATTCTTATAGAAAAATAGAACCGAGTTGTGCGTTGTCTTGAAAAAACAAACATAACTTGGGATGCTGATGTTATAGACAAGCTAGGCTGGGAGGCCCAGAGGCCGCTTGATACCTGCTGGACCCCAAAAAAAAGTTGAAACCTGCTGGATCAACTGTGTCTGCATGTCGTGGGCTGCGCTTGTTAAACAGCAAAACCTAGGCCATGGACCTGGTGGGCCCGGACTGTCAGCCTCTCGATGAACAGTGGTCTACTGATTCGTCTTGTTTTGTTGACCATGTTGGGAACGACAGACGGTGGCGCCGCGGCGAGAGCACCAAGGCGGAGGACGACGTCGAGACCTCAGACCGGAATGAACCGGAGCCAGGGAAGACATAGGCGGAGGGGAGTGCGAGGGTTGACTTGTTCGGGTGCAGGGTGGGCCGGTGGAGCTGCCGCCGCCGGAGAATGTGTGAGAGTAGAGGGATGGCCTGGCCAGCGCCATAGGCTAGGATGGGTCACCGGGGCGTGCGCGGCAGCGCCGCCAGCCGCTGTAGGAAGAGGACGAAAGATTGAACAAAATAAAGAAATACAAATGGATAGTTGGTTGGCTCCAGATGTCTGTGTACGAGACCTGCTGGGTCCACCTGAGAAGGGGAATATATTGGGAGGAAGGAGATTCAAAGCACGGCAGCCCAGTGAACTAGTTACATACATAAGCAAACAGCCACTCAAAAAAAAAAGCAAACAGGTTAATGGGTTCTTAGACGAAATATTTCGGACAAAACAAATAATTACGACACCTATGCTAATGCATGAAACACCCAGATGATAAAGGTGCTTAAACAGATAAAGTACATCATCTAGACCTTCCTGGCACGCTTGATCATGACGCTGCGGCTGTCCGTGTACTCGTCGGTTACGGGAAGCAGACACGCCCTCATGTCCAAGATCTGCCTGTACATGTCGTAGGATGTGTATGCGTCCTTGGCGGCGTAGGTTATGTAGGCTAGATTCAGAGGTACCTCCCACGTGTTCAGGTTCTCGGTATCGATGTCTTCTTTCATGTTGGTGTAGCAGGGGTCGATGATGGTCGCGACAAGGTCAACCACGGAGTCCTTCTCCTGCTTGTTGCCGATGATCTTGTATTGCTTCTGGATGTCGACAAGCTTGTTGCACCAGATGGCCGAATCGTAAAGGACAGTCGCGTTCTTCCTCCTCTCCACCGCAGCGAAGGTGTAGTCGGCGGTGCCGATGAAACGGGCGAATGCTCCAGAACCTCCGATGGCCCTACATCAGTGGTAGACGACAACCTCGTCCCGCACGCATACCTGGGCGACGGCGATCCGCTGGTCCCTGTCAGGAGACGAATGGATGGGCACAAGGTCTAGTCCCGCGACCTTGTGCTTTCTCCTCCTGTAGGTACTGCTTGAACTTGGCGAGGCAGAGCTTCACCGAGTCCAGATCGTTGGTGTACATCACATTCAACTTGGTGCTATCATATCCAGCAGGCTCACCCCTCGGATCGCCATTGGAGTCTCTTCAAGTGAACGAGTGGGTAGGTGGCGGCAACAGTTCGTTTTTCAGCTCTTGGGGAACTGCATTCAACAGTAAACTGGGTGTGTACAGGCGATGGCAGTTACTACCCCTCCCTCACCCGCTGCACGCCCGGCAGAACATGCTCCCTCGGCGCATTCAAATTCCTCCATTAAACTAGCGTGGAAGCCGAGAAACCTATTCCGGCCACACATCGATTAACGAGCGGGTCTGTATAGGTACTGTAATAGCAAGTGTTAGTGGTCACTTTACTTAAATTTTATTAGCTTTAATTAAAATTTATTCTTAAAACAAGCAAAGCATTGGCTCGTTCTATCAGTGCCACAGGATTAACATGCACATCAATTAGAATTATTATTCTCAGGACGCACACGATCAGCTCATTTGCCGCACTTTCACTTAGACAATACTACCAAGTTTGAACAACTTGTTATGGTTGCTGTCCTCTGCATCATCATGCCGTGTTTCCCAGCTTGCAAGATTCAGAACCAACCAATAAGATTCAAATAATAAGTACAACAAAGATGCCTACACATCTCAATGATTCCCAGCTTGCAAGATTCAGAACCAACCAATAAGATTCAAATAATAAGTACAACAAAGATGCCTACACATCTCAATGATTCCCAGCTTGCAAGATTCAGAACCAACCCATTAGAGCCTTTGGATAAAGTGAATCTCGGGATTAAATCCATCTTGGCTAGCCGTGTCATACAACCCAAGAACTTGGCGAATGCTCTTGACCATCACAACATCTGTAGTTGAGTATTCCTGTTTGCACAGATAAGAAAGAGCATGATTACTATAATAGTGGCACTAGTTGAAGCAAACTTTATTTCCAAAACAAGAAAAGATAGCTTTATTTAAAAAATACAACGTTAGCACAGTATGACAAAGCACAATCATGTTGAAAAAGGACAGTACTGGCCTGTGTGAGATGACTTTGGGAGATCAAGTTATTCTTCATGTCCCCGTATCTTGCCATGAAGGCGATTCGTTGACATCCATTAACACCTCAGTGTGGCAGTAGAAGGAGGAGCGTCGACTCATTTCAATCACTTTTCTTGTGTAGTTCAACTAAAATTATGGCGCCCGCCAGTTAGAGAGGGGCCCCGCGCCACCTCAACGGTAGGCGTGATGGACTCAACTAGTTCAGTGCAGCTATGTGATTGATGCAGTGCACATGGACTTGGTTCTGCTGGATAGGTCTTCTGCAAGTTATCTATATTGGAAATGAAATGGTAGCTAAGACAGTAGCTCTATTTTAAATGTATTATTACTTCATTTTATCAGTGGCAGTAGCGGTGCCAAAAGATTTGTCGGATTTAGGGCTCCGCAGACCCACAAAGGTTCAAACTCTGGGGCGTGTGCGAAGAACTCAACCTCTCGTGCCTACCAACTCGTCGCCCTATAGCCTAGCTTCACCGGATTCATGTGAGCAGGGAAGAAGATGAACACAACAGTTTACCCAGGTTCGGGCCACCTTGCGGTGTAAAACCCTACTCCTGCTTTGTGGTGGATTGGCCTCACGAGGAGGTTTGAGGATGAACTGGTACAGTGGATGAGCTGCCTCGCGAGGGCTCTGGTGGTGAGGGTGAAATGTGGATCCAGGGATCGGGGTTCCTCCCTCTCTACGGTGGTGGCTAACCTATATTTATAGTGGCCTTGGTCCTCTTCCCCCAAATCGTAGGCAGGAAGGGATCCCACAACGGCCAATTTGAAAGGGGACAAGTAGTACATCTTATCCTGACAAAAGGTGGTCTTCGCCTGCAAAGCCTCTGGTCGTGACGCAGCGATGGGCTCGGCGATGACATCCGTCCTGCCGATCGTGGTCTTGGTCTCGTAGCACCGGAATGGAAACCTTTGGTAGATTCCTCGGGAACCCACGCCTGTCCTTGCCTCCTTAGCACCAAATAGGAAACTACCTTCTGTGCGCCTGCTGGTGCCCGCCTGGCCTTGGTCGTCATGGCTTGCGTCATCGCAGCCTCATGAGGCTGGTACCTACATAGAAATCTCCGCTCCTCAGGAGACAGCCTGGGAAGGCCGCTCCCTCCGGAGGTCTTGCTGTCGTCCGCCTCACGAGGCCAGGGGGCCCTCGCGAGGGTCTTGTCTTGGCGGTCTCGTAGATGGGCCGCACCAGGTCGTCGTGGGAGCCATGCCGTGGGCCATAGGCAGGCAAGTCTGGGTACCCTGGTTCCCAGAATGCCGACAGTAGCCCTCGGGCCCAAGGCGCGCTCGGGCTTGGCTTCGAGGCGAAGCCAAGGGGCAAGAGCGAAGCGCCGCGGGCCCCAATCTTCTGTGGGCCAGGCTGACGCGTGGCACTTGACTGGACGTGCACGCCTTTGCTTCCCCACGCCGCCTCGGCAACTGCCCCGACTTGACAACTGCCTGGCGCATGCAGCAAGGCCACCATTACTCGGAACGTGGAGGAACGTCGGTCTGCCTTCCTCCGCCTATAAAAGGGGCCAGGGAGGCGGAGCCCCCAGTCCATCTTCATCTTTTCGCCAGCCCCCCTCTTCTTCACCTCTGTCGTGCTGCCACTTGCCGAAGCGACCATGGCGCCAACAAGGACGTTCTCGGCCAAAGAAAAGGGCAAGGCCCCAATGGAGGGGGCGGAGCTGCTCCCGTCGAAGAAAAGACGCGGTCACCTGTGCAAGGCCACCGCAGCGCCGACAGCTGTCCAAACCTGGAGCAAGCATGCTCCGCCGGGTTCCCCCGTTGGCGCAAGCGTTCACGCACAGGACCCCGCTCGCGGGGACAGCCGCGGGAGCCGTGGAAGACGAAGCTGGAAGGGTGAGCAAGCGGTGGCTGCGCGACCACTTCGCTCGCGGGCCCATATCGACGGCACGGCCCGTGAGTTTGTGGTGTGGGCGGAGATGCCGCCGCGCACGTGGATCCGGCTCTCACCGTCCTTGGCGGGGGAGTGATACATCTCCAACGTATCTATAATTTTTTATTGTTCCATGCTATTATATTATCATTCTTGGATGTTTTACAATCATTTTATATCATTTTTTGGTACTAACGTATTGACATAGTGCCCAGTGCCAGTTGCTATTTTCTGCATGTTCTTTACATCGCAGGAAATCAATACCAAACAGAGTCCAAACGCAGCGAAACTTTTTGTGGATTTTTTTTGGACCAGAAGACATCCAGTGGGCCGGAGAAGCACCTGGGGGGTGCTCCGAGGGGAGCACAACCCACAAGGGCGCGCCTGGAGGCCCAGGCGCGCCCAGGTGGGTTGTGCCCACCTCGGGGGTCTCCCGCACCGCCTCTTTGCTCTATAAATACCCCAATATTCCAGAAACCCTAGGGGAGTCGACGAAAATCAATTCCAGCCACCGCAAGTTCCAGAACCACCAGATCCAATCACGGAGGGGTTCATCATCCTCATTGGTGCCTCTCCGATGATGCGTGAGTAGTTCATTGTAGACCTTCGGGTCCGTAGTTAGTAGCTAGATGGCTTTCTCTCTCTCGTTTGATTCTCAATACAATGGTCTCTTGGAGATCCATATGATGTAACTCTTTTTTGCGGTGTGTTTGTTGGGATCCGATGAACTTTGAGTTTATGATCAGATCTATCTTTTTATCCATGAAAGTTATTTGAGTCTTCTTTGATCTCTTATATGCATGATTGCTTATAGCCTCGTATTTCTTCTCCGATATTTGGGTTTTGTTTGGCCAACTTGATCTATTTATCTTGCAATGGGAAGAGGTGCTTTGTGATGGGTTCAATCTTACGGTGCTTGATCCCAGTGACAGAAAGGGAAACGACACGTATGTATCATTGCCATTAAGGATAACAAGATGGGGTCTATTTCTACATAAATAGATCTTGTCTACATCATGTCATCATTCTTATTGCATTACTCCATTTCTCCATGAACTTAATACACTAGATGCATGCTGGATAGCGGTCGATGTGTGGAGTAATAGTAGTAGATGCAGGCAGGAGTCGGTCTACTAATCTTGGACATGATGCCTATATAATGATCATTGCCTGGATATCGTCATGAGTATTTGAAGTTCTATCAATTGCCCAACAGTAATTTGTTTCCACCATTTGCTATTTTTCTCGAGAGAAGCCACTAGTGAAAACTACGGCCCCCGGGTCTCTTCTTTAATATATTTGCCTTCAAGATCTATTTTGCTATTCGCTCTTTTATTTGTTTGCAACTTTTATTTTCAGATCTATTTATCCAAAAACCCAAAAATACCTCGCTGGATTTTATTTGCTTTTATTTGCATCTTTCAATCTACTACAATTTTATCTATCTCGTTACCTGAAAGGGATTGACAACCCCTTTAACACGTCGGGTTGCAAGTATTTATTCTTTGTGTGCAGGAGCTGTTTACGTGGTGTTGCGTGGTTCTCCTACTGGTTCGATAACCATGGTCTCATCACTGAGGGAAATACCTACCGTCGCTGTGCTGCATCATCCCTCCCTCTCTGGGGAAAAACCGACGTAGTTCTAGCAGACATCAGGGAGATACCGCGGAGAGGGCCCGTCGATTTGTGGCTACAGCATGACGGCTGCTGCGGCCAAGCTTCGCAGGCGGAGGTCAAGACCACCTTCTCCGGCGACATCTTCATGACCCGGGGATGGGGAGCGATCGCCCACGCCTGCAACCCGGAGGGGAGGCATGCCCTCCAGTTCGAGTACGACGGGCGTCGACACTCTTCTTCAAGGTCTTTGAAAAGAGCGGCGAGCGCCTGGAATGCTGCCCCAGGGAAGGCAACCGCGGCGGCGGTCCTTCTACAGGCAACGGGGGCCGTCAAGGCGGCGAGGCCATCGGCGGCGAACTTGCCCTTGGCCTTGTCCGCGACACCTCCAGCAGTGACGACATCTTCTCCGGGGAGAGCTCCAGCGACGACGACTACACCGAGCCACCGCGCCGCTGTGCCTGAGCCTAGGAGGAGGATGCGACGCCAGGGCCTGCACGTCCTGAGCAGCGGTCCTCGCTGGTCTTTTCTTTTGCTTTGTTTCCTGTATCAGAATCAGGAAGAGCCTCGAGTGGCGTGTAAGAACCATGGCGCTCGCGCCTTTATTTGAATGCTTCCGGCTCATGCTCTTGTCTATGCTCACGCTTCCCGATTTGGCATTGGTCCCCTTTTTTGACCTCGCAACAACGTGTTGCTCTACGTCGACAGGACCCAGTCCCCAGGTGGTCTTCAGCCGTCGCTGGTATGCCAGGTCGCGATGCCGTGTGCAAGGCCAGGAGGTGACCGACTCGAGGTCCGGTAAGAGCCCCTGGGGCGCGATGCCCAGGAGGCCCCCCTTGGCGCTCAAGCGGCTATCGAAAGGTTAGAAAAAAGGGGGGTCCCTTGCCCGAGCGAGGTCATGAGAGGATGAAATCTTAGCGGCCAAACTCATGCTGGTGTGCACAGGATAACTTAGCTTGGCGGGGTTGCATTTCTTGGTGATTCCTTCGCCGTAGGGGCGAGCCTTCCTGGGGCTCCCGGCCTTGTGCGTGTCCCTTGGTCTGCAACGGATTAGAATAAGCCCTCGCTAGGGGTGTATGAGGAGATCGATGCCTGTCATATTCCAAGGGGCGGTCAAGCGAACGTTAGCGCCGGCGGGTCGGGCTCTTTTCCCTGCGTTCCCCCGCGAGCCTAACGACTCCTCTCCCTCTGCTCATCATGATGCTCTACATCCTCAGGACTCGGCCCTGGAGCGGAGCTCAGCCGCCGCTGGTATGCCAGGTCGCAATGCCGTGGTCAAGGCCAGGGGGTGAGGGCTCGAGAGCCAGTAGGAGCTCTTGAGGTGCGATGCTCAGGGGCCCCCCTTTTAACATGCAAGCGATTTGCGCAAAAGAGGAATAGCTCACCTCGCGGTGGTGCTCGGTGAAGGCCATACCCATCGCCACACGGGATTTAGGGCAACTTTCAGTTAGCCTTTGCAGAATGTCGGAGCTGACGTGCTGTGGCCGTGAGGCCTTGTTTCCTAAAGCCCCTGCGGGCTAGTTAGTCACTAAACATAAGGGGCGACGCGCGTTTGCTGATCCGCTCGCGGTCGTTCTGTGGGAAGACGTAGGCACTAAGGACCTGGTGAGGTGACGTGCACGGGGCCGGCCCGTGAGCCAGAGCTGAGTCTCTTAGATTTATCAGCGCTGTAGGGATGGACCCGAGCACAGGCGCCGTACCGATAGCCCCCTCGCACGAGACGTTCGAGAGGAGGGCTGCTAGCGCACGAGGCTCATCGGGGCGGCTCCAGAGGTAACGCACGAGCAGAATAGCTCGCGAAACATAATCAATCCAGTGTACATGCACTGAAGTAACATAACTGGGGGAAGCGGTCCCTGACATCCTGAGGATAACGCAACCCGGGGGGCGCCCTCAACTGAATAAACCAAAAAGTCACCTGGCACCGATGTTGTAGAAGTGTCGAGGTAGCTGAAGATGCATGCCGCAGGGATCGCTCCTCACGAGCTTGATGGCTCGGGAGGCTCGCGAGGCCCAGGGGGCTCATGAGGATCCGGGGCATCCGGAGACATGGCCGCCATTTGCCTGGCCTCGTGAGACATCATAGCGCGCTGCACAAGGCGCTGGAACATGTCTCCCGCGTTCAGCAGGCCAAAAGGCATGCAGACATAGTTGTAGGGGTAGCCCCCACTCCGGCCGACTCGGGACGACCAAAAGAGGCCCTGTGACACGGCCCTGTTGAGGCCTGGGATATTGACGCAGACACGCAGCCCACCACCCACGTCAGGGGGCGGGGCTGCATCCGGTGGTGCGGGGCGACGCTCGCCACACATGGCTCGCGCCTCCTGAAGCTCTTCGATTGCCTTGGTGATGAACTCTCGTGCGCCTGGCGCTTCGCGCCTTGCTCACGGGGGCGCGCGTCAAAGCGTGCCTCCAAGTGGTGCCCGAACACCTCCCTCATCGCGCTGGTCAGGTCAGAGGCCCTCCAGACGAGAGCCCCCAAGCCCGTCCTGAGGGGGGCGCCGGGCGCGCCTTCCTATGCGAGAGGGAAGGGCGCCCCAGCAGCGGGCGCGGGGCCCGAGGCACCATCAACAGGCACCCCAGCCTCTTGATTGCCCTTGAGGAGGAGCTGCTTCTTCTTCTTGGGGATGGCCTCAGGAGGCAGGATGGCGCCTTCGTCGTCAGAGTTCTCGATCGCCGCAGCCTGGTAGGTGCGCTCGAGGGAGCACACCGCATCCTTTTCGTCGCATGCGACCGTGATGATGCCGCTGCACCCCGGCATCTTGAGGACGTTGTAGCCATGGTGAGTCGCTGCCATGAACTTGGCAAGGGCCAGATACCCAAGGATGGCGTTGTACGGGAGATCGATGTGAGCGACGTCGAGTCGATGAGCTCTGTGTGGTAGTTGGTGCGCTTGCCGAAGGTAACGGGAAGGCGCACTTGGCCCAAGGGGACGGTGGAGCCATCGGTGACCCCTGAGAAAGGCTTGGTGGGCAGGAGCTGGTCGTTGGGCACCTGGAGCATCTCAAATGTCTCGATGGAGAGAACATTGAGCCCCGCACCACCGTCGATGAGGGTCTTGGTGATGAGGATGTTGCTGATGGTTGGCGTGCAGAGCACCGGGAGCGCGCCGGCGGCGGCGGAGCACTTAAGTTGGTCCTTGGAGTCGAAGGTGATGGCGTGCTTGGACCACCTGAGGGGACGCGTCGCCTCGAGCTTCGGGAGGGCCACATTCACCTCACGAGAGAACTGCTTGAAGATGCGATGTGAGGCGGGGGCCTGAGCACCACCCAGGATGCAAGCGATCGCCCGAGGCTCTTGGAAGCCCCCAGCCCCATCATCCTGCCGATTGTCGTCGTTTCTCCTTGGCGGTGGCGGCAATGGAGGGAGGCCGACATTGCCCTGAGGGCGGTCCTCATGAGGCTGGTCTCGCCAAGGACCGTCACGAGGCTGACCCTACCAGCGGTCCTTGCGCGGCTGGTCGCGCCAGTCCTGACGAGGGTCGCGGTTGTCCCAGCGGCCTCCGCCACGACCTCCTCCATGGCCGTAATTGTGGTCGCCACGCTCGGGGTAGTGGCCGAGGTGCCCGTCACGGATCGCCCTGAGCTCATGGCAGTCGTTGGTGTTGTGGCTATGAACATTGTGGAAGACACAGAACGGGCGGTTGCCCCTTGGAGGCTCGTCGTGGTCACGGCCGCACTTCATCTCAGGCTCGGCCGCAAGCACAGCGGGGCCCTTGCGCTTTGCCTCCTTAACCTTGGCCTTCTTGTCTTCAGGATCGGCCTCGGGAAGCTCCAGGAGGGAGAGGCGGCCTTCCTGGGCCCTTGCGCACTTGGTCGCCAGGTTGAACATCTCTAGGGCCAAACATAGGTCCTCGTGGATGTCGAGTTCCTCCTTCATCTTGACATCCCGAACGCCATCAGTGAACGCCGAGATGATGGCCTTGTCCGACGCCTTTGAGATATTGAGGCGGACGCTCGTGAAGCGCTGGATGAACTTGTGCAGGGTTTCGCCCGACTGCTGCTTCATGCGCCGCAGGTCGGCTACTGCAGGAGTTCGGTCGCGGGTGCCCTGGAAGTAGGCGATGAAACGCTCGCGAAGCTCATCCCAGGAGGAAATCGACCCCTCCGGGAGGTTCAGGAGCCAAGAACGCACGCCGTCCTTGAGGGCCATGGGGAACCAGTTCGCCATAACCTTCTCATCACCGCTTGCTGTTTCGATGCTCAACGCGTAGAGTTGGAGGAACTCCGCGGGGTCAGGGGTGCCGTCGTAACATGGAGGCAGATCGATCTTGAACTTGCCGGCCAGATGACGCGGTGCAGTTCCGGGGTGAAGGCGTGGCAGCCCACCGCGCTTGGGGGCACAGCGCACACGGGAGGAGCTCGGTCTTGACGCCCACGAGCCACAGGCTCCGGCGGCGCGGGGTCTTGGTGCTGGCGCTGAGGTGCTGGGAGCACACGCGCATCGGCCTGCAGCCGTTGCACCACCCGGCAGCTTGCTTCGTCCCTCGCCGGTGCTCCGCGCCACGGGCCGCGTGGAGGTACGTCACGCCTGGGCTCGGGGTCAGCTTCATGCCGAGGAGGTGGATGGGGCGCACCGTGGGCCACGTCACCCGCCTGGGATGGCGGGGGAAGGAGCGAGCAGGACGGTGATGGGGCCTCGCCGGTGGTGTTGACGAGCTCAGCGATACGGCCGAGCCAGTCGTCATAGAGGTCATTGGCGGGGCGATAGCGCAGGAGCTTGCGCGCCATGAGCAGCGCAGCCTACACGTTTGCCGGCCCACAGCGAGCATGAGAGGACGACGCCATGGCGGGAGTAGGCGACAGAGTGGCGGTGTGGCCATCACGCCACACGGAAGGCGGCAGCGACGAGTCCTACTGCTTGTGAGCCACAGGGTCAGTGGCAGCGTTGGCCATGGGGGAAGCAGAGTGGCGAGGAGCGCCATTGCCCACGGGTGCCGTCTGGGCGACACAAGCGGCCCGGTGCTCGGCGCGGACACGGCGTGCGTTGGCCATGGGAGCGATGGAGTGGAATTGGAGCGGAAATGGAAGAAGGACTTCGACACACCCCTACCCGGTGTGCCGAATGTCGGATTCAGGGCTCCGCAGACCCACAAAGGTTCGAACTCTGGGGCGCGTGCGAAGAACTCAACCTCTCGTGCCTACCAACTCGTCGTCCTATAGCCTAGCTTCGCCGAATTCGCGTGAGCGGGGAAGAAGATGAACACAGCAGTTTACCCAGGTTCGGGCCACCTTGCGGTGTAAAACCCTACTCCTGCTTTGTGGTGGATTGGCCTCACGAGGAGGTTTGAGGATGAACTGGTACAGTAGATGAGCTGCCTCGCGAGGGCTCTGGTGGTGAGGGTGAAATGTGGATCCGGGGATAGGAGTTCCTCCCTCTCTACGGTGGTGGCTAACCTATATTAATAGTGGCCTTGGTCCTCTTCCCCAAATCGTAGGCGGGAAAGGATCCCACAACGGCCAATTTGAAAGGGGACAAGTAGTACATCTTATCCTGCCGAAAGGTGGTCTTCGCCTGCAAAGCCTCTGGTCATGATGCAGCGGTGGGCTCGGCGATGACATCCGTCCTGCCGATCGTGGTCTTGGTCTCGTAGCACCGGAATGGAAACCTTTGGTAGATTCCTCTGGAACCCATGCCTATCCTTGCCTCCTTAGCACCAAAGAGGAAACTGCCTTCTCTGCGCCCGCTGGCGCCCGCCTGGCCTTGGTCGTCATGGCTTGCGTCATCGCAGCCTCGTGAGGCTGGTACCTGCATAGAAATCTCCGCTCCTCTGGAGACAACCTGGGGAGGCCGCTCCCTCCAGAGGTCTTGGTGTCGTCTGCCTCGCGAGGCCAGGGGGCCCTCGCGAGGGTCTTGTCTTCGCGGTCTCGTAGATGGGCCGCACCAGGCCGTCATGGGAGCCACGCCGTGGGCCGTAGGCAGGCAAGTCTGGGTACCCTGGTTCCCAGAACGCCGACAAGATTGCCTCAAATTATTAGTGGCATTAAATTAAGATGCAAAAACAATATCATTATTGCTTTCTCATAGCAGTGCCAAAATAGTAGCACAAGATCACTAGCTGGATGTAGAGTCAAAATCAACCAAAAAGGAACATACCCGGTCATGGGAACCATAACTGAGAGAGGGGCCCTATGCCGCCACGACTCGATGTGGTGAACCTGTAGATCCACTCGGATGATTCAATTCATGTGACATTTTTCTGCAGTTCGCCTGAAATGAAGCAAAGATTGCATCATGCAGCTAGCAAGAAGTACTTGCTCTCATGAGCTGGCAGGTTCTTCTTTAGTAGTTGCACTAAAATTGAGCAACATTAAGGTTGGCTGTCCTGCTCATGCAAGGTGCAACTATAGTTTGCTTATTCTTTTGTGCAGTTCCACTAAAATAAAGTGCCATTGTGGTGACAGTGACAGCTCATCTTGCAAAGGCTAATAAAATGTTGCACGAGATTACCAGCAGAGTTTGACGGAGATGTTGGAAACTCCAATCAACCTTTGTGTAGTTCAACCAAAATTGAGGGACGTTGCTGATGTCTGCTAGAACTACGTCGGTTTTTCCCCAGAGAGGGAGTGATGATGCAGCACAGCGACGGTAGGTATTTCCCTCAGTGATGAGACCAAGGTTATCGAACCAGTAGGAGAACCACGCAACACCACGTAAACAGCTCCTGCACACAAAGAACAAATACTTGCAACCCGACGTGTTAAAGGGGTTGTCAATCCCTTTCGGGTAACGAGATAGATAAAATTGTAGTAGATTGATAGATGCAAATAAAATCCAGCGAGGTATTTTTGGGTTTTTGGATTAATAGATCTGAAAATAAAAGTTACAAATAAATAAAAGAGCGAATAACAAAATAGGTCTTGAAGGAAAATATATTAAAGAAGAGACCCGGGGGCCGTAGTTTTCACTAGTGGCTTCTCTCGAGAAAAATAGCAAACGGTGGAAACAAATTACTGTTGGGCAATTGATAGAACTTCAAATACTCATGACGATATCCAGGCAATGATCATTATATAGGCATCACGTCCAAGATTAGTAGACCGACTCCTGCCTGCATCTACTACTATTACTCCACACATCGACCGCTATCCAGCATGCATCTAGTGTATTAAGTTCATGGAGAAACGGAGTAATGCAATAAGAACGTTGATATGATGTAGACAAGATCTATTTATGTAGAAATAGACCCCATCTTGTTATCCTTAATGGCAACGATACATACGTGTCGTTTCCCTTTCTTTCACTGGGATCAAGCACCGTAAGATCGAACCCATCACAAAGCACCTCTTCCCATTGCAAGATAAATAGATCAAGTTGGCCAAACAAAACCCAAATATCAGAGAAGAAATACGAGGCTATAAGCAATCATGCATATAAGAGATCAAAGAAGACTCAAATAACTTTCATGGATAAAAAGATAGATCTGATCATAAACTCAAAGTTCATCGGATCCCAACAAACACACCGCAAAAAAGAGTTACATCATATGGATCTCCAAGAGACCATTGTATTGAGAATCAAACGAGAGAGAGAAAGCCATCTAGCTACTAACTACGGACCCGAAGGTCTATAATGAACTACTCACGCATCATCGGAGAGGCACCAATGAGGATGATGAACCCCTCCGTGATGGTGTCTAGATTGGATCTGGTGGTTCTGGAACTTGCGGTGGCTGGAATTGATTTTTGTCGACTCTCCTAGGGTTTTTGGAATATTGGGGTATTTATAGAGCAAAGAGGCGGTGCGGGAGGCCCCCAAGGTGGGCACAACCCACCTGGGCGCGCCTGGGCGCTGGTGGGTTGTGCTCCCCTCGGAGCACCCCCAGGTGCTTCTCCAGCCCACTGGATGTCTTCTGGTCCAAAAAAATTCCACAAAAAGTTTCGCTGCGTTTGGACTCCGTTTGGTATTGATTTCCTGCGATGTAAAAAACATGCAGAAAACAGCAACTGGCACTGGGCACTATGTCAATAGGTTAGTACCAAAAAATGATATAAAATGATTGTAAAACATCCAAGAATGATAATATAACAGCATGGAACAATAAAAAATTATAGATACGTTGGAGACGTATCAGTTGCCCACATGACATTTTAGTTGAACTGCATAAGACACTCATTCAAAAAAAAGTGTTTTCTGCAGTTCACCAAAAGGTTACAATAGCAACGAGGTGAAATGGATATCCCTATACACACAAAAATATAGAAAGAAAATAGTTACTGGTCAATAACAAGATACGAAACATACACGAAACAAAAAGAAGCATCTTCATTATGTTCATGGCAATCACGCAAGGACAGTAGAAATTTTAAAATGGCTGCATTGCTTCATGTTACCGGAAGCATTACGATCAACAATGACATTCGTCAAATATGGGATTACTTTAATGGTGGCATTGCTTGTTTACCAGATACAGTAGATCAACAATAGCTAAAGAGTTGGTTCAAGGGCATGGGACAGTGGGGACACCAGGACACTCAGCAGCGTATAGAAGAAACTTATCATACTGGGAAAAATAGCAGGAGTACCATTTGTAACACAGTTTAATTGCATCATATTACTGGAGGCATTAGATTAACAATAACATTGGTTAGACATGTCCTTACGGTAACAGTGTGATTGCTTCATTTTACATGCGCCCTTGCATTAACAACTGCAAAAGGTTGGTACAAGGACATGCGACAGTGGACGCATCAGCACAATGTACCTACAAGAAGGCATAAAGTGGTGATGCCGAGTTTTTTCATACTCTGTGAGGGCAACAAATCTAATCCTGGAGACCTTTTACTATGTGAGGGCAGCAAATCTAATCCTAGACATACTCTGTTGACTTGTCCACCAGCCGCCACTTTCTATCATTTTTTCAACCAATAATAGATCTGTTCCTTATCTAGTTTGTACTGCCTTTTCCCTTTATTTCCCTTCTCAACCAAGAGACCGGTTGGGTATCCACTCTCTTCTACTTTCCCCCTGTTATTTCTTCTTTGAATCAAGTCCTAGATTCATGCTACAACTTTCCCCCCTTCGCTGTTTGAACCAAGTCCTAGATTCGACTGCATGAAGTAGCTTTACCTCTAATAATACTAAACATTTAGGTGGCTTTGGAAGAGCTGATGGAAGTAGAAAAAGATCCACATGCAGCCTCGTGGGGTGCTGGGGCAGTAGTGCAAGGCTGATTTCAAAGGAACGTATACCTGAGGGTCATCGGGATGTGGCTAGGAGGGCGGCAGGAGGTCGGATCTGCCCACAATACGGCAGGGAGGAAGAAGGGGTCCGAGGACCTCCCGAGCCGGCGCTGTGTTGGAGAGAACCTCACGGGCAGAGGATCGGGACCCGCCGACAGCTGTGGGTTTCCTCACTCGCCGTCGATGACCGCGTGAATGATGTACCTAGTCCCCTACACACCCCGGCCGAAGGGATCTGGCCGGATCTGTGACCAGCAGTGAGCAGAGAGAGAGTTGCTACCGCTGTCTTGTTTAGATCTGGAGAGGATGAGAGAATGAAGAGATCAACTCTAGTAAAGCAAGCGCTCAGGCTCCTACCTATATATATAGTGGAGTGATTATCTTTTTCTCTCCATAACAAGCGTTTCAATTTGTGTACGTGGCATTAAAGAAAAGAAACTCTATATTAGTACGTGACTAACTACACGTTGCACTTTGTACTGTACTATACTACTCCTACTTACTAGTACTACTAGTAGTATTGTTCACTTGTGCTCCCCGGCCTTCCATTCATTGAGCAACCCCACGGGTGAATAAACATATAGTACTAGTACTATTTATATAGAACGAACAAGCTCGAACTATTTTGGCTTTAAGATATCGATGGTACAGTTTGACCACATTGCATCAATGGACTCAGTACTTTGAAGTAATCTATACGTATAAACACATGCATGGTTTACATTTCGAATCGAGCTTCAACTGTATTTGCTTACATGTACCACCTTTTTCTTTTGGTTTTCTGCTCCATGGCGCAATTCATCGATACAAAATTATACCAGGAGTATTTAAAAGTTGAGGGCGGGGCTTTTCCCGGGCAGTACACGTGGCAGTTTTCACGTAGCCGGTTTGACAAAGAGGTGATGAGGGTGAGGGACTACCGGATTCAACTTATTGCTGGAAAGGCAGGGCTATGTGATTTGACGGCTCGTTACTGCTGGAAAGATGGGGTCTTGTGATATGACTGCTCATTATAGTCATTGTTACTGCGGCGCTACGACCGGGGTGATGCCCCCCTTTCGTTCCCCACTCTAATCTTGTGCATGACACGTCGACCCGGGTGCTGGCTCTCCCACATGTCGGCGATGTAAGAAGGAGCAAAGAATCATGCGGTATATTGGTCCCCATTGTATTTCGTGTCACATTTTGACTATAGATTGAACTAACAAAATGTTCATGCATGTTACCAAAAATGATATCATTCAAAACTATGTTCAAATACGAATCCAATGACATAATTTTTGTTGACGTGCATTAACATTTTGTTGGCTAAATCTTTGGTCAAAATTTGGCACAAACTACAAAGGTGACCATAGAAAACAGTGTGGTGACATGGCCATAAAAAACAATGTACTACAGTCCAGTCTCTAGCATGTACTACTCCTCTGCCTCCTCCTCTAGATTCATCGCCATCATACTTTCCCCATTCCTGTGTTTTCAGTATCCTGCGAATCGAAGAGGCCCTTAGACTGGTTTAGGTCCGGTTGTTTTTTTCAATGTGTTACGTCCAAAATTTAATGAACGTGCTCCGGTTTCTATGAAAATAATCCGGTTTGCATGTACTAATTCATTCATTTATTTATTCTTCTCCGGGGGATTTGCATGTAATTTGTCAGGTCTGAAATGTAAAGTACGCCGTCATGGTTGCATATGCTCCGAGTCGTGCATGCACTATGACCCAGATGCTCTATGTCTCACATGTCAGCGAAAGGAAGCACATGGAAATAGCCTAGGAGTACATATAGGAGAAAAAATGCGTGAAAAATTATGTACTATGAAGCGTAGCTGCGGTTCGAACAGGAGACCTAAAGTGATGACAGGTATAGGTCGCACGCACCCAACTAGTGGTACTAGACGTACGAGTACTCAGTACTCCTATTCTATCAACACGAGTCCCATCTAACAACAGCGTCCGTGCTACAGCTAGCTCTTCTCCCTTGTTTCTCTCTTCTAATTCTAACTCAGCCGACGCGCAGTGGGCGGGGTGGGGATTTACCGATAGTCGGTTTGCTCAACTGCAGCCCCACCTGACAGTGAAAATGCTAAGACAACAAGCGTTCCCTAGCATGAGCGGCGTGCCCGACAGACCGTGTGGGGGTGCGACGCGAACGCGACAGTCTTTACCTTTTTAACTTGTAGATAGAAAAAGCCAAGCCAATGCGCGCTGAGCGGCGGGCCAGAACGATAGTGTGGGGTGCGACGCGAATGGCACAGGCGTGCTGTACTTGTTCCACTTTCTCGTTTTGAACTCATGAGATGTAGTAACGCTCAATTTTGAATACTCCGTATATAATTTTGGTTGTCGCGCCAATATATATACTGGGTCTCGTACTTACTCCCTTCGTCCGGTGAAAAGTGTACATATAGAAATTTTAGGACAAATTATGGAGTGGAGTAAAAAATGCATTGGAAAGATGCAAGCCACCATCAATTACAAAAGGGACTAATAAACCAGGACGTAGGTAGTAAACCAGGACGAATACAGTGATACTACATATAATTAACACCAAATAAGAGCAAGGGATCACACATGTCATTTACGACTGGAATAAAAATGCCATACACTAACACATTAAGGCCACGAGGCGATGCAGTGCTGGTTACACGAGGCAAGAAGAAAGGTGCATCCATCGACGACCTCCTCCTCCTCGACTCAGGGCGCCGGCCCACCGAACGGCGGCTAAGTAGCAGCGGCTTTCGTGGCCAGTCAACGTGCTTTCGAACAGTGGCGTCCAAAGATTCCAGCCAGTGGAAGAAGGCCAACGTATTTCTGTCCTCGCTGGCTTTGTAGTGGCCTATGTAGATGATTTCCTCGTAGACGTGGATGTGCAGGTCGACGGTTTCTTGCATGGCGAGGTGCTGCGCGGCGAGCGCGGCCTCGAGGTGCACATTCTTCGTCGCGACCTCCGGTAGCTGCAGGGCCACCAGTGCTTCAAAGAGTTTGTCACCTTGGAGGCCGATGAGGGTGGCAGGTAATGAGGAGCCTGGGCGCGCGGGCTGGAAGAGTACGACAAGGTCGTCCGCGCGCTTCTTGATGGCGGTGAACTTGCGGATGGAGCCGACCATCATCTCGCACATGCGAGAGGCGAAGCCGGCGTCGACGAGGGCTATAACGCCGGCGGTCACCAGCACCGTCTGGAAACGCTGCGTGGTGCGGGGCCGCAGGCCGACGTCTTGGACGATCTGGCACAACCGACTGCCGGTCGCGTCCATCAATGCCATGGGTGCTTGTGGCTTCTGGTCACTTGGTCTTGGTCTTGGATTGGAGTGAGCAGTGTTGCGCAGAGACTAGGAGTAGATGGATTGGAGTGGTGGGGCGCCTTTATATGAGAGTCCAAACTGCGTTGCATTCACATCGTGCTGGCTCCATTATGCTTCTCCAATTACTTACCTCTGCATGCTAATTGAATGAGGAGGCATTATTGACCGTTCAATGTTTCGGGAACCGCTACCCTCTCCCTCGTTGGCATTCAAGCCATATCAACGTAAATGCGTGTCAAAAAGATACTAGTCAGTAGTAGTACTCAATATTGTGCACCGCGACCAAGGTGGAGAGGAAAACGAGAGAACTTAATATTTATTTATGGTGTAGATTTGCTCATTTTGCTCCGTATGTAGTACTCATTTACGGTGTAGTCACTTGTTGAAATCTCTAGAAAGACAAATATTTAGGAACAGAGGGAGTACTCCCTCCTTTCCGGTTTACAGGGCTCGTCTCAAAAAATTTGTTTTTCCGTTTTATAATCTCAATTCTACTACTTACCATCATATGTTCAGATTTCAAGGTGTATTAAATCACTGCATGCAAGGATGAAGAAAAAACTCATCAATGCATGTAGAAGTTCTTGGTCATGCATGCATGCGGTGTAATTAATGCATCGGTATACATAATTTTTTAAGAAAAACACGAGTAGTAAGTAAGTACTTTTGCAAACTACGAAATTAATTCCACCATTCATCATCTACCTTGGTTGAAGAGATTTTCAAATTAAGCCCTATAACCGGAAAGGAGGGAGCATGCAATGAACTAACCACTGCATGCCGTGCTAGGTACTACGTCCCACGTCTCTCATTGGTTGATTCCTATTCATGTCTAGAAACAAGAAACGTGGTCGGGTTTGTTTTGGGATTATTTGATTTTCGTAAGATGACTATAACTAGCAATCGCCACAATAACCGAAAGATCTGCATCCAACGGTGGCACCTATTGGACGCAAACAACAATAGAAAAGAATTGCCACAAAACTGCCGCACCACGCCCCACCCCTACACGACTGCCATGCGAGCGTTCGCAACTGCCATGTTCGGGTTGCGCTTGGCTCTTCGCCTCTTCGAGAAGTCGAACAATGATGTTACTACTTCAACAGTATCGTATCAATTGCTGCATGTCCGTCCACCTCGTGCGGGAGGGATAGCTTGTTGTAGTAAGCAAAAGCCTCTCCTCGTCTGCGAGCCACCGCGCGCATGGGCGAGGGAAAGGGCGTACTAGTAGTAATCAAGCTTCTCCTCATTGTACGAGTTGACGCGACACATCATAGCACTAGCCCCACATGCTTGCCTCTAAACTTGGCTAAAAGACCCGCAGTGTACAATATATTTGCTGCAACCTCTAACATTTACCCCACCACAAATTAAAATATATATTCCTCTCTTGACCAGATCAGCATGCAAACTACAATCACCAGAATGACAGGTAGGGCCAGAAGATTATTTTAATAAAAAATGCTTCGAGACGGCCTCATAGCACGGAGCCAACTCCAACGATTATGTGGAGAGTATCATATTACTAGTATCATGCATACGATACTAGTGTATGATACTACCTCCATAGTGCATAGTATCATAGAGTAATATCATAGATGATCATATTTATTGCCAAACATGATACGATACTCTAACCCTCTCTCTCTTCTTTAATTATATGCCACATAAGCATGTTTGCTAGTCCCAAGTGCATGATACCGGTTATGTTACCCCCACTACACTAAAAAAAAGACACATCCGTGACATTTTGGGCCGAACGAAATTTTTTTCTGTCATACTTATGACACTTCTATGACGATAATTGTGACAAAACCCGGTATCATCATAGATGTTGTGGGCTCCTACTTCTATGACAAAAAATCATGACAGAAAATGGGCTTTTCATCCTGGGTGGGCCGGAGACATAGCTGCATGACATTCTTTGGGCCGTCCATGACGGAAAAAGTCATGGTAGAAGCGAGGGCGAGATTTTTTTTGGGGAGTTCCCGGTTACGGTGGGTGGTCGGGGCCGAGCGATGCACTGTGGTTTGCGCGTTTCTCTCGTGTACGCGCGTGTGTGCGACGCGTTGGCTAACTGAACCCGAGCGATCGCATGTTACTAAACCCGAGTGATCGATCCCTTGGCTGTTAACTGAACCCGAGCGATTCATTCGCTGCTGACTGAACTCGAGCGATTCCTTCGCTGTTGCTGCTAACTGAACCGAGCGATCGATCACTGCTGCTGCTTACTGAAGCCGATCGAGCCCCCGTGCGAGATGTAGCCAGCCGGTGTTGGGTTGCCTCTCGATGAACAGTGACCATTGCTACCGTGGACGCGGTACGTAGAATGAGTCAAGACGTGGTGAGTCGAGCTAGTTGGTTGGCTGTGGATGAACAGTTCCCGGTGGGGGTTGGATGAACATGACCCCGTGGTAGTAGGCCGTTGCCGGTGGATGAACAAGACCCCGAGGAGGCTACCGCACCCCAGATGTTTGAGGGTGGATGAACAGGAGCCTGTGGAGGCTCTATGAACAGTAGCCGGTGGAGGCTGGATGAACAGTAGCTGTTGGAGGCAGGAGGAGGCCGACGGTGAATGAACAGTAGCCCGTGGAGGCTGGAGCGATGTAGTAGACGGTGGATGAACAGGACCCCGTTTCATCGTAGGCGCTCCAACAGAAGTCCATTTCCTCCGTTTTGCGGTACGCCACACCCCTCCCAATCAACAGGACCCCGTTTCAACCGTAGGCACTCAAACAGAAGTCCGTTTCCTCCGTTTTGCGGTACGCCAGACCCTTCCCGATGAACAGGACCCTGTATCGACCGTACGCAGTTGAACAGAAGGCCGTTTCCTCTGTTCTGCGGTATGCCAGACATCGTTTCAGTTGTTTCGTCCAAGCCGGTTGGCTCCCGATGAACACGACGTATTCCGACCCAGTCGGTTGCCTCCCGATGAACACGATGCTGTTTCCTCCGTTGCGACCCAGCCGGTTGGCTGCCGATGAACATGACGACGTCGTTGTACGCGTTTGAGACCATGCCTGTATGTACGTACGTAGCCGTATTTCTTTCTTGCAGTGTGGTTGTACGTACGTGTACACGATATAGACGGGACTGCGTGACATGCTATGTCCGCGCCTCTACTACGATATGTGCCGCTCCTTACTCGGCCACAGTTCATCACTGCAGAGAGACCGATCCACCAGTATGTACGTACATGTTCATGACCAGACAGACAACGCTACGTACGCTTCGACCGGGTGGGTCCCAGCTATCAGGGAGGATGAGGACGCACTTCCTTGCGTGCGAAGATATAGCTGGTGGGTCCCAGCTATCAGGGGAAAGAATCATTTTTTGCCCGTAATAAGGACGCATTCCTTGCGTGCGAAGATGAAGCTGGTGGGTCCCAGCTGTCAGGGGGAGAAAACATTATTTTTCAGGGTAAAAAGGATGTAGTTGCATGCATGCGTCCATGGGCCTGGTGCGTCCCCACTGTCGGCCTCTCCACGTACAGTCATCTTCCGATGACTCTTGTTTGTTGACCACCTTGACCACACCATGCAGAGCGCACCAAGGCCGGTGGACAACGGCGAGGCCCCAGACTGGAACGCTCCGGAGATGGGGAAGATGTGTCAGTGGAGTCGCAGACGGAGAGGAGTGGAAAACTTGACTGGTTCGGGTGCGGGGTGGGCGTACACTCGGCAGAGAATAACAGGAGGTGCGGAGGAGTGGAGGGATGGCCTGGCCGTCGGTGGGTAGCATTTCGCTGTGAGGCGCACAAAACAGCGCCGCTGGACGCCGAAGGCTGGAGCAGGCGGTCCCGGCAGCGCTGGGGGAAGAAGACGAGAGATTGAAGAAGAATGCGGGCCGTTGGATGTAAATCCAACACCTTGCTTAGGCTTCGACCTTTGTATTTTTATTTTTTGCGAAAGTGCTTAGGCTTCGACCTACTGGCCCACATGTCAGCCAGTCCATTTGGTTTTTTAGTCCATTTGGTGGGCTAGATGAAACAATGATGTAGCGTCTATGCAGCCCATTTATATATTATGTTAGAATTTAAAGCCCATTTGCATTTTTCTCGAAATCCACGGACTTGCTGGGCTGGGTGAAAATATCATGTTGGGCTGGACGGAGAAATGTTATAAAAACATAAACACATGATTGCACGTCTATTACTGCATTGGTCAGTAAAACTTTGCAAGCTTATGTACGCAATCACCAGGAGTTAACTTGCCAAGTTATATATAAACAATTATTATTATTATTTTGTAAGAACTTTCAATTTACAAAATAAAATATCATTTTAATTTGATGAGTTAATAGGACATGGGGTATTATTATTTTTTAGGCTAGACATGGGACAGTTGAGTTGGTTCAAGGGAAAAGTACTGGGAGAAAACTCAGATTACATCGAAAAAGAAAGTGGGAGAAAATTCAGATATAGGATTATTAAAAATGAAAAATAAAGGAAGTGGGAAGGTCTATACAATGGTTGGACGAACGACAGGTTTAACAGAACCTTATGTTGTTTCTATTATGTATATGTAATAAAATAAGATATAAATATAAATATATATACTATTATAGAAGCGAAAACATAGGTTCAGTTTTGCATTCTTATAGAAAAATAGAACTAAGCTATGCGTCGTCTAAAAAAACAAATATAACTTGGGTTGCTGATGTTATAGACAGGCTAGGCTTGGAGGCCCAGAGGCCGTTTGATACCTGCTGGATCCCAAAAAAAAGTTGAAACCAGCTGGATCAACTATGTCTGCATGTTGTGGGTTGCGCATGTTAAACAACAAAACCTAGGCCATGGACCTGGTGGGCCCGGGACTGTCAGCCTCTTGACGAACAGTCATCTCCCGATTCCTCTCATTTTGTTGACCATGTTGTGAACGACAGACGGCGGCGCCACGGAGAGAGCACCAAGGTGGAGGACGACATCGAGACCTCGGACCGAACGAACCGGAGCTGGGGAAGACGCAGGCGGAGGGGAGTATGAGAGTTGACTTGTTCGGGTGCAGGGTGGGCCGGTGGAGCTGCCGCCGCCGGAGAATGTGTGGGCGTAGAGGGATGGCCTGGCTAGCGCCATAGGCTATGATGGGTCACCAAGGCGTGCGCGGCAGCGCCGCCAACCGCTGTAGGAAGAGGACGAAAGATTGAACAAAATAAAGAAATACAAATGGATAGGTGGTTGGTCCCAGATGTCTGTGTACGAGACCTGCTGGGTCCACCTGAGAAGGGGAGTATGTTGGGAAGAAGGAGATTCAAAGCACGGCAGCCCAGTGAACTAGTTACATACATAAGCAAATAGCCACTAAAAAAAAGCAAACAGGTTAATGGGTTCTTAGACGAAATATTTCGGACAAAACAGATAATTACGACGCATAGACTAAGGCATGAAACACTCAGATGATAAAGGTGCTTAAACAGATAAAGTACATCATCTAGACCTTCCTGGCATGCTTGATCATGACGCTGCGGCTGTCTGTGTACTTGTCGGTTATGGGAAGCAGACACACCCTCATGTCCAAGATCCGCCTGTACATGTCGTAGCATGCGTATGTGTCCTTGGCCGCGTAGGTTATGTAGGCTAGATTCAGAGGTACCTCCCACGTGTTCAGGTCCTTGGTATCGTTGTCTTCTTTCATGTTGGTGTAGCAGGGGTGGATGATGGTCGCGGTGAGGTCAACCACGGAGTCCTTCTCCTGCCCGTTGCCGATGATCTTGTATTGCTTCTGGATGTCGATAAGCTTGTTGCACCAGATGGCCGAATCATCGCGTTCTTCCTTCTCTCCACCGTAGCGAAGGTGCAGTCGGTGCTGCCGATGAAACGGGCGAATGCTCCAGAACCTCTGATGGCCCTATAGCAGTGGTAGACAAGAACCTCGTCCTGCACGCATACCTAGGCGACAGCGATCCGCTGGTCCCTGTCAGGAGATGAATGGATGTGCACAAGGTCTAGTCCTGCGACCTTGTGCTTTCTCCTCCTGTAGGTACTGCTTGAACTTGGCGAGGCAGAGCTTCACCGAGTCCGGATGTGTACATCACATTCAACTTGGTGCTGCCATGGGTCTGAACGGCGAACTCAAAGGTGAACTCCTTGCTGAAGCCCATATCCAGCAGGCTCACCCCTCGGATCAACATTGGAGTCTCTTCAAGTGAACGAGTGGCTAGGCGGCGGCAACAGTTCGTTTTTCAGCTCTTGGGGAACTGGATTCAACAGTAAACTGAGTGTGTACATGCGACAATAGTTACTACCCCTCCCTCGCCCGCTGCACGCCCGGCAGAACATGCACCCTCGGCGCATTCAAACGCCTCCATTAAGAAACCTATTCCGGCCACACGTCGGTTCATGAGCGGGTCTATATTGGTACTGTAATAACAAGTGTTAGTGGTCACTTTACTTAAATTTAATTAGCTTTAATTAAAATTTATTCTTAAAACAAGCAAATCATTGGCTCGTTCTATCAGTGCCACAGGATCAACATGCACACCAATTAGAATTATTATTCTCAGGACGCACACGATCAGCACATTTGCCGCACTTTCACACAGACAATACTACCAAGTTTGAATAGCTTGTTATGGTTGCTGTCCTCTGCATCATCATGCCGTATTTCCCAGCTTGCAAGATTCAGAACGAACAAATAAGATTCAAATAATAAGTACAACAAAGATGCCTACACATCTCATTGATTCCCAGCTTGCAAGATTCAGAACCAATCCATTAGAGCCTTTTGATAAAGTGAATATCGGGATTAAATCCATCTTGGCTAGCCGTGTCATACAACCCTAGAACTTGGCGAATGCTCTTGACCATCACAACATCTGTAGTTGAGTATTCCTGTTTGCATAGATAAGAAAGAGCATGATTACTATAATAGTGGCACTAGTTGAAGCAAACTTTATTCCAAAACGAGAAAAGATTGCGATAGAATAGCTTTATTTAAAAAATACAACGTTAGCACAGTATGACAAAGCACAATCATGTTGATAAAGGACAGTACTGACCTGTGTGATATGACTTTGGGAGATCAAGTTATTCTTCATGTCCCCATATCTTGCCATGAAAGCAATTCATTGACATTCATTAACAATTCAGTGTGGCAGTAGAAGGACGAGCGTCGACTCATTTCAATCACTTTTTTTGTGCAGTTCAACTAAAATTATGGCGCCCGCCAGTTAGAGAGGGGGCCCGCGCCACCTCAACAGTAGGCCTGATGGACTCAACTGGTTCAGTGCAGCTATGTGATTGATGCAGTGCACATGGACTTGAAAGTGCAACTAGTTGCCGGGTGATTTTGGTAATTCATAACAACATATAGCTCATTGAACTAATATCCATTCAAGTTAAATATTTCAGAAAGTTCAATGATTGGCATGGCATGGACTAGAGATGTGGACCCCTCAAAATGCTAAGGACTAAGATTGGCAAAAGCTCAAGACTCTTCATTTTCATTTTAGTGATCCAAGATCACATTGAGTCCATAGGAAAGCCAATACTATTAAAAGGGGATGAGGTGTTGCTTAATGGTCTACTTGCTCAAAGTGCTTGGTGATATTGCTCCAAAAACCCTCAACCACTTTCTCATTTCCACATTTGTCCAAAACCCAAAGTCAAACTCGGCCCCACCGATTTGATCTATCCGGCGCCACCGAGTTCAGTTGACATAGCCACTGCCAGAAACCCTAGACAATTCGGTCACACCGATACGGATCTCGGTCTCACCGAGATGGCCTTGCAAACTCTCTGTTGCCTATTGTAATTATTTCGTTCTCACCGAAATGTGCAATCAGTCCCACCGAGTTTGCTTGACCAACTCTCTGTTTGCTCATTGCTAAAATCGGTCTCACCGAGTTCATGCAATCGGTCTCACCGAGATGAGGTTTGCCCTAATCCCTAGCACATCGGTCCCACCGAGTTGATCCAGTCGGTCCCACCAAGATTCCTGACGTTCACATTTTGAACTAAATCGGTCTCACCGAGTTCCTCTATTCGGTCTGACCGAGTTGGGTCAAATGTGTGTAACGGTTGGATTTTGTGTGGAGGCAATATATACCCCTCCACCCCCTTCTCCATTTGTGAGAGAGCCATCAGAACGTGCCTACACTTCCACTACACATTTTCTGAGAGAGAACCACCTACTCATGTGTTGATACCAAGACATTCCAATCCAACCACAAGAATCTTGATCTCTAGCCTTCCCCAAGTTGCTTTCCACTCAAATCATCTTTCCACCATAGCCAAATCTGTGAGAGAGAGTTGAGTGTTGGGGAGACTATCATTTGAAGCACAAGAGCAAGGAGTTCATCATCAACACACCATCTATTACCTTTTGGAGAGTGGTGTCTCCTAGATTGGTTAGGTGTCGCTTGGGAGCCTCCGACAAGATTGTGGAGTTGAACCAAGAAGTTTGTAAGGGCAAGGAGATCGCCTACTTCGTGAAGATCTACCCGAGTGAGGCAAGTCCTTCGTGGGCGATGGCCATGGTGGGATAGACAAGGTTGCTTCTTCGTGGACCCTTAGTGGGTGTAGCCCTCCGTGGACTCGCGCAACCGTTACCCTTCCTGGGTTGAAGTCTCCATCAACGTGGATGTACGATAGCACCACCTATCGGAACCACGCCAAAAATCTTCGTGTCTACATTGGGTTTGCCTTCTCCAAACCCTTCCCTTTACCTTCATATGCAATGTTTTACTTTCCGCTGCTACACTCTTAGAATTGCATGTGTAGGTTGATTGCTTGACTTGTGCTAAGTTGCTAAAATCTGCCAACACTTAAAATTGGGAAAAGGTTAGATTTTTATTTGGTCAAGTAGTCTAATCACCCCCCCCCCTCTAGACCTACTTTTGATCCTACAAGTGGTATCAGAGCTTTGGTCTCCATTTGCCTTGATTTCCATAGCTTTGGTGATCATAGCCTTGGTTTCACAACCTAGGAGAGTATGGCGTCTAGCGAGGGAAATTACCACCGTAGAGGTCCTTACTTTGATGGTACTAATTTTGCTAGTTGGAAGCATAAGATGAAAATGCATATTCTTGGTCATAACCCCGCCGTTTGGGCTATTGTGCGTATTACCTTGCAAGGTGAATACTTCGAGGATGGACGAGAACCAGATCGTGAAGCGACCGTGGAAGAATTGAAGATGTTGCAATACAATGCTCAAGCTTGCGATATTCTCTTCAATGGATTGTGCCCCAAAGAATTCAACAAAATCAGCCATCTTGAGATTGCAAAGGAAATTTGGGATACTTTGGTTGATATGCATGAAGGTACCGAGTCCGTCAAGGAATCCAAATTGGATGTGCTTCAAAGTCAACTTGACAAGTTCAAAATGAAGGATGGTGAAGGAGTCGCTGAAATGTACTCTAGGCTTGCTCTCATCACAAATGAGATTGCCGGCTTAGGAAGCGAAGAGATGACCGACAGATTCATCATCAAGAAGATCCTAAGAGCCTTGGATGGAAAATATGATACCGTGTGCACCTTGATCCAAATGATGCCCAATTACAAAGATCTCAAGCCAACGAAAGTTATTGGTAGAATTGTTGCTCATGAGATGTCACTCAAGGATAAGGAAGAGCTCCACAACAAGTCAAGTGGTGCTTACAAAGCTTCATGTGATACTCCTACAACATCAAGTGAGAAACAAGTCTTCAATGAAGAATGGAGCTTAATGGTGAAGAACTTCAACAAATTCTACAAGAGTAGAAGCAAAGAGAGAAATTCCAAGTCAAGGTCCTACTATGACAAAAGATCTTCTAGTCGTGATCACAATTTCTACAGTTGTGGAAGACCCGGACACTACTCCAATGAGTGTACGGCTCCCTACAAGAGAAGAGAAGACTCACCTAAGAGAAGAAGTAAAAGAGATGAATCACCACCAAGAGAGAGAAGGAGTAGAGATGGTCGTTATGAACGAAGACCCTCTCGTAGAAGCAAGGATTCGGAAAGTAAGGACAAGTCATCAAAGAGCTACACAAGACGAAGACATCAAGCTCACGCTGGTGAATGGGTATCCGGTTCCGACTCCAACCACTACTCCGAGAGAAGTTATCACTCCGACTCCGAATATACTCAAGATGAAGGTGTTGCCGGTCTTGCACTTGTGTCATCCAACTCCTATGACATATTTGACTCACCAAATGAAGGAATTGGAAGATGCTTCATGGCTAAAGGCCCCAAGGTATCACACCCCGAGTATGTTGATTTCAATAGTGATGAAGATGATTTGCTAGGTGATGATGATTTACTTGTTGACAACACTAGTGATGAAAACTATGATGAAATTGCTATTAATCATGCTAATCAAGATGAAACGAATGACAATGATAAGAAGGAGATTGAGCGTCTAACTAAAGAACTAACCACTCTTAAGTTGGCTCATGAAACTACTTTAGAGGATCATCGAGAGCTTTTAAAGACTCATGAGAAGCTACGCTTTGAGAAACTCAATTTAGAGCAAGAGCATGGGTTCTTAAAAGCAATCAATGATGATCTTCGAAAGAAAAGTTCTTCTTACATTGCCAAGCGTTTACTCTTGTCTACTTATATGCCACAAGTAAAATCTAGCAACAAGAGCAAGAAAGATTCTTCTTCTAGTAGTAACAATAACAATGTAAATCCAATATTGTTGCTTCTAGAAGTTCTCTTGATTCCACTAATGATTCTCTTAGCCAAGTTACACTTGAGCAAGAAAATAGCTTATTGAAGGGAATTATAGAGAAAGGTGTTTACAAGAGCCTTGCCGGAAGTAAGCAATTTGAGGAAATTGTACACAAGCAAGGAAGGTACCGGAAGAATCAAGGTGTTGGTTTTGAACGAAAGTTCAATGCCAATGGAGTTGAGTGGGAAGAAGATCAATACCCCAAGACAAAGTTTGTTCCTCAACAAGAGAAGTATGACCCCACTTCTTTCAAGGGAACACAAGCTCAAGATGATCTACCACCACAAGACCACAAGCTAAAAGGCAAGGACAAGCTTCAAGAAGAGATCGATGCATTTGAAGAAGCTCCTAAGGCCTTGGTCAAGTGGGTTCCCAAGACTACATCAAGTTCTACTTCATCAAGTACGACTACAACTCCAAGGATTCCCATCAAGTTGATGTGGGTCCCAAAGAAGAAGAACTAGAGAGTTCTTGAGGGTGACTCCTCCAACATACTTCACTCATATTCATTTTGGCAAGGACAAGTGCAATCAACTTCCATATCTTGCACTAGTTCAATGAGTCACTAACCCTCTTGTTGGTAAGACAAGGGAAAAGGTAACCTAATGCTTTCATGGACATCATCACATGTGTATTTCACTCTATGTCTATGGATATCCTTGTGTGTTCCTTGTGGGACTAACCCATGTAGGTATTGAAAGTGCAACTCACTCCAATGGATTGCTCCAAATGATCTACATCAACATTGAGCATCCACATCTTCAACACCTACATGAAGTCATCATCGACAAAACCCAAGGTTAGTTCATCCCTCTAAGGGGGGATATCACAACTAGGGGGAGCTTTGCTCTAAGAATTGAGCCAAAGCAACTCTAATGGTGTGAACACAACAATGCTTTATGTAAAAGTGGTAACCCCACTTGTGCTTAAACGATGAGTATGACCTATGATCAAATGTTCTCATTTGACTCCTAAGTCAATATACTCATATATAGATGACCCAGTCATCACAAATCGCTTGATAGATGCTAGAGTGTTTGTGCATGCTTTGCCACATGTTTTATTTGCTATCTCATTGTGTGAGCATGTTGGTTGCATAATTTTCTCCATTCGAGGACATCCATTTGTTGTTTTGATTGTTTGGTTTTTCTTTTTGCCAAATGGATGGACAAGAATGCTTAAGAACTCCCTCTAGCTATCTATGTTTTTCCCATCTCAAACTCTATTCATGCTACGTCACAAAGTTTGAACAAGTCGAATTCGGACACTCCGGGTGAGGAGCACTCAGAGCCACCGATCCGTCAAGGGCTTAACTTCCAAAACCTCTTAATGCATCTCGGTCAGACCAACTCACTCCTGCTTGGTCTCACCGAATTCATTAAGTTGATCTAGGTTTTCATCTCGGTGCAACCGATTTGAACAATTCGGTCACACCGAGTTGCAGCAACTGCTAGCAGTTTTGCATCTCGGTGCCACTAAGTCGTTCCACTCGGTCACACCAATAGTGACTGGGTATATATACAGCGGGTTGAAAATTTGGAAATTTCTCCAAACACTCAACCGCGCCTCCTAGCTCTACCGCCCTCTTGGTCTCTGGATCGTCGCCTTCGTCACCAGAACCCCCTCCCCCGCTGGTCTCCGCCACCGTCAACGGGATTCTCACTGCCGTTGCCGCCGTAGCAAGTTCGTCGCCAAGTTAGAGTACGGACTTGACCTCTTTGTGCGCTCCATTATTCCGATTCTTGCACAAAGACCTTTGCCATTGTTCTTCCCACGTATGAGATCAATCTATCCACCAAAAGAATCCACTAGAATAGATTTGATGCAAAAACTTAGGGTTAGGTTTCCGCCAAACTCATCTTGGACCGACCGATCTGAGGATCTCGGTCTCACTGATTTGGCCCTGGCCATTGGACAAGTACAACTCGGTCTGACCGAAGTGTACTAATCGGTGCGACTGAAATCACTTACTCTGTGAAACCCTAGCATCTCGGAGTCACCGAACTGCATTCCGGTCTGACCAAAACTGTGTGTTTAGACTCTGTTCATGCTTCGGTGTCACCGAGTTTGTCAAATCGGTAGCTCCGAAATGCTTTCTGCAGAAAACTAAAATTAAATTTTTGCCTCAATATTTTTGCAAAATAGCTGTACTTTGTGATGCTCATCCACTCTATCTATACCCAACTATTCATAGGGTCAGATTCAGCTATGTCTGAGGGCAGTGACAACCAGAACAAGTCAGAAGAGCAGCTCAACCTTGGTGAGGGCACTAGTCCCTCCAACAACAGTTATGATGAGGGAAGCAGAAGCACTCCCAGCAACTTGCCAAAGGCAGCAACAAGGACAAGGAAGAAGAGAACCTCAGAATCTGAGGATGAGGATTTTGTCATTGAGGAGGAGGTGACCTCCAAGAAGAAGGTACTAAAAAAGGAGTATGCTGCTACTGCTGCCACCAAGCCTGGAATGCAGAAGAAGGCTCCTGCTAAGAGGAATCCTATGTCAAAAGCCAGAGCCTCAAATCAAGAGCAAGCACAGCCAGCAAGTGGTGCTGGAAAGGAGAAGAAAGAAAGGAAAAGAGGAAGATGGTGCAAACTTGTAGATCCTATGGCTGAGTTTGAAAAGCATTCTTCAGATGATGATGAGGAGGAAGAGCCTGTTGCACCTCCTGCAAAGACTCAAAAGCTAATGGGGGATGCCATAAGGACTGGGGCTGCTCCATCTAAGCCCAAGTCTGCCCCCAAGCCTCCAACTCAAGCTGAAGCTCCAAAACCTTCTGCACCAAAGAGATCCACCAGGAACATACCTGCTGCTGAGAAGAATAAGGCCCCAGTGCCTGAGGCTCAAGAAGATGAAGAGCAACAAGTGCTTAGAAACTGAAGCCCAAGATTCCAGATCATAGTGATGATCATCCTGTGGCAGAAAACATAAAGGAAAGGAAGGATGCAGGTCTGAGACTCTGGAGATAGACTGATCCCTATGCCACCAGAAGGAGAACTGCTATAGACTATCGTTTCCACACCAAGGAACAACAGGATTTCTATGATACAGTCTTGTTGGACAAGAAGCCCATTGTGTGTGACATGAGATGTGTTGACTGGAAGTATATTGATGACAATGATGACTACTTCCTAGGTGTGCATGAGAGCTTCAGGATGAATGAAGTGGACAAGTTTGTTGGTCAGAAGTTGACCAAGTGGAACGATGAGATGATCATGCAATTCTATTCCACTGCTCACGTCTACCCAGATGGAAAGATTGTCTGGATGACTGAAGGTACAAGATATCAATCTACAATCTCTGAATGGGCCAAGTTGATCAATGCCCCCAAGGAAGAGGAAAATGACACTGATGTATATGCCAAGCCTAGGAAGGATCACAACTCCATGGCCAACATGTACATGGAGATTCCTGATAGTGCCCTTGAGACACACAAGCTTGGATCCATCTACTTCCTGCTTGCTGGCCTGACCACCATCAACACCATCTTGAGGCACACTCTTTTGCCCAAGTCAGGAGATCATAGGATGATCCGTGGTCACTCCATCAACTTGCTCCACATGTTTGATGTACCTCAAAAGTTCAAGGTGATGAGCTTAATTGTTGAAACAGTGAAGAGAACTGCAGTTGATCAGAAGAGATCATGTGGATATGCCCCTCACATACAGATGTTGATCAATTCCAAGATGGGAACTGGGACATATCTTCTGGACAAAGAGCATCTTCCCCTGAGGCTAGAATTTGAGGACAACAAGGTTGTCATGGATGCATCACATCCTACTTCAGTTGAAGCCCAGGAGAAGAGAGAGAGAGAGAGAGAGCAAAAGCTACAAAAGCAGCAAAGACAGCCAGTGCACCAGATGCTTCTACTGTGATGCTCAAGATCAAGCAGGATCAACTCAGTTATCTGCTTGAGGCTACTGTGAGAATTGAGAAGGGCTTGGCCACCCTGACTCAAAATCAAGAAAGTCTCGAGAGGATCATTGAGACTAAATTTCATTATCTAGATGTGAAGGTCACAGAGATACAGACAACTGTGGAGAAGCTCTTGGAAAAAGTTGAGGACAGGAATGACAGACCTACCACAGATACTTTTCAGAGAGTGCCAAGGGCACAAAGGTCTTCAGCAATGCCAGTTGTCAGTGACACCAGGACTTCTATTTCAGCACCTGCAGCAACTGCCACGATTGCACCTCCAGTTTCAACTCCTCCAGCTCCACAGACCTCAGCCGAAGCATTTGTAGATGGACTCCTCTCCATGCCATCTACGCACACCAGAGCAACCAGCCAGAAGACCCCTTCAGAAGCTCCCGGAGATCGTGCCTAGAGTGCCGCATAACACTATGCATTTTCAAGCTTTTTGGTAACTTGTTGCCAAAGGGGGAGAAAGTGTATAGATCATTAGGCTTTGAGAGAGAGAGTGTTTTGCCTTTTGTTGGTTTTATTTACCTCTCTTGCTACTTTGATCATTTGCTTGTTTGATTCCTATGCTACTATGTGTGTTATGCTCGTGAGATTCTTATTGATCATTTGCTTGTTTGATTCCTATGCTACTATGTGTGTTATGCTCGTGAGATTCTTATGTGATCATGTGTTTGATCATACTATGCCTTAATGTGTGCTTGCATGATGATATCTATGATATTTGTGTATGATCAATCATGTTTACCCTTGGTGATGAGTGCATGTTGTTTAACTCTTATCATTTTGAGCGCTCCACCAAGATGTATGTGACATGGAAGAGTGACCCATGATCCTACTCAATTGTGCATTTGCATTCAAACGCAAAATTTAAATAATGCACAAATTTAGGGGGAGCTCTTGCTTATCACATACTTCTCAAAGCGACGATGTATTTCATTCATATTATCATTTGTCGAAGCTTTGATCTATATGTTGTCATCAATTACCAAAAATGGGGAGACTGAAAGTGCAACTAATCCCCGGGTGGTTTTGGTAATTCATAACAACATATAGCTCATTGAACTAATATCCATTCAAGTTAAATATTTCGGAAAGTTCAATGATTGGCATGGCATGGACTAGAGATGTGGACCCCTCAAAATGCTAAGGACAAAGATAGGAAAAAGCTCAAGACTCTTCATTTTCATTTTAGTGATCCAAGATCACATTAAGTCCATAGGAAAGCCAATACTATTAAAAGGGGATGAGGTGTTGCTTAATGGTCTACTTGATCAAAGTGCTTGGTGATATTGCCCCAAAAACCCTCAGCCACTTTCTCATTTCCACATTTGTCCAAAACCCAAAGTCAAACTCGGCCCCACCGATTTGATCTATCCGGCGCCACCGAGTTCAATTGACATAGCGACTGCCAGAAACCCTAGACAATTCGGTCACACCAATACGGATCTCGGTCTCACCGAGATGGCCTTGCAAACTCTCTGTTGCCTATTGTAATTATTTTGGTCTCACCGAAATGTGCAATCGGTCCCACCGAGTTTGCTTGACCAACTCTCTGTTTGCTCATTGCTAAAATCGGTCTCACCGACTTCATGCAATCGGTCTCACCGAGATGAGGTTTGCCCTAAGCCCTAGCACATCGGTCCCACCGAGTTGATCCAGTCGGTCCCACCAAGATTCCTAACGTTCACATTTTGAACTAAATCGGTCTCACCGAGTTCCTCTATTCGGTCTGACCGAGTTGGGTCAAATGTGTGTAACGGTTGGATTTTGTGTGGAGACTATATATACCCCTCCACCCCCTTCTCCATTTGTGAGAAAGCCATCAGAACGTGCCTACACTTCCACTACACATTTTCTGGGAGAGAACCACCTACTCATGTGTTGAGACCAAGACATTCCAATCCAACCACAGGAATCTTGATCTCTAGCCTTCCCCAAGTTGCTTTCCACTCAAATCATCTTTCCACCATAGCCAAATCTGTGAGAGAGAGTTGAGTGTTGGGGAGACTATCATTTTAAGCACAAGAGCAAGGAGTTCATCATCAACACACCGTCTATTACCTTTTGGAGAGTGGTGTCTCCTAGATTGGTTAGGTGTCACTTGGGAGCCTCCGACAAGATTGTGGAGTTGAACCAAGAAGTTTGTAAGGGCAAGGAGATCACCTACTTCGTGAAGATCTACCCGAGTGAGGCAAGTCCTTCATGGGCGATGGCCATGGTGGGATAGATAAGGTTGCTTCTTCGTGGACCCTTCGTGGGTGGAGCCCTCCATGGACTCCCGCAGTCGTTACCCTTCATGGGTTGAAGTCTCCATCAACGTGGATGTATGATAGCACCACCTATCGGAACCACGCCAAAAATCTCCGTGTCTACATTGCGTTTGCCTTCTCCAAACCCTTCCCTTTACCTTCATATGCAATGTTTTACTTTCCGCTACTACACTCTTAGAATTGCATGTGTAGGTTGATTGCTTGACTTGTGCTAAGTTGCTAAAATCTGCCAACACTTAAAATTGGGAAAAGGTTAGATTTTTATTTGGTCAAGTAGTCCAATCACCCCCCCTCTAGACCTACTTTCGTTCCTACAGGACTTCATTCTGCCGGATAGGCCTTCTGCAAATTATCTACATTGGAAATGAAATGGTAGCTAAGACAGTAGCTCTATTTTAAATGTATTATTACTTCATTTTATTAGTGGCAGTAGCAGTGCCAAAACAGTAGCACAAGATCACTAGCTGGATGCAGAGTCAAAATCAACCAAAAAGGAACATACCCGGTCACGGGAACCATAACTGAGAGAGGGGCCCCTACGCCGCCACGATTCCATGAGGTCAACCTGTAGCTCTATGATTCAATTCATGCGACTTTTTCTGCAATTCAACTAAAATGAAGCAAAGATTGCATCATTTAGCTAGCAAGAAGTAGTTGCTCTCATGAGCTGGCAGGTTCTTCTTTAGTAGTTGCACTAAAATTGAACAACATTAAGGTTGGCTGTCCTGCTCATGTAAGGTGCAACTATAATTTGCTTATCCTTTTGTGCAGTTCCACTAAAATAAAGTGCCATTGTGGTGACAGTGACGACTCATCTTTCAAAGGCTAATAAAATGTTGCACGAGATTACCAGCAGAGTTTGACGGAGATTTTGGAAATTCCAATCACCATTTTGTGTAGTTCCACCAAAATTGAGAGACGTTGCCCACGTGACATTTTAGTTGAACTGCACAAGACACTCATTAAAAAAAGTGTTTTGTGTAGTTCACCAAAAGGTCACAATAGCAACGAGGTGAAATGGATATCCCTATCGGCACAAAAAGATAGAAAGAAAACAGTTGCTGGTCAATAACAAGATACGAAACATACGCGAAATGAAAAGAAGCATCTTGATTATGTTCATGGCAATCACGCAAGGACAGTAGAAATTTTAAAACGGCAGCATTGCTTCATGTTACCGGAAGCATTACGATCAACAATGACATTCGTCAAATATGGGATTACTTTAATGGTGGCATTGCTTGTTTACCAGATATAGTAGATCAACAGCAGCTAAAGAGTTGGTTCAAGGGCATGGGACAGTGGGGACACCAGGACACTCAGCAGCGTAAAGAAGCAACTTACTTATCATACTGGGGAAAATAGCAGGAGTACCATTTGTAACATAGTTTAATTGCATCATATTACTGGAGGCATTAGATTAACAATAACACTGGTTAGACATGTCCTTATGGTAACAGTGTGATTGCTTCATTTTACATGCACCCTTACATTAACAACAACAAAAAGTTGGTATAAGGACATGCGACAGTGGACACATCAGCACAATGTACCTACAAGAAGGCATAAAGTGGTGATGCCGAGTTTGTTCATATTCTGTGAGGGCAGCAAATCTAATCCTGGAGACCTTTTACTATGTGAGGGCAGCAAATCTAATCCTGGATATACTCTGTTGACTTGTCCACCAGCCGCCACTTTCTATCCTTTTTCAACCAATAATAGATATGTTCCATATCCAGTTTGTACTGCCTTTTCCCTTTATTTCCCTTTTCAACCAAGAGACCGGTTGGGTATCCAGTCTCTATTACTTTCCCCTGTTATTTCCTCTTTGAATCAAGTCCTAGATTCATGCTATGACTTTCCCCCCTTTCTTCGTTGTTTGAACCAAGTCCAAGATTCGACTGCATGAAGTAGCTTTACCTCTAATAATACTAAAAATTTAGGTGGCTTTGGAAGAGCTGATGGAAGTAGAAAAAGATCCACATGCAGACACGTGGGGAGCTGGGGCAGTAGAGCAAGGCCGCTTTCGAAGGAACTTATACCTGAGGGTCGTCGGGATGTGGCTAGGAGGCTGGCGGCAGGTCGGATCTGCGCACAATACGACAAGGAGGAAGAAGGGTCGGAGGACCTCCCGAGCGGGCGCTGTTTCGGAGAGAACGGCACGGACAGAGGATCAGGACCCACCGGTAGCTCTGGGTTTCCTCCCTCGCCGCCGATGACCGCGTGAACGATGCACCTAGTCCTCTACACACACCGGCCGAAGGGATCCGACCGGATCTGTGACCAGCGGTGAGCAGAGAGAAAATGTCGCTACCGCTGTCTTGTTTAGATCTGGAGAGGATGAGAGAATGAAGAGAGCAACCCTAGTAAAGCAAGCGCTCAGGCCCCTGCCTATATATATAGTGGAGTGATTATCTTTTTCTCTCCACAACAAGCGTTTCAATTTGTGTACGTGGCATTAAAGAAAAGAAACTCTCTATTTAATGTGGCTAACTATACTACTCCTACTTACTAGTAGTAGTATTGTTCACTTGTGCTCCCCGGCCCTCCATTCATTGAACAACCCCATGGGTGAATAAACATACAGTACTATTTATATAGAACGAACAAGCTCGAACTATTTTGGCTTTGAGATATCGATGGTATAGTTTGACCACATTGCATCAATGGACTCAGCACTTTGAAGTAACCTATACATATAAACACATGCACGGTTTATATTCCGAATCGCTAGCTAGAGCTTGAACTGCATTTGTTTACATGTACCACCTTTTTCTTTTGGTTTTCTGCTCCATGGCGCAATTCATCGATACAAAATTATACTGTGAGTAGTTAAAAGTTGAGGGTGGGGCTTTTCCCGGGCAGTACGCACGGCAGTTTTCGCGTAGCCGGTTTGACAGAGAGGCGAGGAGGGTGAGGGAGTAGCGGATTCAACTTACTGCTGGAAAGGTAGGGCTGTGCAATTTGACGGCGCGTTACTGCTGGAAAGACGGGGTCTTGTGATATGACTACTCACTATAGTCATTAATTACTGGCGCTACGACCGGGGTGATGCCCCCTTCCGTTCCCCACTCTAATCTGGTGCATGACACGTCGACCCGGATGCTGGCTCTCCCACATGTCGATGAAGTAATAAGGAGCAAAGAATCATGCGGTATATATAGTGTATATACCAGTACTACTACTCACGTCGGAGGAGTGCGAACCACGGCAGCCCAGTGAACTAGCAGGCGATAGGCCATAGAAAACAATGTGGTGATATGGCCATAAAAAATAATGTGCTACAGTCCAGTCTCTAGCATGTACAGTACTCCTCGTCTCGGTTCATCACCATCATACTTTCCCCATTCCTGTGTTTTCAGTATCCTGCGAATCAAAGAGGCCCTTAGGCTGGTTTAGGTCCGGTCATTTTTTATAAATGTGTTATGTCCAAAATTTAATGAACGTGCTCCGGTTTCTATGAAAATAATCCGGTTTGCATGTAGTAATTTATTTATTTATTTATTCTTCTGCGGGGGGTTTGCATGTAATTCATGAGGTCTGAAATGTAAAGTACGCCGGCATGGTTGCATATGCTCCGAGTCGTGCATGCACTACGACCCAGATGCTCTATGTCCCACATGTCGGCGAAAGGAAGCACGTGGAAATAGCCTAGGAGTACATATAGGAGGATAAATGCGTGAAAAAATATGTACTATGAAGCGTAGCTGCGGTTCGAAAAGGAGACCTAAAGTGATGACAGGTATAGGTCGCACGCACCCAACTAGTGGTACTAGACGTACGACTACTTTTTCCCTAAAAAAAAAGAGGTACGAGTACTCAGTACTCCTATTCTATCAACACGAGTCCCATCTGACAACAGCGTCCGTGTTATAGCTAGCTCTTCTCCCTCGTTTCTCTCTTCTAATTCTAACTCAGCCGACATGCGGTGGGTGGGGTGGGGATTTGCCGATAGTCGGTTTGCTCAACTGCGGCCCCACCTGACAGTGAAAATGCTAAGACAACAAGCGTTCCCTAGCTTGAGCGGCGTGCCAGACAGACCGTGTGGGGGTGTGACGCGAACGGCACAGGCATTCTTTACTTGTTCCACT
Source organism: Thinopyrum elongatum (assembly GCA_011799875.1). Taxonomy (NCBI): domain Eukaryota; kingdom Viridiplantae; phylum Streptophyta; class Magnoliopsida; order Poales; family Poaceae; genus Thinopyrum; species Thinopyrum elongatum. The sequence goes on along the minus strand of CM022302.1, from coordinate 445,127,147 downwards.
TTCTCGTTTTGAACTCGTGACATGTAGTAACGCTCAGTTTTGAATATATAAGTTTGGTTGTCGCGCCAATATATACAGTACTCCCTCCATGTAGGATGGGTCGCTGAAGTCAAAATTTGACACAAAACACGATGGTGACAGACCAGTCTACCTCCGTCCTGGTTTATTGCTCCCCATCGTAATCTGTGCCAAATTTTGACCATAAATTTGAGTAACAAAAGGTTCATGCATGTCACCAAAATTATATCATTGAAAACATGTTCAAATACAGATCAAACGATATAATTTTTGTTGACATGCACTAACATTTTGTCAGTTAAATATTTGGTCAAAATTTAGCACAAATTACAAAAGGGACTAATAAACCAGGACCTAGGTAGTACACTAGGACGAAGATAGTGATACTACATATAATTTAACGCTAAATAAGAGCAAGGGATCACACATGTCATTTACGACTGGAATAAAAATGCCATACACTAATAAAACATTAAGGCCACGAGGCGATGCAGTGCTGGTTACAGGAGGCAAGAAGAAAGATGCATCCATCGACGATGTCCACCTCCTCGACTCAGGGCGCCGGCCCACCGAACGGCGGCTAAGTAGCAGCGGCTTTCGTGGCCAGGTCGACGTGCTTCTGAACAATGGCGTCCAAAGATTCCAGCCGCTGGAAGAAGGCCAACGTCTTTCTGTCCTTGCTGGCCTTGTAGTGGCCTAAGTAGATGATTTCCTCGTAGACATGGATGTGCAGGTCGACGGTTTCTTGCATGGCAAAGCATTACGCGGCGAGCGCGGCCTCGAGGTGCACATTCTTTATCGCGACCTCCGGCAGCTACAGGGCCACCAGTTCTTCAAAGAGTTCGTCACCTTGGAGGCCGATGAGGGTGGCGGGCAACGAGGAGCCTGGGCGTTGGGCTGGAGCAGTACAGCAAGGTCGTCCGCACGCTTCTTGATGGCGGTGAACTTGCGGATGGAGCCGACCATCATCTCGCACATGCGAGAGGCGAAGCCGGCGTCGACGAGGGCTATGACGCTGGCGGTCGCCAGCACCGTCTGGAAACACTGCGCGGTGCAGGGCCGCAGGCCAGCGTCTTGGACAATCTGGCATAGCCGACTGCCGCTCACGTCCATCAACGCCATGGGTGCTTGTGGCTTCTGGTCACTTGGTCTTGGTCTTGGATTGGAGTGGGCAGTGTTGCACAGAGACTAGGAGTAGATGGATTGGAGTGGTGGGGCGCCTTTATATGAGAGTCCAAACTGCGTTGCATTCACATCATGCTGGCTGCATTCTGCTTCTCCAATTACTTACCTCTGCATGCTAGTTGAATGCGGAGGCATCATTGACCGTTCAACATTTCAGGAACCGCTACCCTCGCCCTCGTTGGCATTCAAGCCGTATCAACGTAAATGCGTGTCAAAAAGAGACTAGTCAGTAGTAGTATACTCAATATTGTGCACCGCGACCACTACAAAAAAAGACACATCCGTGACATTTTGGGCCGAACGATTTTTTTTCTGTCATGCTTATGACACTTCTATGACGATAATTGTGACAAAAGCACGTATCATCATAGATGTGGTGGGTTCCTACTTCTATGAAAAAAATCATGACATAAAATGGGCTTTTCGTCCTGGGCGGGCCAGAGACGCAGCTGCATGACAGTCTTTGGTCCGTCCATGAGGAAAAAATAGTGGTAGAAGCGAGGGCGAGGAAAATATCGGGGAGTTCCCGGTTACGGTGGGTGGTCGGGGCCGAGCGATGCACGGAGGTTTGCGTGTTTCTCTTGTGTACGCGCGTGTGTGCGAGGCATTAGCTAACTGAACCCGAGCATTCGCATGTTACTGAACCCGAGTGATTGATCCCTTGGCTGTTAACTGAACCCGAGCGATCGATCCCTTGGCTGCTGACTGAACCCGAGCGATTCCTTCGCCGCTGCTGCTAACTGAACTGAGCGATCGATCACTGCTGCTTCTTACTGAAGCCGATCGAGCCCCCGTGCGAGACATAGCTAGCCGGTGTTGGGTTGCCTCTCGATGAACAGTGACCATTGCTACCGTGCGCGCGGTACGTAGAATGAGTCGAGACGTGGTGAGTCGAGCCGGTTGGTTGGTTGTGGATGAACAGTTCCCAGTGGGGGTCTGATGAACAGGACCCCGTGGTAGTAGGCCGTTGCCGCTGGATGAACAGGACCCCGAGGAGGCCGTCGCACCCCAGCCAGTTGGGGGTGGATGAACAGGACCCCGTGGAGGCTCTATGAATAGCAGTCGGTGGAGGCTGGATGAACAGTAGCCCGTGGATGAACAGTAGCCCGTGGAGGCTGGAGGAGGTCGATGGTGGATGAACAGTATCCCGTGGAGGCTGGAGCGAGGCAGTAGACGATGGATGAATAGGACCCCATTTCGACCGTAGGTGCTCCAACACAAGTCCGTTTCCTCCGTTTTGTGGTACGCCACACCCCTCCCGATCAACAGGACCCTGTTTCGACCGTAGGCACTCGAACACAAGTCCATTTCCTCCGTTTTGCGGTATGCCAGACCCTTCCTGATGAACAGGACCCTACTTCGACCGTACGCGGTCAAACAGAAGGCCTGTTTCCTCCGTTTTGCGGTACGCCAGACCTCGTTCTCGTTTCGGTTGTTCCGTCCAAGCCGGTTGGCTCCCGATGAACACGACATTTTCCGTTGCTTCCCGATGAGCACGACGCTGTTTCCTCCGTTGCGACCCAGCCGGTTGGCTGCCGATGAACAGGACAACGTCACTGTACGCGTTTGAGACCCCGCCCGTATGTACGTACATAGCCGTATTTACTTTCTTGCAGCATGGTTGTACGTACGTGTACACGATATAGACGGGACTGCGTGACATGCTATGTCCGCAACTCTACTATGACACGTGTCGCTCCTTACTCGGCCACAGTTCATCGCTGTAGAGAGACCGATCGACCAGTATGTACATACACGTTCGCGACAACGCTACATACGCTTCGACCGGGTGGGTCCCAGCTGTCAGGGAGGATAAGGACGCACTTCCTTGCGTGTGAAGATATAGCTGGTGGGTCCTAGCTGTCAGGGGGTAGAATCATTTTTTTCCCGTAGTATGGATGCACTTCCTTGCGTGCGAAGATGTAGCTGGTGGTTCCCAGCTGTCAGGGGGGAAATGTTTTTTTCGCAAAATACAGAGTCCCTTCCGGTGGGTCCCTGTTGTTTGGTGGAGGAATAATTATTTTACGCGTAATAGGAGGCACTTCCTTGCTGCAGCCATGGACCCAACTGCCAGCCTCTCCACGTACAGTCCTCTTCCGATGGAAGTCGTTCCTTAACCACGTTGACCACGCCGCACCAAGAGCACCAAGGCGGTGGACGACGGCAAGGCCTAGGAAGGGGACGACGCGGAGCTAGGGAAGACGCGGCAGTGGATGCCCACGCGGAGAGGAGTACGAGGGTTGACTGGTTCGGCTGCGGTGTGAGGCTGCCGTCGCCGCAGAATAACAAGGGTTGTGGGTGAGTAGAGGGATGTCCTGGCCAGAGGTTGGAGTAGGAGGGGGCGGTGAGGCCTGCGCGGAAGCACAGCTGGCCATGGGAGGCAGGAGCAGGCAGCACGGCCCGCGATGGTTTGGGCAGCTGGAGCAAGAAGACCAAAGGTTGAAGAAGCATGATAGTCGTTGGATGGACATCGTATGGTCAGCGCAGCTAGAATCGTTTATATTGACTAAGTTGACAAAGCCCTGCGTCCGCGTCAACTTAGTAGGCCCACAAGTCAGCCTCCAAATATGGTGGGTCCCACCTAGCAGCTGGGGTGTTTATTTTTTTGTGCATAATAAGGAGGCACTTCCCTGCGTTCGAAGATATAGCTGGTGGGTTCGAGCTGTCAGCGGGGGGAATGTTTTTTTTACGAAATACAGAGGCCCTTCCGATGGGTCCCCGCTGTCAGGTGGAGGAATCATTATTTTGCACGTAATAAGGAGGCATTTCCTTGCTGCGGCCGTGGACCCAGCTGTCAGCCTCTCCACGTACAGTTCTCTTCCGATGGAAGTCATTCCTTGACCATGTTGACCACGCTGCGTCAAGAGCACCAAGGCGGGGACGACGGCGAGGCCTAGGAAGGGAATGACCAGGAGCCGGGGAAGACTCGGCAGTTGTTTCCCACGCGGAGGGGAGTACGAGGGTTTACTGCTCCAGCTGTGGTGTGAGGCTCCCGTCGCCGGAGAATAACAGGAGGTCTGGGTGAGTAGAGGGATGGCTAGGCCAGCGATGGGAGTACGGTGGGGCGGTGAGGCCTGCGCGGCAGCACAGCCGGCTGCAGGAGGAGGGAGCAGGCAGTCCCGCCGGCGCTTGTTTGAGCGGCTGGAGCAGGAAGAGCAGAGATTGAAGAAGCACGACGGCCGTTGGATGGACATCCAATAGTCACTGCTCTCATGTGTTGACTAAGTTGACACGGCGTTGTGTGTGCGTTAACCTTTTTTTAGGAAAGCGTACGCGTCAACCCTATAGTAGGCGCACAAGTCAGCCTCAAATGTGTGGAAAACAGCATACAGCCCATCTGCCACTATTTCTAATAATTTACAGCCCATTTGCTAATTCTTAAGGATTTTTTTGGAGCTCATATTCTTTTTGTCAGCATTACAGCCCATATTGTGGCCACGATTAAAAAATTATACGAAATTTTGCATATTTCGGTGCGGTCCCAACTGTTTTTAATCATGAAATTTTGAGTCACATTCAAACTAATTTGAAAAATAAGTTTATATCAATATAAAATCCAAATAATTGTCCACGCATAAAAATCAATGGAATTTAAAATCTTAAAATGAAAAAAAAGAAATTTAAAACTAATTGCCGGTTTGATGTGTTTTAAAAATGTATAGCCCATTTCTCATTACTGATAGCCCATTTTCTGGGCAAGCCGAATGAAACTCTCCTCGTCTAGAAAGATTTGCAGCCCAGCAGGGCTGACAAAGCAAGTTGGCCTCGGTTGGGTATTCTGCAAAAGAACAAAAAAACTGGGCTAGCCATTTTTAGAAAGAAAAAAAACTACTAGGCTGGTCTTGTGGTAAACATAAAATAAAAGGCTGGCTAGACAGGCCAGAGTGCCCCGCACAGCCCAGTTGACACCCTGCTTCCGTCTAAAAAACAAAAAGAACTGGGTGAGCTGCTGGGTCCCTGGTGTCAGCCACTCGTTGTGCAATTCTCTCATTTATTGACTAAGTTGACAATGGCATGGGACCCAGATGTCAGAAATCCATTAGGAGGAACCATATTTTTGGCTTGAAATAAGGAGGCACTTGCTTGCGTACTGCCATTACCTTGGTGGGTCCCTGCTGTCATCCTCTCCACATACAACCATCTCCTGATTGTGTATGCGTCCATTCCATACGTTCAAACAGAAAGTTCAACATTCAGAGCAAAGTAATAGGTCTGATCCAGATATAGAGTACTGAACTTCCACGTTGACAACCATCATAGCCAGGTTAACTATCTACTCCCACTAATATTCTAGTAGTGTACAAGTACTAACTTACTCTTAGCTAACTAGACGATGCCGGCAGCCATGTGCGGTACATGCTAAACGCCGGCACCGACATCCTCCTCCTCGCCTCAGACTTGACAGAGGTGTGATAGGGCGCGTTGCTCGCGCGCGTTGGCCCTTTCCATGCCGGCGTGGTCCACCGAAGCTTCGTCTTCTAAGTGGGAAACCCACTTGACGAGCTGGTAGTAAAATTCGGCGTCGCGAACGCGTGCGTGCCCGACAGCCTCCAGGGTTATTTGCCGGGTGCCGGCCTCCACGTATTTGGCCCAGTTGCGGGCGCTCCGCTCGCGACTCAGAGCGTCGGTGCGCTACTGCTCCATGCCCCGCTGGCGGCACAAATCATCGATACGCTGCTCCTCTGCGAGGCGGTCGCGCTCTAACAAGTCCTCATACTCCGCATTGCCATCTAAAGACCGATAGAATGTCTCCTCCCTTCGTCTGCCTTCCGGTGAAAAACCAAACACTAGTTCCGGTGGTGACCGCCTCCGGCGCCGCCTATTGCGGACGGGTGGGGGCATGACGGACGTGGCGAGAGCGAGGGCAAGTGGCGAGCGACGTCGGGCCGGTGGGGGCTTATGAGGATAGGGCGAGTTGGGTGATGGTGCCACCGGAGAACGCCGGGAACCAGTAATTATAGGCGGAAGGTAGGTGAACCAGCGTGTCGCGGGAAACGCGACGGTCATCGCGGTCATCGGAATTCAATGCATAAGCAGGCATGGCTTAGCGCGCCAGCTTGCCGTGGAAAACTAGAAAAACTAAAATTATGATTGTGCCGTCCCGTCCCGTCCCGTCAGTGGTGCGTCCCGTCCGTGTTGGGCCGCACGTCGGCATGACGGTCAAACGAGTGCGCTCGATTCATCCAGATGAGGTACGTGCATGATCCGCTGGTTAATCGCGTAGGATCGAGTCGGTCGGATAGTGTACGTGTAGGATCGCAATAGCTGATGAACGTTCGTTGGGAGATAAGGCATTTGCGAACGTTTTTGCTGGCAGTTTCTTCAGATTCGCATGGCATTTTCTTCAGAACAGCATGTCAGTTTCTTCAGAGGTAGGCATTTTTATTCAAAAAACTGCCACCTTCGGATCTTGCGTCGCAACTAAAACTGCCAGGAGCATATTAGTAGGCTAGCTAGTGATCGATCAGTAACTTGTAAACACTGAGCGAACAGAAATAAGGAACTGCTAGTAACTTGTAAACACTGAGCACACAAAAATAAGGATCATGCTATGCACAGTAGTAAGAGCCAATCCGTTCGAAATGTTCACACGAGACTCACAGGCCTGGCATTGTAATATGTTCACATTAGTAGCCCAAATTCACAACCAACTAGTACGATTTCCATACATAAGATAAACATGTTAATGCTTCTCAATGATTCACAGATCATATACAAATATGTAGCTCCAAAAGCAAAGATCTAGAAAAAAACATCTGTTCTTGCTACTAACATGGATGCTTCTCTGGGCCAACATTCAGTACAGAGTGAAAGACAAATTTGTTTGTGAAGTCTACAATTCCTCTTGCAAACGTAAGTGGTTTCACCAATAGCTGGAACCATGAGAATGAACCACACATAATGGAGGAACATCCACTGCAATATGATTTGGTCTTCTCTTGATCACACGGCGAGACTATTTTCGGAATACAAACTTTAACTTAGGCAAAATGATGCCCATTGTATAATCAGACCAAAGCAATGAAGCACCTAGTGTTGTCCAATAAATAGTACAATACTACTTTTGTGAAGTCCATGAAGTGACTATCCAATCTTTCTGTGTCTATTTTCAAATGGCACTGCATGCAGTGACTATACTATTCTCTTGTGCAGTTCCACCAAAATTGAGGTCACTTTGTTTGTTTGCCAAATAGCAATGGGCAGACATCTGTCTGCACAAATATCAAGCAGCTAGTAAACATATACAGCACCTTGTATTTTCGGTTTAAACACGTCTCTTCTAGTCGTTTCCCCTTACCATCTGTCATGTTTTGCACTGGACAATTTGATACTATCATGTTTTGCCCTGGACAATTTCATACTGAATTGATTTGCTGGTACAGAGCAAAAATATAGCGCATATTCTTCATCAGACCAAGGATATCCATGTTCGCAGTGATGGAAGAGGTGAAATCGATACAACCGAAATTGAGCATCCTATCATTGAATCATGTCCTGCACCTCCAATGTAGGTCCACCCTGCCAATAAATTCACATGCAAACCACTAATATTACTATCTAATGATAGTACAAAAAGAGTAGCAAGATAGTAGCAAACCATGTACCTTCGTAATGAACAGCTCATAGTGCCACCAATTGGATATACCGGTTTGGAAGAAAACATGCTCATAATGTTGAACCATTTGGACTTTTTGTGCAGTTCCACTAAAATCGAGCATCCTTGTTTGCCTAGATATTGAAAGTGTGATTACTATAAAAGTGGCACTAGTTCAAGCATAGACTCACAAATATAAGCATTCCAATTTCTTAATGGGAAAAGGTAGCAAGACTGTTTCTAACCACCTTTTTGAAGGAATAAATAAGGCAACAGCGGCTGATGTCAGGAAGGTAAACATAGTATTTTCTGAAAGATTGAGCCATTCCTGACCTTTCCTCTTCTTTTAAGCATATTTTGTGGAGTTCAACTAAAATAAAATGCCATCACCACCTTGACAATTCAGTGACACTGTACAAAAAGCAATGACTTACCATTACATCATGATGTCAGGTATGTGATTGACAGGCATTAGAGACAAACATGCAGACCTCCTCCGATGACATAATGAACATTAATTTTAACAAAGGTGTGACTAGCTTTACCGGCATAATTTGAGTGACATCTACACCCTCTGTTCCTTAATATAAGACATTTTTGCAGTTCAATTTAAAGTACCCAAACGTCTAGTATTTAGAAAAACAGCTAGTAGTTTTCTTGAGCACATATCTGGGAAAGCTTGCCACATCTTATATATGTCCATACGCTAATGCAACACCATTCGAATAGTACAAATATACACTAATCCAGTGCCTAGTGCAACAGTAGAGTAGTTTTTTTATTACGGGGTACAATACAATGGTTTTACTGAACATATTTCCATAAGCTAGCACTGGAAGATTTCTATAAGCATTAACTATACAAAATGTAAAGGTAACAAGTTTCAGCATTGGTATACTAGCTGTGCAACAGCATTAAACCAGATACAAAAGTCTGAAGGTAACTAGCATTATTAACTAATGACAATATAAAAAAAATTGCAAACCATGTACCTTCAAGGTAAATATCATTTAGAACTCAAGGGGACTTGAAAAATTGCTATCCCAATCTTGATAATCGATCAAAATAAAAACTTGATCAACCAAATCAAGAAAACAGCCGGAGGAGGAGGTGCCCACTCTTGACCTTTCCTCTTCTCTTCATAATTTTTTGTGCAGTTTAACCAAAATAAAATGACATTAGCGCCTTGGCATTTTAGTGACACTGTACAAAAAATTGACTTATCTCATGAAAGTGAGCTATGTAATCTATAAGCATTAACAGTGCAAAAATCTGAAGGTAGTAACAAGTTTCATCGTTGGTATACTGGCTGTGCAACAACATTAGAATGCCTTAGCTGAAAAATCTTTAATACATCCACAATCAACAACTAACCCTGAAATAATCCAGTGACATTAAATGGCATTTCTTAAATTTATCGGTGGCATTAAACTGAGTGCGGCATTAGTTAAATGTGGCATCACTTTAGCAATAGCATTGCTTGACTTTACCGCTGGCGTTATACTAACAGCAAAAAAGTGGCAATAGGAGCATGGGAGGCCCATTCGGACTGTGGGCGCACCAGAACGATGTACCTCCACGGACGCATAGAGTGGTGAGGGAGGGATGGTTGCCTAGAGCAACAAATATCCAGGCAGCATATGTGGATTACGTCCCATTTTTTTCTCTTTAGCCACCTTTTTCCTATGTGAGGACAACAAACTGATCGACCTGGTCATTCTCTATTGCGTTGTCATGCCTTTCTACCTTTTTCAACCAAGAGACACGAGACTCGTTCCTTAGCTACTGATTTTCCCCTTTTCAACCTAGATGCGGGTTTGATGCATAGTCTCTTCGATAGTACTTTCTCCCTTCCTTTCCTTATTCAACCCAGACATGGATTAGTCTGCATGAAGTAGGGTTTCCTTTAATAGTACAAATTAAGGTTTTCATCTGCATGACCAGCAGAGCAGAGGATAGCAAATTGGGTAGATGGTGGAGTGAAAAAGATCCACATGCAGCGACATGGCAGATGGGGCAATAGAACAAGGGTATGGTTCGAAAAGAGGTAGCATACCTGAGGGTCGGCGGGAAGTGTCTTCGCTCGTCGTCGTCCTCCGCACACACTACAGCAGTGAGGTTGGGGACGGAGGCCATCCCGCGCGAGCGCTAGGTCTGAGAGGACGGCCTTGTCGTCAGTGCGTGACCTCGCTCACCGACGACGAGTGCGTCAACGCTGCACGTCCTTTTCTTCCCCGATGGATCTATGACCATCGGTGAGGAGGGAGGGAGAGGGGCACCGCCATCTTTTTTAGATCTGGAGAGAGGGTGATAGTGTGAGAAGCAAGTGGGCAGCCCTTAGCAAGCAAGCGCTGAAGCTCCAGCCTATATATCTTTTTGATACTAGTACTAGAGGTGGAGTAGTGGTAGAGTAGTTTATATTTTCTCTACATACAATACCAGTTAGTCGTGCTTCAAAACTGAATGGCCCGACATTAAAAAATTAAAGTCGAGAAATAATGTGGCACCTCGGACCAATGGAGCCAGATCACATTTTGCACGAGAAATGACACACCATGTTTCGTTGACATGTGGTCCCATTCCAACATGTCAGTGAGACGACGGCGATTCCTTTTGTACAATTTCCGAACGGACGTCTAGGTAGACCGGGGCACCTCTTCCTGTACCGTGGCAACCGTCCACCGCCTCTTCGCCTTTCCCTCTCGATTTGGAACTGCTGTCGCACGCTCTTCCTCCCTCCATTTGCCTTCACCCTTCCTTCTGCCATTGTTCGATCGTCTTCTCCATGGAGGGAACAGGCCAGAAACGACCCCGTTATTCTTGCCTCGATCTGAAAGATGATGTGGTGGAGGAACTCATTGATCGGTGCGACGTCATCACCTCGGCTAGCATGGCAGGTTCGTTCAAGACCATTCTCGACTCAACAAATAACATAATTACAAAGAACCCAAGGGTTCAGGAGCAGTTTTATCTCCCCTATCTTCTTTGCCATGACCCTGCTCACTGGCGTGGGGACGATGGAAGCCTCGCCTTGTGCAAGTTGATGCCGCTTGATAATGATACGTGTGATGTTAAGATGCCATCGCTTAAGGGTAAGGCCTGGGTAGGCGCAAATGGAGATTGGGTTGTTTATATTGGGTACAACTGCGAGTGGGAACTTGTGAATGTGTACACTCGTCACCGGGTTCCACTTCCAAAAATCTCAGAGTGCCCTGAGGTTGAGCACACATATGATCTACGTAGGTTCAAATACGATCATGGTGACTATCGTCTACAGAAGATAGCAATTTGTCGAGTTCCCAACCGCTCTTGGGATTACACGAACTATCATGTTGTTGCTATCTTCGACAAGCTTGTTGCCGTCCTTACTTCCACGCCTCGATGGATATTGCTCAAAAATCAATTTCTGTACACGGATGAGAACTGTGATGCAATTCAATACGAGAGTATTGTGTTTGCTGCCACCACTCGTGGCACTGTTTTTGCATGGAATCCTTATTGTTTTGGTACGTTTGTCTTCCACCATAATTAGAATTGTTTCATCCACGTGCATTCGAGTTAGTATCCCCATACTAATTAACCTTCTTGTGTTTCCAAGGTCCTGTGAACATTCCACCACCTATACTTGAAAAGTTTTATAACCAAGGGGGAGATGACGATGGTGATGATCATGAGCATGAGGACGAGCAGGACCTACATACTTAGTGGCGCCTGGCAACTTATTCCGATGGATCACCTCTTCTTGTATGTATACAGGGCACTACTGATGTTACTAAGGAAGCAGGTGTTGTCTCCCATGGTCGCACTCTCCGGACCTATTCCAACATCCGTTGCAGGGTATTCGGGATGGATGCTAGTGTGCTAGCGCCATCACCTTCTGCCTGGTTCCGTATTGATAGACTTGGAGAAAACTCGCTCTTCCTTGGACAAAACTATCCAATGATGGTGAAAGGCGATCCAGCTGCTGTTGGCACAAAGTTACTACCATTTATGAGAAGCAACTGTATCTATACCTCGGACATTGGTATGGTTCCCTACCCTGGCTATCACAATATGCGTCCTGATATAGGCCGCTTCAGCCTGGATGATGAGTCCTGCATTGGTCTCGATATTGACAATAGCTTCCCCTTCCCAGAGGCTTACTTATGGTTCAAAGCAAGCGTTTCCAACGCCGAGGATTGGTTGAGCTGAAGTTCATTTCATTGCTTGTTATTTGTTGTGTGATAAAAACTTTAGTATTTACTAGAATGTTTGGTTGGAAATAATCTATAATCCAACATGTATCCTCGTTGTCGTTGTGTGTTGATGACTTGTTGTATGTAATGAATGGTACATTTGCATATGCATGTCATAAACTCAATTTATGAATGGTTTTCGAGTCACTTCTTGGAGTGTGAGTACTGTAGTAGTATAGCCAGCATCCGGTTATATGAAGTTGCCACATCACATAGAGCCAACCTAATAGTGGAGTATGCTAGTGCAATAGTTAGTCCTAGTAGTAGTATACCATCAACTAGAGCTAGGTTTCGCACGGAGGCCGAGAAATATGGTGATAGCATGACTGCGTGGTGGGCTTGTAGTACGTCGTATGATGTAGGCATAGGGCTTGCCGTGTTTCCTACTCCTCCGATCTAAATGTGGAGAAGATTTGGTCGAGTTCTTCCTCCTTTTGCCGACACGTGGGACATCCAGCATCCAGGTCGTGTCATGCAAGAAAATGGAGTGCTAGTTGAAGCCACGTGATGTGCATCTTGGGTTAAACTGTAAATAGAATCTTACTTTTGAGTAACTCCAAAAGCGGCCACCGAAGATCTTTATTGGATTTGTTTTTCATCACCAGCACGTCGAGGTGAAAGATGTGCAGGTTCAGTGGGTCGTCTTGCGTTTTCACTAACATGTGGGACCGCATGTGAGCAAACAGATGATGGGCACACTCCACGCGTCTGCTGGCTGGCTGAGAAGAGAGAGAGAGGAGGGCTAAGCACGGACTCTAGGAAATTTTGCGACAATGTGAGTAGTACTAGTGGTATACCGTACTCCTGGAGAGAAAATGTGTTCGCTCTACGTAACCAGCACCTCGATATAGTGGGGTGGCATGGGCCATAACTAGCATTCATGTCTAGCAGTACGGCACATGCCACCCACACGATTCACATCTGACACCAATTTTCTTGGAGTCCGTGCTACAGCTATCTCTTCTCCCTCCTGTTTTGTCTAACTCAGCAATCGCGTGGTGGGCGGGGTGGCGGTTTGCCGATAGTCGGTTTGCTCAACTACGGTCCCACTTGTAAGTGAAAATGCAACACAACACGCATTCCCCCTTGAGCGGCGTGCTGGACCAACCGTGTGGGGGTGCGACGCGAACACGGCAGGCTTTTCCTTTTGAACTTGTAACTTGTAAAATTTGGTTGTGCTCCATGGCGTGACCGATAGATAGAAATAACGATTTTCCCTAGTGTAATGAGAAGTTTGGTTCTGGCACGGTTCATGCATGGAGTACGTACGAAAATTATGAAGTTGATGCGAAGGGTAAGATAATTACTAGTACAATATGGAGGCTAATGAACCCGTGGATCTGCCGAAGATGAAGGTACTCGAGCGCAGTACAGCTGCGGAGCAGGTGCTCCATAGCCTTCTTCGAGATGCCAACGTCGAAGAGATCGAGCTGCTTGAGTTGAGGGAGAAGAAGGGCGGGCGCGGCATTAATCTGGGGAAAATAGCAGGAGCTGAAGCTGGCGTGGCGCAGTGTTGGCGTGAGGCGGAGCGCGGATGGTGGCAGAGAGCGACATCGTCCAGCTTCAAACCTGAGCTCCTCGAGCTGATCTAGGGCGGAGGATAAGAACCACTCGTCGAACTTGGCTTGGACCTTGCAGTTGGTATTGAACATGCGGATGTCAAAGCGTCTGGCTGGCCCAGGGTGCGATGAAAAGATCTTGGAGACTGCGGCCATGCGTTTGCAATCCCCGTCGCAGAGGCAGCTGTCGACGGTGAGGTTGAGGGGGACATGGCACCAGAGGGGGCGCCACTGCCGGGAGAGCAGGGTGGTCCGCACGACAGATTTGGTGGGGAGGAGGCCGATGATGACGAGCAGCATGTCGTCGGGGAGGCTGCTGATGAAGTCCAGGCTCGCCGGATGAGGTTTTGGCTCGAGCCACCTTCGCTTGTTGGCTGCCTCGCCGTCCATCTCAGCCGGCGGTGACGCCGGTGTAAACGTGTGCTTGGTGTGTATTGTGTGCTGGGTGTGCGTGAGTGCGTCCTTGTGTGCATGCCGCCGCGCAGTGGTGAAGCGTGCGCGAGTGCGTCCTTCACGCGGAAGAAGTGTGCCCTCAATTTACTAGCGTGCGGGGTGCTACCGCGAGTGGTTTCAACTTTGTTTACTTGACCAATAATCCTACATCTACGTAAAAGCTACTTAAACCTACGTAATCTTCCTAACTACTTTTCTTCTCCCCCCTGATTTTCAAGGGGGTGGGCCCTTCCATCCCCACCGAACCAATCCTTTGTTTCCACGTCCTCTTTTATGTAAAAACCATACGTTAGTTTACGTGGGTGTAGCATTACTGTTACTTCACCGCGTGTCAGATGGGCCTCTAGTTTACTTATTTTCACCCACTGCCACATGGGCTAGCACACGAAGATAGAGAACACGAGCTGACAAGGCAGCATGTGGACTGGTTGAGCGGTCAACTAAACAATATACAGAGCTATACGCTGACACAGTGACTGTATAATCCCTCGGTATAGAGAGATCGAGTGAGAGAGGAGGCCCGTGAGAGATAGAAAGAGCTACTCCCTCCGTTCGATAATGTAGTGCCTATATTTTTGTTAAAGTCAAACTTTTGAAACTTTGACCAAGTTTATAAAGAAATTACTTATATCTACAATACCAAAGATAAATGATAGTATGAAGTAAGTACATGTTGTGATGAATCTAAAGATCATGCCAGATGTAAATGTTTTTCTCCACATATACCTGGTCAAACTTTTCTGAGGTTTGACTTTTTAAAACATCCATATGTTTATGGACGTGAGAGAGTACCTAACTAGAGAGAGAGTGTGTGTGTGTGAAATAGAAAGAGTGAGTGAAACAAGTGTGTGTGCGTGTGTGAAAGAGACATGGACAACACATGATAAAGTAGAGAAAAAGCGTGTGTGTCTTATGCAAACATATCACACATGCATCTTCGACAGCAGAAGCGAGGTGAGGAGATAGTGTGTGGTTGTTTGCAACCGAGAGAGAAAGACCCCTAGCACGTGGCCAAGAGAGGTCTGACAATTAAGGGAGAGAGGTCGAGAGAGACGTATGGAGAAAATGCAGACATGGGGAGGAGAGAGTGTATGTTTGTGACAGAGAGATCCACTGCAGATCGTGATGGGACTACATGGGTGGGAGATCGAGTGACATGGTGTGTGCGCGATAGAAGATACCCCAAGAGATATCAAGATAGACGTATGGATGGAAGGAGACAATATGTGTGTTCCTGATGGCTAGTGAGAGATAGTCATACTTAGGGGGGGAGTGCGTGTGCCTATGATGGAGTGAGGGATTATGGTACTTAGGGGGGTGCGTGTCACATAGAGAGAGAACAAGGGCGGATAGTGTTAGATGGGTCTATGTAGTGCGAGCAAGATATGTGTATGTGTTAACCAGGGAGATATAAAGTTTGAGAGAGATAGAGGAGCCCCGATACGGTTGAGTGGTGCGTCAAATAGCTGAGAGGGGGGAAGAGATACTCCATCTGTTCGATAATGCAGTGCATATAAATTTTTTAGAAGTCAAACTTTGGAAACTTTGACCAGGTTTACGCAAATATTATTTATATCTACAATACCAAAGATACATCATACGAAACTACATCTCATGATGAATCTAATGATATATGTTTGCCGCTCTAGATGTAAATGTTTTTCTCCACGTACATGGTCATACTTTGTGATGTTTGACTTTATAATAAATCTATATGCTATGGACCGAAGAGAGTGCCTAAGTCGAGAGAGATCAAGTGCGTGTGAAGGAGAATGAGTGAGTGTGCAAAAAGAGTGTGTGTGTGAAAGAGAGAGGGACAACAAACGATAAAATAGGGAGAGAGAGTGTGTGTGTTCATTTCTTATGCAAACATATCATACATGCATCTCCGAGATAGAAAAGCGAGGTGAGGAGATACATGAAGATAGCTAGTGTGTGATTGTTTGCAACGGGGAGAGACACCCCTATAGCACATGTCCAATAGAGGACTGGCCAACAAGGGACAAAGGTCAAGAGGGACGCATGGAGAAGATGGACGCATGGGGAGGGAGAGAGGGTGTGTTTGTGATAGAGAGATCCCCTCGAGATCGTGAGGGGACTATATGGGTGGGAGATCAAGGGACGAGGTGTGTGTGCGATAGAAAGATGCCCCGAGAGAAATCGAGATAGACCAAGTGAGGGAAAGAGACAATGCACATGTTTGTGATGGACACTAAGTATTAGTCATATACATAGGGGGGACTGCGTGTGCCTACAATTGAGTGAGAGACAATCATACTTAGCTAGGCGTGAGATTGTGTGTGTGTGCGTGTGAGATGGAGAGAGAACGAGGGAGAGAGAGAGAGATTTTTAGATGGGTCTATAGAGTGTGAGTGAGATATGCATGTGTATGTGTGACCCAGGGAGATGGAGAGTTTGAGAGAGAGAGGGAAGAGCTCTGAGACGGCAGAGTGGTGCGTGGGAGAGTTACGGGCAACGAGCTAGGGAATTTGTGTGCGTACGATGAGTGCACCCAAGATATTTAGCTTGGACTAGAGAATCATACATAGTGTGCCAGAGAGACCTATACATTGAGTGTGCATGCGAACTAGAAAGACCCCCTCCCCCCCACACAGAGAGAGAGAGAGATAGAGAGAGAGGGAGAGGGACCGACAAGGTTTGTGTTTGGATGCGTGCGATAGAATTGAAGATTGTCAGCGAGAGAGAGAACATGAGTCCGGGAGAGGGGGAGGTCGTGTTTATGCATCAAAGACTGATATAAACCATGTTTTGATATAAAATTGCATTCAAATATCTGAATTGGAGAACATGTTGTCTGCAATCCACACATGAACGGAGATATGCGTATCAAACAAGTTCATTAATTTGACTTTCAACATGTTCATGGAGTACTATAATACAGTACAACATGCTACTCAACTGAGGTGTTCAATTTTTGATTTTGTTCACTATTTTGACCTAGTGAACGAGCTATTTCATTGAATCGAGATATTTCATTTTGGGTTTGATTCCCGTTTTTGAGTGGGTCAACTATTTGTCATATAGTAAATCGTTAGCAACAAGCATGTAAAAACACATTAGTCCTGAGCATCATCTCTCCATCTAAAAAAGAAGTGGCAAGCTAATATTTTGAAATTTGATTCGAATCGACTTGGTAAGGTAGACGTGGATGCTCGTTCTCCCAAAATTTGAACGAACCGCTAAACACCCTCTGCTCGGTGGAATTCGCCCGAGCAAATAAATGGGACACGCGAAATTACCGGCCTATGTGGGACATGCATCAATTGGCCCGTTGTACATCGAGGGTAGGTTCGTAACTTCATCCAAGCGCGCCTTCTCCTCGGCCGAAATGACAGGTGCCGAATAATTCATAAACCATGGGCAGCAAAACACCCTCTCCTCGCCCGAAATCGCTCGCGCTGACTATTTCAAAACACGCCCTCCTCGCCCGAAATCGCTCGCGCCCACTATTTCAAAACACGCCCTCCTCTCCCAAAATCGCTCGCGCCCACTATTTGGGAGAAGCAAAGTTACTCTACTATCCCTGACCCTTAGTACACAGACCCAAGCCCAGAAGCCTAAAGGCAGGGGTAGAACTGTAACTCCCCCCCACATTTCAGACAAATGCGTCCGTAAGACATGGTTCCCCCTCCCAATTCCCCATTCATACATCGTGGGCGCCAAATCACCTTCTCCCCGGAAGCTCCCTTTTCCCCAGCCGTGAAACCTCAGCCCCTCCTCCATGGCGCCCCCACCGCACCAAATTCACCGCCGCCCTCCTCCCCAATGCCGGAGACGCTGTCCGTTTGCCGTCGTGCACTGGGCCATGTGCCTCTTACTCCGTGCTGCCGGAGCTACCTCGACGACGGCCGCGTGAACCGTACCGGAGCCGATTCACCCCCGCCATTGTGCACGGTGTCGGAGCGGCTCCAACTTCGGATGCGTCCAGGGCCCCGGCGCTGCTTCCCCGTAGCCGTCGACCGTCGCGACATCTCTGCTTTCCTGCCGCCGGTAGCCACCGCAATCGTGCCGGCCTCACCGACTCGGCAGCTGGAGCTGCCTACTTCACCGGGCCGCAAGATAGGTCGTACACTCATCTTAAATCACTTTATTTAGGCGTCAGTTGTCTGAATTTTTATTCTGGGCCAATCGATTCCCAATGGGAAGCAGCACCCCTCGAGGCGGCGGAGCTCCTAGGCTGCCGGTTGGCTGGTGTCTAACATAAGGGTGCGGGGGCGCAAGTTCGCCGCGGAAGCAGCGCTTAGGTGGCTATCTTAGAGTAGCGTGGGTTGATGGTACTGCCGCCGCCGGATCTGGATGACGGTGAGTATTTGTGGATTAGCCGGGGGCGGCGCAACCACGGCAGTGCGGTGGGGCGGGGAGCGGGGTTTTGGTCGGAGCTCTCGCGGCCAGGGACGGCGGAGGCAGGCTGCTCTACTGGTGGTCGCTGGATCTTCTGGGAAGATTTTGAACAGTGTCAGCCGGGAGGCACAAGACGGCCATCAAGCCATCCGGCGTAGATCAGATAGTACCAAAATAAAATAAAATCGTGTGACCCCAATTTAGTTTTCAGTCAACAAACGTGTGACCACTCTCGTACCTTACTGTTGATCTCTTAGGGTATTTCTTCAGATCAGAGATATATGTCGTTCTTAACATTTTGTGTTTTCTGCATCTTCAGCCACACCATCTTCCTTCTCACCGTTGCTGCTCCAACAAGGGAAGCATACACCAGAAGGGAGCTATAGTCCCCACTCAACAGTTCCCTGCATCGAATGTGCTTGCCCGACATGGACAGCCACAACAACTGCAGGGCCATCGACAAGTCAGCACATGATGCTCACTCCTATGGATGGCGGCCAGATAGGTTGTACCCTCATCTTACTTGTGTGCAACATTTATGGCTTTGTTATTCATCTAAGCATGGAAAATAGATTATCACATTTCACTGTATATTCATGCTGATCTGTTAAGAGTCTTGTTCAGGAGTTAACGTTGTTCCATAGTTCAGATAAGAGACTTGTTCTTTAGGTAACACCGTTCCATAGTTATCATCCATCAACCAATGTTATCCCACAGGCTGGTGATTATACCACTTCTAGTATTACCTATGTTGTTCTTTAATACTTTTGTGTGCCATCTAGTTAATCTCGAGTACAAACAATACATATTCTGTAGCTTTCATCTGTGTTCTCCCTTTAGTTTTTGAGACATGTTGCTGCTAGTTAAGCCCAGTCCTACTATTTATGTCGTCTCCTACAGGCACTCATTACATAAATCTAACTACTAGTTGTCTTCCATGCATGTCAGATATAATTTCACACACTGATATATCCACAAGAACCTCACGGAGCAATGTAACGGCCAACAAACTTGACGTTAATGATACCCAATATGATGGAACATGTAAAGGTAGTTCTTCAGAAGACTTGCAGAAAGATGCCGAATCCTATTCACCCCACAAGGTCCTTGCTCTAACTTGGCCCGTGATATGGGTACATCATGCATATAATGTCCCGGAGTGCATCTACTCTGTTGCAATGCCATGTGCTTAGCCTGCTGATCATGCATGTAAATATGTCATGCCTTCCTGTTTTTCAGTACCTATTCCATTCATGATAACATGTTTTCAAATTCAAGTACTGTCATTCTACTCTGTCGCAATGCCATCTGCTTAGTTTGGACATCATGCTTCTGAATATCTTATGCATTGTTATTCATCAGTATGTACTTCATATGTCTACCATACCATGTTTTTTTACATTGAAGTGCTGTTCTAGTGGTCTGTTGCAATGCCATCTTAGTTTCCCAATCATACACGCATATGTTGCCTTAGTGTTTTTCTGTATGTATTCCGCTATCATACAGTTTTACATTCAACTAGTGTTTTTTACTCTGTTGTCCTGTCGTATCCCTAGCTCTTACATCATACTACCTCTGTCCGAATTACATGTCGCAGAAATGGATAAAAATGGATGTATCTAGAACTGAAATATGCCTAGACACATCCATTTATTTCTGGATGGAGGGAATACCTGTCAATATGTCATGCCTTTCTATTCTTCAGTACCTATTCCATCCCTCTACCGTAGCTTGTTTTATAACTGAAGCACCATTCTTCTATATAAGGCATGCAAGGGGAAGACGGCTATGTTAGAATCTGAAGGGTTGCAAATAAGGTCTTTGCAAAATATCAAAATGCCAGGAGATAGTAAACCAACTCCAGTGTTCATAGACACTTCTCCAACACAGAGAAACCCAACTCCTACTGATAATAAGCAGATTCAAGTGGCCAAAGAACTAGTCCACTCCAGTCCAGCAAAAATATGTCAACTCCATTCTAAAAAGCGTGTGCGTATCCTCACATCATGAAATTTTATAGCATTCAGATCATATTTTCTACATGTTTCTTACCCATCTCTCTTTTAGAAAATAAGCTTAAAGGATAGAAGACTTTCTAAACTGGGATCGTGTTCAAGGAAAGTATCTTGCGGGAATTCTCTGTGCTCCAATGCTGATGTAAGTACCTGTTGTATAGCACTAAATTTTTACATCAGCATGTATTTTGTTAATCGGCGTGAATCCAACCTTTATCTGATCTAAATTTACTTGTAGCAAAATGTATAATTAAAGGCGACAATGTTGATTTTTGTAAGGAAAACTGCCTGGTAGTTTTGCATATTGAGCTGCATGAGTGTACTATCTCATATCATGCACATTACTAAATTGTAGTGCTATTTTGGTTGCCCAATCATTCATTGTGTCAATGTTGCTTTCCTATTACCTTACCTGGCTGATGATAGCTGTGCCATATTGTGTTAATTTGGAGTAGGCTAGTGTGGTCTGGTTGCCCAAACGTTCGTTGTGTCAATGTTGCTTTCCTATTATCTGACCTGGCCAATGATAGCAATGCTAGTGTGTTAATTTGGTGCAGGCTACTGAAGATAAGAAGACAAACTCTGAAAACAGCAAGGCAACCCCATTGTTTCTTTCCAATAAATCTAGGCCAGGTAATATGACAATAACTCTTGATTAATCTGTTCGGTTCCCCTCCTAATTTATGTTATGATGCAGTGGTCGAGACACTCTCCACTATCAATAATACAAGCCTGCCAAAATCGCCATCTGAATCTGTTGAGTTTCCTCTGTCTCGAATCCAACGGAAAAAATGTATGTTTGTGAACGAATTACTGGCTGAAGCAATCATGGAAATCGTGGAGGAATCAGAGGTGCACATTCTTGCACAACAACAACTGATCAATGTTTTCACAGACAGTGTAGCAAAGAAGGAAGAACTTGCTCACATGCTTATGGGCGTCATCCGCGCTGAGGTTGAAGATTGTGAGGTTGTAGATCGTTAAGGTCTGCTCATTTATTTGCACTGGCATCAATCTTTGATTGCCCAGTGGATGTAATTTCCTGTAATATAAGCTGGATGTGCAACGTTTTTCCTTGTATGCCATACGTTTGCTTAGCGCACCTCGCATTCCAGCTAACTGGTCGCTAGGAAGGCAAAAAAGCAGTGAAATTATTAGTTAGCACGAACAGTCGTGGGCCCTATATGAAGGAAGCGGCCACTGCCCTTAATGGGCTTCCCTAATGGGCTCGCATGGGACAAAATTCTCATAGGCCTTTGATTGATCGGTTTTTGTCCTGTCCATAATTTCTCGTCATAATGGGCTCAAATTATAGCTGGGCCAGAATCGACGTTATCTAATTGGGCCTACTGACATGTTCAAACTTTAGCGGGCCCATTAAGTTAATGGGCCATAACCAGGCCGAAAGCACTATTGGGCCACTATAATTGAAACGAGCCAACAGTTAATGCTCGGCCCTGTTACCTCCCGGGTCGTTAACAGGCCGACATCGAAGCGGGCAATAAGTGGGCCCATTCGACTTCACGGGCCATTAACAGGCCGATACTAAGGTCGGGCTATATATGGCCCAACTGTATTTTGGGCCTTTAGCAGGCCGAAAGAGACAGTGGGCTCGTACTGGACCATCAAGAGGATGGGCCGCTAAGAGGCCGAAAGTCAGGTCGGACTTTATATGGCCCAACTATGTTGTGGGCCTTTAGCAGGCTGAAAGAGAAATCGGGCTGGTATTGGTCATGAAGAGCATGGGCCGTTAAGAGGCCAAAACTTAGGTCCGACTGCAAATGGCCCAACTAATTTATGGGCGGTTAACGGGCTGAAAGACACACCGGGCTGGAAATTGGGTCAACACTTAAATGGATCGCTAAAAGGCTGAAAGACGTACATCCTGAAAATTGGCCCATCCCTTGAATGGGCCGTTAATAGGCTGAAACCACATGGGGCCGATATTGAGCCCAAATATATAGCGGGCTGTTAACGGGCTCGAACTGACGATGGGCTGCAATGGTGTCAAATAGTTAATGGGTCGTTGACGGGCCGAATTGGCACATCTCGTATAGGTCATGGGCTTAAATGGACCAGACACAAGTAGGCCTATATGGGCCGGCCTACTAATTTTGACTGGGCCGGCCTCTTTCACCTAAATGGCCCACTGTTGGGCCTTGCCACATGCCAACGTATCATAGGCGCCTCCCGTACAATGAATGGATGACATCTGTCCCAACGCTGAGCCGACACGTGGATCCTCCGGCGAATGAGAATTTTACATGTGGAAAAGCCCCATTGGTTGGGGCTGTTAACGGGTTATCGGATCCAAACCGGAACCCGATAGCTTAACGGTGACCCGTTACGGTGGATGCCATGTGTCGGTTACCCTTGATGAAAGCACTTCCATGACGCGGCATTTATCGTCATGGAAGTGGACACTTCCATGATGATAATTTTGGTAATGTCATGGAACACTTCTACGACAGCACAGGTATGCCTATCTTGATTCTGTCATAAAATCGTCATGGATGTACATGCATGACAGAAAACGTGACCTACTGTGACAAACACGTATCATCATGGAAGTGTATTTTTTTTGTAGTGGACCAAGGCAGAGAGGAAAACGAGAACTTAATATGTATTTATTTATGGTGTAGATTCACTCATTTTGCTCTGTATGTACTCATTTACGGTGTAGTCACTTGTTGAAATCTCTAGAAAGACAAATAGTTAGGAACGGAGGGAGTAGTCCCTCCTTTCTGGTTTACAGGGCTATACTATTAAGAGCATGTACAATAGTGGGCTTATAGCCTGCTTACATGGCAATTTTGTCTATGTGGAGGAGAGAGACATAAAAAAGTGGGCTCTCATGCAAGAGCTTGGCTATATGCGTGCTCCAAGGCAGATGCAATAAATGTGAGGAAAGAGATAGAGAGAAGATGAGAAAAAAATACTACTAATCTTATAGCCAACCTTATAGCTAAGCTTGTTGTATATAAGTGACTATATGTGTTGCTATAAATGATATGGCAACATCTTATAGTCAGCAGTTGCCTGTATTATTAACCATGCTCTAACAATGCTCTTACTTTTTTATGTCTCTCTCCTCCACATAGGCAAAGTTGCCATGTAAGCAGCTATAAGCCCACTATTGTACTTGCTCTGAACTGACCGCTGCATGCCGTGCTAGGTACTACGTCCCACGTCTCTCATTGGTTGATTCCTATTCATGTCTAGAAACAAGAAACGTGGTAGGGTTTGTTTTGGGATTATTTGATTTTCGTAAGATGACTATTACTAGCAATTGCCACAATAACCGTAAGATCTGCATCCGACGGTGGCACCTATTGGACGCAAACAGCAGTAGAAAAGAATTGCCACCAAACTGCCGCACCACGCCCCAACCCTACACAAAGACTGCCACTCGAGCGTTCGCAACTGCCACGTTCGGGTTGCGCTTGGCTCTTCGCCTCCTCGAGAAGACGAACAATGATGTTACTACTTCTACAGTTTTGAATCAACTGCTGCATGTCTGTCCACCGCATGCGGGAGGGATAGCTTGTTGTAGTAAGGAAAAGCCTCTCCTCGTCTGCGAGCCACCGCGCGCATGGGCGATGGAGAGGGCGTACTAGTAGTAAAATCAAGCTTCTCCTCATTGTACGAGTTGACGCGACACATCATACCACTGGCCCCACATGCTTGCCTCTAAACTTGGCTAAAAGACCCGCAGTGTACAATATATTTGCTGCAACCTCTAACATTTACCCCACCACAAATTACAATATATATTCCTCTCTTGACCAGATCAGTGTGCAAACTACAAGCACCAGGATGACAGGTAGGGCCAGAAGATTATTTTAATCAAAAAATGCTTCGAGACGGCCTCATAGCATGGAGCCGACTCCAACGATTATGTGGAGAGTATCATATACTAGTATCATGCATATATGATAGTACTAGTGTATGATACTACCTCCATAGTGCAGTAATATCATAGAGTAGTGTATCATAGATGATCATATTTATTGCCAAACATGATACGGTATCTACCTATGTTACCCTCTCTCTCTTCTTTAATTATCTGCCACATAAGCATGTTTACCCCCACTATGGCCAGCCTTAAAGGCTGGTCATAGTGGGGAGTAAATTATACTAGTGCCATGCATATGACACTAGTCTAAGTTACTACCTCCATATTGCAAAGTAACATAGTAGTAGCAGTAACATAGTGCAAAGTAACATAGTAGACTCATCGTTTCTCAGGAAGCGCTGTGTTACAGTAACATATTATGTTACTCTAAACACCTCTTTCCTCATTAACTACATGCCACATAAGAAAAAATTTCTTGGAGTGCGCTATGTTACTATCTAAGTTACTCCCACTATGACTAGTAGAGGCATGGTACACGCTAATCCTAGACTAGTTACTACTACCTCCCCTACACATGAAACTGCCACACGAGCGTTTGGGTTGCGCTTGGCTCTTCGCCTCTTCGGGAAGTCGAACAATGATGGTACTACTACAGTGGAGTACTACTAGTATGCTTCTGGCCATCTAACACCGAATGAACTGCTGCATGTCCACCGCGTGCAGGAGGGAGAGCGTGTAGCGAAAGCTTATCCTAGTCCTGCGAGCCACCACGCTCATGGGCGAGGGAGAGGGCGTTGTAATCAAACTTCTTCTGGTTGTACGAGTTGACGTGACACATCAATGCAGTGCACTCGATATATTTCAATAATTTGCGTTTATCGATGCATTAATTACAACGCATGCATGCATGCCGTGACTTTCCTTTTGATACTTGCATGTGTTTATTTAATGCACCTTGAAGTAGTATGAATATGTGATGGTAAAACTTTCTAATGCCCTGGCCCTAAAGCATGAGATGGTGATGCATGAGGAGGGCGAGATCATGCCGACGGAACAGGACCCGACGATGGAGCTCTCTATGGTCTCTATGGACCTCACCTTGCTCCACTGCCCCTGGTGCCTCCGCCCCTTGAAGCCTCTAGTGTATGAGGTTCGAATACACCTCGTCTGTCCGTATGATCGAGCAAGGTGCAGGTTTCTTGATTGATGTGATGTTTGATTGATTTATGCAGTGCAAGGGAGGGCACCTGGCCTGCGCGGACTGCCGCGGCGAGCGCCCCGGGAACCAGCGGCAGTGCCAGAAGTGCGAGCACGGCGGCGGCTTCGACATGCGGAACACGACGATGGACACCGTCCTCTCCTCTATTAGGGTGGAGTGCCCGCACGAAGGCTGTGGGCTCTACGTCACTTACCACAAGCTCGCTGATCACCAGAGCGTGTGTCCGCTCACGCACTGCAAATGCCCTGTGCCCGTCTGCGGCTACGAAGGCCCACCACCGGCGCTCCCCCACCACATCAGCACCGTGCATCCCATGCCCATGCACAGGATCCAGTACGGGAAGGTGCTCCAGCTGCAAGTGCCAGTGTCGGAGCCGTGGCTCTTGCTGTTCGCGGAGGAGGACAGACATGCGTTTTTCTTGGTCGGCGGCGTGCTCGACATCGGCACGCCTATCACCGTGTCGGTCGTCTGCATCAGAGCGGGGGCGTGCCCACCGCCGCACTACGCGGCCAAGCTGTGGGCGAATGGCCCGCCGGGGAAGCCCAAAGGCAGGACCGACGCCATCAAGGTGGAAATCGAGGTGACAAGCAGCAAGGATCCCGACGCCGTCGCCGTGCAGGAGCTAACCTTCTTCATAGTTCCGCCCAAGCTGCTGCCCGGGGCTGGGTTGTCAAGGACAGTGTCCCTCCACATTCAGATTGACAAGCTCACCTCCTAAATGATTATACAGTGCCTTCTGTTTATCTTAGTAATATGCTAATATAGGGGTTAGCTCGATCTACTTTAGCTTAAGATATGGTGGATTTTGGTGGCGATGCAGCAATTACTTCGACATCAGATCAACAGTTAAAGTAATTTCCAACAGTTGAACGGATATTTTGTGTCTGTTGGATATAAAGATCCTTTGGGTAAGAAGTATAAGCTGCTTTTATGCTTGTTTGTTGAGGAAGTGTTGCATACTTCTGCGAGTTGACGCGACACATCAAAGTAGTAGTACTACTAGTAGTACTCAGCCGACTGCGCACCAGGCAGACAAAGCTCGTGTCGTCTTGGTGCCGTGTGCAGCTCGCACATTAACCAAAACCTTGTGCCTCTAGCTTAGCTTCCGCGTTTTAAACTTCTCAATCTCAAGGCCAAGGAGCAACGGGAACCTATGATAGAGCCAATCGGATGGTTGAGAACACTACAATTCGTAGCTACAGGTGCGTGTGTGAGAGAGGACGAGTGCGTGCATGCACCTCTTCTCTTCATGTATAACGTACTAAACTCAGAGTACTAGTGTATGTGGGTGGCATCGACCTAGGGAGCTAGAGATGGTGCGTGCGAGAAGTCCCGAGAGACTAGGTGTGTGCGTGGGAAAGAGGGAGAGAGATGATATGTGTCGATGTAATGCGTGTGAAAAAAAGACTAGTCTATAGCTCGCCACGAAGCTATTCCTGGCAAACGCCCCAATAACCGTAAGATATGTATCCGACGGTGCCAGTTATTGCACGTACACAGCAGTAGAACAAGAAGTACAGTGGCATATTACAAAACTGCTACACCACGGCCGAGAACGCGTGCCCACGTTACGCCATCCGGGAATAGTGCCGCACTTCGAAACTAGAACCGTCAATAAATTTTGAGCTTGCGTCTTGTCACATTCCAAATTACTACCATGCTATATTTAATTGCAAACCTGTTCACACCGATCAAAACCTAAACGGTTTCCCACTTAGGAGCGTATTAGTACTCGGTTATAAATACTCTACTCCAAGATGACTACACATTCCTCCTCAACTCCTCATCCACAAGAACAAACAAGTCTTTCATCATCGTTCCCTTGCGTCTGCCATGGCTCGCATGAGTTCTGGGTCGAGAGATTACTACCAGGGAGAGGCGAGCATGGAAGCGGAAGCACGAGAGATGTCCCGCCTCGCCGCGAAAGTAGCCGACATGTCCCGCCGCACCGCCGTAGCAGCACAGAGTTCCTGTTGCGCCGCCGAAGCAGCATAGAGGTCCCGCCACGCAGTCGATGCAGCAGACTGGTCCGGCCACACCGCGGAAGCAGCAGAGATGTGCCGCCACGCCGCGAATGCAGCAGGGAGGTCCTCCCGCACCGCGGCGGCCTGGGAAAATGTCTCGCGGGCAGGTGAGGACTCTCACAGGCGCATGCGCGCTATGCTCGATGGCCTGATGGGTCGGATCTCCGACTGGATGAAGCTGCAGGACGAGATGAATGCCTCGTTTGAAAATGCTACCGGCATCATCCGGCGACTAGGGGAGGACAAGGCAAAGCTCCACACCGAGCGCGACCTGCTGAGGGCGAAGATCGCCGGAAGGGCGAAGCAGGCGGAGGAGACCGCTACCTTGTTGAAGAGGACGGGCGTCATCGTCAAGAAACTTATGGACGAGAATGCCTTGCTTTGCATTAAGCGCGAAAGGGTGGTGGAGGAATCCGTGGATGCTGCCAAGCAGCATATTGATGACATGAAACTGATGAAAGATATCATCGCTGCTCGCCGCGAGAACTAGTCTCCGTAACCTACAGCGCATCAAGAAAGTAGAGATCAGCGAGCCAGAGCGTTGTATGCGTCTTCATTCTTCTTTTGTCCTTGTGTATTTCGGGCATAGCCGCATATGGCTTTTTTAATTATCTTCCTAAATATGTAAGACAATTATTATCCACTGTCATCATCCTTATATATTCATCAGTCTTGCTATAAGTCACAGTAGATGCTATATAGGTCCGTCGGATCTTACATCAAGATCCGTGCAAAATTTTCTTTTCGGATTTTCTTTTTTCTCTCTTAAATCTCAGTCGAGTGAGACATATCCACGCCATTAAACAGGGGCTCGGGCGCCATTAATGGAGACTTTGGGAGAGATGTCAAAGGGCTCTCCTCCTGATAAGCACGCGCAGAGGTCTGATCGCACGCCTCCCGTACTCAAATAGCTACCCCACACGGCGCCTCCTAGCCAATAAAAAAATGGGACGCGTGGCAGCACGTAAATGTAAGTAGAACGCCCACGGTTTCAATAATACTTGTGTTTCCAATTGTAACGTGACAGCACTTGTTCTAAAATGATTTTGTTGATTGTTAATGTGTGCGTCTTCGCAAATCGGACAGCAAAATTACCGCAGCATGTTGGTGCCATGTCATGGCACCAAGCCAAGTTTCATGATTTTCATGCGTGTTTTGGATTTACAGGAATTAGAAAACCAAGTTTCTCAATGTTTTCGGCCGAGCCACGATGCCCAGATGTTTGAATTTTAGTCCCATTTCTTGCATGGGACCTAGAAATTCACCCGAGGACACACATGTGATTTTTCAACCAACTTTGATGCACTGGAGCATGTGCTTGTAGTTCAAATTTGAATTATGCACATTAAATGACCAGAAACTCAATTAATGTATAAAAAAGGCCAAACGAACCCGGAATAATTCCAAAATTTAACACGGCACTCATATAGTTCTATGTTGCCTCTGTAAAGAAAATCAGGGGGGCAGTGTATATCATTTCGCACACAAAGGTGACACGTTCCCTCTCAGAACCACAAGCCTTCTTGAGAGAAGCTCCAGTTTGCAAGAAGCTTATACCAAAACTTGTTCCAATTCGGCCAAATTTTGTACCACAGCATGTTAGTGCCATGACATGACACCATGCCAAGTTTCCTGATTTTCAGGTGAGTTTTGGATTTACAGGAATTTAAAAACCAAGTTTTTCAATGTTCTCGGCCGAGCCACGACACCCAGATGTTTGAATTTCATTCCCATTTCTTGCAACGGGCCTAGAATTTCACCCAAGGACACACATGTGATTTTTCAACCAACTTTGGTGCACTGGAGCATGTGCTTGCAGTTCAAATTTGAATTATGCACATTAAATGACTAGAAACTCAATTAATGTATAAAAAAGGCCAAACGAACCCGGAATAATTCCAAAATTTAACATGGCACTCATATAGTTCTATGTTACCTCTGTAAAGAAAATCAGGGGGGAGGCAGCGTATATCGTTTCGCACACAAAGGTGACACGTTCCCTCTCGGAACCATGAGGCTTCTTGAGAGAAGCTCCAGTTTGCAAGAAGCTTATACCAAAACTTGTTCCAATTTGGCCAAAAATTTTACCACAGCATGTTAGTGCCATGACATAACACCATGCCAAGTTTCATGATTTTCAAGCGAGTTTTGGATTTACAGGAATTTTAAAACCAAGTTTCTCAATGTTCTCGGCCGAGCCACGACGCCCAGATGTTTGAATTTCATTCCCATTTCTTGCATGGGACCTAGAAATTCACCCAAGGACACACATGTGATTTTTTAACCAACTTTGGTGCACTGGAGCATGTGCTTGCAGTTCAAATTTGAATTATGCACATTAAATGACCAGAAACTCAATTAATGTATAAAAAAGGCCAAACGTACCCGGGATAATTCCAAAATTTAACACGGCACTCATATAGTTCTATGGTGACATGTTCCCTCTCGGAACCACGAGGCTTCTCGAGAGAAGCTCCGGTTTGGAAGAAGCTTATACCAAAACTTGTCCCAATTCGGCCAAATTTTATACATATGAAAATAGAGTTTAGATTATCCCGAACATCTCGCTACCTAGACCAATGTACTGTGATTTGAATTCAACATAAAATGGATACAAATATTTGAATTGGAGATCGTATGGTACATGTAGTTCATATTTAAATATGATTACTACTATATGCATGTTTTCTGATATCAAGATAATATTTAAATGATGGTATAACTTGACAACAATTGTATTCAAATAAGGAAAATTGATTCAAATTTAGTCTTTATGGTAGACGATAATATATATATTCATAGGGTGGAGTAAAATGTTCATATAAGATGGAAGATCAAATTGTAGGACTACATCCATTGTAAACCGCAAGATCACCTAACGATATATTCGAATTCAACATAACATGAATTCAAAAATTAAAATTCGAGATCCTGGCATTTGTAATCATATAAAAAGGGACATGACTCTTTCTTGTGGTGGGAATTGATTTGTTTTTTGTTGTTGTTGAGGGAAGTGCGAATTGATTTGGTATTGTACATGCTAATCTTGTTCTCCCGATTTTTTTATATTTTTCTTGTAGTTTTTCAATGGCATTTATGGCAATATAGTAAAAGGGGGCATGACTCTCTTGTGTCTTGTATGAATTGTCTTTTTTTTGTACACGTTAAGTTTGTTCTTCCGAACATGGAATCCGCGCCTTGTTATCCCGAAATTTTCAAGCTCGAGTATTTTTTGTGCAAAACTCCCGCCTCTTCAACCCGCGTCACGTTATCCCAAAATTTCGACGCGCGCGAAAACTCCCTCCTCATCCAAAATCGGTCCCGCAGCCCAGACACGCGAAATCTCCCTTCTACCCCTCAGCCAGAAGTGCCGCCTCGACGTCACGTGGTCAAAACCGGTGGGGGTTCGTTCGTAACTTATCGCACATTTCGGACAAGCGCGTCCCTAAGCCATGGCTCCCCCTACCTTCCCCTTCATACACCGCCATTCGTAAACCGAGGCCGCCAAAACCCGTGAAACCCCACGCTCCTCCGTCGGCCTCCCGGCCGCTGCCCAGCCGGAGCCTCTTCCCCGACGATGTCGTCCACAGCAATAGCTCGACGTCCCTCATCCACCGCACCGGATGAGGATCCGTCGTCGATCTCGTCGTCCCGCTGGATCAGCCGCCCTGTCCTCCACCTCCAAGGAGCTGCCCCGACGTTCGCCTCGTCTATCGCGCCACCTCCATCCCCACAGTGCCGTCTTGACCTGCCCCACCGGAACCGCAGCACCCTCACCAATTCCTCCGATGAAGCCGAGGCCTACTCGGTGCCACCAAGGAGGTTCTGCACTCACCACTGCATTTTATCTTTTATTTAATCTCACGGGGCTGCCGGTGCTCGATACCGAGCAGCCTTGACGGGTCTCCATCGACGGCGCCGTCGCCGGCCACTTCCTCCATGGCGTCTCTCCCCCATGTCATTGCTTCCTCGATGGCGACTTCCACACCAGCACTAGCTACTGCTGCTCTGGCTCTCGCTCGCGCTACTGCTGCTCCGGCTCTCGCTCGTGCCGCGGCTCTGCTCTTGCTGTCGGTCGCACTGCTGCACAGCTCTTGCTTTCGTTCGCGCTGCTGCTCTGCTCTTGCTGTCGGTCTCGCTGCTGCTCCGCTCTTGCTCTCGTTCATGCTGCTTCCGATCTTGCTCTCGTTCATGCTACTGCTCCACTCTAGCTCTTGTTCTTGCTGTTGCTTTGCTCTGCTCTTGCTTTAGCTCGCGCTGCTACTGCTGCACGACCTGCGGCAGCTATAGGAGTTGCTGCTTTAGCACTCGCTCGCGGTGTTGCTGCACGAGCTGCTCTCCGCTAGTGCGTTCCCAGCTCGAGCGGCTGCTGATTTAGATCACTGCTGATGTCTGCTAGAACTACATCGGTATTTCCCCAAAGAGGAAGGGATGATGCAGCACAGCGACGGTAGGTATTTCCCTCAGTGATGAGACCAAGGTTATCGACCCAGTAGGAGAACCACGCAACACTACGTGAACGGCACCTGCACACAAATAACTAATACTCGCAACCTGACGTATTAAAGGGGTTGTCAATCCCTTTCGAGCAACGGCGCCAAAGATGGCTAGTGGACGGGAAAAAGTTGTAATAGATTGGATAAATAGATCTCGAATAAATGCAAAATAAAATAAAGTGCAGCAAGGTATTTTTGGGTTTTTGGAAATATAGATCTGAAAACAAAAGCAAATAAAAATAGATCGTAAAGGCAAATATATTAAAGAAGAGACCCCGGGGCCGTAGGTTTCACTAGTGGCTTCTCTCGAGAAAAATAGCAAACAGTGGGAAAACAATTACTGTTGGGCAATTGATAGAACTTCAAATAATCATGACGATATCCAGGCAATGATCATTATATAGGCATCACGTCCAAGATTAGTAGACTGACTCCTGCCTGCATCTACTACTATTACTCCACACATCGACCGCTATCCAGCATGCATCTAGTGTATTAAGTTCATGGAGAAACGGAGTAATGCAATAAGAACGATGACATGATGTAGACAAGATCTATTTATGTAGAAATAGACCCCATCTTGTTATCCTTAATGGCAACGATACATACGTGTCATTCCCTTTCTGTCACTGGGATCAAGCACCGTAAGATCGAACCCATCACAAAGCACCTCTTCTCATTGCAAGATAAATAGATCAAGTTGGCCAAACAAAACCCAAATGTCGGAGAAGAAATACGAGGCTATAAGCAATCATGCATATAAGAGATCAAAGAAGACTCAAAGGAATTTATTATTTGTTAACATAAAGTAAATTCATTTATTCATTTTGGGACTGGGCATCCCTAATACCTTTGCCTTACTCTCGTGCAATGACAAGTGAATAAGCACTCATCGTGAGAATAACACATCTAGCATGGAAAATATCGGCCACCCCTCACCGCCTCGCGAGCGGTATGAGCACACAAAAGAGAAATTTATTTTGAAAATTAGAGATGGCACATGCAAATTTCCTTAGAACGGCAAAAGAATACCACTTATAGGTAGATATAGTGGACTCATATGGCAAAACAGGTTTAAAGGGTTTTGGATGCACAAGTAGTGATCATACTTAGTGCAAAATGAAGGCTAGCAAAAGATTGAGAAGCGACCAACCAAGAAACGAAAAATCTCATAAGCGAGCATTAAGCATAATTAACACCGAATAATGCACCACAAGTAGGATATAATTTCATTGCATAACTATTGACTTTCGTGCATGCATAGGGAATCACAAACCTTAACACCAATATTCTTACTAAAGCATAATTACTCATCAACATAACTCACATATCACATCATCATATCTCAAAACTATTACAAAGAATCAAGTTTATTTTGTCCAATGATCTTCATGAAAGTTTTTATTATATCCTTCTTGGATATCTATCACTTTGGGACTAATTTTCATGTGTTGCTTTTGATAAGCTCAAACAAATATAAGTGAAGAACATGAGCATAATATTACTTTCTCTCAAATTAATTTAAGTGAAGCAAGAGAGAATTTCTTAAAAAAATTACTAACTCCCAAATAAATATAAGTGAAGCATGAGAGCATTTCTTCAAAAATAATAAAGCACACCATGCTCAAAAAGATATAAGTGAAGCACTAGAGCAATTCCATAGCTCATAAAGATTTAAGTGAAGCATAGAGAGCAATTCTAACAAGTCATGGCATAATTTTGGCTGTCTCAAATAGGTGTGTCCAGCAAGGATTCAAGACTTAAAACAAAAATCAAAACAAGCAAAGACTCATATCATACAAGACGCTCCAAGCAAAACTCATAGTATGTGAAGAATAAAAATATAGCTCCAAGTAAAATACCGATGGTCGTTAGAAGAAAGAGGGGATGCCACTCGGGCATCCCCAAGCTTAGTTGCTTGCTTCTCTTTGGATAATAGCTTGGGATGCCATGGGCATCCCCAAGCTTAGGCTCTTCTTACTCCTTATTCCTTCATCCATCGTAAGATCACCCAAAACTTGAAAACTTCAATCACACAAAACTCAACAAAACCTTCGTGAGATCCGTTAGTATAAGAAAACAAATCACTACTATAAGTACTGTAGAAAACCAATTCATATTTTATTCTTGCATTATATCTACTGTATTCCAACTTTTCTATGGCAAAAACTCTTCAAAGAAAACCATAGAATCATTAAAACAAGCACACAAACGCAAAAGAAAACAGACTCTGTCTAAAACAGAATAGTCTGTAGTAATCTGAATATTTCGAATACTTCTATAACTCCAAAAATTCTGAAAAATTAAGACAACAGAGGCAATTTGTATATAAATATTGTGTAAAAAATTCAGAATTTTTAGTCTCTTCTGTGAATTTTAAATTTTTTTTTACTGGACACAAAAGTTTCTGATTTCCAACAAGATCAAATCAACTGTCACCCAAATCAATCCTAAAGGCTTTACTTGGCACAAACACTAATTAAAACACAAAAAACTCAATCATAACAGTAGCATTATTATGCTAACACTCAATAACAGAAAGAAAAAGGCAAAAAATAAATTTTATTCATTGGGTTTCCTCCCAACAAGCGCTATCGTTTTACGCCCCTAGCTAGGCATAAAGCAAGGATCTAAGTATTGTCATCTTTGGTTCTAGATCCATAAGATGCCCTCATGATTGATTCATATGGTGGCCTAATTATTGTTCTAGGGAAGTGTTCCATACTCTTCTGTAGTGGAAATTGAAATTTAATAGTGCCTTCTTTCATATCAATCACGGCGCCAATAGTACGTAAAAACGGTCTACCAAGAATAATTGGACAAGACAGATTGCAATCAATATCAAGAACGATGAAATCTATGGGCACATAATTCCTATTTGCAAGAATAAGAACATCATTAATTCTTCCCATAGGCTTTTTAATAGTAGAATCCGCCAAGTGCAAATTTAAAGAGCATTCTTCAATATCGGTATGACCAAGCACATCACATAAAGATTTCGGAATTGTAGAAACACTAGCACCCAAGTCAAATAAAGCAAAACACTCATAATTTTTAATCTTGACCTTGATAGTAGGTTCCCATTCATCATGTAATTTTCTAGGAATTGAAACCTCTAATTCCAACTTTTCTTCTAAAGCTTTCATCATAGCATCAACAATATGTTTAGTAAAAGCTTTATTTTGTTCATAGGCATGGGGTTAATTTATCATGGATTGCAACAAAGAAATACAATCAACCAAAGAGCAACTATCATAATTAAATTCTTTGTAATCCAAAATAGTGGGCACATCACTAGTTAAAGTCTTGACCTCTTCAAACGCACTTTTATCAAAATTTTCAACGAGATTTTCACCCTCCAAATTATTGGGACGCCTTCTAACTAAAGTTGAATCTTCTCCAGTCCCTTTTTCATCAATCTTAATTTTACTAAACAAAGAATCAATAGAAGAAACACCAATCATTTTAAGATCTTCATCACTTTTGCGAAAGCAATCACTAGAAAATGCCTTTTATAAAAATTCTCTTCTAGCTCTAAGCATAGCGGTTCTTTCTTACTTTCATCCATGGAAACATAAAGAGCTTTAATTGATTCTTCAACCTTAGGCACAAAAAATTTCATCTTGAGATTTTCTACATCATGAGAGATTCTATCAACGCTTCTAGACAAATCATCAATTTTATTCAACTTTTCTTCTATTGTAGCATTGAAAACTTTTTGAGTATTGATAAATTCTTTAATATTATTCTCAAGATCAGAGGTGTTCCTATTATTATTGTAAGAAGGATTACCATAGGAATTGCCATAATTATTAGAGGAATTACTAGGAAAAGGCCTAGGATTAAAATTACCTCTATAAGCATTGTTATTGAAATTGTTTCGCGAAATAAAATTCACATCTATGGCATCACTATTTTGCTCAATCAAAGTAGACAAAGGCACATCATTAAAATCAATAGGAGCACTTTTATTAGCAACCAATTTCATAAGAGCATCAACCTTTTCACTCAAAGAAGAAATTTCTTCAACCGAATTAACTTTTTTACTAGTAGGAGCTCTTTCGGTATGCCATTGTGAATAATTTGCCATGATATTATCAAGTAATTTAGTGGCTTCACCCAAAGTAATTTCCATAAAAGTACCACCCGCGGCGGAATCTAAAAGATTACGAGAAACAAAATTCAACCCCGCGTAAAAAATTTGTATGATCATCCAAAGATTTAACCCATGAGTTGGGCAATTCCTTAGCATCAATTTCATCCTTTCCCAAGATTGTGCAACATGCTCATGTTCAAGTTGCTTGAAATTCATGATCTGGGTTCTAAGGGAAATAATTTTTGCGGGCGGAAAATACTTAGTAATGAAAGCATCTTTGCACTTATTCCAAGCATCGATACTATTGCGAGGCAAAGAAGAAAACCAAATTTTGGCACGATCTCGCAAAGAAAACGGGGATAATTTCAACTTCACAACATCATTGTCCACATCTTTTTTCTTTTGCATATCGCATAATTCCACGAATGTGTTAAGATGGGACGCAGCATCCTCATTAGGAGTACCGGAAAATTGATCTTTCATAACAAGATTCAGCAAAGCAGTATTAATATCACAAGTCTCCGCACTAGTGGCAGGAGGAGCAATCGGAGTGCTAAGAAAATCATTGTTGTTGGTATTTGAGAAATCACACAACTTGGTGTTCTCTTGAGTCATGGTGACTTCGCAACAAGATTACACTCAAAAACAGATCTGATGAGAAAATGGCGAACAAAAAAGAGGGCGAATAAAACGGCAAATTTTTGTGAAGCGGGGGAGAGGAAAACGAGAGGCAAATGGCAAATAATGTAAATTGCGAGGAGATGAGATTTGTGATTAGGAACCTGGTAGATGTTGATGATGTCTCCCCGGCAACGGCGACAGGAATTCCTTTTGATGTCTGCTAGAACTACGTCGGTATTTCCCCAAAGAGGAAGGGATGATGCAGCACAGCGACGGTAGGTATTTCCCTCAGTGATGAGACCAAGGTTATCGAACCAGTAGGAGAACCATGCAACACTACGTGAATGGCACCTGCATACAAATAACAAATACTCGCAACCCGGCGTATTAAAGGGGTTGTCAATCCCTTTCGGGCAACGGCGCCAAAGATGGCTAGTGGACGGGAAAAAGTTGTAATAGATTGGATAAATAGATCTTGAATAAATGCAAAATAAAATAAAGTGCAACAAGTTATTTTTGGGTTTTTGGAAATATAGATCTGAAAACAAAAGCAAATAAAAATAGATCGCAAAGACAAATATATTAAAGAAGAGACCCGGGGGCCGTAGTTTTCACTAGTGGCTTCTCTCGAGAAAAATAGCAAACGGTGGGAAAACAATTACTGTTGGGCAATTGATAGAACTTCAAATAATCATGATGATATCCAGGCAATGATCATTATATAGGCATCACGTCCAAGATTAGTAGACCGACTCCTGCCTGCATCTACTACTATTACTCCACACATCGACCGCTATCCAGCATGCATCTAGTGTATTAAGTTCATGGAAAAACAGAGTAATGCAATAAGAACAATGACATGATGTAGACAAGATCTATTTATGTAGAAATAGACCCCATCTTGTTATCCTTAATAGCAATGATACATACGTGTCGTTTCCCTTTCTGTCACTGGGATCAAGCACCGTAAGATCGAACCCATTACAAAGCACCTCTTCCCATTGCAAGATAAATAGATCAAGTTGGCCAAACAAAACCCAAATATCAGAGAAGAAATATGAGGCTATAAGAAATCATGCATATAAGAGATCAAAGAAGACTCAAATAACTTTCATGGATAAAAACATAGATCTGATCATAAACTCAAAGTTCATCGGATCCCAACAAACACACCGCAAAAAGAGTTACATCATATGGATCTCCAAGAGACCATTGTATTGAGGATCAAACGAGAGAGAGAAAGCCATCTAGCTACTAACTACGGACCCGAAGGTCTACAAAGAACTACTCACGCATCATCGGAGAGGCACCAATGGACATGATGAACCCCTCCGGGATGGTGTCTAGATTGGATCTGGTGTTTCTGGAACTTGCGGTGGCTGGAATTGATTTTCGTCGACTCCCCTAGGGTTTCTGGAATATTGGGGTATTTATAGAGCAAAGAGGCGGTGCGGGAGGCCACCGAGGTGGGCACAACCCACCTGGGCACGCCTGGGCCTCCAGGCGTGCCCTGGTGGGTTGTGCTCCCCTCGGAGCACCCCCAGGTGCTTCTCCGGCCCACTGGATGTCTTCTGGTCCAAAAAAAATCCACAAAAAGTTTCACTGCGTTTGGACTCCGTTTGGTATTGATTTCCTATGATGTAAAAAAAACATGCAGAAAACAACAACTGGCACTGGGCACTATGTCAATAGGTTAGTACCAAAAAATGATATAAAATGCCTAT
Source organism: Thinopyrum elongatum (assembly GCA_011799875.1). Lineage (NCBI taxonomy): Eukaryota > Viridiplantae > Streptophyta > Magnoliopsida > Poales > Poaceae > Thinopyrum > Thinopyrum elongatum. Next base: position 445,088,689 of record CM022302.1, on the reverse strand, counting down.
AAAATGATTGTAAAACATCCAAGAATGATAATATAACAGCATGGAACAATCAAAAATTATAGATACATTGGTGACGTATCAACTGCTTCTCTGCTACCAGTGCTCGAACGCCCTAAACTTCTATTGCAGTGCTCTGCTACTAGTTCAATCAGTTTTGTCAGTAAAATTCAGTTTCGACTCTAAAGTTCAGTTTCTTCAGTTAGGTTCAGAGTCAACAGTATTTACAGCATCTGTCGGAGCGACCGCGGCACGGCTGATGCATTTTACATCTAGCACTTTTTGGTGATGTATTTTACATCATCTATTGCACATGCTATTAGACTCCCACTTCAGATTAACGTTGTTTGTCTTGTCCTGCTTCAGCCTCGCCATTGTACACCTCATCGGAGCTGCTCCAACGACGAAACCGTCCATCACTGCGGAGCAGTGCCCACGGCGCCGTCTCCAGAGGCCTCAGATCTTCTTCCTCGCCTCCGACAGTCACACCAGCATCACCATCCTCCACGTCCAACCCAATGATGTTGAGGTTGACAAGGCTATGCCAAAGAGGTTGTACACTCATCGCATCACTTTGTTACTCTACATTCATGTCGATCCCTCGGGGATCCTTTGGTTCAAAGAAGTTGCAAATCTAGAAAGAAATGAATCGTGGTCACAAAGTTAATAGGGAGAAAACTAAATGCTCTTTTGAACCACAATTTGAATCGGTTTAGCAAGATAGCCATTATATGATATTCATGTGGACCAAATCTAAGCTCACAAAATATTTCAAGGGCAGGCTTCAACCTGTTGAAGACTGCCTACTAGAATCGCCACTGGTTCAAAGAAAAAGTGAAGGAAAACATAGGAATTGGAAACTTTACTATGGTACTACTATTCGTGCAATTGGTTAGAAGGAATGGAGCAAAGCAAAACTAGAGGATTTTTTTTCCTTTGGTGTCTCTTTCAAAGAAAAAACATAGGAATTTTAATATCCACTCGGACGTCCTTTTCAAATTAATATGCATGAAGAACAGGACTAAGTTCATTACCGGCATAATAAGATTCTTATTTTACATTTTCATGTGGTTTGACTTTAATTTAACCATGTTTCTCCATTCCTGTGTTCTTGCAATTCATGTGAACCAAACACCCAGGTTGACAGAAATCCTATGTTTGAAATGCTCTGTTTTGCACGTGCATCCCTATCCTATTCCTGTGTTTTTCCTGTCCCTGCGTTTTTAGAATCCTCCAATTCGAAGGAGCCCTTGCAGATTTACTTCATTTTCGGATAGGTGTCAAAGAAAACTCTGTGTGGTTGGTCTCGCTCCTGCCGTGTCGTCATCCACCCCACCTGAGGTGCACCATCGACAGAAGCATGCACGGCAGCAGAGATTCCCCCTGCACACCTTCTTTCGCCGCCTCAGATCATCTTCCCCGTTGCCGGCAGCCACGCCAACTGCATTACCATCATCGACTGAGCAGATGAACCTGAGGACTACATAATTCCGGAAGAGAGGTTGCACTCTTTCATGTCTACATACGTTATACATCGGTTATTATTACCTGCTACTTTATCGTCCTGTTCACCTCTTAGACTCCGAGCCAGGTCCAAACTAATTTCCAACTTGAGTTTTAAAATGCCCGTTGGGCATATATCAAGGCAGCAACGAATAGTATATGTCTACTATCTGGTTCATCTGGGGTCTTCTATGTGGTTCATGTTCGGTGGGCAACAAACAGTAGATGAGCCATCGTCTATCTTTTTAAACTGAATCTATCATCTGCCTGCTATCATTAGTTTTGGATCTATCCACTCATTTTCTACCATTAAGCTTGATTTCTACATGCACCCCTTAGGCCTTACATAATCTAACTATGTTTTTTATTATGTATGTCAGTTATTGTACACAATCGTACTGAACATGTAGAGAAAAAGAGAAGACCGTTGCGTGGGAATATAATGTCATGCAGACGCCGCTCCATGGTGGCGAAGTGGGGGCCCCCCTCCCCCCATTCCAGATTGAATTCCAGAGGAAGATAACTGTTCAGAGGGGGATTCAGAGGGAGCCGACCTCTCCTATTTACCCCCTGAGGTGTTTGCTCTAACCTGGCATGCTGATGTTGGTCATATCATGCATATGGCACCTCACATTGCATACTTTATACATCTTATATGTCATCAGCTTAGTTTAGATTAGCTTTGTGTGAATGCCACCTATTTGGTTTCTATATCATACTCCTATATGTGAATTATGCAGTGCCATCTTCTTTAGCCAGGCATCATATACGTGAATCATGCAATGCCATCCTATTTAGCCAGTCATCGTATATGTGAATTGTATCGTGCCATACTATTTTTTTCATAATGTATTCCATTTGTCAACAATGTTTGTACATTCATCTACTCTTCCTGTGCATCAGCCATTTGAGTTGGGATGGGAAAATCTGGAGTGAAAACAAGGTCTTCTGAGCAGTTAGTGCTACCTGTCGATGCAAATTTCTTGCTGGTTACAGATAGCTCCTCAGAGGAGGATTCAGAGACAAATGACCAGTCGTATTCCCCCCCCTGAGGTGTATGCTCTAACTTGGCAGGGTTATATTGCTCATATCATGCATATGGTGTCTTGCATTGCCATGCCATATGCTTAGATTAGAAATGCTTTGTGTGAATGCCTCCTGTTTGCTTTCTATATCAGATATGTGAATTATGCAATGCCATGTTTTTTAGCCAGTTATCATATATGTGAATTATGCACCGCCATCCTCTGTAGCCAGGCATCATATATGTGAATTATCTCATGCCATCCTTTTTTTTCATTACGTATTCCATTTGTCGACAATCTGTGTATATTGAACTATTCTTCATGTGTATCAGCCATTTGAGCCGGTTATGGAAAAATTTGGAGTGATAACAAGGTTTCAGAGTAGGCAATGGTACATGTTGAAGTATACATCTCGATGGTTACAGATAGCTCCTCAGAGGAGGATTCAGAGATAGATGACCAGTCCTATATCCCACATGAGGTGTATGCTTTAACTTGTAATGTTTATATTTATCATATCATGCATATGGTGTCTTGCATTGCTTAGTTTAGACATCATATGCACAATATTCAATGCCATCTGCTTAGTTTAGAGATCATACATGCGAGTGCCAGCTGCTTAGTATATGAATCAATTATGTGAATTATATCATGCCATCCTGTATACTTAGACAACATGTAAGTGAATTATTTCATCCCAACCTCTTTTAGAAAGACATCATATATAGTTTTGTCACGTCATCCTATTTAGATACTCATCATATGTTGAATTATGCCATTATATCCTGTTAAGTTTTCCATCATATATCTGAAACTGTGTCATGCTATCCTGTTTAGTTTGCCATCATATATGTGAAATTGTGTCATGCTGCCCTGTTTGGTTAGACAACATATATGTGAATTACCACATGTGTCTATCATACAAAGGCTGCACATTCAATTTATTTTCTTGTTTATCAGCCATTTGAATTGGAGGGGGTGATGGCAGTATCTAAGGGAGTAAAAACCCATTCTTCACAAAAGACGGTGCTACCCGTCTATGCAGATAGAACCATGGTTGTACTGGCCCATGAACTAGCCCCACCACACATAATCGAGACTCTTCCAGATTGTACACTTACACCGTTGGATAGAGAACCAGCTACACCGCATCTAACCCCAACCCCAGTAGATAGTAACCCACTTCTAGTTGACACAGCACCATGTCCAACACAGAGTACCCCACATGAGCAGTTTGTAAAGCAACTGCAATGCCCAAAGCACGAAGACCACCACAGCGAACCCAAGCTCCACATTTAAAGCAGAAGAGCAACTGTTCTCAGGTCAGATTCCATAGCTATGGTCCATACTCCTTTGCTCTTGCATCACTGTATTTACTCATACCAACTAATTTCGAATTTGAAGGATCCAATTGAAACTCCAATGGTGCAACAGGTATGTTTTAAACCTATTTCTTTAACTGGATTGCTGTTCTAACTTCTTGCTCTATGTTGATTTCAGTTTTAGTTGTATAAACAGTTATGTTCTCATGTCATGCACATTACAAGTGTTGTTAGTGTTGTGTAGTTTCCCACACTTATATTCTGTCTTTGCTGCTTTGTCTTAAATAGATATGATTTGAATTGTGTCTCTATCTTCATTTGGCAACATAAACTAGGATGATATATACAATACAGTGACCATAGTACATAGATATATGTTTGTTTCATGCTGTTATCCTGTCCACCTTACTACTGAACCGGTTTACCAAAATGAGTTTCATATACTACATGCTAAACCTGTGATGTGTCTGCTTGTTTCTCTTGTAGAATGCGTACAGAATAATGGAGAAGAGCACCCCATTATGCAATGGTAGAGAAAGTAATGCAGATAAGGTTCAAGATAGTGAGACAACCCTGTTGGTCTCCAAGAAAGGTGATAAAAACTATCTTGTAGACAGTGAGACAACCCCAAAGTCCTGCGTTGATGTAGTGTTCGAGTTACTGGCCACTACCGCTGGCACAAGCTCTTCGAACTCGCTGCCTGAATCACTTCAGCTTCTGCAGTCTCAGCTACAAGCTGAAAGGCATCAGTCAGCTGTGCTGTGGCAAGAAGCCGAAGGACTGAGGAAGTCCCTGCAGAATTCAGATGCATACTTTCTGGTGCAACAGCAAGCGCTGGACGATTTTAGCGCCAAACAAGAGAAAACTAATAAGCTTGCTAAGCTTCTTGCCAGCATGGTGGGTATCCAGGATATCGTTTATTGAGCTCTTCTGAAGTGGTTTCAGTTCTGGACTTGTTTTGCTGCCGCGTTTATTTTCACTGGTGGCCAATTTAGACGCCTAGTGTATGTAATATGCTGCTTTGTTCACTATATTTGCACTGGTGGCGAACTTTGATGCCCAGTGGATGTAATATTTGTAATAGCTGTAATAGCCTAGTGTAAGTTGCTTGCTTATTTATTTCCTTATTGTCTTGTGTATTTTTTTGCTCGTAGTCGCTGCAGTTCTTTTTCCGCGGTAACCTTTTTATTTAGAACTAGGCCACAATAATTATGGGCAACATACGGACCGTGGGTCCTGATGCCTGCTGTAGTGGGCCTCCTAAGGTTCGTATGATCCATGGGCCTTCTACAGGCCGTAGATTCAATGGGGCTGCTACGGGACGTATGATGGATTTGCCAAACATGGGTTGTACTTTCGTGGACAATTAATGGACTGCAATATGGGCCGTAAACGGGCTATAATGGGAATCGTCTGTTTATGGGCCGACCATAATTGGCCATTAATAGGCCCATGTGTACAACGGGCTTAATTCTATCGGCAGGCATAACGGGTTGTTAATGGGCCATATTTGATGACGCTATGAAAACGGCCCAATGGATTAAAGGGCCATAGACGGGCCGACTTTAACCACGGGCTGAATATGGCCCACAAGTGGAACAGGCCAGTACGGACCATAAGTAATCGAATGTCAGAAATGAGCCCAATAATAAATGGGCCCTTAGAAGGCCAAAAGATAACACGGGCTAGAATGGCCCAATGAAATAATGGGCCGTTAATGGGTATAAAGAGATACACTGTTCATTATGGGCTAGTTTCACCACGGGCCATTTATGGGCCAAGATTTACAAAGGGCCTCATATGGGCCGAAAGACGTCATGGGCCATACATGGGCCAGAAGTTACAACGAGCTGGAATCATATTGGATGGCCCATATGGCTCTACTGGGCCTAATTCGGATAGGCTATAATGGGCCGTGAGTTAGCGGGCTGTAAATGGGCTATATGCGAGCAAGCCGTTAACAGGCCTTCCGTGGGCCGGGCCGCTGCCTTTTGACTAAGTCAAACGAGCTGGCCTTTTGACCTGCATGGGCCACTGTTGGGTCGAGCCATGTGTCAACGTATCATAGGCGCGTCCCGTCCATTCGCTGGATGACATCTGGCCTAGCACTGAGCTGACACGTGGATACTCCGGCGAATGAGAATTTTACACATGGAAAATCCTCATTGGTCGGGGCTGTTAACGGGTTATCGGATCAAAACCAGAACCCGATAGCTTAACGGCGACCCATTACGGTGGATGCCACGTGTCGGTTACCCTTGATGAAAGCATTTCCTTGACGCGCGATTTATCGTCATGGAAGTGGACACTTCCGTGATGATAATTTTGGTATTGTCATGGAACACTTCTACGACAGCACATGTATGACTATCTTGATTCTGTCATAAAATCGACATGGATGTACATGCATGACAGAAAATGTGACCTACTGTGACAAATACGTATCATCACGGAAGTGTATTTTTTTGTAGTGCTATGGCCAGCCTTTAAGCTTAGAGGCAAGGTACACGCTATCCTAGACTAGTTACTACTACCTCCCCTACACATGAAATTGCCACACGAGCGTTCGGGTTGCGCTTGGCTCTTCGCCTCTTTGGGAAGTCGAACTTGATGGTACTACTACAGTATGCTTTTGGCCATCTGACACCGAATGAACTGCTGCATGTCCACCGCGTGCGGGAGGGAGAGCGTGTAGCGAAAGCTTCTCCTAGTCCTGCGAGCCACCACGCTCATGGGCAAGGGAGAGGGTGCTGTAATCAAGCTTCTCCTTGTTGTACGAGGTGACATGACACATCAAAGTAGTGCACTCGATATATTTCAATAATTTGCGTTTACCGATGCATTAATTACAACGCATGCATGCATGCCGTCACTTTCCTTTTGATACTTGCATGTGTTGATTTAATGCACCTTGAAGTAGTACTATGAATATGTGATGGTAAAACTTTCTAATGCCTTTGCCCTAAAGTGAGAGATGGTGGTGCACAAGGAGGGAGAGATCATGCCGACGGAACAGGACCTGACGACGGAGGTCTCTATGGACCTCACCTTGCTCCACTGCCCCTTGTGCCTCCACCCCTTTAAGCCTCCAGTATACAAGGTTCGAATACACCTCGTCCGTTCGGCTGATCGAGCAAGGTGCAGATTTCTTGATTGATGTGTTGTTCGATTGATTTATGCAGTGCAAGGGAGGGCACATGGCCTGCGCGGACTGCCGCCGCGAGCGCCCCGGGAACCAGCGGCAGTGCCAGAAGTGCGAGCGCGGTGGCGGCTTCGATGTCCGCAACACGCCGATGGACGCCGTTCTCTCCTCGGTGTGGGTGGAGTGCCCGCACGAAGGCTGTGGGCTCTACATCACTTACCACAAGCTCGCCGATCACCAGAGCGTGTGTCCGCTCGCACCCTGCAAATGCCCCGTGCCCGTCTCTAGCTATGAAGGCCCGCCGCCGGTGCTCCCCCACTACATCAGCACCGTGCATCCCATACCCGTGCACAGGATCTAGTACGGCAAGGTGCTCCAGCTGCAAGTGCCGGTGTCGGAGCCGCGGTGCTTGCTATTCGCGGAGGAGGACTGCCGCGTATTTTTCGTGGCCGGCGGCGTGCTCGATATCGGCGCGCCTATCGTCGTGTCGGTCGTCTGCATCAGAGCGGGGGTGTCCCACCGCCGCACTGCACGACCAAGGTGTGGGCGAACGGCCCGTCGGGGGAGCCCAAAGGCAGGACCGACACCGTCAAGGTGGAAATCGAGGTGACAGGCAGCAAGGAGCCCGACGCCATCGCCGTGCAGGAGCTGACCTTCTTCACAGTGCCGCCCAAGCTGCTGGCCGGGGCTGGGTTGTCGAGGACGGTGTCCCTCCACATTCAGATTGACAAGCTCACCTCCTAAATGATTCTACAGTGCCTTCTGTTTATCTTAGTAATATGCTAATATAGGGAGTAGCTTAGATTGTGGATTTTGGTGGCGATGCAGCAATTACTTCGACATCAGATCAGCAGTTAAAGTAATTTCCAACAGTCGAAGGGATATTTTGTGTCTGTTGGATATAAAGATCCTTTGGGTAAGGAGTATAAGCTGCTTATATGCTTGTTGAGGAAGTGTTGCATACTTCTGCGAGTAGACGCGACACATCAAAGAAGTACTACTAGTAGTAGTACTCACCTGACTGCGCACCAGGCAGACGAAGCTCGTGTCGTGTTGGTGCCATGTGCGGCCCGCACATTAACCAAAACATCGTGCCTCCAGCTGAGCCTCTGCATTTCAAACTTCTCAATCTCAAGGCCAAGGAGCAACGTGAACCTATAATAGAGCCAATCGGATGGTTGAGAACACTACAATTCGTAGCTATAGATGCGTGTGTGAGAGAGGATGAGTGTGTGCGTGCACCTCTTCTCTTCATGTACAACGTACTAAACGCAGAGTACAAGTGTATGTGGGTGGCATCGACGTAGAGAGCTAGAGATGGTTCATGCGAGAAGTCCCGAGAGACTAGGTGTGTGCGTGGGAAAGAGGGAGAGAGATGATATGTGTCGATGTAATGCGTGTGAAAAAATACTAGTCTATAGCTCGCCACGAGGCTATTCCTAGCGAACGCCCCAATAACCGTAAGATATGTATCTGACGGTGCCAGTTATTGCACGTACACACCAGTAGAAAAAGAAGTACCGTGGCATATTACAAAACTGCTACACCATGCCCCTTCCCTACAAACTGCCACTCGAGCGTTCGCAACTGCCATGGTCTGCTCCTATGTATGATCTTCATTTTTTAAAGGGATCTACAATAAAAGGCCGGGCTTTTGGCGAGCGGTAGACGGGGGAGCTTGGCCTATCGGTTTGCTACTACTCACATGCGGTCGAACATAAGTGATGTACCAAGCTGATGCACGTTGCTTCGGTGAGCGGCGGGCCGGACATACCGTCTGTTCATGCTAAGCGGCGGGCCGGACCGACCGTGCGTTGGTGCTACTACTTACATGCGGTCCCACGTGTCAGTGACGCACCAAGCCGATGCGCGTCCCTTCGGTGAGCGGCGGGCTGGACCGACCGTGTGTTGGGGCGACGCCAGTGCGACGGGTTGTAAGTTTACCGCCTAACTTAATTTGTAAAGGGTAACACTTGCTTTGCCTCCTTAACGAGATCGGTCGCTAGAAATCCTCATTACATACGTTTCTCGGACACGTACGTGGGCCCGTGTTCTCAATGGATGGGATTCGCTCTACGATAACCTCATTGTACCTAGCAGTGTCTACATTCTTCTAGAAGCATCAACACATTAGTGTGATCAATCCATGCAAGAAGCTGGCAAACAACCCCTCCACATGTGCCACGTGGCTTCATTGAGCTCCCCCGTCATTTTATTCAAAACTATATTGACTGAAAAAGAGAGACATCTCTGGAAACAAAAACTTGCTCGTATTTTGTTTCCTACTTGCTTTGCACGTACCGGAAGAGCAATTATAATAAGTTATAGTCAGCAGGCTATAATGATTAAACAATTATATTTGTGTTCAGCTGGATGAGAAAGAAAAGGAGAGAGAATGGAAGCAGGCTGTAGATTAACAGCCAGCTACAGCACGGACTCCAAGAAACATTGTGAGAGTGTACAATGGGCCATGCATTTATAAAGTAGTACTACTTAGCAACTAGCTATACTATACACGTTGGCTATTAGGTTGACTATATATGACATGGCAACTCCATATAGCCGGTTGTTGGCTATACTACCGGTGCCACGTCATCTAACAAGTCTTTCAACATGCGTCAAATTATCATGAGGGCTAACTCTCCTTAGAGAAATGTGCTCCACCGTGTACCCGCATGTGTGTGTGAGGAGGCAGTGCGTGCGTGCGTGCACCTCTTCTCTTCATACATGTCCTCCACGGCTCCACCTAGTGGGTGTGTTAGAGAGAGAGAGGGAGATGGTGTGTCCGACATGCCTCTATACATATGTTTCTGTCAAAGAGAGGCCAGAATACATAGTATATGTATGTGGAGGGGGCAATATACGAGAAGAGAGGGGGGTCGTTTACGCAACATATCGATAGACACGGATACAGGGAAGAACTTTACGAGCGTACAAGCGCTAGGTGATACGTCCATTTTGCATCATGTTTTCCTACTGTTATTTATAATGTTTTTATGCATAATAATGCTTTTTGGAGTACTTCTAATGCCTTTTCTCTCATAATTTGCAAGGTTCACACAAAGAGGGAGAATTCCGGCAGCTGGAAATCTGGACCTGAAAAGGCTACGTCAGGCTACCTATTCTGCACAACTCCAAATGAGCTGAAACTTCACGGGGAATTTTTATGGAATAAATAAGAAATACTGGAGCAAATAACCACCGGAGGGGGGCCACCTGGTGAGCACAAGACACCAGGGCGCGCCAGGCCCCCCAGGCGCGCCCTGGTGGGTTGTGCTCAACCCAGCCCACCTCCGGTGCCCATCTTCTGGTATATAAGTCATTTTAACCTAGAAAAAATAAGGAGAGGACTTTTGGGACGGAGCGCCGCCGTCTCGAGGCGGAACTTGGGCAGGAGTGTAACACCCCAAAAATTTAATCATGTTTTTACTAAATAAAATTTGGCCAGAATTAAAATTTTGAATTTTTGCTAGGTCTTTTATTAATTTCAGAACCATTTTCTGTTTCTGTTTTTCAAAATTCTTCCCTCCATATAGCAATATTTGGAAATAATATTGTGGCTTTGGTAGTTTTCTTAAAACATTTCAATTATAGTTTAATAATAGTAAGAATTATTTTCAGAATAAAATTTGCCTCTAAACAATTCTTTTAACAGCTATTTCAATATTTTAAATGCCTCTGTTGCACTACAACTACTTTAATTAATTCTTTTAAAATTCTAAAAAAATTATGGGAGGTCATGTGATGTCCACAGATCACTTTTATGCAGAAACCTAACTTGGTCTTTTGTAAATTTTGAGTGAAACAACCTCTTTTCAATTTTGTCCTGTATTTGAGTTTCTACTACATCCCTAATTTTCCTTGCCCCAAAAATCCTGAAATTTTTCCCAATTATAGTTCTTACAACCAAATCCTTAAGTCCAAAATTTTAGCTCCATTGGAATCCTTTTAGTTCACCAAATATTCCCCCAAAGTTTTTGTTCAGAAATGAATATCAGTAAAACTTGCACTAGCAAGTTTCTCCTCTTACCCAACCAACTCCACCAACATCCCTACCATCTAATGAGACATCATACTGCCAATTTTCACATCCAACAAATCCCCCTAGGTCACCCTAGCATTCTGTCAAGCACCTTGTGTGCATGATAGAAACTTTGCTCCATTCTAAACTACATTAGGAACTTGCTCTCCTGCCCAAACAAGCATGTCCAGTAGCCTTGCCATCACTGTAAACATGGTCCTACCAAAATTTAGCTTGAGTAGGTCACTGTGGCCTACCCTGGCAATTCATCGAGCACTTCAAGTGCATACTCAGAGCGCGGCTAGAGCACCGGTATTGTAGGCATCGACATCACCCTGGCGCCGTGCCTCTGCCGCCTCCCTCACCCGTGTCCCTCCTCTGCTAGCTTAGTGAGCAAGCCCCGCCCCTCGCCGGCACCTCCCTCGTCCTCTAGCGCCACCCACCACTGACCTGCACCGGCCACCGCGGTAGTCAACTCCGGGATGGCGCCGCCTGAGCCACCTGGCCCAAACTGCAGCTGCCAGCACACTCCCGCCTTAATGCCCAACCACCTGAGCAGTTGACCACCCCACCGACCATGGCCACCGCCCACAACCATCTCGATGGCGCAGTTATGGCCGCCGCCACCTAGACTTCTCCGGGAAGCCACGGGAACCGACGTTCCCTGCTTATAAAAAGGGCCCCGAGCTCGCTTCTACACTCACCACTACTCCCCCATTCCCCACAAGCCTCCCCGAGGATGGCCAAATGATCGGAGGAGCCATCTTCCTCGACTCCGGCCGCCTCTGCCGCCGCACTGCCCTGACTATTTCCCATGCAACCAGCGCCTCCCCCTCGCTATATTCTTCACCACTAGTCTCTAGGAGCACCCGCCGATCCATCTCCGTCACCAATTCCATCAGAAACAGCCCATGGGAGGAATCCCTCTTCCACCCGTAGCTCCCCTCCGCCATGGATGAAGCTCCACCCGATCCCGAGCTCCTCCATGGCTATTTCCACCTCCCAAGGATGCGGTACTTCCCCCTGAACCTATCCATGTGCCGAGCGGCGCCGAAGGTGCCCTACCACGCCGGCAATCATCGCCGGAGTTCCTCTCTGCTCTGGTCCACACGCGCGAGAGAAGGGGGATGAACCTGACAAGTAGGGCCCGCCCGTCAGCCACTCAGGCCGCGGGCCCCGCCGTTTCAGTGGAGACGGTTTCCACTGAATCTGTCTTCGCGCGCGTAAGACGTAAACCCGCTAGTACGTCTTCGACGTCGCCAGTTTTCCGTGCGGCTGGGCGACTGGGCTCGGCCCAATATCACTCCAGAACTATACAGCGCTCAGGGCACATCCCTGTTTCTCTCCCTTTTTCTTTTTCAGCGTATTTTCATAAAATTCTACTGTGCCCTTTTCTAATCCAAATTTAATGATTCAAATTTCTGCTGACTCCTAAAATCATGATCTATTTATCCAGCTTAGGTGAACATTTTTCCTAAAAAGTATCTCCACTGGATCAATTAAATAGTACTTTTAATCATTTATTCCATCTTAGAATTGCTCTAAGTAAATCATATTAACTCCAAATAAATTGATTCTTTTTCTGTTATTTTTTAGTTTTCATCCAGTTTATTTTAGTATTTATTTCAAAAATATTTGAAACACTTTTAGCACTGTTTTTGTTTTACATGGTAATTGCAATATTTTTTGAAAATAGGAAAATGGACGGAAGAGAATTTTCAAAACTTTTGGAGTGCACCCAGCAACTTTGCATGCTCAAGGCAAGCATCTTGAACACTTGATATGGTGATTGCATGGTTAATTGTTTGCATGAATAAATAAATTATGCATAGGTTGAATTCAAATAGAATTTGCATGCATGTAGTGATGGCATATTTCCTCATACCATGCATCGTGTGTTGTCATGACTAACTTGCAGGAGTAGGTATAAGTAAAATACAGTTCCGGCAGAAGGGTGATCATGCCTTATTGGTTATGCATGTTGGAGCATGCAAGGGTTGTGGCCCTGTTTGGTGTTACTCTTAAAAAGATGCTTTGTTGAGCTGACCACTGCAGGAAAACTTGAACCTCCTGAGTCGACCGTAGATCGAGTCTTGTTTCGGTAACCCCCATACTTGTTTCGTACTGCCACAGGTCCCTGCCATAGGTAGGGTATGGTTCAGTAAGTTGATAACCCCTTTCCATGCGCACACCGTACAGAGGGCCATGATGAGAGTTTCCGCGGTCGCGGACTAAATCCTGTCATCGGGTCAGGGGGCATGGGTGTTTCCAGTTGTGACTGAGAGGGGGGCCACCCCTTGGAATCCGCGCGTATTAATAGTGATCCCATGCAGGACGTTGGTCTCTCCGTCTTAGAGTTTTTCTTGAACGATGCTTTGGGTGATTCCTGGCATCCGGAAAGTTAATCTGGTGTGTGCTGGTCAGGTGTGTTTTCAACCCAAAGACCGTAATGGGAATTAGTCAGTGTCACGGTACTGACTAAAGAAATCCTTTACTTGTGGGTAAAGAGTACACCCTTTGCAGAGTTTAAACCTATTCGAATAGCCGTGTCCGCGTTTAAGGGCTACAGTCTGGGTTGGTCAAGTGTCGGTCTTAGTGTCGGTCTTCGGAGGAAAATAATTAAATTGAGCCTGAATTATTTTGCAGGATAATTGTTGTCACCCTGATGCTACCATGAATATTTTATGCATGTTAATATTATTATGGTTATGCATATTATTGAGGACTAACCCGTTTCTCTTATTTTGTATTTCCTGAGTGTCTCAGGGGCTGGCTAGACTACCCCAGGCACTCAATTTTATTTTCAAGACCTCTCGTGGCGTCTCTCGAGTTAACAGGCAGTTTATCCCGCCACTACTCTTGTGGACACCGATTGGCATTTCTCTTCAAGTCCGACCGTCGCGTCGCTTGACACCCGACTGGCATTTCTCTTCAAGTCCGACCGTGGCGTCACTTGACGCCCGACTGGCATTTCTCTTCAAGACCTCTTCGTGATGTCCCTCGAGTTTACAGGCGGTCCCGCCACTACTCTTGTGGACACCCGATTGGCATTTCTTTTATTTTGCTGAATGTCACTTGGGCTGGCTAGACTACCCGTGGCATTCATTTGCTTTAACTTTGATCATAACTAACATGCTATGTTCACGTTCATATCATTTTATTGTCATGATTTAAATTTCAGTCAGCATGAGCATATGCATATAGTTTGGCTCATCATGATCATATATTTTGTCTGCTGCATTCGGTATATCTCTTGTTCAGGATGTTTGCAAGTACATTCAAACGTACTCACAGGCTTGTCCCTGGCTATTTACTTGGCCAGGTCAGGAATTCTACGAGGAGTACCACAGCGACATCCGTGCGGAGCCTAGGATGGCAGCCATGCGGGATAGGAATTATCCGGGTCAGCTGTTCCTGTGGGAATGGAGCCCCATTGACATTGGAGAACCACGAGTCAATTCCGTCATCCACCACCGGATATCAGTGTTGTATCATTGGACCTTTATGGTCCTGTATTCAATTCTTGTAATAGCTTGGTATTCTGTAACAAGGACGTGTCCACCAGTAACAGTAATCCTGGGCTGGTGATGACACGAGGGGTTAATTTCTGGGATATCGTGTCCCGGCCCCGACAAGGAGCACTTTTGCCCTCCGGCGGAGCGATTCCGCCAGGGGAACTTCCCTCCCGGAGGGGGAAATCATCATCATCATCATCACCAACAACTCTCCCATATTGGGGAGGGAAATCTCCATCAACATCTTCAACAACACCATCTCCTCTCAAACCCTAGTTCATCTCCCGTGTTCAATCTGTGTACCGGAACTATAGATTGGTACTTGTGGGTGACTAGTAGTGTTGATTGCTTCTCGTAGTTGATCACTATATGGTTTATTTGGTGGAAGATTATATGTTCAGATCCATTATGCTATTTAATACCCCTCTGATCTTGAGCATGATTATTATTTGTGAGTAGTTACTTTTGTTCTTGAGGTCACGGGAGAAATCATGTTGCAAGTAATCATGTGAACTTGATATGTGTTCGATATTTTGATGATGTGTATGTTGTGATTCCCTTAGTGGTGTCATGTGAACATCGACTACATGACACTTCACCATATTTGGGCCTAAGGGAATGCATTGTGGAGTAGTTATTAGATGATGGGTTGCGAGAGTGACAAAAGCTTAAACCCTAGTTTATGCGCTATTCCGTAAGGGACCGATTCGATCCAAAAGTTTAATGCTATGGTTAGAATTTATTCTTAATACTTTTCTCGTAGTTGCGGATGCTTGTGAGGGGGTTAATCATAAGTAGGAGGTTTGTTCAAGTAAGAACAGCACCTAAGCACCGATCCACCCACATATCAAATTATCAAAGTAGTGAACACAAATCAAACCAACATGATGAAAGTGACTAGATGAAATTCCCGTGTACCCTCAAGAACACTTTGCTTATCATAAGAGACCGTTTTGGCATGTCCTTTGCCTTAAAAGGATTGGGCTACCTTGCTGCACTTTTGTTACCATTACCGTTACTTGCTCGTTACAAATTATCTTGCTACAAAACTATCTGTTACTTGTAATTTCAGTGCTTGCAGACATTACCTTGCTGAAAACCACTTGTCATTTCCTTCTGCTCCTTGTTGGGTTCGACACTCTTACTTATCGAAAGGACTACGATTGATCCCCTATACTTGTGGGTCATCACTAGGAAAGAGGGGTGCATGTTCGAAGATGATGTGAGAGGCCAACTAGATGAAGACAAGGAAGGAGTACAAGTGCGAGATCGATAATTAAAGAGAGGGGACGATAACATGCGTGGGCGCGCTTGTCTGGTCGATAGACAAAGCGGAAGGCATTGATGATGAGACAAGGAGGGGCAATTAATGTGTGTGGTAGATGGTCCTATGTAGAGAGGTCGTGGTTTGGTCTATGTGTACGTGGGTAAAGAGGGGGAGACTTAACTAGAGATATAGATCGGACATTTTGAGTGGGGAAATAGCGAGAGACCTGGCTACACATAGAGGGAAATCGATTGGTGCACATGCATGCATGTGTCAGAGATAAAGAACACCCGAAGTGATGAAGAGAGGGAGAGGTGTGTGTGTGGTGTGGAGGGGGTGCAGCTAGCTTGTGACACTGTACGAGTGCAAGATGGATAACAACAGAGGGTGCGATAGTGCTCGTGTGCCTCAGAGTTAGGGAGGGAGGCATGGATGGTGAGAGGAGGGGAGGGACTATGTGTGTACATGTTTGTGTGTCATAGGCAGGTCTGGCTAGCTAGAGGGGTACATCGATCGTTGTGTGTTGGAAAGATGGAGATGTAGGGAGATCGACCTAAAGAACAAGAGCGTGTGTGCACGATGTAGAGGATGCAAAGTGGTGGGGAGTGTGTGTGCATATATGCATGGCATGCACACTAGGGAAGTTATTGGTATCCACGAAGGGAGGAGGAGTGTGTGTGTGCGTGTAAAAGACTTACGGAGACGATAATCAGTATAAAAGTGGATTCAAATATTTGAATAAGAGCCCTGATGTTTGTAACTCATGCATGCATGAATATAATGCAAATATGCCTGGTGTGGTTTTGAATCAAACGTGCTATATACTATATTCACATCGAACAAGGCCAAATCAATTTGAACTTGCGACACTGATGGTAGGCATCATCTGACCACATTGCATCCGTGCATGGACATAACTATTCGAATTTGAGATAATGTGTGGCTTTCAAAGCTACCATCTAAATGTTGTGTGTGTGGGCAGGGGGGATGCATTGTTGTGTGTGTTAAACACATTATACATATGAAAACAGGGTTTAGATTATTCCAAACATCTTGCTACCTAGACCAATGTACTGTGATTTGAATTCATCATAAAATGGATACAAAAATTTGAATTGGAGATCGTATGGTACATGTAGTTCATATTTAAACATGATTAATAGTATATGCATGTTTCATGTTATCAATATAATATTTAAATATGATGGTTTAACTTGACAACAATCGTATTCAAATAGGGAAAATTGATTCGAATTTGGTCCATATGTTAGACGATAATATATATTCATAGGGTGGAGTAAAATGTTAATATAAGATGGAAGATCAAAATGTAGGATAACATCCATTATAAACCGCAAGATCACCTAATGATATATTTGAATTCAACATAACGTGGATTCAAAATTTGAAATTCGAGATCCTAGCATTTGTAATCATATAAAACGGGACATGACTCTTTCTTGTGGTGGGAATTGATTTGTTTTTTGTTGCTGTTGAGGGAAGTGTGAATTGATTCGGTACTTTACAGGCTAATCTTGTTCTCCCGATTTTTTTTAGTTTTTCATTGTAGTTTTTTCAATGGTATTTGTAGCAATATAGTAAAAGGGGGCATCCTCGCAAAAAAAGAAGTAAAAGGGGACATGACTCTCTTGTGTCTTGTATGAATTGTCTTTTTTTGTACACGTTAAGTTTGTTCTGCCGAACATGGAATCCACACCTTGTTATCCCGAAATTTTCAAGCTAGAGTATCTCTTGTCTCTTCTGCTGCGAAACTCCCGCCTCTTCAACCCACGCCTCGCCTTGTTATCCCGAAATTTCGACGCGCGCGAAAACTCCCTCCTCATCCAAACTCTGTCGCGCAGCCCACACACGCGAAATCCCCCTTCTACCCCTCAGCCGGAAATGCCGCCTCGACGTCGCGTGGTCAAAACCGGTGGGGGGACGTTCGTAACTTACCCCACATTTCGGACAAGCGCGTCCCTAAGCCATGGCTCCCCCTACCTTCCCCTTCGTTCCCCCCATTCGTACACCAAGGCCGACAAAACCCGTGAAACCCCATGCTCCTCCGTCGGCCTCCCGACCGCCGCCAGCCGAAGCCTCTTCCCTGACGACGTTGTCCACAACAACAGGTCGACGTCCCTCATCCACCGCACCAGATGAGGATCCGTCGTCGATCTCGTCGTCCCGCCTGTTCAGTCGCCCCATCCTCCACCTCCAAGGAGGTACCCCGACATTCACCTCGTCTATCGCGCCACCTCCACCCCCACAGAGCCATCTTCACTTGCCCGACCAGAACTGCAACACCCTCACCAATTCCTCCGATGAAGCCGAGGCCTCCTCGGTGCCACCAAGGAAGTTCTGCACTCACTACTGCATTTTATTTTTTATTTGATCTCACGGGGCTGCCGGTGCTCCATACCGCGCAGCCATGGTAGGTCTGCATCGACAGCGCCGTCGCCGGCCACTTCCTCCATGGCGTCTCTCCCCCATGTCATTGCTTCCTTGGCGGCGACACTCCACACCAGCACTAGCTGTCGCTGCTCCGGCCCTCGCTCGTGCTGCGGCTCTGCTCTTGCTGTCGATCGTGCTGCTGCTTTGCTCTTGCTTTCGTTCATGCTACTGCTCTGCTCTGCTCTTGCTGTCGGTCGCGCTACTGCTCCGCTCTTGCTCTTGTTCATGCTGCTTCTCTTGCTCTCGCTCGCGCTGCTGCTGCTGCTACACAACCTGCGGCAGCTACAGGAGTTGTTGCTTTAGCACTCGCTCGTGGTGCCGCAGCACGAGCTGCTCTCTGCTAGTGCGTTCCCTGCTCGAGCGGCTGCTGATTTAGATCACTACTTCTCTGCTACCAGTGCTCGAACGGCCTAAACTTCTATTGCAGTGCTCTGCTACTAGTTCAATCAGTTTCATCAGTAACATTTAGTTTCAATAGTAAATTCAGTTTCAATTGTAAAGTTTAGTTTCTTCAGTTCAGTTCAGAGTCAACAGTATTTACAGCATCTGTTGGAGTGGCTGCGGCTGATGCATTTTACATCTAGCACTTTTTGGTGATGTATTTGACATCATCTATTGCAGATGCTATTAGAATCCCACTTCAGATTAACGTTGTCTGTCTTGTCCTGCTTCAGTCTCGTCGTTGTACACCTCACCGGAGCTGCTCCAACGACGGAATCGTCCATCACAGTGGAGCAGTACCCTCGGTGCCATCTCTAGAGGCCTCAGGTCTTCTTCCCCACCTCCGACAGTCACACCAGCATCACCATCCTCCACGTCCAACCCAATGATGCTGAGGTTGACAAGGCTACGCCAAAGAGGTTGTACACTCGTCGCATCACTTTTTTACTCTACATTCATGTCGATCCCTCAGGGATACTTTGGTTCAAAGCAGTTGCAAATCTAGAAAGAAATGAATCGTGGTCACAAAATTAACAGGGAGAAAACTAAATGCTCTTTCGAACCACAATTTGAATCGGTTTAGCAAGATAGCCATTATATGATATTCATTAGGACCAAATAAGCTCACAAAAAATTTCGAGGGCAGGCTTCAGCCTGTTGAAGACTGCCTACTTGAATCGCCACTGGTTCAA
This sequence comes from Thinopyrum elongatum, assembly GCA_011799875.1. Taxonomy (NCBI): domain Eukaryota; kingdom Viridiplantae; phylum Streptophyta; class Magnoliopsida; order Poales; family Poaceae; genus Thinopyrum; species Thinopyrum elongatum. Next base: position 445,069,313 of record CM022302.1, on the reverse strand, counting down.
AGAAAAAGTGAAGGAAAACATAGGAATTGGAAACTTTCCTATGGTACTTGTCATGGTTTTGTCACGGCAGATGCCCTCATGAAAGGACTTAGGTGTGAGGCCATGGCTACGGTGGTTAGCTTAAAGGGGTTGAATGGAACGAGAGACACGAGTTTACCCAGGTTTGGCTCCTCACCAACGAGGTAAAAGCCTACGTCCTGCTTTGTGTTGTATTGATTGAGTATCGATTACAAGGGAGCGGAATCGCTTAACCTAGCTCTTGATCGATTGTAAATTAAGTTTACCCGCCACAGGGACTCGCCTTTATATACACAGGTCGAGGCCCTGGGCTTACAAGAGTCCAGGTTGGGTCATATTTCATGACCGACCCTGGTTCTAAGTCGCCTTGCCTTGTTAGGCAAGTTGCCATTGGCCGGCTTACACCTCCGGGTTATGCATCATCTCCGGGTCTCGGGCCTTCGGTTGGCCCACTTGTTAAGCCGCCTCCAGTCTTTCATGTCTGGCTTCTTGGGCCTGTCTGGGCTTCATTCTTTAAGTTGCCAACAGTGTAACCCGGCCCCTCCTGGGCGGGTCACACCGTAGGGTTATATCCCCAACATTAGGCCCCAGATTGATTTGAACTTGTTCATGTCAATCTTCATCATCTCTAGTTGGCGAATCCTTCTTTGATTCCTTCAAATTTCTCACCTCGAATGTTTCTTCATAACCCGCCACATGATGACATCATCTTTAATAATTTCAGAACGATGGACCTTTCACATTAATTATCCATTCCGAGAATCGAGGCGCCCCTCTTAGCACAGTAATTATCATGTCTCCTCGTTTTTCGCACCTGCGTGTTACTGCTCCGCCCATTGCTCCCTATAAATAGGCACGGGGGGCTGCCCTTTTTCTCTTTTATCCCCGTCGCCTCCTCTTCTTCTTCTTCCTTATGTCGTCCGTCGCCACTGGAGCTCCGCCGCCCCAGCCGAACTCCGCCAACAACTCCATCAAGGCTGCTGCATCAACCTGTTGAGACCACAGATCTGCGGCGCTTGTCCGTGTTTCACCAACTCCGTCAAGTATCATTCCTCTCCTTTCCCAGATCCACATTAGGGCATACGAGTTCATAGAGTTATTCGGCGTTCATATGAGTTCATCCAGCTTGTGCATAGAACCCATATTTCAATCCAAACATAATATGAGAGTAACGCGATAGCGTTTTGGCCTTCATCTTGTATCTAGAGTAGATCGCTTGCTTTTCAGAATCAATACGCAGTTTGCCAGTTCTTCCACCGCTGTGCTCTAGGTTTAGTAATTATTCTCCTTTTCTATACTGCTATAGATCCGTAAATATAGCTGCCACTTGCGGAACTTGTTTTCCCCATACTTAGTAAAATTTCGACAACCTTGGATCCGTAGATAATTGACCCACCCTTCATTGTTCTAGTGGCTTAATAATGAATTTGTAACCTGCCAAGAATTCCAAAGCTGCTTCCTTCAATTGACCCGCCAACATGCTGCTGACTCATACTTTCATAACTTAACCCGCCATAGGTGCATAACTTTGATAAGCACTTCACCCCATGGCTAGGGCGGCTCATAATTTTAATGGCTCACCGCAATATGTAATCTTCTAACCATAATTAGCTCATTATTGCTGAAAAATCATGTAATCATTTGGGCGGCTTATCATTGCAACTTTAACCTGCCATATCTTTGATCCTTAGTCACAGCTTTTTAACCTGGTCAATCATGACTAAGACTCCCACTTCTTGCGACTGGGTTGCCTCGAGAGTCTCTAAGCTCTCATTGAATGAGTACATGGACATGGGGGTCTTGCCATCCAAAGAGGTTATCCACTGGCGGGTTCCCGGTTCTGAAACCACTCCTCAACCCGAAGAGGGCAAAGTCATCATCTTTTCAGATCACCTCCTCTGTGGCTTTTCACCGCCCGGGTCGAAATTCTTTCGAGATGCTTTTCACTTTTATAACCTTCACCCCCAAGACATAGGTCCCAACTCTGTCTCCAACCTCTGCCATTTTCAAGTATTTTGCGAAGTGTACCTTCAAGAGGAGCCCACTGTTGACCTCTTCAGAGATTATTTTTACATCAACCGCCAAACTGAGATGTCAGATGGACCCAGTCTTGAGCTTGTAGGTGTCTCTATCCAGAGGCGGAGAGACGTAACTTTTCCCACAGCCGCACTGCCCATTCTACCTAAGGACTAGAATTATACTTGGTTCTATTGCAAGGACACCACTCCAGCTGGAGAAAATCCCTTGCCGGGTTATCGCCCCTACTGGCTCAGCACCGGCACCGAGCTTCCTGGTCGATTGTCTGCCGCAGAGCGCACCCGATATGCTTCCACATTTTCAAAGATAAGGGCTTTGATTACCAATAGTTTAACTGGAATTGATCTGGTCCGCTACTGGGTTGCATGGAGGATTTTGCCGCTGAGCCGGCGCGGCGGCTTAATGTGTCAATATACTGGTGATACCAAGGATCCGCAACGCTACAACCAGACTCGGCTGACTGACAAAGAGATCAATGACACAGTTAAGTCACTTCTTGGGGAGTCTCTGGAGAACTGTAGTAAAACGGGATTGAATCCTTTCTGCACTCTTAACCCGGCCCCTGTTGTAAGTATTTGAATAAATCTTCATCTTGTTTATTTGTTTCTTCTGCTTCATATCCTTTTAACTTATTTCTCATATGTATACAGGCCGACTCTCCCGTCTGGAGGAAGAGAACCTTCCACCCCCCCCCCCCCCGCCCACTAAGAATACTAGGACAGGGAAGTCTCGTGGCACAGGTCACCGCAACAAACAAACGGTAGACGAGCTTCTCGAATTAGATGAGTCGGAGGTAGAGCTTGACTCTCTTGGTCTTCTTTTTATGCAACTTATTGATGCCGATTCCTGTCAGGATGAAGTGGAGACAAGCCATGCCGACGCTGCAGAGGTAATTACTGTCTCCTCCGACTCAGAACCCTTGCCAAGAAAGAAAACACGATGGGTCACCCAGTGTCGGTGTCAAAACCGGCGGATCTAGGGTAGGGGGTCCCGAACTGTGCGTCTAAGGTCAATGGTAACAGGAGACGAGGGACACGATGTTTACCCAGGTTCGGGCCCTCTCTATGGAGGTAATACCCTACGTCCTGCTTGATTGATATTGATGAATATGAGTATTACAAGAGTTGATCTACCACGAGATCCTAATGGCTAAAACCCTAGAAGTCTAGCCTGTCTGATTATGATCGCCTCTACGGACTAAACCCTCTGGTTTATATAGACACCGGAGGGGACTAGGGTTGTACAAAGTCAGTTACAGAGAAAGGAATCTTTCATATCCGAACGCCAAGCTTGTCGTCCACGCCAAGGAGAGTCCCATCCGGACACGGGAGAGAGCCTTCGGCCTTGTATCTTCATGGCCCATCAGTCCGGCCCACATTACATTGCCCGGACGCCCGAGGACCCCTTAATCCAGGACTATTTAACATGCCATGACCAAGGGAAAACTGCGTGCGGATCCTGAGAACAGGTAGAGTGATTGTCAAAAAGACCTAGCGATTCCCGTATACCTCAATGCTTCCTGCTGTCTTGGTGTATCTATCCTTCGAAAGGACCGATGATCAGGCCGTCTTGAGGGGCCTATGGAAAAGAAACCTGAAAAGGATAAAAAAAAAGTGAAAGTATGTGTGTCCAGGGGAGGTCGAGCCGTATTATGGACCACAATCTAGTTGTGCCTCCATCTATGCCCATGGTATTTTAAGTGCGTAGTTGTGTACGTGTGGTACGAATGCCGCTATTAGGCCGGGACGGAGACGGAGGCCGGATTGCTAGTCTAACTCCTGATGAGCCGGACTGTTATGCTGCGGAGTAGTCCGGATCCGCTTGACAGTGTCTGGTAGCTTGGCCGCCGAATTAAGATTCTGCTTGGCAAGGCCGCTCTGTACTTTTGCTGCCAAGGCCGTGGTGTGCTCCTCTGTACGGAGGGAGCGCTCCGTGTTTCCGTTAACTGTTATGACGCCGCGTGGTCCCGGCAACTTGAGCTTGAGATAAGCATAGTGTGGCACCGCATTGAATCGAGCAAATGCGGTTCATCCGAGCAGTGCGTGATAGCCGCTGCGGAAGGGGACGATATCGAAGATCAACTCTTCGCTTCTAAAGTTGTCCGGGGATCCGAATACAACCTCCAGTGTGATTGAGCCCGTACAGCGGGCCTCTACGCCTGGTATGACTCCTTTAAAGGTAGTTTTTGTGGGTTTATCCTTGAGGGATCGATGCCCATTTTGCGCACTGTATCCTGATAGAGCAGGTTCAGGCTGCTGCCGCCGTCCATGAGGACGCGTGTGAGATGGAATCCATCAATAATTGGATCGAGGACTAGTGTGGCTGAACCGCCATGATGGATACTGGTCGGATGGTCCCTGCGATCGAAGGTGATCGGGCAGGACGACCATGGGTTGAACTTTGGGGCAACTGGCTCTATCGCGTAGATGTCCCTGAGCGCTCGTTTGCGCTCCCTTTTGGGGATATGAGTGGCGTATATCATGTTCACTGTTTTAACCTGGGGAGGGAACTTCTTCTGTCCTCCTGTGTTCGGCGGGCGGAACTCCTCATCGTCGTCCTCGGTTTGCGACCCCTTCTCCTTGTTTTCGGCATTTAACTTGCCGGCCTGTTTAAAAACCCAACATTATCTGTTGGTATGGTTGGCTGGTTTATCCGGGGTGTCGTGGATCTAACATGGACGATCGAGTATGCGGTCCAAGCTGGATGAGCCCGGATTGTTTCTTTTGTATGGCTTCTTCCGCTAGCCGGACTTGGAGCCGCTGAAACCGGCGTTGACCGCCGTGTCATCGGCAGTGCCACCATTGCTTCGGCGCTTGTGCCTGTTGCGTCGGGGCTTGTCATTTCTATTCTTGGCTTCAGAGGTGCCGGCATCGCTTGTAGTGTTATTGCTATGGGCTAGCCAACTATCCTCGCCCGCACAAAAGCGGGTCATGAGTGCCGTGAGGGCTGCCATGGACTTCGGCTTTTCTTGGCCGAGGTGACAAGCGAGCCATTCGTCGCGGATGCTATGCTTAAAGGCCGCTAGGGCTTCGGCATCCGGGCAGTCGATGATCTGGTTCTTTTTGGTTAGGAACCTAGTCCAGAATTTCCTGGCTGACTCTCCAGGCTGTTGAACTATGCGACTTAAGTCATCGGCATCCAGAGGTCGTACATATGTGCCTTGGAAGTTGTCGCGGAAGGCGTCTTCCAAGTCCTCCCAGCTGCCTATAGAGTTTTCAGGCAGACTGTTTAGCCAGTGCCGAGCTGGCCCCTTGAGTTTTAGTGGGAGGTATTTGATGGCGTGAAGGTCATCGCCGCGGGCCATATGAATATGGAGAAGAAAATCCTCAATCCATACCGCGGGATCTGTTGTTCCATCATATGATTCAATATTTACGGGTTTAAACCCTTCTGGGAATTCGTGCTCCATTACTTCATCAATGAAGCACAAGGGATGTGCGGCGCCTCTATATCGGGCCAAGTCGTGACGTAGTGCGGATGTGGTCCGTCTACGGTTTTCGGCCCGGTCGTGGTTATGCTCGTTACGTCTGGCTCGTTAGCCATCGTCGCGCACCAGGGCATGCCCCCGCGATCTGTAGATCGATCTGGACTGGCCTACTCTGTTCTCCAGGTCTTGCCGCAGGTCGTATGTGTATTCCCGAGCTGTGGTATCTTTACCTTTACGGCGAGGTAGTGTGGGCAGGTGTTCGGCTTGGGTTGCCGCTTTATCCCGGCCACGTGGTGGTCGGTCAGCCGCATCACGCGTTGATGGCATGGGCTCAAGTGCCTCGTCATCAAATTGGGGTAGCAGTTTACGCTTCGGGTAACTTTTAATGGGGCGCTCGAGTCCGTATTCCTCGGCTGCCAGGACATCAGTCCATCTGTCATTGAGTAGATCTTGATCAGCTTGAAGCTGCTGCTGTTTCTTTTTCAGGCTCCTCGCAGTGGCTATTAGCCGGCGCTTAAAGCGCTCCTGCTCGACGGGTTCCTCAGGCACGATAAAATCTTCGTCGCCGAGGCTCACCTCGTCTTCAGAAAGTGGAAGATAGTTGCTGCCCTCCGAGTCTTCGTCTATGGCCTATTTGTCAGGGCTGACTTGCCCATCTTCCCTATCATCCTGTTCGGAAGTCGGCTCGACGGGATCTTCTCTGTCTTCGGCATCATCCAGAGTATTGTTTTCTCTCGTGCCGGTATTGTTGTCTTTTGCATGGCGTGATTTAGAGCGGTGCCGCTGACGTCGGCGCTTTGGCTGTGTCTCAGGAGGTTTATCCTCGACTGGATCTTTCTCGTTATCGCCGTTATTCTCTTTGGGAGTATCCACCATGTACACGTCATACGAGGAGGTGGCCGTCTAGCGCCCAGTAAACGGCGGGTTTTGGGCCTACTCCTCTCCGGCATCGTCGTCCATACCGTCGATGTCTTCGAAGTCGTAATCGAGCATGTCGGTTAAGTCTTCGATAGTGGCAATGAAGTGGGCGGTGGGTGGGAAGCGAAATTCTCCGTCATCAGCCTCCAGTTCAAACCGGATATAGTTCGGCTGTGAGTCCTCCGCTAAGGAGAGGGTTTTTAATGAGTTTAGCACATCACCCAAAGGTGAGTGTCGGAAGATGTCCGCGGAGCTGAACTCGACGATCGACGCCCAATCAAGCTTGATGGGCGCGGACGCACGTGGTTCGGAACCTGTGGCCGGAGACGAATCCGAGGTTCCGGTAACATAGATCCCATTCGAGGTCGGGTCTGTGTGCAGCTCCAACGCCGCTGAGTCTGCGGCCTCCGTGGCGGGGTTGAGCTTCCCGTCCTCGGATGGCGCAATCTGCTCCGGATCTAGGGCTAGAGCAGTTACAGGCGCTATCTCCTGGATATGGTCCGATGACAGATTTACGTCATGTTCATCGCGGTGGCAGGGAGCGGCTGCCATGGGCTCGAATCCGTCGAAGATCAAGTCTCCGCGGATATCGGCAACATAGTTTAAGCTTCCAAACCTGACCTGATGGCCAGGGGCATAGCTGTTGATCTGCTATAGATGGCCAAGCGAGTTGGCGCGCAGCATGAAGCCGCCGAATACGAAGATCTGGCCGGGGAGAAAGACCTCCCTCAAGGCAGCATCATTGTGGATGATTGATGGAGCCATCGAGTCTTCTAGCGACGACACAGCGGAACTCTCAATGAAAGCACCAATGTCGGTGTCAAAACCGGCGGATCTCGGGTAGGGTGTCCTGAACTGTGCGTCTAAGGTCGATGGTAACAGGAGACGGGGGACATGATGTTTACCCAGGTTCGGGCCCTCTCTATGGAGTTAATACCCTACGTCCTGCTTGATTGATATTGATGAATATGAGTATTACAAGAGTTGATCTACCACGAGATCGTAATGGCTAAAACCCTAGAAGTCTAGCCTGTCTGATTATGATCGCCTCTACGGACTAAACCCTCTGGTTTATATAGACACCGGAGGGGACTAGGGTTGTACAAAGTCGGTTACAGAGAAAGGAATCTTTCATATCCGAATGCCAAGCTTGTCGTCCACGCCAAGGAGAGTCCCATCCAGACATGGGAGAGAGCCTTCGGTCTTGTATCTTCATGGCCCATCAGTCCGGCCCACATTACGTTGCCCGGACGCCCGAGGACCCCTTAATCCAGGACACCCTCACCCAGAAAGTAAGATTTTCTCATCCTCTCGCTTATTTGGAGCCCAACTTCCTTTTGAAGAAACAGCAGCATGAATCCAGATGTGCAACCCGGAGCAGCGGCGGAGAAGATCTCAATACCGGCTTATCCAACACGCCAGCTCCTCGGAAACGTTGCAATGAGGTGCCTCATAGTCCAACTCCATCTCTTCCAAGAGCTGGTCTTTTTCGGCAACCTCTTGACCCTTCTGACCGCAATTATCAGGGAACGCCTCCGTCCTCCGGTGACTCAACAGGGACACAGTTGCCTGCTTTCATCATCGCCCCAGGGTAAGCATTTATATTTACTATCAAAAGCTTGTTCTCACTTACTCATAGACCTGTTTTCTATTATCACAGGGCCAAGGCCAAGACTGGCAAAAAGCTGAAGGCGGGCGGTTCTTCCAAGGCCCCTGAGGCTTTTGAGCCAGAGAAACAGACGTTGGAGACCACTGAGGGCCAAATTCAGAACCCTGAAGATCCTATCAACCAGCAAGATGAGCCGCCTCCCGAGGCTGATGCTGAGCTTATGGACATGGATGTCAACCCGGCGGCCAGTCATGACCCGCCAAGTCCTAAGCCTACCTCTCCAGCCAAATCAACTGACAAGAGCCCGACTGAAGTTGATGAAATTGCCATTACTGGGTCTGCCTTTAAAGCACCCGAAGCCTCTACAGCATTGGCTAAACACTCGGCCAAAGAGGAGGTGCCATCATTGGACAAAGGCAAGACAAAATTGGAGCTGGAAAACTATGCATCATTCAGCGCCGGGGAGCTGCACGCGGGCTATCTGAGCCACCTCCATACAAGCCGCGACATGGAAGCCGGTTTGGTCAGTATGATGAAACAGAAGTATGAGGTATAATTTTTAACCCCTTTATGCCTTAACATATATACATACTCATGCAGCCCCCAAGTCTTGAACATAGGAAAATTCATTGAGTATGCTTAAGACTTTATAGAATAAGATGAAAAACTCCAAAGTGTAGCCCCCAAGGGCCAGCTTAACTTAAGAAGGTGAGTCGGGTCTTGAAAATCTGCACTTTAAAAGAACCGCGTGTAGCCCCCAAGGGCCGGGTTATCTTGAAAAGATAACACGGGTCTCGTGAGTTACTCACCAGAAAAGAATGTAACCCCCAAGGACTGGCATATTACTGAGCCGGGTTAAAATATAATTTTGAAATGACCTACATTAGCCCCCAAGTGCCAAGTATATTGCTTGCAATGTGCTTGGGACTTGAATAATAGTATGATAATAAATATGACCCATACTGAACTGCAAATTATGGCTTTAAATCTTTCTTTCAGGAAGCATTGAGTCTGAAAGAGTCGCAAGTTGGCGACTTGAAGAAAAATGTGGAGCTGCAGCAGGCTGAGACCATCAAGGCCGAGTTAAAATGGAAATCTTCATTGGAAGATATTGAAAAGCTCAAGGCCAACTTTGTTGCAGAAAGAGCCGCCTAGGAGACCGACAAGGCTGCACTGCTAAAGAGAGCTGAGGATGCTGAAAAGCAACTTAAGCTGGTCTCTGAAGAACTTCTCGGCTTAAAACAACATATCTCTCAAATGACAGCCGCCATCTTTGGTAAGTTGAAACTTGCAGTCAACTTAAACAATTCACAAACTTCTGAAAATACTTTAACCCGCCATGGCGACTCATAATAACTGATTCCTGACTGGTACTTTGATTGTATGACAGGTGCCAGAAGTGCCAACCTTGGCCAAAACATGTTGTTGAACCTGAAAGCTGTTTATTCATTAACTGAGAAGTTATATGTCGGAAGTTTATGGACTCTTGTCGCCATCTCAAACGGCAAAGAGCCAACAAAACTTATCAAGACTGTGTTGGATCAACTATCAACAGTGCCGGCTCAAATTGAAGAGCTGAAGCTTTTAGCCGCCTGCGCAGGGGCTATTACTGCTTTAGGACCGGGCAAAGGCGTGGCAGTCAGAGCTAGATCCAACAGAGATGGCCGGCGGGTGTCCTGAATATAATGATGATGGATCCACCTTTGAAGAAACAGACTTTCACAGATGTGTTAGAGAGATGAGGTCATTAGCATGTCAACTTGCCAATGAACTAGATCTGTCCAAGTACCAGCCGGCTTATGACAGCGACAACACCCGTATTAAGCCGCCCACTCATGTGGTCGTGGACTTAAATCCTCAAAGGCGTAAGCAAATCTTCGCTCCTGATCTTGACCCTTCCGTTATCATTAATGATGAAGCCACCTTTGAGGCGTTAACAGGCATCAACTAGACATCGGGTGATCTCCAGATGGCCGACGACGAAGAGCCGGCACGGGATGACCCGGAGTCTTCAACTGCGAGGCGCCCCGAAGAGAGTTAACCCGGTTGATCATAACTCGGACGACGCTTTTAGGCCGGCTTAATGGAGTGATGTAACTCCAAAACACTTGGTCAAAAACTATCAGGCTCATCTGTAGCCTTGTAATAGGGTAGTTTAAAACAATTATCTGTCCTGCCATGCCTTCGTGCATGTTATCGCCACTTTTGATCCAGCAGATAAACTTTATTGCATGCTTAATCTGGTCATATATATGAATCCTGCCATGCAATGATTCTGCTTTCACATGAAGTCTTGTATATTCTGTAAAGACCAATCAATATTTGCACTGGCGACTTATAGGCAAAAACCAGGGCGGGTTAAAAAAACCAAAGACTTATAGTCTTATACAGGTATTGAAAAGATCATGCTGGCGGCTGTTTAACCAAAATCATACTGGCGACTCAAAGTCAAAAATCAGAGCGGGTAACAACCCAAATACTCAAACATGAGCAACATAACCCGGAGCGTGTATGACCCGGAGATCCATAATTTGTGCAAAAGCAAAAAATTTGAGGGCATAAAAAATATCTGACAAAACCAAAAATAGAGAATATGCAAATCTCAAATATTTGTTAAGCCGGCTTTTAAGGCACGACCAAAAAAAGTTAGTTACACAGGCCAGAATATGGCTGAATAGCCTCTTTATCCGGTAAGCCGGCCCTCCATGACATAAATCCGTCGTTTTAACCTTAAACAGTTCAGGGTCTTAAAAAAGATTGACTGCTTAAGAGTACGACGGGTCATATAGCGAGTTGCACTAAGCAGACAGGTGAGTTTATCCTAGCTCTCTGTAAGCCGGCTCTCTCGTGACCAAAATCGTCGTTTTAACCTTGACAAGTTCAGGGTCTTAAAAAAGATTGACTGTCAAGAGTTCGGCGGGTCACCTGGTGGAGTAGCAAGTTGCAAACAGGAAGGTTTAACCCATAATGTGGCGTTTACATGCCGGTCAAGTGGGTATGAAAGCTAAACCCGGTGGGTTGGAAGCCCCCAAGTGACCTTATGATCAATAAACAAAGACTCATGCACAACGCTGAAACGACATATGCCCCAAATTTCGGGGATGCCGGCTTTATTATATTGATCATAAAATATATATACATTGACAAATGTATCTACAAGGACCAGAGCCGGTGGCTCAAGTATAGTAAGGCCGAAGATGAGCAATGTTCCACGGCCTGTTGGTCTCCTCCTTCGAGGTGCGTGACTTTTTGCGCTCTTGTATATCAATGAGATAATATGACCCATTGTTAAGGTTCTTGTTCACCACAAAAGGTCCTTCCCAAGGCGGTGATAACTTATGCATGCCTGTCTGATCTTGAATCAGTGGGAGCACCAAGTCACCCTCATGAAATGGCCGGGTCCTAACTCTGCGGCTATGATAGTGGCACAGGTCTTGTTGATAAATCGCCGAACGAACCGCTGCAAGATCACGTTCCTCATCCAATGCATTAAGTGCGTTCTGACACACCGTCTCATTATCAGCTTCAACGTAAGCTGCCACCTTGGGCGAGTCGCAACGAATGTCACTTGGGAGAACCGCCTCCGCACCGTAAACCATGAAGAAAGGCATATAGCCTATTGATCTATTGGGGGTGGTTCTAATACTCCAAAGAACTGAAGGAAGCTCCTCAACCCAACAACCCGGCGATCTCTCCAAAGGAACCATAAGCCACCGTAAACCATGAAGAAAGGCGTATAGCCTGTTGATCTATTGGGGGTGGTTCTGATACTCCAAAGAACTGAAGGAAGCTCCTCAACCCAACAACCCAGCAATCTCTCCAAAGGAACTGTAAGCCGGGGCTTGATTGCTCTCAAGATTTCTTGATTAGCTCGTTCTGCTTGGCCATTAGACTGTGGATGAGCCACCGAAGTCACATCAAGACGGATGTGCTCTCTTTGACAGAACGTTTTCATAGTACCCTTAGAAAAATTAGTACCATTATCAATGATGATACTGTGAGGATAACCAAAGCGGAAGATCAACTTTTTAACAAACTGAACTGCAGTCGCCGGCTCACAATTACTAACAGGCTCTCCCTCGATCCACTTTGTGAACTTGTCAACCGCCACCAGAAGGTGCGTCTTCTTACCCTTGGATCTCTTGAAAGGTCCAACCATATCAAGCCCCCAGACCGCAAATGGCCAAGTGATTGGAATCATCCTCAACTGCTGAGCCAGCACATGAGCTTGTCTTGCGAATTTCTGACACCCATCACACTTACTAACAATATCCTCTACATAGCATGAGCTGTCAACCAGAAAAATCCATGAAGAAATGCCTTAGCCACCAAAGAATGTGATCTGGCGTGATGACCATAGTCGCCTGCATGTATTTCTTGCAAAATCTCATGACCCTCCTCAGGAGAAACACAACACTGAAAAACACCAGTCACACTACATCAATGTAACTCACCGTTGATGATAGTCATAGACTTAGAACGCCTTGTGATCTGCCTGGCTAAATTTTCATCCTCGGGTAAGTCGCCACAAGTCAAATAAGCCAGATAAGGAAGCATCCAATCAAGAATAGCACGAAGAGCCGCCACCAACTGCCCTTCCGGGTCAGGTATAGCCAGATCTTCCTCAGAAGGTAATTTGACCAAAGGATTGTGTAACACATCAAGGAACACATTAGGAGGCACCGGCTTACATTGAGACCCAAGCCGGGACAATGCATCCGCCGCCTCATTTTTTCGTCGATCAATGTGATCTACCTGATAACCCTTGAAGTGACCAGCAATATTGTCGACTGCCTGACGATAAGCCGCCATAAGCGGGTCTTTAGAGTCCCACTTGCCTGAAACTTCTTGAGCCACGAGGTCTGAGTCGCCCAGACATCTGACCCAGCTCAAGTTCATCTCCTTGGCCATACGAAGCCCATGAAGCAAAGCCTTGTACTCAGCTGCATTGTTAGTACAAGGAAACATTAACCTTAGAGCATAGCAGAATTTATCACTTCGTGGGGAAGTTAAAATAACTCCAGCCCCAGAGCTCTCCAATTGTCTGGACCCATCAAAGTGGATTATCCAATATGTGTTGTCAGGCTTCTCCTCAGGTGTTTGCAACTCTGTCAAATCATTTATGAAATCCACCAGAGCTTGAGACTTGATGGCTGTTCTTGGCACATACTGCAAGTTATGTGGTCCAAGTTCAATTGCCCACTTAGCAACCCGTCATGTGGCTTCTCTATTTTGAATAATATCTCCCAAGGGAGCAAAGCTGACCACAGATATAGGGTGTCCAAGAAAATAATGCTTCAGCTTGCGACTCACCATGAACACCCCAAACACGAGTTTCTGCCAATGTGGATATCGTTGCTTGGAGTCAGTCAATACCTCACTGACATAATAAGCCGACCACTGAACTGGGTACTCCTTACCCGCCTCCTTGCACTCCACAACAACTGCCATGTTGACTGCTTTATTATTAGCCACCACGTACAGGAGCAAAGGATCTTTTTCAATGGGAGCAACTAGGATGGGCGGCTCAGCCAATTGCTTTTTAAGTGCCTCAAATGCCTCATTTGCAGCATCACTCCGGATAAAATGATCCGTCTTCTTCAGCATCTGATATAAAGGAATTGCCTTCTCCCCCAGGTGACTTGTGAACTGGCTTAAAGCCGCAATGCGACCCGCCAAACGCTGGACGTCAGTAACACACGTCGGCTTAGAAAGCGAAGTGATGGCCTTTATCTTCTCCGGGTTAGCTTCAATGCCCCGTTCTGAGACCAGGAAACCTAGCAATTTACCTGGAGGCACACCAAAAACACAATTGGCCGGGTTAAGCATCATTTTGTAGACCCGGAGATTGTCAAAAGTTTCTTTTAGATCATCCAGGAGAGTCTCCTTCTTTCTAGACTTAACCATAATATCATCCACATAAGCATGAACGTTGCGCCCAATTTGACTGTGAAAACAATTCTGAACACAAAGCTGATAAGTAGCCTGAGCACTCTTAAGCCCAAAAGGCATAGAAACATAGCAGAAAGCCCCAAAAGGTGTGATAAAAGACGTCTTCTCTTCGTCTTTAACTGCCATCTTGATCTGATGATAACCAGAATAAGCATCCAAGAAACACAGACTCTCACAACTCGCTGTTGCATCAATAATCTGGTCGATACGGGGGAGAGCAAATGGATCAGCTGGACAGGCCTTGTTAAGATCTGTGTAATCAACAGACATGTGCCATGTGCGATTTTTCTTAAGTACAAGCACAGGGTTAGCCAACCACTCAGGGTGAAAAACTTCTACGATAAACCCAGCCGCCAAGAGCCGGGCTACTTCCTCTCCAATAGATTTGCGTCGTTCTTCATTGAAACAATGAAGGAACTGTTTGACTGGCTTAAACTTTGGATCCACATTAAGATGGTCCTCAACGAATTCTCTCGGTACACCTGACATGTCAGAAGGTTTCCACGCAAAGACGTCTCAATTCTCATGGATGAATTCGATGAGCGCGCTTTCCTATTTGGGATCCATATTAGCCCCCACTGTGAACTGCTGAGATGAGTCGCCAGGAGTAAAATCTACTTGCTTGGTATCATCAGCCGACTTAAACTTCAACAGAGGGTCCTGCTCAGTAGTGGGCTTCTTAAGAAGGGTCATATCAGCCGGGTCAACATTATCTTTATAAAACTTAAGCTCTTCCGTGGCACAGGCTGACTCAGCATAAGCTGCATCTCCTTCCTCACACTCCAGAGCAATTTTCCGGTCTCCATGAACCGTAATTGTCCCGTTTGGCCCTGGCATCTTAAGTTGTAAGTAGATATAACAAGGACGAGCCATAAACCGGGCATAAGCTGACCGTCCAAACAGAGCATGATATGGACTCTTAATCTTGACCACTTCAAACCACAAGGTTTCTGCCCTGTAATTACGGTCATCACCAAAGGCCACTTCCAACGATATCTTCCCCATAGGATAAGCCGACTTGCCAGGCACCACACCATGGAAAACTGTAGAGGATGGCTTGAGATGCTTGTCTGTCAAATTCATACGGCGAAAAGTGTCATAATACAATATGTTGATACCGCTACCACCATCCATGAGCACCTTTGTGAACTTATAGTCGCCTACTTGAGGGGCTACCACCAATGCTAGATGACCCGGATTCTCAACCCGGGGCGGGTGATCCTCCCGACTCCATGTGATCGGATATTCTGACCATCGCAAGTATTGGGGTACTGCCAGCTCAACAGCATTGACCGCGCGCTTATGAACCTTCTGATCTCGCTTGCAGAGACTTGTAGTGAAAACATGATATTGACCTCCATTAAGCTGCTTTGGATTACTCTGATATCCTGGTTGATTATGTTGCTGATGATTGCCCTGACCAGACTGCTGACCATGGCTACCAGGATTACCTTGACCCTGATAACCAGAGTTTGAACCATCACCACCAAAGCCGGACCCCTGGGAGCCAGATCCTGACCCACCGGGTGGTCCATTATTATTGCCGTGGTGCTGATTAAGACTGTAGTTCCTGTACTCCCGCATGATGAAACAATCCTTCCAGGCATGGGTAGCCGGCTTATTAGGCAGACTGTTTCGGGTAAGGGTCATTGAGCATTGCTTCAAGATTAAAAGACTTTACTCCAAAGGACGACTTACCATTACCGTTTCGGCGCTGATTTTTATATCCAGTGTTGGTGTTAGCCACTAGATCTGACCCGCCATCCGGGTGTCTTCGCTTACCACCATTACCTTGGTTATTACTATTGTTCCCTGCCACATTCTGCTATTGACCCTTAGCATTGCTATTCTTCTTGCTCTTGTTGGATTTATCCTCATCATCAGAACCAGGATCCTTTGTGCTATCAGAGTCGGCATATTTAGTGAGAGCCGCCATGAGCTCACCCATGTCCTAGCAATACCGCTTAAGCCGCCCGAGCTTCTGCTTAAGAGGCACAAAGCGACAGTTCTTCTCTAAAATCAGAACCGCTTGGGCTGCCGTGATATTATCAGATGAATGAATAATGGCTGAGACCCGCCGAACCCAATGATGGGCCGACTCATCCTCACGCTGCACACAGTGATCCAAATCAACAATCGTCGGAGGTTGCTTGCACGTCCCTTGGAAATTCTTGATGAAACATGCTTTTAACTCGGCCCAGGAGTTAATAGAGTTAAGAGGCAAGCCCTTTAACCATGTACGGGCCGGCCCTTCCAACATCATAGTGAAATACTTAGCATAAACAGCATCATTAATATCCAACATCTCCATGGCTAGCTCATAACTCTCAATCCAAGCCTCAGGAAGGAGATCAGCTGTATAATTGGGCACCTTGCGAGGACCCTTAAAATCTTTGGGTAGACGTTCATTACGCAAAGTCGACACTAAACACGGTACACCAACCGTCCTGGAAATTTTCCCTGCTCCCGTCGAGGTTGAAGGGGCCACCTCTGCCTCCCGGCGGGCTCTGGCCTCATCCACAATTGCCTGAGCATGAGTAAGGGGCAGGTTATTCCCATGGGGCGGGTCTTCCTGGCGCGGTCGATGATGTCGTTCACTACTGGAAACCGCAGGCGACTCAATACGCCGACTGCAGCTATGGCTCGGGAGAGGAGTTGAGTGCACCCGATCACGGCTGTACGAATACTTCTCCTGTTGTGCAACCGCTGTTTGCAAAAGCTCAATCGCATTCCACGGTTCTGCTGCGAAGGGCGTCTCATCAGTAAGGGGGAGCGCATTGAGCCGGGTAGCCGCCGCCACCATGTTATCCACCGGGTTAGAATAATGACTAGGTGGTGTTGAGAAACGCGGAGGCGGAGTCTGATCCCTACGGGGCAGGTCGGGCAATCGAGGCTGAGCCGTCGTCCCGCTTCCTGGTGCCTTCGCAGCCCGGGTTACAACTGGTGGGGCACTTGGCCCTGCTCCTGGCGTGTTAAAGAGATTCATGGGCTCATACTGCAGAGGTAATACGGACTGGTGCCTCCTTCGAAGAACCGCATTGGAAGCGCCTTGATCCAAACTTAAACGAAAAGCCTCTGCCCTTATACGCTATGACTGAGCATCCATCTGGGCCCGTTCCATTACCATCCTGGTGTTCTCTGCATTAAGATCCTCCTGGGCTTTGGCTATCTCATCTCGCACCTTTGCGATCTCTGCATTACGTTCTGCCTGGTTTGCCGCAGTAACCTCTGTCGCTAACAAAGTTTTCAAAGTGCCCAAGAGATCCGACAAAACCTAAGCCGGCGGCCTACCTAAGTCGCCAGCACCAGCCGCCGCAACCGCAGTCGAGCCATATGTTAGAGCTGCAGCTGTTGATGAGTTGAGAGTCGGCCCTGTGCCAGCCATAAAGATTGCAGCCCTGTATGGCGGCTCATAGGGGTCCGGAATACTGTTGCCATCGGAATAGGCCCCAAGCCCGCCGTCTTAAAGCTGATAGATTGACTCCGTCTCTCCGGTTGAGGACTCATCACCTGAGTATACGAGAGATCCCCCCTCCAGATACAGAGTTCTCTGCAAGATCTGTGCCATGTGCGAAACCGACGAAAACACGTTTTCGGCCGGGTTGAACCCGGGCGGGTTGCGTGCGCCGAGCCGACTCGATGAGGTTGGTGGAGGTGTCCGGCTCAGGCTCAGATCCACCGATTTTTCCGATGAAGACGTGAATTCCGCTGAAGGGGACCCGGTACCCGTACTCGATTGAGTCGGCCTCGGGACCCCGGCCAGCGTCATCGATGTGGAGCTTGCCGCGGCGACTCTTGGTCATCCTGCCAACAGCGTATCCCTCGATCCCTGGGAAGGAGCCCTTCAAGAACTCGAAACCACCATGCGCTGGCCCCACGATGGGCGCCAACTGTCATGGTTTTGTCATGGCAGATGCCCTCGTGAAAGGACTTAGGTGTGAGGCCATGGCTACGGTGATTAGCTTAAAGGGGTTGAACGGAACGAGAGACACGAGTTTACCCAGGTTCGGCCCCTCACCAATGAGGTAAAAGCCTATGTCCTGCTTTGTGTTGTATTGATTGAGTGTCGATTACAAGGGAGTGGAATCACTTAACCTAGCTCTTGATCGATTGTAACTTAAGTTTACCCGCCGCAGGGACTCGCCTTTATATACACAGGTCGAGGCCCTGGGCTTACAAGAGTCCGGGTCGGGTCATATTTCGTGATTGACCCTGATTCTAAGTCGCCTTGCCTTGTTAGGCAAGTTGCCATTGGGCGGCTTACACCTCCGGGTTACGCATCATCTCCGGGTCTCGGGCCTTCGGTTGAACCGCTTGTTAAGCCGCCTCCAGGCTTTCATGTCTGGCTTCTTGGGCCTATCTGGGCTTCATTCTTTAAGTCACCAACAGTGTAACCCGGCCCCTCCTGGGCGGGTCACACCGTGGGGTTATATCCCCAACAGTACTACTATTCATGCATTTGGTTAGAAGGAATGGAGCAAAGAAAAACTGGAGGATTTTTTTCCTTTGGTGTCTCTTTCAAAGAAAAAGCATAGGAATTTTAATATTCACTTGGATGTCCTTTTCAAATTAATATGCATGAAGAACAGGACTAAGTGCATTACTAGCATAATAAGATTCTTATTTTACATTTTCATGTGGTTTGACTTTAATTTGACCATGTTTCTCCATTCCTGTGTTCTTCCAATTCATGTGAACCAAGCACCCAGGTTGACAGAAATCCTGTGTTTGCAAATGCTCTGTTTTGCACGTGCATTCCTATCCTATTCCTGTGTTTTCCAGTCCCTGCGTTTTTAGAATCCTCCAATTCTAAGGAGCCCTTATAGATTTACTTCATTTTCAGATAGGTGTTAAAGAAAACTCTGTGTGTTTTGTCCCGCTCCTGCCGTGCCATCATCCACCCCACCTGAGGTGCACCATCGATGGAAGCATCAACCGCAGCAGAGATCCCCCCTGTAGACCTTCTTTTGCCGCCTCAGATCATCTTCCCCGTTGCCGGCAACCACGCCAACTGCATTACCATCATCGACGGAGCATATGAACCTGAGGACTACACAGTTCCGGAAGAGAGGTCACACTCTTTTGTGTCTGCTTATGTTATACATCGATTGTTATTACCTGCTACTTTATCATTCTGTTCACCTCTTAGACTCCGAGTCAGGTCCAAACTAATGTTCAAACTTGAGTTTTAAAATGCCTGCGGGGCACATATCGAGGCAGTAATGAATAGTATCTCTATGTACTATCTAGTTCATCTCGAGTCTTCTATGTGGTTCCTGTTGGGTGGGCAACAAACAGTAGACGAGCCATCAATTATCTTTTTAAAGTGAAGCTATCATCTGCCTGCTATCATTAGTTTTGGATCTATCCACTCGTTAGCTACCATGAGTCTTGCTTTCTGCATGCACCCCTTAGGCCTTACATAATCTAACTATTTTTTTTATTATGTATGTCAGTTATTGTACACAATCGTACTGAACATGTAGAGAAAAAGAGAAGACCATTGCGTGGGAATATAATGTCATGCAGACGCCGCTCCATGGTGGTTGAAGTGGGGGCCCCCCTCCTCCCATTCCAGAGGAAGATAATTGTTCAGAGGGTGGTTCATAGGGAGTCGACCACTCCTATTTACCCCCTGAGGTGTTTCCTCTAACCTGGCATGCTGATGCTGGTCATATCATGCATATGGTGCCTCGCATTGCTTACTTTATACATCTTATATGTCATCAGCTTAGTTTACATTTGCTTTGTGTGAATGCCACCTGTTTGGTTTCTATATCATATATGTCAATTATGCAATGCCATCTTGTTTAGCCAGGCATCATATACGTGAATCATGCAATGCCATCCTGTTTAGCCAGTCATCGTATATGTGAATTGTATCGTGCCATACTATTTTATTTCATCATGTATTCCTTTTGTCGACAATGTTTGTACATTCATCTACTCTTCCTATGCATCAGCCATTTGAGTCGGTGATACGAAAATCTGGAGTGAAAACAAGGTCTTCTGAGCAGTCAGTGCTACCTGTCAATGCAGATTTCTTGCTGGTTACAGATAGCTCCTCAGAGGAGGATTCAGAGATAGATGACCAGTCGTATTCCCCCCTGAGGTGTATGCTCTAACTTGGCAGGGTTATATTGCTCATATCATGCATATGGTGTCTTGCATTGCCATGCCATCTGCTTAGATTAGACATGCTTTGTGTGAATGCCTCCTATTTACTTTCTATATCAGATATGTGAATTATGCAATGCCATGTTTTTAGCCAGTTATCATATATGTGAATTATGCACTGCGATCCTGTGTAGCCAGGCATCATATATGTGAATTATCTCATGCCATCCTTTTTTTCATTATGTTTTCGGTATTCCATTTGTTGACAATCTGTGTATATTGAACTACTCTTCATGTGCATCAGCCATTTGAGCCGGTTATGGAAAAATCTGGAGTGAAAACAAGGTCTTCAGAGCAGACAAAGGTAGTTGTTGAAGCATATATCTCGATGGTTATAGGTAGCTCCTCAGAGGAGGATTCAGAGACAGATGACCAGTCCTATATCCCACCTGAGGTGTATGCTCTAACTTGCAATGTTTATATTTCTCATATCATGCATATGGTGTCTTGCATTGCATAGTTTAGACATCATATACACAATATTCAATGCTATCTGCTTAGTTTAGAGATCATACATGTGAGTGCCAGCTGCTTAGTAGTATATGAATCAATTATGTGAATTATATCATGCCATCCTGTATACTTAGACAACATGTATCTGAATTATTTAGCCATGTTTTTTAGCCAGACATCATATAGTTATGTCATGTCATCGTGTTTAGATACTCATCATATGTTGAATTATGCCATTATATCATGTTCAGTTATCCATCATATATCTGAAATTGTGTCAAGCTATCTTGTTTAGTTAGCCATCATATATGTGAAATCCTGTCATGCTGTCATGTTTGGTTAGACAACATATATGTGAATTACCACATCTATCTATCATACAATGTCTGTACATTCAATTTCTTTTCTTGTTTATCAGCCATTTGAATTGGAGGGGGTGATGGCCGTATCTAAGGGAGTTAAAACCCGTTCTTCACAAAAGAAGGTGGTACCCGTCGATGCAGATAGAACCATGGTTGTACTGACCCATGAACTAGCCCCACCGCACATAATCGAGACTCTTCCAGATAATACACCTACACCGTTGGACAGAGAACCAGCTACACCCCATCTAACCCCAACCCCAGCAGATAGTAACCCACTTCTAGTTGACACAACACCATGTACACCACAGAGTACCCCCACACAAGCAGTTTTTAAGGCAACTGCAATGCCCAAAGCACGAAGACCACCACAGCAAACCCAAACTCCACATTTAAAGCAGAAGAGCAACTGTTCTCAGGTCAGATTCCGTAGCTATGGTGCATACTCCTTTGCTCTCGCATCACTGTATTTACTCATACCAACTAATTTCGAATTTGAAGGATCCAATTGAAACTCCAATGGCGCAACAGGTATGTTTTGCACCTATTTCTTTAACTGCATTGCTATTCTAACTTCTTGCTCTATGTTGATTTCAGTTTCAGTTGTATAAATAGTTATGTTCTCAGGTCATGCACATTACAAGTGTTGTTAGTGCTGTGTAGTTTCCCACACTTATATTTTGTCTGCTGTTGTGTCTTAAAAATATATGATTTGAACTGTATCTCTATCTTGATTTGCCAACATAAACTAGAATGATATAGACAATACAGTGACCATAGTACATAGATATATGTTTGTTTCATGCTGTTATCCTGTCCACCTTACTATTGAACCGGTTTACCAAAAAGAGTTTCATATACTACATGATAAACCGTTGATGTGTCTGCTTGTTTCTCTTGTAGAATGTGAACAGAATATTGGAGAAGAGTACCCCATTATGCAATGGTAGAAAAAGTAATGCAGATAAGGTTCAAGATAGTGAGACAACCCTGTTGGTCTCCAAGAAAGGTGATAAAAGCTATCTTGTTGACAGTGAGACAACCCCAAAGTCCTGTGTTGATGTAGTGTTCGAATTACTGGCCACTACCGCTGGCACAAGCTCTTTGAACTCGCTGCCTGAATCACTTCGGCTTCTTTAGTCTCAGCTACAAGATGAAAGGCATCAGTCAGCTGTGCTGCGGCAAGAAGCCGAAGGTCTGAGGAAGTCCCTGTAGAATTCAGATGCATACTTTCTGGTGCAACAGCAAGCGCTGGAGGATTTTAGCGCCAAACAAGAGAAAACTAATAAGCTTGCTAAGCTTCTCGCCAGCATGGTGGGTATCCAAGATATTGATTCTTGAGCTCTTCTGAAGTGGTTTCAGTTCTGGACTTGTTTTGCTGCCGCGTTTATTTGCACTGGTGGCCAATTTTGACCAAGTGTATGTAATATGTTGCTTTGTTCCCTATATTTGCACTGGTGGCGAACTTTGATGCCTAATGGATGTAATATGTGTAATAGCCATAATAGCATAGCATAATTTGCTTGCTTATTTATTTCCTTATTGTCTTGTTTATTTGTTTGGTTGTAGTCACTGCATTTTAGCGCCAAAATAACCATGGGTAACATACTGACCATTGTAACCATTGTCCTGCTACCTGCCGTTGTGACCATGGGACTCCTATGGGCTGTAGGATTCATGGTCCTTCTACGGGCCGTAGAATCATTGGGACTTTTATAGGCCGTATGATCGATTGGCCAAACATGGGCCGCAATAGGCCGTAAACGGGCTAGAGTGGAAACTGTCTGTTTATGGCCAGACCATAACGGGCCGTTAATAGGCCGACATGTATAACGGGCTTAATTGTATCAACAGGCATAATGGGTCATTAATGGGCCATATTTGGTGACGCTTTGGAAATAGCCCAACGGGGTAACGGGCCACAAATGGGCCGACTGTAACCAAGGGCTGAATTTGGCCTACAAGTGGAACAGGCCAGTAATGGATCGTAAGTAACCGAATGCTGGAAATGAGCCCAAGAATAAATGGGCCCTTAGAAGGTCGAAAGGTAACACGGGCTGGAAATGGCCCAATGGAATAATGGGCCGTTAATGGGCATAAAGCGATACACTGTTCATTTTAGGCCAGTTTCACTACGGGCCTTTAATGGGCCCACAGTTACAAAGGGCCTCATATGGGCCGAAGACGTCATGGGCCATACATGGGACGGAAGTTAAAACAAGCTGGAATCATATTGGATGGCCCATATGACGTTACTGGGCCTAATTCGGATAGGCCATAACATGCCGTGAGTTAGCGGGTTGTAAATGGGCTATATGCGAATAGGCCATTAACAGGCTTTCCGTGGGCCGGCCCACTTCCTTTTGACCAAGTCAAATGGGCCGGCCTTTTGACCTGAATGGGCCTCTGTTGGGCCTTGCCACATGTTGACGTATCATAGGCGCCTCCTATCCATTGCGCGGTTGACATCTGTCCCGACGCGAAGCCGACACGTGGATCCTCCGGCGAATGACAATTTTACACGTGGAAAATCCCCATTGGTCGGGGCTGTTAACGGGTTATCGCATCCAAATTGGAACCCGAGGGCTTAACGGCGACCTGTTATGGTGGATGCCACGTGTCAGTTACCCTTGATGAAAGCACTTCCATGACGCGCCATTTATCGTCATGGAAGTGGACACTTCCATGATGATAATTTGGTATTGTCATGGAACACTTTTACGACAGCACAGGTATGACTATCTTGATTCTGTCATAAAATCGTCATGGATGTACATGTATGGCAGAAAACATGACCTACTATGACAAACACGTATCATCACGGAAGTGTATTTTTTTTGTAGTGATGGCAAATCAATAACTGTTGGGTTACTAAAATCAGCATTGGACAGAGTGGTTATGATAACATTATTCAAGTCCCAAGCACATTGCAAGCAATATCCTTGGCACTTGGGGGCTAATGTAGGTCCTTCTTTTCAATTTATATTCTGGAAGACCTGGCTCACTTATAAAGATAAGCTGGCCCTTGGGGGCTACATCCTATTTCTTTGCAAGAGTAACTAAAAGACCCGGATTATCTCTTGAAGATAACCCGACCCTTGGGGCCTACATGATGGTTTTCTTTTATAAGCTAAAGACTAAAGACCACTTATCACTCATGTGATAACCCGGCCCTTAAGGGCTACGATTTGGAGTCTCCACATTCTACTTCAAGTCTTAAGCATACTTAATGATTTTCCTATGCTAAAGACTTGGGGGCTACGTATGCATATATCAAAGAGCAGATAGTGTACCTCATATATTTTCATCATGTTTACTAAGCTGACTTCCATTTCCCAGCTTTTCACTGCACGTCTCAAGTAGCCAGCATGAAGGTCTTCAGCGCTAAGCTCTTCATAGTTGGGCAGATCAAGTTTTGACTTGCCCTTTTCCAACAAAGGCGACTCATCTTTGGCCGTGTTCTTGGTTAGGACATGGGAGGTCTCATGAGTTTTTTGACTCGCCCCAATAATGGCAATGTCATTAGTGGTCTTGTCAGAAGGAACCTCTTCAGCTAGCTTGACAGGAGTTGAAAAAAGATTAGGACTTGGCGGGTCATGGGTATCCACCGGGTTGGCATCAAGGCCCAGTTCTTCAGCAGCTGTTGCTTCAGTCTCTGGTGGCGGGTCATCCTGTTTATTCTGAGGTTCTTCAGGCTCCTTGGGGTTAGCCTCGGGGGTTACCAATGTCTGCTCCTTCGACTCAGGAATCTCGGGGGCTTTGGAAGAGTCGCCAACCTTTCTTTTCTTGCTCTTTGCCTGAGCCCTGTGATCAGAAGTAAAGGAGTCAAAGTTATATGACAAACAAAATTAAACTATCAAGCTATTAAGTATGATTGCTCACCCCGGGTTAATGACAAAAGCTGGTAGGTGAGTGGAGGATGAGCCGCCTGAAGACGGAGATGACTCCTGATAATTTGAGTCAGACAGGTTAAGAGGTTGTCTGATAAGGCCTGCTTTGGGTAAAGACAGAGTCAGGCTGTGTGGCACCTCAGAATGTCGCTTGCGTGAAGGGTTATGAGTTAACCCGATCACCAGTTCTTCAGTACCGCTACTCTGCGTTTGGCGTCTTGCATCACATTGAGCCTTATTCAAAACAAAGTTTGGCTCTAAATAAGCGTCTGGGTGAGAAAATGGTATTTTCCGGACAACCCGCCTGATTCTCGTTGGAGGCAGTGAGTCTGAGCCGGAAGAGATAGAAATTACCTCAGGGTTGTCAGCTCGGCTTGTTGCAACCTCATCCTGAGAGTAAAAGGCGTCAGCTAAGTCATTAAAGAGGCGACCAAGAGAATCAAGTTCTACCTCTGATTGGTTTTCCACATATGCTGACTCGCCTCCACCACCCGGCTCAATTACAGCCACGGGTTTGCTCTTCTTTGACTTTGGGCCACTTTTAGTTTTGGCCGCAGCAGTCTTTATCTTTCTTTTCCAAAAGGCAGAATCAGGTTGTATAAAAAAGGGGATTGACAAGTGAGACACATAAAAAGATTAAGGATATTTAAGCCGGACATAAAATAGCACTTACAGCTAGGGCCGGGTTGAGTTTGAAGAATAATGCAGTCCTATCCTGTTACAATTCTCTTGAGATTCCCCAAGTAAAGAGTTCACAGTTTGAAAGATCTCCTCAGCAGTGAAGTTGTCGGGGTTGTATCGCCGCGGGTCATCTGACTCGCCTGAATATGCACACATTAACCCGGGCCGGCGGCTTAACGGAAGAATTTTCCGTGAGACCCAGCAACGGGCTAAGTCAACTCCGGTTAATCCATTGGCTAGCAAGGCTTTTATTTTGGGGTAATATTGGAGCGCCTCAGTATGTTCTTCTAGAATAAGCTAGCTTGGTGGGTTAAAATTGATGGGGAGGCGATTAGCCCGGTAACCCGACAAAGGGTTCTCATTTGCTGGGGCAGTGCTCCTGCAATAAAACCAAGTCTTTACCCACCCTTTGGGATGACTCAGCAAGGTGGCAACAGGAAAGCCGCCGTCTCTACGCCTCTGGATTGAGATTTGATAACCCACAAGTATAGGGGATCGCAACAGTTTTCGAGGGTAGAGTATTCAACCCAAATTTATAGATTCGACACAAGGGGGGCCAAAGAATATTTTCAAGTATTAGCAGTTGTGTTGTCAATTCAACCACACCTGGAGATTAATTATCTGCAGCAAAGTGATTAGTAACACAGTAATATGATAGTTTTGATAGCAGTGGTAATAGTAGTGATAACGGTAACAATGATAGCAATGATTTTGTAGCAAGTGTAACAGTAACAGCAGCCGTAATAACTTAGCAAAAACAATATGTGGAAAATTCGTAGGCATTGGATCGGTGAATTCGTTGGATGATATTCATCATATAATAGTCATAACCTAGGGCGATACAAAACTAGCTCCACTTCATAAATATAATGTAGGCATGTATTCCGTAAATAGTCACACGTGCTTATGGAAAGAACTTGCATGACATCTTTTGTCCTACCCTCCCATGGCAGCGGGGTCCATAAGGAAACTAAGGGATATTAAGGCCTCCTTTTAATAGAGAACTGGAACAAAGCATTAACACATAATGAATACATGAACTCCTCAAACTACGGTCATCACCAGAAAGTATCCCGAATACTGTCACTCCGGGGTTTACGGATCATAACACATAGCAGGTGCATATAACTTGCAAGATCGGATCTAGAACATAGATATAATGGTGATAACATAAATGGTTCAGATCTGAAATCATGGCACCCGGGCCCAAAGTGACAAGCATTAAGTATGGCAAAGTCATAGCAACATCAATCTCAAAACATAGTGGATACTAGGGATCAAGCCCTAACAAAACTAACTCAATTACATGATGAATCTCATCCAACTCCTCACTGACCAGCGAGCCTATGAAGGAATTACTCACTCCCGGTGGGGAGCATCATGGAATTGGCGATGAAGGAGGGTTGGTGATGATGAAGATCGAAGATTCCCCTCTTTTAGGATGCCTTTATTCATAATCATTGCCTTGGATATCGTCATAACTTTGCGCTTTTCTATCAATTGCTTGACAGTAATTTGTTCACCCACCGTATGTTTTCTTTCAAGAGAGAAGCCTCTAGTGAAACCTATGGCCCCCGGGTCTATTTTCCATCATATATTTTCAGATCTATAAACCCAAAAATATCTTGCTGCAATTTATTTGTTTTTACTTTGTTCTACGTTTTAGTAATCTTTTATATCTATCTCTTTCAGATCTCATCCTTGCAAGTGACCGTGAAGGGACTGACAACCCCTTTTTCACGTTGGGTGCAAGTGTTTGATTATTTGTGTAGGTGCATAGATTGGAGACTTGCTTGTACCTCCTACTGGATTGATACCTTGATTCTCAAACTGAGGGAAATACTTATCTCTACTTTGCTGCATCACCCTTTCCTCTTCAAGGAAAAAACCAACGCAAGCTCAAGAAGTAGCAGGAAGAATTTCAAGTAATGATGAAGGAGGCCAACATCTTTTAGGATGAAATCTGAACTAGACCGTTACTTGGAAGATGAGCTAGTTCCATTGTCCAAAGATAAATTCAGTGTGTTAGATTGGTGGAAAGTTTCTGGAACACGCTATCCAACTTTGAGGCTGCTAGCACGTGATGTTTTTGCAACTCCGGTCAGCACGGTTGCCTCAGAATCAGCATTCAGCACAAGTGGTAGAGTTCTAGGTTGTAACACCCCGGGTGTCGTGCTGCAGTAAACTCCTATTAATGGTGCCATGCCATCCTAATTAATTTTTGCTAATCATCACTTTGTTCCAAACCAACCTCAAATTCAACTTTATAAGACAAGTCAAATTATTATTTCTTCAAAAAAATAAAACTAAAATGTTCAAATTATTCTATAATTCCCCCTGATCATTTTCATGTTGTAACCAACATCATTTGGCTCACCTAATAATTTCTAGGAAATTAATAAGTGGTCCATCGGCGAATAAAATAGCCTTTTCAAAATAAACAGTTATTTTTTTAACCCCAAACTGCCTCCAAACTTTGTGTGCTAGCTCCTAATAATACACAGTATTTATATATCAGCTTTTCATAAATACTAAAATTCTTTTAGCAGCTATTAAAATTAGGAAACAGGTGATGTAAATAAAACAGTAAGGAAATAAAAGGAGAAGGACCTAATCTACTGAGCACTATGGCCCATGTAGCAAAATGGAAGGCCCAGCCCACATCCCCACTTGTCTCCCTCCTCTCGCCACAGGAGAAAGGCAGGGGATCGTGGCGGCCATCCATGGTGCCCCGGTCTCGTGGCTGCCATCCACCGGCACCTCCCGTCGTAGATAAGCACGCGCCCGACCCCCAGGTCAAACCCTAGCCCTCACTCCTCCCTTTCCCCTCCCATCGTGTCATTTTCTTTCCCGCAACCCTCGGCCGAAGATCCATCTCCATGAACCTCGTCGATCCCGCGGCCACTCTCACCCCACGCCATAAGGACGTGTCCAAGGGCTCCGCCATCGTCCGCTGCGTCGTCCACATCCTCGAGTTCATGCTGGGAGCCCCTACCTCGCCGGTTCCATCATCGTCTTCTACCTTCGGCCATCGACGCGTCTGCGACGATTGCGGATATTCTGCTGCTCCTAAACCATCAACGGGCCACCATGTGCCCTCCCGGTGAGCTCCTCTTCCTGTCCCCTTCATTTTGCCCTCGATTCTGCCGCCGTTTAGTGCCGTCCTGCCGCGCCCGAGCTCGCAGTCGCTACCTCTCTGCCCCATGCTCATCGCGGCCGCGGCCCGTGCGCCTCTGTCCGCTCCTTCCCGCGTCCGCCTTCACCCTGGCCGTGACCTGTGCGTGTGCCCGTAGCCCCTCCCCTGTTCTGCTGTTGTTCGCTATTGCAGCTCCTCCGCTGCTCGCCCTCGCCGCCCCTTTCTGCCGCCTGCTGCTATCGCCGCACGCCACGCCTACCCGCTGCTCGCTAGCTGCGCGCCACACCCGCGCTGGCTGCGCCCGCCCCGCCTGCTGCCGTCCAGCCGCCGGCCGCCCCTGCCTCGCGCCCGCTCGCCCTGGTCGCGTAGCACCGCGGCCACGCGCCCACCGGCCCGCACGCTGCTTGCGGCCGCTGCCGTTGCGTGCCCTTGCCTAGCCCCGTGCCTTCTCTGCTGCTGCGTGCTTGCTGCTCACGCGCTGCTGCTGCCTGTTCTACCTACTGCTACTGCCGATGCTGCTTGCTCCTGCTTGCAGCCGCTCCTTGCTGCTGCTGATCCGCTAGCTGCTAATATGCTAAGCTGTGCTGCTTTGCTGCTGGCCATGGTCGTGCGTGAGTGTGGTGTGTGTGTGCACGTGTGTGTGAGTGTGTGTGGGGCTGGCCCAAATTAGTTTAGGTGTAAATTAATTAGCTAGATTAGTTCTAGGATTATTTTGCTGTTTAGTTAGTATTAATTTAGTGCTAGATTAGCCTAATAGCCTATGACATGTGGCCTCATTTTAATCTAGACACTATTTTAATTTAGATGCCCATGACATGTAAGCCATACCTCACCTTTGACCAGTCAACGCTGACTGGGCTGTTGACTTTCACCCTGGCCCCACTGTCAGCCTCTAACACGCATTGCTGGGTGCACTTAGCAATTTTAGTTAATATTTTCGAATTAATAATAAATCCAGAATTTTAGAATATTGTTAAAACTTTAGAAAATCATAGAAAATAAACCGTAGCTCAGATCGAAAAACCTTAGATATGAAAGTTGCTCAGAACGACGAGACGAATCCGAATATGCCCTCCTCATACCTGTCACGTGTCTCTAACATGATGAACATGGAACTTTCCCCTCCGGTTCATCTGACCGAAAATCACCCGGAGCTGGGAGAACACTCCCGGATAATTTCCCGCTCCCACTAACTTACGTAGTACTGCATTAGGGCACCCCTCGAATAACGTGCTGCCATGCCATGCATCTGTGATTGCAATTGTCTGCCTTTATTTATTGTTTCTTCCTCCTTTTCTCTCTTGATAGACCCCGAGACCGATGATGACCCGATGATCGTCTACCTCGTCAAAGACCCGTTGGTGTCTGCAAAGCAACCAGGCTAGCACCCCCCCCTTTGAACATGCCGATATCGCCTCTCCTTTCTCTCTTATGCTTGCATTAGAAATTACTGCTGCTACTGTTTATCCTATTTCTGATGCATAGCCTGTTTTTGTAACTGCTGTTGATACCTACCTGTTTATCCTAAACTGCTTAGTATAGGCTGGTTAGTGACCCATCAGAGACCCCACTTTGACCCAACTGCCCCGCTGGATTATCAGAAGACCCGATCAACGGGATCGAAGACCAGACCCCGTCACCGCACATAATCCCCTTAGTTGTACGACACTGCAGCGTTACTATCGAGTGCCGAGGGTGATACCTCGTATAGCACTTCTGATGTTAACTCTGTAGAGTAGCTATTCGGTTGTGGTCATCGAGGGTGATTCCTCTTTCACCACTCCCGATAACGACGCTGTCGTGCAACACCTCAAGTGTGAACCCATCAAGGGTGATTCCTCCGAGTTCACCTTGACGGATACATCGAGTAGGAATCCAACGAGGGTGATACCTCAGATTCCTCAGATGTTATGGGCACACGGATACTTGTACTTTACAACTGATACTTGGAAAGGCGGGTCGACCCTGAGGGGTACCCGCGAATGATGGGATGTCGAGTTGGCCTGGAGGTTACCCGTGAGATAAATACGAGGCGTGGCCAGGCATTCTTAGCCCTTGCCACAAGTCCTCGAGACGGGGTGACGGGGTCACATCGATCGTGAGTCTCTGCTCGTTACCGCAAGCCCCTAATCCACTAATGATTTGGATATTTGATCCGAGCCGGCCTTTGGCCGGATAGCACTAACCATCACGTGGGAAGAGTTATGGGCACTCTGCATCGTAGCATCAGCCGAAAGCTCTGTCAGATGTCCAGTTCAGCACTGCGGCCGGGCTGGGCCGGCGCCATCCATGTATAGAGGTGGTACCAAGATTCGCTCTGCATGCAACGACCCGGAGGGCGAGGGGCGATGGCCCAAGACCCCCTTGCGCTTAGGATATAGACCGACAGGGACCTCTTTGCTGAGCTGTAGGTAGGGTTGCGGTGTATCGTTTGGCTGAGGCCAGGCATGACCTAGGAAAGTGTATCCAGCCGGAGTTAAGCGAGCGTGGTGGGTAAGTTGGTGCACCCCTGCAGGGAAGAAAACATCTATCGATAGCCTGTCCTACGGTAACGGACACTCGGAGTTGTATCCCGATCGATACAACTAGAACTTGAGATGATACCTGGATATGTGGCTCCGGGATCGCTTTCTCGCAGGGAGTCGAGGAAGGATCTCTGGGCGAGACTGTTACTTGACACAACCACTACTATTTTATACTGTGCTGATCTACTCTCTTCTATTGCTGCAAGACCGTTGAAGATGCTTGTCTTTGATAGGACTAGGCTTTCCTCTCTATTCTGGCATTTCTGCAGCCCAGTCCACATATACAGCCTTCCTTTGATAATGTTGCATATGTAGTGTAGATCCTTGCGTGCTGACTACTTCCGAGTACTCACGGTTGCTTTGCTTTCTTTTTCTCCCCATATCAGTTTGTCGTGACCATATGACGGAGCCCCTGAGACAGCAGCCCTCGCCGACGACTACTACTACCACCTCGAGGGTGGTTACTTCTACGAGCTGGCCGACGACCAGGAGTAGGATCGGAGGGTCCCAGGCAGGAGGCCTACGCCTTTCGATCGTAGTGTTTTATTTTGCCCCGCCTTTCTAAAGGCCTTTCTGTTTCTCTTTTATATCTGTACTCAGATATCTGATGCTTCCGCTGATGCTTGTATGCCATCAAGCTATGTATTCGAGCCCTCGAGGCCCTGGCTTGTAATATAAAGCTTGTATGACTTTATTTATGTTTTAGAGTTGTGTTGTGATATCTTCAAGTGAGTCCTTAGGCTTGATCGTGTGCATTTGCGTGTATGATTAGTGCACGATTAAGCCGGGGGCGTCACATAGGTGACCATCGTAGTCGTCTTACCCTTGAAATCTTAGAGGCCTTGATGTGTTCACAAGATTGGATAAGAAACAAATATAAAGGTGTGTCTTTCTCTACATATCATCATATAGTTTATCATTATCTTGCTGCAATGTTTCATTAGATATTCATTACTACTTATTTCATTCTTATAGATGCTGACAATGAAGATGGACAAATCTTTTGGAGTTGTCTTGAAGACATTCAAGAGGGAATACAGGTGAAGTACAAGTACTTGCACATTTCATATGCCAATCTGCATATTTTTCATGTTTAACTTTAGCTTGAGCGGATTTTGATCTTCTATAGGATTTGGCATTTTGAATTGGCATGCTTTGAAGATTGTCTTTTGGAGGCTTGGAGATGTGAAAGATGCCATGATGATGACCACTTTAAATTGATTAGTGAACTATGAAATCTATTTTAGAACTTATGTATTGGACAATTTCGTATCATTTGTGCTCGTGATGTGTGAACCATGATTTCTATTTCAGAAATTTTATAATTGGACATCTTGTTGAACAATGTATGACCGAAATATGCTCCTGTTTGTTGCTGAAATATGCTTATCTTCGTTGTTGAAATGGGCTATTGTTGTGCTGGAATAGGCTTCTTTTAGCTGATGTTATTCCTGAGTATTGTGCCGAAATTTGCTGTTGTTTTGCTCTTGAAATAAGCTCCTTTTGCTGCTGAAATATACTATGTTGCTGGTGAAATGATATCATTGTTGCTGCCTCTGAAATATACTATGTATGTTGTTTAAATCTGCTGATTTTTGCTGCTATAATATGGTCCTGTTATTTTCAAATGATGTTGTTTTCATTCACTGCTTGCTGGGACGGGTTCCCCGTGGGTTTAGAAAACCCGACGGGTTTAAGGGACGGGCAAAAAACTAGCCCCGTGCACGGTGATGGGGACGGGGACGGGTTTGTGATTTTCTCGTGGGGATGGGTTTGGGCAAGCAAAACCCGATGGGTTTCGTCCCCGTTGCCATCTTGACACACGCGGTGTGGCGCGGTCATCGTGAGGGCGCGCGGCAGGGAGCGGGTGATACGTCCATTTTTCATCATGTTTTTATGTTGATATTTATTGCATATTGGACTGTTATTACACTTTATAATACAATTCTTATGCCTTTTCTCTCTTATTTTGCAAGATTTACGTGAAGAGGGAGAATGCCGGCAGCTGGAATTCTGGACCGGAAAGGAGCAAATCTGAGATACCTATTCTGCACAACTCCAAATGTCCTGAAACTTTACGGAGAATTGTTTTGGAATATATAAACAAATATTGGGCGAAGAAAGACCAGAAGGGGACCCACCAGGTGGCCACAAGTCTGGGGGCGCGCCCTACCCCCTAGGGTGCGCCCCCTGAGCTTCTGGTCCCCTGGCCATCGTCCAGTGCCCATCTTCTGCTATATGAGTATTTTTGACCTAGAAAAAATAAGAAGGAAGCTTTCGGGACGAAGCGCCACCGTCTCGAGGCGGAACCTGGGCAGAAGCAATCTAGGGCTCCGACGGAGCGATTCTGCCGGGGAAACCTCCCTTCGGGAGGGGGAAATCGAAGCCAACATCATCACCAACGATCCTCTCGTCGTGGGAGGACCAATCTTCATCAACAACTTCACCAGTACCATCTCATCTCAAACCCTAGTTCATCTCTTATATTCAATCTTTGTCTCAAAACCTCAGATTGATACCTGTGGGTTGCTAGTAGTGTTGATTACTCTTTGTAGTTGATGCTAGTTGGTTTATTTGGTGGAAGATCATATGTTCAAATCCTTAATGATATTTAATACCCCTCTGATCATGAACATGAACATGCTTCGTGAGTAGTTACTTTTGTTCCTGGGGACATGGGAGAAGTCTTGTTATAAGCAATCATGTGAATTTGGTATTCGTTCGATATTTTTATGAGATGTATGTTGTCTTTCCTCTAGTGGTGTTATGTGAACGTCAACTACATGATACTTCACCATGATTTGGGCCTAGGGAAAGGCATTGGGAAGTAGCAAGTAGATGATGGGTTGCTAGAGTGATAGAAGCTTAAACCCTAGTTTATGTGTTGCTTCGTAAGGGGCTGATTTGGATCCACATGTTTCATGCTATGGTTAGATTTATCTTAATTCTTCTTTCGTAGTTGTGGATGCTTGACAGAGGGGTTAATCATAAGTGGGAGGCTTGTCCAAGTAAGGACAACACCCAAGCACCGGTCCACCCACATACCAAATTATCAAAGTAGCAAACGTGAATCATATGAGCATGATGAAAACTGACTTGACGATAATTCCCATGTGTCCTCGGGAGCGCTTTGCTTTATATAAGACTTTGTCCAGGCTTGTCCTTTGCTATAAAAAGGATTGGGCAACCTTGCTGCACCTTAGTTAAACTTGTTACTTGTTACCCGTTACAAATCACCTTGCTATCAAACTATCTGTTACCGATAATTTCAGTGCTTGCAAAAAATACCTTGCTGAAAACCGCTTGTCATTTTCTTCTGCTCCTCGTTGGGTTCTACACTCATAATTATCAAAAGGACTATGATTGATCCCCTATACTTGTGGGTCATCAGCGGGCGACCGCGAGCAGGGAGCAGGGCGACAACGAGCAGGGGCGCGGCGACAGTGGGATCCGGTTGCGGCGACTAGGCAAACCAGAGCACGAAATCGATGGGCAAAACAGGGGGAAACGCGGGAATGGCTCACAGCGGTTCGTTTGGAGGGGTCAGTGTGCTCGGGGATGGCATGACGATGGCGAATCAACGATGCGACCGTCGGACAGAGGCGGTGACCGGTGAAGGGGATCGACGCGATCTAGCGATGCAGCGTGCTCCGGCTTGAACTGCTCCTTGCATACGACGAAGATGAAGACGACGCAACTCCTGAACATGGCAAGGCGGCAAGGGGAGGCCGATGGCCAAGCCAATGATACATCTCCAACGTATCTATAATTTTTGATTGCTCCATGCTATTATATTATCTATCTTGGATGTTTTATATGCATTTTGGTACTATTTTATATCATTTTTTGGGACTAACCTCTTAACCTAGTGCCCAGTGCCAGTTGCTGTTTTTTCCTTGTTTTTACTTTTTCAGAAAGGAATATCAAATGGAGTCCAAACGGAATAAAACTTTTGCGATGATTTTTCTTGGACCAGAAGACACCCAGAAGACTTGGGAAGCGGGTCAGAGGACTCACGAGGAGTCAACAAGCCTCCTGGTCGCGCCCTAGGGGGGCGCGCCCCCTGGCTTGTGGACCCCTCGGGAGTCCCCCAACCCTAATCTTTGCTCTATAAATTCCCAAATATTCCCAAACCACCAGAAGCGTCCACAAAAATAGTTTTCGCTGACGCAAGCTTCTGTTCCTGTGAGATCCCATCTTGGGGCCTTTTCCGGTGATTTGCCGGAGGGGGGATTCAATCATGGAGAGCTTCTACATCAACCTTGCTGCCCTACCGATGATGTGTGAGTAGTTTACCACAGACCTACGGGTCCATAGCTAGTAGCTAGATGGCTTCTTCTCTCTCTTTGATCTTCAATACCATGTTCTCCTCGATGTTCTTGGAGTTCTATCCGATGTAATCTTCTTTTGCGGTGTGTTTGTTGAGATCTAATGAATTGTGGGTTTATGATCAGATTATCTATGAATATTATTGAGTCTTCTCTGAACTCTTTTATGCATGATTAAAATAGCTTTGTAATTCTCTCCGATCTATTGATTTGGTTTAGCCAACTAGATTGATCTATCTTGCCATGGGAGAAATGCTTTGTGATGGGTTCAATCTTGCGGTGTCCTCACCTAGTGACATAGTAGGGGTAGCGAGGCATGTATTGTATTGTTGCCATTAAGGGTAACAAGATGGGGTTTATATCATATTGCTTGAGTTTATCCCTCTACATCATGTCATCTTGCTTAAAGTGTTACTCTGTTCTTTTGAACTTAATACTCTAGATGCAGGTAGGAGTCGGTCGATGTGTGGAGTAATAGTAGTAGATGCAGAATCATTTCGGTCTACTTGTCACGGACATGATGCCTATATTCATGATCATTGCCTTAGATACTATCATAATTATTCATTTTTCTATCAATTGCTCAACAGTAATTCGTTCACCCACCGTATGCTTTATTCAAGAGAGAAGCCTCTAGTGAAACCTATGGCCCCCGGGTCTATTTTCCATCATATATTTTCAGATCTATAAAACCAAAAACCCAAAAATACCTTGCTGCAATTTATTTTTGTTTACTTTATTTTATGTTTTAGTAATCTTTTATATATATCTCTATCAGATCTCATCCTTGCAAGTAACCGTGAAGGGATTGACAACCCCTTTTTCGTGTTGGGTGCTAGTGTTTGATTGTTTGTGCAGGTGCATATATTGGAGACTTGCTTGTACCTCCTACTGGAGTGATACCTTGGTTCTCAACTGAGGGAAATACTTATCTCTACTTTGCTGCATCACCCTTTCCTCTTCAAGGGAAAAACCAACGCAAGCTCAAGAAGTAGCAGGAAGAATTTCTGGCGCCGTTGCCGGGGAGGTTCTACATCAAGCCTACCAAGTACCTATCATAAACCCGTCTCTTGCATTTACATTATTTGCCATTCGCCTCTCGTTTTCCTCTCCCCCACTTCTAAAATGATTTCAGAAAAATACAAAAATATTTGCCTTTTTATTCGCCCTTCTTCCGTTCGTCTTTTCGTTTGCTTTTTGTTTGCTTGTGTGCTAGATTGCTTTCGTGGTAGCATGTCTCAATTCAATAATTTTGATCCGTACCATAGGAAGTTGGAAGAGATTGAAAATAATATAAAAAACTTCATGTCTTTACAATTTGAGCATAATAGTTCTTTAGGAATGAGCTTAAGGAACAAAAAACTATGATCGAGTATATTAATAAAGAGCTTGACGATATTACTAAGGAAATTTATGGTCTTAAATCTCAATTTGCTCATATCGAAAATTTAGTAGGCCAAATTTCCGATAAACAAA
The DNA here is from genome assembly GCA_011799875.1 of Thinopyrum elongatum. Taxonomy (NCBI): domain Eukaryota; kingdom Viridiplantae; phylum Streptophyta; class Magnoliopsida; order Poales; family Poaceae; genus Thinopyrum; species Thinopyrum elongatum. The sequence continues at coordinate 445,032,324 of CM022302.1, read as the reverse complement.
CCACTTTGGTAAACAAGAGAGCTGCTAAACCTGAGTCTTTAAATAATGATGAAGATCTTAAAGTGATTGGTGTGACTCCTATTGAATATTTGTTTGCCAATATAAATCTTGATAAAGATGGGACTGTAGATGAGTCAACTTTAGCTAGAAGGCGTCACAATAATTTGGAGTTTAAAGATCTTAATGAAAAAATTGATAAAAGTGGGATTGGAGAGGTCAAGACTTTAGGTAGCGATGAACCCACTCTTTTGGATTTCAAGGACTTTAATTATGATAATTATTCTTTGATAGATTGTATTTTCTTGTTACAATCCATGCTTAATTCACCTCATGCTTATAATCAAAATAAAGCTTTTACTAAACATATCGTTGATGCTATGATGAAATCGTTTGAAGAAAAACTTGAGTTGGAAGTTTCTATCCCTGGAAAGCTTTATGATGAGTGGGAACCTACTATTAAGATTAAAATTAAAGATTATGAGTGCTATGCTTTGTGTGATTTGGGTGCTAGTGTTTCCACTATTCCAAAAACTTTGTGTGATGTGTTTGGTTTTCATGAACTTGATGATTGTTCTTTGAATTTGCATCTAGCGGATTCCACTATTAAAAAATCTATTGGAAGGATTAATGATTTTCTTATTGTTGCAAATAGGAATTATGTGCCCGTAGATTTTATTGTGCTTGATATAGATTGCAATCCTACATGCCCTATTATTCTTGGTAGACCTTTCCTTAGAACAATTGGTGCAATTATTGATATGAAAGAAGGAAACATTAGATTTCAATTTCCATTAAGGAAGGGCATGGAACAATTTCCAAGAAACAAAATTAATTTGCCATATGAATCTATTATGAGGGCTACTTATGGAGTGAATACCAAAGATGGTAACACCTAGATCTATTGCAATATGCCTAGCTAGGGGCGTTAAACAATAGCGCTTGTTGGGAGGCAACCCAATTTTATTTTTGAGTTTTTTGTTTTTGCTACTGTTCTTGAATAAATCCACATTATTACTTCTTTAGTAATTGTGTTTTAGTGTTTTAATTAGTGTTTGGGCCAAGTAAGACCTTTGGGATGATCTATGGTGATAGTTGATTTGATTTTGCTGAAAAACAGAAAATTTTGCGTTCAGTAGAAGAATTTTAGAAATTCACATATGTGACGAAAAATTCTTAATTTTTTACACAAGATTTATATACAAATTGGATACGTTGGCCTAATTTTTCAGAATTTTTGGAGTTACAGAAGTATGAAAAGTTTCCAGATTACTATAGACTATTCTGTTTTTGACAGATTCTGTTTTCTATGCATTGTTCTCTTATTTTGATGAATCTATGGGTAGTATCGGGGGGTATGAACCATGGAGAAGTTGGACTACAGTATATATACTGCTAATATGAATTTAGAATGAGTTCATAACAGTACCTAAAGTGGTGATTTTCTTTTCTTATACTAACGGAGCTCACGAGTTTTTTTGTTAAGTTTTGTGTTGTGAAGTTTTCAAGTTTTGGGTAAAGTTTTGATGGACAATGGAATAAGGAGTGGCAAGAGCCTAAGCTTGGGGATTCCCAAGGCACCCCAAGGTAATATTCAAGGACCACCAAGCATCTAAGCTTGGGGATGCCCCGGATGGCATCCCCTCTTTCGTCTTCAATCTATTGGTAAATTTACTTGAGGCTATATTTTTATTCACCACATGATATGTGTTTTGCTTGGAGCGTCTTGTATGATATGACTCTTTGATTTTTAGTTTGCCACAATCATCCTTGCTGTACACACCTTTTAAGAGGGACACACATTAATCGTGAATTTATTAGAATACTCTATGTGCTTCACTTATATCTTTTGAGCTAGGCAGTTTGCTCTAGTGCTTCACTTATATCTTTTTAGAGCACAACGGTGGTTTTATTTTATAGAAATTATTGAACTCTCATGCTTCACTTATATTATTTTGAAAGTCTTAAACAGCATGGTAATTTGCTTAGGTTATGAATATAGTCCTAATATGATGGGCATCCAAGAGGATATAATAAAAACTTTCATATAAAGTGCATTGAATAGATGAGAAGTTTGATTCCTTGCATTTGTTTTGAGATATAAAGATGGTGATATTAGAGTCATGCTAGTGAGTAATTGTGGATTGGTAGAAATACTTGTGTTAAAAAAGTTTGTGATTCCCATAGCATGCAGGTACGGTGAACCGTTATGTGATGAAGTCGGAGCATGATTTATTTTTTGATTGTCTTCCTTATGAGTGGCGGTCGGAGATGAGCGATGGTCTTTTCCTACCAATATATCCCCCTAGGAGCATGCATGTAGTACTTTGTTTCGATGGCTAATAGACTTTTGCAATAAGTATGTGAGTTCTTTATGACTAATGTTGAGTCCATGGATTATAGGCAATCTCACCCTTCCACCATTGCTAGCCTCTCTAGTACCGTGCAACTTTCGCTGGTGCATTAAACCCACCATATACCCTTCCTTAAAACAGCCACCATACCTACCTATTATGGCATTTCCATAGCCATTCCGAGATATATTTCCATGCAACTTCCACCGTTCCGTTTATTATGACACATACCATCATTGCCATATTTCTATGCATGATCATATAGTTGACATGTGGCACCCCGGCTCAGAGAACCGGTTTACCAGTGTTTCCAACCCAGAGATCAAGTCTTCTGGAAACACACAACAACTTGGAACAGAACATAGCTGAACTTTTATTGATAATAGTCGGGTACAAGCTTATTACATGATCATCGAGGCCAAAAGCACATCCAGTGCTATGACAATATCTACATTATTTATCTAACATATCAGGGCCTCGGTATTACTGCGGGATACTACAGCAGAAGACTACTGCGTAGCGGAACATGATAGTAACTCCATCCACAGGGACACTGCTGAGGACACATCCTAGTCATCGCAACACGGACCTTCGAGACCTCCGTCTCAGTCTTCTCCTGCATCTGGCATGATACGCCAGGTGAGTACTTTGAATGTACTCGCAAGCACATGACAACCAAATATGCAGCAAATAATAGCATGGCAATCAACATGTTAAGTCTTAACTGATTCACTTACTGATATTAACTTACTCATATCCGGGTTGTCTCACAAACCTCGGAGTACTCGATGCCAACGAGTACTTCCATTCATAAGACAAGTTCTTCCATCATTACTAGGGTTATTACGGTTGATCACCTAGAGAGGTCTGGACGGGCTGTCCAATACCGTGGACGCGGCTATTCGAATAGATTTTACACTCTGCAGAGGTTGCGCACTTTACCCACACTATGGAGCACCTGACCTCGTGATCCCATTCGGGTGGACCAGCGTTGCTCCAACGAAACCCGCCTGACCCGTGACTCTTCCATCGTACCACCGGCAATCATCCTCCCCCGGAATCAAGCCCTGGGTGGCCCCGTGTCACCTCGTGACACCTGCCACCATCGTGGCCTAACTAAACTGTCCCAAACGGGGACGCCGGCACAAAACTCAACTGGGCTCACAAGGTTATCGCCGTCTACCTGATCAGGGCAGCACGCACGCATAACCCTCCCTAAATGGAGGTACAGGTAAAAGAGCACGGAGCCAGACCAAGTCAAGGCCGTCCCATACCGGCAAATGTGGCTGCATGAGTAAGCCCGGACAGGTGACTCTTGATCAACCACTAAGTTTCACTTAGCAACCATGGTCATATATCAATTTAAGTTGTCAACAATAGGCATTTAAATACTTCACTTGAATTATCTATGTTAATTAAATGCGGGAAATGAATATGAATTATGCAATGCTATGAAGTGCTTCATAATATGGATGTCCTGACTTTCCTTGATCAGTTGGGTTGTTCAAATACTCTTGGTCTTCAAATCCACAAGAATCTCCTTCTGAAAATATTTTAAAATGGCAAAGGAAAATGTCACATAAAGCCTTTTTATTCACCAACAATTCTGTGAGCATTGGAAAAATACCAAACTTGGTCAGAAAATAAAGATGTTGAATATGAACACAATGTAAAAAGAATCAGGTCAATTGGACTTTTTAATAAAAAGTTATTAGTGGTCAAAGTGGCTGGTCAACTCTGTTTAAATAAACAAAATTCAGAAAAACAGAAAAACCTGGAATAGGCCACGTCGAAGGCGTAAAGGCCAAAGGCGCCTTCAATTACCCCTTCGCGCGCGCGCTACTGGGCCGCTGACAAGTGGGGCCCGCTTGGTTTAAAACAGAGGGAGGAGGAAGAGAACAGAGGGAGGCGGGGCTCCGGCGACGCTCACCGGTGATAGGGACGGCGGCGGAGCTGGGAGTTGACGGGGATCGATCGGGCACTCGAAGACGGTCCTCCCTGTACCCGTAGCTCCCCCGGAGATGGACGGACGGTGCGGCGCCCTTCTTCTCCGGCGGACGAGCGCTACAATGGTCGACGGAGGTGGCGATTCCGGTGACTATTCGCTCGGGCAGGAGGTCGAGGAGTACCAGTGGAACTTGCTGAGTGCTACGGTGGTCTCAGGTGAAGTAGAGGAGGAGTGGTGGTGGCTGTCGATAGCGCAAGGGCGGCGGAGGAACTCCGGCGAAGCTCGAGGCCAGAGGGCCTCTCGGCCTTGGCTCTTGCTTGGGGAGGCAATGGAGGATGGAGGGAGAGGGGTGAGGAGCTTAGCGAGGCCGGGCGGGGCTATTTATAGCCGGGAGGAGGCGCTCGGCGATCTCTCTGGATCAGCGGTGACGTGGCTACGCCACTGGAGCAAGGACGGCGAGCTGGCCGTCGTGGTGCGGGGCGAAGCGATGGGAGCGAGCAGAGGCATTAAATGCGCGAGGGGATAGCTCGGGGAGAAGAAGACGAGCGGCGCCGCAACTGTGGCCGCATGGGCGGCACAGTGCTCGCGGTCGTGGCGGCCGCCGGGGGCTTCTCCGGCGAGGAAGAAGGATCTGGAGGGGCTAGGTGGCGCACGGGGACGATGTCGGCACGCTTGGACAAGCCACTGCGGCGCAGGCGTCTCGCTCTGACGAGACCCGAGCCTGGCGCGGCACAGAGCGCGGCGACAAGCATGCCATCGCCGTGCTCACCACGGTGCTTGCCACCAGGAGGCCACGCAAGCCTGGCAAATCTTGTCTAGCACGTCGACCCTCGATCACTCACTTCACCTGCACCCATAGTTTGGCTTGGTTTGGTCTGAGATGAAGGGTAGCCTCAACAACAGTTTCTGACAGCAAAGAAGAGAGGGATTTGGAGAGGTGGAGAGCTAGGGATGGAGCCAAAGAGATTGTTTGGAGTGATCCTCGTTGGAAGGACTCCAAACTGGCCAAGTTTGAGAAAGTTTGGTTGAGGTTTGGATGCAGTTCATGTGTAACCTACAAATCTGGTCCAGAATCTAAATGTTGAGGTGCTGCTCACTTGGATGATCTCCTGAAGCTGAAACTTGGTGGAGGGAAGTCATTTGTAGTTGTCCTCATGCCACAAAAATTTCAGAGCATTTGGACAAACCTAACAGGTACTTCCTTCACAAAGGTTCAGACTGTCCAGGAACAAAACTGAATTGTTTTGCAAAATGTTTGAACTAGGCCATGGAATATTTTTGGATATTGGGGCAAGATATGGTTCAAGATATTTTAGGGAATTATTTGAGAATTTTCTGGCCATCCAAACTATAGGTTGCTTCACAACCCATAGTGATGACCTAAATTCCCAAATAAAAGAAAAGAGTTATTGGAAAAGATTTAAATTGGGATTTGGGTCCTTGAGGTACTTGGCAAGGTATTGGCAAGGTGATGAGGCTTTGGATTACTTGGAAAAGATTCAAAAGTTTCCAAGACCAAATGAAAAGGTTCAAAAACCATTCAAATTTTAAATAAAACCAAGAAAAGTTTGAAAAGAAAAAGTTGCCAAAACCAGGGTGTCACATGACATAGTATTCTTGGCAAAGCCACCGTTCATATATTTTTCATACATGTCACGCTAGATCATTGTACATCCCGGTACACCGCCGGAGGCATTCATATAGAGTCATATCTTTGTTCTAGTATCGAGTTGTAATTCTTGAGTTGTAAGTAAATAAAAGTGTGATGATCATTATTATTAGAGCATTGTCCCATGTGAGGAAATAAAAAAAGAAAAAAAGAGGCCAAAGAGCCCAACAAAAAAAGAGAAAAGAAAAAAAGGAGAAAAAAATGAGAGAAAAAGAGAGAAGGGACAATGTTACTATCCTTTTTCCACACTTGTGCTTCAAACTAGCACCATGTTCTTCATGATAGAGAGTCTCCTATTTTGTCACTTTCATATACTAGTGGGAATTTTTCATTATAGAACTTGGCTTGTATATTCCAATGATGGGCTTCCTCAAAGTGCCCTAGGTCTTCGTGAGCAAGCAAGTTGGATGCACACCCACTTAGTTCCTTTTTGAGCTTTCATACACTTATAGCTCTAGTGCATCCGTTGCATGGCAATCCCTACTCACTTGCATCAATATCAATTGATGGGCATCTTCATAGCCCATTAATTCGCCTAGTTGATGTGAGACTATCTCCTTCTTTTTGTCTTCTCCACAACCACCATATTCTATTCCACCTATAATGCTATATCCATGGCTCACGCTCATGTATTGCGTGAAAGTTGAAAAAGTTTGAAACAATTGCTTGGCTTGTCATCGGGGTTGTGCATGATGAAATACTTTGTGTGGTGAAGATGGAGCATAGCCAGACCATATGATTTTGTAGGGATAACTTTCTTTGGCCATGTTATTTTGAGAAGACATGATTGCTTTATTAGTATGCTTGAAGTATTATTGTTTTTATGTCAATATTAAATTTTTGTTTTGAATCTTATGGATCTGAACATTCATGCCATAATAAAGAAGATTATATTGAGAAATATATTAGGTAGCATTCCACATCAAAAATTCTGTTTTATCATTTACCTACTCGGGGATGAGCATGAATTAAGCTTGGGGATGTTTGATACGTATCCAACGTATCTATAATTTTTTATTGTTCCATGCTATTATATTATCTATCTTGGATGTTTTATATGCATTTTGGTACTATTTTATATCATTTTTTGGGACTGACCTATTAACGTAGTGCCCGGTGCCAGTTGTTTTTTTTCCTTGTTTTTGACTTTTTCAGAAAGGAATATCAAACAGAGTCCAAACGGAATAAAACTTTCGCGATGATTTTTCTTGGACAAGAAGACACCCAGAAGACTTGGGGAGGGGGTCAGAAGACTCACGAGGAGTCCACAAGCCTCCTGGCCGCGCCCTGGGGGGGCGCCCCCTAGCTTGTGGACCCCTCGGGAGTCCCCCAACCCTAATCTTTGCTCTATAAATTCCCAAATATTCCCAAACCACCAGAAGCATCCACAAAAAAACTTTTCCGCTGCCGAGCTTCTGTTCCCGTGAGATCCCATCTTGGGGCCTTTTCCAGCGATCTGTCGGAGGGGGATTCGATCACGGAGGGCTTCTACATCAACCTTGCTGCCATACCGATGATGTGTGAGTAGTTTACCACATACCTACGGGTCCATAGCTAGTAGCTAGATGGCTTCTTCTCTCTCTTTGATCTTCAATACCATATTCTCCTCGATGTTCTTGGAGTTCTATCCGATGTAATCTTCTTTTGCGGTGTGTTTGTTGAGATCCGATGAATTGTGGGTTTATGATCAGATTATCTATGAATATTATTTGAGTCTTCTCTGAACTCTTTTATGCATGATTAAAATAGCTTTGTAATTCTCTCTGATCTATTGATTTGGTTTGGCCAACTAGATTGATCTATCTTGCCATGGGAGAAGTGCTTTATGATGGGTTCAATCTTGCGGTGTCCTCACCCAGTGACATAGTAGGGGTAGCGAGGCACGTATTGTATTGTTGCCATTAAGGGTAACAAGATGGGTTTTATATCATATTGCTTGAGTTTATCCCTCTACATCATGTCATCTTGCTTAAAGTGTTACTCTGTTCTTTTGAACTTAATACTCTAGATGCAGGCAGGAGTCGGTCGATGTGTGGAGTAATAGTAGTAGATGCAGAATCGTTTTGGTCTACTTGTCACGGACGTGATGCCTATATTCATGATCATTGCCTTAGATACTATCATAATTATTCACCTTTCTATCAATTGCTCAACAGTAATTCGTTCACCCACCGTATGCTTTATTCAAGAGTGAAGCCTCTAGTGAAACCTATGGCCCACGGGTCTATTTTTCATCATATATTTTCAGATCTATAAAACCAAAAACCCAAAAATACCTTGCTGTAATTTATTTGTGTTTACTTTATTTTATGTTTTAGCAATCTTTTATATCTATCTCTATCAGATCTCATCCTTGCAAGTAACCGTGAAGGGATTGACAACCCCTTTTTCGCGTTGGGTGCAAGTGTTTGATTGTTTGTGCAGGTGCATATATTGGAGACTTGCTTGTACCTCCTATTGGATTGATACCTTGGTTCTCAACTGAGGGAAATACTTATCTCTACTTTGCTGCATCACCCTTTCCTCTTCATGGGAAAAACCAACGCAAGGTCAAGAAGTAGCAGCCAACAACGTTGGCCGAGGTCGGGCGAGCTCGAATCGAGCGTGGGAGGACAAGGAAGAGAGAAACAAGGGATGGATAGGGTTCGGGGAAGGGGCGACGTGCTCTTATCCAGCTAGGGGTGTCGTGGATGCTCAACACGAGCTCATCGGGCGCGGGAACGGGCGTGCGTGAACCACACAATGGCACTACCTCCTCTGTACATAAGAAGAAGGAGAAGGTTGTGGTGGGCTTGGGCCATGCTACTGTAGCACTAGGCTTCTAGTGCATAGTGTGCACTTAGCCCCTTCTCTATTTTTCTCCGCTTTATTATTTCAATACCGTTTTCTACTTAATTTCCATAGCGAATAAATTTAGGCCAACTTGAAATTTGATGCATAATTAGTAGGCAATATTTTGAGACAACACATAAGGTTTCAAGTGGTTAGGAAAAACATAAACATTTGTTTATATTTAAAAGCCTATAATGGTTGCTTTTGGACCACTTTAATATTTTGCTAAGGATTAATTTGTGAGTCAAATGAAGTTGGTTTCAACATGACAATGATCAGGGGAATTTATAGAATAATGCGAACATTTTAGTTTTACTGTTCAAAGAAAATAATAATTTCACTTGCAATTTAAATTTGAATGTGACTTTGAATTTTAGGACAAGTGGCAATTTGCATAGTAATCATGATGACATGACCACCATTAGGGGAAGATTACTGTAGCATGATTCTCGGGGTGTTACATTGGGTTTCTTAAAAAACATTACTCACTCTGTTTCAAAATATAAGCTGTATTACTTTTTTGAAAGTCAAACCTTTTTAATTTGATCAAATTTGTAGAGAAATATTTCAAAATTTATACTATCAATATTGTATGATTAGATTCATCATGAAATGAATTTCCATACATTTTTTGTTTAATATTGTGGATGTCAATATTTTTTTACTCTGAATTTGGTCAAAGTTAAAGAAATTTGACTTTTCAGAAAACTAATACCCCTTATATTTGGAACTGATGAAATATTTAGTTTGGCGAGTGGGGGAGATGACGGAGTGTTTTGCTTTTATTTATAATACGGTGATTTGATGGGTCTTTTGTGGTGTGGTTCTGTGTTATCCGCTAACCAACGTATATTTATGTGGAAAATTTTCTACGTTGGTGGCTGCATGTACTATATTGATGCTACATTATCACATGGTGACGCTTCTTTTTTTCTAGATGATGGGAGGGTGACCGGGATTGATATGTTTTTATAGTCCGGTTGCTGCTGATTGATTTGAAAATCGTTGGCTTGGTCAAAATCGTAAACCAAATCCAAAATTGAATACCTTAATTGAATGAAAGAGTTTCAAAATGGGAACATAGGAAAATAAAAGAATTGAATGGGAGAGCCCTTGAGAAATTATTGACCTGGTCAAAATCATGCAGACCCAATTCTAAATTGAAGACATTAATTAATGGTGAGGCCTTAAAAATTAGGAAGCATAATGCATAGTATAGAACAATTGAATGTGGTAGCTTTGAGAAATTGTTGACCAGTTAGAATCGGGTGACCCAATCCCAATTAAAGACCTCAATTGAATGTGGGATCTTTAAAGCTAGGGAGCATAGTGTTATAGAGGATGCAGAAGCAAGCATGTGACATTAGGAGAACAAATGAATTATTGCTAAAGGATTATGGAGAATCTTATGCCATAACAACTATTTGCTCCTCCTAGGAAGCAAGAGTCGTCACTGGTAAAAAGGAACTTGCACCTTGTTTATGCAGTATTAAGAAGAAATTAATTACTGGTAGAAGGTGTGAGAAAAACAATCTTAACAAATGAGGGGAGAGGAAGATACTATATAATGTCCCACAATATATTCAAAAGTGGCACCAAAAGAAGTGGTGGAATCGTACACAACAAGTGGCGGATCCACCATAGGGGCAAAGGGCAGCCGCCTCGGATCGTCGGCGTCGGAGTAGGGTACCCCACTGCCAGGCCCTTGCCTTAGAATGCCATGGTAGCCACTGTAGTTTTCTGTTCAATAATGTCGAAGGCTCAAAGTGTACGAGAGGAACGTGAACACTAATTAAGGGTACCCCTTTCAAAGATCACTCACATTTTCTCCGATGCTGACAAGTGGCACATTGCATGTGCGCCACTTCTCGCAACCTATGTGTTTTTTTCGTAGATTTGTTTTCTCAACACATTTTATCTCTTGAATCGCGCATTCAAATCACGAACTGTTTTCATCGTTGGATTTCTCGCGCCGAGATCTTCGAAACTTGATCCCATGTTAATAGGTTTGGATGGTTTTTTCTTAAAAAACCAGAAATAAAACACGAAACAAAAAAATCAAAACAAAAAAGGGAATCCAGAAGAATGGTTGTGCTTTCTTTTCACTTTTTGGGCTTTTTGGGGAAGTCCAGGTTGTGTTTTTTTTTGGAGAAGCAGAGCTGTACTTTTTCTTTTTCGGGAAGCATAGTTGTGCTCTCGTGGAAGCACATATGATGGTTTTCCATTCTTCGGGGTGCTTCTAGCACATGTTGTGCTTTTTCTTTTTACGGGGAAGCACATATGTGCTTTTCCCTTTTTGGAAATCACATATGCACAGATGTGCTTCCCAAAGAAAAGTAAAATAAAAGCAAAACTAAAAAATAATTCAAAACCTAAGAAAAACAAAAAAAAAATTCAAATAAACCCCAAAACACGTGTAGAAAAAAAACTCTAAGGGTGCACCCGCGCGCGACACATGACAACAACTGGCCCGGTACCCTAAAAAAAAGTAGTTGCTCCGGAGGAAGAACAAGCAAACTGAATGGTCTTAACTGAGCCCATATAGTAGTATATACACGTTGTGGCCCAGCCCATTAGATGGATTCAGTTCACGGAGCGACCTGAACCTGGTGAACGATCCCCAATTTCCAACCCCTAGACGCGCCTCCTCCTCCAGTCCTCCCCGGCTCGACGCCGCCGGACTGCTCCTCCTCCTCCACGCCGCCGCTGCCTGCTGGGTCCTCTTCCAAGTTCCAAGCTGCCTCTATGCAATGTCGGCGGCACAAGACGGCGCTTGCGCAGCAGCAGCATGTATTTCTCCCCCATGCTCTTCCTCAATGCAATTTTTTGTGTCCTGGCATCTTCGAATTTCATGTTTACAGTACACAAAATTAGAAGACACTGAAATGTTGTAGTATCTACTTTGATATTGTAGCTCATTCCACAAGGTGTAGTATTTAACAAAGCTGACCATCTTAAAGGTATATTACCATCTTGTCGAAAGCTACAATGTTGAATCTTAACAAAGCTAATCCTACCTGAAATAGCCCAAACAACGATGGTTGCTTTGATATTCTGTAATATTTACTTGTAAAAGAAAATATGTTGGGATCCAGATTAAACCCTCTTGGAATAAGAGCAGCAGCAAGCTAGATCTCTCCTACGGGTCTGCAAACCCCACAAACAAGATAAGCGAGACATACTTAATGGACCAACGATGAATCTACAGTCAGAGACTACTGTACAATTGTGGTGTCATACATATGCATCAAGAGATTGAGTATCTTCAGTGTGTTTGTACACAAGCACTTAGGGGGTCTTTTCTCAAATGATTTAAGTAGCTCAACAACCTCAACGGTTGGGAACATCTGCACGATCTGCATTGTATCCATATTCCAGATTTTTTGTTCAAAAGGACCGCCTGCCCAGCGGAATTGTCAGAAAAGACCCCCTCCGGATGAAATTGGCAAAAAAGACCCCCTAGGCCGTGGCGGCAGGCGCGGCAGCCGACACGTGGCACCTGTCGCCACGCCCGGAGGTGGCAACACTGCTCACTGTACTGTTCACACAGGAGATGAGAAAAACGATGACGAGGCGAGCGAACAGTACCTGCCGCCTCACGCAGTGGTTGCAGCACTGTACACGCGTGAGTGAACAGTAATTTTTGAAAAAAATAGCAGAAAAATTCAAAAAAATCTGAAATTTTGCACCCACTTAGAACACTCGATTGTTTTTGCTGCTAAAAAATTCCAGAATTTTCTGAATTTTTTTCGAAATTACTGTTCACTCGCGCGTGAACAATGCTGGCGCCACTGCGTGAGGCGGCAGGTGCTGTTCGCTCGCCTCGCCGTTGTTTTTCTCGCCTCCTGTGTGAACAGTACAATGAACAGTGTTGCCGCCTCCGGGCGTGGCGGCAGGTGCCACGTGTCGGCTGCCGCGCCTGCCGCCACGGCTCAGGGGGTCTTTTTTTGTCAATTTCATCTGGAGGGGGTCTTTTCTGGCAATTCCGTTGGGCAGGTGGTCCTTTTGGAAAAAAAATCCATATTCCATAGTATGCCATCACGTCGGTCTTGAACTGATCGACATAATCTTTTCTGGCAACATTTTCTTGCCTCAGCTTTGCTAAAGTTTGAGAGTACCCGTACAACTAGATAGGAAACCAACAAATAGACAGAAAAACCAAGCTCAGAAAGGTCTACAGATTGAAGTGCGTCAAAATACAGGAAATGAATTCAATGTATACTGAATGATATATCCTGACCGTAGCAATCTGCTAAGGGAAAGAAATATAAAAGCAGTAGATTGTGTGTGTCCTTGCAATTACAGTTTATACGAGCCATAAGAAATGCACCTCACTTACCCAAGCAACAATCGGTTTTGTTCCAACAACATTTCAGCTTCATCTCTCTCTCTCTCTCTCTACCCATCTTTGAAGGAAGTTTTCAACTTAAATAAATACAAGATAATAGATAAACTTACTTACTGAGATCCTCCTTTTAAGATTTGCTAGATTTCGAAAGTGTTAGGCTAAAAATGATTGGTTCTTCACTGAAACCTTTGATTTGAGGTTTTGTTGTCTTTTATGTACTGAATGCATTTTAGGGCCATAACTTAATGTTGGATAATGACGAGTTTTAGTATGACAAAACTAAAATCTGAATGGAGTTATAAATGAGTGAGAGCTACAGATCAATGATTGGGTCTCTTTGTCTACTATGAGAGAGAGTAACTGCGCAGATCAGTTTGTTGCACAATTATGCAGCAAGGCCAAAGGTATAATTGGTTTGTATTTTATCTTGCATCTACGAGTTTCAGGCATTAGTCTTATTTTCTTTTACGACTACAGTATATGGTTTGAGTCATTGTTATTGCATATACGAGTTTCAGGCATTAGTCCTATTTACTTCTGATGCAAGCCTGTATCTACACTTCCATTCTCATTTCCTTCTTTCTTTTCTATTCTGCAGGGCACATGTCTAGTACAGTAAAAATATTGTAGTTAACTTGTTGGGTATATCACTGCTGTTGCCTGGTGTACATTTTGCGTGTAAATCCGAGATGCCTAGAAAGATTGGAGGTGAACTTGTACTGGTGCTTCCTTCTGCAATTTCAAATGCTCTGACAAAGGTTAGCTTAGCTGCTGTGTTGGATTGGGCAATAGCAGACAAGTATGCTACAAAGTTAATACAAGCTGATTGAAGTGATTTGTTTTTACCTCACAGTTGCATTTTGTTGGCAGATTTTGGTGGAGCTTGATTGCTGTTGTGGATGGGACGTTGTCACTTGCGAACAGAGTTCTGCTGCAGAGTGATCCTCCCAGCATCACAGCGAACTCTTCCACTATTGTTGCTAACCGCGGATGGTCTCTCGGGTTCGCACTTCCGAATGAGTGTCAGGTAAGGTACCTGTACTCCCCAACTTCAATCAATTCCTAAAATGATTCTCATTATTTACCATTCTCGCAAAACCGCTCCATGGAACCGCAGTTAACCATTGGTCGTTTTACTATATTCAATATTTAATGCAGAGCTTCTACTTAGTGCGTGTTAAATGCCCTTTCTTTATAACAGTACTTTGTTTTTTGGATAGTGTCAGTTAATACTTTTAAGCAAGTAAACAATAGAAGGGGGAGAATTTACGCATTAGTTGATAGTGACTTTCTTATTGTTTTATTGAACATATTATTCCAAAGCACCGTCCAGCAATAGTTGAACCCATTGAAAGCTTCCTTCGAATAGGATGGATCCCGAGAGATCTACTAGTGCCCTTAACACCTTCAAGATACCAATCACTTTTTTAATATTTTGTGAATTTTATTAAATTCATACAAATGTGAAAATCTATCTCAGTCACGTGATGTTTTTTTACACGAAAAGTCACGTGATGCATACAATATATTTCTTCTCTGTAATCACACCTACCATGATGAATAAAAGCTCGTAACATGTTCTTACATAGATAGTTAATCTGCCAATTCGGAACCCATCCGTACGAACCAACCAATGGCACATACATATTTTTTCATGTGACTCTTGTCCAAACTAAAAAGAAAAAGAAGCTGATTATGATCAATTTGGTAAGTTTATTGTTACATTATACTCAGATCTATAAATGTCTCAAAATATATATAAATGCTACTTGAAGATATGTGGCATGAGACTAGGCAGATGGCCCCAGACGCTTCTTCCCTGACAAGGATGCTTCAGGTTTATCATTGACACAACTTGGAACAAAGCGAACCAGATGAGAAAATGAAGTGTATGGCGGTAACCTTGACTCCCATGCGATTAGCCAAAAATCTCCCTTCGGTGGAACAGTATGGCCTACTTCTGCTAGCGAGTCCCCAAATACCAGTTTGGGTAGACTGCTATTTGGAGAGCTAGGAGAGGGTATAAGGCACGATGGAGCAGCAGGAGATAAGAGGTAGTGAGGGCCGATGTGTACCGGACGGCCTTGATCCAAAAGCTCATTTGGATGGAAGCCAAACCTGGAAATGTTCATCTTCATTGTGATTCTGATCCTGTTCAATGTGCTAAGCCAGAAATGGGCATTCAGGTTCTTTCTCACTGCGTGTGCAATCAAGTTTGCTGGGATGAGTGATCCTCCCAACACCACAGCAAACTCTTCCACTATCGCTGCTAACTGCGGATGGTCTCCTGGGTTCGCGCTTCCGAATGCGAGTGTCTTGAGCAGGTACTTGTACTCCTCAAATGCCAGACGGTTCAGGGAAATAGTCTGTACGGTCCCAAGTTTCTTCAAGCTTTCATTTCGGCCAAAGATTATCACTTTGCTTCCTCTGTCCATGCTGGTAACAGAGGAATAGAATGTCCTCCAGTCATCGTCATCTACATCGGAAGCAAACTCGACAACTACCAGTATCTTCCCTGACGGAATTTCATTATCTGTTATTTTGGTAAGACCATCTCCACTCAGGTGCAAAATAACTGCGAAGTGAGAGCGCACTCTCTCATACCTGCATACATGTGCAACTAGAGTTCTCTTCCCAACTCCACGTCCACCAACGACTGGTAGCACTGCCGGAGGACCAGGCATGTTCTGCTGCAGCAAGAAGTTGACGATCTGCTGCTTCTCGACATGCCGACCAAACAAGAAGTTGTCGACGTGAAGATAGGTGTCGTAGGGTCTACGGGAGACGCGCTCGCATCCGCCCAAAAGCACGACAAAGTCCACCATGTTAGCAACAACAGCTTCCAGATTCTGAAGTGCACTTTGTAACTCCGAGTTGAAGGCCTTGATTGTCGAAGAACTATTGGCTGTGCGAGCACGTTTGAAAGGAATTATATAATCAGACGAGGTATATGAATCGTTCACCAAGTCCTTGGATGCCTCCTTATGTTGCTTGTACCCGACGTTGTCCAACACATGGTACCCTTGGTACATGGCTGTTGATAGCTTCTTCAACTGCATGAGCATACAAGAGTTGGTGATGCATCGTCCGTCCGCCTCCTCGACGACCGTGTGAGCTCTCAACAAGAGTTGTTGCAGCCTCTCCTCCTTGTCCTCCGAGCATAGATGCTCCGCGTATTTGTTCATGAGAAAAGAGATGAAGCGACTGGCGAGGTCACCTGTAACGGCAGATATTGCAAGATCCATCTCCAAATCTTCTGAGCTAGGTGTAGGAGAGAGAGAGAGACGAGGGAATCGTATAGTTTATGCACCTGATATGTGTCACAGTCTCACAGATACTAGACCTAGAGATGAACAAGCTTACTTCAGGCCTATGGCAGCTGTTACATCGCATATAAAAAAAATCTACTATGGGATTAGGAGCCAAGAAGAAAGATCCTAGTTTTAGCCAATCCAAGACAACCTCCTCAGTCCTCAGCTTTCAACATCGAATTGGTACAGAAGCAAGAAACGGTAAGACAGCTGGTAAGTCAGTCCAGCTTGATGCAATACGTCAAGGTCTTCGTCAACCTCCAAGACTCGACCCAACTACCGTGTATGGTCATCTGCCATCGTGCTGGTCAAGCTTGCCGTCCGAGTGAGACAAATGCGGATAGGTTTTTCTTTCGGGTCAATCATGTTGTTACTAAAGGACGGGACTACAGTCTACAAAACAGAACCCTGTGTGAACTGACCAAAACTATTGGATGCTAGTACTTCCTTCGTCTCAAAATGTAGCGATTTTTATGTTAGGCTTAGCAAAGTTCAACAAATTTTATAGAGGTATCTAATACAGTACTAAATAATATCCAACACGAAAATATATCTTAGGACCTTATCTAACGATATGTATTTGATATTCTAAATGTATATATTTTTCTTTAGAAACTTGGTCAAAGTTTATAAAGTTTGACTTTGAAAAAAGGGCCAATTGCATTTGTGTCCCTAACTCGAACTCACTACTGATATTTGCCCTTCCCTTAGGTCAAGGTCAAGTTAGGGGGGAAATGTAAATGTCCCAAAAAATGTATATGCACACATTATGGGATGAAGGAAGTAGTAGGAATATCGCGTTTTTTTTTTGCGGGGAATGGGAGATTGATTAACTTAACAAGGCAAATCGTTCATACAAAGACTCAAAATATGATCCTTACTCGAGCCTAGCCACACTGTAATTCGCCGGTGCTTCGCCCATAGGCAGCTAGGCCATGGCTAACCTTTGAGTACGACTAATTAAGCTAACACAGTCTCCTTGCTACTATTTGCAATAATATCCACCAGCTTGTTTAGTTTCAAAAATCAGAAATTCTAATCGGTCTAATGCGTTTTATCTCTCAAATTGCTAATTTGAATGATGGTCTACTTTTTTAGATACATGATTTACTTTTATCGTTGGCTTTCTCGCAGTGAGAATTTCAAATTAGATCCCATATCAATGTATTTCAGTAAACAAATCGCCAGTACTTGTCAGGTTATTGTACTTACTTGCCTATTATTTACATGCAGTTATCGTGATGTGTTGCATGCTTGGTTAAGATTTTAGTTGTGTCAATTACCACGTTATTTCATACAGCTTTTCTTTTTTGCAAAACTGTGGCTGCCGGGATAATTGCTATGGTTGCTTCCACCGGCAGAGCTTCAGCAAGGCTGAAAGGGCCATGGCCCGCCCTGGGTTGGAGAAAAAAAATTACACGAAGTCTAGCCCATATTAATGCGTTGATTTTTAATTTGGTAGTGCTGTTTGTACTATCCGGCCCGCCCAACATATTTTTGGTAGCTCCGCCACTAGTTGCTTCCCTAGTTGCCAGATTAATTATATCAAGTTTTCATGTGTATTTTGTGTAACTTGTCATGCTTGCACAACCTTTAGTTTGTCATCCTACACACGGGGGGTTGCCACTTGCCATATATATACACACACATATGGTTATCAGGTTTAACCAAGCGTAATTGCCAGATATATACACATGGTTGCCGGGGATTTTTTTGGCAGGGGTTGACGGGTTTTAAGCACTGATTTATAGACAAGTTGATAGGTTTTGACATGTATAATTGCCATGCTTTAAGAAAAAATGAGTTACTTGTCAGGTTTAGCGGGACAAAAGGGTGTAGTTGCTCGGTTAAATCTAGGGATAAGAAAAAGCTATGATTAATTTTTGGCGGCTGCTACGAATCAGCCGTCTGATCAGCCCGCTGGTGACCGTTGGATGACAGCAACGCCACGGCAGCAGTAAGCGCGCGACTGCTTCGATGCAGCGCTGCTATCATGTTATGTTTTTTTGCACGAAAAGTCACTCTCAGTAATCACACCTACCATTGACGAATAAAAGCTCATAACATGTTCTTACAGAGATAGTTAAAGGTTCCTATACTAAACAACATAATCAATACTGTACATACATACGCTGCCAATTTGGAACCCATCCCTATGAACCAACCGATGGCACATATAACTTTTCCTGTGACTCTTGTCCAAACTGAAAAAAAGGTGATTATGATCAATTTGGTATGTTTATCGTTACATTATAGATTATACTCAGAGCTATAAATATCTCATAAGATCTATAAATGCTACTTGAAGATATGTGGCATGAGACTACGCAGATGGCCCCAGACGCTTCCTCCCTGACAAGGATGCTTCAGGCTTATCATCCACACAACTTGGAACAAAGCGAGCCAGATGAACAAACGCAGTGTATGGTGGTAGCCTTGATTCCCAAGAGATCAGCCTAAAATCTCCCTTCGGTGGAGCAATATGGCCTGCTTCTGCTAGCAAGTCCCCAAATATCAGTTTGGGTAGACTACTCCGACTGCTAGCAGAGGGTATGAGGCATGATGGAGCTGGAGCAGCAGGAGACAAGAGGTGGTGAGGGCCGAAGTGCACCGGACGGCCTTGATCGAAAAGGCCATTTGGATGGCAGCCAAACCTGGATATGTTCACCTTCCTTGTGATTCTGATCTTGTTCAATGTGCTAAGCCAGAAATGGGCATTCAGATTCTTTCTCACTGCATATCCAAGCAAGTTAGCTGAAACGAGTGATCCTTCCAATACCACAGCGAATTCTTCCATTATCGTTGCTAACTGTGGATGGTCTCCCGGGTTCACGCTTCCGAATGCGAGTGTCTTGAGCAGGTACCTGTACTCCTCGAATGCCAGACGGTTCAGAGAAATAGTCTGTACGGTCCCAAGTTTCTTCAAGCTTTCATTTCGGCCTAAGATTATCACTTTGCTTCCTCTGTCCATGCTGGTAACAGATGAATAGAATGTCCTCCAGTCATCGTCATCTACATCGGAAGCAAACTCGACAACTACCAGTGTCTTCCCTGACGGAATATCATGGTTTGTCATCCTGGTAAGATCATCTCCACTCAGGCGCAAAATAACTGTGAAGTGAGAACGCACAGTTTCATGGCTGCATACATGTGCAACAAGAGTTTTCTTCCCAACTCCACGTCCACCAATGATCGGTAGTACCACCGGAGGACCAGGTATGTCCTGTTGCAGCAAGAAGTTGATGATCTTCTGCTTCTCGACATGCCGACCAAACATGAAGTTGTCGACCTGAAGATAGGCATCATACGGTCTCCGGGAGATGCGCTCGCATCCGCCCAAAAGCACAACAAACTCCACCATGTTAGCAACAACAGCTTCCAGATTCTCAAATGCACTTTGTAACGCCGATTTGAAGGCCTTGTTTGTCAAGGAACTATTGGTTGTGCGAGCACGTTTGAAAGGAGTGACATAATCGGACGAGATAAATGAATCGCTCACCAAGTCCTTGGATGCCTCCTTATGTTGCCGGTACCTGATGCTGTCCAAGACATGGTACCCTTGGTACATGGCTGCCGATAGCTGCTTCAACTGCATGAGCATACAAGAGTTGGTGATGTGTCGTCCGTCCGCCTCCTCGACGACCGTGTGAACTCTCAGCAGGAGCTGTTGTAGCCTCTCCACCTTCTGCTCTGAGTACAGATGATCCGCATATTTGTTCATGAGGAAAGAGATGAATCGGCTGGCGAGATCACCTGTAACGGCGGATATTGCAAGATCCATCTCAAAGTCTTCTGAGGTGGGTGTGTTTGAATACGAAATATAGCCTAGACTGGAGGTGAGATGAGGAAACTTCCTTCATGCCTATGGCAGCTGTTCACATCGCATTTATGTACAAAAATGTTGACTACTGGGATCAAGGTGCCAAGAAGAAAGATCTAGAGTTTTACGTCAATCCAAGGCTACCTGTCAGCTTTCAACATCGTAGTACTGATAGTCTGATACTCCCTCCGTTCGGAATTACTTGTCGCAGAAATGGATGTATCTAGACGTATTACTTGTCGCAGAAATGGATGTATCTAGACGTATTTTAGTTCTAGATATATCCATTTCCGAGACAAGTAATTCCGAACGGAGGGAGTACATAAGTAAGGATGTATGGTCAATTCAGCTTGATGCAATAGGTATTCGTCCACATCCAGTCTCGATTCAGCTACCGTGTATGCATGTATGGTCATTCGTCATCCTATTGGCCAAGCTTGTCGTCCACTCGAGTGCAGTGCAGTGCCGACAGGTTTATCTTTCAGGTAAATCTCGTCGTTCGATGGTAAAATAATTCAGTAAAATTTATAATCGCATCAAATTGATACTACAAACTGTATAAAACTAACCCCGATCCCTGCATGCACACAGCCAAAAGAAAAGGAGTACATCAAGTAAAAGGTCGCCTCTCCAAACCGGAGAGGAGATTTTCGGGACACACCGCGCCGTCACCCCTGCCCTCTGTCAGCTCTGCCGGTCTGGGAGTGCGGGGAGGTCCTGATTTGCCGGATGAAGCTCTAGTTTTACCCGCTTTCGGACTTTAGTTAGATTATGCGGAGGTTTTCTTTGGTGACGCAGATCTGACGAATAATTTTTCTCGAAGCTCTCCATCGCATCGTTGTCAGCGCTACAGCAGCATCGATGGCTCGTTGCGGTAGATTTCTGCCAGTATTTCGGGCCAGTGAGGTTAGAGTATGCAGGGTAGTTAGTACGGTGGCAGCGACGACTTCCCTTTGCAGTTTGGTCCTCCGGCCTACTATCCGCCACGTTGGTACGAAATCTAGTGCCGCCGTGTGGCATGTGAGGTCTTTTGGTCGTCAGGACATTGTACCTGTGGATCTTTTGGCGGCGAAGCTTTCACAGTTTCTTGTCGAGAGCGCTGGTCTGGTAGGACCATGGCCTTGATGACTTCTCGTTCACGATCCACAATGATTGGTGGCTCATGTGATGGAGAGGTGGTGGTGGCAGCGTGCCATTGGCCTGTTCGGAAGGAAGAGGACGGTTGGCCTCCAAAAATCGTGATGTATTTTCTTTATTTCTCAAGGGTGTCAGTATAATCAATAGATCTGAGGCCTTTTTGTGAAAAAATAAGAAAGAAAATCACAGCTTTATCATTAGTGTACGTATCTAGCTGAGTTGGGGAGCCACATGAATCAAACCCCCAATGCGATAGGATTTACAGAAGTGAAGGATAATAGTAATACAAGTTTAATTGTTGCGGGTTATCTAGTTTCCCTAGTTTCTCTTAGAGAAAAGTATACTTTTCGTCCCTCAATTTTTTACGAAGTCTAGATTTGGTCCCTCAACTTTGAAACCGGACAACTTGCGCCCCCAATTCTTGAAACCGGGCAAGTTTTGTCCCTCAATCCAACCAAGCTGTTTTGTGCTGACTCGGCGCGGTTTTGACTGGTTCTAGTCCATGTGGCAATCTATTTCTCGCCTTTGATTTATCTCTAATGTGGGCATTCTATCAAGCGCTTGGCGTGCAAGGTCTGGAGCTGCTGGCGATGGTGAGCTCTTGGAGGAATAGTACCACGAGCGAGTCGATGCTGCCGTCCATGGCCAGTTGACCAGTGACGCCATCACCGCCGTACCAGATTCATCACCGGAGGAATTTCATGGGGAAGACCACAGAGTGGCACATTCAAGGAGCGAGGTTGTCCCAGATGACCTGGCTGCAGCGTTAGCTGCCGACCCTGTGTTGGCTCAGGAGTAGTTTGTGTACGCATGCAGCTATGGCATGCACATGCACTGCATCCACGAACGCTGCACATCATCCGTGTCTTCCAGCGCAGGCGCATCTGAACCTGGACACGCGAGCGCTGTAAGCTTCGGCATCCCCGACGCAGAGTGCCGACGCGCAGAGCCACCGCGGCCAAGGGGGTGACACGGCTAAACACTGCACTATCCCCAGGTTGCCGCAGCGAGCACTCTGTCAGTGAGACGACGTCGAAAACTGCGCCTAGCTGCTCCCCCGACGAGCCCGGCGACCCGTCCACTTAACAGGGCTTGAACGCAACGGGCAAGCCGTGCACTGAGCCGAGCGAGGGAGGCGAGTCCGACGCGGGCACCAGCACGCCCGGCGCACGCCGCGCGAGTTTCAGCTGGTGGTGGACTGGTGGTGATGGTGATGATGAACATCGTGTGGCGGGGCGTGTAGTTGGCAGCGGCAGACATTGCACGCCAAATGTTTGTGAAAATGTCCATACCAGAGTAGACGGAAGGAAAGATAAACCTTGCCACGTGGCCTCGACAACTGGTCAAAACCGGAGAGAGTCAGCATCGTAGCCCAGTCGGCTGGGTTTAGGGATGAAACTTGTCCCGTTTCAAGAAATGAGCGTGCAAATTATCCGGTTTTGGAGTTAAGGGACCAAATCTAGACTTCGCTAAGAGTCGAGGGACGAAAAGTATATTTTTCTCTTTCTCTTATTTATCACGAAGACAGGACTTGACTTAATTAGTGGGCTTTGTTGGGTTATGCCGGGACAGGGACCAACAAAAGTGAATAGAAGTATGTTCTTTTTAGGCCTTAAATTTTTCTTCCGCCCGCAAAAAGGAAAATGTTTTGAAATTTGTTATTGTTTATGGGATAAGTGTGGTTCTGCATAGAAAATAACCATACATATCATATAAATTACTCATGCCATTGTGAACATTGTGGCATCCAGGTAACATATTCATGTATTCAAAAAATATGTTCATGTACTAAAAAAACACTTGAGGTATAAATAAATAATAAAATAAAAAGATAAAAAATAAAAAATAGAAAATAGAAAAATGAAATGTAAAACCACAAATATAAGCTATACGATATTTCTTAAGTGTCTGGCCTAGGGTGGTGGAGAGGAGATGTTGTGGTTCTAAGGAAGTATCTAGTGCCACTAATGTCTTAGGTGCTACTACTAATGCGCAACTAGGTAAAAAAACTGAACTTTTTTTACATCATTGACACAAGGCATATCTACACACCACAAAATCTTCAAATCCAAATTTGACCTACACATCAGGAAACAAAAAAGAAGTCATGTTGTGAATAATAGCTCAATTTACAATTCACTGGAAAATAGGAATGAGGTACTAGTCATGGTGAAATGTGTCCCATTTTATTTCTCGATTTGTGTATTGAATTATACTTTAAACTCATGAAATTGTGCAATATGTTTATATAGTCTATCATTCCTAAAATTTTGAGACATCTTAGTAGTCTAACCATTGACTGTCAGTCTAACTTTTCTAGACGTACATTAGTTGATGTTGCCTAATTTCTTAAATGTTTTTGTGATCTTTTAGTGGTGATAATAACATTAGATGTTCTTTTTTTATGTGCATGCTTTCCTCTATTTCTCCTTCTTTTTTAATATCTGCATTACTTCCTCTTTTTATTGAGAGAGAGTGAGAGAGTGCATTACTTCCTCTTGTTTTGTTTTGGGATCAAAAAGGGAAGAGAATAGGAAGAAGTGAACAGTTTTGGACAACTCCAAAATTTTAGTCAGGGTTCTTTTTGCAAAAAGCAGCCTAATCAGCAGGACACGTCAACCGATATGTGACCTATTTTCTCCTATAATGGAGTGTTGTGACTAGTCCATTCCCTCCGTCCCGTCCGGAAATACTTGTCGGAGAATATTTTTTTTAGAAAAAAAATGATCAACGTGACTTTTTTTTTCGAGAGAGGTTTTTTTAGACACTTTTTCGAGAGAGAGTGACCAACGTGATTTACGGTACATTTTTTATCAAAAAAAAAACAAAGTGAATCCTTTTCGTGGGTCACCCGTCACGCAGTTAATTGGGCTTCGATCCAAGTGATGATCCTAAGATAATGCGGGCCGTCAATACACCTGGCCCCAAAAAAACTCCGATTCCGAGTACCATAGGACCCAACGGTAAAAGGATGCCGACCAAAGCAGCCCCACCGACCCTGGTGGTGGTCTCGCACCATTAGAATCCCCTTCCCCAACCCAAATCGGCCGCCGCCGAGCCCTCGACCTTCGCCGGAGCCGCCGAGACAACCACCGAAGCGCCTCGAACTCCTCGTCCTCCTCCCCGTGCCTGCCATCCTCCACCGGATCGGCGCGGATCGGAGGCTCCCGCGAAGCGATTCCTCCTGTCAGGCAGTGTAAGCCCTAGCTTTCCCGCGTCGCCATCGCTTTCAATCTAGATTAATCTGTTGTTGTTTTCTGCGATTATTCGCTTACAAACCTTTGCCCTGCAAACCATCGGGACGTCGGATGTAATCTCGCTTCGAATTTGTTTGGTCTTTGATATTTGCAGCGAGATGTCGGAGTACAAGAACGTCGTTGGGGGGAAGCTCAAGCTGAAGGGGAAACCGCTGGATGTCAAGGAGGGCGGAGTCAAGAAGAAGAATAAGAAGAAGCACCGCCGCGAGGAGTCGTCTCAAGGCGAGCACGGCGAGCTCCGCGAAGGTACTGCTCGTTTCTACACCGAAGCCGTCCCTTCTAAACGCATCCGTTCAGATTGCTAAAGTAATTTTTATTTTTTAGTGAACATTATGGTGTCCTTTAGGGTTGATATCATGGCCGATTTGTTGCACTCTAAGTCTAAACGATTGATTTAACACATCTGCTGCTTAGGTCGTTGATTGATTACCTTGTCTAAACGATGTTTTGCTTTATGTATGCCCACGACATGGGATATATTGCTAAAATAACTGCGTGTCGATGAGCATTAGTGTGTGGTAGGGCTGGTACTATGATAGTTTTGTTGCATCTCTGAACAACGATATGATTTTGACCCATCTGATGGTTGGTTAATTGATAGATGGCCATTGTCTAAATGCTCTTTGTTTGTTCTGTATGTCCATGCCATTGAATATATTATGAATGATCATAACACAAATATTTACTACTTGTTTAATATGCATCTTTGCTTCCCTATGTATATTTGGCGGGGGGTTTTTTTTTGGGTACTTAGTAGTTTGTGCTTTGTAGCTGGTTGCACTGTTTTGCTGCCATGATTTCTTCTTTGATTTGGTAATACAGTAGGAATAAAAAAAACATTGTAGTGCTGTTACCTGAGGGACTAATAATGTTATAGCTGGTAAGTGGGATTAGAGGTAGTATCTATGTGAACTGAAGCTAATTCCGAACTAAGAAGAAACATATCTTGTGTCTTTCGTTGATGATGGTACTTGTTAGATTCAGTATTCTACAGTGAAATGTCTTTGGACCCTTGGACTAAAGGTAGTCAGATTTCCATGTCAATGCTATGACAGATTTACCGGATAGAAGATGCTAACATCTTTATCAAACTATTGGCTTCTGGACTAGCCTTTATGAAAATAGTCTCCCAAGTTTGGGCAATCAGGCTAAATTGGGCAAAGCCGAGCCTGTCAAATAGGAACTTGTCACTTTGCAATGGCACGGTGCTTATGCTGATTTGCTGAGAGGTTGAACCTCGAGAGAAGTTGCTCTATATACTTGATTATTATATGTATTCAAGCTTGGTATGCCTCGTCCATTTGCCCAACAACTTGACTGTTTGTATTTTTACATCTTTTATGTGTCTGTCTTTGTGTGTTACATAACTCTTTACAATCTAAAACTGCTTTCTGCCGGATATTTATCACATCTAACTCAATGGTTATACTTCAGGTGGAAGCTCTGAATTGCCAGGTGACGCTGACAATGAATTCAGTGAAGCTGACAAGCTGGGAGAGGAAGGGAATGCGCAAGCTGATTATGACCACCTCACTCCAGCCGAGAGGCGTTACATTGAACAGAAGCAAAAGATCGACGTACACAAGCTGGCCAAGGTGGCTGACAAGTCGCACAGGGACCGCATCCAGGACTTCAACCAGTATCTCGCAAATCTTAGTGAGCACTATGATATCCCAAAGGTCGGCCCTGGTTAATTAAGGTTCGCAGAGTGTTCCAGTGTGCTGGGTGCGCTCTGAAACAATGGATTGTGTTGTCTTTAGAGATAAACTGAGTACCTCTGCACTTGTAAGCTGATTGCACTTTATCTCTGTTGAAGACCATGTTTAATATACTTCCAAGTGTTCTGAGTACTTCCTTTTAAATTGATTGATACTTCCGCCGCTCCAGTTTATAAGTCATGCTTTTGGAGTATCAAGTTTGACGAACTAAATATAGGGGACATGTGCCACATGTTGTACCATTGAATCCGTATTTATATAAATCCAGTGGTATCATTTTAAGTCTCATGCTTCTTTTAATCCTTGTTAGAGCATCTCCAACAGATGATGTAAAATAGCTGCTAACCACCACACGCTCCTTTTTTCTCCTACCCAGCGTCTCAGCGAGATCCCCTTTTTTCTCTCCTACCTTATCTCACACAGCAGCCCATTCGCCATTAATCCTGGTCGGAGCAAGCCGTCCCATCTCTTCGCCATTAGCCCTCGTCGGAACCCAGCGTCTCAGCGAGATCCCCTTTTTTCTCTCCTACCTTATCTCACACAGCAGCCCATTCGCCATTAATCCTGGTCGGAGCAAGCCGTCCCATCTCTTCGCCATTAGCCCTCGTCGGAGCAACCCGCGGGGCAGCTTGCAGCACTCGGCTGCGACCTGTCGCACTCCAGTAGTTACATCAGCCCATTCGCCATTAATCCTGGTCGGAGCAAGCCGTCCCATCTCTTCACCATTAGCCCTCGTCGGAGCAACCCGCGGGGCAGCTTGCAGCACTCGGCTGCGACCTGTCGCACTCCAACAGTCGGCGACCTGAAGCTCCCACGCCGGCTTGTTCCTGCAGGTGTTGAAAAGCGCGGCGGTGCTGCCAGTGTTTGAAGAGCGCGGCGGTGCTACCAGTTGGCGTCCAGTGTTGCAGAGGATGCCAATGCAGCGTTGCGGAAGGGCCGGGTCGTGAAGCTTCCATGGGACGCAATGGAGCTCCGCCGAGGCTGCAATGGAGCTCCGCCGGGCGGCGGCGGTGCTGCATTGGAGCTTTTGCCGCGCTAACTGGGTTGCATTCGAGCGCCACCGGGGCTACAACGGAGCGCCGCGGGGGCTGCATGCCGGATGGGGCGCGACGCCGCCGGGCCGCCGGTGCTGCGATGCAGAGGCCGCCTGTGCTGCAATGAAGCCTTCGTCGTCGGCCACCGGTGCTGCAGTGAAGCCCTCATCGCCGGCCACTAGTGCTGCAATGAAGCCACCGTCGTCGGCCACAGGTGCTGCAATGAAGCCCTCATCGCCGGCCACTAGTGTTGCAATGAAGCCACCGTCGTCGGCCGCCGGTGCTGCAATGAAGCCCTCGTCGCCGGCCACCGGTGCTGCAATGAAACTACGTCAGCGCCGGCCATGGGTTGAAGCAGCTGTGCTGGTTGGCGGCGACAGAGGGGTCAACTGCGAAGAAATGGACATGGGGGACACAACAGGCTGCTGCTGTGTGCGTTTGCTGACTCGGGAGAAAAATGTGGGGGCAGGCTGATGCGTTGACCCATCTACGGCTACACAGATGAATCGGATGGCTACGGACCCGACTAATTTCGCGAGGAAATCAGTCGGTTGATTTGTAGCAGCCCCCTATTTACAATACCTCTAGCGGATGTCGCCAAACTGAAAAGGTTGTCGCGGCAGGTCCGCCAGAAAAACTCAATCGACTTGGCTGAAATTTCCTAGCCAGAAAACGGAAAGGCTGGTGCGCGAACCCAATCGCCCTGACTCCGTCGGCCACCCTCTCCGCACGTTCCTGTTGGTCGATATGTCTGCTGCAACCCTCATAGACCGCTGCCACCCGATTCCAGCTGAAGCACCACCGCCGTGTAGGAGATATGCCCTAGAGGCAATAATTAAATGTTATTGATTATCTCCCTGTTCATAATTAGGTTTATGTTCCATGCTATAACTGCTATGGTTCTCGGGTCTACAATAACCACGAGGCTCGGAGGAAGACTCATATGCACGTGTGGAATAATAAACGGTAAAATGTATTCCTAGTCTGGCCTCTAAGACTAGCTCAAGTGTTGCATGATGGTTCTGTTTTCCTGATCATGGGCATGTCTATGCCATCAACTTTGAGGGCACAATGTTAGAAGAACATTTGTGTTGAATCGACCCGAATTGATGTTATACTATGAGATACATTCGTCACAAGTTAAATGGTTTATAACACAGAGATTGTTAACGTTTGCATGATTCCTCAGACCATGAGAGTATCGAGTTTCTTCATGCTTGATTCATGAACTTTGGAGTTTGTTAAACGTCTTTCGTAAATGGGTGGCTATTACGGCGGCTTACGGGTTCATGGAAAAGTATGTCAAGTAACTTGATAGCTCAATATTGGGATTTGCTCCTCCGACGATGGAGAGATATCTCTGGGCCCTCTCAGTGTTACGGTATCCATCATCGTCTGGCCAGACACTTTGTGATTTGATCACGGGGATGCCGGAACACGGTTACCAGAAAAGAGAACGATACCGGTAACGAGGTAACTAGCATAGTGGACAAGCTGTTGATCCACGGGAATGCCAACATGTCTCACCTCGGGTATTTGTAACATATCGTGAAGCAACAGGAATAGCACACGGCAACTGGAGGTTCACTCGAATATTCATTCGTGTGGGTATAGGGGTCAATATGGGTGTCCACGGCTCCGATGCTGATCATTGATCGAAAAGTGTTCCGGTCATGTCTATACTTCACCGAACCTATAGGGTCACACGCTTAAGGGTCATCTATCTGCTGAATACTAGACAGGGAGTCTGAGAGAAAGTCACCGAAAAAGTTTCGGAGACAACGGAAGAGTTCCGGAGAGAGAGAACACCGAAAGAGTTTTGGTAAAACCGAAAAGGTGTTTCGGAATATATTATTAGGTCAAATAGGGTTTCGGCATCGCATGGAAATTTTCAGAGGATGTCAGAATTGGTCTGGGAACTTCTGGGAATTTTCAGAGAGAAAAAACCGGAAATGTTCCGGAGCTGCCATAACCGTTGTTGTTGCTTTTCACTGATGAAAACTACCATACCGGAAATGTTTCGGAACACGCCCAGAATAATTTTAGAGGGTACCGGAAATGTTCTGGGACCTTCTGGAATTTTTCAGAAAAACATTCGCGGAAAACATCTTGTCTCAGCGCGAGGGGACAAGATCCCACGAATCGGGGGTGCTTGTTTGGTGGCCTTTTGTCTAGGGAGCATGCATGTTTCATGGAGACATGTTGGTGGCTTGTTGGGGGGGGCCCCCCCATGGGGGGGCACATGTGTGGCCGGCCCAAGGGGTGTCCCCTTGGTGTCCCCATGATGCCTCCCTTGCATTACCATTATGCCCTTTCATATGTGACATGGAGCTTGGGTATTTTGGTATTTCAACATCCCACCCCACCCCTTGCCTTGGCCTATAAAAGGAGGAGTTGGGGCTGCCATCTCCTTCATCCCTTGCTCTCATACTCATGCCATGCATTATCTAGCTTCTCTCTCCCTCCCACGAAAAGAGTTTCGTAGAGCCGAAAGGCTGTCTGGGTTCCGGTGGGAACTAGTTCTGGACGGCGAAGCCCTGCCGGATAGATGACACCGTATGTGTGCAACTCTGTAGAGAGGTCGTAGTTTCGATCTTAGTGCCCGAGGGGCTGTTCGAGAGTGCCTCCCGAAGGGCTGTCCATGTGACGGTCCGAGTTCTGTGAGTCCTCCCGAAGGGCTGTCCGCGACACCGTCCGGGGGACTGTCCGACCTCCTCCCGGAGGGCTGTCCGAGTGGCGGATGAGGGTATACATCCTCGCGGTTGGGAGGTTGTAAATCCTAGCTGCGGGGATCTACACCGCCGATCGTCATCGACTCTACTTCCGCTGCGCTACGAGTCGGTAACGAATATGATCAAACCTTGTATGCAGTCTCCATAGTGGTCCTGGGCTGGTGCGTAGGTCGGAAATTTTTTGTTTTCTGCTGCGTTACCCTACAGTGGCATCATGAGCCATGCTATGCGTAGATGCAGGTTGCGATCTAGAATACATGGAGATGTATGGGTGTTGCACAATATAATTAGGTAGTAGATGAGATCTATTGCTGAAAATTATTTGTGCGGGCAGCAGATGAAATCTGTTACCCGATGTTCTTGTTGCTTCCCTCGAATTTGCGTAGTCCTGATCTTGACAGCATTGTGGAATCTGACAAAGTTCTGGCAATCCGCGATCCTTTCATGCTGCTCCTGAGTATGCTGATTGACAGATCAACGAAGTGCTAACAGTTCTTTGGGTTCCACTTTAGTCAATGAAAGATGGATGTTTCGCAGAAGAAAGGGCAATGCAGATATGATCTGCACGGGGGTCATGCGTATGACGAAGTTTAGTATGGGGCTCGAGATTTTATTATCTCGGTTTTCATACACCCTGGAAAGTTAATCTAGCGACTTGAATTATCATACTTGATGATGGACGTTGGTAGCTTCGGTTTGTTTCGAAACCTTAGAAGCCACGTAAAACAAGTTTTTGCATGAACCGATTAGAGGCGTCTAACTTGGTTTTGCAGGAGGGTTAGCTTGTGCATGTGATGTGGTATAGCAGTGCTCATAATAATTTGATTATGTATGAGATGACTATATGATGTAAATTGATTAACATGACCTGCGTGTCATGATTTGGCATGATGGCTGGAGCCATATGATTGCACTTTAAATGACCTGCGTGTCAACCTTGTGTAATGTATTATTTTATTAGCTATAGAGATAGCAATATTATCTGGTGCATCGACAAGGTGGTGGCAATCTTCGCGAAGGTGAACACTGACGCGAATGCCGAAGACGAAGAATTGAAAGACTTCTCCGTCAGAAAGGGCTATACCATATCATGCTATTATGAATTGCCTGAGATGTTTATCCCTTATGTTGCACCCTTCTTGATTGCGCAGTAGTCGCTTTTTATTAGGGTGATCTCTCACTTCAAAATATCAAAATAGTTAGTGTTCACCCAAGTGTAGCACCGTCTGTAATTCGTATCTTTTCGGGGTGCGCCATGTCCACATGGGTACGAATGAATCGAGAGGAATGAGGCGGGTGAGGTCAGACCTCGTAGCAAGATCACTTGGTTGTCTTTGACGTTCAGGCAGGATCGTCCTGAGCTCGGAACACACCCATCGAAAGATGAACAAGAGTCACATGGAGATGTGATCGGCAAGTTTGCCTACCAATTGAAATTCTCGTCATCAGTGATGTCCACATCAATGGCGTTGAATCGAAGTGTGGGTCTTGTATCACTCACAAATCAATTATGAGAGATATTGATTTGAGTGGGAGCGCACTGTTGAATTAACTTGTTTAATTCTCAGTGCAATTAATTTTGAACACTGTCTAAATGTGATTTGCATAATAGTTGTAGAATTATGGCTCGCGTTTCCACCTTCCCTGTTAATATTGAATAGCTGTTAAATATCTGGTTAAAACTTTACGGTTGGTAACGTAATGTGAGGATTGTCCTCAAAAGTGCCGAGAAGGACTTTGTCCTATCGCATACTTTCGGTATTCTCTCGCTTATGCTATGGATCATGTGACTCTCGTCCTTCGATCCAAAAGCTAGAATTCCGTTTTCAGTCAAGTGCAATACATTTGCTTCCATGAGACCCGAACTTTGAAAGTTTGGATAGTTATGTGATATTCATGGAATCTGAAAATCATTTTCAGAGACAGACAAAGGCTAAAAGATATGAGATATCCAAAGCAATGTTTGTTTGCAAACTATTAGTAAAGGAGTTTACTATGCATTAGACTGATAAGAGAGGGATCCAGAAGAACGCCTGTCATATGATGAAAGGTGAATAAAACAACAACTTAAAGAGAAAGGAAGTGTCCGAAGGGTGTTAGTGAAACTTTCACGCCTAGGAAGTCCGGGGCTAACGCCACTCTTAAGTTGGGTGCTTCTTCTGGAAGTAGGAGAAATACTAAAAGTTAAACTGTTAGAAGTATAAAGGCAATAAGAAAGAAGACTGGAATATCCAGCTCATGTATGAATGTCATACAAGTTTTTGATGTATAGAAGGCTGGTCAAAGATATAGTTCTTGGGAATTATGATTAAATTGTTAATCACTGATTCTTGGGTATTGTGAGTTAATCACAAAGATACCCGCTCGATTGCATTCTGTTGCAACTCGATGTAAGAACTACTATGGCCTGAAAACCAGCCGGGAATGAGGTTTAGGTATACACAGGGAACATAGTAAATGTTACTATACCTTATATCGGTGTATTACCGTCTGTATTTATTTTCATAATTCATTTAGAGTTTCACAAACTCTAGCCCATTGCATAAGGTATCTTGCAAGAAGGTTGTTCATAAGAGAACTTTTTATGTTCGATGTTATGAATAACATAAGGGCCATACTTTCATTGAGAATGAGATATATGTTATGAATAATGATAATAATATATTACCTCTGGATTTACATTCATAATTCATTTTAGAGTTTTACACTCTAGCCCCTTGCACAATGTTGTTGCAAAAGGGTTATTCATAAAAGAACAATTGTTGTTCCGTATTATGAATAACATGAAGGGCCATGCTTCCATCCAAATGGGATGTATGTTATGAATATTGATAGTAATATGATACATCCATAACACTGACGCTAAATGTCGTAAGACTAGGAGAATACCACACAAGTGTGGCACTGCATTTGGTCACATTGGAGAAACCCGCATGGAAAATTCCATTATGATGGATTTTGAAGTCGTTTGATTTTGAATCATCTGACATTGCAAATTTCCTCTGAAAAGTGAAGTGACTGAAATACCGTTCACAGGCCATTAGGAACAAACAACAAACTTATTGGTGATCATACATTTTGATGTATGTAGTCCGATAAATATTGTTGCAAACAGTGGATTTGTCTACCTTCAAAAATGACTCAAGTAGATATATGGATATTTACTTGATGAGACGTAAGTCTAGATCTTTTGAATTCATTCAAAAGGTTTTCAAAAATGAAGTAGAAGTTATTGTAACAAGAAAATTATGTTTCTACAATTCGATTGCAGAAAGGAATATTTGAGTTACAAGTTTAGCGAATGTCTGATGAGTTGTGAAAGGGGTTTCATAACTTGCACCTCCCGGAACACCACTGCAAGTGGAAAGTCTGTGAAGATGTAATCGAACCATTTATGACATGGTAAGATCAAAGATGACATAAATAAATTTGCCATTATCCCTTTTAAAGAGTGATGCTTTAGAGACTGCGGCTTTTACACTGAAAAGAGCTCCATCGGGTCTGTTGAAATGACACCATGGTATGGTACGCCCAACCATGTTATATCTTTTCTTAAACATTTGGAATATGGGGCTTGTGTAAAAGGTTACAAACCTATTCCAAATCAAACAAGTGCTACTTTGTAGGTTATCCCAAGTCATTGGGTATTCC
This sequence comes from Thinopyrum elongatum, assembly GCA_011799875.1. Lineage (NCBI taxonomy): Eukaryota > Viridiplantae > Streptophyta > Magnoliopsida > Poales > Poaceae > Thinopyrum > Thinopyrum elongatum. Next base: position 444,998,516 of record CM022302.1, on the reverse strand, counting down.
TCCCTCACTATACTGAGGCAAATAGGTTTGCCACAAAGGACGATATGCTTTTTGAAGAAAATGGTTCTTTCAAAAAGGTGAGTGGGAGAATAGTGCAACTCGACGAGATAAACAGTATCTTCGTCATCAGGTCAAAGGAAAGAGACCTTGGAAGTAATTCCAGAGTTTCCTACTACGACTGATACGGAAGTCTCTACAATAGAATGTATGGACTTCGGTCGAACTTGCAGCTGAACCACGTAGGCAAGGCTCGTGCAAACCTCTCAAGTGCGCAAACGAGATATTGTTGTTAGACAACAGTATACCTACCATACACAAGGAAGCGTTGATGGGCCCTGACTCCGGAATTGGCTAAATGCCAATACAGATTCAAGATTAAAACCTTGATACACCTTTCGGATGACTTAGAGTCTAACGAATTTTATGGAACTAAAAACTGATACGGATAAAAATGTTTTATCCATAAAGCTCGATTTGTTGCAATATACAAGTTCAAGGAGTTGACTACGATGAGGTTGTTTCACCGTAGCGATGCTCAAAGTCAGTTCAGGTTGAACTAGCAATTAATACATATTTCAATCATGAGATATGAAACATGGATGACAAAAGGATTTCCATCTGATGGAAATGAAACCAAGGACTTGCATGTGTTACAGTCCAAGGTATTTTGTCATTCCAGAGGATGCTAGTAAGTATGCAAACTTCAGAGTTCCAGTGATGGACAGAAGAGAGCAAAATGGAGTTGGAATCTTCGTGTTTTGATGAAATGGTCAAAAGGGTTTTTGACTTCATCAATGGGTAACGAAGATGCTTGTGATTCAAGAAAGTAAGTGGGAGCATAATAATATTTCTAAAAACGTTGTGTGCTTGACACATTGTTAAATTGGAATTAAATTTCTTGACACGAATTAGGACTTCATTTGAAAATGGTTTTTCGATGAAGTGCTTGGGCTAAATAGCCTTGATATTAGGCATGATGATCTATGGAGATAGATTTACCTGATGGGGCTGAGCAAAGATACATATTGACAAAATGCTAAAACTTTTTAGCATTAAAAATGTCAAGGAGTGATTCTTGCCGAAGTCACATGGAAAGAGTTTTTGCAAGACTCGGTGTCCCAAAACACTAATGAGCAAAATACATGATGGAGATTCCACACACTCTTGTGTTTGGATTAATCATGTATTCCATGGTATGTAAAAACAACCAGATATGTCCAATACTCCCAAAGTTGTTGCGAGTATAGATACCAAAGTGATCAAAAGTTCTGATCATGGGACAACAATGAAAAAGGGTCATTGAGTACTATAGTAGCACCGATGACATGTTTTCTCGCAAGCGGAGATCATGAAGAGTTTGTTGTAAAAGGTTACATCGATACAGTCTTCATCCATGCTCCAAGCGATTTTCGATTTAAATTGAGGGTTTTGTGTAACACACAATATGGTGGCACGGTAGTTGGAAATTGTTCCAAACAAGTTACTGTGGCGAATTCTATAACAGAGGCGAAGTATGTTGCCGCTTTTAAAAGCGACAAACAAGATGCTGAATCATATAGTTCTTTCATGAACTTAGTATGGTTCCAAGAAGGCTTTGGTCAATGGGACACTACTGCAGGTAGTTGCTCCATAACTCAGTCTGAGGAATCCAGGTTCGACCTGTGATTCACATACATACGAAGCCAAGTCCACACAAAATATGAATTTTGTGAAAGCGTGAAAACGCGAGGATACGCAAAGATACACACGGTGCTGAAGTCGTCAGATCCGTTGGACATCAGGCTATACCACATGCGAAGCATATTTACACCGGTGTGCCACAGGTGTAAAGTGCATTAACATTAACTAGATTATTGACTCTAGTGCAAGTGGGAGTCTGTAGGAGATATGCCCTAGAGGCAATAATTAAATGTTATTGATTATCTCCCTGTTCATAATTAGGTTTATGTTCCATGCTATAACTGCTATGGTTCTCGGGTCTACAATAACCACGAGGCTCGGAGGAAGACTCATATGCACGTGTGGAATAATAAACGGTAAAATGTATTCCTAGTCTGGCCTCTAAGACTAGCTCAAGTGTTGCATGATGGTTCTGTTTTCCTGATCATGGGCATGTCTATGCCATCAACTTTGAGGGCACAATGTTAGAAGAACATTTGTGTTGAATCGACCCAAATTGATGTTATGCTATGAGATACATTCGTCACAAGTTAAATGGTTTATAACAAAGAGATTGTTAACGTTTGCATGATTCCTCAGACCATGAGAGTATCGAGTTTCTTCATGCTTGATTCATGAACTTTGGGGTTTGTTAAACGTCATCCGTAAATGGGTGGCTATTACGGCGGCTTACGGGTTCATGAAAAAGTATGTCAAGTAACTTGATAGCTCAAGATTGGGATTTGCTCCTCCGACGATGGAGAGATATCTCTGGACCCTCTCGGTGTTACGGTATCCATCATCGTCTGGCCAGACACTTTGTGATTTGATCACGGGGATGCCGGAACACGGTTACGAGAAAAGAGAACGATACCGGTAACGAGGTAACTAGCATAGTGGACAAGTTGTTGATCCACGGGAATGCCAACATGTCTCACCTCGGGTATTTGTAACATATCATGAAGCAACAGGAATAGCACACGGCAACTGGAGGTTCACTCGAATATTCATTCATGTGGGTATAGGGGTCAATATGGGTGTCCACGGCTCCGATGCTGATCATTGATCGGAAAGTGTTCCGGTCATGTCTATACTTCACCGAACCTATAGGGTCACACGCTTAAGGGTCATCTATCTGCTGAATACTAGACAGGGAGTCTGAGAGAAAGTCACCGAAAAAGTTTCGGAGACAACGGAAGAGTTCCGGAGAGAGAGAACACCGAAAGAGTTTCGGTAAAACTGAAAAGGTGTTTCGGAATATATTATTAGGTCAAATAGGGTTTCAGCATCGCATGGAAATTTTCAGTGGATGTCAGAATTGGTCTGGGAACTTCTGGGAATTTTCAGAGAGAAAAAACCGGAAATGTTCCGGAGCTGCCGTAACCGCTGTTGTTGCTTTTCGCTGATGAAAACTACCATACCAGAAATGTTTCGGAACACGCCCAGAATAATTTTAGAGGGTACCGAAAATATTTTGGGACCTTCTAGAATTTTTCAGAAAAACATTCGCGGAAAACATCTTGTCTCAGCGCGAGGGGACAAGATCCCACGAATCGAGGGTGCTTGTTTGGTGGCTTTTTGTCTAGGGAGCATGCATGTTTCATGGAGACATGTTGGTGGCTTGTTGGGGGGCCCCCCCATGGGGGGGCACATGTGTGGCCGGCCCAAGGGGTGTCCCCATGATGCCTCCCTTGCATTACCATTATGCCCTTTCATGTGTGACATGAAGCTTGGGTATTTTGGTATTTCAACATCCCACTCCACCCCTTGCCTTGGCCTATAAAAGGAGGAGTTGGGGCTGCCATCTCCTTCATCCCTTGCTCTCATACTCATGCCATGCATTATCTGGCTTCTCTCTCCCTCCCACGAAAAGAGTTTCGTAGAGCCGAAAGGCTGTCTGGGTTCCGGTGGGAACTAGTTCTGGACGACGAAGCCCTGCCGGATAGATGACACCGTATGTGTGCAACTCTGTAGAGAGGTCGTAGTTTCGATCTTAGTGCCCGAGGGGCTGTTCGAGAGTGCCTCCCGAAGGGCTGTCCATGTGACGGTCCGAGTTTTGTGAGTCCTCCCGAAGGGCTGTCCACGACACCGTCCGGGGGACTGTTCGACCTCCTCCCGGAGGGCTGTCCGAGTGGCGGATGAGGGTATACATCCTCGCGGTTGGGAGGTTGTAAATCCTAGCTGCGGGGATCTGCACCGCCGATCGTCATCGACTCTACTTCCGCTGCGCTACGAGCCGGTAACGAATATGATCAAACCTTGTATGCAGTCTCTATAGTGGTCCTGGCCTGGTGCGTAGGTCGGAAAATTTTTGTTTTCTGCTGCGTTACCCTACACGCCGTGCCATTAGCGGCCACCGTGACCCTCACGCAACTGCCGCGACCACCACCGAAATTTTGCTCCGTGCCGAGCTCTCGACATGGTGCTACCGGATTTGACTGCTTTCCCGGCTCCCCTGCGGCCATAGAAGATCCGGGCGCCATTACGAACTATGCCAACCAGAATTGAGCTCACCGCCCATTAGGTGTTCAACGAAGTTTCTACAAGGTATTTTTTCTTTTATTTTATTTTTTTGTTGCGACATACGAGTTGTTTGCGATGACCTGTGTTGTGTAGATGAGTTTGCATGAATCCTCTTCATGGAATGATTCCTTTTCCAAGAGCAATATCAGTTCAAGGAAGATGAGGACATTGCGGTGCTCATGGTTCTTCACATGGAGAAGAACAAACGGCCAAAGCATGCTCATGAAAATCTACAGATCTCATCAAGGAGTGGTGTGTGTTGTGTAGATGAGTTCGCTTGAATCCTCTTCGTGGAATGATTCCTCCACCGAAGGGCAATATCAGTTCGAGGAAGATGTGGACATTGCGGTGCTCATGGTTCTTCACATGGAGAAGAACGGCCAAAGCATGGTGATTCGTAGGAGAAAACTAGATGGGGGTGCTCATGAAAATCTACAAATCTCATCAAGAAGTGGTGAACGGGAATGAGCAACAAGACAGGTAGTTCTACCTCTATGTCATGTCATGTGTGATGAACTCTTTTTTTTTTAGGAAACACCGTCAAGGCTAACTCCATTTTCATCTAAACTATTTTTTTTAAGAAACACCTGTAACCTTAGTCATACTCATAACAATTACAGGTACACTGATTTGGACCTAAAATCTAAAAAAATACAGAGTACTCCTATGACTAAGAATTCCAATGAAATCACTTGAAAACACGTTCTTCGTTGTATCAATCTCTGCTCGAAGAAATACTCTAAAGACTTTGGTAAAGAGGTTACAATTGGACTGGAGAAAAGATGGGAAGTCTTGATCAATGAATGTACTCGGGCCAGGGATGATCTCCTGAAAGTGCAGACCATCAAATCACTATATCTTCACCATGGCGTCGATGAAAGATTTCGTCTCCACAAAGATTTAAACCAACAAAAAAAACTAGACACAGCAACATAAACTCATTAGATCCGAATAATCAGATCTGCAAGGACAGAAAACGCTGTAACCTCATGGCACCCCCAAAAGAACGAAGAAATTTATTCTCACAAAACTATGATGATCCCTAAACGTTAATGAAACACATGGAAGTCTTCAAGATCCAATGTCCCCCCAACCTCTCAGCACCAAGATGGCAGCGACGGCGGAAACCCTCAAATGGGGTTTGCTCAATAGATACACGTCCACAATGAGGAGGTCAAACAAATATTAGCATATCTCATGGTTTTTCTTCTTTTATCCTTGTATTTTGCTTGAAAAGACTAGTGCGGCAAAAAATAATTACAAATAGATATCCTTGTATTTTGCTTGTAAATATTAGCATTGTAATTCAAATCAAAGTACTGCATTTTGCTTGAAAAGACTAGTGCAGCAAAAAAATAATTACAAAGAGCACAATTCATGAGAAACAATCAGAGAACTTTGAAGACCATGTATGGTTGTATCAACATTAGATACTTCAGATTTTATGACCTCATTTTGCTTCTCAATGGCATAAAACACTTTTTTTATCCAGGAATCATCATACAAAAGAGTAAGAAACAAATACCAACATGTGTAGGTACAAGACTACAGGCTACAATAAACAATCAGAGAACTTTGAAGACCATGTATGGTTGTATCAACAGCAGATACTTTCAGATCATATAATCTCCTCATTTTGCTTTTCAACTACATAAAACACCGAAACTTCAACTCAAGCATCACCATTACACACTGAAAAGATATAGCCACCAACAAAGAAAGAAAATAATACCAATCAGAGAACTTTGAAGACCATGTATGGATGTCATTTTGCTTCATAACTTTAACATGCATTTTCTTCCTTGGGTAACATCAAGAATGAAGAAAAGAGTTATGAGAAACAATCAGAGAACTTTGAAGACCATGTATGGTTGTATCCACATTAGATACTTCAGAACATATAATCTCCTCACTTTGCTTTTCAACTACATAAAACACTGTAACTTCGACTCAAGCATCACCATCGAACAATGGAAAGCTATAGACAACAAAGGACATAGACATCCGTAAGATGTAAACACAAAATACATCAAGCAATCAGAGAACTTTGAAGACCCATATATGGATGTATGGAGCATTTCATTTGTGCACCATTTTAACATCCCACGATCATAATAAGAACAGAACTACTACATACGATATTTTTGTTACAATTTCTGTAGGATAGTCAATCTAATGGTTCTGCTGCACTTTGATTTATTCATGGATGGTGTGATCAGTACTGTCATATGGAAATCCTACCAACTAACAAGAAAGCAGAAATGCACAAATTAAAGGTGCAGTAATGCACAAGTGAACACCAACAAATAAAGCATATAGATTTGAAACAACAAGCATTTTGACACAAAATGCACAGCTATCTCGACAAGCATATTAGAGCAAACATGTCAATCATTGCAGACAAGAAATGTGGGATAGATTTAGTAGACAAACAGCAGATTGGCCATTCATCTGTGGATCTATCTCTACGGTTGTCTGGCCGCTGCTGCTCCAAGGAGCAGCTTTTCCTTTTTGCACCAGTGCTATATCCTACTAGCACGGCAAGAAAGTAGGACAATACAACACACAGGTGCAACATAGACACTGCATAGTGGATATTTGTGCAATGCTAAATTATCCTGTCTCTAAAATACAGGAAAAATAACCATTAGAAATGTGAGATAGAATTAGTAGACAAGCAGCAGATTAGCGATTCATCTGTGGATCTATCTCTACGGTTGTCTGGCCGCTGCTGCTCCAAGGAGCAGCTTTTCCTTTCTGCACCAGTGTTATATCCTACTAGCACGGCAAGAAGGTAGGACAATACAACACACAAATGCAACATAGACACTGCATACTGGATATTTGTACAATGCTAAATTATCCTATGTCTCTAAAATACAGGAAAATAACCATTAGAAATGTGAGATAGAATTAGTAGACAAGCAGCAGATTAGCCATTCATCTGTGGATCTATCTCTACGGTTGTCTGGCCGCTGCTGCTCTGAGGAGCAGCTTTTCCCTTTTGCACCAATGTAAATACCCCACAAACACGGTCAGCGAGCAGGGTAAGCAAAGCAGAGGTGCAACAATTCTCACTTCCTTACGAACGGTGCAAACGACACATAAAACTGACCACAAGCTTACCATACTGATACTTCTGATCATATATCCTCATTTTGCTTCACAGCAGCTTAAAACATGCATTTTCTTCCTCGGTCAACATCAGGATTCAAGAAAGAGTGAAACATTTTGCAAAGAAAAGAAAAATGTAAGGTAAATCTAGGTATTCACCAATTGGATAAGAGGGTTGTACTCGCAAGTAAGCAATCAGAGAACTTTGAAGACCATATATGGATATATCAACATCAGATACTTCAGATCATATGACCTCCTCATTTTGCTTCACAACTTAAAACATGCATATTTTTTCCTTGGCAACAAGAGGGTACACATATTGCAAAGAAGATAAGAAAAAGGTAAATCTAGATAGGCACCAATAGGATAAGAGGTATTCACAATAGACTTCAGATGTGTTTATTTCCTCACTTTGCTTGGCTACAGTACATCTAACAGAAATCAGGTAAGCAAAACACATCTAGCTACACATGATATTTGAACATGAAGCGATCAGAGAACTTTGAAGACCATGTAGGTAATATCCACAGTATAAATTCAGATGATTTCGCCTCCTCATTTCGCTTCTAAACTATCATCATGTGCTCGATAAGATGATCCAAAGACAGACTAAACGAAAGCAAAATATAGAACACCGAGGTGGTGCGATGTGGACAGAAGAGATGATTCCGAGGAAAACCGCTGGCTTCCACAGAAGTAACATAGCTCCTGTCCAACTGGATTGATGTTGCACCCATATACCCTTTTCCCGCAGTTTTCCCTACTCCAAACCTCAACAGCGCAGGGGGCTAATGGTGCGAGTTAACCATAGCAAAACCATCAAATCCAAGAAACAATAGAAAGAAAAGCATGTGCTCTAGCAATTAGCACTCAAAAGTGGCCAAGATGCCAAACGCGATGAACAAACGAAAAATAAGCAAAAGCTGGAGATCTGAGAGGTGTTCCGCTAAGCTGTCGCTGGCGGCGGCTAGGGTTCCAAGGGTTGGAGGAGACGAGGGTTTGTCTCTGCGGTACATATCGGCAGGATGGGGAGGGAACGAGTCGTCCAAGATATAAATGGGCTGGGCTTACCACTTTGGACTTAACTGGGCCAGCTCTACTTTTTAGGGTAACTGGGCCAGCTCTTCTTTTTGGGGTAACTGGGGCAGCTCTCGATCCGCTCTTATACCTGTGAGATATTCTGTCCACAGTAATATTCTTCAAAAAATAAACTTTTTTCCATAGAAATTAGAATGGATTCTGTTTTAGTGATTTTGCAGCAGATTATGCATTATCTGCTCGCTGGTCTACAATTTGTGAGCTTTCATTGTCTGCTCGTGGATCACACTAGCAATTTAATCCTTCCATCTCCTTCACAAAATACATTTTTTCGCGAATATGCTAAGCTTGCGTACCTTTTTTTTAGAAGAACAGGGAGGTCTCTCCCCGATTCCATTGCCAGAATGAAATCACATACAGTTTTACTGCATTGTCATTACAAACCTAGTAGAAAGGGCACCCACACCAGCTTGTGGGGGTTCAACAAATATGCTAAGTTCAAACCAACATATAAGAGAAAACTAAAAACTACTTGTCCACGCACAAGCGTCGAGAGAGGGGGTGGGACAAAAGGCAATGGGAAACCACAGCAACACGCCACTTTTTTCTGGAAGCACCATCACATCATGGCCAGGGCTCCCGATCTCCTGAACTTGAAGGACGGCCCCAAGGCAGCTTGCGGCGACCAGCAAGGCGTGAGAGTTGACACCGGGATGCATGTAATGTCTTTGTCCGTCGGGTCTCTCTTCTTGGCCGGGGATTGGAAGCTGTTGTCCTCCTCCGAGATTCTGAGCTTACTTCAGCGGGCATCAACTTCATTCTTCCTCATTGTCAGCCACTGAGGATCCGCAGGGGTTGCCGAACGAAGCTTGTCAGAGAGCTCAGAAATTCCTCCAGCTTTGCTCTCCCCGCTTCCGGAGACAGGACAGCCCAGAATTTGAGCATTCTAATAATCAAGGCCCAAACCATGGTCTTTCTGAACCATTATGTCCTGAGCCTCCTTAAGTTGTTGGGCTTTTTGCAGAATAGTCCTTGTATCTCCATCATGCCTGGTGCTTGCCCTGGGAGCTTGAATGGGCCCCAATTCTTTCTTGCTTGCGTACCTTTTCATTGATAGAAAGAAGAGTAACATCATAAAGACTAGATCGGAATCGTGCCTTGGCGCGAGGGTACCGGTCCCAACGATGTGATCAAGCAAGTAATGTTCATGTTAGTAGGAATCCTCGTTTAGCATACGTATTCAACAAAAAAAAGAAACATTCATTTGTAATAGAAACAAAACATCATGTGACTTCAACATCGTCATGAGATTATAAGGCAGCATAGAGTTCAAGTTCAGTGCTTTCATCAGACCACAAAAGGTAACCACTTGACTCTAAGTTCAGTACTAAGAGCGCAAACATGAGAGAGGAAGTACTAATCTAAAACAAAGTTTACAGCTTATCCATATAAAGGATAGACAACATCAAGGTTCATCACACGCCATTGGCAAATTTCATGTGAAATATAACATGATATACCAAATCATACTTGTTGTGACAAATATACTCAGAACAACCTGGTCCTCAACTTTTGCTTCTTTCTCCAAGTATACTGGAATTCCAAAGAGCAGTCTCCATCACCATGGTTCAGCGCTCAGATCCAAACCAAAAAGCAGGATAATGTTTACTACCATAGAAAGATACATAATCTAGATGATGTTAAACAAAAAAATCACAATATATTACACGGGAAAGAACATGGCATTCTTGTACACAAGTGAACCCGTAACAAATTAATGTCCTAGATTACTTGGGTATCATCTTCACACCTCCACGAGACTCCAGGTTGTAGCCTTAAAGATAAGTGTAGACAAACCCTGTAAAAAAAAAGTAATGTTTCTCTATTTCAGATTGGGAGAATCATGACAGAGGCATGAGACCACAAACAGTAGCATTGGTAAATAGGCAAAGCCTATGATATCTGAATGGGGAAAATTAATTATATCTATCTGAAATGCTATGAGTTCATAATGTTGAGGGACAAAAGAGAATCAGTGAGCACAGAAACATGCATCAGGTCCTTCGGATTCACATGAGAAAAAAAACATCTTGATTTTATCTTGGAACACCAAACAATCTACACAATGTAAAAGGGCATGATACCAACTCCATTACAACTGAACCTACCCGATTAGCAGTAAGAAATTGGATAATGCAAGTGCATGATCACATCTCATCATTCTATTCTAAAGTAGATGGCAATAATAGCAATAATAATACATGGGCTGCAAGAGTAGAGAACATTTATTATATACGAAGGCACACCGTTCTCTACCACAAAGTAGGGAAACAGAGCACTAAAGAAAGAGTACAGATTCCTTCCACCAACGGATGAAATTTGCAAAACATTCAATAGGGGATGAAAAACAATGGGAAATTGTTCTTCTAAGACTGTCAAAAATGATTATGAATCATGGGCGTGTGTCCTGCACACACACACACACACACACACACATATGATGTATTTTTATTATTTCCATGCACTACTGCTTACTCCTCTATAGTTTGCACATGTCAGGTTGTCACAAATGATTATGAATCATCCTCGACATCACAGATTGATGCAACCCATGAAACTAAATGATCTCACCATTGTACTCTATCGATTCATGGAGTGAAACATCTTCGAGCACACCTAGCATCAATTGGCTTTGCGATAGTACTGCTACTGCAAATAGAAAGTGGCACCGTTAGAACATGAGTTGTTAGTTATATAGTTTTGGATTACATAAGTATTGCACAGGGTACTCGACATAATGCAAATGGTTTGGATGTATAACTATGGTCCAATAGGTCTCAACTTTAACTCGCCCATGTAAGAAAGCAACTTATAGTTAGAAAATTACAAGGAAGCATCAATCATGTGCATAACAATCAATATTGCTGGATTTCTACCTTCGTATTAACATTTCGCAATTACTGGGTCTAGGTAAATAGTTATGCAAGGACCAAAAAGAATTTGGTCTCACTATTAGTAGAGCTTAGAGAACAAAGTAATGCAGAAAACAGAAACATTGGATTGTACATATTCTACAGAAACACACCATTACACCATGTAGATACAACACAGATCAATTAGAAGGAACAACTACTGCTCTGTTTATAAGAGAAAGAAATCAAATAATATTGCAAGACAATGAAAAATGATGGCGAGAACAAAAATGCTATTGTTACATGATGTCATTCAAGGAAATACCTCAAGAGCTATTTACCTAAACGGTATGTGTGCCTCGCTGCTTGAAGAATTTAGAACATTAGTTCATGAAGCAAAGGATACATGATCTGTTGTCCCTGCTCTTGATCAGCACTGGAAGTAGCCACTGACACCATAAAAATATGTTAACAAATATTGCTAGAGGTTGTACTTGTGCAAGAACTAAACATGACATGGCTGCTGATATTGAGCACATGAACTGGATAGATTCTAGGATGGACAGATTTTTTTTTAATTCAAAGCAACTTCACAAAAGCTGAAATACAACCAGATCTGTCATTACAACAGGTTTATGAGATTATGGTATGCCTTCTCTTTTATATCTGTCACAATAAACCAATAAATAATGGGTACATGCCATCTGGCATAAATATGCTTCAACTAAAGTATTTATGTTCACTGAAACTAAAACATGAGAGAAAAGCACCTGGTTGTCATTTGTTAGCAATCCATCAAACAACAACATATCCAAATAAATTTCAATGCGCATATATCATTAAGAGCAGGTCACTGTGCTTTTTACTTCCTTTGATGGTTGACACTATGAAGAAGTCATAGTTCAAATTCTATTAACATAAGGCAGTAATTCAAACAGCATGTTGAAGCCTTTCCAAAAAAGGCCTCTAAAAAATAATCAGCCAGACTACATGTGCTGAACATAATAACTAACCAGCAACTACAGAGGAACCAAAATATTTAGGAAATAAGAGTAGCCTATGACATTCCCATTCAACATTCTTTTATACTGTTAAGAATGACATTGGTTACTTACAAGCAATTACAACGGTGCAAGCATCGAACGACTCTGCACCAGAATAGATTCACAATCAAATTGTTGTGTTGTCCAACGCATAATCAGATGCAACTAACGAATTGAGTAGCACCTGCAGCAAGATGGAGAACTCACACATCAAACAGAGGTGAGGTATGCAGCCTGGGTAAAACACAAAAGGAACCAGCAAGGCAAATTAAAAACGGTGAACTGTTATACAATACATATATATAGGGTCACTACATAGAGCAAGGCAAGTAAGACAGAGTCACTACGTAGAGCCACATGCTTTGCATCTGTTTCCCCCGGAAACATAATCATTATATACCACTTGACGGTAAAAAAACCGTAGAGGCTTATGATTATCACTTTATTAGAGCCATGTCATGCATTAATTTCTTAGTATACACACATTCAGATCGTCAAACCAGGACGAATAGGTGGGTCAAATGCTTCATGGAATACAACTTGTGGTAGCCCTACCTTAAAAAAAATGAGACAGAATGAACTTCAACAGTGCCGGTCATTCCTGGAGTTGAGACAGAAATAGATCATTGAGAAGAATTTATAGTTTCTTTAAATGGAACTTGTCCAAATGACAATTCTGTTATTGGGGGGGGGGGGGGGGGGGAGTAATCCTACAGTAGTTTGTGGTCTCTTAAATGGTCACCTCATTTTGTAAGCACTGGGCCATGGGGAGAAAAAAATTAAGCATTTACTGTTAAACATATGTACATTTCTTCAGTCCAAAGAACAAACAAACGTCATCTTCTTCATTTGCTTATAGAAATTGAGGAACATGCTTATAACCGTATGAAATAGAAGCAAATATATTTGAACTATATCCAGTTGAAAATAGGAGGACAGGGTCTGCCACACCATACTTGTCCTAGCCTGAGGATGTTCGATGCGGTGCAGGCCAAAAATAGCATATATACGAAGATTTTTGAGTAGCATAGTAATATGGTAAAAAAAATGGTACATTTTGTATTATGATATGATAAACAATGGGATTGTGGTTAGCCAAGAGCACCTAAAGGCACATATCATATAAAAAATAATCCTACAGTACTTCATGATCTCTTAGGTCATTTTCATATTATTTAGAATCAACAAATGATATAGAATTGTGACCATCAGATGTCTAGACCATAATAGCTTTGAAAACTCACTGACCACGAGACTTTTATGTTATTTTATTTCCATTCTGTTATTTGAACTGGTCCTTGATTCATTCGTGTCCTTCTCTATCAGATGTCAATAAAGCGATAGAACTAATAAAATGGATGTTAGCTCGATCAGATGCTCATATAGAAATAAAGTACTGGACTTCAACACATAAATTCATGCCAAAGCAAATGCATTACAGTGGTACCAATTATAAACGGAGCGAAACCCTGTTATACCTGGATATATTTTGGAGCGCCTCAACGCGCTTCCTGACCTTGGGCTCCAGGCTCTCGAACACTTGATGTGCCGGACCACCAATCCCTGCAGCGTATTCTGCATAACCACGACACTGAATTAGCACGACTCCATCATGAAAACAACCCAAGGCGTCCCAAATGAACGAGCGTCATCAGCGCAGAACACCAGATCTCAAATACGATGCACCAGCATGTTCAGTTCTTGCTGCTCACTACTTCTGGTGACTAAATCAGAACAAGGACCAAACAAAATATCACATGTTTTCCATGTAAATATACAGTTGTATACTGACTTCCGACAAAGCTCAGAGATTTCTACTCATCATCACTTGCAGACAAACTATAATTAATACAAAGGAACAATTTAACAACTGACGTACTGAGCCAACCAAAGAGACTCGGGAATATGTGCCCAGGTACTTAGTCCAAGCATGATTTTGTTTCTAAAACCTCCTTTACAAGCACTGTCACTCAAAAATCCTATTAAACGTATAGAATCAATGGGAAACCTCACCTTAATCGACTGCATGAGGTTGGCCTTGTCCTCGAACCTGAGCTCTGCATCAAAGCCATCAGAGAACAGAACTTAGTCAGTTGTTTCTTGGAAAAAGGAAAAGATACAAAAGTATACTTAAAACCGTGGGTTACACCTTATCTTTATTATGATCATTTAGGTTACGAAACTTATTTAGAGGCATCATGTCAAATACAATAGTACATCTGCACTAAGAATTGCAAAACATGCAGTCTAGTGCCCAACACCTCGGTACTCAAACTGGTAGTCGCAAACCAAAAGTCCAAAACAACATTGTATGAGAATTTATTTATACAGATAAAGAAGGGAGAAAATTATTCAAATAAGCAATTATGGCTATTGAATTTTATAGACAGCTAATTCAGTCCAACTCTGAGCATTTAATTTTGCGTTAGCTATTGATACTAATGCATGCAGACAGCCAGACACATAGTGAGAACTTGACAAAACATCGCCATTGAGAGAAAGCAGGAAGTAGAAGCTCATATCCATGTTCAAAAGTGAGTCGCAAGTTTAGTCTGTTTTCACAACACGCCAATATAGTTAGAAAGTACAGCTAGGTTCTGCGGTCGCGGTTGTTTGCATCCGTATAGAAACAAAATTGCCGACTCAGTAAGAAGCTCCGGAGCAATATACTAAGAGATGGTAGCATAAACAACTCTGAATCTGGTAACTTACATGACCCTTATATTGATTGATTTCCTTACCGACGCATCACTGCCTGACCCTTTCTTTTGCGCTAGAGTCGTGACTGATCGTAGGTTCATTGATTACCCGCACCTCATAAATCCTGAAATCCTAAATCAAATCAGTACTGGATAGACAGATCTGACCCTAAATAGAATAAAATTAAGACAAAATTAGGCAAACAACCAGCCAAATCAATGGGTATATTGAACTACCGTACCAGCGCCCACTTGGAGATGATCTACTGAGGTTATGCTGCACCATAGTCGGAAACCCCATACTTAGATGTGGACATCGAGGTGGGAGGCGAGCAGGAGTTTGTGCGGGTGGAGCGTGGCCGGTGACGCTGACAACCACAAGGCGGAGGTGGAGCCTGGCCAGCAATGCCGACGGCCACCAAGCAGCCACACTGCGGACCTGCAGTGGCTAAGGTTCGCCTCGGGGCAGAACCGCGAGTTGATGTCAATCAACATTAGTGTTATATATCAAAGTAAGCAAGCTGGCCATTAATAAAGCATGGAGCTAAAGTAGATCAAGTGGGCTACCTTAACGCCTTCTTGATTCCAACAGATCCTGTATCCATTTTGAGGCCATCAAGTAATGAATCAAACTCCTACAGTTATAGCGCAGAGTCAATCATAAAAAATATTCAGGGGCAGGATTTTAGTAAGTGCCAAATCATGATTCTTTATAGCTGCAAGTACCTTCCAGCAAGCAAGCATGTGCGCAGCCAACTCGTGAATCTTTATCACCTGTACTAGCAAAATATGTGAAACAAGGATGTTATCAGTTAGTTGAAGCTAGATATGGCATGCATCTTGGACGACTACCACACATACCATACAGCAAAGTGTGAATTAGTATGAAACTGATCATCAACTTGGCCTGATTTCTTGGAAATCCTTTGAACAGCATATATATACTAAGAAAAAGCAGCAAGTTTTACAATTCCTTTTTCATCTTCCATGTAAAACGCGAGATGCATGCCAAGGAAGCCCAACAGCTAGCTAGTTTATACTGACAAAAATAAATCCTTGAGATGGAGGAATCAGGCTACTGAGTAGCTGGAAAATCCATGAATGATGGATCCACAAACACTTGCAAGAGATTCTTTTCCTGATGGTCTCTTCAAGAGAGATTAACGTCACAGTAGCAGTGACATGTAATGGAAATTTATCACTCACTGCTACATGTAATTGGTGACAGTGAACGGCCTAGAAAGAAAAAAGAGCGCCATATAAGCAAAATGAGGAAATTAGACATGCCAGAGCAGCACCCATCATTCGCGCGACATTGAAGTGCTCTCTGAACTACAACCCAGAATGTGAACACATGTAAAGTTTTTTCTAAATGATAACATATGCATGGTTTGACAATTTTCTAACCCAAAAAATAACTCAAAACTGGTCCATCTTGGGTCTGGGCTAACACATTTAAATCCTAACCAATCAGGGTAATCATTCTTAACAGCAATCCACAACTACAAAACCAAGAAAAACTTAGTGATCCTAACAGGCATGAATGAATAGCAAAAGGGGAACGGGACAGAGAGATACATACCGAGTGAGAGACATGAGATCCTCACAAGTCACAGTAGCACCACATGTTCAACAACTTGCAGTTCCGGCTTGCCGCTCAATCAGACACGACACCCAACTCTCACTGCATCCACGACTCTGTTGGTTCACTGTATGGAGCAGCAGAAAAAAGGGGATCAGAATTGTGTGTATGGACGTCTATGAGAGAGGAACCTGGGATGTAGTACCTGAGGCCGCTCGACGTTGCAGCTGCTCCGCCAGTTACGCTGCTCCATGTCCTCTTCTCCTTCCTCCCCCACGACCTCCTCTCCCTCCTGTGAGAGGCTAGGGTTAGGGCGCACAGCAGCAGTTAGGGCGGGGAATCGGTAGAGCGGCTGCGGAGAAGCGACGCGAGCGGCGGCTTGCACACTCCTCCCGGTGACGGCGATGGGCGAGCTCGACGGGGAGAGCAGCGGCGGTGGCAACGCCTCCGGGCGGAGCAGGCGCGCGAGCTCGCAGGGGAAGCTACAACGCAAGCGGCAGCCGCGCCCCTGCGGGCGACGCAGGAGAAGGAGGACCGGCGGAGGAGGGGCAAGAGGGAGCCAACGGGGAGGAGGGGCCGGAGGAGAAGGAAGGAAGAGGCGAGGCCGGGAAGGCGGCGACGCTAGGGGGCGGGATCAAGAGAGGAAGGGTCGGGTCGGGGAGGGCGCGAGTGTGGGAGGAGGCAGCGGCTAGGTCACCACCACGGTAGCAGCTGCATTTTATACGCCTGCGTGTGAAATGACGAGAATGCCCTCGGCGGGGCACGGGAATTACATGCGGTGGCACGAGATCTTTACCGCGAGACGGTAACTATTCATTGCGACAGTGTCGCGGGCTCGATCCGACGGCCGAGGTCCTCCAACAGCTCGATCCGGCGGCCCAGATCGCATCAAGTAAACCAAATGGACGGCCAGATGTTTCAAATCACTGAGAGAGCCCATAGCCCCCTTCTTCTCTTGTTTCTGGATTACAACAGCTCACCAGGCAATGTGCCCAAGATGGCATGGTAGTGAGCAGCGGAGCATACAAAGAATAGAGGGGGTGCTCAGCCCCACATCACAAAAAACTCATTCGTTGATTCACATGTGCATATATACAAGAGCCAGAGGTTCACAAATTCACAATGATGGAAATGAAACGAGCAATTAATAAACACCCTAAAGTATACAACATGCTTCTGTTTAAATCGATCACCAGCAGTAAGTATGACAAGGGGTCTCTAAATCTCCACCGACATATAGGTCGCCGAGTAGTCGGGCATCCTGTGCAGCCGCGTGAGGATGCCCTCGGCGGCCTGCTTGGCGCCGGCGTCGCCCTTGTGGAAGGCGCTCACCAGCGCCGCCGGCAGCACCCTGTCTCCGGTCACCTCCCTCACGCATCGGTCGTCGCCGTGCGCCAGGAACTTGTCCACCATGCAGAAGCACTTCTGCCACAGCACGTTCTCCCTGTGCTGCCTCAGCGCCCCCAGCACGCGCCGCGGGGCGTCCAGTTCGGCGAGGGCGGACACGCTCCTCTCCACGTCCACCCGGTCGTCGACCAGCGTGCACAGCGCTCCCAGCGCGGCCTCCACGACCCGGGCACTGTCGCTCTCAAGGCAGCCGAGGAGACCCTCGACGGCGCCGGCCTCGAGGAGGCAGAAGGACGTCACGGTGGAGCAGACTCCCCGGTGCACCGGGCAGACGATGTGTTGGTGTTGGGGGTTCTTGTTGCCGTGCGCCCTTGTGGTCATTAGGCGCTTCAGCATTGTCTTCTTCTTTGGCCGTGGGTCCTCCTCCGGCGGCATCTGCGACAGCTTGATGGACTGGTAGCTGAGGTTTTCTAGCCCCACGGCGGCGAGCCGCTGCACCTCAGCGCTTCCGGCAGCCCCGGCGAGGAGTTCAGTCAGCACCGAGGCCAAGCTGTGGTCCATCACTTCCTTCAGAACGGTCGGGTTGTACAGCGTCGCGGTGAGCCGCACCAGCGAGCCCACCAGACCCTCCATGTACTGTACCGCGTACCTGCTCCTTCTCTTTGCGCTGCTCTGCATCTCTTCTATCCCGCTCAGTAGAACCGGCACGGCGCCCTCCTGCACCAGCGCAAGGTTGAGCGAGATGTTTCGGTGCGGTAGCCTTGAGAGGAGTGTCACCGAAGCAGCATGCCGCTCGGTGATTTGCCTGGCGTGGCTGATGCTTTTGACAAGCCTGCCCGGCTGCCCCTGCGTCTTACAGAGCCTCTCGGCAATGGTGTGGCCAATGTGTGCGGACAGAGTGATGAGCAGCCTCGTCGCAGCAATGCTAAGCGCCTCCATTGGGGAGCTCATGAGCTCGACAATGGCATGGCCCCGGTGGTTCTCTCTGACCACTGAGACCATGACATCCAGGGGCTTGGCGAATGCGGTGAGCGCAAGCAGTAGGCGGATGATGCTGAGGTTGAAGTCGTCGGGTACGAAGCACTTGAGCATGCACACAAAGTTGTAGATGCAATACTTGGACGTGAGGACGTGACCTTCCTTGTTCGCCACGGTGGTGTCTGGATCAATGCCGGACTCAACGATGTTGGCTAGGGCTATGGCAGCCTTGGCCTTGTAGCTCTCGGGTTCGTCATCTACCTTCCGTATGAAAAGCTCCTCGACCATGACCAGGACAGCACCTGCTTCAACGAGCACCTTGCTGTTGGGATGGTGCGAGGAAAGCTGGACTAGGACATCAAGCGCTGCCTTATGGACCACCGTGCTGCAGCTGCGCACCATCTCGATGAGGACGCCCGACGTGCTCTCGGTGATTTCAATGGTGACTTCCTGGTATAGCACCAACTCGCTTAGGTAGCTGACCATCTCGATCTGCACCTCTTCTGGACCTGTTTTGGAGTCTTCATGTCAGCTTAAGGTTCAATTGATTACAGGAGCAAGAGGCCCTGAGTCTCAAAACCCTTATTGTGGATCTTAAGTTGAGACAATCCTAACATGTGCAGGTGTAGTCAAACAACTATTTATTTTTTTGAATTTTGTCAAACAACTATTAAATGACAAGGGTTTGAACTTTTTGAAAATCTAGGTGGTTCAAATACAATCAGACTTTCTATAAACCAATAGCAATATGCTTTCTTACTGTGCTTAACAGCGTACCACACTTTAATGAACCAAAAATAGTTATGAAATTCCTTCAGAGGCATACCTTCAACAAGATGACTCCAAAGGGGTTCTAGGTAGCCACTTTCGGCCATGTACTTGATGTTCTTTGGACACTTTTCCAGCTTCTTGAGGACTGCTCCGGATTTCTCAGCAGCAATTGGATCATCAGAATCATTAATCTTCATTGTGGTAAGAATCAGAATACTTCCGGCAGTTGAACCAATATTCTCCAGCAATAACTGTGACTCTGAAAGCTCTAGCAAGAAAGAGATGGCTGCGTGTCGTTCATCAACAGTACTACTTGACAGCAGCTTAACTGTCCTGGCAATGGCCTTGGTCTTCCCAATGATTTCCTGTAATATTCGGCAATTGTTAAAATTTCAATATAATATGCAGCACAGACTTGGTGCTGAGCAGCTGATCAGTTATGCACTTATGTATACTCCTCTAAATTGCAGATGAGTTTACGTACACGCAAAAAGTTCCTACTTACCTTTCCTTCTTCATCCTTAACTAGCAAGTACAGAAGCTCCAATGCCTCAAGCCGAATCTGTTCATTGTGGTTGTCCAACAAACGTGATAGGACCTTGGTGACACCAATCTTATGCATCAGCTCCTTGTTCTTCTCTCTCAGCTTGGTCAGCGATTTCAGCTCTTGTATGGCCTCAAGCACCATAGCCTCAGTAGTTGACAGTGAGAACGCAGTTCGCGCAATTCTGATCCGCATTGCCTCATTCCTCATTCTCCATTCTGCAATTACGCTCTTCAGGGAAGCATTACTAATCACTGCTTTACTCTGCAATGGAACTTTTGTGACAGGGCAGCAGACAGGTTCCGAACTGTCTGCAGACCTCTCAAAATGCTCCTCTATGGCTCTCCTGTCATATGTCACACCGCCCTCTGTCATCACAGGATCAATCATCACCTCTTTTTTCAGTGGACAGAAGAATCCATCATACAGAGGCTCAACATATTCCGTGACCTCTGGGAGAGAGTTAAACGTCTGCCGGCCAAATTCATGTGATTCATGGTACATTCCCTGCAGAAAGTCCACCAGCCTCGGCATTTCACTCTCGTAGACAGACCTCCTATTGGGCATGTCGGTCACTGCATTCATGGACATAGCAACATCGGTGTAGCCCCTCCTTGAGTGCGACTTCATTGCCATGTCAGTGTAAGCATTGCTGCCAAGTGCTGATGCTGGTATCCTGCCAAGATGATCACATATGTTCTGAATGACACCCTCCAGGTCATGTGCTATGCTTTGCATCTCATCATCTGTGAGTTGCAGTGCTCTTCCTCTGCACCTTATCGTGAGGTCTTTAGCAAGGTTGACACTGGCAAATAGAGATTCCAGTATCTGTGTCAAATTGTTTGGGGCCCTGCGAGCTGTTTGACGCTCCATTATGGCCTTGCTAGACGCCATGGAGTCCTCTTGGCTAAAATCGGCAGCGGGTACTATCAACATGACTGCATATCCAAACAGAAGCAGACAACAACAATGCAAATTGTCGTTCAGATATGGGATATAATTATATGCTATAAAAAAACAGTGTGACATATTGGAGCAGATGCATAGAATTTTCCTGAAGATCGAAGATTTTACAGAACAACCAAAATCATTGTAAGGGCATAAGTAGAAGGCTTAAGCTACTCAACGATTGCTCAGAGTAGACCTGTATTTGTTTTTGGCATTACCATCTGGTGCTCCTCTAGTCCTCTTATAGCGTGACTATTTTTCTAACTGACTAAACTAGAGATGTAAAGGCAACAGCCTTTTCTGCCGGAAGTATATCGATCACAAAAGACACCTAAAAACCATGAAATTGTAATCCTTAGGGAGGCAAAGCATAATTTGATTACTCCGAGAACAAAAATCTTCTTGACAAAAGGATAATATGTTCTCCCCAGGAGCACTTACTACCATGTCCCTCCACAAAGCCTCCAAACGAATAATCTCTCCAAACAAACGAATGAAGATTACAGCTATAATAAAGAACCTTACCTGTATCCATAACACCCAAGAGATTTGAGCACTGTGACTCTGTGTGGACTGTAGAGGAGTTATAGAATGAGCAGTTTTGCCTCCTTTTTCGCCAGAACAGCACCCGCTGTATCTCCTCTGAAGCACATTCTACGACAGAAGAATGCAGATATAGAAGATCCAGCAAAATGGGTGCACTATGTGGCCCCTTTTAATACTGCACTTACTTATCACAGGAGAGGACTGTTGATGATGCTAAATGCTATCCACATAAAAGAAGAACACAATCAATGAGTGACAGTCCTGGTGATGGAATGAAATATTTCTGCAAGCAAGAAGTATGAAGTTCTTAATAGGAACAAAGTTAGGTGATAGGTAGGTTTGGCAAGCTAACCCGAAAGAACCTAATGACAATGCCATCCTTATCGCTGAAAACTATATAGCGTAGATTAATGGGAAATTGGGATTGGTAAGCATGCCCCTCCAAAGTTTGCTGTTATGAGGTATGCCATTGGATGTTGCAGTGGAATGTCATACTCAGGTACAGCAATTCAAAAGTGCTAGCTTTGCTGTTGCATGGTTGCAATTTTCCCTAGATTAATAGAGGATAGCAGTCGATACCATCAGCAGCCAAAAAGTCATAATGCCTGATTGCCACAACTCAGCATGAAGTAATGGATGTTTAAAATAAATAAATAAAAAGATGCAGATTATAATCGCAGGTGATAGCGACAGCAATCTTCTTTGAACATTTAGACTGGGCTAAAACGTAAGCACTTGAAAAATGGCACCACAACTAACTCGTCATCATAATATAATACATCTAGGCAGGTTTGAACTAATGCCTTCAGAATTCTCTAGGACTAAATTCACTGAAGTCAACACAAGTTCAACTGCACAAGC
Source organism: Thinopyrum elongatum (assembly GCA_011799875.1). Lineage (NCBI taxonomy): Eukaryota > Viridiplantae > Streptophyta > Magnoliopsida > Poales > Poaceae > Thinopyrum > Thinopyrum elongatum. Next base: position 444,975,948 of record CM022302.1, on the reverse strand, counting down.
TACTTCACACAAATTTAAGCTTGTGAAACAAAGGGATAGAGATTATTCCGTAGTCCCACAAATGAAACCGAGGGACGGACTCGTACCAAACCTTTACTGGCTACTGCTATTATATGATAATATGCTCGGATGTGGATGCAACAAAGTCAGGTTGTAGCTATGAAAAAAGCATCACAAACGACACAATGAATGTTGATCGTTGAACAACCATAGAATAAGGGTGGCGGCATGACAAAAGGGCAGATTCTTTTTGTAAGCATCTATCAATATGCTGAAGTCATAACTTTGTACGCATCAACCAAATTGATGAAGTCAAACGGAGTGCACCAGTCTAAGACAAAACTAGTCAACTACCATGTACCAAATCCAAATGCATCGCGCGGCTATGATATTCTACGACTGTGCGGCGGAGACCGGAGGGAGGTACCGGCGGCTGTGGACGGAGGTGCTCCCGGGGCCCAAAGCCCAGCAGGGCGGCGCGGCGGAGCTCATCCGGCTCCGGCTTGGGCTCTAGGTTTCTCGTCATTTAGAGCTAAGAGTTGAAATTGGCTCCACACACGCGCGGAAGCGCGCGCCACGGGGTCGCCGTGGCGTACGCCTGCTTTTCGCGGACGGACGGCGGAGACCGACCCTCCTTCGCCGCCGCCGCTGTGTGACCCCTCGGCGCGGCGAGGCGGAGTCCCGGGCGGATCGGGAGATTCTGCCCAGTCCGAAACCAGGCCTGACCAAGCCTAGCGATCCACACGGCCCATGTCTTCACACAGATAATTTTCTTAAGATGTAGAGCCCAACACAAATAACCATCCACTGCAGCACACACTTAATCCGAATGAAAAGACTCGAAAAGAAAACTTAATCTGAATGAAAAAAACACCGCAGAACACACAATAGAAAAACGTCTTTAGTGCTGTAAAAAAGTAACTTTAAGCTCAAAGTCGCCTTCCGACACGTAAAAAGAAACTGCTTTCAGACGTACTTCAAAAAGAAATTAAAGTTTTGACAGCGTGGGCACTCACGGAAAGTTGAATTTGCCTGGCCAAACCGACCAGAACAGGATCCGACCTGACCCAAAACATAACTATAATTGGAGGATATTGGTGGCGTGCACATTTTGTCATTGATGGGTATCGGTTATGTTATGGTGACGACGGTGCAGGAATAGGGTAAAGTGGGCGTCAACCCCCCCCCCCCCCCCCCCCCCCCCCCCCCCCCCCCCCCCCCTCCCTGTGTTTTTCACTGCCATGGAGGTGAATGAAATGGGGAGGTTGGATCAGTGTACAATCCTATGGGATCTGTCATTTCACGGGTTTGGAAGCCGACATGCAAGCTCATCACCGGATTTTCTACCGCTATACATTGACCTTCACCGCTGGAACAACATATCGAAGAAGTAATTGGTTCAATTGAGCTTTTTTTTCAATCTCCATGGTGAGGCTCTCTTCCCCTTGTTCGATGCTGGCAAGTTTTTGGCCAGAAATGGTGGCCAGAGCACATCTAGTGAGGTTGTAAGATGCAGTAGGACCATGTTGCGATCTAGGTTTTATCTTTATGATTCTATTTGCGAAAAGGAAGGACATGCACGTAATTGCTATTTTTTGAAAGATCTTTTTTAATATTGTGACAATTTTGATACTATAAGGCCCTCCATTATGTTACTGGTGCCAAATTACTGAAAAGGTGCCACATCGCCACCGATCCCAAATGAAAATTTTGCTGCACCGGCTTCACAACGGAGGGCACCACTCGATCAAAGAAGGCGACCCCACGCAAAAAAAAAATCATTGACCAACTGTCAGGTGCCTTGGCCGAGTTCTTCCTCCCCCACCCCCCAAAAAAAATCCCCTTCTTCTATCCAAACCAAATCAGAAGCTTGCTTCTTATCCCTTTCCAAACCCACAAGGTACTGCTCATCCATGTCTATCAACCTCCTCAACACCAAGCTTGTGCGCCAGAAAAGGGCGGAGCGAGTGGAGTTCGCGAGCAGGACAACCTTGAGGAGGAGATCAGATGGGCCAGAGCGGGTTGACCTCGGATGAAGGTTGCCGGTGTCGGGCAATGCGTTGGTGATGTGCGGGCTGGCCAGGCTCGCGTTCAAGGGCGGAGGTCATGGCCAGAGGGTTGTGGTCACGAATAGGCCAAACTAGCGGCTGGAGTTGTTGGTGTCAGGCCACGCAGAGGTGGTCTGCAGGTTGGCCGAGCTCGTGTGCAAGGGTGAAGGTCATGGCCAGGATGGTGGTCGAGGGCCGTTGGAGTCAAGCGTTGGAGGCAGGCAATAGAGAGCTCATCGGAGATGGTGGACGAAGCGGAGGTAGTCACCGCAGTTGGGAGAGATATGAATTTTTCTTTTTTTTTGGCATGGTGAATTTGGCATCGGAGCAGCTACTTGCTCCGGTTCCCTGAATTTTTTTTATGCCATCTATTGGGCAATAGAGGGCATCGGTGCCAAATGAAGGAAAAGTGAATTTGACATCGATTTTGGCCTACATAGTGGAGGTCCCTTCCTCTCTATTAAAAAAATGAGGATGTCAAAAGAGTTAAATACACCACATGTGCCTTAGCTTGTCCATCACGGTCAGTTTGGTATCTGAACTTGAAAAATACACGAAACAGGTGTTGTAACTTGTCGAAAGCGTTCAAACACCGTGACAGACAAGTTAAGGCACCTGTGATGTATTTAACTCATGCGAAAATGTACTTAAACAATCACAACTAGCCACATTTGGACCATTCAGCTAAAAAAATCACAACTAGCCACCATCCAAAGAAAATATAACCACCACCAAGAACAATACTCATGCTCACAATATTGTTTGCCCATAATTGCATCAAGCTAGCTAGCCGGCCAACTATTTAAAAGCCGGCCGATATATATATATATATATATATATATATATATATATATATATATATATATATATATATATATATATATATATATATATAAGGGTATGCATTGGTTGCAATCAGAAGTCAAATGTTCTCTGAATCCGAAGATGCTTTACTTCACCATAAAGACGATGAAATGATCGGCATATATGCAAATCAAGCAAAGCTATATCTCGACATGGCAGCAGAGCCTCTCTCCAATGGCGCCGCCCACGAGTCAGTGCCTGAACGCTACATACTCCCGGTGCACAAGAGGCCGTCTTATTCCGGGAATGGCAAGGTGGCGCCGCCGATGCTGCCTGTAGTTGATCTCGGCGGAGACGACGACGGCAGGATCGCCGAGGAGATCGTCCGCGCGGGGCGGGAGTTCGGTTTCTTCCAGGTGGTCAACCACGGCGTGCCGGAGGAGGTGATGGGCGCCATGACGCGCGCCGCGGAGGAGTTCTTCGGGCTGCCGGCGGATGAGAAGATGGCGTACTACTCGACCGATGGCAAGAAGCTCCCGCGGTTCCACACGAGCGTCCGGAACGGCGCCGGCGAGGAGTTCCTGTACTGGCGGGACTGCCTCAAGCTCGGCTGCCACCCGCCGGAGTGGCCGGACAACCCGCGGGGGCTCGGGGCGGCGGTGGAGCCGTACACGGCCGCCGTGATGGCAGCGGCGCGGCGCGTTCTGCGCCTCGCCGCGGTCGGGCTGGGGCTCGGCGAGGAGCACTTCGAGGGGTCGCTCAGCGGCGGCGCGATGATGAACGTGAACCACTACCCGCCGTGCCCGGACCCGAGCGTCACCCTCGGCATCGCACCGCACTGCGACCCCGGCCTCGTCACCGTGCTCATGGAGAACGTCGGCGGTGGCCTACAGATGCTGCTCCACGACGACGGTGACGCAGGCGGCGGAGGAACGATGTGGGTGGACGTGGACGCCGCGCCGGGGGCGCTGGTCCTCAATTTTGGGCATCAGATGGAGGTGGTGAGCAACGGGCGCCTGCGCAGCGGCGAGCACCGCGTCGTCACCGGCGCGCGCGTCGCGCGGACCTCGCTGGCTTCGTTCATGTGGCCCGAGCTTTGGTGCACCGTCGCGCCGGCGCAGGAGCTGGTGCTGGCCCCAGGCAAGGGGCCTCTGTACAGGCCCTACTCCTACGGCGAATTTCTCGGTGTGTACGTCGCCGAGGCTGGGGACAGGGACGCCATCATGGCGCATTTCAAGCACTGATCACTTGTCGGCTTAATTTTCTGTACAAACATTTTTTCCTATAATAATTCTTCTTGTATTACTAAGAGTTCAAGGGTTATAATCTTGTCTTACAATGTCTATGACACCCGCTAGACCAGAACCAAGCCACACTATGGTCTGGCATTGGCTTCTACAGTACCAAAGTTTGCCATATAATGACGACCAGGTCTCAACGTCTTACAAGGTTAATCTCGTCTTACAAGGTCTTAACGTAGTTTTTGTACTACTCACATTCATCGTACTGCTAATTACGCTAGTCAATATATGACAAACTTTGATAGAACCCAATGCCAGACTGCAGTGTGGCTTGGTTCTGGACCAGTGGTTGTAAGATGAGATTGTAACCCTTAAACTTCTTGAGTAATACTGTACAAGAATTATGAGAGCGAATTTACATCAGCAAAGTTTCTTTTCATGGTGTTAGGAAAGTTTTCTAAGTTGTTGTGAACAGGTCATGACTTAGATGGTTAGGTTTTTTATGGTGAAGTGAACGTTGTTCGTGTAGGGCGAGACTTAGGGCATTTTCAATGTGAATCCTCAAAACGACTGCAAACGTCTGAACGAGGTGTACGGACTTTGCAAACCATCCAATGCGGTACCCCATCGATCCGCAGACTCGTTCGCCTGTCTAAAGTCTCGTAAACTGGACGCAAACCAGGGAAGGTTTGCGGGAGTTCAGACGTCCGCCACATACGTGCCTGAACGCCACGTCCCAACCAAAAGTCAGTCCGCGCTCGAGAAACCCTCTCCACGCGAAGCGGTTGCCACACATTCATGCCGATCAAGCCGCTCCAGAGCGGGCGTGACTCCATGACATTGATGTCGGTCAAAGTGACGAGACCGGACGAGCGAGCGGCGTCGCTTCAGTGTCAACGCAGCAACCGAGAAGCCTACTTAGGCCAATGCGCCGCATTGAAGCCGGCTGCCCTTTCATTCGCCTGGCCACGACTATTTAAGCACATCTCCAATGCCATCCACACCACACGACCCCTCTCCGCTCACATCCTCTCCTCCCGTATCACTGCTAATATGCTCTTCTTCATCTCTGCTCACCATCGTCAACGATGTCAAAGTCTTGGTTCTCCGCGCCGGCAGGCGGTGGCTCCGAATCTCCTTCTGGATCGTGCCGCAGCCGCCGTCGCTTTCCTGTTCCATCGTCCTCCACGGCTCCTGGTTCCTTCGGGAAGGAGGAAATCATCTTCTCCTCCAGCGACGAGGAGCTGGAGCAGCAGCCACGCCTCCTTGCGGAGGCCACAACGACCAATGAGGAGTACCAGACGCACTTGGAGCTCCTCCTCGAGCGGTCGCTTAGGGACTGCGGTCCGGCACCACCCTCGCCACCTCTCCACCATGTCAAAGGCGGTCGTCACCGCGTCAAGGCGGAACCTCCCTCTCCCCGGTGCAACCACGACGTCCAAATCCAATGCCGTGTGAAGGAGGAGTCAGCGTCGCCATCGCACATCCGGCACGCCTGCATCGATGAGGTCACATCACCTCCGCGCCATGTCGGGCTCAACAACGCCGTGAAGGACGAGGACGAGGTGCCCCCCGTTATCTCGAATACATTGGCGGTCGCGGCCGTGGCAGCTCGTCATTGCGGAAGATCGTGTCGGCAGAGGGAAGGCGCCTAGGGAGGCGACGCGGACGGAGCAGTGCAATGCGGCGTACCTAGTGGCGTTCATGAAGCCTGACATCGCGCCGTCCTAGGTCCTCTCGGAGGCCTGTGCCCGTGACCGGTCGGTTACTGATACGTCTCCATCGTATCTACTTTTCCAAATACTTTTGCTCTTGTTTTGGACTCTAATTTGCATGATTTGAATGTAACTAACCTGGACTGATGCTGTTTTCAGCAGAATTGCCATAGTGTTGTTTTTGTGCAGAAATCAAAGTTCTCGGATTGACCTGAAAATTTACGGAAAATATTTTTGGAATATATAAAAAATACCAGCGAAAAAAGATACAAGAGGGGGCCCATCCAGGAGCCCAAGCTCGGGAGGCGCGCCTGGTGAGCTTGTGGCCCCCCTGGACCTCCGGCAACCCTAACTCCAATTCCATATATACCTATTCATGGAGAAAAAAAAATCTAAGAGAAGGATTCATCGCGTTTTACGATACGGAGCCACCGCCATCTCCTGTTCTTTATCGGGAGGGCTGATCTGGAGTCCGTTCGAGGCTCCGGAGGGTGGAATCTGTCGCCATTGTTATCATCAACCTTCCTTCACCGCCAATTTCATGATGCTCACCGCCGGGAGTGATTAATTTCTTCGTAGGCTTACTGGAGGCTGATGGGTTGGATGAGATTTATCATGTAATTGAGTTAGTTTTGTTAGGGTTTGATCCCTAGTATCCACTATTTTCTGAGATTGATGTTGCTATGACTTTGCTATGCTTAATGCTTGTCACTAGGGCCCGAGTGCCATTATTTCAGATCTGAACCTATTATGTTTTCACGAATATATTTGTGTTCTTGATCCTATCTTGCAAGTTATATGCACCTATTACGAGTAATGATCCGCATACCCCAAGGTGACAATAATTGAGATTCTTTCCGGTGATTACCGTAGTTTGAGGAGTTCATGTATGCACTAAGTGCTAATGCTTTGTTCCGGTTCTCTATTGAAAGGAGGCCTTAATATCCCTTAGTTTCCTTATGGACCCCGCCGCCACAGGAGGGTAGGACAAAAGATATCATGCAAGTTCTTTTCCATAAGCACGTATGACTATATACGGAATACATGCCTATATTACATTGATGAATTGGAGCTAGTTCTGTGTCGCTCTAGGTTGTAACTGCTACATGATGAATATTATCCAACACAATTATCCATCGCTGATCCAATGCCTATGGGATTTTCACATTTTGATCTTTGCTAAGTTATTTTTGCCGTTGCTGCTGTTACAATCACTACAAAACTGCTACTGTTACTATTGCCACTGTTACCGTTACTATCATACTACTTTGCTACTAGCCATTTTGCTGCAGATATTAAGTCTTTCGGGTGTGGTTGAATTGACAACTCAACTGCTAATACTTGCTAATATTCTTTGGCTCCCCTTGTGTCGAATCAATAAATTTGGGTTGAATACTCTACCCTCGAAAACTGTTGCGATCCCCTATACTTGTGGGTTATCACGACCTTTTTCTAGCGCCGTTGCCGGGGAGCATAGCTCTATTTGCCGACTCACTTGGGATTTATATCTGTTGATCACTATGAGGAATCTTAAGGATGGAAGAACCAAGATCGTTCCCTCTAAGACGAGGGGAGGTAAGGAACTGCCATCACACTCTGCACTTGATTTACCTTCTATTTTGAGTAAACTTGCAACACCACCACCTGTTATTAATCCTGATATGTCGCAAGTAATTGATGATGCTACTTCTGCTATGAATGATACTTATGATGATGCTAGTACTTTGCTTGATGATAATGTGCCACTACGTGAATTTCTTGATGAACAACTTGCTAGAGCTAAAGAAATTGAGAATGCTGAAACTGATGAAATTACTGAAACTGATGAAGTCTTTGAAACTGAAAATTATGAAACACCTATTAGACCTAGCTCCCCTAGATATGAATTGCCTGATATACCTGAGGGTTATGTTATGGATGGAGAGGTAGCTAGGGATTTTCTTGCTTGTAAGGATATAGATGATCTTAAGAAATTACTAGTCAAGTTTAAAGAAAAATCTTTGAATGCTAGAATGAAATATGATCATAAGTTTGCTACTTCACCTATCTTTGAATGCTAGAATGAAATATGATTCTATGTCGACCCAGAGTTAATTACTTTGATTGAATCTGATTTTTTCCATTTTTATGAAACTGAAACTGTTGTGGCACATCTTACTAAATTGAATGATATAGCCACCCTATTTGCTCATGAGGAAAAAATTCGCTACTACTATATTCTTAAGTTGTCTCCTTTCTCATTAAAGGGTGATGCTAAGATATGGTTTACTTCTCTTGCTCCTAGTTATGTGCGTAGTCCCCAGGACATGATATATTACTTCTCTGAAAAATATTTTCCTGCTCATAAGAAACAAGCTGCTTTACAGGAAATATTTAACTTTGTGCAAATTGAAGAAGAGAGTCTCCCACAAGCTTGGGGGAGGCTTCTCCAATTACTGAATGCTTTGCCTGATCATCCTCTCAAGAAAAATGAAATACTTGATATCTTTTATAATGGACTAACTGATGCTTCTAGGGACCACCTAGATAGTTGTGCTGGTTGTGTTTTTAGGGAACGAACTGTTGAACAAGCTGAAGAATTGTTGAATAATATGTTGAGTAATGATAATGATTGGACTGTTCCTGAACCACCGCACAAGCCAACTCCGAATAAGAGGGGTATTCTATTTCTCAGTCCTGAAGATATGCAAGAGGCAAAGAAATCTATGAAAGAAAAAAGTATTAAAGCTGAAGATGTTAAGAATTTACCACCTATTGAATAAATACATGGTCTCAATACCCCCGACACAGGTAGTAGAGGTAAATTCTCTCTGTAGATTTGATGAAGGTGATATTCCTTATACTAAATCTGCTAGTCAATGCTTGGATGAATTTGAAAATTTTATTATTAAACAAGAAAACTTCAATGCATATGTTAGTAGACAATTGAAATGAAATGCTTATATGATTGAACACTTGAGTGACTATATGATTAGAACTGTTAGTGATCTCAAGGGTGTAAGTAAACATGCTTCCATGATAAAAACTCAAGTAGAACAAGTCCTCAAGGCACAAAATGATTTTCTTAATGAGACAAACAATAAGATGAATGATCATGCTGTTAGAGTTATGACTAGGGGTGGTAAAATGACTCAGGAACCTTTGTATCCCGAAGGTCACCCTAAGAGAGTTGAACAAGACTCTCAAAGAATTAGTACTATGTACCTAGTCCATCTAAAAAGATAAAGAAAGATGATAGGACTTTGCATGCCTCTAGTGAATCTACTATAGATACACCTGAGAATCCAAATGATATTTTTATTTCTGATGCTGAAACACAATGTGGTGATGAACATGAACCTAGTAACAACGATAATGATGATGTTCATGAAGATGCTCAACCCAATAATGATAATGATGTGGAGATAGAACCTGTTGTTGATCTTGATAACCTACAACCTAAGAATAAAAGATATGATAAAAGAGACTTCATTGCTAGGAAACATGGTAAAGAATGAGAACCATGGGTTCAGAAACCCATGTCTATTCCTCCTAAAGCTTCAAAGAATAAACATGATGAAGAATTTGAGCGCTTTGTTGAAATGCTTAGACCTGTCTTTTTGCGCTTGCGTTTGACGGACATTCTGAAAATGTCTCCTTATGCTAAGTATATGAAGAATATTGTTACAAATAAAAGAAAGATACCAGAAGCTGAAATTTTCACTATGCTTGCTAATTATACATTTAAGGGTGGAATACAAAAGAAGCTAGGAGACCCAGGAATACCAACTATACCATGCTTCATTAAAAGAAAATATGTTAAAACTGCTTTATGTGATCTAGGAGCCGGTGTTAGTGTTATGCCTTTCTCTTTGTACCGAATACTTGATTTGAATAAGTTGACACCAACTAAAATCTCTTTGCAAATGACTGATAAATCAACTGCTATACCCATCGGTATTTGTGAAGATGTGTCTGTCGTAGTTGCAAATGTTACTATATTAATGGACTTTGTTGTTCTTGATATACCCGAGGACGATAGTATGTCGATTATCCTTGGTAGACCCTTTTTGAACACTGCAGGGGCTGTTATTGATTGCAACAAAGGCAGTGTCATTTTTCATGTTAATGGTAATGAGCATACGATACACTTTTCGAAGAAACAACCTCAAGTGAATAGTATCAACTCTATTGGAAAAATTTCAACGATTACTATTGGAGGTTGATACGTCTCCCTCGTATCTATAATTTTTGATTGTTTCATGCCAATATTATACAACTTTCACATACTTTTGGCAACATTTTATATGATTTATTGGACTAACCTATTGATCCAGTGCCCAGTGCCAGTTCCTGTTTATTGCATGTTTTTTGTTTCGCAGAATATCCATATCAAACGAAGTCCAAACTCGATAAAAATTATGGAGAATTATTTTGGAAAATATGTGATTTTTGGGAGGTGGAATCAACGCAAACGGAGGCCCACGGCCTCCACAACTCATCTAGGCGCGCCGGGCACCCCCTGGCGCGCCCAGGTGTCTTGTGCCCTCCCCTTAAGTCGGTTGGGGCCCTTCTTCAGGCGCCAGAAAGATAATTTATGGAGAAAATCATGTAAAAATTTCAGCGCAATCGGAGTTACGGATCCCCGGGGATTTAAGAAACGGTGAAGGGTCAGAAAAAAGGAACGCGAAAACAGAAGAGAACAGAGAGGGAGATCCAATCTAGGAGGGGCTCCTGCCCCTCCGCCGCCATGGAGGCCATGGACTAGAGGGGGAACTCTCCTCCCATCTAAGGGGAGGCCAAGGAGGAAGAAGAAGGAGGGGGCTCTCTCCCCCTCTCTCCCGGTGGCGCCATAACGGCGCCGGAACGCCGCCGGGGCAATCATCGTGTGACGGCGATCTACTCCAACAACTCCGTCATCTTCACCAACATCTCCCTCACCTTCCCCCATCTATATTCAGCGGTCCACTCTCCCGCAACCCGCTGTACCCTCAACTTGAACATGGTGCTTTATGCTTCATATTACTATCCAATGATATGTTGCCATCCTATGATGTCTGTGTAGATTTTTGTTGTCCTACCGATAATTGGTGAATTGCTATGGTTGGTTTAATTTGCTTGTGGTTATGTTGCTGTCCTTTGGTGCCCATCATATGAGCGCGCATGTGGATCACACCATAGGGTTAGTAGTATGTTGATAGGACTATGTATTGGAGGGCAAGGGTGACAGAAGCTTCTTCCTACCATAGAAATTGATGCATACGGGATTGAAGGGGGACCAATATATATCTTAATGCCGTGGTTGGGTTTTACCTTAATGAACGTTAGTAGTTGCGGATGCTTGCTAATAGTTCCAATCATAAGTGCATAGAATTCCAAGTAAGGGACGACATGCTAGCAGTGGCCTCTCCCACATAAAAACTTACTATCGGTCTAGTAACGTAGTCAATTGCTAAGGGACAATTCCGCAAATCCTACCACCACTAATCCACACTCATTTTACTAAACTTAATTGTTTCTTTATTTAAACAACACCTAACTTTTATTTTTGCGTTCTTTATTACCTTGCAAACCTATCCTCACCTACAAAGTACCTCTAGTTTTGTTCTTGTTCTAGGTAAAGCAAACGATAAGTGTGCGTAGAGTTGTATCGGTGGTCGATAGAACTTGAGGGAGTATTTGTTCTACCTTTAGCTCCTCGTTGGGTTTGACACTCTTATTTATCGAAAAAGGCTACAAACGATCCCCTATACTTGTGGGTTATCAGAGGTTTTGAATTCCCTATTCCTACTGTCAAAAAGAAATATGAAATTCTTATTGTTGGGGACATGCATATCCCCGTTGAGGTAACCTGGTGTTATACGAAGATTCTCCAGTTTCATGTCATTCAGAAGAAGTTTGTTAATAAGACTTGATCAACCTTATTAATGGATTCCTTTTGACGGGCATGTGGTCGATGAATTTAGGAAACACAACCTTCTATACCCACTTTTTATATTCTGTTATTTAGGATTAATAAAGTAGAATTACCCTGTTTATGCTGTTTTCTGAATTATCCGTGCAATAAAAAATGACCAGAAAATAAAAGTCTCCAAATGCCCTTAAAATTTAATATGATTTTTTCTATAATATTTGAAAAATATTGGCACTGAACACACCCTAGGGGGGTGCACCTGCGAGCCACAATCTCATAGGGCACACCCACCCCCCTGGGCGCGCCTAGCAAGCTTGTGGGGCCCACGTAGGCCCCCTCACTTATTCCAGCCACCCATGCTCTGCTTCTTCCTCCAGAAAAAATCACCAACCTGCTCAAACCCGTGTCCTTGCTCATCTTGCTGCCATTTTCGATCTCTTTGCTCGGAACTCCGTTTCCGAAACTGTTTTGGGGGATTACTCGTCGGTATGTGACTCCTCCGTTAGTCCAATTATTTTTTGTTCTAGTGGTTTGTTATTTGCACATTTAGCAACTATAGGTGACCATGTTCTTGAGCTTGCATGTCAAATTTATATGGTTCAAACTAGTTTTGGTGCATGATATGGCCTCTAGACACTTGTAGGAGTTGTTGCTATCAATTTTGTTGAGTTTTGTTCACTTTTATTTTGAGTCACTAAAAATTTTAGAAATTTTCAGAGGGTGAAAATGTTTAAGAAGATGTTCCAAGGTGGTTTCTCGAGCAAGAAATCCCCAAGGCTCGCTATACGTGAGCCAGACCTCGAACCACCAAGGGAAGCTCTAGTGCAACCTTGCGAGTGGCCATCAGATTATTTCATGACTCGTGCAGGTTTCAAGGAGGAATTTGATATGTATGTTCACAACGCCGGCTTGACGGACTTCTTGTCAGATAAGTGGTTGCAATATTACAATCTCGCTGATTCTTTTGTGCGGAGATTTGAGTATTCAGTCCATCGCAGTACACATTATGTTCTATTTAATCTTTACGATAAATCATTTCGCATGGACCTTGAAGAATTTAATGAAGCATGCAAAATTCCGCAATGGGGCATTTATACTGAACCTCATAAATCTGATTGTGTTGAATTCCTTGCTAGCATCACTCTAGGTGAAACTAGAAGCATAACGCAAGCTACTATAGGGAGCATTCACTTTCCTGCTTTACATTATTTTTCTCTCTTCATAGGTAGATGCATTAATGGTAAACATGACCATAGCCACCTTTACGCTTCCGATTTGAGTGTCCTTAAGTGCGCAGTAATGAATGATAAACGATATAACTTGGGGGCAATTGTTGCACGTCGGTTACATAATAATGCCTTAGATGAAGATTTCTTTGGTGGAATCCATGCCACTTGTTTAGCTGATTATCTTGGGGTACCTATAAGAGATGATGATACTCAGTTACCACTTGCTTTTCTTGATTATGCCGCTATGGAGCGTTTCCAGTTTCTTGAGCGGGGCGATCTGCCATTCCAGTACAGACTAATCTTTGCCACGCGCCACGTCGTCCATATTACGCTTCCCGCTCCTGCCTTCTTTGACTTTCAGGTAAAACAAAGATATTTCATACTCAAAGAAGAGGCAGAGGAGTATGAGAGGGCAAGGGAGACCGCTCGCCTCAACAAGGCAGCCCGCCAAGCGGTGGCGGCTGCAATCCAGTTCAACCCCAACTACGACTTTGGATATGAGCCAGGCCGGCTGTAACGCTCGGATAATTAAGCTACAGTAATCCTCTGCTAATGATGCCACGTCACCACGATTACTGTTGTTAAACTCGCGTTGATTCAAAATCGGTTCAAATTTAAGTTTAAAGTCAAAATTTAAAGTTTTCAAAATGTCAAAACTAAATTGTTCAAACTATGGAAAATAATTCATAGGTAATATTGGTGAAGAAACCACATTTTTATAAAGTGATTAAATACCCTAAAATAATGAAAACAGTAGCTAAAACAGTTAGTTAAATGCCTTTTCTAGTTTATAAAATATCAAACTATTTTATTTGGGAGTAAAACTTTTTCTGACAGAGAGTTAAATTGAAACACTAATTTAGGTGTTGGTCTCATATTTTTATTAATCTAAAATATTGTGAAAATAAATAAAATAAAATAAAATAGAAACAAAGAAAAATAAAAGAAATATTAAAAACAGAGCCCTCCCCACCCCTAGTGGGCCTGGTGGCCCATCTGGCCGGCCCAGCCACACCCCCCTGCTCGTCCCCTCCGCTAATGGGACGGGGGGTTGCCGTGGCGGCCATCCACGGCACCATGGCTGCGGTGGAGGCCATCAGCGACCCCCCTCCCGCCTATTTAGCTGGCGCCCCTTCCCCCGGTGCCAAACCCTAACCCCCCTCTCCTCCCTCGCACCCCCGTCTGCCCTCCCTCGTTGACGTCGCCGTGCCCGTGGACGCCGAGGCCACCGCGCTCGTCCCCGTCCCCGTCACCGTCCGCCGTCGCCTCGCCTCTCCGACCGCTTCCTTGACGGCTCTACCGAGCATTGACGCCCCCGTGCCCCTGCAAGCGCACGTGAGGACCCCCCTTCATCTCCCCCATCTTTCTGTCGTCGGCCACCCCGCCCGATTCGCGCCGTCGACGCGCTCCGGCATCACCCCGCTCCGGTGCTGCCCACGCAGCCCCACTACGCTGCTGGTGCCCATCACCGCGCCCTGGTCACGTGCTCGCCGCGCTGACCACGCCCGGCCCGCCTTCTCCCGATGCTCACCATGACCTGCGCATGGACGCGCACCTCTCCCTTGTCCGCCTCTGTCAGCCGGCGCACGCCCGTCCCCGCGCTCCTACCCCGCTGCTTACCGCCCCCCTCCTTGTGCGTGCGTGCTGCGTTCTGCTGCTGTTCTTGCCACAACGCTGATGCTCCTTGTGCTGCTGCCGCCGCGCTGCCGCAGCTGCTACCTCTGCTTACTGTTGTCGCTGCGCTACGGCGCTGCCGCTTCCCGCTGCGCCGCACACTGCCACATCGCGCGCGTGGCTGCTACCTACTGCCGCCTGATACATCTCCAATGTATCTATGATTTTTGTTTGTTCCATGCTATTATATTATCATTCTTGGATGTTTTCCAATCATTTTATAGCAACCTTATATCATTTTTTGGGACTAACCTATTGACATAGTGCCCAGTGCTAGTTGCTGTTTTTTGCTTATTTTTTACTTCGCAGAAAATGAATACCAAACAGAGTCCAAATGCAGCGAAACTTTTTGGAGATTTTTTCTGGACCAGAAGACACCTATTGGGCCAAAGAAGTACCAGAGGGGGGCTCCGAGGGGAGCACAACCCACCTGGGCGCGCCTGGGCCCCCAGGCGCGCCCTGGTGGGTTGTGCCCACCTCGGCCGCCTCCTGCACCGCCTCTTTGCTCTATAAATACCCCAAAAATCCAAAAACCCTAGGGGAGTCGACAAAACACAATTCCAGCCACCGCAAGTTCCAGAACCACCAGATCCAATCTAGACACCATCATGGAGGGGTTCATCATCCTCATTTGTGCCTCTCCAATGATGCGTGAGTAGTTCATTGTAGACCTACGGGTCCGTAGTTAGTAGCTAGATGGCTTCCTCTCTCTCTCTCTCTCTCTCTCTCTCTCTTGATTCTCAATACAATGGTCTCTTGAAGATCTATTTGATGTAACTCTTTTTTGTGGTGTGTTTGTTGGGATCCGATGAACTTTGAGTTTATGATCAGATCTATTTATCCATGAAAGTTATTTGAGTTTCTTTGATCTCTTATATGCATGATTACTTATAGCCTCGTATTTCTTCTTCGAATCTTTGGTTTAGATAGGCCAACTAGATCGATTTTTCTTGCCATGGGAAGAGGTGCTTTGTGATGGGTTCGGTCGTGCAGTGTTCTTTCCTAGTGATAGAAGGGGTAGCAAGACACGTATTGATCGTTGCTATTAAGGATAACAAGATGGGGTCTATTCCTACATGAATAGATCTTGTCTACATCATGTCATCGTTCTTATTGCATTACTCCGTTTCTCCATGAACTTAATACAATAGATGCATGCTGGATAGCGGGCGATGTGTGGAGTAATAGTAGTAGCTGCAGGCAGGAGTCGGTCTACTAATCTTGGACGTGATGCCTATATAGTGATCATTGCCTGGATATCGTCATAATTATTTGAAGTTCTATCAATTGCCCAACAGCAATTTGTTTACCCGCCATGTGCTATTTTCTTGAGAGAAGCCACTAGTGAAACCTACGGCCCCCGGGTCTATTCTTTATCATATTTGCTTTGAGATCTATTTTTATTTGCTTTTGTTTTCAGATCTATTATTCTAAAAACCCAAAAATACCTTGCTTCACTTTTTCTTTATTTATTTTATTTTGTTTTATCACGAGATCTATTTATCCAAAATCATACAAACCAATCTATCTTTTACCCGAGAGGGATTGACAACCCCTCTTTCGCGTTGGGTTGCAAGTATTTGTTCTTTGTGTGCAGGTACCGTTTACATAGTGTTGCTTGGTTCTCCTACTAGTTCGATAACCTTGGTTTCATAACTGAGGGAAATACCTACCGTAGCTGTGCTGCATCATCCCTTCCTCTTCGGGGAAATACTGACGCGGACACGAGCCATCAAGAAAGGATTTCTGGCGCCGTTGCCGGGGAGACATCATCAACATCTATCAGGTTCCTAATAACAAATCTCATCTCCTTGCAATTTACATTATTTACCATTTGCCTCTCGCTTTCATCTCCCCCACTTCACAAAAATTTGCCGTTTTATTCGCCCTTTTATCGTTCGCCATTTTCTCGTCAGATCTGTTTTTGTGTGCAATCTTGTTTGCGTAGTCACGATGACTCAAGAACACCAAGTTGTGTGATTTTTCCAATACCAACAATAATTATTTTATTAGCACTCCGATTGCTCCTCCCGCCACTAGTGCGAAATCTTGTGATATTAATGCTGCTTTGTTGAATCTTGTTATGAAAGATTAGTTTTCTGGTACTCCTAATGAGGATGTCGCGTCCCATCTGAACACATTCGTAGAATTATGCGATATGCAAATAAAAAAGATGTGGACAATGATATTGTGAAGTTGAAATTATTTCCGTTTTTTTGAGAGATCGTGCAAAAATTTGGTTTTCTTCTTTGCCTCGCAATAGTATCGATTCTTGGGATAAATGCAAAGATGCTTTCATTACTAACTATTTTCCGCCCGCGAAAATTATTTCCCTTAGAACTCAGATCATGAATTTTAAGTAACTTGAGCATGAACATGTTTCACAATCTTGGGAAAGAATGAAATTGATGCTAAGAAATTGTCCTACTCATGGTTTAAATCTTTGGATGAACATACGAATTTTTTATGCGGTATTGAATTTTGTCTCTAGAAATCTTTTAGATTCCGCCGCGGGTGGTACTTTTATGGAAATTACTTTGGGTGAAGCTACTAAATTGGTTGATAATATTATGGCAATTATTCACAATGGCATACCGAAAGAGCGCCTACTAGTAAACACGTTAATTCAGTTGAAGAAATTAGTACTTTGAGTGAAAAAGTTGATGCTCTTATGAAATTGGTTGCTAATAAAAATGCTCCTATTGATCTTAATGATGTGCCTTTGTCTACTTTGATTGAGCAAAATAGTGATTCCGTAGATGTGAATTTTGTCTTGCGAAACAATTTTAATAACAATGCTTATAGAGGTAATTTTAATCCTAGGCCTTTTCCTGAAAATTCCTTTAATAATTATGGTAATTCCTATGGTAATCCTTCTTATAATAATAATAGGAACACCACTGTTCTTGAGAATAATATTAAAGAATTTATCAATGCTCAAAAGGTTTTCAATAATACGATAGAAGAAAAGTTGAATAAGATTGATGATATGTCTAGAAGCATTGATAGAATTTCTCATGATGTAGAAAATCTCAAGTTGAAAATTTCTGTACCCAAAGTTGAGGAATCAATTAAAGCTTTATATGTTTCTGTGGATGAAAGTAAGAAAAGAACCGCTATGCTTAGAGCTAAAAGAGAATTTTTGGAAAGAGCATTTTCTAGTGATTGCTTTCATAAAAATGATGAAGATCTTAAAGTGATTGGTGTTTCTTCTAATGATTCCTTGTTTAGTAAGATTAAAATTGAAGATAAAGGGACTGAAGAAGAGTCAACTTTAGTTAGAAGGCGTCCCGATAATTCAGAGGGTGAAAATCTTGATGAAAAAATTGATAAAAGTGGGTTTGGAGAGGTCAAAACTTTAAATAGTGATGTGCCCACTCTTTTGGATTACAAAGACTCTAATTATGACAATTGCTCTTTGATTGATTGTATTTCTTTATTGCAATCCATGATTAATTCACCCCATGCTTATGAACAAAATAAAGGTTTTACTAAACATATTGTTGATGCTATGATGATAGCTTTGGAAGAAAAGTTGGAATTAGAGATCTCAATTCCTAGAAAATTACATGATGAATGGGAACCCACCATTAAAGTCAAGATTAAAAATTATGAGTGTTTTGCTTTATGTGATTTGGGTGCTAGTGTTTCCACAATTCCGAAGTCTTTATGTGATGTGCTTGGTCTTACCAATATTGAAGAGTGTTCTTTAAATTTGCACTTGGCGGATTCTACTATTAAAAAGCCAATGGGAAGAATTAATGATGTTCTTATTCTTACAAATAGGAATTATGTGCCCATAGATTTTATCGTTCTTGATATTGATTGCAATCCGTCTTGTCCAATTATACTTGGTAGACCGTTTTTACGTACTATTGGTGCCGTGATTGATATGAAAGAAGACAATATTAAATTTCAGTTTCCACTAAGAAAGGGTATGGAACACTTCCCAAGAACAAGAATTAAGCCACCATATGAATCAATCATGAGGGCATCCTATGGATCTAGAATTAAAGATGATAATACTTGAATCTATGCTTTATGCCTAGCTAGGGGTGTAAAACGATAGCTTGTTGGGAGGCAACCCAATGAATACAATTTATTTTTGCCTTTTTCTTTCTGTTCTTGAGTGTTTGCACAATTATGCCTCTGTTATGATTGTGTTTTCTATGTTTTAATTAGTGTTTGGGCCAAGCAAAGCCTTTGGGATCATGTTGGGTGATAGCTGATTTGATCTTGTTGAAAAACAGAAACTTTTGCGTCCAGTAAATTTTTATTGAAAAATCACAGAAGAGACAAAAAATTCTGAATTTTTTACACAAGATTTATATACAAATTGCCTACGTTGTACTAATTTTTCAGAATTATTGGAATCACAGAAGTATATGAAGTTTTCAGATTGCTGCAGACTATTCTGTTTTTGATAGATTCTATTTTCGTTGCATTGTGTGCTTATTTTGATGAATCGATGGGTTGTATCGGGGAGTATGAGCCATAGAAAAGTTGGAATATAGTAGATATAATGCAATAATAAAATATTAATGTGTTTGCAACCATACTTAGAGTGGTGATTTGCTTTGTTATACTAACGGATCTCACGAAGGTTTTGTTACGTTTTGTGTGATTGAAGTTTTCAAGTTTTGGGTGAGATCACGATGGATTAAGGAATAAGGAGTAAGAAGAGCCTAAGCTTGGGGATGCCCATGACACCCCAAGGTAATATTTAAGGAAAAACAAGCAACTAAGCTTGGGGATGCCCCGAGTGACATCCCCTCTTTCTTCTAACGACCATAGGTATTTTACTTGGAACTATATTTTTATTCGTCACATATCATGAGTTTTGCTTGGAGCGTCTTGTATTATATGAGTCTTTGCTTGTTTTGATTTTTGTTTTGTGTCAAGTATCCTTGCTGAACACAACCATTTGAGAGAGCCAAAATTATGCTATGATTTGTTAGAATTGCTCTATGTGCTTCACTTAAATTCTTTGAGCTATGGAATTGCTCTAGTGCTTCACTAATATCTTTTTGAGCAAGGTGTGCTTTAATATTTTTGAAGAAATTCTATCATGCTTCACTTAGATTTGTTTGAGAGTTAGTAAATTTTTGATGAAATTCTCTCATGCTTCACTTATATTATTTTGAGAGACGAAAAATTTTATGCTCATGTTCTTAACTTAGATTTGTTGGAGCTTTCAAAAGCAACATATGAAACTAGTCCCAAAGTAATAGATATTCAAGAGGGATATAATAAAAACTTTCATGAAGATAATTGGACAAAATAAACTTGATTCTTTCTAATAGTTTTGTGATATGATGATAATGATATGTGAGTCATGTTGGTAAGTAATTATGCTTTAGTAAGAATATTGGTGTTAAGGTTTGTGATTCCCTATGCAAGCATGAAAGTCGATAGTTATGCAATGAAATTACATCCTACTTGTGGTGCATTATTCGGTGTTAGTTTTGCTTAATGCTCGCTTATGTGATTTTTTGTTTCTTGGTTGGATGCTTCTCAATCTTTTTGCTAGCCTTCACTTGTACTAAGTAGGAATACTACTTGTGCATCCAAAATCCTTAAACCCAGTTTTGCCATACGAGTCCACCATACCTACCTATATGCGGTATTTCCGTGCCATTCTAAGCAAATTTGTATGTGCCATCTCTAATTTTCAAAACAATTTTCCTTTTTGTGTGCTCGTACCGCTCATGAAACGGTAGGGGGTGACTGATATTTTTTCGTGCTAGGTGTGTTATTCTCAAGATGAATGTTTATTCACTTGTCATTGCACGAGAGTATGGCAAAGGTATTAGGGATGCCCGGTCCCGAAATGAAAAATGAATTTACTTTATGTTGTCAAATAATAAATTCCTTGGAAAGTGTTGGTATGGACGGCACCCGTGGATACGGCTAGCCGTGGAATGTGAAAGTATGGTGGAAAAAGGAATAAACTTTATTTTCTGTTTGGGAACCGCCTATGATATATCTAGCATGGAAAGTATTGGGAACTACTCGGTCGTTTTCGTTGACAGGAAAAGCATGCCACCCAAAATGTTTTATCTCTATATTTTTTCGCTTTGAGCTCTAGCACCACTACAAATCCCTACTTCCCTCTGTGAAGGGCCTTTCTATTTACTTTATGCAATTTTTATTTTTATTTGAGTCTCCATCTTCTCTTATAAAGGACCAACTAAGGGGCACTATGATCGTACTTGAGCATTGGGTGTAGCTAATATGCAAGTGTGTTTCAAGAGTGGATCAATGATTGAGCATAATGGGCTAGGGATAACTTTCTTTAGTGTTGATATTTTGAAAGACATGGTTGCTTGTTGATATGCTTGAGTATTGAAATCTTCATGTCAAAACTAGACTATTGCTTTGAACCATATCAAAGTCCAAATATCCATGCTACAAAAGAAAAGAAAATGTGATGAACATGTTAGGCAGCATTCCACATCAAAAATTCTGTTTTTATCATTTACCTACTCGAGGACGAGTAGGAATTAAGCTTGGGGATGTTGATACGTCTCCAACATATCTATAGTTTTTGCTTGTTCCATGTTATTATATTATCATTCTTGGATGTTTTACAATCATTTTATAGCAACTTTATACCATTTTTTGGGACTAACCTATTGACATAGTGCCCAGTGCCAGTTGCTATTTTTTGCTTGTTTTTTACTTCGTAGAAAATCAATACCAAACATAGTCCGAACGCAGCAAAACTTTTTGGAGATTTTTTCTGGACCAGAAGACACCTGTTGGGCCGAAGAAATACCAGAGGGGGGCTTCGAGGGGAGTAGAACCCACCTGGGCGCGCCTAGGGGCTGGTGGGTTGTGCCCACCTCGGTCGCCTCCCGCACCGCCTCTTTGCTCTATAAATACCCCGAAAATCCAAAAACCCTAGGGGAGTCGACGAAACACAATTCCAACCGCCGCAAGGTCCAGAACCACCAAATCCAATCTAGACACCATCACGGAGGGGTTCATCATCCTCATTGGTGCCTCTCCGATGATGCGTGAGTAGTTTATTGTAGACCTACGGGTCCGTAGTTAGTAGCTAGATGGCTTCCTCTCTCTCTTTTGATTCTTAATACAATGGTCTCTTGGAGATCTATTTGATGTAACTCTTTTTTGCGGTGTGTTTATTGGGTTCCGATGAACTTTGAGTTTATGATCAGATCTATTTATCCATGAAAGTTATTTGAGTTTCTTTGATCTCTTATATGCATGATTACTTATAGCCTTGTATTTTTTCTTCGAATATTTGGTTTAGTTAGGCCAACTAGATCAATTTTTCTTGCCATGGGAAGAGGTGCTTTGTGATGGGTTCGGTCGTGCGGTGTTCTTTCCTAGTGACAGAAGGGGCAGCAAGACATGTATTGATCGTTGCTATTAAGAATAACAAGATGGGTTCTATTCCTACATGAATAGATCTTGTCTACATCATGTCATCGTTCTTATTACATTACTCCATTTCTCCATGAACTTAATACACTAGATGCATGCTGGATAGCGGTCGATGTGTGGAGTAATAGTAGTAGATGCAGGCAAGAGTCGGTCTACTAATCATGGACGTGATGCCTATATAATGATCATTGCCTGGATATCATCATAATTATTTGAAGTTCTATCAATTGCCCAACAGTAATTTGTTTACCCGCCATGTGCTATTTTCTTGAGAGAAGCCACTAGTGAAATCTACGGCCCCCAGGTCTATTCTTCATCATATTTGCTTTCCGATCTATTATTTACTACTTTTATTTTCAGATCTATTATTCCAAAAACCCAAAAATACCTTGCTGCACTTTTTATTTGCATCTTTTATTTCTCATTTTATCGAGATCTATTTATCCAATCTATCACAATTTTATCCCGTCAACTTGACAATTTCTGGCGCCGTTACCCGAAGAAGTGATTGACAACCCCTTATACGCGTCGTGTTGCAAGTATTTGTTCTTTGTGTGCAGGTACCGTTTACATAGTGTTGCTTGGTTCTCCTACTGGTTCGATAACCTTGGTTTCATAACTTAGGGAAATACCTACCGTAGCTGTGCTGCATCATCCCTTCCTCTTCGGGGAAATACTGACGCGGACACGAGCCATCACCCAGCAAGCACACATGAGGACCCCCCCTTCATCTCCCCCATCTTTCTGTCGTCAGCCACCCCGCCCGATTCGCGCCGTCGACGCGCTCCGGCATCGCCCCGCTCCGGTGCCGCCCACACAGCCCCACTGCGCTGCTGCTGCCCCTCACCGCGCCCTGGTCGCGTGCTCGCCGCGCTGATCGCGCCCTGCCCGCCTTCCCCCGATGCTCACCGCGACCTGCGCATGGACGCGCACCTCTCCCTTTTCCGCCTCTGTCAGCCGGCGCATGCCCGTCCCCGTGCTCCTACCCCGCTGCTTACCGCATCCTCCCTCCTCGTGCATGTGTGCTGTGTTCTGCTGCTGTTCTTGCCGTGGCGCTGATGCTCCTTGTGCTGCCGCCGCCGCGCTGCCACAGCTGCTACCTCTGCTTGATGTTGCCGCTGCGCTACGGCGCTACCGCTTCCCGCTGCACCGCACGCCTGCGTCGCCCGCTGCCACCATCGCGCGCGTGGCTGCTGCCTACTGCCGCCCGCTGAACTGCTGCTGCTGCTGCAGTACTGCCCACTGCCGCGCCCGCCGGCGTGCCCGCTAGCCGTGCCGCCCCCGCGTGCCACCGCTGGTGCCTGGCCGCCGGTGCCCTGCCGCTCCCTCCAGGCCAGCCCGCTGCCCCGCGACGCTGCCCGGGTGGTCCGCCCCGTCGGACACCTGGCGCCCGCGCCCACACGCCCGTAGCCCGCTCCCGTTTCGCCCGCTCCAGTGGCCTTCTATGCCACTGGCAGCTGGGGCCCCTCCCCTGTAAAAAAAAGATTTAAAAATAATAATAATTATTATTAAATTAATAGGTTAATTAGTTAACTTAAACCTAATTAGTCTAATTAATTTTGTTAGTTAGTTAAACAGCCTATGACAGGGGGCCCCACCCCTGTTGACCAGTCAAACTTTGACTGGTCAACTGGGTCCCCCTTGCCCACATGTCATCCTCTGTGTGCACTTCTGTGTACATAGCTGGGTACCCATAGCATTTAATCTTTATTTTCGAATTAATAATAATTTCAGAATATTGCTAAAACTTTAGAAATTCGTAGAAAATAATCCGTAGCTCGGATGAAAAAGTTTTATACATGAAAGTTGATCAGAAAAATATGACGAATCCGAATGTGCGGTCCTTTCGTCTGCCACACGTCCCTAGCATAGTGAACATGGAACCATCCCCCTCCGTTTCATCTGTCCGAAAATGCCAAACTTCAGGAAAACATTTTTGGATGTTTTCCCCCTTCGTCGGTATCGTGTAGCACTGCGTTAGAACACCCCTTGCACCGTGTATGGTCATGTCATGCATCTGTGTGCTTTGTATTTACGATTTCTCCCCCCTCTTCTTCTCTGGTAGACCCCGAGACCGCAGTTGATGCCCTTGTGATCGACTACATCATCGACGACCCTCCTTCCCTTTCAGCGGAGCTTCCAGGCAAGCAAAACCCCCTTGATCATTCCGATATCATCCATTCCATTCTCTCTCATGCTTGCATTAGATTTTGCTACTTTTATTGATTGCTCCTATTCTGATGCATAGCCTGCTTTTGTAACATGTTCATTGTACCTTACCTGCTTATCCTAAACTGCTTAGTATAGGTTGGTTAGTGATCCATCAGTGACCCCTCACCTTGTCCCAGTTGCCTCGGCTTGTTGACCGATGACTCGATCAACATGATCGACGACCAGGGCCCGACACATCACTTCACCCCCTTTAGTTGTATGACTCTACAGAGCTACAGTCGAGTGCCGAGGGTGATACCTCGTAACGCACTCCTGATGATAACTCTGTAGTGTAGCTAATCGGTCGTGGTTTATCGAGGGTGATTCCTCCTTCACCACTCCCGATACGACTCTGCCGTGCAACACCTCAAGCATGGACTGATACGTCTCCATCATATCTATAATTTTTGATTGTTTCATGCCAATATTCTACAACTTTCATATACTTTTGGTAACTTTTTATACTATTTTTGGGACTAACATATTGATCCAGTGCCCAGTGCCAGTTCCTGTTTGTTGCATGTTTTTTGTTTCGTAGAATATCCATACCAAACGAAGTCCAAACACGATAAAAACTTATGAAGATTTTTCGGAATATATGTGATTTTTGGGAATTGGAATCAACGCGAGACGATGCCCGAGGGGCCCACAAGCCCTGGAGGCGCGCCCCCTCCCCAGGGCGTGGCCAGGAGGCTTGTGGCCACCCCGTAAGGCGGTTGGTGCCCTTCTTCGTCCGCAATAAAGCTAATATCCGGATAAAAATCGTGATAAAATTTCAGCCCAATCGGAGTTACGAATCTCCGGGAATTTAAGAAACGGTGAAAGGCCAGAATCTGGGAACACAGAAACAAAAGGAAACAAAGAGAGAGGTCCAATCTCGGAGGGGCTCCCGCCCCTCCGGTGCCATGGAGGCCATGGACCAGAGGGGAAACCCTCCTCCCATCTAGGGGGGAGGTCAAGGAAGAATAAGAAGGAGGGGGGCTCTCTCCCCCTCTCTCCCGGTGGCGCTGGAACGCCGCCAGGGCAATCATCGTGTGACGGCGATCTACTCCAACAACTCCGTCATCTTCACCAACACCTCCATCACCTTCCCCCATCTATCTACAATGGTCCACTCTCCCGCAACCCGCTGTACCCTCTACTTGAACATGGTGCTTTATGCTTCATATTATTATCCAATGATGTGTTGCCATCCTATGATGTCTGAGTAGATTTTTGTTGTCCTGTCGGTGGTTGGTGAATTTCTATGATTGGTTTAATTTGCTTGTGGTTATGTTGCTGTCCTTTGGTGCCCATCATATGAGCGCGTGTGTGGATCACACCATAGGGTTAGTTGTATGTTGATAGGACTATGTATTGGAGGGCAAGGGTGACAGCAGCTCCAGCCTAGCATAGAAATTGATGCATACAAGATTGAAGGGGGACCAATATATCTTAATGCTATGGTTGGGTTTTACCTTAATGAACGTTAGTAGTTGCGGATGCTTGCTAATAGTTCCAATCATAAGTGCATAGAATTCCAAGTAAGGGATTACATGCTAGCAGTGGCCTCTCCCACATAAAACTTGCTATCGGTCTAGTAACATAGTCAATTGCTTAGGGACAATTCCGCAACTCCTTCCACCACTTTTCCACTCTCGTTAAACTAACTTAATTGTTTCTTTATCTAAACAACCCCTAGTTTTTAGTTATGTGCTCTTTATTATCTTGCAAACCTAGCCTACAACACCTACAAAGTACTTCTAGTTTCATACTTGTTCTAGGTAAAGCGAACGTTAAGTGTGCGTAGAGTTGTATCGAACACTCTTACTTATCAAAGAGGACAACTGATCCCCTATACTTGTGGGTTATCATGGACCTCGAGGGTGATTCCTCATATGTTAACCTTGATGGTTACATCGAGTGGAATCCATCGAGGGTGATTCTTCAGGTTTTCCCCCTTGATGTTTTGGACACATGGTTACCTTGACTTTACTTCAGACCCTTTTTAAAGTCAGGCAGGCCCAGAGAGCACCCTCGAGAGATACCTATGAAAGTTGGGTAGGCCCGGAGAGCACCTGCGAGATGTTACGGTGGTGGCTGGCTGTTAGCGGTATCACCTAGGAGGGGTGGTAGCTCTGGACTTGTCCCGACAGTCATCACTTCTTTTAATAATGCACTAATAGGTTTGGGTATTTGATCTGAGTTGGCCACTGGCCTATGCGCACTAACCACCACGCAGGAACATATATGGGCACTCGGCGTTGTGGTATCAGCCGAAAGCTCTGTCAGACATCTAGTTCAGCATTGCGGCACGGTCAGATCGTGTTGACCATCCGAGGTGGCGCTGGTATCCACCCTGCACGCAACGACCTGGAGTGCAATGGGCGATGGGCCCAAGACCCTAGAACGCTTAGGATGTAGACCGGTGGGGACCTCTTTATGGATCCTAGGTAGGGCTATGACGTGTTGATCTTCCGAGGCCGGGCTTGACCCAGGAAAGTGTGTCCGGCCAGAGTAATCAAGCGTGTTGGGTGTAACACCCCCTTGTAATAAGCTCTGTGACACTCTGTTAAAACTGCCAAGTCATGATCATTTGCAGTGCCAAGTCATATGGGTTAATGATCCAATTCAAATTCACATCTGAAAATCAACTCAAATTCAAAAGTGAATTATAAAGTTGATCGAACACTGTTGGGAAAATGTTCATTAAATAGCAGATAATCCAGGAACATTTGTAAATTCATCATCAATAAAGTTGGAGTTAGATAAGTGACTCAAACAAGATGAAACAGCACCAAAACAGAATATTTAAATCCATTTAAATACATTTCTAATCCAAATGGAGTCCAATTCTGCCCAAACCAGTTTTTGGTGGGAGGAAATATTGCATTGCAATATTTGGGACAACTCTCACATTTTTCAAAAGTGTAGAAATGCCCTAACTATTTTAAAACAGAAAAGGAATGGAAAATCAGAAAGTAAGAAAAAAAGAAAAAGGTTAAACTGGACTGGACCAAGTGCACAGTGCACTGGCCCAGCCCAGTAGGCCCATTTCCCCCTTACCTCTCTCCTGCGTGTCGCCGGCGCCTTGGCCGAGCACGCGCGCGCCGGTGGGCACGCGACACCGCGACGCCACCGACGAAACAGTGCGGCGGCGAGGATAAGGTTGAGGCCCGGTGTTCTCCCCCTGGCTTCCCCCGTCATTTCTCCTCTCTCTCCCTCGCTCGCCTCTCCCTCTGCTTCCCCAGATCCGAGACGCCCGAGCGCCGCCGTCGCCACGCATCGCCACCGCCGTGGTCAGCGGCCTCCCCGCGACGCCTGGAGGTGCCAGGGAGAAGCGCCGTCGTCGGCCACGTCTAACAGCGCAGTTAGAAGGAGCCGGGGAGCCTTGCAGCAAGCCAATCGAGCCGTCCGCGCACCTCTCTGCCTCCGGCGAGCTTCATCGTCTCCGGCGCCGTCTGCAGCTACTAAGCCTAACGAGGGCTTTTCTTAGCCGCGCGGTGAGCCGCTCTACCTTCCCCCCCGTTTCTCTATTAGTCCTCGCGCGGCCGCTAGATATTTTCCCCATGGCGCCCGAACGCGCCGTCGCTCGCGCTCGTCGCCGGCGTGGCCACGGTGACCCTCTGGTCTCGTGCGTGTCCCCGTCGCATTCACCGTATCGCGCAGTCACCGAAGCTGCTTCGCGTTGTCTAAATTGCACGCCGTAGCCGCATTTCCGACAAGGTCCGAACTCCGGCGCCCGCCACAAAGCTCGCCGTCGGCGACACACGTCGTTTCCGGCCACCTCACCGCCACCGTTAGACGCGCCGTCGAACGGCCGTTCGAACGCATCCGGCCCCGTCCCATTTGGTGGCCTGTGGGCGAAACCCGCCGCTCGCCCGAGCCGCGCCGCCGCAATCTCGCGCCTGCCGTCGTTTAAACGCCGGCCGCCGACGTGGCTGCCACGTGGGACACCCCAGGGTCACTGCCAGTGGGTCCCACGGGCCCACTTTGACCCCGTTGACCATGGTCAACGCGGGGTACTGTTCACTAGCCGCTGACATGTGGGCCCTGTTCGATAATTAGACTAATTAAACATTTAATTAAATAAAGATAATTAGATTAACCTAAATGTCTCACTGACATGTGGGGTCCACCCCCTAATTAACCCTGGTAATTAAATTAATTCACTGGTTAGAGAAACAGAGGCTGACATGTGGGTCCCACTGGACCCACATGTCAGGTTTGACCCTGGTCAACCGCAGTTGACCTGCTGACATCACTGTGACGCAATGCTGACGTCATAATTCATTTTCTGATAAATAAATAAATTCCAGAAATTCAAATAAACTTTAAAAATTAATAACTTTTAAACCGTAGCTCGGATCGAAAAAGTTAAAACATGAAAGTTGCTCAGAACGACGAGACGAGTCTGATCGTGCCGTCTGTTTCTCCATCGGAACCCCCTACGTAGAAGAACTCGTAACTCCGGACCCGAATCCGGTAGATGAATAGTGCACACACGTCGGATATTCAATCCCAGAATAATTCTAAAAATAACTAAAATGACTTAGATGCATATTTAGGCAACCTTGCACTGCATCATAGCATCACACGCACCGTATTGCATTTGTTTGCATTATGTTTACCTGTTTCTTCCCCCTCTTCTCTCTCGGTAGACCCCAACGTTGACGTAGCTCCCGAGGCAGACGCCGCACAGGAGTACGACTACGTCCCCGACGGTACCACTGAAGACCTTGTCCTTGCCCCAGAGCAAACAGGCAAGCACCCCCATTTTGAGCATGCCTATATCGCCTATTCTCTTCTCTCTTATGCTTGCATTAGAACTGCTACTGCTACTGTTTTCCTATATCTGCTGCATAGCCTAATTATTGTACCCTGCCTTGTTACCTTACTGGTTATCCTAGACTGCTTAGTATAGGCTGGGTAGAGACACGACAGAGACCTCCACTTGATCCCGACTGCCCTGCTGGATATCAGAAGACCCGATCATCGGGATTGAAGACCAGACCCTGGCACCGCACATCACTTCACCTTAGTTGCCGACACTGCTGGGTTACCGTCGAGTGCCGAGGGTGATACCTCGTCAGCACTTCTGATGTTAACCTTGTAGGTTAGTTACTCGGTCGTGGTAAGCGAGGGTGATTCCTCCTACACAACCCCCGATAACGACATCGTCGTGCAACCCCTCAAGTGTGGACCTCGAGGGTGATTCCTCCTTCGTTCACCTTGATGATAACATCGAGCGGGAATTCCATCGAGGGTGATTCCTCAGGGTTCCCTTCGGTGTCAGACACACAGTTACTGTTGATGAGAGGACTTGCACTAAACCATGATACTAAAGACGGGTCGGCCCTGAGGGGTACCCGCGCGAGCTTAATGCGAAGTGATGTGGAGTCGGGTTGACCTGGATGGTGCCCGCGAGATAACTACGAGGCGTGGCCGGGCATTCTTAGCCCTTGCCGCAAGTCCTCGAGACGGGGCGACGGGGTCACATCGATCGTGAGTCTCTGCTCGTTTCCGCGCGCTCCTAATCCACTACGGTTTGGATATTTGATCCGAGGGGCCTCTGGTCCGATAGCACTAACCATCACGTGGGCATAGTATGGGCGTTCTGCGTCGTATACTTCAGCCGGAGCTTAATGGACGTCGGCGACTGAGCGGCGCGCGCTGAATTGGACTGGGAACACAATTGCGCTTGTATAAGGGGTTGCTAGGTCTGCTTTCAGCCGCGTACGCAACGTGCAGGAGTTCCCGGGGCGAAGGCCCAAGACCCCTGGGCGCATAGGTTTAGTCCGGCGTGCTGACCTCTCTGTTAGGTATTCGGTCGGGTTGCGGCGTGTTGCTTAGCCAAGGCCGGACATGACCCAGAAAAGTGTGTCCGGCCGGAGTTAAGCGAGCGTGGTGGGTAAGTTGGTGCACCCCTGCAGGGAAGAAACTTCTATCGATAGCCTGTCCTACGGTAACGGACACTCGGAGTTGTATCCCGATCGGTACAACTAGAACATGTGATGAGAACTGGATAGTACGGCTCTGGGATTGCTTTCTCGCTGGGAGTCGAGAAAGGATCTTAGGTCGAGGTTGATGATACTACTACTACTACTTTACATTATGTTCATCTGCTCTCTCCTGATGCTGCAAGACTGTCGAAGATTGTTGAAGATGCTAGTCTTCGATAGGACTAGGCTTCCCCCTCTATTCTGGCATTTCTGCATCCCAGTCCACATATACAGCCCCCCTTTGAAAATGATGCATATGTAGTGTAGATCCTTGCTTGCTGAGTACTTCGGATGAGTACTCACATTTGCTTTATTTTCTTTTTCCCCCATATTCCTTTTGATGCCACCAGACGACAGAGCCCCTGAGTCAGACGCCCCAGCCGACGACCAGTACTACTACCCGCCTGGCGAGTACTACTACTACGAGGAGCCGTTCGACGACCAGGAGTAGGATCGGAGGGTCCAGGGCAGGAGGCCTACGCCTTTCGATCGTAGTATTTTATTTTACCTCGCCTCTGTGAAGGCCTATTTCTCTCTCTGTAATATATCTGTACCCAGATATCTAATGCTTCCGCTGACGCTTGTATGCCATCGAGCTATGTATTCGAGCCCTCGAGGCCCTGGCTTGTAATATTAAGCTTGTATGCCTTTATTTATGTTTTAGAGTTGTGTTGTGATATCTTCAAGTGAGTCCTTAGGCTTGATCGTGCGCATTTGCGTGTATGGTTAGTGCACGATTAAGCCGGGGTCGTCACATTGGGAAATGTGGTGCACCCCTGCAGAGAAGATTATCTATTCGAATAGCCGTGTCCACAGTAACGGACGCTCGGAGTTGTATCCTGATCTATTACAACTAAAAATGGATACTTGAGATATGTGATGGATATGTTGGCTCCAGGATTGCTTTCTCACAGGGATTCAAGGAAGGATCTCTGGGCGTTATTACTACAACATGCTTGTTAATTATAAAATGCTATTCTATACTCTTTTGAATGCTGCAAGATGCTTGAAGATGATAGAAGATGCTAGTCTTCGATAGGCTAGACTTTCCCTTCTCTTCTGGCATTCTACAGTTCAGTCCACAGATACAGCCCCATTCCCTTGATACTGATGCATACTTAGCTTAGTTCTGATGTAAGTCTTGCGAGTACTTTGATGAGTACTCACGGTTGCTTTGCTACCTCTTTTTTCCCCTATACCCGGTTGCTACGATGAGATGATGGACCCTAGGAGCCAGATGCCACCCCCGTCGACTACTACTGCTACCCCGAGGGTGCCTACTCCTACGTGGAGACCGCCGACGACCAGGAGTAGTTAGGAGGTCCCAGGCAGGAGGCCTTGCCTCTTCGATCATTGATGTTTGTGCTAGCCTTCTTAAGGCAAAACTTGTTTAACTTATGTCTGTACTCAAATATTGTTGCTTCCGCGGACTCGTTTGTACTCGAGCTTATGTATTCGAGCCCTCTAGGCCCCTGGCTTGTAATATGAAGCTTGTATTATTTTAATTTGTGTCTAGAGTTGTGTCGTGATATCTTCCTGTGAGTCCCTGATCTTGATCATACACATTTGCGTGTATGATTAGTGTATGATTGAATCGGGGGCGTCACACCAGCTGTGGTCATAGACCAACTTAGGCCAAAAGCCTAAGCTTGGGGGAGTACGTACTCTCACCGACATTACATTCATGTTCACGCATTCATTCCAGTTGTCGGTGTTCATCCTTTTTCATTGTATAATCCATGTTAGTTTATTTTTTTTGCTTTCTTCTTGTGTGTTTCAAAAAACTTTGATAAAACCCAAAAATATTTCTCTCTTATTTTTAGTTTTTCTTTCTAGTTTAATTAGTTGTAGTATTAAAAGAAAACCCCAAAAGATTTTTCGTTCTTCTTTTACTTGTTAGGAGCTTTCCCGTGTAAATAGTTTCACTCGTTTTCATTTTTCTTTCGTTGTGCTTTCTTTAGAAAAATAAAAACTCCAAAAATATTTCAGTGTGTTTCTTTAAAATTCTTTTTTTTCTTTGGGTTGTAAGGAGAAGACCATGATGAAAATATTGAGTGGCTCTCATATGCATTATTGATGATCTAACAAAGAGCCCATATTACCTTGTCTTCTCCTTTGAATAAATGTTTGCAGATTCCAGCTTAGTCCACGGCACGTGCACTCTTATTATTATTCACATCGTTCGTTCATGCAAGTGAAAGACAATAATGACGAAATTTGGTGAATTGATTGAGATGAAGAAAAGCTGGTATGAACTCGACCTATTTTGTTTTTGTAAATATGTTTAGCTCATCGTTCCTGATTCAGCCTATTATGAATGAAACATGTTTGCAATGGCAATTAGAGACCATAGTTACTCATGTCATGCTTAAATAGTTAGGAGTGGATAATGGTTTGTCTTGTGTGCCAACATGCATTTAAAATGGTTATGATGTAGTATGATAGGATGGTATCCTCCTCTAAATGATTCAAGTGGCTTGACTTGTGTCAGTGCAACAAACCCTGGGTCTGTTGCCCAGACCGTGAACAGGCCCAAGATCAAGATTGCAACCTCCAAGACAAGGCCAAGGTAAAGAGATAGGCTCTTTGAGGAATCAAAGGGCAAGTTGAGAAGACCAAGTCAAGCCAAGAAGCAAGACACCGCTAAGGGAAAAACCTCCCTTGCTGGGCAAGAGAGCCTGGCGAGGTCAAGGTTGCCCCGGAAGCAAACCTCAAGGCCGCCCCGGCAGGCCTGCCAGGGGCATACGGAGGCAAAACGCCATGCCAAGGGTTCACCGCCCCACCTCACGACGACGCAAGTCACCGATCGGTGTAGTGTCAAGCCCCAAGATGACTAAGTGGCTGCCTCTTGCCACATGGCAGCCATTTCCTACAGGAATCACCTCCAGATGACACCCGTCCTGCGACGTGTCATGCAGACAGGAGAGAAGGTGGCCAAACAGCCCGGCAAGGTGTGCCGGGTAGGCCATGATGTGACACTGAGCGGTGCATTTAATGTGTACTGCTCTGTCTGCAGAGGAGATATGATAGCACTGTTCGCTATTTAATCAGTACACAATAATTGATTTGCCACTGTGGTGACCCCTTAATCTATAAAAGGAGGCCCATGGCAACCATAGAAAGGATTCAGACCCCTGTACACCCATACGCGCGTAGCTGCTCTCGCCCCGAGGCAACACTGCAAGGCAAGAGCGCTGCGTTTCCACCACCATCCACCATCAATCCACCAAAGCAGGGTAGGGTTTTACGCCTCACGGCGGCCCGAACCTGGGTAAAAACTGCCCGTGTGATCTCTGCCGCACTACGCTGCGCTCCTCCGCTCTTTGTGCAATGCGCTTAGTCCCCCTGCCGAACCAAAAGGGGCCCTTGGCCCCATAGGTGGCCGTGGTTTCCCACGACATCTTTGGCGCGCCAAGTAGGGGGCTGCGCTTGCGCGAACCCGAGAAGTGTATGAAGCGCGCCATCTTCACCGCCATCTTCTTCGTCAACGGCTCCATCATCCATGGTGCCCAAGAAGAAGCCCGGCGCCGCAGCTCATCCATCCACCTCGAAGGCCCCGCCACACGCGCCCGCCGACGCCGCGGGGGCTACAGGGACGCCTGGAAGTGCGGACGCTGCGGGGGACGTGGTCGGCGCGGGCGGCGTCGTTACCACCTCCCTTGTGATCGAAGCAGGAGCAGGAGGCACCGGAGAAGGACATCACCAACTACATTCCAGCGGCCATGTCCCACGAGGTACGGGAGGAGAGATCATTCCATCTGCACCTCCTCGTCCGGCCGAAGGGCACAGCCGCAGCGGGGGTACTCGCTCTGGGGGGAATCACAACTCCCCGACCGCTCCCACCACGGGAGCGGCTGTAGAACATGCTCCACCCCCGGAATGAACCAACCCAGCCACTATGCCAAACGGAGCCGCTGGCCCTCAAGCGCCTCCACCTCGTCCGCACGCCATCCAGGCGGCTGGCTCACGACGACGAGAGCACGGTGTGGCCGCTACCGGCACTGTCAGGAGCCGGGCGACGTTAAGATCTTCATCGACATCCATGCCGAGCACCGCTTCGGAGGC
The DNA here is from genome assembly GCA_011799875.1 of Thinopyrum elongatum. Classification (NCBI taxonomy): domain Eukaryota; kingdom Viridiplantae; phylum Streptophyta; class Magnoliopsida; order Poales; family Poaceae; genus Thinopyrum; species Thinopyrum elongatum. The sequence continues at coordinate 444,941,677 of CM022302.1, read as the reverse complement.
CATGGCGCGAGCTCAGCTACTGTTGAATTTTCGCCGGTAGCCGATCAGATGGATGAGTGGAGAGCCACCATTCAGAGTCTGATTGGCTTCGCTGAGGCGGGAGGTTCGCAGCGGGCTGGCCCACCACGACCTCCCAGGCAGCGGCAACGGCCCACGCTGCTGGCCGTGCGGACGGGGCCACTCCTACGGTGCAGTCCCTCCGTGGCAGCCGGCGCGGGAGCCGCGCGACCAAGAACCTGACGATGTCTCGATGGCTTTGTCCGACCCTCGAGTGCGTCAAGGCCCATGGCAAGTCCTGGAGGACAGGCGTAGGGAAGGCGCGTGTGTCAACACCGAGCGACACCGCGACGCCCACCGCCAGTCCGACAGGCGCGATGGTCCCAATGTCGAAGGGCCCGCACTTGCTGATGGCTGGTACCTGCCTTTCGAGGCTGGGTGCCCTGCCTTCACCCGCGAGCTGCGGCAAGTCCGTTGGCCGTCCACTCGCACGTTCAAGCCAGAGATACCAGAGAAGTATGATGGAAGACTGAACCCGACAGAGTTCTTGAGCATCTACACCATCGCTGTTCAAGCTGCCGGGGGAAGAGATGAGAAGGTATTCGCCAACTACTTCCCTTTGGCACTCAAGCCAAATGTGAGGGCTTGGCTGATGCACCTGCCGGAGAATTCCATTTCGACCTGGGCTGACCTGTGCCATGAGTTCGTTGGCGCCTTCACGGGCGGCCATCAAGAACCAGGCTGGCCCAGCGACTTGTAGCTCCTCCCGTAGAAGGAAGGCGAGAGCCTGCAGAAATACATGTAGAGATTCAGCAGAGTCCACAGGAATATTCCAGACATCCACCCGGCAGCTGTGATAGCTGCGTTCCAGTCCAACGTGCGCAATCGTCGGATACGTTCCAAGATGAACGTTCGTTTGCCCAAGACTGTGAAGGAGCTTTACACTCTGGTGGATGAGTGTGCTCGGATAGAGGAGGGGAGGAAGCTCCCTGGAGAAGAGGATGGTGTCGACATTGATTCAGAGGATGATGACGAGGCCACCAGTCAAAAGAAGAAGAACAAGAAGCGCCACAAAAGGTGCAAGGATAAGGCAGTGATGACCGTTGAGGGATCGGGCCTGCCTAGTACCGGCAAGAAAGCCAAGGCTGAGATACCCGGCAAGGAGGTTGCCGTGTGTGCTGACTGCCAGGAAGCCGTGGCTGCCGAGAAGGCTGGGAAAGGCGATGGCCCATATTGCAAAATCCATCGGACCAAGGGCCACGATCTCCAGGAGTGTCATCAGGTCGAGCAGCTTGTCAAGAAGCAGAGGGCTGAATATGAGAAGCGAGATAAAGAGAAAGGTCAGAATGGCGCTGGCGGAAAGGGCCGGGGTGGCGGAGCAAGCCGCCCCGGCAAGGCTCCTCAGAACCAAGGGAAACCCGCCAGGGGCCGTGAGAAGGACGATTGCAACGATGAGAGTGATGGAGGAGATGAAGAGGAGACCAGCGAGCAGGAATTCCAGAAGGCCACTGACGCCCTGTGCATTGACGGGGGTGCATCTTTGCACTCCTCTCATCGCCAAATTAAATGGTGGGCGCATGAAGTCAATGCCGTGGAGCCAGCGGCAGACTCTTGAAGGCCGCTCAAGAGGTCCCGCACACCCATCATCTTCGACGAAGAGGACCACCCTGACCACACCACCGCGGTAGGGTGCTTGCCGTTGTTGGTATCACCAACAATCCGCAACCTCAAAGTCACAAAGATGCTGGTTGACGGCGGGGCCGGGTTGAATCTGATTTCTTCAAAGGTCATCAGCGAACTCCAGATAGCAGAAGAAGAGCTCAAAGTTACTGGTACGTTTCAAGGGATCAACCCTGGCAGGAGTCGCCCTAAGGGGAAAATCACGTTACCAGTGACATTTGGGGGAGAGTTGAACTACCGGACTGAGAAGATCGTGTTTGATGTGGTTGACCTCCCCCTGCCATACAATGGAATCCTTGGTCGCCCAGCTTTGGCCAAGTTCATGGCGGCATCCCACTACGCCTACAACACCTTGAAGATGCCAGGGCTGGTGGGCGTCATTTCCATTCCATCAGACGAGAAGGACGCAATTATTTGCGTGGACAAGATGTACCGGGATGCAGTCACGGCAGAGGCCACTGAAGCTGCAATCCCTGCCAAGGAAAGTAATGGAAAGAAGAAGGCTAACAGGGACGCCGACAAGGAATCCGGGAAGCGTACCTCTCCGAGGTGTGCTGCGCCTGTTGATGACTCGTCGGAGGATTCCAATAGCAAGAGATCCAAGGCCTCTGCACCCGCTGGGAAATAGGTCCCGGCAGGGCTGGCTGGCGCTGGTGGTACTTTCACCATCGGCGCCACCCTCGATGACAAATAGGAAAGCGCACTCGTTGCCTTCCTGCGGGCGAATGTCGATGTGTTTGCCTGGCAACCATCTGACATCCCCGGTGTTCCCAGGAAGGTAATTGAGCACCACCTTACTGTCTGCCCACATGCCCAACCCGTCAAGCAGAAGGTCCGGAAGCAAGCTTTGGAGCGGCAGCAGTTTATTGCCGAGGAGATCAAGAAACTTGAGGCAGCTGGTCTGGTTAGAGGAGTGTTATATCCAACGTGGTTAGCAAATCCAGTGGTGGTACGCAAGGCCAATGGGAAGTGGAGGTTGTTTATAGATTTTACGGATCTGAACAAGGCATGCCCGAAGGACCCATTCCCCTTGCCGCGCATAGACCAGATTGTGGATTCCACCTCCGGGTGCGACCTGCTTTCCTTCCTGGATGCCTACTCTAGATATCATAAGATCTTCATGTCCAAGGAAGACGAAGAGAAGACCGCGTTCATCACCCCATGTGGCACATACTGCTTCGTGCGGATGCCTTTTGGGTTGAAGAGCGCCGGGTCTACCTTCGCAAGAGCAGTCCAGATTGGTTTTGAGTCACAGTTGCATAGGAACGTTGAGGCCTACATGGACGATATTGTGGTCAAGACCAAGGACAGATCAACCCTCATCCAGGATTTGGAAGAGGCGTTTGCTAATCTGCGCAAGATCAACTTGAAGCTAAATCCGGAGAAGTGTGTGTTTGGCGTTCCTTCCGGCAAGCTACTTGGCTTCTTTGTGTCCCACCGAGGGACAGAGGCCAACCCCGACAAGATCAAGGCTATCGAGCAGATTCAAGCACCCAAGACAGTCAAGGACGTGAGGCGTTTGACTGGATGTGTTGCCGCGCTTAGCAGGTTCATTTCCAAGTCTGACGAGCGTGCCTTGCCGTTCTTCAAGGTTTTGAAAAAGGCAGGGCCCATGGAGTGGACCCCCGAGGTAGACGCCGCACTACCAGATTTGAAGGCCTACCTTTCCTCTGTGCCCACTTTGGTTGCTCCAAAACCTCAAGAGCCGTTGCTACTATATTTGGCGACAACTAATCAGGTGGTTAGCGCAGCACTGGTGGCGCAGAGGGAAGTGGATGAAGCAGCAGACGCAACTGGTGTCCCTTCCGGGGAGGAAAGCGAACACACCCCGGTAGGGTCAGGTGCAAATCAAGGTAGAGAAGAGCAGAATAGCGGAAGCAGTTCTCTGGTCACAGCAAAGAAGAAAGTGGTGCAGCGCCCAGTATACTTCGTCGGCTCCCTGTTGCAGGGGGCTAGATCCAGGTACTCTGGCATGCAAAAATTGATCTTTGGCCTTGTCATGGCCTCAAGGAAACTGCGCCACTACTTCCAAGCCCATGAGATCACAGTTGTCACCATTTCCCTTTGCAACGGATACTCCAAAACCCTGAGGCTACTGGCAGGATAGTGGAGTGGGCTTTGGAGTTATCCAGCTTTGGTTTGAAGTTTGAGAGCACATCAACCATTCAGAGCAGAGCATTGGCAGAGTTTATTGTAGAATGGACGCCAACTCCTGATGAAGAGGTATTGGAGACAGTTATCCCCAGCAAGGAAGCACCCCAAGAATGGATCATGTATTTTGATGGTGCCTTCTCCCTACAAGGTGCAGGGGATGGCGTGCTTCTCGTTGCTCCCACCGGAGAGCACCTGAAGTACATTGCCCAGTTGCATTTTCCCCGGAGGAAGCTACCAACAATACAGCAAAGTATGAAGGGCTCCTTGCCGGGCTCAGGATTGCAACAGAACTGGGGATCAAGAAGCTGATCATCCGCGGAGATTCACAACTTGTGGTGAGTCAAGTCAACAAGGATTACCAAAGTCCATTGATGGAGGCATACGTTGAGGAAGTGAGAAAGTTGGAGAAGCGCTTTGATGGATTGCAAACAGAGCACGTACCCCGTGCGGAAAACAGCATCGCTGATCATCTGTCAAAGTGCGCTGCGCAGAAGCTCCCTGTGGAACCAGGAACTTTTGATGGAGGCATACAATGGCCAGAAAGAGGAGGAAACCTGACTCCGACAAGCCTCTCCCGGTAGAACCCCTCGAGGATCCCGACAGAAAGCTTGTCAAGCATGACTCCCCTTCGGTCGCTGAGCTACATCCTCCCGCCAGGCCACCGGTCCCTGCGGTCGAGGATCGCACTCTGACGAATGGGGAAGTGCCGTTAGTCCTCGTCGCCGAGCCACCGGCTCCGCCTTAGGCACGACACATAGTCCATTTCCTCCAAACTAGAGAACTTCCCGAAGAGCAAGAAGAAGCTGAAATAGTAGCCCAAAGGGCCAGTATGTATCAATTCGTTGATGACACGCTGTACAGAAGGAGGCCCAACGGTGTGAAATTGAAGTGCATTTGCCGGGAAGGAGGAAAGGAACTGCTAGCGAAGATACACAATGGTATGTGCGGCTCCCACATTGGATCAAGGGCGTTGGTTGGGAAAGCTTTCCGGCAAGGATTCTACTGGCCCACAGCCCTCCAAGACACGGTCGAGCTTGTCACCAAGTGTGAAGCCTGCCAGTTCCATTCCAAGAACATCCACCTGCCTGCCCAAGCTCTTCAGACAATCCCTTTGTCATGGCCGTTTTTGGTCTGGGGGGCTCGATATCCTCGGCCCTTTCCCCCGTGCTGCCGGGGGCTTTGAATTCTTGTTCGTTGCAATCGACAAGTTTACAAAGTGGCCAGAAGTAGAGCCCGTGAGAAAGGTGACTGCTCAGTCAGCTATCAAGTTCTTGAAAGGATTGGTGTGCCGCTTCGGAGTTCCCGCCCGGATCATCACTGACAATGGCACCCAGTTCTCGAGTCGCGCCTTCATGCAATACGTTCATGCCCTCAGAAGCAAAATCTCGTTCGCCTCTGTGGCCCATCCAAGGAGCAACGGGCAAGCTGAGAGGGTGAATGCTGAAGTGTTGCGAGGACTCAAGACGAGAACTTTTGATAGGCTGCAGAAGTGCGGCAGGCGGTGGATCGATGAGCTGTCGGTGGTTCTTTGGTCCCTCAGAACGACACCAAATCGAGCTACCGGGCAGACTCCCTTCTCCCTAGTCTATGGGGCAAAAGCAGTTATCCACACGGAACTCATTTATGGGTCACCTCGAGTGCTTGCCTACGATGAAGTAGCGCAAGATCAGCACCGGCGTGACGACGCTGTGCTACTCGAGGAGAACCGTCTCCTGGCTGCTACGCGTGCCGCATGCTATCAGCAGGCCCTGCATCGCTATCACAGCCGCAGGGTTCATGCCCGGTGTTTTGAGGAAGGCGACCTTGTCCTTAGGCGCGTTCAGTCCGCCAAGGGTGCAAACAAGTTGACGCCGAAGTGGGAAGGCCCTTACCGGGTAGTACGAGTCACCAGACCTAGCACAGTCCGTCTGGAGACCGGAGATGGCATTCAGTTGCAAAACTCATGGAACATTGAGCATCTCCGCAAGTTCTACCGTAAGGCGCGGCTGTCGGGCCCTGCCCGGCAGCCACCCTTTTGTACAGGCCTTGCCTCTATTGCCTGTAACCCCTTGTACAAAGCCAAGCACAGACCCTGAGCAACAGAGAAATAAATGAAGCGCTAGGGGGCCTGACGAGGACATGTATTGGGGGTAGGGTAACAGGCCTGACGTAAAAACCCTACCCTAGGACACCAGACACCTTATACTAGGCCCCAGGGCCAGATCAGCAGTCAGATGTTCTGCAGAGTGACATTCACTCGGAAGGCAACAACCACTCGGAGCATAGCACTCCACTCGACGAACTCATTCCACTCGGAGCACCTGATCTCACTCGGATATGCGAAGACCAAACAGTCGACGAGGCAGTCGGAGCATCATTCTCATAGTGGAGGTTTCGTAGTGGGCTGACATTATGGCATTTATGCCCTTCTTTGTAACATAGGAGGTGAGGGGGTGGCGCACTCTATATAAGCCACCCCCCACCACTAGACTGGGGGGGCTTTTTTCTTCCATCTCTCTCTCTCTCTTTCACCATTGGGCTAAGGCATGGAGATCCGTTCTCCCCTCTCTCTCTCAAATACATCATGTAACTCCGCGTTCATGACAGATAAGGAAAGCCTCTCCGGAGCACGAGACGTAGGATTGTTATCTCCACCATGAGAGGCCCGAACTCGCTAAAACCACTGGGTCACCCATATGCATCTCGATAGATCATGCTCCTTTATCCTACCCCTCTCTCATTGTCGGAATCGTTCCCACGACAGTTGGCGCCCACCGTGGGGCATGGCGTCTATCGAGCCATGATGCATATGGGTTTTTCTTCAATCGCCGGCAACAGACTAATTTCGGCAGGCGACCCAAGCTTTCTTGGGATGATCCCCCGAGATCAAACAATCATCGCTACCAATTTTGACTACTGGAGTCCCGGCCATCACACAAAATACTCCTCACCGTACAAAAAGATCAGGGAGTTGCTCATCTCAACTTATCCTCTTTACAATCAACCATTGATCTAACTATTGTTTGTTCTTCTTCTGTATGCACACGAGCTCATACAAAAGGACTTCTCTCTTTTCCGATTGGTGGCTCGGCTCCCAGACGACGAAGCGCCGTTGTCCGCCCGTCGTAATCTCCGTCTTCATCTGCGGCGCTGTCGCCGAGCGCCCACACACGCACGGCTGCTAACGCTTGTCCTGGTTCCTCGGGCGGCAGAGCACGACGACCGACACTCAACCCATTTCCTCAGGCGGCGAGGCACGGCTGCCTCCACTCGGCCCGGCTCCGCGGGCGTCGAAGCACTACTTCGATCGGCACACAGCTCCGGCTCCCCGAGTAGTGAAACGCGGCCACCGGTGCTCATGTCGGTCTCACCCTTGGCTGCGCCGGCCCGCGTCTCCGGCCCCTGGGCTGCGGCCAGCCGCTTGTCCTTCTCATGATCCGGCAAGACCGGCAGTTTGCACCGCAGCGGAGCTCTCCAGACTCCGGGCTGCCTTCACAACTCTCCTAATTTCAAGCACCATCACATGCAGAAACTTCCATGTTTTAATTCTGGCTTAATTAGCGCTAATTAATGCCTCTTGCATGCAGATTCTGCGTACATGGTCAGGACGTGGGCTACTCCTTCCATGCGTTGGCTAGCCAAGCAATTACGCCTAATTAACAAGGATTTATTGCTCCGTTACTGACTGAGCCCTGCACCAAGTTGACTTCTTCGTCCACCGCCTAGCTCCAGCACGGTATCGCGTCGCTGCGTCATCTGCATCGCACCTCCCCAGCAGTGGCTGCGGTTCACTCGGACGGGCGGGAACACTCGGATGAGGCGTCCACTCGGTCAGGGCTCACTCGACCGTGAGGTTGCGGGGTTCACTCGGCCGGTCCTCCACAGCAACAACCATGACCACTGCATTCAACTCGTCTGCGGCTCGACTCCATGCGGCGAGCACACTAGTGGATTCGTCTCCCTTCGGCGCACGCGGTGACAGGTCAGGGTGACCCTCGACTGCGACATCTGCTTCCTTTCGCTCAATGCGCCATCGACCTTCCTGTGGAGATTCACTCGACCGCCACGTGCATCGCCACTTCGCGGGATGCGTCTACTTCACTCGGACGCCCCGAGCATCGCCACTCTGCGGGACGCGTCTACTTCACTTGGACGCCCCGCGCATCGCCACTCCGTGGGACGCGTCTTCTTCACTTGGACACCCCGTGCGTCGCCATTCCGCGGGACGCGTCTACTTCACTCGGATGCTCCGCGCATCGCCACTCCGCGGGACGCATCTACTTCACTTGGACACCCCGTGTGTCGCCACTCCGCGGGACGCGTCTGCTTCACTCGGATGCCCCGCGCATCATCACTCCGCGGGACGCGTCCCCTTCACTCGGATGCCCCGCACGTCTACTTCACTCGGACGCCCCGTGCGTCGCCACTCCGCGGGATGCGTCTACTTCACTCTGACACCCCGCGCATCGCCACTCCGCGGGACGCGTTTGCTTCACTTGGACACCCCGTGCGTCGCCATTCCACGGGACGCGTCTACTTCACTGGGACACCCCGCACATCGCCACTCCGCGGGACGCATCTGCTTCACTTGGACACCCCATGCGTCGCCATTCCACAGCACGCGTCTACTTCACTCGGACGCCCCGCGCATCGCCACTCCGCGGGACGCATCTACTTCACTTGGACACCCCGTGTGTCGCCACTCCGCGGGAAGTGTCTGCTTCACTCAGACGCCCCGCGCATCGTCACTCCACGGGATGCGTCTCCTTCACTCGGACGCTCCGCACGTCTATTTCACTTGGACGCCCCGTGCGTCGCCACTCCGCTGGATGCGTCTTCATCACTCGGCCGCCCCGCGCGTTGCCACCTGGTTGGTCACCTCATCACCACTCGGCCGCCCCGCGCGTCGCCACTTGGTTGGTCACCTCATCACCGCTCGGCCGCCCCGCGCGTTGCTTCTTGGTTGGTCACCTCATCACTACTCGGCCGTCCCGCGCGTTGCCACTCGGTTGGTCACCTCATCACCACTCGGCCGCCCTGCGCGTCGCCTCTTGGTTGGTCACCTCATCACCACTCGGCCGCCCGGCGTCGCCTCTTGGTTGGTCACCTCCTCACCACTCGGCCGCCCCGCGCGTCGCCTCTCGGTTGGTCACCTCATCACCACTCGGCGCCCCGCGCGTCGCCACTCGGTTGGTCACCTCATCACCACTCGGCCGCCCCGGCGTCGCCACTCGGTTGGTCACCTATCACCACTCGGCCGCCCCGCCGTCGCATATGGGTTGGTCACCCATCACCACTCGGCCGCCCGCCGCATCGCCATTCGGTTGGTCACCATCACCACTCGACCGTCCCGCGAGCTCCACTCAGGTTGAGTTCACCTCATCACCACTCGGCCGCCCCGCGTGTCGCACTCGGTTGGTCACCTCATCACCACTCGGCCGCCCCGCGCATCGCACTCGGTTGGTCACCTCATCACCACTCAGCCGCCCCGCGCATCGCCGTTCGGTTGGTCACCTCATCACCACTCGGCCGCCCTGTGCGTCGCCACTCGGTGAGACACATCTACATTAATCGGCCGCCCTGCGCATTGCCATCGGTTGAGCACATCTTCACCACTCGGCCACTCGCGCGCCTTCAGACAGCTAAGTCACTCTACATGCACTACATTCTGTTATTTCCGCGTTCCCGAGTATCCTGTAATTCACACATCACGTTCACTCGGAGGCCACGCCACCGAGTGTACCTCTACGCTCGGCTGCTTATTTTCACATACTTGCTTAGTACTGGTTATTTGACTCCCGAGTCCAACTTCCATTTTTACACATACGTCATTCATGAACACCATGTGTTCTTCATTTCGAGTTTGCATCGGTCCTCGGGGGCTGCAACTCAGTCGGAACACTACACTTCCGTTTTATTTGAGCCAGCACTCCAACATGTCCGGTTGGATCCTTCACTTCATCAAGTTCGATCAGATCCTTCACTCTTTTTGACTCTTGCTGGTTCTGAACCAGCAAGCCCCTTGCACACCCAGCGGGTGTCTATGAGTGTTATTTACACAAATCATTTCAGCACACATCAAATTTCCTCTTGCCATTTTTCTTACACAAGTTACGCGATCACTCGACGGCCCTGTGCGCCAACTTCATAGCTACTTGGACTCGGTCACCGTATCGATCCTAGTGCACTGCAACACCGACCTTGCCGCTCTGTTGATTTCAAACACATCCGGCCAACCCTTCCGTGGAGTCATCTTCATCGTGTCGACGGCATAGACCTCGTCGTCTCATTGGGCATGAGACAGATAAGTCCCTTTTTAACTGCATACATCACTCCTTTGCGAGTTTGCCTCTTTCGAGCATCACTCAGAAGCTGCTTCTCACCTTTACCCGAGTCCGACTTGATGAATTACAATTTATCCATTCAAAACTATATTAATTGTGTTCCGACAGGACCGCGGTCGAAGCCTATAGTATGCTCGGGGGCTACGCCACACTCGGGGGCTACACCGCACTCAGGGGCTGCAGCTCATTCAGAATCACACTCTCTTGAGTGGTTGAATACTTCATCACCAGACAGATCTTTCACTTCAAACAAATGCATCCGATCCGCCACTTTGACAAGTTACATAATCACTCAGATGCTCTGTGCGCCATCTTCGTTCCTACTCAGGCTCAGTTGTCGCGCCGGTCTTGTTGCGTCGCAACCACACTAAACCAACCTCGTCGCTACATCATCTTCGAAAACATCTGGCTAACTCCTCCGAGGACCATCTTTGCCACTTGGCTGGATACGTAGTCTTTCACTCGGCTGCCCCGCGCATCCTCACCACTCAGCCTCCCCACGCGTCACCACTCGGTTGTGCACGTCCTCGCCACTCGGCCGCCCCACGCGTCACCACTCGGTTGTGCTCGTCTTCACCACCCGGCCGCCCGCGCGTCGCCACTCGGTTGTGCACTTCTTCACCACTCGGCCACCCCGCGTGTCATCACTTGGCTGTACACATCCTCGCCCCTCGGCCACCCCGCGCGTCACCATCAGTTGGACATGTCTTCACTACTACACCCCAACACAGGAACGACTAAGTTAGTCATATGATCAAACCTCACATCGCACTCTGTAGCGAACTTACCTCTTTCGAGCATCACTCGGGGGCTACGCACAGCCGAGGGTTATGCCACCCTCAGGGGTTACACCCATTTGATCAACCTGTTGATCACATCAGGAATATTTTTCTGACCATACATGATCGGTCCGCCGAAGATCTATAAGGGTAGCACTGTCCACTCGGACATTCACCCAAACCATTACCTGGAGTCATCTTCAGGACTGCAAAAGGGTGAAAACGACGCTCCTCTACGGATACACTTGGCCCTTATTCTAGGCTCCAAGGCGTCAGTTTCTCAAACTTGGACTCAGAGATGGCATGTGCTGGTGTTCCCCCGAGATAATGAGTGGCCTCTCTCTGGAGAGTCAGCCCACACGCTAGCCACGCCACTCGGGTTTCATGGCACGTCCACATCGGACCACTAGTCTATCTCCTCCGGGAGACATACGAGTGCCACCAAGTTTTTCCTTGCAGTCAACTTTTCCCCGATAAGTCGGGAAGCGCGTCCACTCGGACAAATACCCCTTTCATGCAAAAGGGTGAAAACAAGAAGCTATCGGTCAATGTAAGAAGTACTACTGGAACGATCACTCCCTGGAGTGTACAGCTCTTTTCTACAGTCGGCAGTTTCGAGGCCGAATTCATTCATCGTGCCGAGAGAACGAAGATTCGCCTGCTTGACCCAGTTCCAGGCTGAACTTATTTACCGTGCCGAGTGCACGAAGATCAGTCCGACTGATTCAGCTCCAGACTGAGCTTATTCACAGTGCCAAGCGCGTGAAGATCCATTCCGAATGCATGAAGACCCGCCATAGTTCTAGGTTGAAGTCATTTACCGTGCCGAGCGCATGAGGGTTCACCTGTTTAATTCAGGTCCAGACCAGAAGACAGGCTCTAAGACTCCCGCCGACTGCCCGCAGTCGATGGCGGTCTCGGGGACTACACCCAGTGGGTGCACTCAGCATGCCCCCACTGGAATGGTATCCACTCGGAACGGTCCGCCCGGTCCGAGTGACGGCCAAACAACAAAAAAAAAGACAGGCTCTAAGACTCCCGCCGACTGCCCGCAGTCGACGGCGGTCTCGGGGACTACACCCAGTGGGTGCACTCAGCGTGCCCCCACTGGAATGGTATCCACTCGGAACGGTTCGCTCGGTCCGAGTGACGGCCAAACAACAACAAAAAAGACAGGCTCTAAGACTCCCGCCGACTGCCCGCAGTCGACGGCAGTCTCGGGGACTACTCCCAGTGGGTGCACTCAGCGTGCCCCCAGTGGAATGGTATCCACTCGGAACGGTCCGCCCGGTCCGAGTGACGGCCAAACAACAAAAAAAGACACGTTCCAGACATGAAGAAATTCTGAGTAATCAGTTACTCGATGCAGGACTAGCTCCAAATCACTCCAAAATTTTTTGCTATAAGGTGAGTTTAACGCTCCTCCGCGGACCCGTTTGAGCTCATTTCACTCGGACACCATGTAGTCCGGAATCCGTCAACACGCGGAGATGAGACTGCCGGGTGACCAGAGGGAGTTCATGAGCGCCTCCGTAGCACTCGACTCATCTGGGAATTCACCTCGACTCGACCCGCTCAACCTCGACCGATTCGGTGGCTAATGACGAGGACATGTATTGGGGGTAGGGTAACAGGCCTGACCTAAAGACCCTACCCTAGGACACCACACACCTTATACTAGGCCCCAGGGCCAGATCAGCAGTCAGATGTTCTGCAGAGTGACATTCACTCGGAAGGCAACAACCACTCGGAGCATAGCACTCCACTCGACGAACTCATTCCACTCGGAGCACCTGATCTCACTCGGATATGCGAAGACCAAATAGTCGACGAGGCAGTCGGAGCATCATTCTCATAGTGGAGGTTTCGTAGTGGGCTGACATTATGGTATTTATGCCCTTCTTTGTAACATAGGAGGTGAGGGGGTGGCGCACTCTATATAAGCCACCCCCAACACTAGACTGGGGGAGCTTTTTTCTTCCATCTCTCTCTCTCTTTCACCATTGGGCTAAGGCATGGAGATCCGTTCTCCCCTCTCTCTCTCAAATACATCATGTAACTCCGCGTTCATGACAGATAAGGAAAGCCTCTCCGGAGCACGAGATGTAGGGTTGTTATCTCCACCGTGAGAGGCCCGAACTCGCTAAAACCACTGGGTCACCCATATGCATCTCGATAGATCATGATCCTTTATCCTACCCCTCTCTCATTGTCGGAATCGTTCCCCCGACAGGGCCCCCGACAGATTGCATGCATGCATAAGCATATCATGAGCATTGCATGCTCATGTAGATAAGATCGCATGAGGCGTCATTTTCATCTGCATCATACTGCAGGCTCCTACCGTGGATTCGGTCCCGAAAAAGGAGAAGAGAAGACAAGCCTACATCGTGATCCCCGGCAAGCCCAAACAGATAAGTTCTCTCTCTTATCCATACGAGTTCTGTAAATAAAGCTTGTGCATAGTAAAACCTCGCCGCTTTCAAGACTTAGGTGCTCCCGTCCCATGACTCGAACGTTGCTTCGGTCAGGGAGGTTGTAGTGGCCTTTGGCGAGGAAGTTGGTGGGGGGCTGGTCCATCTTCATGATTTGTGCTTGGCAGGCCCAGCCCCGTGGCAGCAACTAGAGGGTACCGGCAGGATAGCCTACCGGGGAAAAACTTGTTTACTTGAGCGTAAAGAGGCATTCTCCCTCTGCCTGGACATGTTCCATGCACAAGTGCCCGGCAAGGTTTATCTTTTTCATTAATATGCTGATCAACAAGTACAGACCTTACAGAACACAAACATGGATAAAAGAGATTACATAATTTGGACTAAAGTTTGGCAAGTGCCTACATATTTTAGATTGAAAAAAGATAAGTGCCCCGTGTTGCCCTTTCTTGCCCCTCTCCTTCTAGGCACAGCGGCAAGAGGAGAAGAGGGCAAAAGGAGCGCCTGGGCGAAAGCCCAGCCCGGCCTCGTCGGGTCTCCTGACGAAGAGCCTGGCGAGAGCGGGAGGGCGCGTGCGAAGGCGATGGTGAAGAGATCGGTGGAGACGGCCCGTCAATCGCCACCACCAGGGCCAGCAGGACGCGGCAGGGCGAACGAAGCTGCAGCCCGCGAGGAAGCCTGCCAGGCTCCAGCTGGAAGGCTGCTAGAGGAGCCAGGAGCGCCACCCCCACCCCTGCATCCAACTCCCCGGCAAATCACCTTGCCGGGGAGGAGATGCTGGTGCAGATGACGGTGCCGCCGCCTTACGGTGACATTGCAACTTGTGCTCAGCCGGAGTCAGAGTCGTCGCCCTCCCAGCCGATGCCGTCGTCATCGCCGTCACTGTCCTCCTCGTCGCTATCGCTCGAGGAGGAGCTTTCGTCATCGGTCGAGCTCTTCGTGCAGCACCCTAAACGAGCACCCGAGCTCCCGAAAACCTTGACGGAAAGGAAATCGGCCTCCATTAACTTGAACTGGAGGACGTGCCCTTCTGACAGGATATGGGCGTGGGCAAAGGTCTTCCAGCCATGGCGAAGATACATAACATGAGGGGCGGGGAAATCCACATCCACCCGTATGTTGCCATTCCCGCAGCCCCTCATGTGTAGTCTCAACGCACGCGGCTGATCGAGCTCCATCGCCCTTGCGAATGGGGTGGGGAGACGGAGGCGGCCACGCAGGGGCTTATACAGCCTGATGACGAACTCCAGAGGCTGGTCTCCAACGTGGCCTTCCATCGGGGGAGGGGCGGCCGGCGGGGGAGCAATCAGAGCGCTACCTCGTTCCCCTCGGCCCCGTGCGCCACGACGGCCTCGACCTCGTCCTCTCCCACCTCCCCTCGTCGCGGGCTCCGTCCCCGCGTCTTCGGAGGGAGGAGGGAGACGCTGTCGAGCAGAAGTTCTCGTCGCCACTTGGGAAGGACCGGACCCCCGACCTCTCACCATGACAGACATGGGCAACTGCAGAAATGAAGAAGGAAGGAGGCGTGGAGGAACTTCTCACACCACACCCCCCTTCTTATAGGCGGGTGTGGCAGGGGGATGGATTTTCTTCATGGAGGTGGCCGCCCCGCTTGGCCAGTCCGGCTCCTCCTCGCCATCAACGGCTGGAAGAATCAAGGCCGACCCCCTGTGCCAATCCACGACCCCTAGCTTTCTGCCATGGCACTCGTTCTGCACCCTCCGCATCCGCCACCAACCCTGCGCAATGCATGCTATACACATGGCAGAAGCACCTGGAGCAGGGGAGGGTAGTGGGGTGGCAGTTACCACCCCGTGAACAAGGAAAATGGGTAACTCCACACATCGTGGCCCATTATCTCCATTACTACAGTTGGCATTACGCGACGGGCGGAAGAACCGGAAACTGATCCGAGCTCGGATTAATGAAGAAGCAAAGAAGATCTCAAAGGGCGAGCGACTATTTCCCCCTCGCCTGTGCACAAGTTAGGGCCTACCTCGACGACGCCCAGCAGCTCGTTCGGGCCAGGCCCGGGGGCTCCTGTCGGTGCAACAAACCCTGGGTCTGTTGCCTAGACCATGCACAGGCCCAAGATCAAGATTGCAACCTCCAAGACAAGGCCAAGGTAAAGAGATAGGCTCTTTGAGGAATAAAAGGGCAAGTTGAGAAGACCAAGTCAAGCCAAGAAGCAAGACACCGCTAAGGGAAAAAAACTCCCTTGCTGGGCAGGAGAGCCTGGCGAGGTCAAGGTTGCCCCGGAAGCAAACCTCAAGGCCGCCACGGCAGGTCTGCCGGGGGCATACGGAGGCAAAACGTCATGCCAAGGCTTCACCGCCCCACCTCACGACGACGCAAGTCATCGATCAGTGCGGTGTCAAGCCCCAAGATGACTAAGTGGATGCCTCTTGCCACATGGCAGCCATTTCCTACAGGAATCACCTCCTTGATGTCTACTACACAACTTGTTCTTGTAGACTCATGTTGGGCCTCCAAGCGCAGAGTTTTGTAGGACAGTAGCAAATTTCCCTCAAGTGGATGACCTAAGGTTTATCAATCCGTGGGAGGTGTAGGATGAAGATGGTCTCTCTCAAATAACCCTGCAACCAAATAATAAAAAGTCTCTTGTGTCCCCAACACACCCAATACAATGGCAAATTGTATAGGTGCACTAGTTCAGCGAAGAGATGGTGATAAAAGTGTAATATGGATGGTAGAAATATATTTTTGTAATCTAAAATTAAAAAAAACAGCAAGGTAGCAATAGGTAAAACGGATCACAAACGGTATTGCAATGCTTGAAAACAAGGCCTAGGGTCCGTACTTTTGCTAGTGCAATCTCTCAACAATGCTAATCTAATTGGATCATATAACCATCCCTCAAAGTGCGATGAAGAATCACTCCAAAGTTCTTATCTAGCGGAGAACATAAGAAGAAATTGTTTGTAGGGTACGAAACCACCTCAAAGCTATTCTTTCCGATCAATCTATCCTAGAGTTCGTACTAAAATAACACCAAGCTATTCTTTCCGATCGATCTAACCAAGAGTTCGTACTAAAATAACACCATATGATACACATCAACCAACTCTAATGTCACCTAGATACTCCAATGTCACCGCGAGTATCCGTGAGTTGATTATGCGATATGCATCAAACAATTTCAGATTCATAATACTCAATCCAACACAAAGAACTTCAAAGAGTGCCCCAAGATTTCTATCGAAGAAACAAGGACGAAAACGTGCATCAACCCCTATGCATAGAATACCCCAATGTCACCTCGGGAATCCGCTTGTTGAGTGCCAAGACATAGATCAAGTGCTCTCAAATCCATAAAAGTATTCAATCCGATAAAACGAAATCTCAAAGGGAAAACTCAATTCACAACAAGATAGAGAGGGGAAAACACCATATGATCCAACTATATTAACAAAGCCCGCGATACATCAAGATCGTGCCATCTCAAGAACATGAGAGAGAGAGAGATTAAACACATAGCTACTGGTACAAACCCTCAGCCCCGAGGGTGGACTACTCCCTCCTCATCATGGTGGCCGCCGGGATGATGAAGATGGCCACCGGTGATGAACTCCCCCTCCGGCAGGGTGCCGGAACGGGGTGTAGATTGGATCTCGTTGATACAGAGGCCTTGCAGCGGCGGAACTTCTGATCTAGGGTCTCTCCAAGAATTTTTGGAATATTTGGCAATTTATAGGGTGAAGAGGCGGTGCGGGAGGCCACCGAGGTGGGCACAACCCATGGGGGCGCGCCTGGGGGCCCAGGCGCGCCCTGGTGGGTGTGCCCACCTCGGGGCACCCCCAGGTGCTGCTCTGGCCCATCGGATGCCTTCTGGTCCATAAAAAATCCACAAAAAGTTTCGCTGCGTTTGGACTCCGTTTGGTATTGATTTTCTGCGATGTAAAAAACAAGCAAAAAACAGCAACTGGCACTGGGCACTATGTCAATAAGTTAGTCCCAAAAAATGATATAAAGTTTCCATAAAATGATTGAAAACATCCAAGAATGATAATATAGCAGCATGAATACTTCATAAATTATAGATACGTTGGAGACGTATCAGCATCCCCAAGCTTAATTCCTACTCGTCCTCAAGTAGGTAAATGATAAAAGAAATAATTTATGAAGTCTGAATGCTAGCAAAGTGCATAAATTTGATCAATAGTAATTTCAATCACTTTTCCTAGCATCATAACAGCAACTCTTTCTCATAAAACTCATCATGTTAAAGTAGCAACCAATTCACATGTTAAGGTTCAAACAATGAATTCTCTTGAAACTCAACAACCTATATTCTTAGTCACCAAACAATTGCAATTCAACTTATTCAACAGAGTCTAAGTAAGAGCTCCACATACTCAACCATCATATAGTCTTCTATGATTGCTAACACTCACCGCATACACATGAGCAAAACGTTTCAACTGGACACATAGAAAGATAGGGGCTTATAATTTCGCCTCCCAACGTATTCACCTCAAGGGTGATATCAACAATAATAACTCATGCTACCCATGTCCAACTGGATATATGTGCCTAGATCTTTCCTCACCACATGATTCTTACCAAAAGAGAAAACTAAAAAGGAATAGAGAGAAAAACTTTGACTCTTGCATGAAAGTAAATACATAAAAGTAAAAGGTAGGCCCTTCGCAGAGGGAAGCAGAGGTTGCCATGCGCTTTTTGTTTGTATGCTCAATCCCTTAGTGCAAAAGAACGTCACGTTATATTGCCCCTTATGATAGCAACCTTTATTATGCAGTATGTTGCTTTTATTCTTTGCCATCACAAGTTCGTACAACACTCAATTTTCTCTTACACTAAATGATCTAACACTTTTAGAAGCAATTTTTATTGCCTTATTGCACCGATGACAACTTACTTGAAGGATCTTAGTCAATCCTTAGGTAGGTATGGTGGACTCTTGAAAATAAGATTTGGGTTTAAGGGTTTTTGGATGCACAAGTAGTATCTCTACTTGGTGCGGAATTTTTGGCTAGCAAAGATGGGGGGCAAGCACCACATGTTGAAGGATCTATGACAATATAACTTCTATGTGAATATGAACAAACATAAATCATTACGTTGTCTTCCTTGTCCAACGTCAACAATTTTGGCATATAATATTTTGATGGGGGCTCACAATCACAAAAGATTTCCAAGATAGTGTATTTGCATGTGAAAGTTCTCTTCCTTATAGTAATCATTCATGAATTGCTTGTATGACCAATATTGTGATTGTCAAGCTTCAAAAGATTTCACTTTCTAGACCCAATGTGAAGCTACCACTAGGCATGATATAAACATATAATTTCAACTTCATGATATTCAATTCATTCAACAATTTACTCATAGTATATAAGTGAAGCACGAGAGTAAATGACAAACTACTCCAAAAAGATATAAGTGAAGATCAAGCGAGTAGTTAAGTAAAGGGGTAACTAATTGAGGACTCTCTCTTATTTAAAAACTTTCAGATCTAAGTATTTTATTAAAACAGCAAGTAAAACAAAACAAAATGACATTCCAAGAATAGCACAACTCAAGTGAAGAAGCAAAAACTTAGGCTCAACTGATACTAACCGATAATTGTTGATGAAGAAAGGTGGGATGCCTACCGGGGCATCCCCAAGCTTAGATGCTTGAGACTTCTTGAAATATTATCTTGGGATGCCTTGGGCATCCCCAAGCTTGAGCTTTTGTGTCTCCTTAATTCCTTTTATATCACGGTTTCCCTAAATCTTAAAAACTTCATACACACAAAACTCAACAAGAACTCGTGAGATAAGTTAGTATAAACCAATGCAAAAACCTTATCATTCTCTACTGTAGCAAATCACAAAAATCATTATTCAACATTGCATACTAAATGCCTCTGCATATTTAATACTCCTATCCTCAAATAGAATCATTAAACAAGCAAACATATGCAAACATAACAGCAATCTGCCAAAACTGTACAGTCTGTAAAGAATGCAAGAGTGTCAATACTTCTTTTACTCCAAAAATTATGAAAATTTATAATACTGTAGAAAATTTATCATGTCTTATTGTGAAAAAAAATTCAACATTTTATCACATTCTTACTTTTCTCGGGAATTTTTGCAACATCGATAAACTTTCTGTTTTGAAATAGCAACTCATATACTTGCAAAATAAGCATGGTAAAGGCTATCCTTGACATTTTTATTGAAAAGAAAGATGCAAAACATTATTATAAATAAAATCAAGCAAATCCTAAAAATAAAATGACGCTCCAAGCAAAACACATATCATGTGACGAAAAAATGTAGCTCCAAGTGAGGTTACCGATAATGTTGGAGACGAAAGAGGGGATGCCTTCCGGGGCATCCCCAAGCTTAGTTGCTGGGATCTTCCTTGAATATTACCTTGGGGTGACTTGGGCATCCACAAGATTAGGGTCTTGTCACTCCTTATTCTCCTCATATCGACATCTCACCCAAAACTTGAAAACTTCAATCACACAAGACTTAACGGAACTTCGTGAGATAGGTTAGTATGATAAAGAGCAAACCATTTCACTTTGGTACTGTCAAAGACAAGATTCATAATTGTTTCCACAAATGCCTACTGTAGCATATCATTTCCACAATTTATATTGAGCAATATAAGCCATATAAACTAGAAAACAAGCAAACTATGCATTGAAAACAGAATCTGTCAAAAACAGAATAGTCTGTAGTAATCTGTACTCCAACCATACTTGTGCTACTTCAAAAATTATGAAAAATTAGGAAAAAGTAGAGAATTTGTATATATATCACCTGTAAAAAATTCAGATCAAAAACACGTTCCAGTGAATTTTCAAAATTCCTGTACTGAGCACAAAAGTTTCTGTTTTTGCACAGATTCAAGTCAAGTATCATCCACACTATCCCAAAGGCTTTACTTGGCACTTTATTGAAGCAAAAGCTACAAAACAAGATTACTACAGTAGCCTAACCATGTGAACACACAAAAACAGTAGGTAAAAGTGTTGGGTTGTCTCCCAATAAGCGTTTTTCTTTAATGCCTTTTAGCTAGGCATGATGATTTTAATGATGCTCACATAAAAGATAAGAATTAAAACACAAAGAGAGCATCATGAAACATATGACTAGCACACTTAAGCCTGACCCACTTACTATGCATAGGGATTTTGTGAGCAAACAACTTATGGGAACAAGAATCAACTAGCATAGGACGGCAAAACAAGCAAAACTTCAAAATTTTCAACACATAGAGAGAAAACTTGATATTATTCCAATATGTAAAAGCATATGTTCCCCTCTCATAATAATTTTCAGTAGCATCATGAATGAATTCAACAATATAGCTATCACATAAAGCATTATTTTCATGATCCACAAGCATAAATTTTTTATTACTCTCCACATAAGCAAATTTATTCTCATCAATAATTGTGGGAGCAAAGTCAACAAAATAACTATCATGTGATTGGAAATTAAAATCATGATGACAAGTTTCATGGTTATCATTATTCAATATAGCATACATGTCATCACCATAATCATCATTTATAGGAACTTTGTTGTCATAATCAATTGCAACCTCCTCCAAAATAGTGGATTCATCATTAAATAAAGTCATGACCTCTCCAAATCCACTTTCATCAATATAATCATCATAAATAGGAGGCATGCTACCATTATAACAAATTTGCACATCAAAACTTGGGGGACTAAAAATATCATCTTCATCAAACATAGCATCCCCAAGCTTGAAGCTTTGCATATCATTAGCATCATGGATATTCATAGAGTTCATACCAACAATATTGCAATCATGCTCATCAATTATGCCAAACATTTTATTGAATTCTTCTTCTATCAATTGAGCACAATTTTCCTTTCCATCATTTTCACGAAAGACATTATAAAGATATATAATATGATGCAACCTCAATTCCATTTTTTTTAGTTTTCTTTTTATAAACCAAACTAGTGATAAAACAAGAAACTAAAAGATTCGATTGCAAGATCTAAAGATATACCTTCATGCACTCACCTCCCCGGCAACGGCGCCAGAAAAGAGCTTGATGTCTACTACACAACTTGTTCTTGTAGACTCGTGTTGGGCCTCCAAGCGCAGAGTTTTGTAGGACAGTAGCAAATTTTCCTCAAGTGGATGACCTAAGGTTTATCAATCCGTGGGAGGTGTAGGATGAAGATAGTGTCTCTCAAACAACCCTGCAACCAAATAATAAAAAGTCTCTTGTGTCCCCAACACACCCAATACAATGGCAAATTGTATAGGTGCACTAGTTCAGGAGAAGAGATGGTGATAAAAGTGTAATATGGATGGTAGAAATATATTTTTGTAATCTAAAATTAAAAAAAACAGCAAGGTAGCAATTGGTAAAACGGATCACAAATGGTATTGCAATGCTTGAAAACAAGGCCTAGGGTCTGTACTTTCGCTAGTGCAATCTCTCAACAATGCTAATCTAACTGAATCATATAACCATCCCTCAAAGTGCGATGAAGAATCACTCCAAAGTTCTTATCTAGCGGAGAACATAAGAAGAAATTGTTTGTAGGGTACGAAACCACCTCAAAGCTATTCTTTCCGATCAATCTATCCTAGAGTTCGTACTAAAATAACACCAAGCTATTCTTTCCGATCGATCTAACCAAAAGTTCGTACTAAAATAACACCATATGATACACATCAACCAACTCTAATGTCACCTAGGTACTCCAATGTCACCGCGAGTATTCGTGAGTTGATTATGCGATATGCATCAAACAATTTCAGATTCATAATACTCAATCCAACACAAAGAACCTCAAAGAGTGCCCCAAGATTTCTACCAGAGAAACAAGGATGAAAACATGCATCAACCCCTATGCATAGATTACCCCAATGTCACCTCGGGAATCCGTGAGTTGAGTGCCAAGACATAGATCAAGTGCTCTCAAATCCATAAAAGTATTCAATCCGATAAAACGAAATCTCAAAGGGAAAACTCAATTCACAACAAGATAGAGAGGGGAAAACACCATATGATCCAACTATATTAACAAAGCCCGCGATACATCAAGATCGTGCCATCTCAAGAACACGAGAGAGAGAGATTAAACACATAGCTACTGGTACAAACCGTCAGCCCCGAGGATGGACTACTCCCTCCTCATCATGGTGGCCGCCAGGATGATGAAGATGGCCACCGGTGATGATCTCCCCCTCCGGCAGGGTGCCGGAATGGGGTCTAGATTGGATCTCGTGGATACAGAGGCCTTGCGGTGGCGGAACTTCTGATCTAGTGTCTCTCCGAGGGTTTTTGGAATATTTGGCAATTTATAGGGTGAAGAGGCAGTGCGGGAGGCCACCGAGGTGGGCACAACTCACCGGGGCGCGCCTGGGGGCCCAGGTGTGCCCTGGTGGGTTGTGCCCCCCTCGGGGCACCACCCCAGGTGCTGCTCTAGCCCATTGGATGTCTTCTGGTCCATAAAAAATCCACAAAAGTTTCGCGGCGTTTGGACTCCGTTTGGTATTGATTTTCAGCGATGTAAAAAACAAGCAAAAACATCAACTGGCACTGGGCACTATGTCAATAAGTTAGTCCCAAAAAATGATATAAAGTTGCTATAAAATGATTGTAAAACATCCAAGAATGATAATATAGCAGCATGAATACTTCATAAATTATAGATACGTTGGAGACGAATCAGCATCCCCAAGCTTAATTCCTACTCGTCCTCGAGTAGGTAAATGATAAAAGAAATAATTTATGAAGTGTGAATGCTAGCAAAGTGCATAAGTTTGATCAATAGTAATTTCAATCACTTTTCCTAGCATCATAACAGCAACTCTTTCTCATAAAACTCATCATGTTAAAGTAGCAACCAATTCACATGTTAAGGTTCAAACAATGAATTCTCTTGAAACTCAACAACCTATATTCTTAGTCACAAAACAATTGCAATTCAACTTATTCAACAGAGTCTAAGTAAGAGCTCCACATACTCAACCATCATATAGTCTTCTATGATTGCTAACACTCACCGCATACACATGAGCAAAACATTTCAACCGGACACATAGAAAGATAGGGGCTTATAATTTCGCCTCCCAACGTATTCACCTCAAGGGTGATGTCAACAATAATAACTCATGCTACCCATATCCAACTGGATATATGTGCCTAGATCTTTCCTCACCACATGATGCTTGCCAAAAGAGAAAACTAAAAAGGAATAGAGAGAAAAACTTTGACTCTTGCATGAAAGTAAATACATAAAAGTAAAAGGTAGGCCCTTCGCAGAGGGAAGCAGAGGTTGCCATGCGCTTTTTGTTTGTATGCTCAATCCCTTAGTGCAAAAGAACATCACGTTATATTGCCCCTTATGATAGCAACCTTTATTATGCAGTCTGTCGCTTTTATTCTTTGCCATCACAAGTTCGTACAACGCTCAATTTTCTCTTACACTAAATGATCTAACACTTTTAGAAGCAATTTTTATTGCCTTATTGCATCGATGACAACTTACTTGAAGTATCTTAGTCAATCCTTAGGTAGGTATGGTGGACTCTTGAAAATAAGATTTGGGTTTAAGGGTTTTTGGATGCACAAGTAGTATCTCTACTTGGTGCGGAATTTTTGGCTAGCAAAGATGGGGGGCAAGCACCACATGTTGAAGGATCTATGACAATATAACTTCTATGTGAATATGAACAAACATAAATCATTACGTTGTCTTCCTTGTCCAACGTCAACAATTTTGGCATGTAATATTTTGATGGGGGCTCACAATCACAAAAGATTTCCAAGATAGTGTATTTGCATGTGAAAGTTCTCTTCCTTATAGTAATCATTCATGAATTGCTTGTACGACCAATATTGTGATCATCAAGCTTCAAAAGATTTCACTTTCTAAACCCAATGTGAAGCTACCACTAGGCATGATATGAACATATAATTTCAACTTCATGATATTCAATTCATTCGATAATTTACTCATAGGATATAAGTGAAGCACGAGAGTAAATGGCAAACTACTCCAAAAAGATATAAGTGAAGATCAAGCGAGTAGCTAAGTAAAGGGGTAACTAATTGAGGACTCTCTCTTATTTAAAAACTTTCAGATCTAAGTATTTTATTAAAACAACAAGTAAAACAAAACAAAATGACATTCCAAGAATTGCACAACTCAAGTGAAGAAGCAAAAACTTAGGCTCAACCGATACTAACCGATAATTATTGATGAAGAAAGGTGGGATGCCTACCGGGGCATCCCCAAGCTTAGATGCTTGAGACTTCTTGAAATATTATCTTGGGATGCCTTGGGCATCCCCAAGCTTGATCTTTTGCGTCTCCTTAATTCCTTTTATATCACGGTTTCCCTAAATCTTAAAAACTTCATACACACAAAACTCAAAAAGAACTCGTGAGATAAGTTAGTGTAAACCAATGCAAAAACCTTATCATTATCTACTGTAGCAAATCACAAAAATTATTATTCAACATTGCATACTAAATGCCTCTGCATATTTAATACTCCTATCCTCAAATAGAATCATTAAACAAGCAAACATATGCAAACATAACAGCCCCATAGGTGGCCGAACCAAATGCAAACATAACAGCCCCATAGGTGGCCGCTCTTTGTGCAATGCGCTCAGTCCCCCTGCCAAACCAAATGGGGCCCTTGGCCCCATAGGTGGCCGTGGTTTCCCATGACAACTTGGCACATGTTCACGCATGTAGTTGAATCAAAACCAACATAGCCTCCACGATATTTAAGTTCATGGTGTTTTATATCCTACTCATTCTTGCATTCAATGTTGATTAATCTCAAAGCATGTTTATGACCGTTGTCGCTCTCTAGTTGGTCGCTCCTCAATCGTTTTGCTAGCCTTCACTTGTACTAAGTGAGAATACTGCTTGTGCATCCACTTCCTTAAACCCAAAGTTATTCCATATGAGTGCACCATACCTACCTATATGCGGTATTTACCTGTCGTTCCAAGTAAATTTGCATGTGCCAAACTCTAAACCTTCAAATAATAATATGTTTTGTATTCCCAAATCGCTCATGTAGCGACAGGGGGCTGTCAGTATCTTCCATGTTAGATGGGTTATTCTCACGATGAGTGTTGATTCACTTGTCATTCACGAGAAAGTGGCTGGTAATCGGGATGCCCAATCCTATGATCAAAATGAAAATCAAAATATAATAATGAAAAAAAACTCCCCTGGATTGTTGTTGGTATGGAGGGCACCCGAGGATCGGTGGCTTGTGTTTGTTGGTGGAGGGGGAGTAAAACTTTACCATTCTATTTGGGAACCGCCTATGATGTGTCTAGCATGGAAGATAGTGAGATCTCTCGGTTACTACGTTGACAATGAAAGCATATCTCTCAAAATTATACTCATCTCTGTTTTAAAAGCTTCGAGCTCCGGCACCTCTGCAAATCCCTGCTTCCCTCTGTTAAGGGCCTATCCATTTACTTTTATTGTTGAGTTATCATATTCTCATTAAAGCACCAACTAGAGAGTACCATTGTCATTTTTATGCTTTGTTTTTAGTTGATATTGAGTATGAGTGTGATTGGATCTTCTTTGCCATGAATTACAATGTCTAGTCAGTGCTTGATCTTCAAGGGTGCTCTGCATTTATGTTTTGCGATCTCAGAAAGGGCTAGCGAGATACCATTTTGTCATATTATATCATGATTGTTTTGAAAAAAGTGTTGTCATCCGAGATATCTTATTATTGCTCGCTAGTTGATTATGCCACTGATATGAGTAAATATGAGACCTAAGTGTTATTGTGAATATGGTTAGTTCATAATCTATGCTGAAAATCTGAACTTTGGTTAGACATATTTGCAACAACAAGATCAAACAGAGTTTGTAAAAGTTTTTCTTTGTCATTTTCAGTTTGTCAACTGAATTGCTTGAGGAAAATCAATGAGTTAAGCTTGGGGGAGTTGATATGTCTCCATCGTATATACTTTTCCAAACACTTTTGCTCTTGTTTTGGACTCTAATTTGCATGATTTGAATGGAACTAACCCAGACTAACGCTGTTTTCAGCAGAATTGCCATGGTGTTGTTTTTGTGCAGAAATCAAAGTTCTCGGATTGACCTCAAAATTTACAGAGAATATTTTTAGAATATATAAAAAATACTGGCGAAAAAAGATACCAGAGGGGGGCCACCCAGGAGCCACATGCTCGGGAGGCGCGCCTGGTGAGCTTGTGGGCCCCCTGGACCTCCGGCAACCCTAACTCCAACTCCATATATACCTATTCGTCGAGAAAAAAATCAGAGAGAGGGATTCATTGCGTTTTACAATACGGAGACACCGCCACCTCCTGTTCTTCATCGGGAGGGCTGATCTGGAGTCCGTTCGGGGCTCCGGAGGGTGGAATCCATCGCCATCGTTATCATCAACCTTCCTTCACCGCCAATTTCATGATGCTCACCTCCGGGAGTGAATAATTCCTTCGTAGGCTTGCTGGACGGTGATGGGTTGGATGAGATTTATCATGTAATCGAGTTAGTTTTGTTAGGGGTTGATCCCTAGTATCCACTATGTTCTGAGATTGATGTTGCTATAACTTTGCTATGCTTAATGCTTGTCACTAGGGCCCGAGTGCCATGATTTCAGATCTGAGCCTATTATGATTTCATGAATATATTTATGTTCTTGATCCTATCTTGCAAGTTATACGCACCTATTATGAGTTATGATCCGCATACCCCAAGGTGACAATAATTGGGATTCTTTCCGGTGATTACCGTAGTTTGAGGAGTTCATGTATTCACTAAGTGCTAATGCTTTGTTCTAGTTCTCTATTTAAAGGAGGCCTTAATATCCCTTAGTTCCCTTATGGACCCCGCTGCCACGGGAGGGTAGGACAAAAGATGCCATGCAAGTTCTTTTCCATAAGCACGTATGACTATATACGGAATACATGCCTACATTACATTGATGAATTGGAGCTAGTTCTGTGTCGCCCTAGGTTATAACTGCTACATGATGAATATTATCCAACACAATTATCCATCACTGATCCAATGCCTATGAGCTTTTCACATTTTGATCTTTGCTAAGTTACTTTTGCCGTTGCTGCTGTTACAATCACTACAAAACTGCTACTGTTACTATTGCCATTGTTACCGTTACTATCATACTAGTTTGCTACTGATCACTTTGCTGTAGATATTAAGTCTTTCAGGTGTGGTTGAATTGACAACTCAACTGCTAATACTTGCGAATATTCTTTGGCTCCCCTTGTGTCGAATCAATAAATTTGGCTTGAATACTCTACCCTCAAAAACTGTTGCGATCCCCTATACTTGTGGGTTATCAGTTACCACCGCAGAGATGACTGCTCCGCCTCGACAGGGAGCTCACCAAGATTGAGAAGGAATGGTCGCTCAGTGACACCTCCATCGCCGCTGGCAGGGGCAAGGGCAGGACTGCCGGTCAGGGTCAGCGTTGGCCGAGGCGGCCCTCCGCACGACACAGGAGGAAGCCGAGCGGATCCTCCACGAGCGCCAGACAGTGGCCGAGCAGGGCTGTTGTGCCCCCGCACACTTCCTCCGCTGGAAGGACCACTCCGACTACGATGACGGCGGCACAGACGACAATGGAGGTGCTGCCGGTCAACCCGACTAGGCATACAAGGTCACTATCTGCTACAAATTAGTCTAGATTTTTTTGGTTTTAGTTGAATGGACGAAATATTGTCTGATTTATGTAAATTAATATTGAGCTTATGTTCGTTCGCATGAATTCTGCCATGTTTGCATGAATTATGTCAGAATTTGTTTGCACTACGGGAGGAGGTTCGAAGAAAGATCACCGGCCTCGGACAAATAATATGTCTGTTTTGGGGGCTGACGTTGGAGATGCCCTTAGGTTCCTTATGATGAATCCAATGTTATTCATTCAGTGTGAGATGATGTTTCCGTCAATTACAAAGCGTTTGCGATGATTTTGTTAATTTTAATATTTCTTGACGTGTTTTGAAGGTGCTCATAGGAATAAGGATGTGTTTGTATTTTGTTCCTAAAAGAAGTTGTTTTTGTGCCTCTGTGAACAACTATGTCGTGGGTCTGTAGTTCTAATAATGCCACAATTACCGACTAGCAAAAATTGATTAAAACCTATGAAATGACGTAGCATCAGGTCGTTGGAAATCATATGAACCCCACATAGTAAAAGCAGATGATAGCACCCGCCTTATTGTGGAAACTGGTTGCAATTATTTCAGTGGCATTAGTATTTAGATTAACAATACGAGAACTGAAACTAAAATACATATAAGTTTTGTATAATTGTATAATATACAAGTAACATGCATGGAGTATGTTATAGGCGGGTCTTTCTTCATGCATGATGGTATGTGATACGTCTCCAATGTATCTATAATTTTTGCTTGTTCCATGCTGTTATATTATCATTCTTGGATGTTTTACAATCATTTTATAGCAACTTTATATCATTTTTTGGGATTAACCTATTGACATAGTGCCCAGTGCCAGTTGCTGTTTTTTGCTTTTTTTTACTTCGCAGAATATCAGTACCAAACGGAGTCCAAATGCAGCGAAACTTTTTGGACCAGAAGACACCCAGTGGGCCAAAGATGTACCAGAGGGGAGGCCCGAGGTGGGCACAACCCACTAGGGCGCGCCAGGAGGCCCAAGCACGCCCAGGGGGGTTGTGCCCCCATCGGTGACCTCCTGCACTGCCTCTTCGCCCTATAAATACCCAAATATTCCAGAAACCCTAGGGGAGTCTACGAAACACAATTCCAGCCGCCGCAAGTTCCAGAACCACGAGATCCAATCTAGACACCATCACGGAGGGGTTCATCATCCTCATTGGGGCCTCTCTGATGATGCGTGAGTAGTTCATCATAGACCTACGGGTCCGTAGGCAGTAGCTAGATGGCTTCCTCTCTCTCTTTTGATTCTCAATACAATGGTCTCTTGGAGATCTATTTGATGTAACTCTTTTTTGCGGTGTGTTTGTTGGGATCCGATGAACTTTGAGTTTATGATCAGATCTATATCCATGAATATTATTTTAGTCTTCTTTCGATCTCTTATATGCATGATTATTTATATCCTCGTATTTCTTCTTCGAATCTTTGGTTTAGTTAGGCCAACTAGATCGATTTTTCTTGCCATGGGAAATTGTGCTTTGTGATGGGTTCGATCATGCGGTGTTCTTTCCCAGTGACAGAAGGGGCAGCAAGACACGCATGTATCGTTGCTATTAAGGATAACAAGATGGGGGCTATTCCTACATGAATAGATCTCATCTACATCATGTCATCGTTCTTATTGCATTACTCCGTTTCTCCATGAACTTAATACACTAGATGCATGCTGGATAGCGGTCGATGTGTGGAGTAATAGTAGTAGATGCAGGCAGGAGTCGGTCTACTAATCTTGGACGTGATGCCTTTATATTGATCATTGCCCTGGGTATCGTCATAATTATTCGATCTTCTATCAATTGCCCAACAATAATTTGTTTACACATCGTGTGCTATTTTCTTGAGAGAAGCCACTAGTGAAATCTATGGCCCCCCTATTCTTTATCATATTTGCTTTGAGATCTATTTTTATTCACTTTTATTTTCAGATCTATTATTCCAAAAACCCAAAAATACCTTGCTGCACTTTTTTATTACTTATTTTATTTCGCGTTTTATCGAGATCTATTTATCCAATCTACACAAATTTTATCCCATCAACTTGACAATTTCTGGCGCCGTTACCCGTAGAGGGATTGACAACCCCTCATAAGCGTCGGGTTGCAAGTATTTGTTCTTTGTGTGTAGGTACCGTTTACATAGTGTTGCTTGATGCTCCTACTGGATTGATACCTAAGTTTCATAACTGAGGGAAATACCTACCGTAGCTGTACTGGATCATCCCTTCCTCTTTGGGGAAATATCGACATAGTTCAAGCGACATCGAAAGGAATTTCTGGCGCCATTGCCGGGGAGACATCATCAACATCTATCAGGTTCCTAATCACAAATCTCATCTCCTTGCAATTTACATTATTTGCCATTTGCCTCTCGTTTTCATCTCCCCCACTTCACAAAATTTGCCGTTTTATTCGCCTTCTTTTTCGTTCCCCGTTTTCTCGTCAGATCTATCTTTTTGTGTGCAATCTTGTTTGCGTAGTCACGATGACTCAAGAAAACACCAAGTTGTGTGATTTTTCCAATACCAATTGTCGGATTCAGGGCTCCGTAGACCCAAGAAGGTTCGAACTCTGGGGCATGTGCGAAGAACTCAACCTCTCAAGCCTACCGGCCCGTCGTCCCACAGCCTAGCCTAGCCGAACTTGCATGAACAGGGAAGAAGATGAACATGGCAGTTTACCCATGTTCGGGCCACCTTGCGGTGTAATACCCTACTCCTGCTTTGTGGTGGATTAGCCTCACAAGGGGCTGAGGATGAACAAGTACAAAGGATGAACAACCTCGCGAGGGTTCGAGGGTCAGAATGAGTCGACCCCTTTTATGGTGGTGGCTAACCTATATTTATAGTGGCCTTGGTCCTCTTCCCTCGAAACTTAGGTGGGAAGGGATCCCACAATGGCCAATTTGAAAGGGGACAAGTAGTACATTCTATCCTGACAAAAGGTGGTCTTCTCCTGCAAAGCTTCCGGCCGTGACGCAGCGGTGGGCTCGGTGATGACCTCCGCCTTGCCGAGAATGTGGTCTTGGTCTTGTTGCACCGGAATGGAAACCTCTAGGGGATTCCTCGGGAACCCAAGCCTGTCCTTGCCTCCTTAGAACCAAAGAGGAAACTACCTCTTCTGCGCCCGCTGGCGCCCGCCTTGCCTTGGTCGTCACGGCTCACGTCATCGCAGCCTCATGAGGCTGGGTACCTACATAGAAATCTCCGCTCCTGGGGAGGCCGCTCCCTCGGGAGGTCTTGGTGTCGTCCTCCTCGCGAGGTCTGGCCCCTCGCAAGGGTCTTGTCTTGGTGATCTTGGAAATGGGCCGTACCAGGCCATTGAGGGAGCCACGCCGTGAGCCGCAGGCAGGCAAGTCTGGGTACCCTGGTTCCCAAAACACCGACAGTAGCCCCCGGGCCCAAGGCGCGCTCGGGCTGGCTTCGAGGCGAAGCCAAGGGGCAAGGGTGAAGTGCCGCGGGCCCCAACCGCCTGCGGGCTAGGTTGACGCATGGCGCTTGATGGGACGTGGACCCCTCTGCTTCCCCACGTCGTCTCGGCAACCGCCCACTGACAAAAGGCTGGCGCACGCCCGCGGGGCCATCATTACCCTGTGGCGCGCTTGTGCTTGATACGTCTCCAACGTACCTATAATTTTTTATTGTTCCATGCTGTTATATTATCATTCTTGGATGTTTTACAATCATTTTATAGCAACTTTATATCATTTTTTTGGGACTAACCTATTGACATAGTGCCCAGTGCCAGTTGCTATTTTTTGCTTGTTTTTTACTTCGCAGGAAATCAATACCAAACAGAGTCCAAATGCAGCGAAAGTTTTTGGTGATTTTTTCTGGACCAAAAGACACAAGTTGGGCCAAGAAAGTACCTGAGGGGGGCTCCGAGGGGAGCACAACCCACCAGGGCGCGCCTGGGGCCCCAGGCATGCCCAGGTGGGTTGTGGCCACCTCCCGCACTGCCTCTTTGCTCTATAAATACCCCAATATTCCAGAAACCCTAGGGGAGTCGACGAAAATCAATTCCAGCCGCCGCAAGTTCCAGAAACCACAGATCCAATCTAGACACCATCACGGAGGGGTTCATCATCCTCATTGGTGCCTCTCCGATGATGCGTGAGTAGTTCATTGTAGACCATCGGGTCTGTAGTTAGTAGCTAGATGGCTTCCTCTCCCTCTTTTGATTCTCAATACAATTGTCTCTTGGAGATCTATTTGATGTAACTCTTTTTCTGGTGTGTTTGTTGGGATCCGATGAACTTTGAGTTTATGATCAGATCTATGTTTTTATCCATGAAAGTTATTTGAGTCTTTTGATCTCTTATATGCACGATTACTTATAGCCTCGTATTTCTTCTTCGAATCTTTGGTTTAGGTAGGCCAACTAGATCGATTTTTCTTGCCATGGGAAGAGGTGCTTTGTGATGGGTTCGATCTTACGGTGCTTGATCCCAGTGACAGAAGGGGAACCGACACGTATGTATTGTTGCTATTAAGGATAACAAGATGGGGTCTATTTCTACATAAATAGATCTTGTCTAGATCATGTCATCATTCTTATTGCATTACTCCATTTCTCCATGAACTTAATACACTAGATGCATGCTGGATAGCGGTCGATGTGTGGAGTAATAGTAGTAGATGCAGGCAAGAGTCGGTCTACTAATCTTGGACGTGATGCCTATATAATGATCATTGGCTGGATATTGTCATAATTATTTGAAGTTCTATCCATTGCCCAACAGTAATTTGTTTACCCACCGTATGCTATTTTTCTCGAGAGAAGCCACTAGTGAATTCTACGGCCCCCGGGTCTATTTTCCTCATCATATATTTTCAGATCTATTTTGCTATTTACCTTTTTATTTATTTTCCACTTTTATTTTCAGATCTATATTATAAAAAACCCAAAAATACCTCGCTGAATTTTATTTGCTTTTATTTGCATCTATCAATCTATTACAACTTTCTCACGTCCGTTTGCCAATTTCTGGCGCCGTTACCCGAAAGGGATTGACAACCCCTTTAAAACGTCGGGTTGCAAGTATTTGTTCTTTGTGTGCAGGTGCTATTTACGTAGTGTTGCTTGGTTCTCCTACTGGTTCGATAACCTTGGTCTCATCACTGAGGGAAATACCTACCGTTGCTGTGCTGCATCATCCCTTCCTCTTTGGGGAAATACCGACGTAGTTCAAGCAAACATCAGTGCTCTGCCCCTCCTCCTCCTCGCAAGCTTGTGCCTTCTTCACCGGATTCTGGGCCAGTTCAAATCCGCCTCGCCGCCATGGCCCCTAGGAAGAAGAGGAGCAAGGCCGCGGCTACGGTGGAGCCCCTGGCAGGGCCGGAGCCCGCGCTGGGCCGGTCCACCGTGGTCAACCGCGAGGGGCTGGACAAGGTCCGGCAAGCGATTGCCGCCGATTCCCACGAGTGGAAGGAGACAAAGATCTGGCCGGCCTCCCGACTCCTAGCTGACATGGAGGCCACCGAGATCCCTCTTCACCTCCACGCCCTTTTCGCCGGCCTGCTGTCGCCGTTCTCCGATTTCTTCAATGCCGTGCTCACGCACTATCAAATCCACGCGTTACATCTGGATCCTGGGTCCATCGTCCTCCTCTCCGCCTTCGCGTTCTTGTGCGAGGCCTTCGTGGGCATTGCCCCGTCCATGGCCCTGCTCCGCCACTTCTTCTCCCTCCAGCTGACCGACGATGAGCAACGCTCGGGGTGCATGTCGCTTCAGGCGGTGGCGGCGACCGCAGGCTCTGGCATTGACGCCACGCTCCGCCCGAACGCGGCGGGATTCCGGAGGCAGTGGGTGTATGTGGACGCCACCGTGCGCAGCCCCCTGCTCCTGATCCCGTCCGCCCCCGCGGAGCCGAGCTCCGAATGGGAGCATGCGGAGCTGGTCGATCCGCGCATCGCTCGGGTCTTGACCAGGCTGGCCAACCTGAAGAAGGCAGGGGTGATGATGGCTATGGTAGTGAGGGAATTCATCTGGCGGCGCATCGCTCCGCTCCAGCGCCACACCCGTCCGATTTGGGCATTCACCGGCCCTGCAGACAGCATGAGACTTCAGGAGCCTTCCCTTCCTTCCAGCATGTTACGCGGAGTGCTCCGCCTCCTGACTGGTGAGGAGCCTGCCGAGCTCCCCCCAAATGGGTTCCCCCTCTACGACCACCCAAATGGGGGAACCTTCACCAAAAAGATGCCGTGTTTCGACGAGTGGGGGCTGGTCCCCGAGGGCCACGCGGGGCCTCGTGACAACCCCCTCCTGGTGACCCCAAGGCGTGAGGACCCTGTGGTGTGTGCCCTCGGGGTAGCCGCGGGGGAGCGCGCTCCATCACAGGCCCCTCAGGCTCTCGCCTTCAGCCCAGCGGGTGGCGGGGGAGGCGCCCCGCCTGTAGATGTAGCTACCACCCTCGCCATGGAGGGCTACGCGCCAGCCCCCAGTGCGCCCCCTCTGGACCCTTGAGTGGTCCGGAAGAGGAAGGAGCTCGGGAGCCGCCGTAGTTCTCCCTCAGGGGTCCTAAAGAAGAGGAAGTGGATCGCCGTGGATGAGTAAGCGCCTTGCCTCCTTCTTGATCCTTGCATTCTGCATCACCTCCTGACTCTTGTCCCTTCGGGTCCCTTCCGATGAGGGGGCGAACGCGCCTCGAGCACCGCCTCCGAAGGGCACCGGTCCCGCCGTGACCTCGTGCCTCATGATCCGCGCGGTTAAGTGCAAGGCGGCGCCCGTGCCCGAATCGAGGCCAACCCTGGGGGGCCTCGGACCCGCATTCCTAGCGTCCTTCCTTCAGGGAGGCCTCCTGGTCGTGGGGGCCGTGCCAAGGGCTCCGCCACTGATGCTCGTCGGTAGCCGGGCTTCCTGCGGGACAACACCATCCCCAAGTAGCGGGGTGAACCCGCGTCGGGCCCCGGCCCGGGCCGGAGGAGCGGGCGAAAGAGCTCCAGCCCCCGGGCCCCTGCCGGAGACGGGCGAGTCCTCGCGTGCCTCCGCCGCCGACTGGGGCGCGGGGGAAAGCCCCGGCCGAGCATTGGAGCTCGCGCGTGGGCGCAGTGCCGTCTGGCACGGCCTTCTCCAGGAGGCGGCGAGCGCGCTCGGGCGCCTCGGGGTGGAGCTCGGCGAAGTCGACATGCGCCTTGAGGCGGAACGCTTGCGCCTGATGCGCGAGTGGCGCCAGCTCGGGGTCGCCGTCAACTTCGATCACCTGCAGCACGAGCATGCTCGCGCGGAGGTGGAGGAGTCTCTTGCCGCGGCGAAGGAGGCTCGTGATCGTGCCCTGGAGGAGGCCCGAGCTGCAGACTGCCTGCGCGAGGCGGCCGAGAAGCATGAGAGGGGGCTCCAAGCTTTGAACGCCACCCTCGAGCAGCAGGTCCTAGCGCGCAAAGCAGCGCTTGCCGCCTCGGCAGGCTGGCCGCCTACGGGTGAAACGAGGATCAGCACGCTCGAGGACACGCTGACGCTGGAGGCGTGATACGTCTCCAACATATCTATAATTTTTGATTCTTCCATGATGTTATATTATCATTCTTGAATGTTTTACAATCATTTTATAGCAACTTTATATCATTTTTTGGGACTAACATATTGACATAGTGCTCAGTGCCAGTTGCTGTTTTTTGCTTGTTTTTTTACTTCGCAGGAAATCAATACCAAACGAAGTCCAAACGCAGCAAAACTTTTTGGCGATTTTTTCTGGACCAGAAGACACAAGTTGGGCCAAGAAAGTACCTGAGGGGGGCTCCGAGGGAACACAACCCACCAGGGCGCGCCTGGGGGCCCAGGCGCGCCCAGGTGGGTTGTGCCCACCTCGGCCGCCTCCCACACCGCCTCTTTGCTCTATAAATACCCCAATATTCCAGAAACCCTAGGGGAGTCGACGAAAATCAATTCCAGCCGCCGCAAGTTCCAGAAACCACAGATCCAATCTAGACACCATCACGGAGGGGTTCATCATCCTCATTGGTGCCTCTCCGATGATACGTGAGTAGTTCATTGTAGACCTATGGGTCCGTAGGTAGTAGCTAGATGGCTTCCTCTCTCTCTTTTGATTCTCAATACAATGGTCTCTTGGAGATCTATTTGATGTAACTCTTTTTGCGGTGTGTTTGTTGGGATCCGATGAACTTTGAGTTTATGATCAGATCTATGTTTTTATCCATGAAAGTTATTTGAGTCTTTTGATTTCTTATATGCATGATTACTTATAGCCTCGTATTTCTTCTTTGAATCTTTGGTTTAGTTAGGCCAACTAGATCGATTTTTCTTGCCATGGGAAGAGGTGCTTTGTGATGGGTTCGATCTTACAGTGCTTGATCCCAGTGACAGAAGGGGAACCGACACGTATGTATCGTTGCTATTAAGGATAACAAGATGGGGTCTATTTCTACATAAATAGATCTTGTCTACATCATGTCATCGTTCTTATTGCATTACTCCATTTCTCCATGAACTTAATACACTAGATACATGATGGATAGCGGTCGATGTGTTGAGTAATAGTAGTAGATGCAGGCAGGAGTCGGTCTACTAATCTTGGACGTTATGCCTATATAATGAGCATTGCCTGGATATCATCATAATTATTTGAAGTTCTATCAATTGCCCAACAGTAATTTGTTTACCCACTGTATGCTATTTTTCTCGAGAGAAGCCACTAGTGAAATCTACGGCCCCCGGGTCTATTTTCCTCATCATATATTTTCAGATCTATTTTGCTATTTGCCTTTTTATTTATTTGCCACTTTTATTTTCAGATCTATATTATCAAAAACCCAAAAATACCTCGCTGCATTTTATTTGCTTTTATTTGCATCTGTCAATCTATTACAACTTTCTCATGTCCGTTTGCCAATTTCTGGCGCCGTTACCCGAAAGGGATTGACAACCCCTTTAACACGTCGGGTTGCAAGTATTTGTTCTTTGTGTGGAGGTGCTGTTTACGTAGTGTTGCTTGGTTCTCCTACTGGCTCGATAACCTTAGTCTCATCACTGAGGGAAATACCTACCGTTGTTGTGCTGCATCATCCCTTCCTCTTTGGGGAAATACTGACGTAGTTCAAGCAAACATCAAAAGGAATTTCTGGCGTCGTTGCCGGGGAGACATCATCAACATCTACCAGGTTCCTAATCACAAATCTCATCTCCTTGCAATTTACATTATTTGCCATTTGCCTCTCGTTTTCCTCTCCCCCACTTCCCAAAAATTTGCCGTTTTATTCACCCTCTTTTTCGTTCGCCGTTTTCTCATCGGATCTGTTTATGTGTGTGATCTTGCTTGTTTACCTTGTCACTATGGCTAGTATGACTACTCCTCCTTTGTCTCCGGATTTTGAAGTTCTATACTTCAAGCAGAGACAAGGAGAAAATTTGAAAGATGCTTGGTATAGGCTAATGGAATCTTATCGCATTAGCAACCTAAAAGGGGATGCAAAGATTTTGCTTCGAAACTTTTATATAGGATTAGCCTTGCATCATAGGCAACTTCTGGATTTTGCCGCTAAAGGAAATTTTATCGAACTTGATGCTAATACTGCTTATGAGATCTTAGAGGGGATCTTGGGAATTCCACCTACCAAGAAGGGGATCTCTTTTACTCAAGAAGGGGTTCAAATCTTAGACAAGTTGGGTGATTTGCATAAACATATGGTCGAGTTACAAAAATATAATGAACCCCTCAAGCATATTAGTGGGAACCTTAATCGAATGAATACTTTGATTACTCTTTGCAATAAGCAGTTGGATATCTTAGATCTCAAGATGGTCTCATTTCCTGAGAATTTAGGGAAGCGCAAAGAGCCTCCCGGGTTTGAGAAAGCCCTTACAAAAGTTGCTAAAACTATAGATGACAACACTTAGATCTTTGCATTATGCCTAGCTAAGGGCGTAAAACGATAGCGCTTGTTGGGAGGCATCCCAATGAATAAAATTTATTTTAGTATTTTTCTTTCTGTTCTTGAGTATTTGCACAATTATGCTACTGTTATGATTGTGTTCTTTATGTTTTAATTAGTGTTTGTGCCAAGCAAAGCCTTTGGGATAGCTTTTGTGATAGTTGATTTGATCTTGTTGGAAAACAGAAACTTTTGGGTCAAGTAAAATAATTTTAGAATTCATATAAGCAACAAAAAATTCTGAATTTTTTAAATGCGATTTATATACAAATTTCCTCTGTTGTCCTAATTGTTCAGAATTTTTGGAGTTACAAAAGTATGAGAACAATTCGTATCTTTGCAGACTGTTCTGTTTTTGACAGATTTTGTATTCTTTGCATTGTGTGCTTATTTTGATGAATCTATGGTTTGTATTGGAGGTTATAAGCCATGGTAAAGTTTGAATACAGTAAATATAATGCAAGAATAAAATTTGAATGGGTTTTCTAAAGTACTTAAAGTAAAGATTAGTTTTCTTATACTAACGGATCTCACGAAGGTTTTGTTGAGTTTTGTGTGATTGAAGTTTTCAAGTTTTGGGCGAGATTACGATGGATGAAGGAATAAGGAGTAAGAAGAGCCTAAGATTGCGGATGCCCCATGGAACCCCAAGCCATTATCCAAAGAGAAGCAAGCAACTAAGCTTGGGGATGCCCGAGTGGCATCCCCTCTTTCTTTTAACAACCATCGGAATTTTACTTGGAGCTATATTTTTATTCGTCACATATCATGAGTTTTGCTTGGAGCGTCTTGTATGATATGAGTCTTTGCTTGTTTTGCTTTTTATTTTTAGTCACGAATCTTTGCTGGTCACACCTATTTGAGACAGCCAAAATTTTGCTACGACTTGTTAGAATTTCTCTCTATGCTTCACTTAAATCTTTATGAGCTATGGAATTGCTCTAGTGCTTCACTTATATCTTTTTGAGCAAGGTGTGCTTTAGTATTTTTGAAGAAATGCTCTCATGCTTCACTTAGATTTATTTGAGAGTTAGTAAATTTTTAGAAATTCTCTCTTGCTTCACTTAAATTATTTTGAGAGAAGAAAATTTTATGCTCATGTTCTTCACTTAGATTTGTTTGAGCTATCAAAAGCAACAAATGAAATTAGTCCCAAAGTGATAGATATCCAAGAGGGATATAATAAAAAATTTCATGAAGATCACTGGACAAAATAAACTTGATTCCTTGTAATAGTTTTGTGATATGTTGATATAATATGTGAGTCATGTTGATGAGTAATTATTCTTGAGTAAGAATATTGGTGTTAAGGTTTGTGATTCACTGTGCAAGCACGAAAGTCAATAGCTATGCAATGAAATTACATCCTACTTGTGGTGCATTATTCGGTGTTAGTTATGCTTAATGCTCGCTTATAAGATTTTTCGTTTCTTGGTTGGATGCTTCTCAATCTTTTGCTAGCCTTCATTTGCACTAAGTATGATCACTACTTGTGCATCCAAAATCCTTAAACCAGTTTTGCCATATGAGTCCACTATACCTACCTATATGCGGTATTTCCGTGCCGTTCTAAGCAAATTTGTATGTGCCATCTCTAATTTCAAAATAAATTTCTCTTTTGTGTGCTCGTACCGCTCATGAAACGGTAGGGGGTGGCTGATATATTTCCATGCTAGATGTGTTATTCTCAAGATGAGTGTTTATTCACTTGTCATTGCACGAGAGTACGACAAAGGTATTAGGGATGCCCAGTCCCGAAATGAAAAATGAATTTACTTTATGTTGTCAAATAATAAATTCCTTGGAAAGTGTTGGTATGGAGGGCACCCATGGATACGGCTAGCCATGGAAAGTGAAAATATGGTTGAAAAAGGAATAAACTTTATTTTCTGTTTGGGAACCGCCTATGATATATCTAGAATGGAAAGTATTGGGAACTAATCGATCATTTTCGTTGACAGGAAAAGCATGCCACCCAAAATGTTTTATCTCTATTTTTTCGCTTTGAGCTCTGGCACCTCTACAAATCCCTACTTCCCTCTGCTAAGAGCCTTTCTTTTACTTTATGCATTTTTATTTTATTTTGAGTCTCCATCTTCTCTTATAAAGCACCAACTAAGGGGCACTATGATCATACTTGAGCATTGGGTGTAGCTAATATGCGAGTGTGTTTCATGAATGGATCAATGATTGAGCATAATGGGCTAGGGATAACTTGCTTTAGTGTTGATATTTGGAAAGACATGGTTGCTTGTTGATATGCTTGAGTATTGAAATCTTCATGTCAAAATTAGACTATTGCTTTGAATCATATAAAAGTCCAAATGTCCATGCTACAAAGAAAAGAATATGTGATGAACATGTTAGGCAGCATTCCACATCAAAAATTCTGTTTTTATCATTTACCTACTCGAGGACGAGCAGGAATTAAGCTTGGGGATGCAGATACGCCTCCAACGTATCTATAATTTTTTATTGTTCCATGCTGTTATATTATCATTCTTGGATGTTTTATAATCATTTTATAGCAACTTTATATCATTTTTTGGGACTAACATATTGACATAGTGCCCAGTGCCAGTTGCTGTTTTTTGCTTGTTTTTTTACTTCGCAGGAAATCAATACCAAACGGAGTCCAAAGGCAGCAAAACATTTTGGTGATTTTTTTGGACCAGAAGACACAAGTTGGGCCAAGAAAGTACCTGAGGGGGGCTCCGAGGAGAGCACAACCCACCAGGGCGTGCCTGCGGGCCCAGGTGCGCCCAGGTGGGTTGTGCCCACCTCAGCCTCCTCCCGCACCGCCTCTTTGCTCTATAAATACCCCAATATTCCAGAAACCCTAGGGGAGTCGACGAAAATCAATTCCAGCCGCCGCAAGTTCCAGAAACCACAGATCCAATCTAGACACCATCACGGAGGGGTTCATCATCCTCATTGGTGCCTCTCCGATGATGCGTGAGTAGTTCATTGTAGACCTACGGGTTCGTAGGTAGTAGCTAGATGGCTTCCTCTCTCTCTTTTGATTCTCAATACAATGGTCTCTTGGAGATCTATTTGATGTAACTCTTTTTGCGGTGTGTTTGTTGGGATCCGATGAACTTTGAGTTTACGATCAGTTCTATGTTCTTATCCATGAAAGTTATTTGAGTCTTTTGGTCTCTTATATGCATGATTACTTATAGCCTCGTATTTCTTCTTCGAATCTTTGGTTTAGTTAGGCCAACTAGATCGATTTTTCTTGCCATGGGAAGAGGTGCTTTGTGATGGGTTCGATCTTACGGTGCTTGATCCCAGTGACAGAAGGGGAACCGACACGTATATATTGTTGCTATTAAGG
This sequence comes from Thinopyrum elongatum, assembly GCA_011799875.1. NCBI lineage: Eukaryota > Viridiplantae > Streptophyta > Magnoliopsida > Poales > Poaceae > Thinopyrum > Thinopyrum elongatum. Next base: position 444,900,368 of record CM022302.1, on the reverse strand, counting down.
ATAACAAGATGGGGTCTATTTCTACATAAATAGATCTTGTCTACGTCATGTCATCGTTCTTATTGCATTACTCCGTTTCTCCATGAACTTAATACACTAGATGCATGCTGGATAGCGGTCGATGTGTGGAGTAATAGTAGTAGATGCAGGCAGGAGTCGGTCTACTAATCTTGGACGTGATGCCTATATAATGATCATTGCCTGGATATCATCATGATTATTTGAAGTTCTATCAATTGCCCAACAGTAATTTGTTTACCCACCGTATGCTATTTTTCTCGAGAGAAGCCACTAGTGAAATCTACGACCCCCGGGTCTATTTTCCTCATCATATATTTTCAGATCTATTTTGCTATTTGCCTTTTTATTTATTTGCCACTTTTATTTTTAGATCTATATTATCAAAAACCCAAAAATACCTCGCTGAATTTTATTTGCATCTATCAATCTATTACAACTTTCTCATGTCCGTTTGCCAATTTCTGGCGCTGTTACCCGAAAGGGATTGACAACCCCTTTAACACATCGGGTTGCAAGTATTTGTTCTTTGTGTGCAGGTGTTGTTTACGTAGTGTTGCTTGGTTCTCCTACTGGTTCGATAACCTTGGTCTCATCACTAAGGGAAATACCTACCGTTGACGTGCTGCATCATCCCTTCCTCTTTGGGGAAATACCGATGTAGTTCAAGCAAACATCAAGGCACCGGAACAGAGCCTGGAGCGCCAGCGTCTGGAGGTGATGGAGCGCCAGGTGGCCACCGCTGAGGACGCTCTCGCCTCTCGGGAGACGATGATCCGAGAGGAGGCTGGTGAGAGGGTAGCGGGGGTCTGCAGGGCCCTTGCTAAAGAATATCACCGGAAGCTGGAGCTTCAGGAGGCCCGCTTCTGCACGTGGCGCGACAAGCTGAAAGGCGAGGTCGGTGGCCTCATGGAGAAGTTAGCCGCGGTAGAACGACGCGAGAAAGCTGCGGCGGACGCTCGGGGCACCGCTGAGGCCGAGCTGTCCTTCCTTTTCAAGCAGGTGGAGGGCGTTTCCTCCCTTGTGGAGAAAGCTTCAGACAAGGCGGGCCGAGCCCAGGTGCTGCAGCACGAGCGCTCCCAGATGTTCGAGGCCCTCGGGCGCAGGGCCAACCAGGCCCTGAGCTGCATTTGGGACGAGAATGTCTCCAGCCCGCTTGTTGCTGATGACGCCGGCTACCTCAGCTTCTTCACCAAGGTCGTGGCACGCCTCGAAGGTGGGGCCGCGAAGGCGCGCCGGCTCATCGAGGAGAGGAGCCGTGACCTCCTTGCGCGTGCGTTCTCACGCGTCTTCAGCCATCTTCTCCGCTCCGATCCCGACTTCGACTTCGAGGCCGCGATAGCCCCCGTGCCCGGAGCAATCCAAGGTGCCCTAGCGTGCTGGGTGGAGGATCATGTGGACGAACTGATCGCGGAGCTTGCCCCTGCCGAGGATGTGGGTGCGCCCGTGGTTGAGGAACACGGGGCTGACGATGACGATGGCAGCAGCGACAGCGACAGGGCGTCTCCCTAAGCTTGTTTTCTCCTGTTTTCCTGTCAAGACTATGAATGTGACCCCGCGGGGATGCGAAAGTATTTTTTGAGAAAGACCTTCTCTGTGATGTATTAAATAGTATTGCACTCCCTGATGTCGCCTTTCCTTTACTTTTTGCACGGCTGCGGCCCTTGAGTAGGGGCAGCCGTCATTGTCATGTCGGGTCGCGATGTCCGACCAAGGTCCAGAGGCGGACGCTTGCCAAAGTCCCTGGGCCATACGTACCCGCTGGCTCGCTTGGGAGCGCCGCGCAAGGATCCGAACACCGAGGTCCCGGAGAGGTGTGCACGCGGGCAAGGCCGCGACTGCTGTGGCTTGAGCCCTTAGGGCATTTTTAGCGCCGCTGGGCTGACCCAAGCATGCGCACCGTGCCCAGCCCCCGCTCGCGGGGCGCAACGGAGGGAGCCACTGGTGCCCACCATCTTCCGTAAAGACGGAAACCAAGAGAGGAAGCACCGCAAGAAAATGAAAGCAAGTCCCCCCCTTTTTTTGAAAGACGAAAACGCAAGAACTTCAAACTGACTCCAAGAAGTAGCAAATTTGGTTACAAGAGAGAGCAAAGAACAGCCGCGTCCGGCACCTATGCTAGTCTTCTAGTCTTCCCGCCAGCGCGGAGCATGGGGCTTCCACTAGGCGTGGGCACAGTCACTGATTGACCGTGTCGTCCGCCAGCGCGGAGCATGGGGCTTCCACTTGGGCGTGGGTGGGATCCCCCGTGAGGCTCGAGGGCAGCGCTCAGGAGACTCCGGGGCGTGTACAGCCCCACTCATTATTACGTGAGAGTGTCACGGGCGGAGACTGGAAGAGTGCAAGGTGGCCTCCTTCCTCCCCGGTGGGGACCCCAGCCCCTGGTCCCCGGATCACGCGCCGGCGAGTCCGAGGCACGGGCGGCCTCGGGCGGGGTCGCCGACCTAGCGATCACCAGTGGGCAGCGCGATGCGCCTTCTCGCCGCCCACGGGCCGCCCGGGCTGCCTACGGCGAAGGCCGCGGACCCCTCCCGAGCCTTTGGGTCCCTGGGGTCCCGGCGCTGAGCGGTTGCGGCCCAGGAGGCCCCGGGCCCTCATGAGGCGTTCTAGCCTCGTGGGCCCCTCGAGCCCTTGGGCCCCCTGGGGCCCTGTCCGTGCTCGGGGCGCACCATGCACCCGGCATGCCTTGGCACGCCTAGCCCGGCCGCCATTTCCCCGGTGCGCTGCGGAGGCGTAGTTCACCTGCATCCAAAAGTTAGCACATACGCTCTGAAAGTAGTTGTTGCCGCGGGGAAAGGGCGTTTAACGGCGCAGTTGGGGCCCCAGAGGCCACCCCTGCCGGTGGGTCATAATGGCCATGAGGTGGTCCGTCACGGCGCATCCCCTGGGGGGCCGTCTACCCTGCCCGAAGCTTGTGGGAGCGCTTCTTGGGCTGGGAGGGAGGTCCCGCCGGGCTCCTTTCCGCCACTTGGCCCACCAGATCCTCCTGAGAGGGGCGAGCAAACGCAGCAAGGGCATGCTCGGGCCCATGACGAGGGTCGCGGCACAGGCGGGGGGCACAAACCTGTACCCTGGCAGGCGACGTCGAGCAGCTCAGCAACCCGATCGAGCAAGACGGCATGGTCGCCGTTGGCAGGGCGATAGCGCAGTAATTCGCACGCCACGAGGAGCGCGGCCTGTGTGCCCGTTAGCCCTCGCGTAGCGTGGAGGGGCGGCGCCGTGCCGGCGCTCGCAGAGGGCGAGGCAGCACACCCGCTGCGCCGCGCGGGGGGTGGTGGCAACAAGTCCTGCCGTTGGCGACGACGTAATGAGGAAGGCGAGGCACGGCAGGAGGCGCCGCGGCCGTAGGGCGCCGTCCGGTCGGAGCGCGCGGCCCACCGCTCGGCGCGGGCTCGGCCGGTCTTCGTCATGGGTGTGATGAGGTGAGGATGGAGCGTGGCTGGTGAAGAGGCGGGGCTTTGATGTCTACTATGCAACTTGTTCTTGTAGACTTGTGTTGGGCCTCCAAGCGCAGAGTTTTGTAGGACAGTAGGAATTTTCCCTCAAGTGGATGACCTAAGGTTTATCAATCCATGGGAGGTGTAGGATGAAGATGGTCTCTCTCAAACAACCCTGCAACCAAATAATAAAAAGTCTCTTGTGTCCCCAACACACCCAATACAATGGCAAATTGTATAGGTGCACTAGTTCGGCGAAGAGATGGTGATAAAAGTGTAGTAATGATAATAGATATTGATTTTTGTAATAGGAACAATAAAAAACAGCAAGGTAGCAATTGATAAAACAGAGCACAAACGGTATTGCAATGCTTGAAAATGAGGCCTAGGGTCCGTACTTTCACTAGTGCAACCTCTCAACAATGCTAATATAATTGGATCATATAAGCATCCCTCAAAGTGCGATGAAGAATCACTCCAAAGTTCCTATCTAGCAGAGAACATGAGAATAAATTATTTGTAGGGTACGAAACCACCTCAAAGCTATTCTTTTCGATCGATCTACCTCGGTGGCCTCCCGCACCCCCTTTTCGCCCTATAAATTCTTAAATATTCCAAAAACCCTCGGGATCAGAAGTTCCGCCGCCGCAAGGCCTCTGTATCCACGAGATCCCAGGCGCGCCCTGGTGGGTTGTGCCCCCCTCGGGGAACCCCCCCAGGTGCTGCTCTGGCCCATTGGATGTCTTCCGGTCCATAAAAAATCCACAAAAAGTTTCGCGGTGTTTGGACTCCTTTTGATATTGATTTCCTGCGATGTAAAAAACAAGCAAAAAACAGCAACTGGCACTGGGCACTAAGTCAATAGGTTAGTCCCAAAAAATGATATAAAGTTCCTATAAAATGATTGTAAAACATCCAAGAATGACAATATAAGAGCATGAATACTTCATAAATTATAGATACGTTGGAGACGTACCAGCATCCCCAAGCTTAATTCCTATTCGCCCTCGAGTAGGTAAATGATAAAAGAAATAATTTATGAAGTGTGAATGCTAGCAAAGTGCATAAGTTTGATCAATGATAATTTCAATCACTTTTTCTAGCATCATAACAACAATTCTTTCTTATAAAACTTCTCATGTTAAAGTAGCAACCAATTCACAAGTTAAGGTTCAAACAATGAATTCTCTTGAAACTCAACAACCTATATTCTTAGTCACCAAACAATTGCAATTCAACTTATTCAACAGAGTCTAAGTAAGAGCTCCACATACTCAATCATCATATAGTCTTCCATGATTGCTACTACTCAAAGCATATTCTTAGAACAAATGGCATCCAACGAACATAGATAAAGATAGGGGCTTAATGTTTCGCCTCCCAACTCATTTATCATAGAGATAATTGTCAACAATAATAAATCATGATCAAATATATTTGACTGGTCATATGTGCCTATATCTTTCCCCACCACATGATGCTTGCCAACTAGAGAATAATTGAGGTTGAAATGAGAATTCATACTATTGACTCTTTGCATAAAAGTAAATACTGAAAAGTAAAAGATAGGCCCTTCGCAGAGGGAAGAAGAGGTTGCCATGCGCTTTTTATTTGGATGCCCAAACTCTTAGTGCAAAGGAACATCACGTTATATTGTCCCCTATGATAGCAACCTTTATTATGCAGTCCGTCGCTTTTATTACTTTGCCATCACAAGTTCGTACAATGCTCAATTTTCCCTTACAATAAAAGATCAAACATATTTAGGAGCAATTTTTATTGCTTTATGCACCGATGACAACTTACTTGAAGGATCTTATTCAATACATAGGTAGGTATGGTGGACACTCATGGCAAGAAACTGGGTTCAAGGGTTTTTGGATGCACAAGTAGTATCTCTACTTAGTACGATTTTTTGGCTAGCAAAAGATCCTAGGCAAACACCACATGTTGGAGGATCCATGACAATATAACTTCTATCCAAATATACCCAACCATAACTCATTACGTTGTCTTCCTTGTCCAACTTCAATTAATTTGCTCAAGTTTGAAAATAATTAATAGGTATTCACAATCATAGAAGATGTCCAAGATAATATATTTGCATGTGAAAGTTCTCTTCCTTCTACTAATCATTCATGAATTGCTTGTATGACCAATATTGTGATTGTCAAGCTTCAAAAGATTTCACTTTCTAAATCCAATGTGAAGCTACCACTAGACATGATATAAACATATAATTTCAACTTCATGATATTCAATTCATTCAACAATTTACTCATAGGATATAAGTGAAGCACGAGAGTAAATGACAAACTACTCCAAAAAGATATAAGTGAAGATCCGGCGAGTAGTTAAGTAAAGGGGTAGCTAATTGAGGACTCCCTCTTATTTAAAAACTTTTAGATATAAGTATTTTATTAAAACAGCGAGTAAAACAAAACAAAATGACATTCCAAGAATAGCACAACTGAAGTGAAGAAGCAAAAACTTAGGCTCAACCGATACTAACCGATAATTGTTGATGAAGAAAGGTGGGATGCCTACCGGGGCATCCCCAAGCTTAGATGCTTGAGAATTCTTGAAATATTATCTTGGGATGCCTTGGCCATCCCCAAGCTTGAGCTTTTGCATCTCCTTAATTCCTTTTATATCACGGTTTCCCTAAATCTTAAAAACTTCATACACACAAAACTCAACAAGAACTCGTGAGATAAGTTAGTATAAACCAATGCAAAAACCTTATCATTATCTACTGTAGCAAATCACAAAAATTATTATTCAACATTGCATACTAAATGCCTCTGCATATTTAATACTCCTATCCTCAAATAGAATCATTAAACAAGCAAACATATGCAAACAATGCAAACATAACAGCAATCTGCCAAACAGTACAGTCTGTAAAGAATGCAAAAGTATCAATACTTATTTAACTCCAAAAATTATGAAAATTTACCACACTGTAGAAAAAAATTCAGAGCTTGCTGTGAAAAAAGTTTCAACATTTTATCACATTCTGACTTTTCTCGGGATTTTTTGCAACATCGATAAACTTTCTGTTTTGAAACAGCAACTCATATACTTGCAAAATGAGCATGGTAAAGGCTATCCTTGACATTTTTATTGAAAAGGAAGATGCAAAACATTATTATAAATAACAGCAAGCAAATCCTAACAAGAAAATGATGCTCCAAGCAAAACACATATCATGTGACAAAAAAAATGTAGCTCCAAGTGAGGTTACCGATAATGTTGGAGACGAAAGAGGGGATGCCTTCTGGGGCATCCCCAAGCTTAGTTGCTTGGATCTTCCTTGAATATTAGCTTGGGGGTTCCTTGGGCATCCCCAAGTTAGGGTCTTGTCACTCCTTATTCTCCTCATATCGAGATCTCACCCAAAACTTGAAAACTTCAATCACACAAAACTTAACGGAACTTCGTGAGATGCATTAGTATAATAAAGACAAATCATTCCCTTTGGTACTGTCAAGATAAGATTCATAATTGTTTACACATAATTCCTACTGTACTCTACAATTTACACAATTTATAATAAGCAATATAAGCCATGGAAACCATAAAAGCAAGCAAACTATGCATTGAAAACAGAATCTGTCAAAAACAGAACAGTATGTAAAGATATGAATTAATGTCATACTTATGTAACTCCAGAAATTCTTAAAAATTAGGAAAACGTAGAAAATTTGTATGCCCATAAACTTTAAAAAATTAAGAATTTTTACAAGTTCCAGTAAAAGACAGGAATTTATACACTGGACACAAAAGTTTCTGTTTTTGCACAGAATCAAGTCAACTATCATCCACACTATCCCAAAGGCTTTACTTGGCACTTTATTGAAAAAAAAGCTATAAAACAAGATTACTACAGTAGCCTAACCATGTGAACACACAAAAATGGTAGGTAAAAGTGTTGGGTTGTCTCCCAACAAGCGCTTTTCTTTAATGCCTTTTAGCTAGGCATGATGATTTCAATGATGCTCGCATAAAAGATAAGAATTGAAACATAACAAGAGCATCATGAATCACATGAAAAACACATTTAAGTCTAACCCACTTCCTACGCATAGGGATTTTGTGAGCAAACAATTTATGGGAGCAAGAATCAACTAGCATAGGAAAACAGAACAAGCAAAACTTCAAGATTTTCAACATAAAGAGGGGAAACTTGATATTATTGAAATATGTAAAAGCATATGTCCCTCTCTCATAATAATTTTCAGTAGCATCATGAATGAATTCAACAATATAGCCATCACATAAAGCATTCTTTTCATGATCCACAAGCATAAAAAATTTCTTACTCTCCACACAAGCAAATTTATTCTCATCAATAGTAGTGGGAGCAAATTCAACAAAATAACTATCATGTGCTACTTGATTAACATAATCAAATTAAACATTAAAATTATGATGAAAAGTTTCATGGTTATCATTATTCTTTATAGCACACATGTCATCACCATAATCATCATAGATAGCAACTTTATTGTCATAATCAATTGAAACCTCTTCCAAAATAGTGGATTCATCACTAAATAAAGTCATGACCTCTCCAAATCCACTTTCATAATTATCACAATAAGATTCAACACCCTCCAAAATAGTGGGATCATTAGTACCTAGAGTTGACACTCTTCCAAACCCACTTTCATCAACATAATTATCATAAATAGGAGGCATGCTACCATTATAACAAATTTGCACATCAAAACTTGGGGGACTAAAAATATCATCTTCATCAAACATAGCATCCCCAAGCTTGTAGATTTGCATATCATTAGCATCATGGATATTCAAAGAATTCATACCAACAACATTGCAATCATGCTCATCATTTATGCCAAACATTTTATAGAATTCTTCTTCTATCAATTGAGCATAATTTTCCTTTCCATCATTTTCACGAAAGACATTATAGAGATGAACAATATGATGCAACCTCAATTCCATTTTTTGTACTTTTCTTTTATAGACCAAACTAGTGATAAAACAAGAAACTAAAAGATTCGATTGTAAGATCTAAAGATATACCTTCAAGCACTCACCTCCCCGGCAACGGCGCCAGAAAAGAGCTTGATGTCTACTACGCAACTTGTTCTTGTAGACTTGTGTTGGGCCTCCAAGCGCAGAGTTTTGTAGGACAGTAGCAATTTTTCCTCAAGTGGATGACCTAAGGTTTATCAATCCGTGGGAGGTGTAGGATGAAGATGGTCTCTCTCAAACAACCCTGCAACCAAATAATAAAAGTCTCTTGTGTCCCCAACACACCCAATACAATGGCAAATTGTATAGGTGCACTAGTTCGGCGAAGAGATGGTGATAAAAGTGTAGTAATGATAGTAGATATTGATTTTTGTAATTGGAACAATAAAAAACAGCAAGGTAGCAATTGATAAAATGGAGCACAAACGGTATTGCAATGCTTGAAAATGAGGCCTAGGGTCCGTACTTTCACTAGTGCAACCTCTCAACAATGCTAATATAATTGGATCATATAACCATCCCTCAAAGTGCGATGAAGAATCACTCCAAAGTTCCTATCTAGCGGAGAACATGAGAATAAATTGTTTGTAGGGTACGAAACCACCTCAAAGCTATTCCTTCCGATCGATCTATCCAAGAGTTCGTACTAAAATAACACCAAAGCAAATTCAGATTCGTAATGCTCAATCCAACACAAAGAACCTCAAAGAGTGCCCCAAGATTTCTATCGGAGAAACAAAGACAAGAACGTGCATCAACCCCTATGCATAGATTACCCCAATGTCACCTCGGGAATCCGCGAGTTGAGTGCCAAAACATATATCAAGTGAATCAATATAATACCCCATTGTCACCACGGGTATTCGTATGCAAGACATATATCAAGTGCTCTCAAATCCATAAAAGTATTCAATCCGATAAAATGAAATCTCACAGGGAAAACTCAATTCATCACAACAAGATACAGAGGGAGAAAAACCATATGATCCAACTACATTAACAAAGCTCCTGATACATCAAAATCGTGCCATTAAGAACACGAGAGAGAGAGAGAGAGAGATTAAACACATAGCTACTGGTACAAACCCTCAGCCCCGAGGGTGGACTACTCCCTCCTCATCATGGTGGCCGCCGGGATGATGAAGATGGCCACCGGTGATGATCTCCCCCTCCGGCAGGGTGCCGGAACGGGGACTAGATTGGATCTCGTGGATACAGAGGCCTTGCGGTGGCGAAACTTCTGATCAAGGGCTACCCCAAGGGTTTTTGGAATATTTGAGAATTTATAGGGCGAAAAGGGGGTGTGGGAGACCACCAAGGTGGGCACAACCCACCGGGGCACGCCTGGGGGCCCAGGCATGCCCCGGTGGGTTGTGCCCCCTTCGGGGCACCCCCCAGGCGCTGCTCTGGCCCATTGGATGTCTTCTGGTCCATAAAAAATCCACAAAAAGTTTCGCGGTGTTTGGACTCCGTTTGATATTGATTTCCTGCGTTGTAAAAAACAAGCAAAAAACAACAACTGGCACTGGGCACTAAGTCAATAGGTTAGTCCCAAAAAATGATATAAAGTTGCTATAAAATGATTGTAAAACATCCAAGAATGATAATATAAGAGCATGAATACTTCATAAATTATAGATACGTTGGAGACGTATCAGGCTTCGACATGCCCCTACCTGGTGCGCCAAATGTCGGATTCAAGGCTCCGCAGACCCAAGAAGGTTCGAACTCTGGGGCGTGTGCGAAGAACTCAACCTCTCAAGCCTACCGGCCCGTCTCCACACAGCCAAGCCTAGCCGAACTCTCATGAACGGGGAAGAAGATGAACACGGCAGTTTACCCAGGTTCGGGCCACCTTGCAGTGTAATACCCTACTCCTGCTTTGTGGTGGATTGGCCTCACGAGGGGCTGAGGATGAACAAGTATAGAGGATGAACAACCTCGTGAGGGCTCGGAGGTCAGAATGAGTCGACCCCTTCTATGGTGGTGGCTAACCTATATTTATAGTGGCCTTGGTCCTCTTTGCTCGAAAATTAGGTGGGAAGGGATCCCACAACGGCCAATTTGAAAGGGGACAAGTAGTACATCCTATCCTGACAAAAGGTGGTCTTCTCCTGCAAAGCTTCCGGCCGTGACGCAGTGCTGGGCTCGGTGATGACCTCCGCCCTGCCGAGCCTGTGGTCTTGGTCTTGTTGCATCGGAATGGAAACCTCTGGGGGATTCCTCGGGAACCCAAGCCTGTCCTTGCCTCCTTAGCACCAAAGAGGAAACTGCCTCTTCTGCGCCCGCTGGCGCCCGCCTGGCCTTGGTCGTCACGGCTCACGTCATCGCAGCCTCATGAGGCTGGGTACCAGCATAGAAATCTCCGCTCCTCGGGAGGCCGCCTGAGGAGGTGATACGTCTCCAACGTATCTATAATTTTTGATTGTTCCATACTATTATATTATCTGTTTTGGATGTTTTATATGCATTAATATACTATTTTATATTATTTTTGGGACTAACCTATAAACCTAGAGCCCAGTGCCAGTTTCTGTTTTTTCCTTGTTTTTGAGTTTCGCAGAAAATGAATACCAAACGGAGTCTAAACGGAATAAAACTTTCGCGATAATTTTTCTTGGACCAGAAGGAAACCAGGAGACTTGGAGATGAAGTCGGTGGAGCCACGAGGCGGCCACAAGGACGGAGGGCGCGCCCCCCACCCTTGTGGGCCCCTCGTGCACCTCCTGGCCTAATTCTTTCACCTATATATACCCATATATCCCCAAACCAACAGAGGCATCCACGAAAAGACTTTTCCACCGCCGCAACCTTCTGTACCCGTGAGATCCCATCTAGGGACCTTTTCCGGCACCCTGCCGGAGGGGGATTCGATCATGGAGGGCTTCTACATCAACACCATTGCCCTTCCGGTGAAGCGTGAGTAGTTTACCACAGACCTACGGGTCCATAGCTAGTAACTAGTTGGCTTCTTCTCTCTCTTTGATTCTCAATACCATGTTCTCCTCGATGTTCTTGGAGATCTATTCGATGTAATACTTTTTTGCGGTGTGTTTGCCGAGATCCGATGAATTGTGGATTTATGATCAGCTTATCTATGAATATTATTTGAATCTTCTCTGAATTCTTATATGCATGATTTGATATCTTTGTAATTCTCTTCGAACTATCAGTTTGGTTTGGCCAACTAGATTGGTTTTTCTTGCAATGGGAGAAGTGCTTAGCTTTGGGTTCAATCTTGCGGTGTCCTTTCCCAGTGTCAATAGGGGCAGCAAGGCACGTATTATATTGTTGCCATCGAGGATAAAAAGATGGGGTTTTCATCATATTGCTTGAGTTAATTCCTCTACATCATGTCATCTTACTTAATGCATTACTCCGTTCTTTATGAACTTAATACTCTAGATGCATGCTGGATACCGGTCGATGTCTGGAGTAATAGTAGTAGATGCATAACCGTTTCGGTCTACTTGACATGGACATGATGCCTATATTCATGATCATTGCCTTAGATATCATCATAACTTTGCGCTTTTCTATCAATTGCTCAGCAGTAATTTGTTCACCCACCGTATTATTTTCTATCTTGAGAGAAGCCTCTAGTGAAACCTATGGCCCCCGGGTCAATTTTCCATCATATAATCTTCTACTTTTCATCATACAAGTTTCCGATCTACTATTTTGCAATCTTTTACTTTCCGATCTATAAAACAAAAATACCAAAAATATTTACTTTATCGTTTATCTATCTCTATCAGATCTCACTTTTGCAAATAACCGTGAAGGGATTGACAACCCCTTTATCGCTTTCGGTGCAAGTTGTTTGATTGTTTGTGCAGGTATTCGGTGATTTATGCATTGTCTCCTACTGGATTGATACCTTGGTTCTCAAACTGAGGGAAATACTTATCTCTACTTTGCTGCATCACCCTTTCCTCTTCAAGGGAAAAACCAATGCAAGCTCAAGAAGTAGCAAGAAGAATTTCTGGCGCCGTTGCCGGGGCGATCTACGCCAAGTCAAGACATACCAAGTACCCATCATAAACTCTCATCTCTTGCATTACATTATTCGCCATTCGCCTCTCGTTTTCCTCTCCCCCACTTCTAAAATGATTTTTGAAAAGATTTGCCTTCTTCTTCGCCCCTCTCTTTGCCTTTTCTTCGTCCCTCTTCCGTTCGTCTTCTTAGTTTTCTTTTTGTGTGCTCGTGTGTTGGATTGCTTGCTTTGTCACGATGGCTCAAGAGAATACCAAATTGTGTGACTTTTCCAACACCAATAACAATGATTTTATTAGTACTCCGATTGCTCCCGCCACTAGTGCGGAATCTTCTGAAATTAATGCCGCTTTGCTGAATCTTGTTATGAAAGATCAATTTTCTGGCCTTCCTAGTAAAGATGACGCATCCCATCTAAACAATTTTGTTGATTTGTGTGATATGCAAAAGAAAAAAGATGTGGATAATGATATTGTTAAATTGAAGCTATTTCCGTTCTCACTTCGAGATCGTGCAAAAACTTGGTTTTCATCTTTGCCTAAAAATAGTATTGATTCATGGAATAAGTGTAAAGATGCTTTTATTTCCAAGTATTTTCCTCCCGCTAAGATCATCTCCCTTAGGAACGAGATTATGAATTTTAAGCAACTTGATCATGAACATGTTGCACAATCTTGGGAGAGGATGAAATTGATGATACGAAATTGCCCTACTCATGGTTTGAATTTGTGGATGATTATACAAAAAAATATGCCGGATTGAATTTTTCTTCTAGAAATCTTTTAGATTCGGCCGCGGGAGGCACTTTTATGGAAATTACTCTAGGAGAAGCTACTAAACTTCTAGATAATATTATGGTTAATTATTCTCAATGGCATACCGAAAGATCTTCCACTAGTAAAAAAGTGCATGCAATTGAAGAGATTAATGTTTTGAGTGGAAAGATAGATGAACTTATGAAATTATTTGCTAGCAAGAGTGCTTCTTTGGATCCTAATGATATGCCTTTGTCCACTTTGATTGAAAATAATAATGAATCTATGGATGTGAATTTTGTTGGTAGGAACAATTTTGGTAATAATGCGTATAGAGGTAATTTTAATCCTAGGCCGTTCCCTAGTAATTCCTCTAATAATTATGGTAATTCCTACAACAATTCTTATGGAAATTATAATAAGATGCCCTCTGATTTTTAGAATGGTGTTAAAAGAATTTATGAGTTCGCAAAAGAATTTCAATGCTTTGATTGAAGAAAAATTGCTTAAGATTGATGATTTGGCTAGGAACGTGGATAGAATTTCTCTTGATGTTGACTCTTTGAAACTTAGATCTATTCCGCCCAAGCATGATATCAATGAGTCTCTCAAATCTATGAGAATGTCCATTGATGAGTGCAAAGAAAGAACCGCTAAGATGCGTGCTAAAAAAGATTGGTTTGTAAAAACATGTTCTTCTAGTTTCCGTGAAAATAATGATGAAGATCTTAAAGTGATTGATGTGACTCCTATTGAATCTTTGTTTTCCAATATAAATCTTGATAAAGATGGGACTGGAGATGAGTCAACTTTAGTTAAAAGGCGTCCCAATGATTCGGAGTTTTTAGATCTTGATGCAAAAATTGATAAAAGTGGGATTGGAGAGGTCAAAACTTTAAGTAGCAATGAACCCACTCTTTTGGATTTCAAGGAATTTAATTATGATAATTGTTATTTAATAGATTGTATTTCCTTGTTGCAATCCATGTTGAATGCTCCTCATGCTTATAATCAAAACAAAGCTTTTACTAAACATATCATTGATTCTATGATGCAATCTTTTGAAGAAAAGCTTGAATTGGAAGTTTCTATCCCTAGAAAACTTTATGATGAGTGGGAACCTACTATTAAGATTAAGATTAAATATTATGAGTGCTATGCTTTGTGTGATTTGGGTGCTAGTGTTTCCACGAGTCCAAAAACTTTATGTGATGTGTTACGTTTCCGTGAATTTGATGATTGTTCTTTAAATTTACATCTCGCGGGTTACACTATTAAGAAACCTATGGGAAGGATTAATGATGTTCTTATTGTTGTAAATAGGAATTATGTGCCCGTAGATTTCATTGTTCTTCATATAGATTGCAATCCTACATGTCCTATTATTCTTGGTAGACCTTTCCTTAGAACAATTGGTGCAATTATTGATATAAAAGAAGGAAACATTAGATTTCAATTTCCGTTAAGGAAGGGCATGGAGCACTTTCCTAGAAATAAAATTAAATTGCCATATGAATCTATTATGAGAGCTACTTATGGATTGCATACCAAAGATGACAATACCTAGATCTATTCGAGTTTTATTCCTAGCTAAGGGCGTTAAACAGTAGCGCTTGTTGGGAGGCAACCCAATTTTCTTTTTGTTTTTGCTTTTTTTGGTTATGTTTTGCCAATAAATAATTCATCTAGCCTCTGGTTAGATGTGGTTTTATGTTTTAATTAGTGTTTGTGCCAAGTAAGACCTTTGGGATGGCTTACGGTGATAGTTGATTTGATCTTGCTGAAAAACAGAAACTTTTGCATACAGTCTAAGAATTTTAATAATTCACTGGAGCGTTTAAAAACCCTGAATTTTTTATATGAGATTTATATACAAATTTCCTATGTTTTCTTAATTTTTCATAATTTTTTGAGTTACATAAGTACTATAACAATTCGAATCTTCGCAGACTATTCTGTTTTTGACAGATTCTGTTTTCTTTGTGTTGTTTGCTTATTTTAATGAATCTATGGGTAGTGTCGGGGGGTATGAACCATGGAAAGGTTGGAATACAGTATATATTACACCAATATAAATAAATAAAAAGTTCACAACAGTACCAAAGTGGTGATTTATTTTCTTATACTAACGGAGCTTATGAGATTTTCTGTTGAGTTTTGTGTTGTGAAGTTTTCAAGTTTTGGGTAAGGATTTGATGGACTATGGAATAAGGAGTGGCAAGAGCCTAAGCTTGGGGATGCCCAAGGCACCCCAAGGTAATATTCAAGTACAACCAAGAGCCTAAGCTTGGGGATGCCCCGGAAGGCATCCCCTCTTTCGTCTTCGTCTATCGGTAACTTTACTTGAGGCTATATTTTTATTCACCACATGATATGTGTTTTGCTTGGAGCGTCTTGTATAATTTGAGTCTTTGCTTTTTAGTTTGTCACAATCATCCTTGCTGTACACACCTTTTTAGAGGGACACGCATGAATTGTGATTTATTAGAATACTCTTTGTGCTTCACTTATATCTTTTGAGCTAGGCAATTTTGCTCTAGTGCTTCACTTATATTTTTTTAGAGCACGGCGGTGGCTTTATTTTGTAGAAATTATTGAACTCTCATGCTTCACTTATATTATTTTGAGAGTATTTAAACAGCATGGTAATTTGCTTTGGTTATAAATTTAGTCCTAATATGATAGGCATCCAAGAGGGATATAATAAAAACTTTCATATAAAGTGCATTGAATACTTTGAGAAGTTTGATTCCTTATGATTGTTTTGAGATATAAAGATGGTGATATTAGAGTCATGCTAGTGAGTAATTGTGAATTTGAGAAATACTTGTGTTAAGGTTTGTGAGTCCCGTAGCATGCACGTATCGTGAACCGTTATGTAACGAAGTTGGAGCATGAGATATTTTTTTATTGTCTTCCTTATGAGTGGCGGTCAGTGACGAGCGATGGTCTTTTCCTACCAATCTATCCCCCTAGGAGCATGCGCGTAGTACTTTGTTTTGATGACTAATAGATTTTTGCAATAAGTATGTGAGTTCTTTATGACTAATGTTGAGTCCATGGATTATACGCACTCTCACCCTTCCACCATTGCTAGACTCTCTTGTACCGCGCAACATTCGCCGGTACCATACACCCACCATATACCTTCCTCAAAACAGCCACCATACCTACCTATTATGGCATTTTCATAGCCATTCCGAGATATATTGCCATGCAACTTTCCACCGTTCCGTTTACTATGACACGCATCATCATTGTCATATTGCTTTGCATGATCATGTAGTTGACATCGTATTTGTGGCAAAGCCACCGTTCATAATTTTTTCATACATGTCACTCTTGATTCATTGCACATCCCGGTATATCGCCGGAGGCATTCATATAGAGTCATATTTTGTTCTAGTATCGAGTTGTAATTTTTTTGAGTTGTAAGTAAATAGAAGTATGATGATCTTCATTATTAGAGCATTGTCCCATGTGAGGAAATAAAAAAAGAGGCCAAAGAAGCCAAAGAAAAAAAGTAAAAGAAAAAAAAGAGGAAAAAAAGAGAGAGAGAAAAAAGAAAAAAAAGAGAAAAAGGAAAAAAAATGAGAGAAGGGGCAATGTTACTATCCTTTTTCCATACTTGTGCTTCAAAGTAGCACCATGATCTTCATGATAGAGAGTCTCATATGTTGTCACTTTCATATACTAGTGGGAATTTTTCATTATAGAACTTGGCTTGTATATTCCAACGATGGGCTTCCTCAAATTGCCCTAGGTCTTCATGAGCAAGCAAGTTGGATGCACACCCACTTAGTTTTCTTTTTGAGCTTTCATATACTTATAGCTCTAGTGCATCCATTGCATGGAAATCCCTACTCACTCATATTGATATCTATTGATGGGCATCTCCATAGCCCGTTGATACGCCTAGTTGATGTGAGACTATCTCCCTCTTTTTGTCTTCTCCACAACCACCTTCTATTCCACCTATAGTGTTATGTCCATGGCTCACGCTCATGTATTGCGTGAAAGTTGAAAAGGTTTGAGAACGTCAAAAGTATGAAACAATTGCTTGGCTTGTCATCGGGGTTGTGCTTGATTTGAATATTTTGTGTGATGAAGATGGAGCATAGCTAGACTATATGATTTTGTAGGGATAAGCTTTCTTTGGCCATGTTATTTTGAGAAGACATAATTGGCTTGTTAGTATCCTTGAAGTATTATTGTTTTTATGTCAATATTAAACTTTTGTTTTGAATCTTACGGATCTGAACATTCATGCCACAATAAAGAAAATTACATGGATAAATATGTTAGGTAGCATTCCACATCAAAAATTCTGTTTTTATCATTTACCTACTCGAGGACGAGCAGGAATTAAGCTTGGCGATGCTTGATACGTCTCCAACGTATCTATAATTTTTTATTGTTCCATGCTATTATATTATCTGTTTTGGATGTTTTATATGCATTAATATGCTATTTTATATTATTTTTGGGACTAACCTATTAACCTAGAGCCCAGTGCCAGTTTCTGTTTTTTCCTTGTTTTTGAGTTTCGCAGAAATGGAATACCAAACGGAGTCCAAACGGAATAAAACTTTCACGATGATTTTTCTTGGACCAGAAGGAAACCAGGAGACTTGGAGATGAAGTCGGATGAGCCACGAGGCGGCCACAAGGACGGAGGGTGCGCCCCCCACCCTTGTGGGCCCCTCGTGCACCTCCTGACCTAATTCCTTCGCCTATATATACCCATATATCCCCAAACCAACAGAGGCATCCACAAAAAGACTTTTCCACCGCCGCAACCTTCTGTACCTGTGAGATCCCATCTAGGGACCTTTTCCGGCACCCTGCCGGAGGGGGATTCCATCACGGAGGGCTTCTACATCAACACCATTGCCCTTCCGATGAAGCGTGAGTAGTTTACCACAGACCTACGGGTCCATAGCTAGTAGCTAGATGGCTTCTTCTCTCTCTTTGATTCTCAATACCATGGTCTCCTCGATGTTCTTGGAGATCTATTCGATGTAATACTTTTTTGCAGTGTGTTTGCCGAGATCCGATGAATTGTGGATTTATGATCAGCTTATCTATGAATATTATTTGAATTTTCTCTGAATTCTTATATGCATGATTTGATATCTTTGTAATTCTCTTCGAAATATCGGTTTGTTTTGGCCAACTAGATTGGTTTTCTTGCAATGGGAGAAGTGCTTAGCTTTGGGTTCAATCTTGCGGTGTCCTTTCCCAGTGACAGTAGGGGCAGCAAGGCACGTATTGTATTGTTGCCATCGAGGATAAAAAGATGGGATTTTCATCATATTGCTTGAGTTAATTCCTCTACATCATGTCATCTTACTTAATGCATTACTCCGTTCTTTATGAACTTAATACTCTAGATGCATGCTGGATAGCGGTCGATGTGTGGAGTAATAGTAGTAGATGCAGAATCGTTTCGGTCTACTTGACACGGACGTGATGCCTATATTCATGATCATTGCCTTAGATATCGTCATAACTTTGCGCTTTTCTATCAATTGCTCGGCACTAATTTGTCCACCCACTGTATTATTTTCTATCTTGAGAGAAGCCTCTAGTGAAACCTATGGCCCCCGGGTCTATTTTTCATCATATAATCTTCTACTTTTCATCATACAAGTTTCCGATCTACTATTTTGCAATCTTTTACTTTCCGATCTATAAAACAAAAATACCAAAAATATTTACTTTATCATTTATCTATCTCTATCAGATCTCACTTTTGCAAATAACCGTGAAGGGATTGACAACCCCTTTATCATGTTGGGTGCAAGTTGTTTGATTGTTTGTGCAGGTATTCGGTGATTTGTGCGTTGTCTCCTACTGGATTGATACCTTGGTTCTCAAACTGAGGAAAATACTTATCTCTACTTTGCTGCATCATCCTTTCCTCTTCAAGGGAAAAACCAACGCAAGCTCAAGAAGTTCATCCAATGCTCAAGTATGATCATAGTGCCCCTTAGTTGGTGCTTTATAAGAGAAGATGGAGACTCAAATAAAAATAAAAATTGCATAAAGTAAATAGATAGGCCCTTCGTAGAGGGAAGTAGGGATTTGTAGAGGTACCAGAGCTCAAAGCTTAAATTGAGAGATAATTTTTTTTGAGAGGCATACTTTTCCCGTCAACGAAAATGACCGAGTAATTCCCAACACTTTCCATGCTAGATATATCATAGGCGGTTCCCAAACAGAAAATAAAGTTTATTCCTTTTTCCACCATTCTTTCACAATCCATGGCTAGCCGTATCCACGAGTTCCTTCCATACCAACACTTTCCAAAGAATTTATTATTTGACAACATAAAGTAAATTTCTTTTTCATTTAGGGACTGGGCATCCCTATTACCGCCGCACTCTCGTGCAATGACAAGTGAATAAACACTCATCTTGAGAATAACACATCTAGCATGGAAAATATTGGCCACCCCCTGCCGCTTCATGAGCGGTACGGACACACAAAAAAGAAATTCATTTTGAAAATTAGAGATGGCACATATAAATTTACTTAGAACGAGATGGAAATACCGCATATAGGTAGGTATGGTGGACTCATATGGCAAAACTGGGTTTAAAGATTTTGGATGCACAAGTAGTATTTCTCGCGAGATCTTGGAAATGGGTCTTGTCTTGGTGATCTTGGAAATGGGTCTTGGTGATTGCAAGTATTTGTTCTTTGCGTGCAGGTACCGTTTACATAGTGTTGCTTGGTTCTCCTACTGGATTGATACCTTGGTATCATAACTGAGGGAAATACCTACCGTAGATGTACTGCATCATCCATTCCTCTTTGGGGAAATACCGACGTAGTTCAAGAGACATCAGTATGATGAGTTGGCATAGTTACAT
The DNA here is from genome assembly GCA_011799875.1 of Thinopyrum elongatum. Classification (NCBI taxonomy): domain Eukaryota; kingdom Viridiplantae; phylum Streptophyta; class Magnoliopsida; order Poales; family Poaceae; genus Thinopyrum; species Thinopyrum elongatum. The sequence goes on along the minus strand of CM022302.1, from coordinate 444,880,277 downwards.
GTTGAGAGACTAGAATTAGTGGAGGTCAACTATTTAGCTATACAGGATAAGTAACATGTAAAAATGCATGTAGACCCTAGTGATTTGTTGATGACTATATGATTAGTGGGAGTAATGTTGGTTATCTTGTTTATCTCAGGATATTGGTCTCTCCATGATTAATCGGAGATGTTTGACCCCCATTTCAGAAAGGAAAAACACATCGGTTACCCAAAGACTGGAAGATTTTTTGCATTTATTTGAGTCATAGGACTACCACATTATTAAGAGGGGTTGAGGTGGTTGCATAAGTTTGGGGACCACATCCAAATATTTCTACCCCACCATTCTCCTTCCTCCAAATAAAACATGTATTCTGGAGCTTCTCCACCATTGTCAAACCCTCTTCATACTTCCACTCAAAATCCAAACATTGAGGATTGAAAGAAAATAGCCTGATCCACACTTTCACCAAACTAATTTATGATCCTCGTACTTGTTTATCACAAAACTTGCTACTCTTGGATATTTGAGACTCTTGGGCGGTAGGAGTCAAAGCCCAGAAGCTTCTTTGCACGTGGTGTGCTCCGGGAAGTTTGTAAACGTCCGGTGGTCGCCTTCAAGAAGAACCACAAGTGATTCGAGGCTCATCCATTGGAGGTGACTCAAAGGGAGATAGGGTGAGCCACTTGGTGGCGTTCTGAAGATTTGGCTTCCGCACCTATCCAACAAAGATTAGCACTCCCCCAAGAGTATGAATCTATCGGCATGGAGGAAATTACGTTGACCAATAATGCATATAGTGGAGTTGATGATGAAGTTGTTGATGTTGCCCCTACAACAAAGATGAAAGGGGCAAGGTCAAGCAACTGCTTGACAGAGAAAGATAAGGAATCGATCATGGCATGGGAGAGTGTGAGCATCGACCCGATAGCAGGGAGCGACCAAAACATGAAGACTTGTTTGAAGCGTATTGCCGAGAACTTCTGTTGCAATGTGATAGTATCATTAGAACGCACTGTCAACACTCAATCACCGCGGTGGAGTGAAATTCAAGAGTGTTGCAACTGGTGGGCAGGTTGTGTCGCTTAAGTTGATCGTGCCAATCCTAGTGGAATGATAGATGAGATATTAGTGAGTATATAATTTTATGTATGATCAGTGGGGACCAAATTTTTATTTATGTAGTGGTTGCACCTAATTTGTATGTTATGTTTCACTTTGCAACTGAGCTACACCCATGAACTGTACAAACAGAGGAACTGAAGGGATTGTTGAGCAGTGCTCCAAAATAATGAGAAGTGGGAAGATATGAACAATGAAAGTTTTTTCACCTAAGAAGAAGGTTAAATCTTCAACTACAAAGCTTGACAATAATGAAGATATTGATGATGATGATGTGCAAGCTGAAGGCTATGGAGGAATGCAAGATGTCCATTGAAGAAGATAAGTTGAGAGTCATTGGAGATGAAATGAATACAGATAAGATGTATCAAGAACTCAAGACCATGTTCAGATCAAGTGGCCTATGTAGCCATGATCAAAGGACAAATTCTAGCATCAAAATGGCTAGGGGCAGGGGCGAGGCTTTGTTGGGGCTGATCTGGGCCTTTTCCCTCCTAGGATTTTGGCGAACTTTTTAATACATATGCTCTGTAGCTCACTCCACTGGCATGCAATGCTATTTGCGTTATTCCCCTTTATGGTCTATCCAAAGCTTCTAAGGGTTGGCAACCAAGAGCGTACCAGGAGGCGCAATACTTCATAGTAGTGGCCAACGTCCTTCTCCACCAACAATGAGATGTGGCTACATCTGCTCGTCTAGGTTTAGCAGCAGCACGGGCACACAACAGAGAGCAACCGTCACCCATAACATTTTGTGCATACCTCGCGCCACACAAACGAAAGAGGGTAGGGTTGCGACTCATCGTACGGGCACCGGCCAAACCGCCATAGGTCCAACATCATAGGGAGCAGCAGCCAACCGGCCTCCCAGGCAACAAGGATTGAGCATTGCATCCCCAATTATCTTGCGATTTACGAGTCTGCAAAACACAGATAACCTTATTTCTTCCCCAAATTCCGAGTTCGCTCTTTCATAACCTTATTTTTCGCTCAACTGTTCTTTTACATTCTAAAAATTTATGCGACGTACCTTCTTTTTTCTTTCTGAAAAGCAAAACCACCAGTCATCTGTTGGGATCACCAGCCACATGCTACAAGTATAAACACACACAACAACCACCAACCAGAGCCAGGCTCCTAACGACGGCCGAAACAAAGCCAATGCTCATGCATGCCAAAAGACCTTAGAGAAAAGACACCGAAAACTCACAAACTAAGGAAGAAGGGTAGTTGCAGACTAGATAGTTGTACTCTATTGAGCTGCCTGCCCAGTTTTTTCTTCATAGCCTCGCCAGTGGTAGGTGATAAGAGTGGACGTGCAAATGGGTATGAGTGATGCTCTATGTTTGATTTTTATGCTTTATTTTAACCGTATGTCGCATGTTTGATTTTGAATTGGTCTTGTAATTTTAAACTTTGGAAATATGGATTTAGATTGACGTCGAGTTGTTGAAAGTGGTATCATAATTTTTTGCATTTATACGATGTGTGTTTGCACAAGTACATAGAAGAATAGGGAGAGAAAAAGGACGCAATTGTTCTAATTCCGAGATCATATGAGCTCGGGGTGAACAGTAAAAAACAAAAAAATGAATACAATTTCAAAAGATTCTGATTTTATTTGTGTGAAACATTGACAAAATATTTGTTGGCTTGCAAAATTTCATCACCATATGACATTTGTGAAAATCATGGCAAAAAGAACAAAATTGATGCTCCAAAATGTTATTTTCAAACACATTTTGGAGCATCGATTTTGTTTTTTTTTGCCACATTTTTCACAGAGTCATGATGAATTTTTACAAGCTACCAAAACATTTGTCAAATTTTCACACAAAAAACAGTTTTTACTGTGCATGAGGTACTGTAGGCCGGGTACTGTGGTAATGGCTGTAGCTGTCTTACTGTTCATATCGATCTGTCCGTTAATTTTCAATCCGGCGGTTTAGAAACAGGGGCAAGTCACCGTAATGTTCACCTGTGGCTCGCCCAGCAAGTCACCGGATCTGAGTCCCTCGCTAGCTGGCCGGGCAATAAAAAGCCGACCACAATAAACAAGCACTCGAATTGCCTTTAGCAAAGAAAAGTCAACATTGTCAGTGCACTATAACTTCATATGACGACAAATGGATATTCCCCGGTTGCAATCAAAACCCAAATGCTCTCTGAATCCTAAGATGCTTCTCTTGATCTCTTCACCATAAAAGTGCAGAGATTGATGCAGATGATGAACTGATCAGTCTATGCAAAATCTCAAGCAAAGCTATATCTCGAGATGGCAGCGGAGCCGCTCTCCAATGGCGCCACTCACCTGTCGGTGCCTGGACGCTACATTCTCCCGGCGCACAAGAGGCCGTCTTCTTCCGTGAAGGGCAAGGGGGCGCTGCCTGTGGTTGATCTCGGTGGAGACGACGACGGTAGGATCGCCGAGGCGCCGAGGCGATCGTCCTTGCAGGGCGGGAGTTCGGTTTCTTCCAGGTGGTCAACCACGGCGTGCCGGAGGAGGTGATGGGCGCCATGATGCGCGCTGCGGAGGAGTTCTTTGCACTGCCGGCGGATGAGAAGATGACGTACTACTCGAACGACGGCAAGAAGCTCCCGCGGTTCCACACGAGCCTCCGGAACGGCGCCGGCGAGGAGGTCCTGTACTGGCGGGACTGCCTGAAGCTCGGCTGCCACCCGCCGGAGTGGCCGGACAAGCCCAGCGGGCTCGGGGCGGCGCTGGAGCCGTACACGGCCGCATTGAGGGCAGCGGCGCGGCGCGTTCTGCGGCTCGCCGCTATCGGGCTGGGGCTCGAGGAGGAACACTTCGAGGGGTCGCTCAGCGGCGGTGGGATGATGAACGTGAACCACTACCCGCCGTGCCCGGATCCGAGCCTCACCCTCGGCGCCGGGCCGCTCTGCGACCCCGGCCTCGTCACCGTGCTCATGGAGAACGTCGGCGGCGGCCTACAGATGCTGCTCCACGGCGACGGCGACGCTGGCGGCGGCGGGATGATGTGGGTGGACGTGGACGCCGCGCCGGGGGCGCTGGTCCTCAACTTTGGGCATCAGATGGAGGTGGTCAGCAACGGGCGCTTGCGCAGCGCCGAGCACCGCGCCGTCACCGGCGCGCGCGCCGCGCGGACCTCGCTGGCCACGTTCGTGTGGCCCGAGCCGGGGTGCACCGTCGCGCCGGCGCAGGAGCTGGTGCTGGCCTCAGGCGAGGATCCTCTATACAAAGCCCTACTCCTACGGCGAATTTCTCAGTGTGTACGTCGCCGAGGGTGGGGTCAGGGAAACCGTCATGGCGTATCTCAAGCACTGATCAGTGATCACCTGTCAGCTTAATTTCCTGCACATGCATTTCTTCTTCCAGCAAATTTGAGTAATAGTTTTTCTTATGGTGTCAGTAAAGTTCTTCCAAGTTGTTTTTTCGCGAGAAATGATCGTAACTCAAATGGTTGTATTCCTGTCGCTGATGGTGTAATGGTGGATGCAAGTATGTTCGTTTAGTGGAGAATGACATTATCAGCGCTGCAAGGTGATTATTTCGTCAATTTCAAGATTTATCGGCTCAGTCTTTTCTCATGTGTTCACAGTTCTACTACTAATTAATTGAAAATTCTCTTTACAATTCTCGTTCATAAGAGTGGTTCTACTTTTTTTTGAAAAAAGGGGTTTTTTTTACAAAAATATCATATCTATTATAAAAATTCACCGGAAGTACAAAGCACCCCGAACATAATAAAAATTACATCGAGGTCTATGAACAACTGAACGACCATTGCCGCTGCCAGAACGAGCCGCCGACGCGCCGCTGTCGCCGCTCCCATACCGTAGCCGGCTTGACCTTGCCGATGACAGCCGGGAAGTCTTTGTGTACGTGCCCCTACGGACCAGCGTTCGGAAGCCGCGGTCGTCGCCATTGAACCCTTAAATCGATCTGAAGAACCTGACACCAAATCTCGCCGTTGCGTACGCACGATGAGAAACTCTAACCTCGCCGCTCCGAGGTGCTGGCAGGAATCTACGCCGGAGCTCCGTCTAACCCCGACAAACGAACTTGAGGAGGATCGGAGACCGGAAGACTAACTCGGAGAAGAAGCGATGTCATCTGTCCGAGCGTCGCCCTTGCGAGAACTAAAACCCTGCCTATCTAAGCCGAGACACTAGGAATACCCTCCCGCCACTGGCCGCCGGAGGGGAGGCGAATCCACGGGCTCGCCGGCGAAGATCCAAGAGAAGAAGGCTTTTTCTAGTCGCCTTGTGAGAGGAGAAAGAAAAAGCTCTAAAACTGCTGGACCTCAAAGGGGTTCTTTATAATTCAAAATATACTACCAAATGAAGACAAAAGCACATTATGCACACCCCAACATCTCTACAATTAGGAGGCAGACATACAATAAGTCACAAGCAAAATCATAACAGGCCAAACTACCTACCACCAAGAAGGTGTGGGCCTATCCAAAGACTACACCCATCCTCTATAACACTAAGCTCCCTAGTTTTAAAGAGCCCACATTTAATTAAGGTTTCCAATTAGAATTGGGTCACCTGATTTTGACCGGTCAACAATTTCTCAAAGCTCTCACATTCAATTCTTTTATACTATACACTATGCTTCGTAATTTTTAAGGCCTCGCAATTAGTTGAGGTATTCAACTTAAATAGGGTTATTCGATTTTGACCGGGTCAACCACTTCTCAAGCTCTCCTAGTTCTTTTAATTCACTATGTTTCCTAATTTTAAAATTCTTTCATTCAATTGAGGTATTCAATTTTGGATTTGGTTTACGATTTTGAGTGGGCCAATGATTTTTCAAATCAATCTGCAGCAACCAGCCTATAAAAACATATCAATCCCACGCACCCTTCAACCACCTAAAAAAAAGCGTCACCATGTGATAATTTAGCACCAATATAGTACATGCGATCACCCACATAGAAATTCCCCACATAAATGTAGGCTGGTTAGCGGATAACAGAGAATCACACCATGAAAGGCCCACCAAATCATCGCATTATAAATAAAAATAAAACACACTCTATCATCTGCCCCACCCGCCGAACTAAATATCCCATCAGTTCCAAAATATAAGGGGTATTAGTTTTTTAGAAAGTCAAATTTCTTTAACTTTGACCAAGTTCAGAGACATAATATCGACATCCACAATATTAAACAAAAAAAGTATGAAAATTCATTTCATGATGAATCCAAAAATACCGATTTGATATTATGGATTTTGATATATTTATCTACTAATTTGATCAAACTTAAAATGTTTGACTTTTCAAAAAGTAAAACACCTTATATTTTGAAATAGATTAATTTAAAAAAAAACACCAACGGCGCAGCAAAGCGCGCCCAACTATTCTAGTATGGTGTATAAACCCCCTTGGTCTGGCTCCAACCACGAGCACACCATGATACACGTCAATACTCATGTCGTTGTAGAAAAGACTATAAGCAAAACCAATGTGTATACTGGTAAATAATCCATAGGCAAGAGAATTTTATAGCATTGCGACCAAATTATTTCTGCATTAGGCATAGCGACCAAATAAAGGATAACACTTCAACCCTAATCAACGAGCAAAATTTGTGCAAAACTCCATCCAATCAATGCCAAACATGTTGGCAACATTACACGATGGCCCTAAGTTGGATGCGACTTCGATAACTGAACTTATAGCGCAAAATCTAATGAGAGAAGAGATGATTGATGTCTCTTCATGATAAAAACAACACTATTTTACTACCTTTCTAGCTGCGGTGAGCAAGGTTATCTAAGGATCACACCTAGGCAAAGGTATCACATCTTCTTTTATTATTTTAGTGGTATCTTTTGACTTCTTTTTGTTATTTTTCTATGGTAATACACGTCTGATTCATATAATAAAGATCAAGATATAAGCCACGTAGGTATCGACCTGACCAAACTGAATAGACATCAGAACGTCAATATTTGCACAAAGGACCACCAACCAATAAGGAGATCCTCTGAGCCTGACGCCAATGACCGTCACTCGCCTTCGGCACCACCACAACAACCACCAAAAGAAAATATGACAGATCACCTCTTCATCGAAGCTCGACATGACTCCATCGCTGATATGCAACTTTTCGGACCTCCAAAGTAGCTTACTAAAGGGGAAGCCATTATCGTTGAAAGAATCTTGCGGGGCAGTACCCCAGACAAACCATCGAACTCCAAATTTGACATCTCCGCTCGATGATAACATCGGAGGAGGAAACCATACCTACCTGTCGCCAACAAAGAACCCGTCACATGATCCACTGTCTTCCAATTGCCACCAACTGATATCACTATCTGCATCCGCTATTGGCCTACCTCCCGAGCTCCGCGCCAACACTAGAACAAATGTCGTCGCAACGACCGAGCCTGAGGACACAAGTTCACCATGATGGCGCCGTTGCTACACCATCCCCTCTTGAACAGACAACCACCTAGACCCATCGTCGACAACAGAGTAGAACAATGTGTGGGGTGAAGATTTGGAGTACCCAATGTGGCCGCCTTCGCCGGAGCCAAGACGTCGAGCGGCTAAAAACCTAAACTATTAAGGCCTTAACCCTATAGCTACACGAATTTGCATGCACGAGATTCTGCAACCCCCTCGCCGTCGACGACCGAGAGGTCGTCAACGGAGGGGAGCCACCGAGAGAACAGCACCGGAAGGCTGTCAATACTAGGTGAGATATAGACCGCGTTTCTTTCTTTCTTTAGTGATAGAATTTTTATTTTGTTATTAACCGATGAAATATTGGAATGTGTGAGCGCGAATCTATCGCATAGGAGTACATGCGCATACTATTTTCAATATTACTGCACTTAGAGCAACTCAATGGCTCCTGTAAAAATCACCCGTAAGTTATTTTACGGGATGGTCTTATAACTGAAGGAAATTTTTCTAACACCTACTTTTCTCCATTCCCGTAAAAGTTCTTCCCCTAAAATTGTTTTTCCTATTTGCCATTAAACGACGGTAGGGCCCGCAAGTCAGCGACGTGACAGAAGGTGTGGTGACAGTGGCCGGAGCGCCTGGCGACGGGGATGGAGCGGCGGCGTGACCTGGTCAGCCTTGTTGTGATGGCGGCGACATGGCCTTGAAGCCTAGCGGCGCAGCCTCGAGGCGTGCCGGCTGGCCTGGTCGCTTGGAGGCAGCACAACCTGGAGGCGTGGTGGCCGGCGTGGCGGCGCGGCGGGGGCGCAACCTGGCAGTAGGCCTCGTGGCGGCGGCGGAGCGACGGAGGCGTAGCGGCAGATGTCCCTCGACGACGCAATGGCTATCCTGGTGAAGTTTCGGCGGTTATCCACCAGCCAAAATTATACAGGAAGGCTTTTTCCTGTAAACTCGTGGGGCAGAGGAGGTGATTATACGGGGAAAAAGCGGGTTCAGGAGGCCGTTTAATTTCATCCGACTTATTTCTCTCGCGCACAAACCTCCTCGAGAGCCGTCAGATCATGGCTGATCGTGCGGCTGATTCTGTCTCGGTCGGGTCACGCGCAACCCGACCAGGTGCATTGGGTGGCTCCTCGATTGATTGCAACATTGGGCCCAGGCGAGCTCTTGGTATGTTTCCTCCTCTTCCATTTCGTCCTCTTCTCCACCTTCACCCCCTCGCGCAGATCCAGCCAACGTGGGATGCGACGGTCGGCGTGGCAGCTAGGCAAAGGAACAGCGGCACCAGCGGGTCGGGTGGGAGTGAAGACACACGCATCATCGTCGCACTCCATGGACGACGACCCAGAGTTCAGGTTTGTCTTCCAGATCTCAACCTCTCATCTGCCATCCCTAAATGCAATGCAACAGCTGGATCTATCTAGAGATAGCCATGGTAGCGGTGGGCCTCGTCGGAGCTTCTAGGCAAGAGGGGGAGAGCGGGTTGGGGGTGGGTTGGCCTCATCGGAGCTGCTAGGTTGGAGGGGGAGAGTGGGTTGGGGTGGGGTCGGGCTCGTCGGATCTGCTATGCAGGAGGGGGAGAGCGGGTTGGGGTTGGGGTTGGGCTCGTCGGAGTTGTGACGGAGGAAGTGCTCGTCAGAGTTGTCTTTGGTGTTTGAGGGGTGGTACCCGTGGGCGTGCCTAGGTGATTCAGACTGGGACTAGGCACCCTCATTTTACTCTGTTTTGAAGCTGAAACTAGAACTACCATTGACCGCACCATTTTTGTTAGTTGCATTGGAACTTAACCTGAAACCGAATGTTATTTTGCTAGTTCAAATTAAATTCAGTGTGTAACTGAATCTGAATTTCTTAGTTGTATTGTAGCACATCATTTTTTTTATTTTCAGATGTAGTACAGTGAAATAGGTTTCTGTTATTTTTAAGGAATGTAGTCATGTGTTCAGATTCAGCTTTGTTTTAGAAGTAGGTCTCTGTTTTTTAGTGGTAGTGTCGTGCTGCAATACTACTGTCCATCCTCATGCTGTTCTTTCTTCTTCATACTATCACTTTTTTGAGTTGTTTTTATATGATGTTTCCTTCCCTTTTATATTCAGGTCGTATCACGGATAATGTGCATCCTCATGCTCTTCTTTTTTCAAGAATGGACGATGACGAATGTACTGCTGATGGGGCATTCTCAACACGTTTCTCAGCCACCCACCTGCGCCAGGTTGCAAATAGTCAGTCCAAAAATAAGAAGGAAGTTATTAGCAAAGGCAACTTTGGATCCCTCTTAAACATCAGCTCTTTCTCTGTGCCGGCTGATATGCTTGATTGGATAGTCATGAAAATTGACACAGAAAAGGCAATGTTTAGGTATGCATGACAACCAGATGCTTCTCACCTTTACTTTGTTTTTGTTTGTTGTTGATTTTCCTTTTGCAATTGATTTTTGTTTTTATATCAGTTGCTGCATTTATTTTTTGAAGTCACAAGAAGAAGTCTATATTGTTCACAAAAGACATGGTGCGGAAAAAAAATTAATGTCCCTTCTGGGTCAAGGCCCGTGGAGCTGTTGAGGAGGAACAAGCCACATGTGCTCCGTGAACCGTATCGAGTAGGGTCAAGGGCTCCAATGAAGCACGCTATTCAAGTGCTCAAGGGGGCAGAGGATCATGATGTAGTTTCTATAAATAGGACTTGGGTGCTTTTATGCATTGCTCTCATGCTGTCTCCTGGGACTGGCAACATGGTGCCCCCAGAGTATGTTGCGAGCTTGGTTGACATGGACAAGATCAATGAGTTTGCGTGGGATGAGCATTTCTTGGTTGTTGCTTTGAAGGAGGTGAAGAAGTACCAAAAGAAGAGGGAGGCAGGGAAAAGTGGATTCTCGATCGGCGGTTGTGTGCCAATGTTCGTGGTATGCCAAATGAGCTTGTTGCTTTTGCCTGTTTTCTTTTATTTTTCGCTCTAGTATCTTTTTGTCCGGTTGTTATGCTCACAATGGCATTTTTTATTTTTTTTAGATAATTTAAATGGATTTTGTTGATGTGCCTCGGGTGTTGGTTTCTGAGCATAGAATCAACTACTCTCTCCCGAGGGCATGTTTCGTTTGCAACAACGACTTCAAGTTGTTAGAAGAAATTGATAAGAATAGGCTCAGCCTTGAAAAGATTGAATTTGGAAAACGGAATGTAAGACCTCTTTTCTCATTTTAATTATCATAACTCTTGTTTTATTGTTCGCTGCCTTTTTTTGATCTGGTGATTAACCTTTTTTTTGATATTTTGCAGCTTCCTCGTTTGCTAGAGACACCGTACGTATCACTTGAGGGCTGCAATGAACATGATTGCGAGAACAACAATGTGGAGGGAGTTAGTGCAGATGGAAACATTCCTGAGATACCAAGCAATCCAGTCACGGATGGGAGCGAGATTGGCGGCGATGTTTGCGGGTCTCTAGATGAGTGGCTGCAGCCACTGCCTTCTAATCAAGACTTGGAGGTAAGCATGTACATTCTTTGTTGCTTTTTTTGTCCTCAATTTCTTCAGTAAATAAGTAGTAAATAAATAGTTTGCTTTTCCATTGATGATGTAAAACTCAACTTTTTTTCTCTGTTTCATTTGTTTTCTCTTTGAAGCAGATCCCACCTCACATGCTTCCATTATATGAGAAGCACAAGAAGTTTCATGCAGCAGAAGTGAAGAATGTTCTGACATCATTTGGCCAGATAATGCAGTCAATTTTCTGTAAGCGTGTAGCACATATTTTGGTTGAAGCAAACTCCATCGCTGCAACTTCCAATGAACATATCTCCGAAGGCGTTACTTTTCATGCTCCAACAAGCAATGCAGCAGGAGCAGATGACACCATGGCTCCACCCCAAACTAGCCCTACACCTCACATGGGTGCCGCAGCGCAAGAAGTAGAGGTTGAGAGGGAAGTTGCAGCTTGTCCCGACACCAACCATAATGGAGATCATCAGGACATTGTTTTGGATGAAATGCAGAGTTGCGATAAACTTGGGAAGGAAGATGTGCAGCAGGTACAGGATAAGGGGGACCGGGAGGAGGTAGTAGTTCCTGAATATGTGGCGGGAGATCCGTAAGTTCCAGGTGTTGCTGATGAGGATGAGAGGGTGATTTTATCACAGGGTACGATGGCTGCATTGGCAGGACTTGCATTGGAATTTGATGATGGTCCTTCATGTAGTCTGTTCAAAGAGGGAACCGAAGACTTCGAGTGGCTCAACATGGATGCTGAGACTGCAAGGAAGGTTATGGAAAAGGAAAAGGAAAATCATGTTGTCGACTCCCCTGATGTTCAACAACCATTTTTAGCATGGCCCACCTTCAACAACAGTCCACTGCTTGCAAGGCAGAGCAGCAGATCAAAGCTTCCAGTGCAATACGAAGCATCAGTTCCTAGTTTTGACACTGATCCAAAGCTTCAAAAGTTAACTGAAGTCCGGCAACCCATATATGATGCATCTCCAATTGCATTCACAGCTCCAGTTGTATCTTCAGGTTTGTCTGCTCTCCTTGAAGTGTTTTAAAACTTCAATGTACCATGTAGTTAGTGCATCATTTTTTATGTTTTGCTCTTTTTGTTTTTGTCTCTTGCCAGTGCAACAAGATCAATCAGAAGCAGAGTTGCATGAGCCAGGGGAGAAGATTGTTGATCCTAGCAGTGGGCGCAGTGCTCATGTGAAGAAGGCAGTTAAGAAAAGAACGGCCCAGACTCCTGATGGTGTTCCAAAGATGAAGAAGATCAAGATTGACCGAAAAGATGATGCATTATACCAGCAGTATGTGATGAGTAGGTACAAAATATCAAAAGCAAAGAAAGATCAAGCAATGTGAGTCCTTTTTGTTTGTTTGCTTTTGTCTTTTCTTTTATACATTGTGTTTTTCTCTTATCGAAACAAATGGTGGGTCAGTGGTTTTTTATACTACTAATCTCCTGTTCTATTTTTTTTCTGTTTTCCCCACGTTGAAATGTTGCAGCCCTGATTTCATTGAAATAGAGGATTTCCACACATCACTTCAGAACTTCCATGCTTCATTAAGGCCACAAGCTGAGATTGACAGCGAGGTAATGACACTGTATCTGAAAACTTTCAACTTGGAGCAGATGTACAACAAGAAGAAGCCGAAGAAGTTTGCATTCTCAGTGTTTATGGGGATTAGTCTTTCCTCCATCTTGTTTTCTTTTGTCACTTTTTTGCAACATACATAAACTCATCTGGTTGTACTATCTTGTTGCATTTTACTCTTTTCTTTTCCAGTCTCAATTGGCCATGGATCCTGCCTTGTTTGATCACAAGAAGTGTGAAAGAGATTTCAGAAGGGCGTGTGAAAATAGCCATATTTCAAGAAGCGATCTAGTAAGCTTCCTCTTGACTCCTATGACATTTTTCACCTTTTTTCTGAAGCCTGTTATGTAACATCTAGTTGCTTTATGTTGCATCGCAGCTCTTCATTATTGTCGTTCAGAATAGGCATTGGGTTGTGGTTGTTGTGAACTTGTTGCACAAGCAATTCAATGTTTTTGACTCCGTCAAGAACCCCATGGATGTCACTTCGCTGCACAAGGCAACCAACAATGTGGTAATGATCTTTCTTTGCTTTATCCTTTTTTATTTTTTATCTTCACATCTGTATGATTCAAAGACACACCTCCTTTTTCAGTATTTGAATATGTTTTTATTGTATTGCATACAATCAGATTGCCAACATAAAGAGAGTTGCAAGTAGTGAATCTTCATTCAAAATTGATCTTGATTGCTTCGAGAAGGTCACCCCAGTTGACCCGAAGCAATCAACGCAGTAAGCATTTTTTCCAGTCAAGAGCTATGTAATTTTTGTCCAAAATACAGAGATTTGAATTGTGGGGGGCTAGTGTTATTGATTTTTGTATTTTTTTTAGTTATAATTGTGGCTTCTATGCAATTCTTTTCTTGGAAAACTTCGATGGTGTTGTCATGAAGCATTTTGATGAGGTGCCATTTTTTTACCCCTTTTCTATAATTGGAGCATACCGTTGTTTTATTTGGGAGCTTATCATTTTCTTTCTATTCATTTTAATTCTCTGCTTTTTCATTTCCATTGTCACAGAGTTGCATCCCAAACCTCCGGAAACGCATTGCAGCAAATCTTATCAAGCATCCCAGCAGTACGTTGGACCCTGCAGAGCAGTTGAAGAAGCTGCTAGAACTTTGATTGAAGATCAGTTTTCATCGTCAACATCAAGGGGGTGGGTGGAGTTCGTTCTTCCGGGGAGCTTGTTTTTGTCGTTAACTATTGTGGGTTGTAGTTCACAATTTGCTGTAAACAAGATGTATACCCTGTGTAATGGATGCAAAACCTCGTGTTGGAATGGTACTTCTGTTAGACACGCCCATCCGCATGGGTTCGACATGTTTTTTTATGTCCTGTATGGATGTTGATATAGTGCATTTAATGAAATTTTCTTCGCAATCCTCACTTGCTTCTTTTAGTATCCCTTTTCTTTTTTGTCGAAGATGAATGCAACACGTGCTCATGCGTGATGAATATATGATCATTGTTGGTATTATTTTCTATAGTTTTCAGTTTTTTGAAAACCAATGTCATAGGTTCTAACTAGGTTTTATATACAGGTTCACATTTTCCCTTTTTTTTCTTTTTGAAATGCTTCCAGGAAGCAGTCGCACCCCTATAGCGGATCTTTTAGTTTCCAACTCGTTGCTTCTTCACGCAAGGAGCATTTTTTCTACTCAAAATGCAAGTTTGTTGCATAAATATATTCACTCAATAACATCTTTTCTTTTTTCTCTGTTCTCCCATGCAGCATCAGGATAGCTTTTTAACCATGGCTCTGCTCTTAATTTCGGTTTGTCTCAGTGGAGCATCAGTATAAGGAATCACATATATATAGACATACTTAATAAGACATCATCATTTTTGTCCAACACTGATATGTAGACACACCAAAAAGCTTTTTCTGTGAAATTAAACACAATATAAGCACTGTAAATATACACTGAATAGGTATCCTCACTTGTCCAACACATAATATAAGCACAAATATTGTTCAAATAAGAGACTTTCTTTACATGTTTTTAAGCAGATTTTTCTCATGCGGGAAAAAAGTAGCATGAAAAAACAGTTCATTTGAGATAGTATACATTCTGGAGGGACACCAAACACTCTAGGAAGCATTTTGAGTCTGTTTTTCTTCATGTCAATTTTCTTCTCTTAATTTTTTTCTTCAGAGCCTAAGCTCTGTTGCTCTACTGACATCAGCCTCCATTGACATCACAGCCCTTAGGTAGGGACAATGCTTCACTGCATGATCAGGCTCACTACAGTAGTTGTATTTCTGGACAGCCATCGCGGTCTTCAATAACTCACATGCTACAACACTGTGATCATCTTCTTTGCAATACGAGCAGATGTCTGTTTTATTCTTTGGTCCAGGTTTTCTTTTGGGCTTTGTTTCTTTCTTCTTCTCATCTGTTTTTGCCTTCTTCTTTTGAGCATCTTCTCGCTGCTCAAGTAAAGTCTTTCTTCTTCTAGACTTCTCCGTTGGTCGCCCTTTCTTTGGCACACGTGCTGGGTTTTGAAGCATGGGTCCCTCCCCGGTATCTTGTGCTACGGGTGGGGTGGCCGCTTGTTGTTGCTACGTTGGGCAATCTGGTTGCTTCTGCCTTGGATGTTTTGGCTGTTGTTGCTTTGGTTGAAGTGGTGGTTGTTGCTGCTGCATTTGGGGATGTTTTTGCTGATGGGTTGGCCCCCTTCGATGCATTGTTGCTGGTTGCCCTTCACCTTGTGTCATGCTCTCATGCTGGGTTGGCTGCTGCTGTTGCGCTTCCCGCTGCTCCGGTAATTCCCCTCTCCTTACTGCAGCTATAATGGGCTCAAGCATATGAGATGTATCATTTAGTATTTTGCAGGCAACATCATTGCTACAAACTTGGGAGGCCAACCATGTGAATTTTCTGCACAATGAGTTGTACTTGAGTGTATTGTTCGAAGGGAGCGCGAAATCGAGAAGATGCCCGCTACCACCCGTTGGTGTTGTTGCTTGTTCTGACCACCTTTCTAGCAAGTAGCGTTGCGGTATAGCTAGGACATTGAGGTGGACCATGACTCTAATGATGTGTGCGCATATGATGCCATTCATCTCAAAACAATTGCAGCTGCACTCAAATGTCTCTTCTGCTAGCACAACATTCACTATAAATATCTTGGGGTCTTCATAGTAATTTGAAAAGAGCTCAAATCTCATGCTTCCAATGTCAGGAGAAGGAACTTGGTTCATCACAAACCCTGTGAAGGCAGTCACTTCTACTTGAAACTTTTTTTCTCGAATACGCATAGCATGCGTATCTTGCATTATAGAGAGAAAAGGGTACAAGAACCCTCCACTGAGGGTGTTACAACACACCCACCCCACTGTACACGATCCTTAATCTACGTCTCGAAAAATCGCTCCATGTCAGTCCTTATGAGGCCTGCCGTCCTCCAAGCTCTACCTTCCGCAAGACACCTACCAAGTAGTCGACTAAGTGATGGTGATTCCCCCTCGAACACTATCCCATTGCGGTGCTTCCATAGTTCCCAAAGCGCAAGGATGATGATGGCTTGCACGTCCTTCTCCGGCATGCCCTCAATGCCCTTGTTGAGTAGCCATTCAGGGAGCGTGTCGTATGGCGCTGGTGTCCACTCTGACTTGCCCAAAGCCGTGCATATCTGCAACCAAAATGCCCTGGAGAAAGCACACTGTAACATGATGTGATTCATCGTTTCGTCCTCTTGGTCGCACAGCGGGCATGCGTCCTGGTGTGGCAGCCCCCTCCTAGCCAAGCGGTCGGAGGTCCAACATCGGTTGCGGACTGCAAGCCATAGGAAGAAACGGCACTGTAGGGGTGCCCTGTTTTTCCATGTTGCCGCCGCCGTCGGAACTACTTCCCTGCCCATGAACTTGGCGGTGTACGCCAAACGGGCAGAGTAGCTCCCGTCTCGCTCCCACGCCCAAGTGATCTGTTCTGGCACTCCATCCTGAAGCTGCACCGCGTCAACTCTCGCCCACAGCTCCATAAATTCCAGAAGCGTCGGCCCGTCCATGTCAGGACCAACATTATGTGCCCATGTTCCGCTCGCCACGGCCTCCTTGACATGCAGCTGTTTGCGTATTCGCTTGGGAATTCTTGAGTGGATATTGGGTGCGATTTCCTCGATCCTGTAGCCATTCAACCACCTATCTTCCCAGAACAAAGCTCGTCTGCCATCACCGACAGTCGTGTGCATCGCCGCGTTGCACAACTGCTTGGCAGCCTTTGGCACTAAAATTGTAAACTCGCTCCATGGCCTTGAGTCGTCGGTCCGAGCAAGCCATGGCCACCTGGCTTGCATGGCAGTATTCATCCACTTGATGTCCGGCACTCCAAGGCCGCCGGCCCACTTTGGGGTGCAGACTGTTGGCCATGCCACTGCACAATTGCCCCCGTTCGCCTCCGCCTTCCCACACCACAAGAAGCCGCGCAAGATTTTGTTGATGGCCTTGATAGTCTTGGCCGGAAGCTCAAAAGCTAGCATCGCATGGATTGGCATCGCCGATAAAACTGATTTAACTAGAAGTAGCCTGCCACTCTTTGGCAGTGATGATGCTCGCCATGTGGGTAGGCATGCCGCGATGTGATCCACCAACCCTTGGAGCTGCGCGGCCGATTGTTGGCAAATGGTCAGTGGGAGGCCGAGGTACTTGATCAGGAATCTCCCCAGGGAGCAACCAAGGATGCTGGTGACCACTTCCATCTGATCTTGCGTGCATCTGATCGGAAGTGCAGCGCTCTTACGCAAGTTGACTCGAAGGCCCGAAGCGGCGGCAAAGATATCCAGTATTAACGAGCACGCTCGCAAGTCCATCGAGTGCGGTTTGAGAAAGAGCATGACGTCGTCCGCAAAGATTGACACCCTATTCCGCAGGCCGGTCGGCGCTAGAGGTGCGAGGAGGTGTAGCTCCGATGCCTTCTGGAAGAGCCGGTGTAATGGTTCCATGACTAGGAGAAAGAGCATCGGTGATATTGGGTTCCCTTGTCTTAGTCCACATTTATTGTAAATTGGCTTTCCCGGCACTCCATTGACCATAATCCGCATGGAGGATGTTGCAAGAAGCCCACAAATCCATCCTATCCACCTTCGGCCAAAACCCATAGTATGCAAAACCTCCAGTAAGAAGGGCCATTGGACGGAATCGAAAGCCTTCGAAATGTCGAGCTTCAAGAGCACCGTGGGGTCCCTCAAGGCATGTAGTCGTCTGGCTGTTCCTTGCACTAGCATGAAGTTGTCGTGCAAATATCTACCCTTCACAAAGGCGCTCTGGTGTTTGCCCACCAAGTGTGGTAGGTCCTCCACAAGTCTAGTAGCTAGCAGTTTATCAAAGATCTTGATGGCTCCATGTACCATGCTCACTGGCCTGAAATCGCGCAGTTCCTCTGCTCCGTCTACTTTCGGCAGCAAAGACACCAGAGCTTTGTTAATGGCTAGCATGCCACAAGTGTCTCCACGGTAGAACGTGTCCAGTGCCCTGATCAGATCAAGCTTGATGATGTTCCAACAACATGCGTAGAATCTGTTGGTGAACCCGTCCGGACCCGGCGCCTTGTCCGGGGGCAAGGATTTGACCACCTTCTCAAGCTCCGCTTCGGTGAAAGGTAGCTCCAGGTGGGATAGGTCACGCCTCGGGAGTCCCAGGTCCTCAAGCAACAATGTCGTGCCTCTAGCGTTCGCCGAACCCAACATGCCATCGTAGTAGGCATCCACCTCATCTGCCATCTGCTCGTGTCCTGTGATCTGCTTGAAACTTGCCAAACATGTTGCGGGTGTAGAAACCAACCGCCTGACGCTCAATGTTGTACCGTGAGTAAAGTGGGGCTATGGTTGCTGCACCAATGAAAGCTTGATTGTCCTCACGGTCTAGCATAGTCTCCTGCAGCACCTCATACTGCTGCACAAACCTCCACACCGAGTCCTGAGGATTAACAAATGTCTTGAAGTAGGAGTTTAGTCCCTCTAACCTCCCCGTAGTGCTTGTAAAGGGGGAAAAGCACTTCCGAAAGGACGTTGGAGCCCAGGTGTGCCAAGTCTTTCACATGTTTCATAGATGCCTATTGTCAACCAAGTCGAAGCAATGTATCATATGCTGCCAATTATCTTCAAATTCATCAACCGTGTCAGGATCGTTGATGCACGTGTAGAAAGCTTGCTCAAAAACCTCATCCCTACTCATTATCCTGCCCAACTTCTCACGCGCTTTTCGCTGAACGTGCCATTTGCAGCATCTATGCACCGTGTTGGGCAGGACTTGAGATATGGCAGTTTCCATGGCCTTGTCCTGGTCGGCCATAATGTTCAATGGGTGTTCATTCTTCATCGCAAGCAAAAAGTGCTGGAACACCCACTTGAAAGTTTCAATCTATTCATTTGGCAGCAATGCACACCCCAGCAGCACCGTTTGCAAGTGGTTGTTCACTCCAACAATCGGAGCAAATGACATGTTGTATCGATTTGTGCAAAATGTTGTATCAAAGGAAATACAATCTTTGTTCTTGGGGTACAATGCCCTTGTCCTTCCATCCACCCAAAAGAGCCCTGTGACAGAGTTTGTTTCCTTGTCAACCGTCTTTGCATAGTAGAATTGAGGGTTCTCAGCTTGCCGCCTCTCAAAGTACTGAACTGTGAAATCCATGTCTCTGAGATTTAGGTTTTGGCGTAGCTTGGACCGGACATTTGAAACATCCCTCTTCACATACGGCAGTACTCTGCGGTCTCTGCCACGGACCCTTCCAAGCATTCCCATGCATGCTGAAGTTGAGAAGTTTACTTCATGCATAGTCATTATGAGTCCATATTTGCTTCTGGAATGTTACGGTGTGAGCGGTAGTAGCGTACAAGCTCCGGCTGCGGCATTAGAGAGTGTGTATGCTCTGCAACAAAGTGTGATGCAATCCACTTATTGCCCCTGATTCCAACTATAAGGTGAGCTTTGCAATCATATCGCAGCAGCCGATTCTTTTGACGCTTGTTTGTGACATCCATTTCGAACCAATTTACGCTGCTAGATGACGCTCCTCCCATTGAGAGACCTTCCGAAGCACTGCTACCATCACCTTTACTTTCCGGCTTCCCTGCGTGGACACACCGGGAAACCCTCTTGATAAGTGTTGGAGGACCTTTCTTTTGGCTGTTTTTAGAAGCGCCTATGCGTGTGCCAAAGCCGATCTTGAAGGCATATTCATTGTAGAATGTTTTAGCATCATCAACGGAGTCAAACTCCATGCCAAGATAGGGCATAAGTGGCTGAGATGAAATATCATCGTCCTCTTGATCATCATCATACATTGCAGCGGTTGAGTTGTGTCCGGCATTCGAATTTATCCCCCCACCTGTTGCAAAATGTTGTTGTGCATAGCTCTCCTCACCTTCTGTTCTTTCACCGGCACCCTATAAGTGCAACAAAAGTCAATACATCAGGGATTTTTGTTCTATGCAACAGTATGTAAATGCTCAATCATATCAGTTTTTATATTATCCAGATTGAAACATACTAGTACCAATTTCACAAAAGTCATTATTATTTTTGTTAATTTTCTAAAATAGTGTTCCAGTAAAACAAAGTAGAAGAATGAAGAAGGAATTATGCACATTTTTGTTCAACACACACAAAATCATCTTCATTATGAAAACAATGGTTTCTGAATTTTTCAACAACAACAGTCTCAATCTACTGTACCACTAGAAACATCAAGTTAATGAAGCTGAACTTTTATAAACTTTCTGAAGAAAAAAATCAACTGCACCACTGAAAACATCCAAGTTAATGAAACTGAACTTTCTAAACTTTTATTTATTTTTGCAACGGTCTACAGTTTTCTGAACTTTTCTTCATGAACAGTGTGCTCAACAGTGGCTGTTCCAGTTTCTGAACTTCAAGTTCACAATCACAACTACTGCTTGAACATGGAAATTACAAATTTGGAAGCGCCATTGCAACAAGGAATACAAGCATGTGTGCTAGGGTTTTTTAGGAACTTACCCAATTTGCAGAGGAATTGACAGCGGAAGGCGGATTTTCTGGGAAGAACACCGGTGGATTTCGGTAGTTACTCGCAGCAGGCACTACGTAGCTCGCCGGAGTTGGATCCGTCCACCTGGATGCAACGGATCCATGGGAGGTTGGAGCTAAGACGGAGGCGAGGGTAGATGCAGGGGTTGGGGAGACGTGATGCGATGATTCGGGGCGGCGGGGCACTGTCGGAGTTGTTGCAGAGGTGGAATTTTGGCGGCGGAGCGGCGCCAGAGGGTGGGCAGCCGGGGGTGGGTGGAGCGGCAGCCGTCGCCGCCCGCGATCTGCGGGGTCAGATGCGGTGCGGTCTGTTCGCTGTTGTTGCGTTGCAACGCGCGCCTCGTTGCAACGGCCTCTCGGTAGGAACTGCCGCACGTGGCCATGTTTTGAGCCGGATCGGATGGCGGAGACGCATCCGATCGGACGGCTCCGCAGGCAGCTTAAAACTGGTACAAATCAGTCGTAAACGATAGTTTTTTAGGAATACGGTGGCCGAAGTTCTTCAATCCAAATTTTACTCTGTGTGCTCTCTATGATTTATAGACTTTATTATGACCTGAAGTGAATCCCAGCAGAATCTGCAAAGCTTGCTGTCGTGCAGAGATACCCCTTTGTTGAAGTTCACTGCAGCTTCCATGATGGCAATGAAGATCGGAGGCCCGTGCTATAATCCTTGGTCCCAGCCAAGCGGTTGCTAAAACAGGAGGCGCTCTAAAAAGCTTTCTTCGAACCGGGACGAGGCCTACTAATTATAAGACGGAGATGTTCTCCTCCGGCCAAAGTTAGGGACGATCCGCGCCCACTTCACTAGCTATCTCCACATCGGCCGGCCATTGCTCGCTCCTCGATCGCCTCCTCCTGCGCCTGCGTCTCGGATATATACTCGGACGCCGTCCCGGAATCCCCATTCTCCGGTGAAACCCCAGCATTTCACGACGTTCTAATCGGTCGATCAGTGCCCGCGCGCGAAGAGCTGCTGCTATTCGATCCAAAGCTGGAATTCCGCACGCGCAAACCACATTATCCTCGGAGATACCCGGCTCCCGCAGGCGCCATGGTGATGCCGATGGCGAGCGCCGGCGACACGGAGGCGAGGAGGCCCCTCATCGCCAGGAGGCACAAGGACGGCGAGGATGACGGCCTGGACGACGGCGACGCCTCCTTCTCCGGCGCGGTGTTCAACCTGTCCACCACCATCGTGGGCGCGGGCATCATGGCGCTCCCGGCCACCATGAGGGTGCTGGGCCTCGTCCCGGGCCTCACCCTGGTGGTGCTGGCCGCCGTGCTCACGGACGCCTCCATCGAGCTGCTCATGCGGTTCAGCAACGCCGTGGGCGCCGCGTCGTACGGCGAGGCCATGGGCGACGCCTTCGGGGCGCTCGGCAGGGGGCTCCTCCAGCTCTGCGTCGTCGTCAACAACATCGGCGTCATGGTCGTTTACATGATCATCATCGGTACGTACAGTACAACAATGTCGTTGCATTGCTTGAGAGAAAGAAATGCTCTGACTAGTTTGTGACTGTTGTGGACGACGGACAAAGGCGACGTGCTGTCGGGGACTTCTTCGAGCGGCAAGCACCATCACGGCGTGTTTGAAGGCTGGTTCGGCCCGAACCGCTGGAACGGCCGCTTCGCCATCCTGCTCATCACCACCCTCGCCGTCTTCATGCCGCTCACTTGTTTAAAGCGCGTCGGTACGTACGCCCTGGGGTCATTTGCCCGGTTTATGAAACTAAAAATATTTATATTTTAGTCTCTCAACTACTGTCAAAATCTCTCTAGAAAAATTATTGTCGCTGTCAAATAAGAAAAGAAAATTACTATCAATGTATAGTCTAGGGCATCTCCAACGTTGACCCTCAAACCGCCCGCATACGTCCGGATCGCGTTGTTCGGACGTGTTGTGCCATCCAACGCGGGCCTGTATCTGTCCGCCAAACGGTCCGGACGCATTTCCCCCCGTAAAGTGGAAGCAAAGTTGGGGGGCTTTGTGGGAGTCCAGACAACATTTACACAGGACTCCGAGACCCCTGGCCCACTAATCCCCCCCCCCCCCCCCTGCTTTGCATTCGCACACCCTCCTTTGACGCCGCCACTGTACCTCTTTGGCCGGCACACAGGCATTACCGGACCTCCGCAACCAGTACCAACGCGCCGCTCGCCTTTTACGACGGCGTCGTCCACTCAGGACCCACCCGTAGGCAGGTACACTCCGCTCCCTATTGATGTCGTCCATGGCGGACACCACGCCTGACAGGTGTTTGATCAAATGCCATTGTGGCGCGGTTGATATGCCGGAAGTAAGGTGGCCATTGCGCGCGGCAGCCTAGGACACCGTAAGTTTTGTTTATTCTTGCTCAACTTGTTGATTGATTCATTCATTCATTCAATGTTGCTCTACGCATTGTGAAGCCCGTACGCGCTGCCGTGATGTACCACATGATAGAGGGACAACCATTTACGCACATACGCTGTTGGATGAAGCTAAAGCGATAGTATGTGTAGGACGACATGATCCGTTCATGAAAAACTTGTTGAACATCTGGTTCTGGTTAAATCATGTTTAATTTGAACTATTGTTGTACTAGACTTATTTGCATGCTATGTATAGATGATCTATATTATTTTCTATCCGAACTTTGATGAATCTGTCGTGTTGGCGTGAATTTCATCCGGTTAGTTGAAACCCGGCTTGAAATGTATGCGGGCAGCTTTTGTGTCCGTGGACTGATCCCCTGTCCGCGGTCGGATGCCGAAGTAAATTTACGAATCAGCGTTGGAGTTGCCCTTACATCCTTCGGCATAATCCACAAATGTTTGGTTTCTCATGTCAAACTATCTACTCCCTCCGTTCCAAAATAGATGACCCAACTTTGTACTAACTTAAACTCAACTTTGTACTACAGTAGCCAAAATAGATGACCCAACTTTGTACTAACTTAAACTCAACTTTGTACTACACAGTACAAAGTTGAGTTTAAGTTAGTACAAAGTTGGGTCATCTATTTTGGAACGGAGGGAGTAGTAGGTAGGAATCTCAAATGTCAAAATTGTCCAGGTTTGGTTCATTAACTCACTGATATCGGTTTTAGAGACACGACAATGAATGTCCAAACATGACAGCTTAATCTGGATATATTTTCTTACCTGTAATTGAACAACAAAACGACTGCATTTTTCTCAAAAAGAATATTGACACACATATGGAGAAGTGGGCAAAAAAAAAACTTGACTCAACTGTTTTTTTTAATGAGGACGTATGCCTTTTTTTGGAAAAAAAAAATATTTGAAGGAGAAATTCTTTTCTTGAAAACAAAAAATCTTAGATGAAGATTTACACAAAAAAACAGAAAAAGGAAGTTAGAAAATCACAAATATATTCAAAAAATATATTTACAGAAACGGGGACTGAGAAAATAAAAATAGAAGAAATCACTAGTAACTTTATTGAATTTCAAGGTTTACTAGAACGTTAACTAGTTCCATGGTTTTGCACAATATTTTTGATGAATTTGAAAAATCCTAAAGTCTTTGATAGAGGGGGTGCTTTAGTGTAGCGGTAAAGCTATTGCCTTGTGACCATGAGGTCACGTTTTCAATTGCTTTTTTTTTTGAGAATTTTTTCATTCATATCACGAAACAGTACAAAGTAGTTGACTCTTACAAGCACACTGAAACGCAAACACAAAGGACCATGAACACCTAGAGTACCCTAAGACAACCATAACACAAGAAGATCTCCGGAGCCCTGTGTCATCATCCCTGAATCTTGAGAGAAGACCCCTGCAGCAGAAGGATCTGCAACCAGTCGCAAGCAGGTCATCATCTTCGACCACGGTATAATTGCCGCCACGCTGCTTCCTCCTTTCTTGACACCAGCGCTGAGAGGGCATGGACATCAATCCAACACACCTGCAACAGTCGTCGCCATCTTTGGCTTTGAGTACCGCGAAAAGTGTCCCTTCCGGAAGGAAGAGAACTCGAGTCATCCGACCGGTCCAGCATCGCGGCCGGGCCATCCGCCCGGACAAAGCAGGATCTCCCACCAGCATCAGCGCAGAGGAAGGAGAAGAACAGCAGCAGCAAATCATACCAACAAGGAAGAAGAAGGGTCTTCATCTCCCTGCATCCATCACCCATCTAAGGATCCAAATGGCCAGTGCCGATGGACCTCCAGCCCCCATAGCCCGCGACCTCGACGAGATCCGGGGATCCCCAAAACCGCTGGCTCCTAGACGAAGGCAAAAGCCTCGCCTGACCGCGAACGGAGCCCGGAGAAACTTATTCTGACGCGACACCACCGCAACGGCCTCGGCAGCGTCTCCCTCAACCCTAACCCTACCACACACCCACCTAGCGAACAGACCCGAGGTTCCCCCTCCCTCCCGCCGCCGGAGCGGCCGACGGAGAGAGAGGGAACCGGCGGCGTCACCGGCGGCGCGCAAGGGAACCCTCGTCGCCTCCCTTGATCGCCTCGTGCGATCCTCCCTTTGCGGAGAACTGGTTTCTTGTTCAAAACAATCAATTTACGAATATATACGTTTTCAATTGCTGGAAACAATCTTTTGCAAAAAGGTTAGTTGGACCCTCACAAGTGGGAGCTACGTGCACCGAGCTGTCTTTTTTTAAGGCTTTGGTAACTTAATTTAGTACAATATTTATTTTTCCCTAAAATTTAGATTTTGATATCTCTAAATCTTTTCATGACTTCCGTCAAAGTTTACACTTGTTAAGTTGCCAAGTGTTAGAATAAGTTGCTACATTACGATCAAAACATTTTTCAGTGAAGAGGGAACCAAAAAATTTAATGATACTCTCTCTGTAAATTAATATAAGATCTTTTGGATCACTAAAGTACTTAAGTTAAATTAAAAGGTCTTATATAGTTTATAAAGGGAGTACTCAAGTTAAGGAACGGAACTTATACTTTTGCATCGGTTAATAGTTAAGGGACAAAAATTATACTCCCTTCGATTCAAAATAAGTGTTGTGGTTTTAGTTCAAATTACTTCTTACAATAAGATGGGACTGTATATTTTTTGAACTTTCAACAATTTGCTGTCTTGATTTGAATTCACTAAAATACTTTTCTGTTGGGATCAATTTAACTGAACATTCTACTGTTTTGATTTAGATTCACTGAAATACACTTCTGCGTTATCGGTGACACTGGCCGTCGTGTTCGTGGTGATCACCGCCGGAATCGCCATGATCAAACTGACAAGAGGGCAGATCGCGATGCCCATGCTGTTCCCCGACGTCCACGGGACCTGGGCGTCCATCTTCAAACTCTTCACGGCCGCTCCAGTTCTTGTCACCGCCTTCATTTGCCACTACAATGGTACTACACACCTGCTGGCCTGAGCAACTCCAGTGAGCTAGCCGCTTCTGCCTGCACTGACACTGTCTATCTGAATCATCACATCAATTGTGCAGTGCACCCTATCCACAACGAGCTCAAGGACCCGGCCCAGATCAAGCCGATCGTGCGGGCGTCGCTGGTGCTGTGCTCCGCCGTGTACGTGACCACCAGCTTCTTCGGCTTCCTCCTCTTCGGCGAGGAGACGCTGGACGACGTGCTGGCCAACTTCGACTCGGACCTCGGCATCCCCTACGGCGGCGTCTTCAACGACGCCGTCAGGGTCAGCTACGCGCTCCACCTCATGCTCGTCTTCCCCATCGTCTTCCACGCGCTGCGCCTCAACATGGACGGCCTCCTCTTCCCCTCGGCCCGGCCGCTGGCCTGCGACAACCGGAGGTTCGCGGCGCTCACGGCCGCGCTCCTCGCCGTCATCTTCCTCGCCGCCAACTTCATCCCTAACATCTGGGACGCCTTCCAGTTCACCGGGGCCACCGCCGCCGTCTCCATCGCCTACATCTTCCCCGCCGGCATGGCGCTGAGGTCAGTGAGTTAACAAGAAGAAGCTTAGTTAATTTGCTCGTGATGATCGACTGTTAATTTGTTCATGCATCTCGTTGTCAGGGATCGCCACGGCATCGCGAAGAAGAGGGACAAGGTCCTGGCGTTGTTCATGATTGTGATCGCGGCGGTGTCGAACGGAGTGGCCGTGTACAGCGACGCTTCCTCGTTGTAATTTGGTGGCA
Organism: Thinopyrum elongatum; assembly: GCA_011799875.1. NCBI lineage: Eukaryota > Viridiplantae > Streptophyta > Magnoliopsida > Poales > Poaceae > Thinopyrum > Thinopyrum elongatum. The sequence goes on along the minus strand of CM022302.1, from coordinate 444,853,569 downwards.
TACTGGCATGGCATGGGACTGGCAGCACCGGCACGGAGCGGTCGCCTCCACCATGGCTCTGTATGTATATTAGGTTGGTGATGAGAGACCGACTCGAGTCCTTCCACCTATAAATGCATGTACATGTAAATATCTCTGCAGCTCTGCATGATGTGCAGAAGTTGAGTAAGGACTGGATTCCAATCCATTGGCATGATAGTGCCAAGAAAATGCGACATTATAAAGCTCTGAAACCAAGGCTGTAATGTCGTGAATTGGGGTCGAGAAAATAGTTAGCCAACGAGTCTCTTAGCCAATTTGGGTGAGAAGAGGGAGAGCAGTAGAGCACACAGGAAACTGGGAAGGAGGAGATCAGTCCATTTCTTCACGATGATCAGTTGCAGCTGAGAACTCACCTGGGTTAGAGCATCTCTAGCAGACCCGTATAATGCCCCGACCCGCAAAATAACCATCAAAATACGGGTCTGTGCGAAAATGCTGCCCGATCAGACCCCGTAAACGTGTCGGACCCGTAAAAAAAATTACGGGGCGCGGCAAAAGTTCGCCCTCAACTTTTAGATTCACGGGGTGGGAGGCCGACCCGAGCTCGCCCCCTATCCGCAGCGAGATTTGGCGCGAGGGAAATTTTCGCGCGGCCGTTCCCGCTTCCCACCCCCTTCGCCGCCATTGCTCGGCCTCCGCCCGCTCCGGTCCATTTTTCCCGGCCATTCTTCGCCGCCATGGAAGCCTCCCAGCCGTCCCCCGTCACCGTGGATGTCGCGCACCCGCAATCCCCTCCGGCAGATCGTGTCGCCGGCCATGTCGCCCCCGCCGTCGCTCAAGGCACCACCGCGCCTGCCCGCAAGCGGCAGGGCAACGTGGTCGTGCAGGGCGGAAATCCGGCTGGCCCCGCCGGGTAGGCACGCGCGCCCGGCGCCGCCACCACTGCGCGATCTGTCCGGACGCCGCCGGAGAAGATGGGCAAGGTTTCGGGCATGAAGCACAAGAAGGTTCCTACGAAAAGGCCGGCGCCTTCATCCTCTCCCTCTGCCCCGGCAAGAGGTACCCCGACGATGCCGTTCAACGGCGCGCTGCTTCCACCGCAGGCGAGGTGTTCGATGAAATGGCTGGAAGGTATGCTTCTTCGATTTCTTCTACTTGCTTCGCTTTTCGCCATTGTGGTAGCTCGTGACTTGATGTCACTTACTATAGCGGTGGTTCGAACGATGCCACTGCCGAGTTCATCAACTTGTTGGAGACCAACACCGTGGACATCGATCAAGCCCCGTTCACTGATTTCGATTACAATGAAATGGAGGGTGGCGTGGATGATCATGGTGGTGAAGATGAAGTGGAGGAGATAGACGAGGGGAAAGTATCCCAATAGGACTCCACGCACCTTTCAGTCACTCCAAGGTCGTTGGGACGTGATCAAACCGATTTGTAGCCGTTGGGCTGCTTGCTTGGAACAAGTTCGCAATGCACCTCCAAGTGAAACCGTGGAATCCGACTATGTGTGTCCGTTTTCACGTCCCAAGTTGTGCAAATCATTTGTACCATTTGAAGTGATTGCATCATTTGACATTGTTTTAATTGTGTAGGAGAAAATTGCCCAACAAAGATACAAAGACATGGAAGCTTCTGAAGGCAAAAAATTTAAACTAGAGCATTGTTGGGAATTGCTCAAAGGGTGTGACAAGTGGAAGTTGATTGACAGAGAATCCCCACCGAAGAGAGGTTCACTTACGAACATGGATGAAGATGAAGATGATGATGGCCCACGAAACTTGAACGAGCCCGATGGAGACAAGAAGACAAAGGAGAAGATCAAGAGGGAACACGATGCATCGAGCTTGCGGGACAAGATAGATACCATGGTGCAATCAAATGTGTTTATGTTGGCGAAGACATTGGAGGTAAAGAAAGAGTTGGCCGAGAAGAAGGCACGAGAGAAGCAAGAGAAGTGGCAATTGCTCAAGGACGAGGGGTTGCGCAAGGCGGCCATTGAGGAGAGAAGAGCCTATGCTGCTGAGACCAAAGCCATGGCCAAGCTTCTTGCCGAAGAGAACAGGATCATGGCATTGAACCGCGATGGCATGGACGACATCACCAAAGAATGGCATGATATGGCAAGGAGAGACATCTTGAAGAGGAGGATGCTAGCGGCGGCCCGTGGGTGTTTCGGTGCCAGTGATGCTTTCCTATCAGGAGTTGGAACCAGTGCCGTTGATGAATTCAGTGCGCCCGGCGATGCTTTCGGTGCCGGAGTTGGAACAAGTGCCGGTGATGGATTCAGGGGCGGCGATGGAATTGATGGCGGTGGTGCAGAGTGGAGATCATGACGACAGGTGAAAAGCGACCAAGATGATGATGGATGTGGTCGTCGCTTTTGCATGAAGTCCTTTTGCGTTTGTCGTACAAAACTATGCTTTTATTTGCGCGCGAATTATGTTTTATTCTTCAAATTTGAACTCAATTGTCGGGATCGCTGTAAAATTCGCTAATCGGAGATTTTCGGTTTGCGGGCCGATGCGGGCTTCGGCCGAGCAGCCCGCGTCGACCCGCAAAACCATTTTTCAACGAACTGTAAACAAATTTTGCGGGTCGGCATTATACGGTCTGCTAGAGATGCTCTTATGGTCCAATGCAGTACACACTGACCAACGGCCAACGCAAGTAACCAAGTTTGGAATTTCTGGCCCAAGAGCACATTTAATGATTTGAAGATTGTTAAGGGCAACTCCAACTAGGATCATCAAATGGACGATACCAAATGTCCGCGGACACATTCAAAGATGTCCGCGAACAGCCGGGCGGATGGAGACTTCCCAACCGTAGTCATCAAATAAAATGGACACCGATTTTACATTCAATTTTTCAATTAATTTTCCCGAAAAAAATCAATTAACTTTTACACAGTAAAATAACAACTAAAACAATTTTTTAAAACAATTAAATTCCTCTATTGTTGGCCGAAGCGGGACGGTCCGGCCTCGTCATCATTGGCGGCCGGCGGATATGAGGCAGAGGTGACGATGGATGCCTATTTGGCATCATCGATGTGCTGGTCCGGCGCGTCGTCGTCCTCCGTAGCCCCTCGAAGAGTCAGTTGCACTTCGCATCGTTGACAGGAGCTCCCAACGCTCGCAGTGGATGGTGCAGGTGCCGTGCGCGGAGGCAAGCACGACCCAGTTGACGTCGATGGTCGTCGGGCCCGCAGCAACCATGGTCATGACGGCAGCTTCGGATGGGCTCTCTGTGTCCAGACGGTTCCTCCAGGAGACGGAAGTTATAATGTGGCTCTGCCTGCACCAGCCTGAACGCGGACACAGGCGGCTCCTCCATCAGCGCCTGCTCTCCTCTGCCTTCGCCTCCGCCAGCACCCGGTTTTAGTGTTGCCTCGCCTGCAGCATGCTGAACCTGGACATCGGTGAATTCTTCACCGGTGTGGCCGTCTGCTCCCCCTCCACCTCCTTCCGCCTACTCCATGGCAATCTTCGCCATGGCCATGAGGTCACCCTCCTCCTCGTCCTCCTCCATATCCTCTTGCAAGCACTCTAGAGAGATCAAAGGTTGGCCGCATCAATGGAGGCTTGGCGCCAGGTCTTTGCATCACGGACCTCCGCCGCGATTTGGGTGCGGCGTGCCGGCATGAGCCTCATGTACAACATAGCAAAGGACCGGGCCATGGCGACCGTGGACGATGCACGAGTATGCAAAGGGGTGGTTGGATAGCGGCTCGAACTGTGGGATAAAGTTTCTGAGGGTAAGGTTTTGGGGAGTGGCTGGCCGGCTTAAATAGTCAGGACAGGGGGAGCAGTGGGTTGAATGCGGGCAGCTGGAGTTGGTTTCTCATTCACCACGCTAGTGCCAACGCCAGGTAGGCGCACGACTGGTCAGCCGACATAAATGCACTAGTAGTCTATCGCCCGGTCTCGTATGCTCTGACTGGCATAAATGCGGTGCGGAGAGCGAGCGAACGCTGCAAGAGAGGGGTTTTGGGTGGGTTCGGGGCTTCAGAGTCCGACGTGGCAGACGCAAACCTTCCCCCGGTTTGGCGCCGGTTTGCAAGATTTCGGACGCTCGAGCTGGTTAGGACATTTTAGGTGACCGGCGTTGGGTAGCTAAAAGCAGTCAGATCGGACGATCTGGAAATTTTTGGTCGATTTGGTGACCTGCATTGGAGTTTCCCTAATCACATGTGAAGCACGGTGGCCCAAGATCACTCACTACTCCTTTAGTTCTCAAAACAAAAACAAAATCAAAACTCCTTTAGCGATTTTAAGTGTTCTACTTTTTTCTGACACGAAAGTTCATATGTTAGAATTGTTCAACAATTACAAGACCATCCTTACAAAAGTTGTAAATAAAACACAGTGCATGGGGTATGCCAACGTTGTCTTCCTTCTACACTCGGCGGCGCGTCATGAGCAAAGCTTGTTGCTGCCTCTAGATCTTCAAAACACCCTAATTAAGGCATGGAAGTCGCCCGTCGGAGCCAGAAGAAGCCAGTGACAATGAACCGAGGATCAGATAGCAAGAATAAGAAGACGAAGGGACTCGACAACCATTCCTAGCCATACATCGCCGAACGAAGAAGAAGCTAGAAGACCAAAACACGAGTCATCACCATCCACTCCGCCAAATGACATCATCTAAGACCACCTAAACGAAATGTTAAAGTAAACGAGCCAAAGATCTGGCCTTGGCCGAAGCCCCCACACCCTCCACTTACACCAACCAATATCGTCGGAATGAGAACGGGATGAGGGTAACATAGTCCACGTGGGTGATAACTCCATCGCCTCGCCATGGTCATCCAAACACCTCCTAGAATGAGTCCTATCTAGAGTTAGGGTGACCCAAACACGACCAACCACAAATTTTGGGACCCCCCCCCCCCAACTTCGTTGGTGCCAGAAGGCCCTCGAAAGGAAGGGAAACCAACGGCGGTGGTGGCGGCGGCAACACATACGCAGAAACCCTCACAACCTTTTTTAGTTGGACCTAACACCTTTCTTTGAAGAGATGTGGGAGATGAGAGAGGAAAAACAGTTTCCACTCCTTTTATGCGCACTAAAACAAACTCTACATGGATAAGACACATAATATATTAACTTGATATTTATTAAAATTGGGCTAGAACGATTATCATTCTAACCATCCAACCAATAGTTTGTTCACGCTACTGATTTTCATTTTTGAATGAAGGGATTACTCCCCAGTTTTATTAATGAAACCCTTAGGTCTTCGATATAGCGTACACCTGAAGAAAAGCAAATAGTTTCTACAGATCAAACAGAGTGCATAGCAAGCTCAGGCTACCAGCCTAAAACATCATCTATGTCACAGAATGACGACGGAGACAACAGAACCTAGCGAAAGAACACAACAGCAATCACGCTTAATGGACAACAATCTTTCCTACTTATGAAGGGCGGAATTAATGGTGAGTTATGTAGGATCATATGTCGACAAGAAGAGGGGGTTGAATGGGAGAGAGAATCAACAAATACTTATGAAAAGCGAGTTTTTGAAGTAAAACAATGTATGAAGAACAATCACTGAACATAATAGAGAGTAAACTAAACTGAACAGAGAGACAACCTAGAGAAACAACTAGATAAACAAAAGTAAATCTAAGTAGCAGTGCACACAAAAGTAAACATAGCATAGGCAGCGGAATAACTAAGTACTCGAAAACATGTTTGCAACATTCACAGAGAAAGAAGACGTGGAGATGATCATCGAGCAGATGCAAGTTACAAAAATAAATGAGTTCAAGAAAGTAAAACCCGTATCTTGACGAAGACAGAGATTCGTTCGATCGGTTCAAGTTGTTGGCACAACTCTTTCTGGTTGGAGGAGCCGAGTTTTAACTCAGAAGGCAAGGCCTTCACCCTATTCTCCCCGAGCTAAAGTCACTTATACTTCGCCCAAATCACTCTTGGTTGATTTTGAGGTAAATCTCTGGGACCCTCACAAATTGGTTCTTCGGCCGTGCACAATTACTCTTGGAGGCTCCGAACAGATCACCTAACCGTCTAGTGGATGCATAGTCCAAAAGAGTAACAGGTTTACTTAAGTTTTGACTAGTTCTTCGGTGATGCTCAATCACTTAGCAGGTTTTAGGCTCTGGGATTTTCTTCTCTTAGGATCCTCTCAATCTCTTTCGGTAGGAGTGTTGGGAAACGTAGCATGCAATTTCAAAAAAATTCATACGCTCACGCAAGATCTATCTAGGAGATGCATAGCAATGAGGGGGGAGAGTGTGTATACGTACCCTCGTAGACCGAAAGCTGAAGCGTTTGACAACGCGGCTGATGTAGTCGAACTTCTTCTTGTTCCGACCAATCAAGCACCGAACGTACGGCACCTCCGAGTTCTGCACAAGTTCAGCTCGATGACGTCCCTCGAACTCTTGATCCAGCAAAGTGTCGAGGAAATAGATGAGTTTCGTCAGCACGACGGCGTGGTGACGGCGATGGTGAAGTGATCCGCGCAGGGCTTCGCCTAAGCACCACGAGAATATAACCCAGGGTGTAATCTGTGGAGGGAGGCGCCGCACACGGCTAACAGTTGTTGTTCTGTGTTCTAGGCGCCCCCTCCCCATGTATATATAGGTGGGAGAGGGAGGGGAGTGTAACACCCCCTTGTAATGACCACAGTGATCAACTGCTAATAATGCCAAGTCATCATCATTTACATTGCCTAGTCACCTGGGTTAGTTATTCAATTCAAATTCAAATCTGAAAAAAATCAATTTAAATTCATAAGTGCAAAATAAAGTTGATCAAACACTGATGGGAAAATGTTCATTGGATGGCAAATAATTCAAGGACATTGGTAAAATCATCAACAATAAAGTTGGAGTTGGATAAGTGACTCAAACAATTTGGAACAGGCCCAAAAACAGAATATTTGATAAATTTAAAATTATATCAAATTCCAATAAACTTCATTTCTGCCCAAACCACTTTTTGGTGGAAGGGAATATTGCATTGTAATATTGGGGACAATTCTTGTATTTTACAAAAATGCAGAAGAGACCTAACTAATTCCAAACAGAAGAGGTTAGCTGAAAAAGAAACAAAAAATATAGAAAATAGAAAAGGCCTAAACTACTACTGTGCATTAAGCCTGCTCCGCACTGTAAGCGGCCCAGCCCACTAGGAGGTCATCCCCCTCCTCCTGCCTCGTTGTCGAACGCAGGGACGCCGCGGCCGCCGATGCGCCGCGCGTCGAGCATCCTTGCCTCCTCCTCGTGGATAAGAACGGCCCCGAGCCTCTCCTCGCCCCCTGGAACCCTAGCCCCTACACTCCCCCCCTCAGATCTCCCTCTCCTCAGATCCGCCGCGCCCGAACACCGTCGCCGCCATGACCGCGTGGTAGCACGGCCACCGGCAACCCTGCGCCCATCCACTGTGTCGGCCAGCTCCGCCACGAATGACCGCGTCCTCTGGTGCCTTTGGGCGGAGCTGAGGAGGGCCGCAGCGCTGGTTCTCCTCGACGGCATCTCCGACCAACGCCGGTCTTCTCCGACGCCGCCGACGCCTTCTGCAGCTACAAAACCCCCCAGAGGCCTTTCGTGAGCCGCTAGGTGAGCCTCGCCGCGAAAGCCCTCTGTTTCCTCCCCATTTCGACGCCTCTAGCGCCGTCGCCGGCGATGACCGAACCGAGCTCCGCCGCGAGGCTTAACGCCGGCGACCCAGTTGTTGTCGCGCTCGACCGAGCATCTAGACGTGTTTCGCTGCTCACGGCGAACACAGCGCCCGCACGCACGCTCCCTGTCGTGGTCCCTAGCTGCTACCCCGATGAGCACCCGGAGCCACCGCCGCCATAGCTCGTCTCCGGCGCAGCTCCGACCACCCCCGCGCCTGGGACCGTCCCAGATGGACGCGGCGCTCGATCCTCGATCGTCTGGTGGTCGCGGCGCGCGAAATGACGCCCTACAGAGGGATTCCGCAGCTCGCCGGCGTGCTCCGCCGCGAAAATGGTCGCCGGAGCGATCTCCGGCGCCGGCGCCGACGTGGCCGCCACGTGGGTCTCCCTGGGTCACTGACCCGTGGGCCCCAGGGGCCCGACCGGGCAGCTGACCGGTCAGCCCTGCTGACTGGACCGGCCCAGTCGCTGACACGTGGGCCCCACCTCCCTGTTAATCTAATTAAAACGTTTTAGAAATAAAAATAAACTAATTACCCTAATGAGTCTATGACATGTGGGACCAGAAGCCTAATTAGCAAATTATATTAGTTTAACTCACTGTTTAGGTAAACAGAGGCTGACATGTGGGTCCCACTGGACCCACATGTCATATTTGACTTAGTCAGCCGACTGTTGACTTGCTGACGTCAGCAGCGCGTCATGCTGACGTCATAATTCATTTTCTGATAAATAAAAATAAATTCCAGAAATTCATATAATCTTTGAAAATTAATAACTTTTAAACCGTAGCTCGGATCGAAAAAGTTAAAACATGAAAGTTGCTCAGAACGACGAGACGAGTCTGATCGTGCCGTCTGTTTCTCCATCGGAACCTCCTACGTAGAAGAACTCGTAACTCCGGACCCGAATCCGGCAGATGAATAGTGCACACACGTCGGATATTAAATCCCAGAATAATTCTAAAAATAACTAAAATGACTTAGATGCATAATTAGGCAACCCTGCACTGCATCATAGCATCACACGCACCGTATTGCATTTGTTTGTATTATGTTTACCTGTTTCTTCCCCCTCTTCTCTCTCGGTAGACCCCGATGTTGACGTAGCTCCCGAGGCAGACGCTGCACAGGAGTACGACTACGTCCCCGACGATACTACTGAAGACCTTGCCCTTGCCCCCGAGCAAACAGGCAAGCACCCCCATTTTGAGCATGCCTATATCGCCTATTCTCTTCTCTCTTATGCTTGCATTAGAACTGCTACTGCTACTGTTTTCCTATATCTGCTGCATAGCCTGATTATTGTAACCCGCATTGCTACCTTACTGGTTATCCTAGACTGCTTAGTATAGGCTGGGTAGAGACACGACAGAGACCCCCACTTGATCCCGACTGCCCTGCTGGACATCAGAAGACCCGATCATCGGGATTGAAGACCAGACCCTGGCAACGCACAACACTACCCCTTAGTTGCCGACACTGCTGGGTTACCGTCGAGTGCCGAGGGTGATACCTCGTCAGCACTTCTGATGTTAACCTTGTAGGTTAGTTACTCGGTCGTGGTAAGCGAGGGTGATTCCTCCTACACCACCCCCGATAACGACATCGTCGCGCAACCTCTCAAGTGTGGACCTCGAGGGTGATTCCTCCTTCGTTCACCTTGATGATAACATCGAGCGAGAATTCCATCGAGGGTGATTCCTCAGGGCTCCCCTGGTGTCAGACACACAGTTACTGTTGATGAGTGGACTTGCACTAAACCATGATACTAAAGACGGGTCGGCCCTGAGGGGTACCCGCGCGAGCTTAGTGCGACGTGATGTGGAGTCGGGTTGACCTGGATGGTGCCCGCGAGATAACTACGAGGCGTGGCCGGGCATTCCTAGCCCTTGCCGCAAGTCCTCGAGACGGGGCGACGGGGTCACATCGATCGTGAGTCTCTGCTCGTTTCCGCGCGCTCCTAATCCACTACGGTTTGGATATTTGATCCGAGGGGCCTCTGGCCCGATAGCACTAACCATCACGTGGGCATAGTATGGGCGTTCTGCGTCGTATACTTCAGCCGGAGCTTAATGGACGTCAGCGACTGATGCGGCACACGCTGGGTTGGACTGGGAACGCAACCGCGCTTGTATAAGGGGTTGCTAGGTCTGCTCACCGGCGGTGCACGTAACGTGCAGGAGTTCCCGGGGCGATGGCCCAAGACCCCTGGGGGCATAGGTTAGTCCGGCGTGCTGACCTCTCTGTTAGGTATTTGGTCGGGTTGCGGCGTGTTGCTTAGCCGAGGCCGGGCATGACCCAGAAAAGTGTGTCCAGCCGGAGTTAAGCGAGCGTGGTGGGTAAGTTGGTGCACCCCTGCAGGGAAGAAACTTCTATCGATAGCCTGTCCTACGGTAACGGACACTCGGAGTTGTATCCCGATCGGTACAACTAGAACATGTGATGAGAATTGGATAGTACGGCTCTGGGATTGCTTTCTCGCAGGGAGTCGAGAAAGGATCTCAGGTCGAGGTTGATGATACTACTACTACTACTTTACTTATGTAATCTGCTCTCTCCTAATGCTGAAAGACTGCTGAAGATTGTTGAAGATGCTAGTCTTCGATAGGACTAGGCTTTCCCCCTCTATTCTGGCATTTCTGCAGCCCAGTCCACATATTCAGCCATTCCTTTGACAATGATGCATACGTAGTGTAGATCCTTGCTTGCTGAGTACTTCGGATGAGTACTCACGTTTGCTTTATTTTCTTTTTTTCCCCCATATTCCATTTGATGCCACCAGACGACGGAGCCCCTGAGCCAGAAGCCCTAGCCGACGGCCAGTACTACTACCCGCCTGGCGAGTACTACTACTACGAGGAGCCGTTCGACGACCAGGAGTAGGATCGGAGGGTCCAGGGCAGGAGGCCTACGCCTTTCGATCGTAGTATTTTATTTTACCCCGCCTCTGTGAAGGCCTAATTCTCTCTATGTAATATATCTGTACTCAGATATCTAATGCTTCCGCTGACGCTTGTATGCCATCGAGCTATGTATTCGAGCCCTCGAGGCCCTGGCTTGTAATATTAAGCTTGTATGACTTTATTTTATGTTTTAGAGTTGTGTTGTGATATCTTCAAGTGAGTCCTTAGGCTTGATCGTGCGCATTTGCGTGTATGATTAGTGCACGATTAAGCCGGGGTCGTCACAGGGGAGTAGCAAGGGGCGCCCCAAGTAGGAGGAATCCTACTTGGGGTCCTCCCCAATTCGGCCTCCCCCCCTTCCATAAGTGTCGGAGGGGGAAGGAAAGAGGAGGGAGGAGGGAAGGAAGGGGGAGGCCGAATCCCTCCCCTTCCTTATCTCTTCCCCTCTTTCCTTCTCCTCTGGTTCGGCCCATATGGGGGGCGCAGCAGCCCCTGCTGGCTGCTGCGTTTCCCCTCTTGGCCCATTCGGCCCATATCTTTTGTCGGGGGTGCCCGGAACCCCTTCCGGTGACCCGATATGTACCCGGTACCCTCCGGAACACTTCCGGTGTCCGAATACTATCGTCCTATATATCAATCTTTACCTCTCGACCATTTTGAGACTCCTCGTCATGTTCGTGATCTCATCCGGGACTCCGAAAAACATTCGGTCACCAAATCACATAACTCATATAATACAAAATCGTCATCGAACGTTAAGCGTGCGGACCCTACGGGTTCGAGAACTATGTAGACATGACCGAGACACCTCTCCGATCAATAACCAATAGCGGAACTTGGATTCTCATATTGGCTCCCACATATTCTACGAAGATCTTTATCGGTCGAACCGTTATGACAACATATGTAATTCCCTTTGTCAATCGGTATGTTACTTGCCCGAGATTCGATCGTCGGTATCTTCATACCTAGTTCAATCTCGTTACCGGCAAGTCTCTTTACTCGTTCCGTAACACATCACCTCATGACTAACTCCTTAGTCATTTGCTTGCAAGCTTATGATGTGTATTACCGAGAGGGCCCAGAGATACCTCTCCGATACTCGGAGTGACAAATCCTAATCTCGATCTATGCCAACTCAATAAACACCTTCGGAGATACTTGTAGAGCATCTCTATAATCACCCAGTTACGTTGTGACGTTTGATAGCACACAAGGCATTCCTCCGGTATCCGGGAGTTGCATAATCTCATAGTCGAAGGAATATGTATTTGACATGAAGAAAGCAATCACTAGTAGAAAACAGGGCTTTGGTTGAGGCCAGGATAAGGGCATTAATCCCGGTTCACGCACGAACCGGGACCAAAGGGGGCATCGGTCCCGGTTCGTGAGGCCAGGGCGCCGGCTGGGCCTCGGGGGCCATTGGTCCCGGTTCGTCTGACCCCTTTGGTCCCGATTCGAGACACGAACCGGGACGCCTCGCTCCTGGCCCACAACCTTTAGTCCCGGTTGGTGGCTGGAACCGGGACCAAATGTAGTCCTTTAGTCCCGGTTTTAGCCACCAACCGGGACTAAAGAGAGGCCTATATATGCCCCCGCCCCTGCCCGCGAGCAGAGCCACTGCTCTGTTTTTTTGGCCGGCCGTGGGAGAGCTTTGTGGTGCTCTAGCTCACCTCCTATGCACATGAGGTGTTCGATGAAATGCCCGAGCCACACTTAAGCTTTCTCCTCTCGAAGCTCCTTGTCCAAGCTCCATTTTCCTCAAGATTTGTCTAGGTTTGGCGGTCCGTCCTGTCCCGTCCCCGTCCTCACCGTCGTCGATCGCCCGCGCCGATCTCATCGCCGGCACCACCGTGGTGAGCCTCTTGTTCTTATCTTCTTTCTAAAAGAAAAAAATTCTTACTTGTATGATTTAGGTAGATACTTGTATAATTTTCTTACTTTTATTATTGTTTGTTATTATATAGTGCGATGGTTTTGGTATCCGCCCCCGTCGGCCCTTGTCCTGTCTATGATTCGGATGTGGTATATATTATCTTTTATAACTATTTATTTCATTTAGTGTTTATGACAATTATGCCGACCAACGTGACATAGATGTTTTTATCTAGGAGGTATGTGAACCGGAAATTCCAACCGACCCTCTTGTCGAGAGGTTAAATTTAGTTGAAAAAGAAAACAATTACTTAAAGAAAAAATTGAAAAGAATTGAGGACGAGAAGATGGAATTGGAGTTGCATGTTGCGGATATCATCGATGATCACAAGATCAAGATGGATAAAATGCGCTTGAAGAATAGAAAGATTAAAAAATATGCCATTCATACTGAGGCTTGGTATCATTATGCCATTGGATCAATGGTTACCTTAGTTGCGATTATGATCGCATTTGTTGTTGCATTGACTTGGTTTACATAGTTTCAATGTATGTTTTAATTAGATGCTCTAGAGAGCTATATGTTGTTCAATGAGAACTATGTATGAACTTTATTTATTTATTTTTGCAGTAATAACATTTGATCACTACTGTACTTTGGTTTTAAAGTGATGATGAACTTCTATTAATTTGGTCACTTCTCTATTCATGATGTTATGTAATGGTTTTTGACACACATAATTATATATAATGCACGCAGATGAACCGGCAATGGATGTACGGTGACAGATGCACCTCCGAGTACATTAAGGGCGTGCATAATTTTCTCGAAGTGGCTGAGGCAAACAAGCAGAATGGTTTTATGTGTTGTCCATGCCCTATCTGTGGGAATACGAAGTCTTACTCTGACTCGAAAACCCTTCACATCCACCTGCTTGAGAAGGGTTTCATGCCACACTATAATGTTTGGACCAAGCACGGAGAAAGAGGGGTTATGATGGAAGACAACGAAGAAGAAGAGGATGATGACAACTATGTGCCCCCTGAATACGGTGATGCTGCAACGGGGGAAGCTGAAAATCAAGAGGAACCAGACGATGTGCCCGATGATGATCTTCGCCGGGTCATTGTTGATGCAAAGAGACAATGCGAAAGTGAAAAGGAGAAGTTGAAGTTCGATCGCATGTTAGAGGATCACAAAAAAGGGGTGTACCCCAATTGCGAAGATGGCAACACAAAGCTCGGTACCACACTGGAATTGCTGCAATGGAAGGCAGACAATGGTGTATCTGACAACAGATTTGAGAAGATACTGAAAATATTGAAGAAGAAGCTTCCAAAGGATAACGAATTGCCCGACAGCACGTACGGAGCAAATAAGGTTCTATGCCCTCTAGGATTGGAGGTGCAGAAGATACATGCATGCCCTAATGACTACATCCTCTACCGCGGTGCGTACGAGGATTTGAACGCATGCCCAGTATGCGGTGCATTGCGGTATAAGATCAGATGAGATGACCCTGGTGATGTTGATGGCGAGCGCCCCAGGAAGAGGGTTCCTGCCAAGGTGATGTGGTATGCTCCTATAAGACCACGGTTGAAATGTCTGTTCAGAAACAAAGAGCATGCCAAGTTGATGCGATGGCACAAAGAGGACCGTAAGAAAGACGGGAAGTTGAGAGCACCCACTGACGGGTCGCAGTGGAGAAAAATCGAGAGAAAGTGGGGGACTTTGCAGGTGACGCAAGGAACGTATGGTTTGGTTTAAGCGCGGATGGCATTAATCCTTTTGGGGAGCAGAGCAGCAATCATAGCACCTGGCCGGTGACTCTATGTATCTATAACCTTCCTCCTTGGTTGTGCATGAAGCGGAAGTTCATTATGATGCCAGTTCTCATCCAAGGCCCTAAGCAACACGGCAACGATATTGATGTGTACCTAAGGCCATTAGTTGAAGAACTTTTACAGCTGTGGAATGGAAAAGGTGTACGTGTGTGGGATGAGCACGACCAGCAGGAATTTGACCTACATGCGTTGCTGTTTGTAACCATCAATGATTGGCCTGCTCTCAGTAATCTTTCAGGACAGACAAACAAGGGATACCACGCATGCACGCACTGTTTAGATGACACCAAAAGTATATATTTGGACAAATGCAGGAAGAATGTGTACCTGGGGCATCGTCGATTTCTTCCAACCAACCATCAATGTCGAAAGAAAGGCAAGCATTTCAAAGGCGAGGCAGATCCCCGGAAGAAGCCCGCCGTCCGTACTGGTGATCACATACTTGCTATGGTCAATGATTTACAAGTAATCTTTGGAAAGGGTCCCAGCGGACTATCTGTTCCGAATGACGCTGAGGGACGCGCACCCATGTGGAAGAAGAAACCTATATTTTGGGACCTACCCTATTGGAAAGACCTAGAGGTCCGCTCTGCAATCGACGTGATGCACGTGACGAAGAATCTTTGCGTGAACCTGCTAGGCTTCTTGGGCGTGTATGGGAAGACAAAAGATACACCAGAGGCACGGGAGGACCAGCAACGTGTGCATGAAAAAGACGGCATGACTCCAAAGCAGTATGAAGGTCCTGCCAGCTACGCTCTTACCAAAGAAGAGAAGGAAATCTTCTTTGAATGCCTGCTCAGTATGAAGGTCCCGTCTGGCTTCTTGTCGAATATAAAGGGAATAATAAATATGCCAGAGAAAAAGTTCCAGAACCTAAAGTCTCATGACTGCCACGTGATTATGACGCAACTGCTTCCGGTTGCATTGATGGGGCTTCTACCGGAAAACGTTCGACTAGCCATTGTGAAGCTATGTGCATTCCTCAATGCAATCTCTCAGAAGGTGATCGATCCAGAAATCCTACCAAGGTTAAGGAGTGATTTGGCGCAATGTCTTGTCAGTTTCGAGCTGGTGTTCCCACCATCCTTCTTCAATATCATGACACACGTCCTAGTTCATCTAGTCGACGAGATTGCCATTCTGGGCCCTGTATTTCTACACAATATGTTCCCCTTTGAGAGGTTCATGGGAGTCTTAAAGAAATATGTTCGTAACCGTGCTAGGCCAGAAGGAAGCATCTCCATGGGCCATCAAACAGAGGAGGTCATTGGGTTTTGTGTTGACTTCATTCCTGACCTTAAGAAGATTGGTCTCCCTCAATCGCGGTATGAGGGGAGACTGACTGGAAAAGGCACGCTAGGAGCGGACTCAATAATATGTAGGGACGGGCATTCTTGGTCTCAAGCACACTACACAGTTATACAGAATTCTACCTTGGTGACCCCGTATGTCAATGAACACAAGAATATTCTGCGCTCCAAACACCCGGAGCAGTGTGACAACTGGATTACATGTGAACACATCAGGACTTTCGGCAGTTGGTTGCAAACACGTCTCATGGGTGACAGCACTGTTTCTGATGAGCTGTACTAGTTGGCCAGGGGACCATCTTCGACTGTATTGACTTACAAAGGGTACAAGATAAATGGGAATACATTTTACACGATCGCCCAAGATCAAAAGAGCACTAACCAAAACAGTGGTGTCCGCTTTGATGCAGCAACCAAGAGGGGAAAGGACACATATTATGGTTACATAGTGGACATATGGGAACTTGACTATGGACATGATTTTAAGGTCCCTTTGTTTCAGTCTAAATGGGTCAATCTGTCAGGAGGCGGGGTACAGGTAGACCCACAGTACGGAATGACAACAGTGGATTTGAACAATCTTGGGTACACAGACGAACCATTCGTCCTAGCCAATGACGTGGCGCAGGTTTTCTATGTGAAGGACATGTCTACCAAACCGAGAAAAAGAAAGATAAGGAAGCGAATACATCATATGATGAGCCAAAGCGCCACATAGTTCTTTCAGGAAAAAGAGACATCGTGGGAGTGGAGGGCAAGACAGACATGTCTGAAGATTATGAAAAGTTTCATGAAATTCCTCCCTTCAAAGTCAAGGCTGACCCAAGCACCCTGTTAAACGATGAATATTATCCATGGTTACGGCGTAATAAGCAAAGGACACAAGCGAAGAAAAAGTGAAGACTTTCTCTCCACAACTATTATGATGATGCCTTTGATCTAGAATATCACTGCAGTTACATGTGAAGAAATGAAATGCCTTTTGCAATAGATGAGTTTTCGTATGATGATGTGGCTTTGAATGGTGCATTTTGAACACACAAAAAGTCTGGAGTTCAAATAAGTTCAAAAAAATGAAATCCCTTTGTAACAGATGAGTTTTCGTCCGAAACCCTGATACTTCGAAAGAGATTGTCCATTTTGTGCACGAAGTGCATCCAGCTTTTGCCGTAACCCTCTCAACTTTTTAGAACATGCTATGTGGATGAAATGATGATACCATGCCAACTTTCAACCTTTTCAGAGTTCATTTGTAGTGCTTTTCAATTTCAGGGTCATTTAGCTCAAAAAATCAGTAAATGCATGAAAAATACCAAATGAAGTCAGAAAGGGTTGAAAAATTGATGATGTGGCTTTGAATGGTGCATTTTGAACACACAAAAAGTCTGGAGTTCAAATAAGTTCAAAAAAATGAAATCCCTTTGTAACAAATGAGTTTTCGTCCGAAACCCTAATACTTCGAAAGAGATTGTCCATTTTGTACATGAAGTGCATCCAGCTTTTGCTGTAACCCTCTCAACTTTTTAGAACATGCTATGTGGATGAAATGATGATACCATGCCAGCTTTCAACCTTTTCAAAGTTCATTTGTAGTGCTTTTCAATTTCAGGGTCATTTAGCTCAAAGAATGAACTAATAGCAAAAAGAATGAAATAGAAAACTTTTATGAAACTCTAATAGCAAAAAGAATGAACTAAAAATAATCAATTAAAATATTCTGTTATGATCAACTAAAATAAAACTATAATATTCTTCAATAGCAAAAAGAATCAACTAAAAAGCTTTTATAAAACTCTAATAGCAAAAGGAATCAACTAAAAATATTTTATAAACCTGTAGTATTTTTGAAACTAAAATTATATAAAATTTATGCAACTAAAATTATCAAAATATTTTTTGTTCAAAACATTAATAGCAAAAAGAATATTCATAAAGAATTTTTTTTGTTAGAAACTTTAATAGCAAACTAAAATAACAAAATCTATTTTTGATTAAAACAAACATTTAAAATAACCTAAAAATTACCAAATTGAATATAATGATAAAACACAGTAATATTAAATAGCAGGAAAAAGAATCACTCAAAAATCTATTTTTATAGTAAAGTTATTCAGAAACTAGTGATTCACACAAATTTCAAATAATTCAAATTTAAACTATTCAAATTTGAAAACTAATGGCACTAACAGAAAGTTTATAATTTTTGTGACCTAAAAGCAAAAAGAATCACTGAAAAATCGTAAGTATTTAGCTGTAAGTAGAAACAAAAGAGAATAAATAAAGCAAAAAAGAAAACAAAAAAACTGAAGAAAAAAAATATAAAAATACCGCCTACTGGGCCACCACGGCCTGAATACGACTAGAAACCCAATCAGCTAGTTGGGCCAGGATTCAGGCCCGCAGTAGGCCAACGGGCAGAGGAGTGTGCGATTAGGCCCGTAAGCCTGCAGTTGAGAGGAGCTCGAGAGGGTTGGCGCAACAGCGCTTATAAACCACTCTCGAGCCCTCTAAGCTAGCAAGGTGGGACTAAACTTTTCGCCCCGGGCAGCACCCCCCTTTCGTCCCGGTTGGTGGCACCAACCGGGACCAATACCCACCTTTGGTCCCGGTTGGTGGTACGAACCGGGACCAGTAACCACCTTTAGTCCCGGTTCGTGCCACCAACCGGGACCAAAGGTCTCTGCTTCCCGCCCTTTGGGCTGACGAAAAGAGACATTTGGTCCCAGTTGGTGGCACGAACCGGGACTAAAGGGGGGCATTGGTCCCGGTTCGTGCCACAAACCGGGACTAAAGATGTGGCTATATAAGCCAACACTTAGGATTTTTCCCCAGTTTCTCCCATCGCCGCACCCTGCCTCCTCGTCGCCGTCGCCGTCGACGCCCTCGCCCTGCCCTGCCCCGACGCGCCGACCTCCTCTCGCCGTTCTGCCCGGCCCGGAAGCCTCCCCGCGCTCGACCTTGTCGCCTCTGCCCGTTCGTTTGCCCGGGGAAGCACCACGCCGGCGCCCGCGACCCCTTCTTCCCTGACGCTGTTCGTCACTGCCGTCACCGATTCCGGCGACCTCGAGCCCTCCTCGAGCCCGCTGTCGTTCCCTACGACCGCGTTGTGAGCTCCTGCCTCCTCCCATTTCCTTCTCAGGGCCGTCCCCGCACGCCACCCATAAGCGCCGCCGCCAACCATCGTCGCCATCCATTCAAGGCCCAAATGCTCTGTATATGCTCTTTTTTGCATTTTTAGAAAAATGTATGTATGTTTGTTCTCTGTATATGCTATGTATATGCTCTTTTTTGCATTTTTAGAAAAATATTGGAGATTATGTAATGCTCACAAAAAAGTCTATTTTTTGTTCATAAAAATTTTATGTATGTATGTTCATATATGCAAAAGTTACATTTAAGAAAAAAAGAAAATGTATGTATGTTCATATGCAAAGAATATGCAAAAGTTAGAATTGTTTATGTTCATAGATTGTTTTTGGTGATATTGTAGAATATGAACATTTTGAATATGGATGGATGGATGGATGAACATTTTGTTAGATAATTTTTTCTGTAGTATATATATGAAAACTTGGTCAATTTTTTTTGTAGTAGGATGATGATATGATGATATATGAAAACTTGGTCAATTTTTTTGTAGTAGATGATGATGATATGATGATATATATATATATATGAAAACTTGGTCAATTTTTTTGTAGTAGATGATGATATGATGATATATGAAAAACTTGGTCAATTTTTTTTTATAGTAGATGATGATGATGATGATATGATGATATATAGATAACATTGGTCAATTTTTTTTGGTAGTAGATGATGATGATGATATGATGATATATGAAAACTTGGTCAATTTTTTTGTAGTAGATGATATGATGATGATAGATGGATATATATATGAAAACTTGGTCAATTTTTTTTGTAGTAGATGATGATGATGATGATATGATGATATATGAAAACTTGGTCAATTTTTTCTGTTGTAATTTTGTTCGATGAATGTTTTCTGTTAAAACTCATATTAAGTTTGTTCGATGAATGTTTCATGGGAGAGAGGGAGTAAAAACTCATCAGACATGAGGGGGGAGAAGTCCCCCTCCGGTTCATCTGTCCGAACATTCCCGGATGTTATCCCCCTTCACCTATATACCATGTAGTGCCGCGTTAGAACACCCCTAACTCTCTCGGGAATTCAACATATATTCAAAATTTACCAAGTTACTAAGTTACTAAGTTAAAATGTTCATATATTCAAAATGAGTTAAAAGACTCATACATTCAAAATTTACTCCCGGTCCGCTCGCCCGACCAACTCTCGAGGCCACCCAAACCCTAGAAGAAAGAGCGTTGTCGATCTCCTACCCCCTCCCGCCCCTACCCGATAACTTCGACATGAGGGGGGACGTCGGACATGCATGAGAGAGGCGGTCCGCAACTAATCCATTGCTCATATATGCATATGATCCCTTGTTGTGATATTAGCTAGGTCTATGTTTGCCACTAATATATCCATCTCTCATGTTTGTATATTGCCATGTTGTAATATTTGCAGAAACTATGGACAGAGACTTAGAACAAGAAGAGTTGTTGGGGGATATAATCCGCGATGGAGGTGATCCCTTGTCGTTTCTCAATGACACCGATGGTCAGGAAGGAGAGGATGACGGCTCCGGTAATCCAACAATGGAGGAGGAAGGAGATCATGACAGCTCCGGTGACCGAATGGAGGAGGAAGAAGACCATGATGATGGCTCTGGTGACCGAACGAAGGAGGGAGCTGTTGCAAAGTCCGGCGAGGTATATATATTAATTAAGCCTGTGCTGACTTGATGCATTAATTGTTTTGGTATTTACATATATTAACGCTTCTTTCTTCTTTTATAGCCCTCCGGATCGAGCCAAACTTCCGTAAGGAAATGAGGCCCGAAGAAAAGGTTGCGCCAGAATGAAAGGGTCACGATCACAACAATCGCGGACGATGGCCAACCGATTGAACCCAAGCGGACCAAGGACGCATTTGTACATCAGTGTGGAGCTATTGTTAGGGACAGCTTCCCGATCAGCGTCCAACAATGGAATAAGAGTAAGGACGACCCTGAAGTTTCTTATGTCCAGGATAGACTCAAAGGTGATCTTTGGACCTTGCTGATGGCAAATTTCAGCCTACCGCCAGAGGAGGATCCGAATAACCCAGTTATAGAGCCAAAGTTCAAGGCGTTTGCTCTTAAGAAGATGGCAGATCTATTCAGGAACTGGAAGAAAGAGTTGAACACAAAGTTTGTCGACAAAGGGAAGACTCCAGAATTCACCGGCCGATATGAGAAGATAAGAGATCACTGGCCCGCATTTGTGGCCTACAAGAAATCGGATAAGGGTAAGAAAAGGTCAGAGACAAACAAGAAAAATGCTGCAAAGAAGAAGTATCACCATCACACGGGGTCAGGTGGCTACTACAAAGCCCGGTCGTTGTGGGATAAAGCTGAGCAAGACCTGCTTGCTAAAGGGGTCCAACCAGCGACATTGAACTGGCCAGATCGGTGTAGGACCTGGTTCTTCGGGGTTGGGGGAACTTTGGACCCAGAAACAGGGGAGTGTCGTTGGACGAATGAGCAACTTGCAATACCCTTCAAGAAGCTTCAGCAATATATCAGTGCAGCGCAGGAAGGGACGTTCATTCCCGACAGAGAGAAGGACGAGCTGACTGAGGCCCTCGGGAATCCTGAGCACCCTGGACGAACACGAGGCACACCAGGCTCCGTTCCGTGGGTGGTTGGGTTTCCCGGCAGTGGTGGTTACAGAAGCCGAGAGAGAAAGAGGAAAGCGGAGGTGAGCAAAATGCAGAAGCTCAATGCAAGAATAGCAAAGCTAGAGGAACTTGCAGCTGCCGACCAACCATCTTCGCGGCACGAAGATCCTTCCTTCGACGGTGCCCCAGAAGCTACCCCACCATCTCAGCGGAGAAGCGGTGTGGCTTCCACGGAGCTCGTTCAGCCTGATTTCATGGCTCCTCGCCATCCCGTGGATACTATCACGGAGGCTCAACATTGCGAGCTAATGACAAAATGGCAGAAACTCACTTTGAAGGCGGCTGTCGGCTCTGTTGCACCTCCTCAAGCTGACGGAACTTTTCACTGCGGTCCGATTCCACATGGCTATGCTGTTGTGACGGTGGATGAAATAATGGAGGGATTTCAGGAGCTGGAGCTTGACCACCCTACAGGTGAAGGGGAGAATCATCTGGTTTATGCTTTGAGGAGTACCTATCTATGGAGGAAGGAGTACATCAAGCTTCCAAACTGGATGCCTCCTCCTCCTCCTCCTCCGGCGAGTCAGGGCACTCCGCCTCCTCCTCTGGCGAGTGATCAGGGCACTCCGCCTCCTCCGGCGCATGAGGGCACTCCGCCTCCTCCGGCGCATCGGAGCACTCCGCCTCCTCCGGCATGTCAGCGGACTCCGCCGCGTCAGCAACGACGGAAGAGAGACGGCGCCGCTCCGGCGGCTAGTAGTACAAGAGGCGGGAAGAAATTCAAATACGGTCCAAGCCTCAAGCCTCTGGAAAAGTTACCATATGAGAGGACCGACAAGGAAACCGCGGAAATCAGTGCTGCCGAAGTGGAGGCCCATTTTGCACGGAAACCTCCACCTCCTAAGGAAACAATAGATCAGGTGAAACTGAAGCGCACTCTGCGTGCCCTTAAGCGACCACCACCGTCTCCGCCGCAATCCAACTATGAGCGCATTATTGAAAGGACATATAAGGAAGCGGAGTGGTCGGGAAGTACTTGCGGTGCTGCAAGAGAAGCAAAACGAAGAAGTGGGAAAACAATTCCCCAGCTCGGCGAACAGGCGAAGCAATCGTGCCCCCCGCTCAAGGTATCTAGCGATATCATCGCTAATCATCCGGAGCTAGTGCCCGGTACCAATCCTGCTGATTACCTGGCCGATGATGTACAGTTTGAAATGTTAGAGGTAGTAGATATCTTCAGATACGAGTACGGGAAGCCTCTCGTCAAATCTGATCATCCTCCTCTAACAACGATGATGCGAAGATTGCATGAATGGTACATGGATACCTGCAGGAAGTCTGGGAAGAATAGTTTGATGCTGACAATTAAAGAGGAGCACGACCTCGTTGGAACTGAGGTGATGCCTGTTGAATTTGTGGAGTTCTTCCAGTTATTCAATCAAGACGCCCTCGACAAACAACTCATGACTTGATACTATCTGTAAGTATTACTTCTGTAATTAAGTCTATAGCTCAGCTCTTTCATTGCATGTATATATAATTATCCTCACTATATTATGCAGACTGAAGATCGTCGAATGCAAAAATGCACAAATCTATGACATTGGGTTCATTAACCCAAATACCATAAATGAATGGTCGGTTAAAAACAGAGTCAAAGATACCGAGGACAACTTACTACAAGCGTTGCTTCGAAATCAAAACAAAGGGAAAATACTCTTTCCTTACAATTTCAAGTGAGTGTTACTGTCTTGTGCATATTCGGTTTCGCTTACTCGAGGTTATAGTAATGTAATTGATGAGTTATGCATGCGTGTGCAGCTTCCACTTTATTCTGCTAGAGATTAAGCTTGACCGGGGAGTAGTAACTGTCTTAGACTCAAGACGAAAAGATCCCAATACGTATGCGGACGTGACTGCAATGCTCCAGAAGTAAGTTCAATCGATCATTACCGCTTATTGGTGCGTACCATATCATATCGGCAACTTTGTTCATTTCCGGATATCAAGTAATTATTTTCTTTGTCTGGCAGGGTTTGAAAAGAGTTCACCGGAATCGTTCCGGGACTGCCGAGGGAGCTGCGATTTACACACCCGAAAGTAAGTAGTACTAGCTAGTTCCGCGCATCTCCCATTGATTCTAGTTTCATCAATACCATGTATCATGCTTGATTATCAGTTTGATTGAACTCTATTCTCCTAAAGTGCTTGTGGTAGGAAGGCGGGAATAATTTATGTGGATACTACGTTTGCGAGTTCATCCACAGCGCGACCTCTCAGCGGGGCTACTCTGACAAACAATATGAAGTACGTAAACAATAATATTCACAATTTTATTTTATTACCATCAATTGTGTTGAGTTTCATTCACCCCCTTCTTTAAATTAGATGTGGCAGATGCGGGATGAACTCCTACCACATGATCGCATACGAGCAATTCAAGAGGAATTGGCGGGATTCTTTCTTGACCACGTCATACATAAAGACGGAGAATACCATATGGAAATTGAATCTGACTTTCGGTAGATGATGTTAGGGATTGTAAGAGATGTTATATTGTATATATATAGTAGCGTCGGATAGAAATACGAAAACTTGTTGTTCGACCAATCTCGGAGAAAGAGAGGTCACTTCTCTCTGTATATGTTCATAACGATCTTGCGTAATTAATGGTTCCTTCATTTGCTTAGTAGCGTCGAGTTCTCTCTATATGTAGTAGCTAGCGTCGACCAAGCACGGAGAAAGAGAGGTCACTTCTCTCTATATGTAGTAGCTATAGCTAACACAATATGAAACCCCTAATTAAACTATCCAAAACCCCTAATAAACCCCTCCTTTAAAAAAAAACAAAAACCTCAGCGCCTGCGAGCTGCTGACACGTGGCAGCCTTTTGGTCCCGGTTGGTGTTACCAACCGGGACTAAAGGTCCTCCTGCCTGGGCACCCCGCGGCGGCCACGTGGAGCCCCTTCTGTCCCGGTACGTAAGCGAACCGGGACCAAAGATTTTGGGCTTTAGTCCCGACCCTTTAGTCCCGATTCCAGAACCGGGACTAAAGGCCCTCTGGAACCGGGACTGATGCCCTGTTTTCTACTAGTGAATAGCAATAAAACTGAACGATCATTATGCTAAGCTAACGGATGGGTCTTGTCCATCACATCATTCTCCTAATGATGTGATCCCGTTATCAAATGACAACTCATGTCCATGGTTAGGAAACCATAACCTTCTTTGATCAACGAGCTAGTCAAGTAGAGGCTCACTAGGGACACGGTGTTTGTCTATGTATTCACACATGTATTTAGGTTTCCGATCAATACAATTGTAGCATGAATAATAAACATTTATCATGAATAAGAAAATATAAAATAACAACTTTATTATTGCCTCTAGGGCATATTTCCTTCAAGGAGGGGTTGCTCTGACAAGCTCTTATCAATTCTCTCATGGAGCAGCCAACATCTAAGGTTGAAGTGGGTGGCTATTTATAGCCGGAGCAATCTTGAGGTGCAAAATGACCAATAGGAGCACTGACCACCTGACGAACAACCGACATGTGGCGCAATGGTCAAATTTCAGACGCGGCCTACGACTTACTTGCGGAACAAGTTAAGTCGACTTAACTGCGCCTGATTCTTCTTCTGAGTCCCGAAGAACATCATCTCGGACTCGGAGAAAAAATCACAATACACGAAGAGATTTCCAAATCTTTGCTTGAAGATATAGGTTTTGGATTGAGCATACATCGAAAAACCTAAATCTCAACTTCTAGTTAGATCCCCCTTAATAGTACGATTTGCATTATGGCTCAAATAGAAAAAAAATGAAACTAGAAAATAAAAGTCTTCACATATGAAACCAACAACAGAATAAACAAATGCACTTCTACCCACATGTAGACTAGAAACCTTTGAGCGACTTAAGTAAACAATTGTACCTTTAGTCCATTGTTAGACCTAACACAAATAAACAAATGCAGTACTACTTTAATGTGAGAACAACACTTGTAAAAAAAACTAAAGTCCTTCCGTCTCATAATTGTAAAAGTAGGACTTCACTCAAAATCATGCTCTTGGTTTTAGTTTCTCTTTCCAACGATTTTTTCTAATTCTTTACACAAAAAATCAACTTATTTTGACGACAATCTCAATGTAACTTCTTTTTTGGCTCCGTACCAACGCATGGGCAATATACTAGTACTGACAATATATCAGAGGAGGAGGAGCAAAAGACACGACTTGAACTTTATTTTTTTTTTCGCTTTCTGCATTCGGTTCGAGGACGACATGTTTTTGCCTCTTGTTCTTCAAAAAATATGTGCAAGATGCCAGGCCATTTACTGGTCCATTTCTGGTGCATCACACTCACAGCATATCGCATGTCGTAGCTTACTTTGTACTCCCTTCGTTCCATAATTTTTGTCATGGTTTTAGTTTGCTATTAGGGCACAACTCCATATCACGTCTACGCACGGTTTGAATCCAAATCCATATTTGATACAACTCCAACAAGATGCGCGTGCAAGAAAAAAGGTATATATCGAATATTGTACTCCCTCCGTTCCGTAATTCTCGCCGTGGTTTTAGTTTGCTATTAGGACATGACTCTATAGTCTATACCATGCCTACACACAGTTCCGATCCAAGTCCAATATTCGATACAACTCCAACAAAATGGGCGTGCAAGAAAAAAGGTTTCATTTTCTTGTTGAACAATCATGGAGTACATGTCGCAACTCGGAGGAGTCAATCTGCATGCGTAGGGTTTGGACTTGGCGCTTGGAAGCAAGCAAGCAACACCTGCCATTTTTCCCAGCCTTGGACTCTCAAGTCGTAGGACACGCAGTTGAATTCCTCCATTTAGGCAGCTCGGCATCACCAAGCCAGGAACCTGTCGACACTGCACACACACCCGAACGTTCCTTGGCATACATCACCTTTACTGCCTCGCCTTGACCGGCGGGAGACGGAGAGTAGTCCACGAACCAACCCAAAATCTCGCACGTTGCGACTTCATCACCAAGCAACTCGTCTCCACTCCAGCTAGCACACGTCTCCACGGAGCATCTCGCTATAAAAGGGGTGGGTAATAAACAAGTGTAACCAAACCACAACAGTCAGCCAAACTAAGCTTCGCTTCAGTTCTTCTTGCCCAGTTCAGAACTAAACAACATCGTGGGAGAGGTGCAGGTGATGGAGTACGAATCGCAGAGCTTCTCCTGGCCGGCCGCGCTGGCGTCGTGGCTGGCGAGCTTCTGCTGCGGCTCTCAAGGCGGCGGCCACGGCGAGCCGCCGGTCGCCGGCGACGGCCCGACCAGGCAGATGGCCGCGGCTGCCAGGCACCTCAACGGCGCTCACAAGATTCGGTTCTCCTAGCTAGCTCTTCCAGCTGCTACCTTCTGCTTCACCTAATGGAAGTATATACTAGTAGTATAATGATACAATTGGCTACTACTTTCCCTTCTCGCTATCTGCCGTAGTGTGTGCGAGAGGGGAAGCGTGATGTAACCCTGTGTGGTGAACTTTCTTTCTTCGGTGGCGATCGATCGATGGATCACGATCCAATGTTGGAAATGATAGGTGTCTCACGTGCCATGAAGGCGACAGCGCACTCCCAAAGCCCCAAGCTCACATGCATGCTTCCCCCCTAAAAAACAGATCCATGTTCCACACATACAATCCAGCAGAAAATTAAGAGCAACTCCAACGCGCCGATCCAAACGGACGGCGATTTTATCCGCCTTTTGTCCGTTTGGTCGGCCCGGCGGACACCAACGTTCTCTTTCGCGTTTGGGTCGGCGCATGCGCCCAACGCTGGCCCGGTCCATTTTGACGGCACGAAAAAAAAAATACAAGCATTTCAAAAATAAAAACAACATTAATTAAACATTAAAGCCGGCCACGAAGGCCGGCGAGAGTCCACGCGTCCACATTAGCATTAATGAACATTAAAAAAAAGGTAAACTAGGAGGCGGCGCGCTGCCCTAGGCGTCGTCGTCGTCATCGTCCTCGGGGTCCGTGAGGTCGATGAGCGTCGGCGCAGGGCCAGCCCAGGGGAACGTCGTGTTCCAGGCGGCGGCGATGTCGGCCGCTGGCAGTGCTGCCGTGGGCTGTGCTGCCGCGGGCTGTGCCGCCTCCTCCTCTATCTCGCGCTGCTCGGCCTCGGCGTCGCGCTCGAGCATCTTGAGGTATTCGCCGTGGCGGCGCTCCTCGGCCAGCCGTCGCTGGCGCCACTGCTCGAGGTACGCCGCCTCCTGCGCCGGCGTCGCCCCCATCCAGACCAGCGGAGCGCTGACCCACTCGCGCACTCGCCCGGTCCATGAGTAGCGCTCGAGGGGCTCCGGCTCCGGCTCTGGCTCGGCCTTGATGGGGGAAGGCAAGGCCACCGGCGGCAGGACGCAGTCGGCCACCGGCGACAGGACGCAGTGGCCCACCGCGGAGAGGGCCATGGCTAGGGATGGCAATTTTATCCATGGACATGGATATGCGACCCGAATGGATAGGGTTTGGATATGCTCCATGAGTAGCGCTCGAGGGACTCCGGCTCCGGCTCTGGCTCGGCCTTGATGGGGGAAGGCGAGGCCACCGGCGGCAGGACGCAGTCGGCCACCGGCGGCAGGACGCAGTGGCCCACCGCGGAGAGGGCCATGGCTAGGGATGGCAATTTTATCCATGGACATGGATATGCGACCCGAATGGATAGGGTTTGGATATGCTTTTGTGCCCATGGGCGACGCCCAAACCCGACCCGATTGCTCGTGGGTAGGGCATGGATATAATCCTGTACCCGTGGGTATACCCAAACCCGACCCGATAGTATGCATTAATGGGCAAAAATCTGCTATCCCTACCCCACAGTCACATGTCCCACTGCAATTTTACACGTTGTTATGTAAAACATGCAAAAAAAATTGCACAATCCCCATCGTAACTTTTACTAGTTGACATTCCATCCCCACTAACATACTCCAGCGCCCCTTCCCTTATTTCATCTCCTCATTAAATGACTCGTCATTCTCATCATTTAGAAAAATACTAAATGATATTAGGTTGTTAGTGGACATTGATTTACCATAAGTTGATGTTTACAATAAGTGAAGCCTAGTTTGCCACGAGGTGAAGAATGGATGAGCTTATGTTAACATTGTGTTATGTCTTATTTATATGTCTTGAGAGGACCCAATGGATATCCAGTGGGTATGGATATTCATCGGGTTTGGACATGGACACAATTTTTTCACCCATGGATTTCTTCATGAGCGGGCAAAGACTGTCTTCATGGATATGGACATGGATTTGATATTGTTCAACCCGATCCAAACCCGACCCATTGCCATCCTTAGCCATGGCCTCCGCCATGGCCGCCTGGTACGCCGCCTCCTCTTCCTCCTGCTCCGCCACCCTGCGCCGCTCATCCTCCTCGCTCTCCCGGAAGACAGCGGCAACGGCGGCCTGGTAGGCGGCCTCCGCCTCCTGGTCTTCCTCGCGGACGACAAGCGGAGGCGGCGGCACGCTGCGGTCGACTTCGCGGACGCCGCGTCGCCTCGCCTCCTCGTGCTCAAAGGCGAACCAACGAGCCCAGTTGGGCGAGTCGACGGCGTATGCGGCGTGGCTGCGCTGCTCCGGCGTCAGCAGTGCCCGCTGGCGCCGCACCCCCTTCGCGTGCGCCCTAGCCGACCGCGGCGCCGCCGGCACTGGGATCCTCTCCGGGTCCAGGTGCCAGTCGTGCGGCAGGGTGGCGTCGGGGTACGGGAGAGGCACGCGGTGTTGCCAGTGCCACTCCGCCTGGTGCTTTGGCACGTTGACGCGCTGCCTCGGCCGGCGAGCTGGCGCCGGCGGAGGCGGGAGGAACTCAGAGGGAAAAGGAATGGCGGGGGCCTTGCCCTTGGACTTGCTGCTGCCGGCGCCGGAGAAGAGCCCCATCTGGCTTCGCTGGGGTGGCTAGGGTTTGCCGCCGACGGGGGAGCAGAGTGTGGCGAGATGGGGATGGGGGGCTGGCTGGAAGCGGATGAGGACAGCCCCGCCGCACGGGCGGCTTAAAAAAGGACGACCGCCTTCGCTGACGCGTGGGCCCGAGGTCATAAATTAAGCTGACCAGGCTGACCGCGGGCAGTTGGACGACCGCCAGGTGGGAACGCGACGGACACCGAGAAGACGCGCGTGGCGTCCGTTCCGTGTCCGCGCCGACATATTTTGGGGCGCAAATTTGGGCCGCAAATACGTCGGCGCGGATTCGATTTGGGTTTGGGTCGGCGCGTTGGGTCTTCTCTTTTGTCCACGCCAACCCAAACAAACGCAGGCGGACGAAATGAATCGCCACATTGGAGTTGCTGTAAGGGACCAAAACCAAAATACATCCATGATCGGGCGACCATTTGGCTGTCTCGCCAGCTCCCGACGGGTGCTGCTGCTGGTCTGGCTGTCTCTGTAACTCTCGCTGTCTCGCAGGAATGTTGATCGCATGAATTTTGCCGAACGAAAGCAGTTTAGTTTCATGCGAATTTGTCCGAACGTACGTACGTACGTGCTCCCCTCCAGAGTCGAGACGGGGCTTTACTTTTGCAGCTAACGACAAGCAACGCAAAGCAAAGCACCAGCACGCCACTGAGCCGAGTAAGTAATTGCCTGGCGGTGGCTATGGACGGACGGACGGGTGCGTTGGCCACGTGATGGCGCGCCCCCAAGCTAAGCTAAACTAGGCTCAGATCTGACTGTCGATGCCCAGGATATGCTTTACTAATCCGGGCCTGATTAACTGTTAGTACTAGTAATCGGGTGGGGAGTTGTTTACTGATCCCTAAACGGATTCCTCAGAGGGTTTGCAGAGGGAATGTTCCGCTCAGAGGCCGGCCTGCCGGGCACGTCGGTCTCTCACCGGCCTCCCTCCTTGCTGTCAATGATGGGATCCATGATACAAATCATTTCACGGATCGATCTAGATAATATATACAGTAACGTTTCGCTATGCCTCAAGAGGAAGCGGCCGGGAAGCTTCGTGGGGTTGTGCGGGGCACATGCACATGCACGCAGCCAGCTTGTCGTTTTTGCATTGTCGCTCAACGACTTTTTGCTCAGCTGCTGCTGCTGAGTGCTTGAGCTAGCTAGGTCCTAGTTTTAACCCCTACTAAGTACTACCTAGGCTAGGTAGGTAGCCACTGGCTAGTAGTGGTGGCTTAGCTACTATGCCAGGGTTCATGAACCCCAGCTTGATCTCGAGCTACAAAGGTCGTCGTCGTCGCTCCTCCATCACCTCGCGAGATTTGTTGTTAATCAAACAGGCGATCGATCTGATCTGACGCTCGCCGTGCCATGCCCGCAGCTCGCGAGACGTCCGTGATCCGATCTCTCTTTCACGTGCCATCGGCTAGTGGTGGTGGTGCCGTGCGGAAGGCACGAGACGCGATCGGCTGAGTGGCGTACGAGCTGGTTCATGCACCGCGGCATGGTGAATGATGGAGACGTCGTCGTTCCCCTGAGGTGACGGACCCATGACCATGAAAGAGCCACGAGACAGCCCCACTGCTGGCACGTGCACGGGCGCCTGCCGTACGTACGCGCGAGCGCGATGCACGGCAGACAGGGACGGGACAGGGGCATGCACGCAGACGATCCAGAATCCAGATGGATCGAGAGCGCACACGCTGACACGCATGATCGATCTGCTTGATCTCCCGGGTCCCGGCCCGGCCGGCCGGCCGGCTGTTTTGACGGTTTCTGAGACCGCCCGCGCCGATCGACCGGTAGGTAGGTAGATCTTCTCCGCGCTTGCGCTCCTCTCACTGTCTTGATCGATGGAGGTTGTAAAGCCTAAAGCCAGAGCCAGAGCATCCATCATGGCGACGCGCGGCACGGATCACGCGTGCCGTGCCGACGATCCGCGTCCCGCTGGCTCACCCGCCGGGCACATGACATGGGATCGTCCAGATAGCGAGGCGCGCGCGCGGGATCATGCATGCATGCGCGCGCCGGCTGCCTAGCCTAGCTGCCGCCTCCATCGGCATGTGCGGCGGTGGAGACAGGGGGAAAGGCCGGGTTAGCGGGAGGCCCACCCACCTCCACCACAACGCCTCTCGTCGTCGGCGGCTCAGCACGTGACGACGCGACCTAGCCTAGCTAGTAGCTCCCTTTCCTTTCGCTCCTCCAGACTCCAGAGAGGACGCGCACGGGATCTATCTGCTCCAGTGGCGTCCGTCTTGTACCTCAATTACCGGCGATCGACCGTGCATCTCCGGCGGTGTCCGTAGTATTATTACTTTTTGCCGACACGTAATTCTCCGCTCACCGGCCGCCACGCCGATGTCTTTGCATCAATTTGCTTGCTGTACCCCTACAAAATTGCTTGTTTTTTACGTTGACAGGAGACGTGGAGGAGAGAGAGAGAGAGAGAGAGAGAGCGCCCTTGCTGTTGTGCGTATAAACTTTTGAAGACACGGTACAACACAAGCAGACAGGCAGGCTCCCACTTTGTCAAATCCTTGTCAATCTCCTCGCCTCTCCTCCCCGACTCTCTCTCGCTCTGCCGAGTGCCGACTATAATAAGCTCTGCCAGCCGAACCCGCTGAACACTCCATCCGCCAGTACTGGACTAGTACAGAGTACCAGCCAGCAGCAAGATCCAGCCACCGTCATTCCTGCTGCTGCTGCTGCTGCAACGGCAGGCGGCCCCGACAGATCTCCTGAGCCCCCTGCCCCGGCAATGGAGCTCTTCCAAGGTAAACGCATGCCAGGAGAAACTCCACCGTCTTCCTTCGTGTCTCTTTTAGCTTCTCCCTTCCGTCGATCGATGCTGACCATGGCGTGCATGCGTAATTCGCAGGGGAGGAGCCGGCCCACGATTTCCTCTCGCTCCGCGCCGGGGGCTCGTCGGCGTTCCAGCACAGGCAGCGCTCCGGCCAGCAAGGTACCGTCGCCTCTCCTTGCCTTTCCACCTGCAAGTGCCGGTCGGCCTTGGTGCTAGCTGGTGTTTCCTTTCCCCGTGTATGCTGTATCTCCGTTCAGGCTTGTGTTCTCTACCTTTAATTCTCCAGCATGTTCACTTTGAAAACCAAGTGCCGATATTGGTGAGCAAGAATGGCATGCGCACTCCGGTACCTGCAGATCACCTGAGCATGCATGCGTGTCAGCTTGCTAACCCACGATGACATGACATTTCGATGCAGCCCTGAAGTCGCTTGAACCAGCCAACGGCGGCGGCACGGCAGGGGATGCCGGCGACAGCGCGGCCAGTTCCGCGGCAGGTTTGGGGCAGCACGTGCTGCCGGGCGGCGTCGGGACCTTCAGCATCAGGCAATTGCCTGACGCTCAGCCGAGGGAGGAAACTGGCATTGGCAGGGAACCGTCTGTTTCGGTGTCTCATGGCTCGAGAATGGAGATTGCGCATGAAGCACGGTCCGGAATTATGGTTCGTAGTGCTCCACCCACACCCACAATGTGGCAAGATTCTAGCATCGACAATAAGAGATCTAGAGGTAAGACGATTGGTTCAAAATGTTTTGCATTACGTACCAGATAGCAGACCAGGTACGCTATACGGGTTCAGACACTGATTGCTGTGAATGTGCAGGGTCGAGAGCAGAGGGGAGAAGCAGCGGCAGCAGTGCCGATCAGGATCCCAGCAGCCCGAGATCGAAGCATTCCGCTACCGAGCAGCGGCGGAGAACCAAGATAAATGACAGGCAAGCTAACAGAGATCAAAATTCCAGAGTGTATTGCATTGTGCAGAGTGCACAGGCTAGA
Source organism: Thinopyrum elongatum (assembly GCA_011799875.1). Classification (NCBI taxonomy): domain Eukaryota; kingdom Viridiplantae; phylum Streptophyta; class Magnoliopsida; order Poales; family Poaceae; genus Thinopyrum; species Thinopyrum elongatum. Next base: position 444,820,508 of record CM022302.1, on the reverse strand, counting down.
ACCTTATAACACATTAGCAATAGAAATAGTGAGCTAAGCATAATTTGTTCATGAGTAAACACGTGCTGCATACTATTCCGGAATAATTTGTTCTTAGGATATGATCGCAACCTTCTAAGAAGTGTCTGTCCATGCTCTATTTCAGGCTTGACGTACTCCGAGACCTCCTGCCGAACTGTGATCAGAAGAGGGATAAAGCTTCTTTCCTTCTGGAGGTGCATACAACATCTTGTAAATTCGGCACATCAGTCAGCAGGTTATACTTGCAAATTTTCACCACGTGGAACATTTTTTATCGCAGGTCATCGAATACATACGGCTCTTGCAAGAGAAATGCCAAAAATATGAGTCAGGCATCCCGGAACAGAACAACGTCGATGCCAACTGCATGCCATGGGTATGTATAGACATTATACAATATGCGATGTTTTTACCAGAAACAAAGACATGGTAACTTGATTCTAACCTTACTTTCTCCTTCAACCTTTTTATTCTTGGCAGGACAAAGTGTACTACAGATCACGTTGGAGGAACACACAGGTAAATTCCATAACAGAAATACTGGAATTGCAGATGATAGAGAGCACAAAGTTATATTTTACTCGTCATAAATTCCTTTTTTAAGTGAACCCATCATATATCAATGCCAAGTGCCTTCATTTATATCTTTTATCATGATTTCACAGAACATCGGTCAAGTCCAAGGAGGAGGCTTATCAGCTACCACAGAGGACATGAGCAAAGAGCAATACAGTTCCAAAGGCATTGCAAGTGCACCTGCTGCTTCTCTCTTCAACACAAAAAGTGCAAGAGAAATCAGCACAGCCCCCGGTTCCTCCCAGAACATAGCAGGTATTTGTAAAATTAGTTATATGCTTTTATGTTCACCTTCTGCATTATTTAATTACATTTAAATAGTCAGGGTTCTTTGTAAATGGTGAGAGCTATATTTACCATGCCTGGTGTCTTTAAATGCAGAGAACAGCATGCCTACCAATCAGCTACCGTGGCTAAGTATGTCAACCATGAACCAAAACTGTGATGCAAGCAACGGACTGCTAAGCAAGCATGATACACAAATGCCACAAGATGACAGCCAGAGTCTTTCTAGTGCTTACTCCCAAGGGTCAGCCCCTAAACTGTTTTTGCTTACATAAAGCTACCATTAGAAATGTATATAGTGTAACTAACTGAACACTGCTTTGACTTGCGATAGGTTGTTACATAAACTGAAAGAAGCTCTACAGAAGTCGGGAGTAGACCCATCTCAAACTAAAATATCCGTAGAGATCAATATGGATAGACGGGCCAGAGCCAATGCTCATATACATGACAGTTCAAAGGTACAATGATGCATCGATGTACCTACGTTTACTGATCAAAGGGGAAAGTTCGTTTAAGAAAGTTTCTAAATCATGTTATGATTTGTTCATAGTTCTAAAAAATCAGAGCAAGCACTTACCCAGTACTTTCGCTTCATTTCATAGGCTACCGAAGGCAAGGAACCTGTCCATGTAGCCAAGAGGCTCCGGTGCGACTGAAGCTACATCTCTGTCCCGCACTAGGCAATTCATTCATCGCGAAGTTCAGACAAGGACTTTGCAGCAGCATGACCGCAACTGATGCAATTCTTTTATTTATATTGCAGTTACATTTTACTAACCTAAGCTTCATTCATATACCAAGTAAAGCTGTTATTGGGAGAGCAGCAGAATTCTTCCGGATTTTCTTATTGCTGATTTTGTAAATGCAGTTCAGATTCTTGTACAATGTGTGTGTATTTCTCCCTCATTCAACCCAATTTTTTCTTTTGTTATTATAGAAGAGGTCCTAAGATGCAGCTTGTATCGAAAGCTATAATAACAATTCAACTGATTTGTCATACACTGGAGTGATCTATAATGCCATTGTATCAGCCTTTCATGATTCCATCCATTGAATTTACAACTAAATGCGTAACAACGACTGTACTATACTAAACCTGTGAATAAAGATTCAAAAACATCAATGAACCATGGAGATGTTGGGGTATATCAGATTCCGTTTCCCTTTGTGGTTGGTAAGATTGGAGCAAGCTCACATCACCTGGCGCTCGGCCGCATCCGCGACGATGGGCAGGCGCGGGGTGATCCCGAGCAGGCAGGCGCCCCCGCCGTAGACGAGGGAGACGAGCAGGAAGAGGAAGACGGTGTTCTCCAAGCTGGTGAAGATGTCGAGCCCGATGCCGGCGCCGGAGGGCGCGAAGGACTGCGCGAGGAGGTCGGGGACGATGAGCAGGACGTCGAGCGCGACGGCCTGCATGGCGTTGAAGCGGACGAAGCGGGAGAAGGCCTGCTGGTTGCGGACGACGGCGAAGTAGAGGGTGATGAAGAGGAGGAAGGGCGTGAGCGGCGAGGAGTGGAAGAGGCGCGCGGCGGGGCCGAGCGGGCTGAGCAGGGCGTTGAAGACCGGGTACTGCGCGACGAGGAAGCGGCCGTGGTGCGCGCCGTCGAGGAACGGGTAGAGGTAGGCGACGGCCGCCACCAGGCGGTCCGGCGCCCCCACCGCGTCGCTGTTGTCGTTGTTGGCGCGCGGCGGCGGGGCGAGGGGGCGGCGGGGGAGCAGCGCGGTCGCGGGAGAGGGGCCGAGGAGGGGGAGGCGCACGCGGGGCGCCGGGGGGCTGAGGAGGGACGGGGCCGCGCGGTGGAGCGGGCGCAGGGACGAGAGGAGGAGCGAGACGGCGGAGGCCATGGCGCGCGGGTGGGGGCGGGCTCGGCGCGGGATTGCTGGGGATTTCTGCGGAGGGTGTGTGAGGGATGCGGCGGTGGCGGCGGGGGCAGAAGGACGTTTGGCTTGGCGGCGGCGGCTGCTTGCCTCCGGGCGAGCGGGTTTGAGGAGTGGGAGCGGAGATTTTTGTGGAGTTTTGGGGGATGTGGCCGAGTGGGAGACGAGGAGATTGGTTGGTGCTGCCGTGGTGGGAAGGAAGGAACGGAGGCCGGCCACCGGCGTGGTCGTGGGCCGAGCTGCGGCGTGCCGTGCTGCGTGTTGAAACTTGAAAGGCCGGAAAGTTGGGGGAGTGGCCGCTTACTGACCAGAACAAACGGATCCAGTGTTCTCAGCCAACCAGTTGCTGCGAACTCACAAGGAATCTTCCCACGTAATTAAGTATTGCAGTGTATTTACCCGCAAAAAAAAAGTATTGCAGTGTATTTTTTATTATTTTTTACATTTATACATTTGGGCTTTGTGTAACATACCGGTAAATACCAAAGTTAATTTTCAATAATAGCTAAATTATTTTCCCAAAAAATTCAAACGTTCAAAGAAAAAATAACAAAGATGTCAAAAAATAAATGAAAAAAGCTTCCCAGTTCAAAAACATTCCAGTTAATTTCAGAAATTATCAACAGATGTTTCACATGACTTTCATTTATTTCAAAGAACTTACACATGAATTTCACAAAAAAATTAATTACTTTGGCAGGCTGTGTGGCCCGAATTGTCAGCCGTGTCTCTAGGCATGGAAAACCGCGACCCACTTTGCAAGAACGTTCCCTTCTCCTTGTCGTCTGGAACCATGTGTCTGCCTGGACGCATGAGGAGTTTTCGATGTCTGCCCTTCCTGACGGACTTTGGCGGTGTCTCTAGTTTGTGGGAAGATTTGATTGCCAAGGAGTCAAAAGAGGGCCACTCGCTTCAATGCTTGTCGCCGTCACTAAATGGTCTACGGATCTGGATGTAATTTTTATTGTTTCAGGTGTTCATTGTACTGCCATGATTGAAGATGAATAAATCAAAAGTTTCACGCAAAAAAAAAAGAGATGGACGTTTGTTGGAGCCATGCCCACTAGGTGCATCGGCTGGGTACATGACGCTAAAACCCTTAAATTGAACTGTAAAAACGTCTTACATTAACTTACAGCGGCAGTACATGATTCCAGAAATGGATAATGGACAAACGATGCTTTACTAAGAGGGTTTGTATGAGCTCTAAAGTGATCAGTTGTGAGCTCAAAATATTCCATACTAAATGCAGCATCCATGGCCAATATAAAACTCTTTTTGCTGTGATCAGTTGTCCTATGCGGTTCCTATATATATTAGAATTCGGATATGGGAGAAGCTAAAAATCAATTTATCCTTTGATTACACAAGCAGTACCTGTCTTTTTTCCTCAAGAATTGTTTGAGAGGCAGTAACAGTTGGTAAGCTTCCATCAGGATCACCACAAACAATACCATGAAAATTAAACTACTTTTGGATGATGAAATGAAGTCATGATCTGAGCTTCTTTCCAGAAAACTACATTTGGATGATGAAATGAGCTTAGGGCCTTGAATGGATGATGCTTCAAACTCTCAGGCATCATATCCACAGGGAAGAAGCTCCAGGCGTGTAGGCGTTCCCGTCATTGTCAATCACGGTAAATTCATGCTTGCAAAGAGAGTAACATGAACAGCACCTAAATATGTTTTATGGAACAATTCTTAAACAGTTAGTGACTATTTTATTAACATCTGAACGTGTATATTGTATTCTGCTAACAATCAGGTCGGAAGAGCATTGATAAAACAGTTTGTCAAAGCACTTCAGTTGTTAGCCCAAGAGTTGTGTAGACTGCCATTGGCCCAAGAGTATTCTTACCAACAGTTACACAAAATTGACTTAATAAAAACAGATTTTGGCTGCCATACCATTGAGGATGACTGAACTGCCACTTTGTTGAGTTGCACAGATCCTTTACTATCTGGTGGAAATATCATATATATTCAGCTTATTCGCAATCAAGCAAACAAGGATCTCCTGGAAGCTCGGCCGATCACGGGGCTCTGCCCAACAATCTGTAAACAGAACAACTGTAACTTAAGAGCACCTAAACTGAAACTAAAGAGCAGAATAAGCTGACAAACATTTGCTCAACGTGAGTCTAGACTTGTTCCACCGGAAACCTAAAAAAAAAACATCACTTCAGAAAGTGCCATTAACTTGCCAAGAGCCCCTGCGGGAATTTCAGGCCATGGCCCTTCCTTAGCAACTTCATACACCACCTATAAAACACCAATTCACAAGGTCAGTCAACAACTCTGAAGCAAAGCAGTCACCAATTCTCAAATCATTCAATCCGACATCGCTTTGCAAAAGATCAAAATTTTGTTGATTCTCCATCACAGCAATTTGCATAGGATAGCAACAATCAGTACAAATAGCAGTAGCACAAACAGTAAACAATCTACCCATGCAAAAAAAAAATCAGTAAAGAATCTACATTTCTCTCAATCTCTCTCTTTCTCTGTATAAGCAGCAAGACAAACGACAATTGCAGCACCCGGAGCAGAAGAAGCAGCAATCAGCATCAACGGCTCTCCCTCCCTCCCTCTCTCTCTCTCTCAAAAAAAAAAGGGGGCAGCCTGGTGCATGTAGCTCTGCTTGTGCAAGGTACGGCCACTTTGAGTCTTTTGTAAACAGTATTTCCTTACATCTCTGCAAGAGGCTGTTTTTAGAGCTCGAACCATGACACCACATGGTCACAAGGCAACAGGCTTACCGCTGCGCCAAGGCTCCCCTTCAAAAATCTGTAGAAATCAGCAAGCAACACAGCCGAAGCCTCAGTCTCTCCCCTCTGCTCTCTATCGCTCCCAGGCTCCCAGCACACAAGAAAGAAGTGGCTGAGTTGTGGCCTGGCGTAAGTGTTCATCATCAGCTTTGGGACAAGCCAGATCTCAATGAAGAGAAGAATGCCAACACCCTACACTGTCTATTGCTCAATAAATTAGGCTGGATAGTGGGCTCAATAATACGAATTGAAGTATATCCGTCTGTTTTTCCTCCCAACCGTATCAGATTTCTTCCTAAAAGAAGTTTCAATTCCCTGTCTAAAATCTGCCCTTCACCCTCCATCGATCAAAAACTGCCGTTCACCCTCCATCGGTCGTTATGTCATAACTGGACACAAAAGACATGTGCACTAACAGAAAGGAACCAGCACACTGTTTGTGATACGACTTGAAATTCAGAATAAAACCGAGAATTATTCCATGGACGTACTTATTATTGATATGTAGGACAAGAAACTTGCATGATATCTTATGACAGCATATCCCTACAAAAGAGAACATAGACTACAAAACTACAGGGTTCGGAACTAAGTAATACAAGCTTATATGAATGAAACAAGCAAACTAGAAAACGCATGGTTCACAGTTGAACCCCTAGTAGTTGATACAACACGCGGGCATCATGCCGATTGCGCATGTCACACTTGTAGCTCTTGTAGGTCGAAATTTCAGTACGAGGTCCTGCCATCACCCTCCATGATCATGTCCTTAAAAGCACCACCGCTTGGGATCATAGGCAGCACGTGCTCCTGATGCGGGACGATGACATCCAACAAGTATGGCCCTGGGGTCTCAAGCATCTTCTTGATTGCTGCAGTGACTTCACTCTTCTTTGTCACACGAACTGCCGGAACGTTGAATCCTTTAGCAATCGTCACAAAATCTGGATATATCTCACTCTCATTTTCTGGGTTGCCAAGGTATGTGTGCGCCCGATTGGCCTTGTAAAACCTATCCTCCCACTGCACCACCATTCCCAGATGCTGGTTGTTCAATATCATCACCTTCACTGGGAGGTTCTCAATACGGATCAACGCCAACTCCTGAATGTTCATGAGGAAACTACCATCACCATCAATGTCAACAACTGTAACACCTGGGTTGGCCACAGCAGCGCCAGCTGCAGCTGGTAACCCAAATCCCATTGCCCCCAAACCAGACGAAGACAGCCACTGCCGTGGCCGCTTGTAAGTGTAATACTGAGCCGCCCACATCTGGTGCTGCCCAACACCGGTGGCAATGATCGCCTCCCCTTTTGTCAGCTCATCCAGTACCTGGATAGCATATTGCGGCGGGATGGCCTCGCCAAAAGTCTTGAATCCTAGAGGAAACTCCCTCTTCTGCTGATCCAACTCCTTGTGCCATGGACCAAAATCCAGAGCCTGTTGTGCTTTGCTCCCATTTAATAGAGCATTCAACCCCTGTAAAGCAAGCTTAACATCTGCACAAATGGAGACATGTGGCTGCTTGTTCTTGCCAATCTCAGCTGGGTCAATGTCAATGTGCACAATCTTGGACCTGCTTGCAAAAGCCTCGATTTTCCCAGTCACACGATCATCAAACCGCACACCAAATGCAAGCAACAGGTCAGCCTTATCGACTGCATAATTTGCATACACAGTGCCATGCATCCCAAGCATACGCAGAGACAGTGGGTCGTCGCTGGGGAAGTTGCCAAGGCCCATCAGAGTAGTTGTAACTGGAATCCCAGTGAGCTCAACAAAGCGGCGCAACTCCTCGCCAGATGCAGCGCAGCCACCACCAACATACAGAATTGGGCGCCGTGACTCGCCAACCAGACGCAGGACCTGCTCAAGCGATTCGGTAGATGGTGGCTTGGGCAGGCGGGCGATGTACCCTGGCAAACTCATCGGCGCGTCCCAGACAGGCACGGCCATCTGCTGCTGGATGTCCTTGGGGATATCAACCAGCACCGGCCCCGGGCGGCCAGAGGATGCGAGGAAGAAGGCTTCCTGAATGACGCGGGGGATATCCTCCACGTCAAGGACCAGGTAGTTGTGCTTGGTGATGGAGCGCGTGACCTCCACTATGGGCGTCTCCTGGAACGCGTCCGTGCCGATCATGCGGCGGGGGACCTGGCCCGTGATGGCGACCATGGGGATGGAGTCGAGGAGAGCGTCGGCGAGCGCGGAGACGAGGTTGGTGGCCCCCGGGCCGGAGGTGGCGACGCAGACGCCGACGCGGCCGGACGCGCGGGCGTACCCGGACGCCGCGAACGCCTCCCCCTGCTCGTGGCGGAAGAGGTGGTTGGTGATGACGGGCGAGCGCGTCAGCGCCTGGTGGATCTCCATGGACGCGCCGCCGGGGTAGGCGAAGACGTCGACGATGCCGCAGCGCTCGAGCGCCTCGACGAGGATGTCGGCGCCCTTGCGGGGATCGGACGGGCACCAGGGCCGGAGCGCGGTGGCGGGAGGCGCGGCCGAGGTGGCGGCGGGGGACGCGGCGCAGCACCTGACGATGCGGGCGGGGAGCGCGCGGCGCGAGGCGGGCTGGTGGCGCGGGAGAGGCTGGCGGGCGGGTTTGAGCATGGCGGCGGCGGCGGCGGCACCGGAGAATGCGACGGCGGGGGAGGTGGCGGCGGCCATGGCGGCGGCGAGGGTTTGGGCGAGGGAGAGATTTCTGTGAGGCAGAGAGAGGGTTGGAATTGGGGAGGGGTGATGGTTTTGTCTTTGGCGCTGTCACGCGGCGGGTGAGTGTGTGGTTCAGATGGGACGCCACTCGTTTGTTTGGGCTAGCTTTTTTATGCAGAAAGGCTGATGCTGAAACAAGCAATTAATTTGGACTCGTGTGATATCACCAGAGATCTCATAGTATCTATTTGCACTCGCCAGGCTACGGGACTGTTTGGATTGTAAGTTTGTAACTTTTTTTTTTGCGGGGAATCAGGGAGCTTTTATACCAAGCCAACAGGGCTACAATCTGCCATTACAAGACTTTGAAGAAAATCTGGAGCCCTATGCAGCCAACAGGCTGTGCTCCGAGCAGTTCGCGCATAATAGGCAAGACTATGAGCCACCCTATTCTGTGATCTACCTATCTTACAATGTTTAAACTCCCGTTCTTCCATTAAAAGCTTGATCTCCTTAACTAGATTACCAGATGGTGATTTGATGAGAGAAGCATCTTGCATCGAAGATAGTGCTGCTAGCGAGTCCGATTGCACAATAACAGGAAGACTAGACCACTCCATGGCTAGTGACATTCCTATTTTGATCGCCTGAATCTCTGCTTCAAGAGCGTTGTTACAGAAAAAAAGAACCTGGCAAGAAGCAAAGATCACCTCGCCATTTCCATTCCGCAATATCATTCCTGCACCCGCCATACCATCAGCCGAGAAAGGTCCATCGACGGTAAGAGCTAGCCAGCCCGGTGGTGGTGGAGTCCATGGAAGCGTCGGTTTAGGAACCCTGGCCTCCCGTATTGGTGCAGTACTAACCATCGGGGTTTTGCCCTTAATAATCTGCTCTTCAGAGAGGTGCATGACATGCCGTAATGAGCTGAGGTAGCTGCATAAAAATATCTTGGATGTTTCCACTGATGGAATAGTTTTGTCATGAACCAGATCATTTCTAAGATTCCATATCCTCCAGATTAGCATAATTATCATGTCCCTAACTTCGTCTGATTGATCTGCCAAAAGAAGCAGCAGCCATTCATTCCCATTATACCGAATCTGCTCTTTGTGTGGTATAGGCCAAACTTTTCCCATCGTATCCCAGAGCTCGGCAGCATTATCACACGCGACCAAAGCATGGAAAGAATCTTCGTCAGCCTTGCCGCAGAGAGGACAGGTCGCACGGCGAGCAAGATGGCGACGTCGTTTACACACCATAGTTGCCAGAGCCCCAGACATGACCTTCCACGCTGTAATCCGCATCCTATGTGGCACCGTCGCCTTCCAGATAACATTCCACAGCTTACGATTCCCATCTGGAGCAGCACTAGAGGCTGATGGTGAGAAAGCTGATTCATGCTCCTCCATAGCAAGTCTGTACGCACTTCGAACTGTGAAGCAACCTTTCGGATCAGGCTGCCACGCAATGAAATCATCAAGTTGCCTTGGGGATGTCCGAATCTGACGAATTGCTTCCACGTCCACAGGGTAAAAGTGTTGATTTAATAGATGTGAGATCCAAGCCCCATTATTATCCAAGAACTCGGACACTCTGTTAAGTCTGCACTGCCTCTTCGGCGTTATAGGACGGAAAGGTGCTCCCCTCGGGATCCAAGGGTCACGCCAAGTTCGAATAGATGAGCCATTGCCTACCCTCCAAATTAGTCCTTTCTTGAGAAGTTGAAGACCATGCTCAATCCCCTTCCACACCGCTGATGAATTGCCTGAAAATACCGTATCAATAAGCTGCCCATTAGGATAATATCTCACCTTAAGTAGGCGAGCACACAAGCTTCCCGGCTTGTCCAGTAGCCGCCATGCTTGTTTGGCTAAGAGGGCTTGATTAAATGCTCTCATGTCTCTGAAGCCTAACCCTCCTTTTTGTTTCGGAAGGATAAGCCTGTCCCAAGCAACCCAAGCCAATTTCCTCCTTCCCTTCTCCACACCCCACCAATATTGACGCATCATTCTAGTGAGGTCATCACAAACCGAGTATGGAAGTTTAAACACACTCATCACATAGGTGGGTATGGCCTGAGCTATCGACTTAATTAAGATTTCCTTACTAGAAGAAGCCATATACCTTTCACTCCAGTCCACAAGCCTTTTACTAAGCCTGGACTGTATTGTTTGGAACCTTCCTTTGTGCATTCTGCCATCTGGCACTGGCAGTCCTAGATACTTGGGATCAAATACTTGCTGAGTGATCTCCATTATGTTCTTCACTTCTTGAAATACCGGCTCAGAACAATTCCCAGAGAAAAGGATGGAGCACTTCGACGGATTAATATGTTGACCCGTAGCCGCCGCATAAGTGTTCAAGACATCCTTCACAATGGTTGCTTGCTCATTGCTAGCTCTGAAGAATAACAATGAATCATCTGCGAAGAGGAGATGAGAAATAGCCGGTGCATTACGACATATAATCACCGGGTCCAGACCGCTGTCCACCGTCGCCTTGTTTAACAAAGCAGAGAGAGCATCAGCAACAAATAGAAACAAGAACGGGGACAATGGGTCACCTTGCCGCAGGCCTCTGGACGGAGAAAATTGCTCCAAGAGCTTCCCATTAAACTTGACTGAATACTTGACAGAAGTAACACACTCCATAACAATAGCAACCCACGCCGGCGAGAACCCCCACTTGAGGAGAGCTTTATTCAAAAATCCCCAGTCAACACGATCATAGGCCTTAGATAGGTCTAGCTTGTATGCACAGTATGGGGAGTCATTACCACGTAGGGAATCAATGTAATGGACACACTCAAAAGCAATTATTGCATTATCAGAAATTAATCGCCCAGGAATAAAAGCACTTTGATTTTGCGATATGAGCTCATCAAGTAAAGGCCTCAGGCGATTGACCAAGCATTTGGACACAATTTTATAGATAACATTGCATAGACTTATAGGACGAAAATCCTTCAGCTCTGCTGGATGGTTCACCTTAGGGATCAACACAATGGATGTATCATTCACCCCAGGTGGCATAACACCCGTATCAAAGAAGGACAATACTGCTGCAATGATTTCTTTACTCAAACATGCCCAGTTACGCTGATAAAAACGTCCTGGAAAGCCATCAGGACCGGGAGCTTTTAGTGGCCCAATCTGAAACAATGCGTCCGCCACCTCCTGTTCAGAAAACCTTGCACATAGTATATCATTCATCACCTGAGTAACCTTAGGTTCAATGCTATCCAGAATATCATCCGGTCTCAGAGTAGGATCCTTTGTGTACACTTCCTTAAAATAGGAAGCAGCCATTCTTTCCATATCTGTAGGCACCGAACACCACGATCCGTTAGTGCGACACAGGCGCTGAATGAAATTTTTCCGAGCCCTCCAAACTGCCTTGCGCTGAAAGTATTTGGTATTACGGTCACCCTCCTTCAACCACAAGATCCTAGATCTCTGCAGCCACAACATTTCCTCACGATATAATAGCTCATCCAGCTCATAGTTCTTTGCCCGAATTATATCAACAGTAGCATCTCCGGCCTGCAGCTCTGCTAACTCACGCCTAAGCTTCTCGATTTCTTTTAAAACATTACCGAATTTCACCGAGCTCCACTCCTTGAGATCAGCCATGACTCCCCGAAGTGAGGTAGCCACAGCGCTCAGATCTCCGGTGGGCCTCCTTAGGTCCCATGCCTTTGCTACAATATCAGCTAAAGTCGGATCCCTTTCCCATAAAATTTCATACCTTGTGGCACTTGGCCTTCGACTTTGTTGCGGAGCTACCTGTTGATGGACCAAAAGAGGACAATGATCTGATCTCGAAGTAGCGAGGTGAACCACCCGAGCATGTGGAAACACAACTTTCCATGAATCGTCGGCACACACACGATCCAGTCTCACCCTAACATTCCTATATCCTTGCTGCCCATTATTATAAGTATATGGAATACCAGAGAAGCCCAAGTCCAACAGCCCACAAGCTTCAAGTACATCCCTGAACACAGTCATTTGACTCTCGGCACGCGCCGTTCTTGATAGGTGCTCATGTTGCCACATCGTTTCATTAAAATCCCCGCAAACAAGCCACGGTTCATCCGAAACAGTGCGTAACCGAGCCAAGTGCTCCCACATTAAATGCCTATTTTCCGCTCTTGGCTCACCATAAACATATGTAGTTCTCCAACTATGACCATGCCCTTGGTCCAGAATCTGCACATCAATATATCTATCACATTTATCAAGAACCTGAACTTGCAAGCTTTCATCCCAGAATAAAGCAAGTCCACCACTCAAACCAATAGGATCCACCGCAGTAAAACCTCTCAAACCAAGTCTTTGTCTCAACTTCTCCACACGATCAGAAGCTTGTCTAGTCTCACAGAGGAAAACAAGCTTGGGGGCATTGGCTTGGACGAGTGCCAACAACTCGCGAACTGTCCGGCGGTTCCCCACCCCCCGGCAGTTCCACAGTAGATGAATCATTGATCCGGGCGGCGCCCCACAAGGGAGCCCGCCAAATCTTCAGAATTTGTGTTATCACCATCCTTCTTTGCACATTTACTGCTTGTACTAGAAACTGGGCTTTTATCTCCCGACATATGATCCTTATTACCACCAGTGAATATAAGCAGTCCACCATTGGGATCACTAGCCTTCCCACTTCGTCTCCCAAGCCCTCGCCTTCGATCATAGTCCCGACAAGTCGTCCAGCTGCAACATCCCTCTCGGAGGCCTTTTAAAACCAGGGTACCTGGCAGGTGGACAGTGTCACTGTGCTTCTTGTAAACATAATGAAACACACAGCAGACAGCGAACCAATTGACCAAAAATATCTGTCGGCTGCTCCCCCTGTTAATTGAAACTTCGATCTTTGATGGCATCGCAGCAATAGCAAAGATCCTCATCTTAACTCTCTTTGTGATGCATTTTTTAATCTTTCCTTCCTGGATTGTGTTCCACTGAAGCCAATTAACAAAAAGTTCATCCTTCAGCAACCAGATAGTAATAGCTTTACCACCAAGGAGAGCGTCAGAAATAAGGCCTCCATCAAAGAAGACAGGTTCTCGGCGACCTTCATGAACTGGACGACTCCGAGGAGGAACAGAGCTCTCACGCCCTCTTTGTTGCCCAGGACGCCAGGCCTGGTAGCATTGGACATCAGATAGAGGGGCTCGCAAAACCGGTGTATCAACGGAACGACCTGAACGCCGGCAGTGGCAGCAACACAATCAACAGGAGCAGTACCACACGGATGCTCCATCTGAATCCTCTCTTCCAAACCAGCGGCAGGTGCAACAGATTCAACCAACGCCGAGGAAGCAGGGCCTGTACGTTGTTGATGCTGCTTGTTAGCCCGACGCAGGTCACCCAATCCAAACAAAGACTCTGCCTTATGCCACAAAAGCTTGAAGCTTCGCGCAGGAACATGCGAGCTACGGACAATAAGCATCGCCCGCGCCCTCCATCCCTCCAGCTCCACCAAATCCACACCAACACAGCTGACCGCCATCCACAAGGGAGTCTAGGGCGCCAGAAGCCGAGCAGGCAACCGAGGATTCGCCGGATGGGACAGAAGCACTGGAAAGAAAGAGGAAAAGAAGGGGAAAAGGAATTGGGGAAGGATCAGAAGGAACATGAGGGGTTAGCAGGAAGCAGAGAAGGGATTAGATGGAGAAGATGGGAGGGATTGGGGAAGAGATCGGCAAGAGTGGAGACTCCCGGAAGAGAGGGAATGAAACAGAGAAAAGGGGATCAGGAAGGGAACGGAAAGGAGGAACAGAGAGGGTCCAGGAGGAAATAGAGGATGGAGGGAGGAGATCTGAGGGAGGAGGAGAACTGCACCGGGGAGGAGGAAGACGGCAGCACGCCAGTCGCCGGACAAATCGTCGGAAGTCGCCAGAAAATCGCCGGAAAATGGAATCACGGCGCTCTTAGCTTAAGCTTTGTCGTTTTATTGTAAGTTTGTAACTATTGCCATATATACCACATTATTTTTATCACATTTGCCGCACTTATCTTATTTGGGTTGATCAAATTGTTAGCCACACTTTGGCTTACCTAAGAGAATCTTGTCACACTTTTTGTGTCTATGACTTGTGGGGTTCACTGCTCATAAAAAAAAGTTAGAATCAAACACCCACCTAACTTGATCAAACTTACTTAAGATGAGGTGTGGCTAGGAACCAAACAGCCCCTATGTCTCTTCGGCACCGATTCGTATGAATGGTCTACAGGTGAATGACTATGGGCTGGCCAATTAGTTGTGTTGCTCGACGCATGCCTTCGCTCATCTGTGTCTGATCGGTTCAGTCTGGTTTTCTTTATTTTTTCTTTTCGTTTTCTTTTTTGTGTGTTTTTTGCCAGTTTTCTTCGGCTTTTTTCTTCTTTATGGTTTTTCTTCTTTGTTTTTCAATGTTTTTTTTTCTCTTTTTCTTCTTCTTCTTTATACTTTGGTTTTATTTTATTTTCTTTGGTTTTTTGGGTTGTTTTTTCTTTGATTTTCTTTTTATTTATTGTTTGTTTGTTTTTTCAACACATGTCTACTTTTGCACATATGTTGTACATTTTTTATACATGTAAAAAAATTCTTATAAATGACTTACATTATACAAGTATAGTTTTACCTTTTTTACAGAATTTTTTTTAATATTTTTTTCAAATATGTGTTAAACATTTTCTAAAATACACGATCAAATATATTTTTACTGAAAAAATATTTTGTTTGAACTAGTAAACATTTGTGTACATTGTACAAACAATTTTTGATAATATAATGAGCACATTTGTTAAGCTTGAGAAGAATTATTCAAATGTGACAAAAAAAATTATGAATGTATCAAACATTTTTAAAAAAATACATGAACATTTTTCAAAACTTATATACACATTTTTTTTAAATTCCACATACATTTATTTTGAAATATGTGACATTGTTAATTGTCACAAACATTTTTTGTACACATAATTAACATTTATACATTTTTCATTCATGTTATATATTTTTTATATACATCAAAAATATTATTTCTATACAGTTTGAACATATTTCAAATGCAAGATTAAAAAAATCAAAAAAAATATAGAATATTTTGAAATACAAATAAAATCAAAGAGAAAGCAAAACATGAAAATAAAAGCATGTATGATGTCATTGTGATATCAGCATGACACAATTAGTAGTTCGTAGCCCGACCCCGAGGCTGGAGGCAAGCCGTGCCTAGGCGTCGCAACAGGCGGAACATAGCCGCGCCCAGAGCGACTATGTATTGCTCGTAGCGACTCCTACGTGAGAGTCGCCTCCAGCGAGCCGGTAGTGGACAAGCGCAACAACCATGGGGACTCGTCATGTTGATGTGTTTTCTTTTACTTTTGTTTATATTTTTAATAATACTAAATACATATATTATAAAAAATACATTAGTTAATATTTTAAAGTGATTATTACATTGAAAAAATGTAATGTAAAAAAATGTTCGATCAACTTTTAGAAAATGAATGAACCATTCAAAAACAATCTATGTGGCATTTAAAAAAATCACGTTTTTCAAGCAATTCACATGTAAACCATTCAAAATAATATACAATGTAAAAATAATGTTTGCCCAGTTCAAAAAAGTTTCAAACCATTCAAAAAAGTATGTTACATTTAAAAAATAGTTCACACGTTTCAAGAAAAATGTTTGTAATATTTCAAAAAAAGTAAAGTGTATAAAAATGTTTGCATAAGACTTTTTTAAAACGTATTTCGTATCATAAAATAAATTATTTCAACATGTATTTGAAAAAAGTGTTCAAAACAAGTACTCTTATGTCTGAAAAAATATATTAATCATGTATTTAAAAATCCTTATATGTGTACAAAAAATGCACAATGTGTATTAAAAAAGTTGACATCAAAATATATAATTTAATAAATGTTAATTATGTATCTGAAGATTAAAATTAAAATTTAAAAACACAAAAAAAACAAAGTAAACCGGTGAAACCAAAGAAAGAAAGAAAGGAAACTGTAGAAAAAAGACAAAAGCAAAAAACAAGAGGGGAAAACGAAGAAAACCACAGAAAAATAGAAGAAAAACTAAATAATACCAGAAGAAACCGATGCAAAAGTAGTGAAAAAAAACCCGATATAAAACCAATGGGGAAAAATTAGTGCGGCTTGTAGGCGAGTTGTAATAGGAATCCTTTCAGGCAACATATAGCTCCCATTGATAGATTGTCGACTAAACACATAGGATTCTGGAAATAAATTGGCTCATGTAATTTTATATAAAAATGTAATTGCAAGATTTAAAAAATATTTTAAGAATCAAAATTTTCTAATCTTATTCTGGAAATGTTAAAAAGGTTTATGAAATTATAGAATGTTTTGGAAAAATGATCCTATTTTCAAAATCTATCAATGGATTAAAATAAATTCACAAAAAATTGAAAAAATTAGTTTAAACATAAAATTTGGAAAAAGGTTTATTATAAAAATTTATCCTTAGATATAAGAAATGTTAATGTACTTCAAATAATGTTCATAAAATTTAAAAACACAAAATAAAACAGACTCGTCAACTTTAAGTAATTTCATATCCTTAGAAAATAAAAAAGGTGGACGGAAACTACAGAACATTATAGAAGAAAACAAGAAAAAAATTAACATGAGAACGGAAAAATAAACTGGCCCGCCCACCACGTTAGTTGGCCCAATCCATAACGGCCTCGTTGTTCAAATGCACGACAACTTGCAAAGACAGCGACAAATAGAAATTGCATGGAATCACAAACATGAATAATTTAGACTCGTTGTGAAATCACAAATTGAATGGGCCGAAGCTCAAGAAATCACTCATTCTTTTAATCTTAGCTCCATGAAAAAAATCTTGCCTTGATGTTTAGAATTGATATAGCTAAACTTTTTGATCGACTAGAGTGGAACTTTGTTACTCTCTCTCTCTCTCTCTCTCTCTCTCTCTCTCTCTCTCTCTCTCTGAAATGGTTGCATGGACTTTTTATCAATTTGGTTCATGCGTGCATTCCATCCTTACTTCTTTTTTATTATACAAAGCAATCTTATGATCGCTTCCGCATCACATTAGGTACAAAACAAGGTTGTCACCTCTCTCCTTATTTTTTTGTCCTGGTCATTAATGATCTTAATATTTATTTACAATAGCCATGTCCGGCACTCAACTCAATGGTGTTTCTCTTGGACCAAATTTCCCGCCCATTCACTCCCTCGTGTTTGTTGATGATCTCCTTGTGTGTGGTCATGTCAATGTTATTGAATTGAACCACGTGAGCCAAATTATCCATGGATATTGTTCTACTTCTGGACAAACCCCTCCGTGGAACAAATCTGGAATCATTTTTGGTTGTGGTGTTCTTGTTCACATAAAAAATGCAATCAAGCAAATTTTTCAAGTGAACAACCATCAAGTGAGTGCCAATTGAAGAGTATGACATCTACATCCAAGATCTATCCGAGCAAAAGAGTAAGAGGAACGTGAACAAGCCCTTTAGTTTGGCGCATTGTTACATAGTGCTCACGGGAAGTGAGAAGTGAGCGAGAGGAAATTAGGAAACAACACCAAGGACGTCAAGATTGAGCATGCATCTCTATCTTCCATTAGTCTCTAGGAGGATGGTGATGGGGAAGATGAGAGGGGAGAGAAGTGCCACTCTAGCTCAAGGCCAGGTCGAAGAAAGAAAGGGAAGGAGAGGAAAGAATGGTGGAGTTCACACATATAAAGAAGAACTAAATTAATCGTTATAGACAAAGGAGTTGGCCCTTGAACTCAAGCAAGAGAAGATGGATGAGCGTAGGCCTGCTGTTGAGGATGAGGTTGAACCTTGAGGCCGAAAGGAAATGAACAAGAAAAATGAGCAAGAGGAAACGATCATGTTTATGGATGCTAGTGGGATGGATGAGAGACGACATAACACAATTGGGAGTCCGCCCGTGGACAAATCTTGACTTTCAAAATGCCAAGACTAATATCCTATAGTACTGGAAGTGGTTGTGACAATAGAAGTGCGTGATTTATGTGGCTTTTGGAAGTTTTGTGTCGTTGCCTTTGGTTGAATATGTGGTTTGAATTTGAACTATTGTTAAAATGTTTTGAATTCAAAATGTTTTTAAAATGTGTGTACTACATACGGTAGCATTTGAATTACTATTACGTTGTAATGTATTAGAAATCAGGTTTATGTATGAAAAAAAATGGAATAAATAACGAATAAAGATGTTTTAGCCTGGCAAGAACGAGAGAATATCACATGGAAACCAAGTTTTGGTGGAAAACCAATCAAAACCACATGGAAACAATATTTTTGAAGTTTTGAAAAAATCTGAAGAAAAAAAAATACAAGATCTTAAGAGTGTGATGTTTTATCAGCATGCGAAATTCCCAAGTTCAAAAACATTACCATTTACGAGGTATGAAAAATACAAAATCAACATTAAATAGCGCCAAACAGTAAACATCAATATTCATTGTTGAATTTATTTTTCTACAGTTCATAAATGGTAATGTGTTGGAACTTTAAATTTCGCATGGCAATAGAACATCAAGCTCTTAACATGTCATATATTTTTCAGGTTTTTTAAAAACTCTCAAACGTGGTTTTCACAAAAAATGTCTTTGAAACTTGATATTCATGTGATGTTCTCTCGGCAAGAATAAGTAACCATGCCCATCCTTTCAAGTCGTGAGTATTCTCCTTCCACGTATATCTGACAGACACTAACCCTAACACGAGTAGCCAAAACAAAATAAAGCTGCAACCCTCTTGCGTGTGCAGCACATGGCAGCTCGCAAATCTACACTGACACCAATGCCTCAACAGTTATACTATACTAGAAAAACGTAGTAGCAACAGTGTATCCCCGTCCAAATCAGAGGAGGACCCCCAAACTGGATCGGCTCGGCCTCGGCTTCTGAAAATTCAGTGATCCCATGCTCCCGTGCCAGCGCAATGCAATGAACAGACTAGAAGTATATACCAATGTTAAACGCGCCCGAGGTTTGTTGCTCTTGCGTCAAGGTTAATTCTCCATCCCGATCCCCACTGAAAGCAAGGCGGGCGCACGAACTCCGTCGCACGTTGGCGACGACGACTGGCTCCTTGCACGGTGCACCTAGGATCGGGTTACGCCGGGGGAGTGCCATATTGCTGAATTCCTACGATTGCTCTTTTTTTAGACCGGCAGTTCCTACGGCTGCTCTTGGATCAATGTTAATCCCACCTTAATCCGCGTGTCGTATCTCGATCAACACTGGAGACGAGATGCCCGTATGCGCACGCCAACAAGTGGACGAGCGCAAATACATGTATAGCATTTCGATGCACCAGGGTCGTCGACAAGAGGACGACTTGTGTTCATTTTACTCAAAACTTTCAGGTTATATATACTGTTATAATCTAGCTGCTCAAGCAGTATAGAGGTGCAACTTCCGGAGGAGATACAGAGGAAAAGAAGAGGATTGCTATGCCATGATGTCTCTGTTCTTTGTCACACTTTCATTCGGGCCTGTTTGAATTACACTGGATCAGCCCCAATTCCACCGAATGCACAGAAAAACTGAGCTAAAATTCCCTGGAATCCCAAGGAATCAGGTCTAGACAACACGATAACGCAGCATAAAAACTATCCTGTAGGAATGATGAAAATGTGCCATCTTGCGCTCACTATCTATACAAGAATGTTAGCCCTCTTTCAGAACCTATCCCCCCACTCTATAACATCTACACATTCAAGTGAGCAGCTCCGATCTCTCTGCCTCCAGCCACAGGCCTTCCTCTTTAGCACAAGCTGAACTCCTCAGTATGATGCCTTGCCATTTGCCTCAGGATAATCCCAGTTCAGCCATGGCAATGGCATGGAGTGAGCTGGTGCACTCTCTGCCTGCAGGAAAAATGTTACAAGGTCCGTAGAAGATCGGGATCACGCAAACACTCTTGAGGGTTAGCGTAGAAGTAGTCCTCTTCCTTGGGCTTGTCAGGAATCACCGTCCTTCTTGAACCTGATCCCATCCGGTTTGCATGGACGGACTTGATTAATTTAGAGAACTCATGCCATGGCAATGAGCCACTCTTATACCGATCAACTAGATCAACGATAAGTTTTCGGTCCAATAAGATTGTTTTCTTGAATCCCATGAACCTGTAGGGGCAAATATGAAATGATGCATATAATTCCTCTATGATTAAAAATGGGGTTAAAATGCAGGAAATGATCAGATCTAGCATGCAGATAATGTAGGATCTTAGTAGTATGCAAATGTTCTGATTATGTTATTTTATTTACAAAGCAGAGCTAAGACCAAGTGGAAAATATATACCTGCGATGTCCCTCGACAACTTTAGCCATGTTGCCGTCATATGTTGGAACAAATATGTCACTTTCCAATGACACCAAGTAATCGAGTGCGGCCATCTGTGATGAATGGTTCTGAAAGAACCTGAGGTCAGACGGTTCCAAGAGCGTCTCCTTCCGCACCTATGCATCAATATAAATTCATCATCAGCAAAACAGAGAACAGAGATATGCAGTCTGCAGAGCAGTGATAGCTATATGAAATACATGCACCAACTGGTACATACCACGTTGGGATACGCTGAAGTAAGAGAAGCCATTCTGCGTTTTCCGCCATATATTTCTCCAGCTGCAATATATATTTGCATACTAGTGTCAACCTCCAATGCTCTGAGGACAAGAGCAATCTCCTCAGGCGTTAATGGGCAAAAGCCATCTTTTCTTTTCACATAAGAGTCAATGACTTTCTCTTTCCACCATGGGTAAGCATATCTGTGGTTGGCGAGCGAGCAACTCAGTTGTTAATACGTAACAAAACACAAATCTACTTGATGTATGAGAGCCGGCATATTTTACCTCATCCTGGTGAGCTCATCTGCCTCTTCACGCATGCAACCTTCAGTACAGCCAGAGAATGCCAGCATATCCATTTCATATCGTAAATGTAGAACCAAGAAAGGGCCATTTTTGCGGAGAATTCGAATCACTCGTCTACCCAACTCTTCAATTTGGGGTGTGAACTTCAGTGAAGCATAGTTAACTCGGCAACGCAACTTCTGGATATCCAGGGGCAAACCATTATTGGCAAGCCTAGCATCAGTTCGGTTTAGATGGAGAACCTTGTGTTTCTGAATCAAAGGAAGTATCTGTGCCAAAAGAATTTAACAGTAAGCATTTTCACAAAAACAAAAGAGTAGCATTGTGACACATCTAACTATACAAAAAAAATCTAACCTGATTATGGTAATAGGAGATATCTGACCAACTAATAGGTGGCATTGAGTGAAACATCCCCACATCCACTCTTTGCTTCATTCTTGGAGGCAATTCTCTAAGTATACGAACCTCACCTCTCAGAGAAGTTATGAAATGTTCAACGTCGAATATATCCTGAAACTCACTAGAAGCAAAACAAGAGGATATTCGCATAAGTATACAGCCATAGGGGTAAGCATAAAACCAACTCTAACTATGCTCGAAAGCAAATGGGAAAAGTAAAGCTATATCAAAATAGCAAGTGCACCTTGGGTCATTCCAAAATGATGTCTTATCCAATTCCGGAACTATCAGAGTCACATTCAAGTATCTTGCAATGGCAACCATGTCACATATCTGAGTAAACAGACAAAGAATGAGAGCGTTATTAGATGCTAGGTATAAAGCATGATGGTCTGCCAGAAAATTAGTTACTGAAAAAAATGGAGAGTTTTCGAGCTGCTTACAGCTGCTCGCATTTGGTTAAGCCCACCATTGCATGAAACCATCAGATAGCCATTGTTCCTATAAATTCCTAGCAGAACATGGAGACAGTAAAAGATTAGAAAAAGCAAGGACAACTAAAAATCATATGAGCACAATGTACATCATGCGCCCAAATGCACCGTAATGTGCATAATTTTTCCTAGCAAGTGAACAAAAATTTCTACGCCCCATAGTGTTGAAAATGTAAATTTGACCACATCAATTGATTTCGAGTTGAAATAAACCATGCCATGGCATGTACTACAAACAGAAAACACCAAACTGTGCCATTATTGGGGCTACATGGTTTTTCTATAAAGGAGATAAACCAACCTCTTAATTGATACTAAGACCAAGCTCGGGTTCATTCATGTCAGTCCCTTAATGCACTACAATTTGGTACCAAAAAGGTAAAGGCCAACCCATAAATATCGAGTTTGAGCAATAAAAAATGTCGGTACATGCTTCTTTTCCTCCATTGGGCACTGATTAACCAGTTACTACTACCAATTTTGGATCAAATAACATCTGGAAATTTGCATCAAAAAGGTTGAATTCAAAATCATTGGGGAGATGACAATGCAAAGCATGGCTCATCGGCGAACTGCGATCCCAAGAACGACAGTGTGAAGCAGAGTTAGTAGTACTACTAGTACTTACTCCTTGGCGGCAACACGGCCTTCTCCGCGACGGGCTCCGTCATCGCGTGCCGCGCCGTCCGGCACGACGGCCAGCCCATGAGGACGCGCGGGCCCCACGTCTCCCCGACGGCCGTGAGCTGGACGAGGCAGGTCCAGAGCAGCACCGTGGTGGTGGCGCGGAGCACCCACAGCTTCATCATCCGCGACCGCGCCACCGCGGCCACCACCGACGGGAGCCTGAGCTTGCCCGCCCCGCCCGCCTTGAGGCCCATTGCCGCCGCCGCCTTGCACCCCATCGGAACACGCACGCACGCACCACCCTACGCGTGGAGCATCCGGACGCCACCAAGAAGGGAGAGAATCGCCTCGTCTCCACTCAGCGCAGCGCGGCGAGGACGACGGCGGAGGACGCCAAGCACGGGCAATGTGGTCGCTATATATACAGCGCCGCCCGCCGCGTCCAATGGCAGAGCCCCCGAAACCGGCGGGAAACGGGGAGGGATGACGCGTCCCCGCAGCCAGCTAGCGGCAATCCGGCGCCGGTTGCCAATTTTACCCCCTCACGCCTTATCACCTTCCTTTTAACGGCCGAATCTGGAATAGGAAAACCCGGCCAGCCGGCGAGGCGCCAGGCAAGAAAACCGTAGGAGGCGAACGGGGAGAAACGGCCGGTGAATGCAGTGTGCCGGCCGGCGGAATGGTGGATCTCGGCTGTGCCGTGCCGCGCCGCGGGGCTCGGAGGAGCAGGTGACGGAGGGAGTGGTAGAATGCGGGGCGTGAGGCGAGGAGGATGAGGAGCGATTCGTGGGGGGCGTGAAGTTATTTTCGGGCCCTCGCGTCGGTGGTTCGGTTTGGTTATATTCATGCGCGGGCGCCGGGCGGACGTGTCCGAGTGACCGCCGGTGGGTGGCGCCGGGAAACGCACGCGACGGAGGGGGGGGCGCACGTGGACGGTGCGGAGCTCGGGGGAGCGGAAACTGAGGCGGGCCGGGACGGCTGGGATGGATGCCCTGGAGTTAACGCGCCCGAGTCAGGTGGGGCGCCGAGCGGTGGCCGCCGCCGCGGACGCCGTTAGATCGCGGGCGGGCCCACGGTGCAGGCGGAGAGGGGCAACAATGGACTCGTCGTCACGTGCTGGGTAATAAGGGCAGTGGCAGTGAGAGATCGCCAGGCGGCGTCACGTGTCTCGGGACTCGGAGCGTCAACCATGGCTACAAGGAGTAAAACAAAATCGTGGAAAATGAAGCTGTACTCTTTTTATTTTTAGAAAAACCTCTAATCTATTCGTCTTTAATCATGACAGTACAACGAGCATCAGAAATAATAAAAATTACATCCGTAAACCACCTAGCGACGACTACGAAAGCGAGCCGAAGGCGCGCCACTGTCGTCGTTCCTCCCTCACTGGAGCTGAGCAAAACTTGTTGTATTAGACAGTCGGAAAGTCATCGTGCTAAAACCCAATAAGACCAACACACCAAAAAAGCAACCACCGCCGATAAAAAGTAGCGTAGATCGAAAGGATCCAATCTGAAGGCACACGAACATAGACGAGCGACGATCAGATCTGAGTAGATCCACCAAAGACAGAACCACTGAAGACACACCTTCACATGCCCACTGACGATTCTAGACGCACCATCGGAACGAGGGCTAGGCGAGAAAAACTTTATTCCATATTTTGGGAGACACCGTCGTCTTGCCTCGTGAGCAGGACACATACCCTAATAAAACTTAAAAAACATCTTAAAACGAGCTTTTTCGGTCGACAAGGGCAGAGATCCACCGCGTCCCATGGCCCTAAAGCCACCGAAGACGAGGCGGCGCCGGCCAAAGGCAAAGAAACTTGGGCTTTTGGGGGAAGAAGAGGTGGTGCCGGCGGAAGGCAAAGAAACTTGGGCTTTTGGGGAAAGAAGAGGTGAAATTCTGCGTGAGGTGTTGCCCTAGAGGATATTCATTTAATGAAGTTGTAATGTCAATCAGGAGAACGATTGACTCCTTCATGTGGCAAGCAATGCATGTTCATACGTACTGTGAACTAGGGGAATCGGGAGCAAAGCACCTTCGGTGCTGCTTGTATTGATCGGGTGTATAAATAGGTACATGTATAACAGGGAGAGCACGCAGAAGCTAGGGCGTGCGACGTGCATGAGATCGTGTGATCGTGCATGCGGACGTGATCTACATGTGGTTGACTATGTACAGTTAACACCCCGCCGCAGTGTGTGCGTCAGGTGGTCGGACGCACAGACTGGACCGAAAATCTTGGAAAGCCGCCGTCGGGAGTCCCTTGGTGAGCACGTCGGCGAACTGCTGTTGCGTGGGAACTTGCAGGACGCGGAGGTGCCCGAGCGCGACCTTCTCACGGACGAAGTGCAGATCCAGCTCGATGTGCTTTGTTCTGCGGTGATGCACAGGGTTGGCTGCCATATAGACAGACGAGATGTTGTCGCAGAACACCGTGCTGGCATTGGCGAGGGGCACGGAGAGCTCGGCGAGCAGTTGTCGGATCCAGCAGCTCTCAGCGACCGCGTTCGCGACGGCGCGGTATTCCGCTTCAGCGCTGGAGCGCGACATGGTGGCCTGCCGTTTAGATGACCAGGAGACCAGCGAGTCGCCGAGGAAGACAGCGTAGCCGGATGTAGAGCGTCGGGTGTCGGGGCATCCCGCCCAGTCGGCGTCGGAGTAGGCGACTAGGTCAAGGGATGCCGCACGGTGGAGATACAGTCCATGCGATGACGTGCCCCGAAGGTAGCGCAGTATGCGCTTGGCCAGAGCAAGATGCACGTCGCGTGGATCGTGCATGACGAGGCAACACTGCTGGATGGCGTAGGTGATGTCAGGTCGCGTCATGGTCATGTACTGGAGCGCGCCCACCAGGCTACGGTACTCGGTGGCGTCGTGCACCGACGCGCCGTTGGAGGCGGAAAGCTTGGCGCGCGTGTCCACTAGCGTCGGCGCAGGTTTGCACGTCTGCATATTGGCTCGCTCCAGGAGCTCCTCAGCATACTTGCGTTGAGAGAGGAAGTACCCCCGCGGGCTGCAAGTGACGGCGATGCCGAGGAAGTAGTGCAGGGGCCCGAGGTCCTTCATGGAGAATTCCGCGAACAGTTGTTGTTGAAGCCGCTGCAGGAGAGTGGTGGACAAGGCGGCGAGGACGATGTCGTCGACGTAGAGCACCATGTACGTGGTGTCGCCGTTGTTGTTGAGGATGAACAGCGACGGGTCCGCACGGCGACGGGTCCGCACGAGAGCCGGTGAAGCCGATCTGGCGGGCGTAGGCGGCGAACCTGGAGAACCAAGCATGCGGCGCTTGTTTGAGCCCGTAGAGCAACTTGTCGAGGAGGCATACATGCTCGGGGTGAGCGGTGTTGACGAAGCCGACCGGTTGTTGACAGAAGACCTGCTTGGATAGGTGACCATGGAGAAAGGCGTTGTTGACGTCCATTTGGTGGACGGGCCACCTGCGTGAGGCGGCAATGGTGAGGACGATGCGGATAGTCGCCGCCTTGACGACCGGCGAGAAGGTCTCGTCAAAGTCGACGCCCGGGCGTTGTGAGAAGCCGCGGACTACCCATCTGGCCTTGTACCTCTCCAAGCTGCCGTCGGATTTGAACTTGTGGCGGAAGAGCCACTTGCCGGTGACGACGTTCGCTCCGGGGGGCGCGGGACGAGCCTCCATGTGCGGTTCTCCATCAGTGCGCGGTACTCGACCTGCATTGCAGACAGCCAACAGAGATCGTGTAGGGCAGCACACACACTTTTCGGAATGGGGGAGATGGAGGTGTCGACGGAGATGGACAGGTTTTGGTGGTATTTGGGGTTGAGGAAGAATTTGCCGGCTTGGGCACGAGTCTGCATGGTGTGACGCCCGGATAATTAAGCTACAGTAACCCTCTACTAATGATGCCACATCACCTCGGTTATTGTTGTTAATCTCGCGTTAGTTCAAAACCGATTCGAAATTCAAATTCAAAATAAAGGCAAACAACAAAAGTTTTGAAACATTAAAACTAAAATGTTCGGTTTGTGGCAAATAATCCATACTAAATGTTGGTGAAGAAACCACACTTCTGTAAAGTATTTAAATGCACCATAGTAATTAAAACAGTAGCCGAAAACAATTATTAAATGCTTAAAAATAATAAACAAATATAAACATGTTTTATTAAAGTGCCAAATTATTTGTAGCAGTTGCTTAATTGTTAATGCTAATTTTAGGTGTAAGTGTTGTGTTTTATAAAAATAAAACTAAAAGGTATAAAACAGAAAAGTTTTTGAAAGAAAAGAAAAAGCAAAAGTATATAAAAAAAGAGAAAGGAAGAAAACCCCACTGCCTCCCCCCTGGGCTTTAGGCCACAATGGGCTGCAGCAGCCCAGCCACCCCCCCCACCAGCTACCTAACCCTAGGCCTCACCCACTCTCTCCCGCATGATCCCCCACTCTCCCTCGTTCCCTCCCCGCGCCGTCACCCACAACGCGCGCGCGCGCGCACGCACACACACACACACACAGAGACGCACGGAGGAGGGGCGCCCCTGTTCGTTCCCCTCATCTCGGCGCGCCCGCGCCCGAGGACGGCCGCTGCCCACCGGCGCCGAGGGCCGACCCCCCGACCTCCTCCTCACAGCTCCCTTCCTCCCGCGCCTCCCTTGTCGGCCTCGCCCCTGCACCGTCCTCTACCTCGTCATCGACCCCTCGGCCCCGACGAGCCCCACCGCGCATTTCGCCGCCACCATTGCGTCCCCGGCTTCCCCAAGCCGTCCCTCGCCCTCACTGTGAGCTTTGCCCTGTTTCCCCTCTCTCCCCTCCGACGATTTCGCGCTCTAGCTAGGACCCCGCCATGGACGGACCTCTCTGTCGCCGCTGCTCACGGCGTTGCTTCCACACCTTGCCCCGCCCTGACCGTGGCCTCGCCTCGCCCGTGCGCTTCGCTGCACGCGCGCGCGCGCGCTCGGGCCGCGCCTTGCCCGCGTGAGGCCTCCCCGTAACCTACTCTGCTGGCGCCCGCCGCGCCCTCCTCTGCAAGCCAGCGCGCCGCCCGCACGTCCGCCTCTGTCCCGCGTGCTCTGCTGCCTCTAGCCACGCCGGCCCTCGCCAAGCCGTAGCAGCCCGCCCGCACAACCCGCCTCGCGTCGCCCCACCGTGCCTGTTTCGGCAGCCGCCCGCGCCGCCGCGGATGTCGACTTTGCCGTCGACTCCGGCCAAGTTCGGCCGCCCCACGACCACCGGTCGACGTGGTCGACCACCAGCTACCCATCGGTCCCCTTCGTGCATCGAACCGACGCCCGTGGCGCAAGCCCGGCGGGTTCCCGCATTGCTGCCGTCGCCGGCGCACTGTAACTCCTCGCCGGCGTTAACCACGATGACGTGGACGTCATTAACCCCCCTAACCAAATCCCTAACAGCCACTGACATCGGACCCCATAGTCCTAATTAACCTCACTGGTTTTATTTAAAAGTCTGTTAAACAAATCACTCAATGACACTTGGGCCCCACTGGACCCACTGACCAGTCAAACTGCTGACTGGGACTAGCCCAGTCAATGGCACGTGGGACCCCGTGCCCCACTTTGACCAGTCAACTGCTGACTGGGCAGTTGACTGGGCCCACTGTCAGCCACTATGGCCCTAGTCTGGGTACAGTTTTGGGTGTATCTAGCAATTAGTCTTTTATTTTCGAATTAATATTAAATCCAGGAAATTTCCAAAATGTGTTAAAACTTTAAAAATTAATATAAAATAATCCGTAACTCGGATGAAAATACTTTGTACATGAAAGTTGCTCAGAACGACGAGACGAATCCGATTACGCAGTCCGTTCGTCCGTCACACGTCCCTAACATAGCAAACATGCAACCGTCCCCCTCCGGACATCTGTCTGACAAATGTCCGGAACCGGGAAAACATTCCCGGTTGAATTCCCCCTTCACCTTTGTCGTGTAGCACTGCGTTAGGTCACATCCGGCACAACCTATTGCCATGTCTTGTATTGTGTTACATTGTTTGCCTTGTATTTATTGTTTCTCCCCCCCTCCTTCTCTCTCGATAGACACCGCGACTGCTGACGATGCTGCTGTGTACGACTACGTCGTCGACGACCCTTCCCTCTCGACAGAGCTTCCAGGCAAGCCCCCCCCCCTTGATCAACCCGATATCGCCTATTCCTTCTCTCTACTGCTTGCATTAGAGTAGTGTAGCATGTTACTGCTTTCGGTTAATCCTATTCTGCTGCATAGCCTGTCTTTGCTACTACTGTTGATACCTTACCTGCAATCCTAAATGCTTAGTATAGGTTGCTAGAATTACATCAGTGGCCCTACACTCTTGTCCATCTGCCATGCTATACTACTGGGCCGTGATCACTTTGGGAGGTGATCACGGGTTTATATTATATACTATTACATACTTATGTTTCTGTTCGGAGATGGGGGCTGAAGGGGCAGGTGGTTCCATCCAGGTAGAGGTGGGCCTAGGTTCCCGACGGCCCCCGAGTGTTACTTTGTGGCGGAGCGACAGGGCAGGTTGTGACCACCTAGGAGACAGGTGGGCCTGGTCCCTGGTCGGCGTCCGCGATTACTTCAAAATAACACGCTTAACGAGATTGGGTATTTGATCTGAGTCTGGCTACGAGCCTATACGCACTAACCACCACGCGGGAATAGTTATGGGTACTCGACGTCGTGGTATCAGCCGAAGCCTCCTAGACGTCAGCGACTGAGCGGCGCGCGCCGGGTTGGACCGCGTAACGCAACTTCCTTTGTAATGGAGGTTGCTAGGTCTGCTCACCGGCCGCCCACGCAACGTGCAGGTGTGCAATGGGCGATGGGCCCAGACCCCTGCGTGCATAGGATTTAGACCGGCGTGCTGACCTCTCTGTTAGGCCTAGGTAGGGCTACGACGTGTTGATCTTCCGAGGCCGGGTATGACCCAGAAAAGTGTGCCCGGCCAGAGGGATCGAGCGTGTTGGGTAATGTGGTGCACCCCTGCAGGGAAGTTTATCTATTCGAATAGCCGTGTCCCTCGGTAAAAGGACGACCCGGAGTTGTACCTCAACCTTATGAAAACTAGAACCAGATACTTAATAAAACACACCCTTTCAAGTGCCAGATACAACCCGGTGATCGCTCTCTCACAGGGCGACGAGGAGAGGATCGCCGGGTAGGCTTATGCTATGCGATGATACTTGGTGAACTTACCAACTACTCTCTTCTATATGCTTCAAGATGGAGGCTGCCAGAAGCGTAGTCTTCGATAGGACTAGCTATCCCTCTCTTATTCTGGCATTCTGCAGTTCAGTCCACAGATACTACCCATTTCATTGATACCATTGCATATGTAGTGTAGATCCTTGCTTGCGAGTACTTTGGATGAGTACTCACGGTTGCTTTGCTACTTCTTTTTCCCCTTTTCTCGATTATTGCGATCATTTGATGGAGTCCAGGAGCCAGAGGATCCCGAGGATATTTCTACGTGGAGTTCGGCTTCGAGGAGTAGTTAGGAGGTCCCAGGCAGGAGGCCTTGCCTTTTCGATCGTTGCTACTTTTGTGCTAGCCTTCTTAAGGCAAACTTGTTTAACTTATGTCTATACTCAGATATTGTTGCTTCCGCTGACTCGTCTATGATCGAGCACTTGTATTCGAGCCCTCGAGGCCCCTGGCTTGTATTATGATGCTTGTATGGCTTATTTATTTCTTAGAGTTGTGTTGTGATATCTTCCCGTGAGTCCTTGATCTTGATCGTACACGTTTGCGTGTATGATTAGTGTACGGTCAAATCGGGGGCGTCACATGTT
The DNA here is from genome assembly GCA_011799875.1 of Thinopyrum elongatum. Classification (NCBI taxonomy): domain Eukaryota; kingdom Viridiplantae; phylum Streptophyta; class Magnoliopsida; order Poales; family Poaceae; genus Thinopyrum; species Thinopyrum elongatum. The sequence continues at coordinate 444,790,114 of CM022302.1, read as the reverse complement.
GGTATCAGAGCCGACTACCTGTAGGAATCCCCCTTCCACACTCCTTGGCCGAAGTCGAGTCTAGTCATTGCAAAACTTTTACTAACATGGCTATGTGGCTTACGGGCCCACGTCGCCATTGGGTGGTATTAGGATCTTTGATTCCTCGACCTATACTCTGGGACTCTGATCTCTCTTCTATTCGGGTTAAATGATTTTACTAACTCTGACTCTAGGTTCTCGTAATTACTTACTCCCGGAGAGCCTCTCACTCCAAATGATTGCTTCGTGCGCCGAAGGATTCCAAAGATACTCTCCGATGCTATCCCGAGAACTTGTGCTCATTGCGTTTGCCATTCCCTTCCACCGTCAACCCCTATAGATAACTACATGCACTTGCCATTCTTACATTAGTCCCCAGTTGCTCTTGTTATTACAAGATACCCCGAAATACTCGATGTTGCTCCGAGAATCCTTGTGCCTACTGCCTTGCAGCTCTTTTCCGCATTAATACCCCCACGAACAATTCCTCATACTTACCGGGGATCCGTCCATCCCTAGTTGTTCAGGTGTTTCACAAAATTCTTCGAAATACTATCCGATTTTTCGGGAATCCTCCACAGCCTATGGCTCTTGAAATTCTTGTCTGCCTGCAATTTGGTTAATTCCAAATGCCTAGCAATATTCTTTGACGTCCTTTGCCTTTATCATCTTGAGTCCCTTGATTCAATATGTTGCGAATGTATGCAATCCTTAATCAAATCCTAGAATTCATCCTTTCGGCTCAGATGTCATTTTAAACATGAGCTGGATCTCGACCAATCAAATTGCCATCGATTGTACCCCTGAGCCTACTCAACTTTTCCATCCTTGATCAGAGCATTTGCTTCTGATCCCTTGATTTGGAAATAATAATTCTTTTTGCATTTGAGCTTTGAGTTAGTCAGTTGTTTTCTATAATATGATCTTCTTGCTTTCTTTCTTCTTCTGGTTGAGTACCGATGCTCAAATCAGACCCCTTGTGGACCACCAGATCCTTTATTGGATTTTATCCGACAACGTCCTTTATATTCAATAGCTTTGTGAGTCTTTTCTCGGATACATAATGCCTTTGGTAAATTGTATCCTCTGCTTGTCGAACATGCTCTGCTTTCGAGCTTGTGTTAATTACTCCTGAAGTTTGTGGTATATGTTCCTAAGAGGCCCCGATGGGTTGAACCTATGCCTTTCCTAATCTGTGTGTACCTGGAAACTACTACGGTTCATACTCTACTGGTGTCATGTCAGATAAAATTTCAACACTACAACTTCGTTGAAGGCGAGAAGTGAATGAAAGGTTATGCATTAGAGAAGTGGGAGTCGACCTTGAACTTTGTGTTCATGCCCATGGACCCGATGTGGAACTTATCATGGAAGCTTCTTGCAAAAATATTTAACCATTTGAATAATTCTTCCGGTGTCATTATATTGGATCCCTGACAGCTATGGTTGTGACCATGCTAACTTTATTTAATATATTTCCGAAGTGAAACCATTCCAGTGCCTCGTCTATTTTTGACAAGATTAAAGTATCTGTTATCGCAAGTCAACGATCCAGTTCAATTTCTATTCTGATCTACCTTCGAGTATTAACCTCTGGTATCTCGATAATATCACGGAACTGCTATACTTCTTATGAGTCTTCGTCAAGTATTGCTTCTCACTAATTCAGTTTTCCCCGGGTTCTGGTTGTTTGTCATTCAAGAACACCGATAAGCGAATCAAGACCCCACTATGATTCGATAACTCTTAATGATCTTTATTGCTTACGAGTTTGCACTCAATCATGCAATTCCCAGCTAATTGGCTACATCATCATCGTCATGCTAATGCTTGACCATGGTGCCTAGTCCTTCATCCCCGGAACACAATACCGACAATGCACTAATCTTACTTCGAGTTTTCAACATCCTTTGTTGTCTTAAAAAGCAACTCCGATTCCGAGCTTGCATATTATCTGTTATTCCCATAACTTTGGTTTCATCATTCCATTTTCTTGATGTCGTCGATGATCGATTACATCTTCATGAAACCTCTCGACCAAATGTGTCGTAATCATCGACAACAATTTGACTTCTTCCAAGATATGAATCGAATTCATGATGAGAAATACCATCCTTGCCCCACAACGCACACACACACACACAGACACACGGAGGAGGGGCGCCCCTGTTCGTTCCCCTCATCTCGGCGCGCCCGCGCCCGAGGACGGCCGCTGCCCGCCGGCGCTGAGGGCCGACCCCCCGGCCTCCTCCTCGCAGCTCCCTTCCTCCCGCGCCTCCCTCGTCGGCCTCGCCCCTGCACCGTCCTCTACCTCGTCATCGACCCCTCGGCCCCGACGAGCCCCACCGCGCATTTCGCCGCCACCACTGCGTCCCCGGCTTCCCCAAGCCAACCCTCGCCCTCACTGTGAGCTTTGCCGTGTTTCCCCTCTCTTCCCTCCGACGATTTCGCGCTCTAGCTAGGACCCCGCCATGGACGGACCTCTCTGTCGCCGCTGCTCACGGCGTTGCTTCCACACCTTGCCCTGCCCTGACCGTGGCCTCGCCTCGCCCGTGCGCTTCACTGCACGCGCACGCGCGCGCTCGGGCCGCGCCTTGCCCGGGTGAGGCCTCCGCGCAACCTACTCTGCTTGCGCCCGCCGCGCCCTCCTCTGCAAGCCAGCGCGCCGCCCGCACCTCCACCTCTGTCCCGCGTGCTCTGCTGCCTCTAGCCACGCCGGCCCTCGCCAAGCCGTAGCAGCCCGCCCGCACAACCCGCCTCGCATCGCCCCACCGCGCCTGTTCCGGCAGGCGCCCGCGCCGCCACGGATGTCGACTCTGATGTCGACTCCGGCCAAGTTCGGCCGCCCCACGACCACCGGTCGACGTGGTCGACCACCAGCTACCCATCGGTCCCCTTCGTGCATCGAACCGACGCCCGTGGCGCAAGCCCGGCGGGTTCCCGCATTGCTGCCATCGCCGGCGCACTGTAACTCCTCGCCGGCGTTAACCACGATGACGTGGACGTCATTAACCCCCCTAACCAAATCCCTAACAGCCACTGACATCGGACCCCATAGTCCTAATTAACCTCACTGGTTTTATTTAAAAGTCTGTTAAACAAATCACTCAATGACACTTGGGCCCCACTGGACCCACTGACCAGTCAAACTGCTGACTGGGACTAGCCCAGTCAATGGCAGGTGGGACCCCGTGCCCCACTTTGACCAGTCAACTGCTGACTGGGCAGTTGACTGGGCCCACTGTCAGCCACTATGGCCCTAGTCTGGGTACAGTTTTGGGTGTATCTAGCAATTAGTCTTTTATTTTCGAATTAATATTAAATCCAGGAAATTTCCAAAATGTGTTAAAACATTAAAAATTAATATAAAATAATCCGTAACTCGGATGAAAATACTTTGTACATGAAAGTTGCTCAGAACGACGAGACGAATCCGATTACGCAGTCCGTTCGTCCGTCACACGTCCCTAACATAGCGAACATGCAACCGTCCCCCTCCGGTCATCTGTCTGACAAATGTCCGGAACCGGGAAAACATTCCCGGTTGAATTCCCCCTTCACCTTTGTCGTGTAGCACTGCGTTAGGTCACATCCGGCACAGCCTATTGCCATGTCTTTGTATTGTGTTACCTTGTTTGCCTTGTATTTATTATTTCTCCCCCCTCCTTCTCTCTCGATAGACACCGCGACTGCTGACGATGCTGCTGTGTACGATTACGTCGTCGACGACCCTTCCCTCTCGACAGAGCTTCCAGGCAAGCCCCCCCCCCTTGATCAACCCGATATCGCCTATTCCTTCTCTCTACTGCTTGCATTAGAGTAGTGTAGTGTAACACCCTGGATTTTGCCCATTTTCTTTTTCTTTTGATTTTGGTCCGGATTCGCTTTCTGTGACTTAGTAGTCTTGCAACCTGGAGGGATCACCCTTCATTCTTCTTCCCGAGTGGCTTGCCAACCTCAAAACCATCCCAAGACCTCGCCATTTCCATCCTGGACTAATCCCAATACTCTTTTCTTGGGAATATTCCTTTTTTCTATTAAAGGAATAACTCTGTTTGCCCTGAGTTGTGAAGCAACTCATATTTCTATCATTCCCAAAATTCTCAAATAATTCCCATAAATCCTTTGGGACATATCTTATACAGATATGTCAAAATATTCCTTGCCTTGCCATGTTCAAAAATATTTCACCAATATCCCTTTTCTGATTCTGCCCTATCTGTCAGATTGAGAAGCAAGTACCCTTTATATTTGATTGCTTGCTCTCAAACTTTTTGTGAAATATTTCCTATCCATATCATTGCCACATGCCAAAATTCAACTTTATTTGGATAATAAATCTCCCTTGGCTAATTTCCAAAGTTTCTGGACAACTGGAATCTTTGTGAAGCAAGTGCTAGCTAGGAGTATCCAAATGAGTTGAAATTTTGCAAGCACCTTCATATTCCAAAATCATGAATCTCCACCAAATTTCAACCCTATCCAAGCATCTATGAGAGAACAGCATCAAATCTTGGTTTCTGGTCATATTTTCCTGTTGTGAAGCAACTATATTTTATATTGCTTCATAATTGCTGAAAATTTACCAGAGCCTTCTCCTACCCATATTATCACCTCTCCACCAAATTTGGGCTCATTTCATTTCACCAGTAATTTCCTAGAATTTTTCAAAGATTCTGTCCATTTGGAAGCTGTGTGAAGGAAGTACCATTTTGGTTTATCCAAATGGTATGAAATTTATACAGTACCTTCATATGCCCATATCAATTAGCTCCTCCAAATTTCATCCCAATCCCATGTGATATGTGAGTGCTACTTCAAGATTGGCAAATCTGGTCAGTGAGGCCCTTTGAACAGCAAGTGCTATGTATCTTCATCCAATTGAGCTGCAAATCTGTAGACATGATCATCTTAGCATTTTATCACCCCATGCCAAATATCAGAGTCTAGATCCTGCTCGATCTCCCCCAGCCCACTCCAAACACCTTGCTATTCTGGATAGACCTGCTATCTGTGGTCACCTCAAGCCTCTCTGTGCCTGTCTCTTTCCTCCTTGACCTCTTCCTACGAGTGACCGACCGAGTTGACATGTTGGAGTTGACTTGGACACATGGCAAGGCCAAGTTCATGTGGTGACCGTCGCCCTGACGAGCAGTGGTCATGAGCTGCGTCGTTTCTTGTCGGGGCCCCTCTCCTCCTTGTCGTTCCCGCGCGAACGATCATGTCCAACAGCCTCCCCTCATCGTCGCCTTCCTCCCTAGATAAATCTTCCCCTCTCCCGTCCCCTCCCTCGCAGTGTAGCCGCCGCGCCCGTACTCTGCCGCCGTCGAATCCTATCGCCTGTGAGCTCCCGAGCTCTCCCGAGCCTGCCCGACTTCAGCCGAACCCTCTCCGCTCCTCCGCGAAGCTCCTCGACGCCGCAAACAACAGCCACGTCGCCCCGTCGCTCCAGTGCAACGATAAGGACACCACGGCGGTCATCCCGATCGCCTCGGCCGCCCTGGCTATAAATAGGCCTCGGCCCGAGCCCCTCCCGAGCATACCAGCCACCTCCCCATCCTCCTCTGGTCCCACCCAGCCTTTTCCCCGAGCTGGAGAAGCTCTCCTCGCCGCCCTCTGGTCGCCATTGCCACTTCGGCCTCCTCCTAAATTGGAGATGCCCGAGCCCCCTCTCGCCCTCCTACCCTCACCAAGGCTCTCCCCGAACCTCCACGACCCTCCTCCGACCTTCGGCCCTTCCTCCGGTGGCCGGTAGCCGTCGTGCCCTTCGGCACCCGAGCCGCCGTCCGCCATGACCAGGGGCGCCCGTGCTCCGGTCCTCCCCGAGCACCGCCACCTACGGGGATGGATGCGGCCTGTCCCGCTGGTCATCCTGGTAGGCGGAGCGCCACCAGAGGTGGCCCGTGTCACCGGCGGTCGCCGTCGGGGCCGGCCCCTGCCTCGGCCAGGCAGGAGATGTCGCGGGGAAGACGACCCCGAGCCCCTGCTCGTGGGCCCCGCGCGGCAGTGACACGGAGAAGTCAACGCCCAGGCCCACGGGATTTTAAGTGGAGGCGTATTTCTATAAATACGTCTCCCTATTTGGAAAGCGCATTTTCACCTAACTGCGACCAAGTTTACGTTTTCTGTTTCAGAAAACGTACTCGGCCTGAAGGCGCTTTCGGTTTTAACCGCCAGGGGCTTGTCTGTGAATAAAATCTTTACAGATCGGTCCCTAGACTTCAAATGGCTATAACTTTTCATCTGAGACTCCGATCAAGGTGAATCCAACGCCCATGTCTTCAGTTCGTCGAGCCCGTCCCGAGTGTATCATTTTCACTATGTGGTTCTACTGTGAAAATGACCATTTTTCCCTTGCCCGTAAACAGCCCTCCGAGAGAGAACTGTTTCCGGCAATCACTTCTGCGACCATTCCGCACTTTTCCCCGGTGTATCCCTTCACCCCCAGGCAAGCCACAACTCTCATCTGCGTCATCGCATTGCAATATCATAGTTTAACTAATTACTTTAACAACACGTATGAGCATCTGTGAGATGAATTGGATTATACAATGCTTGAGTTGATTCTCGGATAGGTGACTACTATGTTGAGTACCGGATTATTAGTGACTAGTAGTTTACCCACTTGTTGATACTATGATGTTGAGATCACTGTCTATGATTATTTTGGAGTTCATCCAGCAGTTCGTAGAAATGAGTTAGTAGCAGTGGCTTAAGCATACTGGTTATCGGAGTGTCAGCCATGACCGAAATATTATTCGGGGATTAGATATTTCATGGTTGACCTTGAGTCACCTGTCCGGACTTATCCGTGCAACCACATTTGCCGGTATGGGACGGCCTTGACTTGGTCTGATCGCGTGCTCTTTCACCGGTACCTCCAAAGAGGGAGGGTTATGCGTGCGTGCTGCCCTGATCAGGTAGACGACGATAACCCTGTGAGCCCAGTTGAGTTGTTTGGGATCCTGTCCCCGTTTGGGACAGTTTAGTTTGGCCACGACGGTGGCAGGGTGTCACGAGGTGACACGGGGCCACCCAAGGCTTGACTCCGAGGGAGTGTGATTGCCGGTGGTACGATGGAAGAGTCACGGGTCAGGCGGGTTTCGTTGGAGCAATGCTGGTCCACCCGAATGGGATCACGAGGTCAGTGCTCCATAGTGTGGGTAAAGTGCGCAACCTCTGCAGAGTGTAAAATCTATTCGAATAGCCGTGTCCACGGTATTGGACAGTCCGTCCAGACCTCACTAGGTGGTCAACCATGGTAGTGATGATAATGATGGAAGAACTCGTCGTATGATCAGAAGTACTCGGTGGTTCATGAGTATTCTGAGGGTTGTGAGACAACCCGGAGGAGAGTAAGTTTGTCAGACTTGTCGTGCAGATGGAATCAGGTATTTGATATGTTAGCCATGGGATGGCTGTGAGTTGAGTGGTCGGATGACCACATGCTTGGGGATTGGACTTGGTACAGGTTCGGATTGGAGCCTGGGATTATTTGAAGTATGGATTTAATACGCTTTACCTTACTGCAGTCATTTCAGTAGCTACCTTGCTAGATAACCATGCTGGTTAATTTTGGATTGCTATGATGTTGTCTTGCTTTAATGCTGATGTTTGCTGTGAGCTTGCGAGTACATTCAAAGTACTCACCTGGCGTGTCATGCCAGTTTGCAGGTCATGCCGTGATTGCTTGCTTGCCGAGGATCCTGTGCTTGCGATCTAGGATACGCGTTCTAGCCAGAGTCCCTGCGGAGTGGAGTCCATCACCGTCGTCGCTGTTCCGCTGCCGAGAGAGTTACTTCGCTGTTAGCATAGAGCTACCCCGGGAAGGCGTAGTGTCGCCGTGCCGATGTAATCCATGTACCCTTTGTAACCATATCCATAGTAATGAAGAGCTGATTTGTTCTATGCCAACAGTGCCGTATTCCAGAAGACTTGTCCTTGGGCTGGAATACGGGGCGTTCCGGTTTACTCTGAGCCGGGGTGCCTCAGATGTAGCATGTGACTGCTTTCGGTTAATCCTATTCTGCTGCATAGCCTGTCTTTGCTACTACTGTTGATACCTTACCTGCAATCCTAAATGCTTAGTATAGGTTGCTAGAATTACATCAGTGGCCCTACACTCTTGTCCGTCTGCCATGCTATACTACTGGGCCGTGATCACTTCGGGAGGTGATCACGGGTTTATATTATATACTATTACATACTTATGTTTCTGTTCGGAGATGGGGGCTGAAGGGGCAGGTGGTTCCATCCAGGTAGAGGTGGGCCTAGGTTCCCGACGGCCCCCGAGTGTTACTTTGTGGCGGAGCGACAGGGCAGGTTGTGACCACCTAGGAGACATGTGGGCCTGGTCCCTGGTCGGCGTCCGCGGTTACTTCAAAATAACACGCTTAACGAGATTGGGTATTTGATCTGAGTCTGGCTATGAGCCTATATGCACTAACCACCACGCGGGAACAGTTATGGGTACTCGACGTCATGGTATCAGCCGAAGCCTCCTAGACGTCAGCGACTGAGCGGCGCGCGCCGGGTTGGACCGCGTAACGCAACTTCCTTTGTAATGAAGGTTGCTAGGTCTGCTCACCGGCCGCCCACGCAACGTGCAGGTGTGCAATGGGCGATGGGCCCAGACCCCTGCACGCATAGGATTTAGACTGGCGTGCTGACCTCTCTGTTAGGCCTAGGTAGGGCTGCGACGTGTTGATCTTCCGAGGCCGGGTATGACCCAGGAAAGTGTGCCCGGCCAGAGGGATCGAGCGTGTTGGGTAATGTGGTGCACCCCTGCAGGGAAATTTATCTATTCGAATAGCCGTGTCCCTCGGTAAAAGGACGACCCGGAGTTGTACCTCGACCTTATGACAACTAGAACCGGATACTTAATAAAACACACCCTTTCAAGTGCCAGATACAACCCGGTGATCGCTCTCTCACAGGGCGACGAGGAGAGGATCGCCGGGTAGGTTTATGCTATGCGATGATACTTGGTGAACTTACCAGCTACTCTCTTCTATATGCTTCAAGATGGAGGCTGCCAGAAGCGTAGTCTTCGATAGGACTAGCTATCCCTCTCTTATTCTGGCATTCTGCAGTTCAGTCCACAGATACTACCCATTTCATTGATACCATTGCATATGTAGTGTAGATCCTTGCTTGCGAGTACTTTGGGTGAGTACTCACGGTTGCTTTGCTACTTCTTTTTCCCCTTTTCCCGGTTATTTGCGATCATTTGATGGAGTCCAGGAGCCAGAGGATCCCGAGGATATTTCTACGTGGAGTTCGGCTTCGAGGAGTAGTTAGGAGGTCCCAGGCAGGAGGCCTTGCCTTTTCGATCGTTGCTACTTTTGTGCTAGCCTTCTTAAGGCAAACTTGTTTAACTTATGTCTGTACTCAGATATTGTTGCTTCCGCTGACTCGTCTATGATCGAGCACTTGTATTCGAGCCCTCGAGGCCCCTGGCTTGTATTATGATGCTTGTATGGCTTATTTATTTCTTAGAGTTGTGTTGTGATATCTTCCCGTGAGTCCCTGATCTTGATCGTACATGTTTGCGTGTATGATTAGTGTACGGTCAAATCGGGGGCGTCACACATGGTGTGCGTGGGGATGGGGGGATGGGGGGAGAATTTCCCAGGAGACGATGTGGGCATCATCCTGGACCCAAACGGGGTCAGAGCGGCGCGGCGCGCCGGTGATGTGGTTGACGACGGCGCGCTTCTGGAGCATTACTTCAAAGAGTGTACACTAGTGGGAGAAGTTTGGAGGGTTGAGAGAGAGGACGATGGGGACATGTTGGTTGATGAACACATCGGAGAGGGAAGATGGGTTGGGCGGCGCCGTGGAAGACGAGGCGCTGGGGTCAGGGATGAAGAGAGCACCACCGCAGGAGAACGCCGAGGGGGTGAGAAGGGCTTGGCTGCGCGCAGGCTTGGTCGGAGAGCTGCGTGTGGCGCTGATGCTGTGGCCGGGCGGAGGAGGTGGTGGTGGAGGGGGTGGCGGTGGTGCGGCCATGGCTAGGTGCAGTTGGAGAGAGAGAGGCAGCAGAAGGTTAGCGACGCAGGAGATGACCGGCGTCTGATACCATGTGAACTAGGGGAATTGGGAGCAAAGCACCTTCGGTGCTGCTTGTATTGATCGGGTGTATAAATAGGTACTCCCTCCGTCCGAAAAACCTTGTCCAAGCTTGTTCCTCAAATGGATGTATCTAGCACTAACTTGGTGCTAGATACATCCATTTGAGTCTAGCACTAACTTGGTGCTAGATACATCCATTTGAGGGACAAGCTTTTCCGGACGGAGGGAGTACATGTGATGGATTATGGATGGGCTTAGGCCCATATAAGACAATAATCCCTAGTTAATCTCTAAGGCCCATTATTGTGTACGGCAAGTGGTGGGAAGTGTGGGAAGTTTAGTACCATACTGCTACAGTAAGAAGAGTGAGACCTCTTTATAAGGGCTGCTCCACCAATTGATATTGGGAGCTTGGGAATAGGAGTTGTACACGCGCGCTCCTCCTCCTCCGCCGCCCGCCTCGCCTCGCCTCGTCACGACGCGCACGCGCGCCGCGGATTGCGGGAATGAGCCGAGCCGAAGCTTATTTTTGCCGGTCAGGAATGGTTAATTAATCTCGGATTAATTAACGAGTCGCTTACGGAAGTGCCACTGTCCGAGACGTTGGACCGTGGGCTGTTCGCGGACTCGGTCGTGGGCCTAAGCCCAAGCCCATCTACCCGACGGCCTATACAAGAAGGCGTTGGCTAGTGGAGTGAACCCTAACTCAGTTCACTCACTCCCTCTCGTACAACCCTAGCCGTCATCTACTGTTTCTCTCTGTGTGCTGCTTCTGGCGATCCCATCCCGACGACCACGTGCACGGTTGGTCGGGAGAGCAGGTGCCTCCGGAACCCTGTCGTTCAAGATCCTGCCCGGGAGAACGGCAATAAGGTTTTTGGGGAGCGTCTCGACGCGACTACTCCCGATCCATCCCTATCACCGACCGCCTCTGCTTCCACTACCCCCCCTGCATCGACTCCATGGCTGACGACGAAGCCGCCAAGAAGAAGGCCTCGGTCGATGCCGAGGCTGCCGCTGCCGTGTTGGCCTGGCCAACCGGAGGGTATGACTCGTTCATCCCCTACTTACTCGTACATGTCCTGGCCGTATATATGCTGTTCATAGATGTTTCGGTTCTATGTACTGTACGTGCTCACATGCTTAGGTATCGGTATGAGATACATACCGTATTTGCCATGCCTATCATTTACTCGTGGATTAGATTAGTCGAAAATGTGCTAATATTTCCAACAATCCAAAAACCTTATTTTAGGCATTTTTCGACTCATGGCTTCGCCGCTACTCTAAAACCGGAAAAGTTTACAGGGACGCATTTTAAGCATTGGCAGACGAGGACTACCTTGTGGCTCACAACAATGAACGTGTTCTGGGTTGGTGGTGTGTCTCTCACGGTAACGTTTACTCCTGAACAGGAGAATGCGTTTAGGGAGGCAACCGCCATCTTTGTGAGAGCCGTTCTTACTGTGATCGGAGACAAGCTAGTTGACGCATATCCATATGCGTGTTGCCAAGAATTTGTGGGATGCGCTCGAAGCTAAGTTCGGCGCAACCGATGCTAGAAGCGAGTTGTATGCTATGGAGCAGTTCCATAATTAAAAAATGGTTGATAACTGTTCTGTATTGGACCAGGCCCATGAGATACAATGCATCGCTAAGGAGCTGGAGCTCCTGAAGTGTGAGTTACCGGACAAGTTTTTCGCGGGTTGCATTATTGCGAAACTCCCTCCTGGATGGAGGAACTTTGCTACTTCTCTCAAGCACTTGAGACGTGAATTCTCTGTTGAGGATGTCATTGGTCATCTAAGTGTTGAGTAGAACTTGAGAGCAAAGGACTCACACGTGAAAGGGGCAAAGGGTTCTTCTAGCGCCAATGTGGTGCAGAAGAATTCCCACAAGTTCAAGGGAAAGAACTCTATCTAGCAGAATACTACCTTTAAGAAGAAGGGTAAGAAAAAAGACAAAAAAAGAGATGGTTGCTTTACTTGTGGTTCAGAGGAACACCGGGCAAACAAGTGCCCAAACAAGTACAAGAAGCCAGGACAGGACTCCAAGTCTGTCAATGTCACTCTGAGAAACAATGATGGGGCATCTGGGTATGGTAATCTGTTTACCGTATTTTCAGTTCGTCAGTCCACCGATTGGTGGGTTGACACTGGGGCCAATATTCATGTGTGTGCTTATGTGTCTTTGTTTTCTTCTTACCAGGTCGCACGAGATTGTTCCGTCCTGATGGGGAACGGCTCGCATGCTTCTGTTCATGGTGTTGGCACGGTAGATCTGAAGTTTACTTCGGGAAAAATCGTGCAATTGAAGAACGTGAAGCATGTCCCCGCCATCAAGAAGAATCTCGTTAGTGGCTCCCTTCTATGTAAAGAAGGGTTTAAGTTAGTATTTGAGTCTAACAAAGTAGTCGTATCTTGGTATGGACTATTTGTTGGAAAAGGATATGATTGTGGTGGTTTGTTCCGCTTTCCCTGGAGGATTTCTGTAATAAAGTCGTGAACCAAATCATTCTAATGTGAATGAATGTGAGATTTGGCATTCACGTCTTTGTCACATAAATTTCGGTTGTATGACGCGGCTAGCTAAGATGAATCTAATCCCGAGTTTCACTTTAGCCAAAGGCTCTAAGTGCCATGCGTGTGTGCAAGCAAAGCAACCTCGTAAGCCTCAGAAGCCTGCGATGGAGAGACACCTGGCACCACTAGAGCTCATACATTCAGATCTCTGTGAGATGAATGGTGTGTTGACTAAAGGTGGAAAGAAATACTTCATGACTCTGATTGATGATTCCACTAGATTCTGTTATGTGTATCTGTTAAATACAAAGGATGAAACTCTACACTACTTTAAAATCTATAAGGCTGAAGTTGAGAACCAACTTGAGAAGAAAATAAAACGAGTCCGGTCTGATCATGGTGGAGAGTACTTTTCTAGTGAGTTCGATTTATTCTGTGCGGAACATGGTATTATTCATGAGAGGACGCCTCCCTATTCACCCCAGTCAAACAGGGTTGCCGAACGAAAAAACTGTACTCTAACAGATTTGGCTAACGCCATGTTAGATACATCGGGTTTATCCAAGGCATGGTGGGGGAGGCTATATTGACATCATGTCATGTCCTGAATAAAGTTCCCGCGAAGGATAATGAGACTACTCCCTATGAGCAATGGGAAAAGAAAAGAACTACACTCTCTTACTTGCGCACTTGGGGCTATTTGGCGAAAGTCAATGTGCCGATCCCCAAAAAGCGTAAGCTTGGACCAAAGACCGTGGACTGCATTAATTTGGGCTACGCTAAGAATAGCGTTGGCTATAGATTTCTAGTAGTGCAATCTGAGGTACCTGACCAGAAGGTCGGTACAATTATAGAGTCTAAGGATGCTACATTCTTTGAGGATATTTTCCCCATGAGAGATATGCAAAGCACTTCCAGACTGGAATCTGATGAGACTCCTGAACCTGCCATTCCGATGGAATATTATGAACACAAAAGTGATGAAAGTTCATCGGAGGATGATGAGGAAGCTCCTGTTAGGAGCAAGAGACAGAGGACTGCAAAGTCTTTTGGTGATGATTTCCTCGTGTACCTCGTGGATGACGACACTCCTAGTTCCATTTCAGAAGCTTATGCATCTCCGGATGCTGACTACTGGAAGGATGCGGTCCGTAGCGAGATGGATTCCATCTTGGATAACAGGACATGGGAGATCACTGATCGTCCTTATGGTTGCCAACCATTGGGATGTAAGTGGGTGTTCAAAAGAAAGTTTAGGCCCGATGGTACTATTGAGAAGTACAAGGCTAGGCTTGTGGCCAAGGGTTATACCCAGAAAGAAGAAGAGGACTTCTTCGATACTTACTCACCTGTGGCTAGACTGACAACCATTCGAGTGTTACTCGCTTTGGCTGCCTCACATGGTCTTCTCGTTCATCAGATGGACGTTAAGACGGCTTTCCTTAACGGAGAGCTAGACGAGGAAATTTACATGCAACAGCCAGATGGCTTTTGTAGTAAATGGTCAGGAAAGAAAGGTGTGCAAGCTAGTGAAATCTTTGTATGGCCTGAAACAAGCGCCTAAGCAATGTCATGAGAAGTTTAATACAACTTTGACATCTGCTGGCTTTGTTGTTAACGAGGCTGACAAGTGTGTATACTATCGCTATGGTGGGGACGAAGGAGTAATACTGTGTCTGTATGTCGATGACATACTGATATTTGGGACCCACCTCAAAGTCATTGAGGAGGTCAAGGCTTTTCTATCTCATAACTTTGAGATGAAAGACCTGGGCGTGGCTGATGTTATCTTGAACATCAAGCTACTGCGAGATAATGAGGGTGGAATTACACTTTTGCAATCCCACTATGTTGAGAAGATTTTGAGCCGTTTTGGATATTCGGACTGCAAACCTTCTGCAACACCATATGATCCTAGCGTGCGGATTTGAAAGTTTGAAGGCACGGCTGTAGATCAATTGAGATATTCTCAAGTGGTTGGTTCACTGATGTACCTAGCTTGTGCTACTCGTCCTGACATCTCATTTGCTGTGTGCAAACTGAGCCGGTTTGTTTCCAGTCCGGGAGATGTGCATTGGCATGCTGTTGAATGAGTCATGCGCTATTTGCAAGGTACTGTGAGCTATGGAATTCACTATTCTGGGTACCCGACGGTACTTGAGGGGTATAGTGATTCGAATTGGATATCTGATGCTGATGAGATGAAAGCCACAAGTGGATATATCTTCACATTTGGTGGTGGTGCTGTTTCCTGGAAGTCTTGCAAGCAGACGATCTTAACGAGATCGACTATGGAAGCAGAACTCACAGCATTAGACACATCATGCGTCGAAGCAGAATGGCTTCGAGAGCTTTTGATGGATTTGCCGGTGGTTGATAAACCAGTCCCGGCTGTCCTTATGAACTGTGACAATCAAACAGTGATTGCCAAGGCTAAGAGTTCAAAGGACAACATGAAATCCACAAAGCACATAAGAAGAAGATTAAAATCTGTCAGAAAATCAAGAAACTCCGGAGTGATAGCGTTGGATTATATCCAAACGGCTAAGAATCTGGCAGACCCTTTTACGAAAGGGCTATCACGGATTGTGATGGAAAATGCATCGAGGGAGATGGGTATGAGACCCACGTAAATTGCCATGGGGGTAACCCAACCTATGTGATCGAAGATCCCATGAATTAGGACCTGGGAAAACAATCCAGCGGTCAACTGAGGAGGGTATCCTTAATTAACCCACTCCGTTGGAGATGCATAATACTCTCAATTCTCTAAGGCAGGCTGACTTTTGTCTTAATGTGTTCCAAAGCTTATGTAAGCAAGATGCTAATCTACAGAGCATTCTTTGGAGGAATACACCTATGTGAGCCCGACTGCTGGTCACAGTCTATGAGATTGGGTGATCTCTAGGAAGCTCATGAGAAGGTACGGAGTATGACTAATAAGCTCCATCCGTGGGGTTTAGCCTTCGGCAGCCACGTATCAGCTGACAATAGGCGAAACTTCTGCACGCCAAACTGACAATTCAAGGCATAGTCCATTGTTCAGTTGTGAAGAAGTCTAATCCTATTGCTCTAGGTGGAAGCTCAACTTAACAGTCTCCACTAAAAATTCTGGTATATCAAACATTGTTTGGAACAGTTGACAAACTTATGTGCCTCGAGATCTGGTGGGGGATTGATGGATTATGGATGGGCTTACGCCCATATAAGACAATAATCCATGGTTAATCTCTAAGGCCCATTATTATGTACGGCAAGTGGTGGGAAGTGTGGAAAGTTTAGTACCATACTGCTACAGTAAGAAGAGTGAGACCTCTTTATAAGGGCTGCTCCACCACTTACTATTGGGAGCTTGGGAATAGGAGCTGTACACGCGCGCTCCTCCTCCGCCGCCGCCCGCCTCGTCACGACGCGCGCGCGCGCCGCGGGTTGCGGGAATGAGCCTAGCCGAAGCTTATTTTTGCCGGTCAGGGATTAATTAACGAGTCGCTTACGGAAGTGCCACTGTCCGAGATGTTGGACCGTGGGCTGTTCACGGACTCTGTCGTGGGCCTGAGACCAGGCCCATCTACTAGTGGAGTGAACCCTAACTCAGTTCACTCACTCCCTTTCGTACAACCCTAGCCGTCATCTACTGTTCCTCTCTCTGTGCTGCTTCCGACGATCCCATCCCAACGGCCGCGTGCACGGTTGGTCGGGAGAGCAGGTGCCTCCGGAACCCTGTCGTTCGAGGTCCTACCCGGGGAGAAAGGCAATAAGGTTTTTGGGGAGCGTCTCGACGCGACTGCTCCCGATCCGTCCCTGTCACCGACCTGCTTCCACTACCTCCCCTGCATCGACTCCATGGCTGACGACGAAGCCGCCAAGAAGAAGGCCTCGGTCGATGCCGAGGCTACCGCTGCCACCGCCGCGTTGGCCTGGCCAACTGGAGGGTATGACTCGTTTATCCCCTACTTACTCGTACATGTGCTGGCCGTATATATGCTGTTCATAGATGTTTCGGTTCTATGTATTGTACGTGCTCACATGCTTAGGTATCGGTATGAGATGCATACCGTATTTACCATGCTTATCATTTACTCGTGGATTAGATTAGTCGAAAATGTGCTAATATTTCCAACAACATGTACAACAGGAAGAGCACGCAGAAACTAGGGCGTGCGACGTGCATGAGATCGTGTGATCGTGCATGCGGACGTGATCTACATGTGGTTGACTATGTACAGTTAACACGTACTACGAAGATTGGCAGGAAAGAAATCCTCGGCTGATTAGTTTCTGAGAGCAGTGCGTACGTACACTGCACAGACGGACGGTCTCCGCGCGACCGGCGTAGAGCTGCGCTGGTTCCGGAGCTGGCTCCTCTAATTTGCCTCTTGCCAAGTTAGGAATCTAACATAGCCCATATCCACCACACAAATCAGATCCGATGGCTCTTCTTTTCCCAGTATTTTCCTGCCGCTGTTGCCTCACCCTCGATTCAGGCCGCCACCGCCTCACCCTCGATTCAGGCCGCCGCTGCCTCTCACTCGATTCAGACCACCGCTGCCCCTCGCTGATCCATGCCCCTGCAGCTGCTGCCCCTTCCTTTATTTAGGCCGCCGTTGGTCACCATCACGGACAAGGGCGAGCTTGGTCGAGTTGGTGGCGGCGCAGCGAGGGGAAGGCGGGGCGAGACAACGCCGCACGGAGGAAAGGGCATGCTGGATGGGCTCGCAGAGAGGAGAACCAGCAGCAGACCGAGGAGCTCGGATGGCTGATGAGTAGGCGAACTCGTGGGGAAGAAGGTAGCGCAGCGGCTTGCTTCTGAATTTTTCTCAATCCTGCATCTTTTGTCTGTATCACTTATTAGCGCTTATTCAGTATCACAGGAACAAAACAATCCTACATCTTTTGTTTGTGTCACTGCATGTGATTTCCTCAATTAAGAAGATTTGTATATCAAATTTGGTTTGAGTTCGTCGGCGATTTTGTTTGATCCGTGGAGAAACTGATGTATCTAGGAAGTAAAAAAGGATCTTCCAGAAACTAAATAAGTTGAACAAAATAACAAGTTTCATATTTCCCGTACAACTTGAAGGTCTACAAAAGTTCAGCAATTGAAAGTCTACAGAAGTTCAACAAAATAATGATTCTGATGTTCTCCAAAGCATCATGATTAGAATATATCATTAGGATATATGCCTCCAGTGGAGGCTCTAGCACTAGGCATATTCAATAGTTCAGTGAAGTTTGTAATGTGCTCATATCCTCGCAAGTCTTCCTCAATTGGAGTTTGCACCGTTGAATGATTTTCTTTTGTCTTGAACTCTGTTTTTTTCTGCTTTGTTATCTGTTGCAAGTGATAGTTTGAATATTAGTACTCGAGTAAACTACATTTGAATGGTACAATGTGTCAATGGTACCTTAGATAATGGTGCTGTGGTAGTTGTGGCTGGTCCTATCTTCTTTCCTTTGTACTGCCTTTCAGTCCAATTTTTCCTTCTTTTGGAATTTTTGTCTGCCTTGTTATCTTTCTTCTTTTTTAGGCACGCAGCAGCCAACAAATCAGTTGTTGCTGGAGGAGTCACTTTGGCATTCAACAAACCGTCTGATGCTGGCGGAGGCACTTCCGCAATCAACAACCATCGTTTCACTTCCTTACTAAGGTTATCAAGTGCATTGTCGATCAAAATACAACATTCTTCAGAATGTGATGCTTCAGTTGCCAAGTTATTAAATTTGTGCGATAGGCCATTATGGCGCAGAACTGCCTCTATATTTGGATCTGCAATCACAATCCTTCCATGACTATCCTTAACAGATCCTGCTCGTGCTTCTCGAGTCCATCGCTTCAAAATATAGTGTGATGGAAGCAACTTAATGTTCATCAAGTCAAGAACCTTTAAAGCATGTGCACACAATATTCCTAGTCTATCAAACTGACCACAACTGCATGATGATGTTTGTTCCACAGGGTTACCAGTAACTTCCCATTCTTCTTCAAATATTGGTTGCTCAAAAGGATATCCAATTTTAACCATGTATTTGTATTGTCCATCTAGTGCTTCGGCGCATGCTGATATAGATCTCTGGTATTCCTTTTGAAAAAACTCAAATATAGCAGGAGTATAAAGTGGGCCGACTTGCATCAACATTGGGGTCTTCATTTTGATTCTTGGTAAGTATTTCCTGGAATCAAACTCTGAATTGACCTCAACATCTCTTTTTACTTTGACAGCTCTTTCGAAGTGCTGAAAGAACCGGGCAATGTCTAAATCTGACTTCAAATGATGCTTCAAGTCATTGTTGAGACTCTCACTTAGCTGCGTGCTCCGCATACCCAAGGTAAATGCATTTTTCATGAAACATTCTGCCCACTTCTCTTTTACTTTGTAAATACTATCGAACCAAGTTTGTGTTGGCACTTGAGCCCTCATATTTTCAAATGCTTCCTCAAATTCTTCTTGGTGCACATGTTGATACATGCAAGCACTGAAATCTGCAAGAAGAGTTGATTCTTTGTCCATATAACTAGATAAATGTTTGACCGCATTTTGCATAATGTGGAAAGTACATAATCCATGCCGTGTTTTCGGAAAAACATACCCAACTGCCTTTCCCATTGCACAGTCTTGCTCAGTATATATGGTTCTAGGATGCTTCTCACTGTGTACTAATAAGAAAGAATCAAACAACCATTTAAAAGATTCAAATGTCTCATCATAGAGGAGAGAAGCACCGAAGATAATAGTTTCTCTAAAATGGTTGAATCCAACGAACACACCAAATGGCCGATGTTCCTTATTTGTTCCAAAAATGGTGTCAAAGGTCATGACATCACCAAAATGTGCATAATCAATTATCATCTTAGCATCAGCCCAAAAAATGTTTGTTATTTTTTCAATCACAGTCCAGCTGTAAAACATATTTGAATGCTGGATTCTCTGCAGCTCTGTCTTGAAAATACTTCAACATGCTACCCGCTTCACCATACTTAAGGTCCCTTTGGCGCTTAGTTCTCAAATGATTCTTGTGATCCCGAGGAGTGTAGCTCAGGTTAGATGATCCACCAACCCGTCGATTAGCAAACTCATGAGCAGCTTTTGGTGCAATACCAGAGTAATCAGCACATTCAATTTCAAAAGCCTGCACTTTAGAGATTACTCTCCTTCATAGCAATAGGTGGGATGCTTCTGGCAATTGAAGTGTGTGATTGTGTTCAAGAAAAAGATCAGATATTGCCCAATTACCAGCTTCACGATTTATTGAAAGGGTCATATGAACTCTACAGTCAATTCTAGTCTCAGCTCTTGGATTCTTAACAACATTATCTCTCTTGTCTACTGCCTTTTTACCCTCTTTGAAACAAACATATTTGCAAGAGGTAACCTTCTGATCAAATTTGCTTATGTTTTTATACCTTTGTCGGATGCTGAACCCCATCCTTCCTCCATAATATCCCCAAAATTTCCAAGCCTCATCTAGGGCTGAGGTATCCAAGTAGGCAATACATTTTCTCTGTAGAATGCACAAGTGCAGAAAATAGTGTCACTCATTTGCAAAAAAAAGAAAAAGAAGAAGAGGAATAATCCAGCACAAAATCGAAAATGTTATTCTCACTTACTTGTTTGAATCTGCTTCTGCTTGGTTCTCCATTAGAGACTGACTCCAGAAATTTGAACTCTTAGCAGATCTAAGACCTGGACTTGGTTCTTCCAATCCGGACACTCATGCATGAAGAAGTGTGAGAAAGAAGAAGAAAACGTGAGGAAGGAAGGAGAGGGAATGTGTGGGAGCTGTGGTCCTAGGGAGCATGTGTGGGAGCTGTGGTCCTATTTTGGCGGTAAAGTGAGCAGAAGTTTCCCTTTTCCCTCCAAAACAGAGCAGCGGTGGAAGTAGTACAGAGCTGTAGCAAGGAGTAGTACTGGGAAAAGAAGAGCCATCGGATCTGATCTGTGTGGTGGATATGGGCTATGTTAGGTTCCTAACTTGGCAAGAGGCAAGTTAGAGGAGCCAGCTCCGCTGGTTCCACATGCACGATGGGCGGGCGCTTTGGAGAAGAGAGACACGCAGCTGACACCAGTGGCGTACCCAGAGGGTGTGCCAGGTGTGCCATGGCACACCCAGATTTTTGGAAAACATTTTTTCACCATGTAAAAATTAACTTATTTTTAAGGCCCGTGCAAGTTAATTGAAATAGACTTTAATTTTTTTTAAGTGTGCACACCTTTTATTTTATTTTTAGGTCCGCCACTGCCTGACACCACAGATAGATCATGCGCAATGACCCAGTTGCGCGACTTCCGGTAGCGCGTAACGGAGTCATCATCCTTCGTGTTGAACGAGGTCCAGGGGCACATACATTCATTCATTCTCCGATGAATTTGGCCAGCGTTGCAGGGTTGACCTTACCAATTCCATCATGCAAATCGCAAAAGGTCAAGGGACGGCACGTGAATGCGTGCACCGCACCGGCCGCTCGGTTCCGTTCGGTTGCGGTTGGGTGTTGCCCTGAGTTGCCTCCCTCATCCTCATGTGCAGTACCTCTGTACCTGCATGGAGCGGGGTCGGAAGAACACGGCACGGGGTGCGTGCCAATGGAGATGACGTCAGCATGTATGTACTCAGGGACCCCTTCTTTTTTCCTCTAATCATCTAGCGGTACATGATGAACATTCACGACTCACGAGTTGTCCACACCTGCGCCCAGTTGGAGTCTTTGTCCAAAGGTGCGCAGAGCCGCTGACAGCTCCGTGTACAGTGAGTAGCCTGGGACGATTCAGCCGTTCCAAATTCCCAGCGTGCACGTGAACGAGAGGTGCAGTGTATGTATGAGACAGAGCAGTTTCACGCCGTACTCTGCAGAAGCTGTGCTTGTATGTAATGCCCTTGTTTTTTTTTTTTTGAGAAATGCTTCTTGTTTTTAAAGAGAGAAACAGTGCGTGGTTTACACTGTACTCTGCGATGCGCTTGCTTTTTTTCAAAAAAATTCACCCATGCGTTTTTTTAGACAATCTCGCGAAGCTTTATTCAACCGTCACAATGTTTACAGGGACGAACAGAATACCATCGGGCTGGCCTAACCAAACATGGCGACCAACCCCTAAAGATAAAGCAAACTTCGCTAAATTGTGAGCTTCAAAATTGGAGCTCCTAAACTTATGGAACCATAGGCAGCCTAAATTGTGAGCTTCAAAATTGGAGCTCCTAAACTTCGCTACATGAAATAAAAGCAGCAGAATGAATTTTAATCTCCTCAATGATGGCACCATAGGCAGCCGAACTCCCTCTCTGAATCTCGTCCACCACTACCTTGCAGTCGGAAGCAAGTTGTATCCGTTGAAGATTTATATCATCGCAAACATCCAGTCCTTGCCTGATAGCAAGGGCCTCCAGGGTAGCAGGATCTCCAATGTTCTTGAAGACAATTGCTGATGCTCCCAAATACCTCCCAGTGTGATCCCTGGTGATTGCTCCGACTGCACCGTACCATCCAGATCTCCCCACAGCTGCATCTACGTTTACTTTCGCTATGTCCATTGGAGGTGCTCTCCATTGAGTAGGGCGCAGTGAAGTCGACACTTGGGCTGGCGATGCTGGCTTGATGGCCTGTAGCTCCGAGATGAAGGAAGATATGAAGCCATGTGTAGCATGTGGACTCTGGAATATCCCTTCGTATATCGCCTTCCTTCGTGCACTCCATATTGCCCATAGTGTCACAATTAACCTGGTAAATTCCTCCTCTTTCAGCGCATCATGCATTAAGAACAACCATCTTTTCGCGCCATCCTCTTGTACCATGCTGAACTGGTCCAAAATCGCCTCTGATGATAATGCCCAAGTACTACGTGACATGGGGCAGTGTAGTAGCGCATGTTTCCATGTATCATGCTGGCCGCACAAGCTACAAGTATTGGAGGTGGCCATATCGCGCCGGTGCAGCAAATCTCCGAAGGGAATCGAATGCCTTGCCAACCTCCAAACAAACATTCTTAGTTTCGGTGGGACCTGAAGTTTCCACACCGTTTCCCATTCTCTTCTCTCTGCTGAAGCATTGGATGAGTCTGCTCTCCCCTCTAACCAACTCTCTCTACTTAACTTAGTACGAACCAGTAATTCACCCATGCGTGGTGTGATCTTGGCGACGAAGAAGCATATCGTGGGCCGTCCTGTGTAGAAGGAGCAAGCTTTGGGCTGGTGGGTCAGCCTTTGGAGAGAGCTCGGCCCACATCACCCGCTTCTGGGATACTCGCGTGGCGGAGGCGCCGAGCGCTGGTGAATAATCCCACATCGGGGAGGGAGCGAGTGGCGCGGGCAGGGGAAGGGTACAAGTAGGAGGGGAATGGGACGGTTGCAACTCAAAAAGGGTCGGTTGGCTATGTATGCCACGTCCATCCTTAGCTGATGGGTGCTGTATGGCTATCAAGACATATGGCCGACATAATTTGTGGGAATCAATAGGGTTGGCTCGTCATGGCCGACCCTCCATACCTAATAAAGACCAAATATTTCAAGCCTATAATCGTGGTCGTGATAACATGGTTGCCCTCCATACCTAATTATTAATCTCAAATGGTTCACACCTGATTGTAGTCGTCGAGACAACGTGGTTGCAACTAAGAATCATCAATAGTGTCTTCACAAATAGGTGCTACCGTATTCGATATTTCATCTCTGAAATCTACTTGAAGAATTTCAAACTTTCTCACAGGCCTGAATTTTATCGTTTTTGTTGAGAGCCCTTTAAATGTCGAAACTTCATCAAATTTGGCACG
This sequence comes from Thinopyrum elongatum, assembly GCA_011799875.1. Classification (NCBI taxonomy): domain Eukaryota; kingdom Viridiplantae; phylum Streptophyta; class Magnoliopsida; order Poales; family Poaceae; genus Thinopyrum; species Thinopyrum elongatum. The sequence continues at coordinate 444,766,740 of CM022302.1, read as the reverse complement.
GACATCAGGCACACACTCACCTTTCACCACAAAATAATTAGTTTCTTTTTTTGCTATTTTCAATTATATTACTGTTTATATCCGGGGCCTGGCAGCCAAAACGCCGCTCCTGTCAGTTTTTGCCAACGCATTTTGATGAAGATTTTCTTTGGCAAACTAGGGGATGCTAGCATCTTCGTATTCGAGAGTTTACGATGGAAGTTTTACAGACTCTTCCGATTCAAACAAAAAACACTGACCACTTAGACGACAAGGATCGCCCGCAGCGCAGAATAAAAATGGAATCTTATTTCACATGAGAAGTCAATCCGGGCTTAATTTTAGTTCACCGCACTCCGAGGAATATAACAGTGTAGGAAGAATAGAGAACACCCTAGTAGAAACAAAAAAGGAATGTCAGAGCAAGGGTACCAGTTTTCTAGACTTCAATCACAACAAGAATAGCATTTGCTTCAATGGGACACGGCAAAGATGCAAACATTCCAATGTACAGCGGCAGCTGGGACTCGGTAGCTGCGCGCTAGCGCCTTCATCAACATCAACGCCATCTGTGTAGACTCGGGAAGGCATCACATATGATCAGAGCAACTCCTTCGCATTTTCTGCCTTCTTATCCTCATCCCCGTCACTCTCTAAGCCCTGCAGAAGCACGGAGTTGATGTTAGCATCAACCATACAGATGTAACGACAATATCTTATATGCCTTAAGCATGTCAAACACACACGGAAGTGATACACAACATCTCGAGGGACACCTAAGTAGCCTAGTGGTAGAGCACTAAGCTTCCAGCTGTTAAAGCAATAGATTCATGCCCCCACTAAGGGTCGAGCACTAATCTGGAAGTCAAAGATATGTGGTGTCACCTGCAAATGCTTTTCTTGTACACCACAGCATAACAAGAAACGTGTACAGACTATAGAATGATCACCACACCTCACATTGGTAGTAGCACTAGAACAAGGAATTCCAAATGTATAATGTCTTGTCCAATACGGTTACCGCACATTAAAACTACATTCCATGGGTATGAAACACTAGAACCAATACCATCATATAAACTGTGTGGCTAGTGACGGTATCTATTTTAAGGGAAGCAGATGTACTTACTGAGGCACCATCTATCTTATCAAAGTCATCGTCTAGCCCATCATCATCGCCAGCATCTGCAAGTGATGACACAAAAAATAAATCACATACAAGAAATGCAGCAACATGTAGCAATTAATTGGATAGGGTCAGGTGGAGGTAAATGAATAGCGTACCAGGACCCTCATCATCACTGCCTAGATCTCCAAGAAGAAATACATCCAGATCCTGCTCTCGATTTGATGAGGTAGATGTCTTGCTTGGCACCTTCGTGTCTCTCTGTTCTGAAGTTGTAGCTTGTGAGGTCTGTGATATTTCCTTCTGGGCAACCATTTTTTCCTCCTCGGCTTTCACTTTCAGCTCCTCAAAATATTTGGTCTCGTAACTATTTGGGTTACATTTCAAGTCAATAAGCTCTAGAGGATCAACACTAGTGCCTAGTGTGCAAGAAAATTATGCTCAAACTAACACATGTAGCATTATAGCACTTGGAAAGCAAACCATTTTTAGCTCAACTAGAAAAACATCGACCCTGGTTTCATGAGGCAAGTCAAGTTTGTTATAAGCCCAAAATAGGGTGGCACAAACCAAATAATCACTGCTTGTAACATAATTCATTTATCACATACATGTGTTCTATTGGGTAACTGAATCATGAAATTTCACAGACTAAATAATCATCACTAGGGCAATCAGAATATATATTTTTTAGTTCCTTCAACAAGTGCGAGACCAAGGATAAATGACAAACCATCCAGATTCTAGAAATAAAAAGATTGTTCAAATTCCAATATGCAAGATCCTACAGGTTGAATTGGACACAAGAAAATTTGAACAAATAATTCTGGCAGAATATCTATTTTGTGTATTCTGAAGAAATAATCAGTCGAAACTATCTATAGGTGGCAAATGTGGCAATGTAGAATCTATTCTGTTAAGACAAACCTATGATGCAGAAGTTTGGCCCGTGTTGACCAATGACCACAATATGTATTAGGATTACATAGCATGAGCCAACATGAAGCAAGAAGAGTAGAAGACTTACGGGGTTACATAGTTGTTTACTAGCAAGAAATAAACTCGCCAGAATTTACGCTCTTTCATGTATCTTGGGCACAGCTCATATCTGAACTTTGAAATTTCCTGAACATAAGATAACACTGGTCAACAAAATTTCGCCAAAATACAAAATTTGAGACTCAACACAAAAAACTATTATGCAGGTTAACAGGATAATGAATTAATAGCCCAACAGAGCCTCAGCGAACTGGACCAGCAGTAAACTTGCAGCAACAAATAACAGAACAGAGATCTTATTGAACTATAATCCTAAAGAAGACAAGGTCATGGCAAACCATTTTATCTAGTACTACATTCTGATTCATGCAAAGTAGGAAACATAAATACCATATTTGACATTCCTCAAGTGTTGATAAGTCAGTAATGTACTAATTATTCAGTTAGCTCTAAGCCTCTAACCGTCACACCAATCAAAAATCAATCTATTGTCCAGAATAACAATCACTCTAATACTCTAAATTATTTGAAACTAAAAACATAGTTTTCACCCTTTTTCTGATCTAAATATACACATCTAATCAGATTTGGAAGCAAAACAGAAGCATGTGTGTCTGTTCATACATGCATTCACCAGGCCATACATCGAGCCACATAAACCCAATCTCCCATGGACATACATGCAGTAAACCCCCACTGACTGAAATGGTTAATCGAGACAAAACCTTGACGGCCGAGAGGACGAGAGTGGCGTGCCTAGCCTGCCATTCGTTCAGATCCTGACGCACATTCGACACCGTGGGCACATCAGACATCTCCGGCCCATCTGTGCAACACAAATCTTATCATCAGCCAATCCAGCGCCTCGAATCCCCTAAACCCAACCAAGTGAACCGCACCTTGCAAGGGGAAGTCGCGGAAGGTGCTTATGGTCATGCCGTTGACGAACTCGCGGAGGTCGTCGGTGATGCCGTAGCGCTCGAGCTCGGCGGCGTCGGGCTCCGACTCGACCGCGGAGGGGAGGGGCGAGATCGCGGGGATGGGCGGGATGGAGGGGACGGGGATGTCCGAGGCGAGGTGCATGATCTGGCCGGCGAGGAGGTCGGCCTGCTTGGTCGCCTCCGCGGCCATCTCGCGGGATTTGATGGCGGTCTCCGAGAAGATCTCCTTGGACTTCTTCGCCGTCTCCGACACCAGCACCGACGACCGCTTGGCCGCCTCCAGCGACAGCTCCTGCGACCGCTTCGCCGCCTCGCCGGCGAAGGACCGCGCCCTCTCCCAGAGATCCATCGCGCTTGGGAAATTCTACAAGGCTCGGTGTCGACTCACCGCCGTCGACTTCGCTGACGTCGGTGTGGGTCTTGGTTTTTCTTTTTCTTTTGATTGACAACTCGGTGTTGCTTGAGAAGTGGGAAGATATTGGATATTTTGCGAATCCTCCCTCTAATAGCTGTGATAATTCTTTTTTTTTTGGGATAATAGCTGTGATAATTCGGGGCAATCCTTTCTAGTTTTTCTTTCTTTCTAAATGGCAATCCTTTCTAGTCGCATGTCCAGCGCTAAGAGCAACTCCAACACGTCGACCTAAACGGACGCGCACTTTGTCTGTTTTTTATCCGTTTGGGTAGGCTGCCTGCTCGTCGTCCGCCTATGTCGAAGCGGTGCACTCAATCTTTGTCCGCGTATGAAACAATTTAAACTTAGAAATGGCCCGCGGCCAGAGATCATGTGGCCATCGCTCATAGTTCTCGCCGGCGGCCATGCCGGCTGCCGACATACATGCCAACCTAAAAAAATACCACACAGTTTATGTTGGTGCACTTGCCAGCAGCTGGCACACATGCGAGCACACAAAAATGGGTTGGAGTTCAACCACGCCTTTCTCGGGCGTGGTCATGCTGGCACACTTGCCGGCATAAAAAAAAGATGACGCTCTTCGTCATAGATCAATCATCAAGTTTGAACATGTCGGCCTGCATCTTCTCGAACCAAGGCCCCTTCCTTGGGGGCACCATGCTCAAGTCCACCTTCATGATCTCCACCCCTTCACCATGCAAGCGAGCTCCACTTCTTTTGCTTTGGTCTTGGCTTTGGTAGCCTCGATCTCGAGTATCTTTGCTTGCATCCTGGCCTCCATCTCAAGCTTCTTCGCTTGCATCTCCGCCTCCATCTCGAGCTTCTTCCTTTGTATCTCCATGTAAGCCTTCATTTGCTCTTCTTTGTCTTGCCAACGCACTCCTCCCTTGTATCCTTTTGGGTCATCATGCCTTCCAAAGTTGCTTGCAAGGCAAATGATGCTGCATCACGCTTGTCCTCTCTCTTGGAGTTGGTCTTTCCCCGCGGCCACGGCTTCTCTCCCTCACATGCTCCTCGGCGGCTTCCTCCCCTCCATTCTTCCTAAGGGCCGCCTATTGCTCCTTGAATTTCTCGTCGCCTTTTATGACCATCCAACAATGTGTGAGAGTGAACGGCTTGTTCCCATGCTGGGACTTGAAAACTTTGAAAGCTTGAAATGCCTACAAATGAAGACATGAATGCATATGGGCATTGGACATACAAGCATGAAACAACAGAAACAAAGACGAAGAAATGTATACCATGTCTTTGACGCCGAGGCCACTCAACGGACGACCCTTGATGCTCTCAAGGGTGGCACAAAACTTGTTGCACTCTTGTTGTATGACCCTCCAACACTTCGAGATGGACACCCACCCACGCTTGCTCTCCATCTTGTACATCGCGAACTTCTTGTGTTCATGAAATTGGCGATGAACTCTTAGCCAAAAGGTTGATACCTTTTGCTCGGCGCCAATCTTGGGGTATTGTCCAATATCCCTCCAACATTCACAAAGGAGTTTGTCCTCATCCTTTGTGTATGCCTTCGTCTGAATGCTTTGGCGCTTCTTTTTGCATTGGCTTTGGAGGTGAGCTCGTCGGCAAACAAAGGATCCCCCTTAATGTCCACTTCATCTTCTTCTTCTAGGTCGTAGTCGTCCGGGAACTCATGGGCTTGCGGGAAAGTGTTGCCCATGTGAAAGCGCATGTTTACTCTCGAAGGGGGGTGAATGGGAGATTTTTAGGAATGAATTTGACGAAGATCAGAGTGAAGAAATAGAAAGGCAGGGCAACTAATTCATCACAGTAATGGAAAGCATGCATACAAGATACATATGGGTGAAGAACATGCGATCATACAAGCGTACTGTAGGGGAACGTAGCATGCAATTTCAAAAAAATTCTACGCTCACGCAAGATCTATCTAGGAGATGCATAGCAAGGACAGGGGGAGAGTGTGTCCACGTACCCTCGTAGACCGAAAGCGGAAGCGTTAGCTTAACGCGGTTGATGTAGTCGAACGTCTTCGCGATCCAACCGATCAAGCACCGAACGTACGGCACCACCGAGTTCTGCACACGTTCAGCTCGATGACGTCCCTCGAACTCTTTATCCAGCAAAGTGTCGAGGGAGAGTTTCGTCAGCACGACGGCGTGGTGACGGTGATGGTGATGTGATCCGCGCAGGGCTTCGCCTAAGCACTACGACAATATGACCGGAGGAGTAAACTGTGGAGGGGGGCACCGCACACGGCTAAGAACAATTGATGTACTTTGGGGTGCCCCCTTGCCCCCGTATATAAAGGAGGGGAGGAGGAGAGGGCCGGCCTAGGCGCGCCCCCAAGGGGGAGGAGTCCTACTTGGACTCCATGTCCAATTCGGCCCCCCTCTTCCTTTTTCGGGACTGGGAAAGGGGAAAGGGAGAGAGAAGAGGAGAAGGAAAGGGGGGCGCGCCCCCTCCCCTAGTCCAATTCGGACTCCCCATGGGAGGGGGGCGCAGCCACCCCTTGTGGGCTGCCTCCCCTCTTCCCTATGGCCCATGTAGGCCCAATAATTCCCCGGGGGGTTCCGGTAACCTCTCGGTACTCCGAAAAATATCCGAATCACTCCGGAACCATTCCGGTGTCCGAATATAACCTTCCAATATATCAATCTTTACCTCTCGACCATTTCGAGACTCCTCGTCATGTCCGTGATCTCATCCAGGACTCCGAACAAACTTCGGTCACCAAAACACACAACTCATAATACAAATCGTCATCGAACGTTAAGCGTGCGGACCCTACGGGTTCGAGAACTATGTAGACATGACCGAGACACATCTCTGGTCAATAACCAATAGCGGAACCAGGATGCTCATATTGGCTCCTACATATTCTACCAAGATCTTTATCGGTCAAACCGCATAACAACATACGTCATTCCCTTTGTCATCGGTATGTTACTTGCCCGAGATTTGATCGTCAGTATCATCATACCTAGTTCAATCTCGTTACCAGCAAGTCTCTTTACTCGTTCCGTAATGCATCATCCCGTAACTAACTCATTAGTCACATTGCTTGCAAGGCTTATAGTGATGTGCATTACCGAGAGGGCCCAGAGATACCTCTCCGATACATGGAGTGACAAATCCTAATCTTGATCTATGCCAACCCAACAAACACCTTCGGAGACACCTGTAGAGCATCTTTATAATCACCCAGTTACGTTGTGACGTTTGATAGCACACAAAGTGTTCCTCCGGTATTCGGGAGTTGCATAATCTCATAGTCAGAGGAATATGTATAAGTCATGAAGAAAGCAATAGCAATAAAACTTAACGATCATTATGCTAAGCTAACGGATGGGTCTTGTCCATCACATCATTCTCTAATGATGTGATCCCATTCATCAAATGACAACACATGTCTATGGTCAGGAAACTTTAACCATCTTTAATGAATGAGCTAGTCAAGTAGAGGCATACTAGGGACACCCTGTTTTGTCTATGTATTCACACATGTACTAAGTTTCCGGTTAATACAATTCTAGCATGAATAATAAACATTTATCATGATATAAGGAAATATAAATAACAACTTTATTATTGCCTCTAGGGCATATTTCCTTCACGTACAAGCATGAGGAAGATGAACTGAAGAAATAAAAAACAACATGATGAAAGTCTTCAGTTCAAATTCTTCAGAAGGTAGATCACAAATTCTTCAGCAGCGGAATAACGTAAAGGTAAGGTGAGGAATTTGAAACCAGGTAGGCACGGTGAAGACACATCGATTTGGTAGACCAGTTCTAGTTGTTGTGTTGAGGCGGCTGAGATGAACTCAGAAGACCCTTAGTCCTCACCGTATTCCTCTTGAGCCAAGGTCACTTAGACCTCGCCCAATCACTCGTGGCAAGTCTTCAAGGCAGACTTTCAAAACCTTCATAGACTTGTTCACCGGCACACCACAATGACTCTTGGGGTGCTCAGAACATGGCACCTAACCGTCTGAAAGAATGACAATCTTCAAAGGTAACAGGCGTCGGATCACACAGATCAATCTCTTCAGTGATGCTCAATCACTTTGGCTCTGGTTGGGTTTTTCCTCACTTATGATTCTCTCAAAGTCGTCAGAGAATGGGTTGCTCTCAAATGATAAGTGTCAAGTGTTGGAAATATGTCCTAGAGGCAATAATATTTGTATTATTATATTTCCATATTCATAATTATAGAGTTTATATGTCATGTTATAACTGCTATGATCCTGGAATATGCGATTCAGTGGAAAACTCATATGCACGGGTGGAATAATAAACGGTTAAATAAAAGGTTCCTAGTCTTGCCTCTAGGACTAACTCAAGTGTTGTTGGTGATCATGTTTTCCGGACCTTAGGATATCATTTAAAGTGTTAAACGATAGTCCTAAAACAACTTTGAGATTATGACGTTGGAAGAACAATCATATTGAATCAACCCAAACTTGTTTGTTGTGAATTGAATTAATATCGTCTGTATTCAATTGTAATAACATGGAGGTGTGATTTTGCTCCTTAGACCATGAGAGTATCGCGGTCACTTCTTATCATATGATGGGCTTTGGGGTTGCTCAAACGTCACCTGTAACACGGTGATCATAACGGCAACTTACATGTTCATCGGAAAGTTTGACAAGTGACCAGATAGCTCGAGAGTGGGATTTGCTCCTCCGACAATGGAGAGATATTCTTAGGGCCCTCTCGGTGTGACAACATCAATCATCGTCTGGCCAGACACACGTGACTTCGTGATGTCTACTACACAACTTATTCTTGTAGACTCGTGTTGGGGCTCCAAGCGCAGAGTTTTGTAGGACACTAGTAATTTTCCCTCAAGCGGATGACCTAAGGTTTATCAATCCGTGGGAGGCGTAGGATGTAGTCTCTCTCGAACAACCCTGCAATCAAATACAAGAAATCTCTTGTGTCCCCAACACACCCAATACACTGGCAGATTGTATAGGTGCACTAGTTCGGTGAAGAGATGGTGATACAAGTGTAGTATGGATAGTATATATAGGTTTTTGTAATCTGAAAAATATAAAAGCAGCAAGGTAGCAAGTAACAAAAGTGAGCACAAACGGTATTGCAGTGCTTAGAAACAAGGTCTAGGGTTCATACTTTCACTAGTGCAATCTCTCAACAGTGCTAGCATAATTGAATCATATAATAATCCCTCAACGTGCGACAAAGAATCACTCCAAACTTCTTATCTAGTGGAGAACATAAAATTGTTGTAGGGTATGAAGCCATCCCTATAAGTGTCACAAATAGCCCTAGAGTTCGTACTAAAATAACACCATATGATACGCATCAACCAACTCTAATGTCACCTAGATACTCCAATGTCACCACAAGTATCTGTGAGTTGATTATTCGATATGCATCAAACAACTTCAGATTCATAATATTCAATCCAACACAAAGAACTTCAAAGAGTGTCCCAAGGTTTCTACCGAAGAAAGAAGGACGAAAACATGTATCAACCCCTATGCATAGATTACCCCAATGTCACGATAATCCGCAAGTTGAATACCAAAACATATATCAAGTGAATCAATAGAACACCCCATTGTCACCATGGGTATCCATATGCAAGACATACATCAAGTTCAAATCCAAAAAGTATTCAATCCGATAATAGTGAAACCTCAAAGGTAAAAACTCAATTCATCAGAACAAGATAGAGAGGAAGAAACATCCTATGATCCGACTATATTAACAAAGCTTGTGGTACATCAAGATCGTGCCAAATCAAGAACACGAGAGAGAGAGAGAGAGAGAGATAGAGAGATCAAACACATAGCTGCTGGTACATACCCTCAGCCCCGAGGGTGAACTACTCCCTCCTCGTCATGAAGACCTCCGGGATGATGAAGATGGCCTCCGGTGATGATTTCCCCCTTCGGCAGGGTGCCAGAATAGGGATCCAGATGAGATCGCTTTGGTACAGAGGCTTGCGGCGGCGGAGCGGAAGTTCTAGGTCAACTTCTGGGTTTTTCTGAATTTATAGGAATTTTTGGCGTCGGTTTCACGTCAAGGGGACCCACGAGGAAGCGACTGATACGTCCATTTTGCATCATGTTTTCCTACTGTTATTTACAATGTTTTTATGCATAATAATGCTATTGGGAGTAATTCTAATGCGTTTTCTCTCATAATATGCAAGGTTTACACAAAGAGGGAGAATACCGGCAGCTGGAATTCTGGACCTGAAAAGGCTACGTCAGAGTTATCTATTCTGCACATCTCCAAATGAGGTGAAAATTTATGGAGAATTATTTTGCAATATATAAAAAATACTGGAGCAAATAACTACCGGAGGAGGCCCACCAGGTGGGCACAAACCACCTGGGCGCGCCCCTGGGTTGTGCCCTCCTCGGCCCATCTCCGGTGCCCATCTTCTGGTATATAGGTCATTTTGACCTAGAAAAAATCAGGAGGGGACTTTCGGGACGAAGCGCCGCCGTATCGAGGCGGAACTTGGGCAGGAGCACTTTTGCCCTCCGGCGGAGCGATTCCGCCGGGGGAACTTCCCTCCCGGAGGGGGAAATCATCGCCATCTTCATCACCAACAACTCTCCCATCTTTGGGAGGGCAATCTCCACCAACATCTTCAACAGCACCATCTCCTCTCAAACCCTAGTTCATCTCTTGTGTTCAATCTTTGTACCAGAACCTTAGATTGGTACTTGTGGGTGACTAGTAGTGTTGATTACATCTTGTAGTTGATTACTATATGGTTTATTTGGTGGAAGATTATATGTTTAGATCCATTATGCTATTTAATACCCCTCTGATCTTGAGCATGATTATTATTTGTGAGTAGTTACTTTTGTTCTTGAGGTCACGGGAGAAATCATGTTGCAAGTAATCATGTGAACTTGATATGTGTTCTATATTTTGATGATATGTATGTTGTGATTCCCTTAGTGGTGTCATGTGAACGTCGACTACATGGCACTTCACCATATTTGGGCCTAAGGGAATGCATTATGGAGTAGTTATTAGATGATGGGTTGCTAGAGTGATAGAAGCTTAAACCCTAGTTTATGCGCTACTTCGTAAGGGACCGATTTGGATCCAAAAGTTTAATGCTATGGTTAGATTTTATCTTAATACTTTTCTCGTAGTTGCGGATGCTTGCGAGAGGGTTAGTCATAAGTAGGAGGTTTGTTCAAGTAAGAACAACACCTAAGCACCGGTCCACCCACATATCAAATTATTAAAGTAGCGAACACGAATCAAACCAACATGATGAAAGTGACTAGATGAAATTCTCGTGTACCCTCAAGAACGCTTTGCTTATCATAAGAGACCGTTTTGGCCTGTCCTTTGCCACAAAAGGATTGGGCTACCTTGCTGCACTTTATTTACCGTTACTGGTACTTGCTCGTTACAAATTATCTTGCTATCAAACTACTTGTTACCGACTATTTCAGTGCTTGCAGAAAAATACCTTGCTGAAAACCGCTTGTCATTTCCTTTTGCCCCTCGTTGGGTTCGACACTCTTACTTATCGAAAGGATTACGATTGATCCCCTATACTTGTGGGTCATCAATACTCTTTTCTGGCACCGTTGCCGGGGAGTGAAGCGCTCTTGGTAAGTGGAAATTGGTAAGGAAAAGTTATTACTACGTGCTGAAATTTATTGTCACTTATTACTATGGAGAATCATCCTTTGAGGGGTTTGTTCGGGGTATCTTCACCTCGACCGGAACCACAATTAGCTACCCCTCAACCTACTGCACCTACTGAAAATACTGGTTATGAAATTCCTTCGGGTATGATAGAACAACTGCTAGCTAATCCTTATGCAGGAGATGGAGCTGAACATCCTGATATGCACTTGATATATGTGGATGAAATTTGTGGATTATTTAAGCTTGCAGGTTTATCCGGAGATGAAGCTAAGAAGAAGGTTTTCCCTTTATCTTTGAAGGGAAAAGCATTGACATGGTATAGGCTGTGCGATGATATTGGATCTTGGAACTGGAATCGATTGAAATTGGAATTTCACCAAAAAATTTATCCTATGCATCTAGTTCATTGTGATCGGAATTATATATATAATTTTTGGCCTCGTGAAGGAGAAAGTATCGCTCTAGCTTGGGGGAGGCTGAAGTCAATGTTATATTCATGCCCCAATCATGAGCTCTCTAGAGAAATTATCATTCAGAATTTTTATGCTCGGCTTTCTCGTGGTGATCAATCCATGCTCGATACTTCTTGTACTGATTCTTTTATGAAGAAGACTATTGAATTCAGGTGGGATCTTTTAGAAAGAATTAAACACAACTTTGAAGATTGGGAACTCGACGAAGGTAAAGAGTCAGGTATTAAGCTTGAATTTGATTGTGTTAAATCCTTTATGAATACCGATGCGTTTCACAAGTTTAGCACTAAATATGGACTTGACTCTGGGATAGTAGCCTCTTTTTGTGAATCATTTGCTACTCATGTTGATCTCCCTAAGGAGAAGTGGTTTAAATACCATCCCCCTATCAAAGAACCCGACATAGCTAAAGATGAAACTATTATTTACAATGTTGATCCAGTTGTGCCTACTGCTTATATTGAAAAACCACCTTTCCCTGTTAGGATAAAGGAACATGCTAAGGTTTCAACTATGGTTCGCAAAAGTAATATTATAGCACCTAAACCTGCTGAACAAATTAAAGTAGAACATAATGTTGCTATGGTTAAAGATCTCCTGGTAGAAAATATTGATGGTCATGTTATTTACTTCTTTGATGAAGCTGCTAGAATTGCCAAACCCGATGAAAAAGATAAACATAGACCTATTATTGGCATGCCTATTGTCTCAGTTAAAATAGGAGATCATTGTTATCATGGTTTATGTGATATTGGTGCTAGCGTGAGTGCTATTTCTTTTACCTTATACCAAGAAATTATGAATGACATAGCACCCGCTGAAATAGAAGACATAGATGTCACTATTAAACTTGCTAATAGAGACACCATCACACTGATGTCTACTACGCAACTTTATTCTTGTAGACTCATGTTGGGCCTCCAAGCGCAGAGTTTTGTAGGACAGTAGCAATTTTCCCTCAAGTGGATGACCTAAGGTTTATCAATCCGTGGGAGGCGTAGGATGAAGATGCTCTCTCTCAAACAACCCTGCAACCAAATAACAAAGAGTCTCTTGTGTCCCCAACACACCAAATACAATGGTAATTTGTATAGGTGCACTAGTTCGGCAAAGAGATGGTAACAAAAGCGTAGTAATGATAGTAGATATTGGTTTTTGTAATAGGAACAATAAAAAACAGCAAGGTAGCAATTGATAAAACGGAGCACAAACGGTATTGCAATGCTTGAAAATGAGGCCTAGGGTCCGTACTTTCGCTAGTGCAATCTCTCAACAATGCTAATCTAATTGGATCATATAACCATCCCTCAACGTGCGATGAAGAATCACTCCAAAGTTCTTATCTAGCGGAGAACATAAGAAGAAATTGTTTCTAGCTATTCTTTCCGATCGATCTATCCAAGAGTTCGTACTAAAATAACACCAAGTTATTCTTTCCGATCGATCTATCAAGAGTTCGTACTAAAATAACACGAAGTTATTCTTTCCGATCGATCTATCAAGAGTTCGTACTAAAATAACACCAAAGCAAATTCAGATTCATAATACTCAATCCAACACAAAGAACCTCAAAGAGTGCCCCAAGATTTCTACCGGAGAAACAAAAGACGAGAACGTGCATCAACCCCTATGCATAGATTACCCCAATGTCACCTCGGGAATCCGCGAGTTGAGTACCAAAACATATCTCAAGTGAATCAATATAATACCCCATTGTCACCACGGGTATTCATATGCAAGACATACATCAAGTGTTCTCAAATCCATAAAAGTATTCAATCCAATAAAACGAAATCTCAAAGGGAAAACTCAATTCACAACAAGATAGAGAGGGGAAAACACCATATGATCCAACTATATTAACAAAGCCCGCGATACATCAAGATCGTGACATCTCAAGAACACGAGAGAGAGAGATATTAAACACATAGCTACTGGTACGAACCCTCAGCCCCGAGGGTAGACTACTCCCTCCTCATCATGGTGGCTGCCGGGATGATGAAGATGGCCACCGGTAATGATTTCCCCCTCGGGCGGAGTGCCGGAACGGGGTCTAGATTGGTTTTTCGTGGCTACAGAGACTTGCGGCGGCGGAACTTCTGATCTAGGGTTACCCCGAGGGTTTTTGGAATATTTGGGAACTTATAGGGCGAAGAGGCGGTGCGGGAGGCCACTGAGGTGGGCACAACCCACCTGGGCGCGCCTGGGCCCCCAGGCGCGCCCTGGTGGGTTGTGCTCTCCTCGGAGCTCCCCTTTGGTACTTCTTTGGCCCACCGGGTGTCTTCTGGTCCAGAAAAAATCTCCAAAAAGTTTCGCCGCGTTTGGACTCTGTTTGGTATTGATTTTCTACGATGTAAAAAATAAGCAAAAAACAACAACTGGCACTGGGCACTATGTCAATAGGTTAGTCCCAAAAAATGATATAAAGTTGCTATAAAATGATTGTAAAACATCCAAGAATGATAATATAACGGCATGAATACTTCATAAATTATAGATACGTTGGAGACGTATCACACACCACTTGGGATTGTTAGAGATGTTGAAGTCTTGTGTGGGAAAATAAAATACCCTACTGATTTTCTAGTTCTTGGTTCCCCACAAGATGACTTATGTCCCATTATCTTTGGTAGACCTTTCTTGAACACTGTCAATGCCACTATAAATTGTCATAAACAAACTGTCAGTGTTAGCTTTGGTGATGACTCTCATGAGTTTAATTTTTCCAAGTTTAATAGACAAACTCATAAGAAAGAATTACCTAGTAAGGATGAAATAATTGGTCTTGCTTCTATTGCCATGCCTCCTACTGATCCACTAGAACAATATTTGCTAGACCGTGAAAATGATATGTATATGCATGAAAGAAATGAGATAGATAAAATTTTCTTTGAAGAACGACCTCTGCTCAAACACAATTTGCCTATTGAAACTCTAGGAGGTTCTCCTCCACCTAAAGGTGATCCCGTGTTTGAACTAAAACAATTGCCTGACACTTTGAAATATGCTTATCTCGATGAGAAAAAGATATATCATGTTATTATTAGTGCCAACCTTTCAGAACATGAAGAAGAAAGACTACTAAAAATTCTGAAGAAGCACCGTGCTGCTATTGGATATACTCGTGATGACCTTAAGGGCATTAGTCCCACTCTTTGTCAGCACAAGATTAATATGGAGCCTAATGCTAAACCCGTTGTTGATCATCAATGACGTTTGAATCCTAAGATGAAAGAAGCGGTAAGAACTGAAATATTAAAGCTTCTGGAAGCAGGTATAACCTATCCCATAGCTGATAGTAGATGGGTAAGCCCCGTTCATTGTGTCCCTGAGAAGGGAGGTATTACTGTTGTTCCTAATGATAAAAATGAACTCATTCCACAAAGAATTGTTACTGGCTATAGAATGGTTATTGATTTTAGAAAATTAAATAAAGCAACTAGAAAAGATCATTACCCTTTGCCTTTTATTGATCAAATGTTGGAAAGACTATCTAAGCACACACACTTTTGTTTTCTTGATGGATATTCTGGTTTTTCTCAAATACCCGTTTCACAACCTGATCAAGAGAAAACCACATTTACTTGCCCTTTTGGAACTTATGCTTATAGACGTATGCCTTTTGGTTTATGCAATGCACCTGCTACCTTTCAAAGATGTATGACTGCTATATTCTCTGATTTTTGTGAAAAGATTGTTGAGGTTTTCATGGATGATTTTTCTGTTTATGGAACTTCTTTCGATGATTGCTTAAGCAACCTTGATCGAGTTTTGCAGAGATGTGAGCAAACTAACCTTGTCTTGAATTAGGAGAAGTGCCACTTTATGGTTAATGAAGGTATTGTCTTGAGGCATAAAATTTCTGAACGAGGTATTGAGGTGGACCAAGCTAAAGTTGATGCAATTGAGAAAATGCCATGTCCTAAAGATATTAAAGGTATTCGTAGTTTCCTTGGTCATGCTGGTTTCTATAGGAGGTTTATTAAAGACTTCTCTAAAATTTCTAGGCCTCTTACAAGTCTTTTACAAAAGGATGTTCCATTTGTTTTTTATGATGATTGTGTAGAAGCCTTTGAAACACTTAAGAAAGCCTTAACTTCTGCACCTATTGTTCAACCACCTGATTGGAACTTGCCTTTTGAAATTATGTGTGATGCTAGTGATTATGCTGTTGGTGCTGTTCTAGGACAAAGAGTTGATGAGAAATTAAATGTTATTCATTATGCTAGCAAAACTCTAGACAGTGCCCAAAGAAATTATGCTATTACTGAAAAAGAATTTTTAGCAGTTGTGTTTGCTTGTGATAAATTCAGATCTTACATTGTTGATTCTAAAGTTATTGTTCACACTGATCATGCTGCTATTAAATATCTTATGGAGAAGAAAGATGCTAAACCTAGACTCATTAGGTGGGTTCTCTTGCTACAAGAATTTGATTTACATATTACTGATAGGAAAGGAGCTGAGAACCCCGTAGCTGATAACTTATCTAGGTTAGAGAATATCGTTGATGACCCACTACCTATTGATGATAGCTTTCCTGATGAACAACTAGCTGCAATAAATGTTTCTTATAATACTCCTTGGTATGCTGACTATGCTAATTATATTGTTGCTAAATACATACCACCTAGTTTCACATACCAACAAAAGAAAAAAATTCTTTAACGATTTAAGACATTACTTTTGGGATGACTCACATCTTTATAAAGAAGGAGTAGATGGTATTATTAGACGTTGTGTACCTGAGCATGATCAGGAACAAATCCTACGGAAATGTCACTCCGAAGCTTATGGAGGGCATCATGCGAGAGATAGAACTGCTCATAAGGTATTGCAATCTGGTTTTTATTGGCCTACTCTCTTCGAGGATGCCCGTAAGTTTGTTTTATCTTGTGATGAATGCCAAAGAATTGGTAATATCGGTAAGCATCAATAAATGCCTATGAATTATTCACTTGCTGTTGAACCATTTGATGTTTGGGGTTTTGATTATATGGGACCTTTTCCTTACTCTATTGGGTATACACATATTTTGGTTGCTGTTGATTATGTTACTAAGTGGGTAGAAGCTATTCCAACTAGTAGTGCTGATCATAACACTTCCATTAAAATGCTTAAAGAAGTTATTTTCCCGAGGTTTGGAGTCCCTAGATTTTTAATGACTGATGGTGGTTCACACTTTATTCATGGTGCTTTCCGTAAAATGCTTGCTAAATATGATGTTAACCATAGAATTACATCACCCTATCATCCTCAATCTAGTGGTCAAGTTGAACTTAGCAATAGAGAAATAAAACTAATATTACAAAAAACTGTTAATAGATCCCAAAAGAATTGGTCCAAGAAATTGGATGATGCACTTTGGGCCTACAGAACAACATATAAAAATCCTATGGGTATGTCTCCCTATAAAATGGTTTATGGAAAAGCTTGTCATTTGTCTCTAGAGTTAGAGCACAAAGCCTATTGCGCAATTAAAGAACTCAACTATGATTTCAAACTTGCCGGTGAAAAGAGGTTATTTGATATTAGCTCATTAGATGAATGGAGAACCCAAGCTTATGAAAATGCCAAGTTATTTAAAGAAAAAGTTAAAAGATGGCATGACAAAAGAATCCAAAAGCGGGAATTCAAAGTTGGAGAATATGTTCTTTTGTACAACTCTCATTTTAGATTCTTTGCAGGAAAACTTCTCTCTAAATGGGAAGGACCATATATTATTGAGGAGGTTTATCGCTCTGGAGCCATCAAGATTAATAATGCCGAAGGTACTAACCCGAAGGTGGTCAATGGTCAAAGAATTAAACACTATTTCTCAGGTACACCTATTAATGTTGAAAGCAATATTATTCAAACCATGACACCGGAGGAACACATAAAAGAGACCTTCCGGAACACTCCAGAATATTAAAAAAGAGGAGGTACGTGATACGGTAAGTAAACGGACTCCGAAAAATCCGCAAAAATATTTTCTATCAGTTTTGGATTATTACAAAAATTAGGAAAATAAGAAACAACCAGGAAGGCAACCGAGGAGGGCACAAGACACCAGGGTGCGCCTGGGCCCCCTGGCGCACCCAGGAGGGTTGTGCCCACCTCGGGAACCCTCCCGACTCTGTTTTCCTCCCGTTTGCTTGTTTCCCAAGATTAAAAAAATCTTTATATACCCCCCGAACGTATTGACCACCGTATCGCGGAGAAATCTTCTGTTCTTCTTTCTTGCTATTTTCTGTCAGATTTGTTAGGCCAGGCATCATGTCTTCTTCCTCCTCCGACAAAGTAGAAGAAGATGCTTGGTTGATGAAGATGGAACTAAAGAGAGAGGATCCAGAGGAAACCATCAAGGGTGATAAGGTCAAGGAAGTCGCGGGCGATCGAGTTCCGGCAGTAGGGCAGGCTGTTTGAGCAGCAGAAGAAGAAGACGCCCTTCAACCTTACTATGATTATCTTACCCCTACTAAAATTGAAGCTTTCAGGGTCATTGAAATGGTTCATGTGCAAAATAAATATCTCACTCGTGAAAATATTCTGTTACAAGAGCACATCATCGCCCTCTGAAGCATCATCCGTAGATTGGAGAACCTCCTGAGCCTGAAGTGTGAAGCTACATCACCACCTTCATCATCTTCTCCAACAAAAGAAAATTGAGTTCATGGTATGGGCACTCCCCTTGGCTTGTGCCAAGGTTGGGGGAGGTGCCCCGGTATCGTATCACCACCACTATCTTTGCTTTCATCTATTTTAGTTCGATCTTTAGTTATCATATGATTTAGTTGAATAAAAGTTTAGTTCGATCCTTTCTTTTCGAGTGCTTGCTTAGTGATCTATCCATGTAATCGTGTGCGAGATATACAATAAAGAGTAGTTTGAGTTTTGTTTCTTTACTCTTTTGTTCCAATAAAAAGAAAGGAAAATAAATGAAAAAGATCATATGCTAATCTTATGGTAAGTAATGACATCACATGAGGAAAAGTTTAAGTGGTAAAATTTATTGGTGATTGACAAACATAGCATTGGTCAATGATGCAACTCATGAAAGGATTAATAAGGGAAGAGAAGATTCACATGCAAATACACTATCTTGAACATCTTTTATGATTGTGAGCCCCCATTAAATATTTTGTGTCAAAATAGTTGACGTTGGACAAGGAAGACAACGTAATGATTTATGCTTGTTCATATTCACATAGAAGTTATATTGTCATAGATCCTTTAACATGTGGTGCTTGCTCAATATCTTTTCTAGCCAAAAACTCCGCACTAAGTAGAGATACTACTTGTGCATCCAAAAACCCTTAACCCAAATCTTATTTTGAGATTCCACCATACCTACCTATGGATTGAGTAAGATCCTTCAAATAAGTTGTCATCGGTGCAATAAGGCAATACAAATTGCTTCTAAATGTGTTGGCTCATTTAGTGTAAGAGAAAATTGAGCGTTGTACGAACTTGTGATGGCAAAGTAATAAAAGTGACGGACTGCATAATAAAAGTTGCTATCATAAGGGGCAATATAACGTGACGTTCTTTTGCATTAAGGGATTTGGCATACAAACAAATAAGCGCATGACAACCTCTGCTTCCCTCTGCGAAGGGCCTATCTTTTACTTTTATGCATTTACTTTTAAGTAAGAGTCAAAGTATTCTCCCCTATTCCTTTTTATTTTCTCTTTTTGCAAGCATCATGTGGTGAGGAAAGATCTAGGCATATATATATATCCAGTTGAATATGAGTGGGCATGAGTTATTATTGTTGACATCACCCTTGAGGTGAATACGTTGGGAGGCGAAACTATAAGCCCCTATCTTTCTATGTGTCCGGTTGAAACTTTTTGTTCATGGGTATGCTGTGAGTGTTAGCAATCATAGAAGATTAAATGATGGTTGAGTATGTGGACTTGCCTAAAGGCTTCGATACGTGACCCTTCCTGAAAATATGATGAATTGTAGTTGCAAAGTTGACTGAGAACATAGTTTGTTGGTTTTCAATAAGGTTTATGCTTTATACTTCAATGTTGTGATGAATTGTTACTTGTTCATGAGAAGTTATATGATAAAAGTTGTTTGATAAAGTTTTATATTAAAGTTCTTTGCTGTTATAATAATATGCATGATGCTTCTATGTCCGTATTTTGTTTTTATCGACACCTCTCTCTCTAAGCATGTGGGCATGTTTTTCGTTTTCGGTTTTTCGCTTGAGGACAAGTGAGGCTAAGCTTGGGGGAGTTGATACGTCCATTTTGCATCATGTTTTCCTACTATTTTTTATATTGTTTTATGCATAATAATGCTTTTGGGAGTAATTCTAATGCCTTTTCTCTCATAATATGCAAGGTTTACACAAAGAGGGAGAATACCGACAGCTGGACTTCTGGACCTGAAAAGGTT
The DNA here is from genome assembly GCA_011799875.1 of Thinopyrum elongatum. Taxonomy (NCBI): domain Eukaryota; kingdom Viridiplantae; phylum Streptophyta; class Magnoliopsida; order Poales; family Poaceae; genus Thinopyrum; species Thinopyrum elongatum. The sequence goes on along the minus strand of CM022302.1, from coordinate 444,746,779 downwards.
ACGTCAGAGTTACCTATTCTGCACATCTCCAAATGAGCTGAAAATTTACGGAGAATTATTTTGCAATATATAAAAAATTACTGGAGCAAATAACTACCGGAGGAGGCCCACCAGGTGGGCACAACCCACCTGGGCGCGTCAGGCCCCCCAGGCGCGCCCTGGTGGGTTGTGCCCTCCTCGGCCCACCTCCAATGCCCATCTTCTGGTATATAGGTCATTTTGACCTAGAAAAAATCAGGAGGGGACTTTCGGGACGAAGCGCCTCCGTCTCGAGGCGGAACTTGGGCAGGAGCACTTTTTCCCTCCGGCGGAGCAATTCCATCGAGGGAACTTCCCTCCCAGAGGGGGTGAGGGAGTCCTAGATTAGGGGGTCCTCGGGTGTCCGGTCTATTCGATATGGGCCGGACTGATGGGCCATGAAGATAAGGCAGAAGACTGTCCCCCGTGTTCGGGTGGGACTCCTGTATGCGTGGATGGCAAGTTTGGTGTTCGGATGTACTCTTTCCTTCCTTTGTAAACCGACTTTGTACAACCCTAGGCCCCTCCGGTGTGTATATAAACCAGAGGGTTTAGTCCGTAGAGATCATCAGAATAATCATAGGGTAGACAGCTAGGGTTTAGCCATTACGATCTCGAGGTAGATCAACTCTTGTATCCCCTATACTCATCGAATACAATCAAGCAGGACATAGGGTTTTACCTCTATTAAGAGGGCCCGAACCTGGGTAAACATCGTGTCCCCATTGTCCCCTGTTACCATTGATCCTTAGACTCACAGCTTGGGCCCCCCTACCCGAGATCTGCCGGTTTTGACACCGACATTGGTGCTTTCATTGAGAGCTCCGCTGTGTAGTCGCGAGAAGCGATCTATGGCTCGCCTTGTCATCAATGATGATATCACCTCTGGAAGGAGCCTAATTTCAGGACAGGTCCTCCAGCTCGGCAGTTTCACCGTGGGTGCCGGCATGGCCATCAAGCCAACCGCGCCCCCTGTGATCGCCAAACATCACCCCCGCATCGGTCTCGAACACTATGAAAAGATGGATCCGGCGGACGTCTCGTCCTTAAACGAGCTGCTAGATCGCATCGCCGCCCTGGGGCTTTCAATTGATTATGATCGGATCGGGCTCAAACCCGACCAGAGGGAAATTAATTCCCCGCCGATCACCCACCTGGTAGCGGTCGTCGAGGAACGAGCCGAAAACACTTCTTCCCCTAAACTAAAGACCAGCTATGTTCAGGTCTCCGAACCTCTTGGGTCGGACACCCTCCCTTTGGATGAGACTCCGCGTCCTCCAAACTCAGGGTCGGACATTGGGTCCGGGGAGCACTTGGATCTCCCTGGACCCGAACTGGTGACTTCGGTGATTTTACAGGCTCCGGATGCAATCTTGGGTCGGGATTCGAGTTTTTGCCCACCCACCCACCACAATCAATACTCTCCAAGTAATTCAGGCCCTCCAGACATATGTGACCTAATGTATGTACAGCAGCAACCTCGGGAAATGGTCCATCACTTCTGGGCCAGATTCCTACTTGTCAAAAACAAGATTAAAGATTGCTGCGACGACGACGCAGTCTCGGTCTTCCATCGCAATTGTACCGACGAGGGATTTCGGAATGCCCTCAACCGCTGTCGCATACAGAGTTTCACGGAGCTATCGCACATAGTACGGAAGTATTGCGTGATGGAAAGCACTTGGAAGGCACAGAAAACCCAATTGGAACATGCTGCCTTTAAGCAGTGCACTGCCCGGGCAAAACAGATACACCCTTACGAGGCATCCGACCATAAGCCCGTCGGCAAGAAAAATCCCTCTATGGGATACAGGTCCGTTCTTGACGAACTCCTCGACAAGCCCTGTCTGGTACATATGACGCCGAGCACTGACTCAACCCACAGCCTTCGAGCATGTTGGGTACTCCGGCAGGTAGCTAAAAGTGGCGAGGCCATCCTCACTACCGCCACTCCAGAGAAGCATTCTCCGGAGGATGACGATTTTAACGTCCTTACGGTCTTCGAGACTTTCTCCTGAAATAATCAGCGTAAGAGGGCACTCCGCGACCTCGTCGAAGTCCACCAAGTAACCGCAGTAAGCCCATGGAACGACACGACAATAACCTTTACTGCTGACGATGAACCAAGGGCCCGATCAGTCCGAGCACCCGCCGCTTTAGTCCTAAACCCAATTGTGGACGGCTTTCGACTTACCAAAGTGCTCATGGATGGCGGCAGCAGGCTTAACCTCATTTACGAGGACACGCTCGACAAAATGCAGATCGATAGAACACGCATCGAGCAGAGCAGTACCACCTTTCAAGGTATCATCCCCAGTCGAGGAGCACGATGTTCGGGGAGAATTAAACTTGACGTAGTATTCGGCACGCCTGAAAATTACAGGTCAGAGGAGCTGCTCTTTCACATCGCTCCCTTCAATAGCGGCTACCACGCCCTTCTAGGGCGGGGCGCTTTTTTTACTCTTCCAAGCCGTACCCCATTATGGGTACATGAAGCTTAAAATGTCGGGGCCCAATGGAATAATCACAGTTACAAGTGATCCGGATACAACACTCCGCGCCGAAAACAAAACCGCATCCTTGGCCCTTGAGGCACTCTCTGAAGCCCTTGCGGCCAAAGAATTAACCACCCTATGATCCACAGTGGACAAGGATGATGTGATTCTCAATAAGAGACCTAAATCCACCTCTTTCAAGCCAGCAGATGAAATAGTTAAATTTCAAGTGCACCCGACGGATCCTAACAAAACAGCGTCCATCGAAGCACAGCTGGATCCGATGGTAGATGCCGCCTTACGCGTGTTCCTACATGAAAATTGGGATATCTTCGCCTGGCACCCTTCGGACATGCCCGGTATCCCACCTAGACTGGCCGAACACAGCCTCAACATAATTAAGGGGTTCAAACCAGTCAAGCAAACGCTACGGCAATTTTTCGAACCCAAGCGACAAGCTATGGGGGAGGAGCTAGCCAAACTACTCGAGGCCGGGTTCATCAGAGAAATCAAACACCCGGATTGGCTAGCCAACTTGGTCATGGTGCCGAAGAAGGACAAATCTTGGTGCCTTTGTGTCGATTTCAAGGACCTCAATAAGGCTTGCCCTAAAGACCCTTTCCCATTGCCCCGCATGGACCAGATTATTGATGCGACCGCGGGACACGACTCATTGTGTTTCCTTGACGCTTACTCCGGATACCATCAGATTAAAATGAAGGAGTCCGACCAGGCCGCAACGGCATTCATCACCCCGTATGGGCCTTTCTGTTTCAACACTATGCCTTTTGGGCTTAAAAACACTGGTGCCACTTACCAATGCATGATTCAAACATGCTTAGAAAAACAAATCGGCAAGACAGTAGAAGCATATGTGGACGACATGGTCATCAAGACCAAACACGTCGAATCATTGGTGGACGATCGCCGCCTCACATTTGACAACCTCCGAACATACGACATACGGCTCAATCCGGAAAAATGCGTCTTCAGTGTTCCAGCCGGAAAGCTATTAGGGTTCATTATCTCCCATAGAGGAATTGAAGCAAACCCAGCTAAAATCTGAGCCTTGTCACAATTGGCTACGCCAACAGACCTAAAATAGGTCCAAAAGCTAGTAGGGTGTGTAGCGGCCTTGAGCCGCTTTATCTCCAGATTAGGAGAAAAAGCATTACCACTTTATAGACTGCTCAGACGCACTAACAACTTTGAATGGACAGAAGCGACCACAACCAGATTGGAAGAAATAAAAATCATATTAGTAGGCAATCCAACCCTAGCCGCCCCAAGTGTTGGCGAGCCTATGCTGCTTTATATCTCCGCAACTCACCAGGTAGTGAGCGCCGTACTCATCGTCGAGCGAGGGGAAGAGGGACATAAATTCCCCATCCAAAAGATAGTGTATTACGTATCGGAGGTCCTTACACCCTGCAAATCCCGATACCCTCACTACCAAAAGATAGCTTACGCGGTCTTTATGGCATCCCGAAAACTCCGACACTATTTTCAAGAGTGTTCGATCATGGTGGCATCCGAAGTACCACTTAACGACATTATAAATAACAGGGACGCCACCGGCCGCATAGCTAAATGGGCCATTGAGCTCTTACCATTTGAAATAACATACAAGCCACGCCGAGCTATTAAATCTCAGGTGCTGGCTGACTTCATCGCAGAGTGGACGGAAGCCGAGCTCCCCAAAGAGTACAGTTCCTACTCCAACTGAATCATGTACTTCGACGGCTCTAAAATGCTAGCCGAACTGGGGGCTGGCGTCATCTTGACATCCCCTACGGGGGACACAGTCCGCTACGTGTTGCAAATCATGTATACGGACTCCAATAACGCAGCCGAATACGAGGCACTTTTACATGGTCTCCGCATGGCTGTCTCCATGGGCATACAATGCCTAGAGGTGCGCGGTGATTCAAACCTCGCAATATCTCAGGTAAATGGAGAGTTCAATGTAAAAGATCCAAAAATGGCGGCATATCGAAACATCGTATTAAAAATATCAGCTCGGTTCGAGGGGCTCGAATTTCATCACGTCGCTAGAGACAGTAACCAGGCAACGGATATACTCGCTCACATGGGTGCCAAGCGCGACCCCGTCCCGCCTAATACCTTCATGGAAAGGCTCTTCAAGCCATCCGTGGTATGGCAGGACGAGAGCGGAGATGCAAGTACGGCCCTGATCACACCCCCATCAGCCGAACATGATACAGGTATCATCGGGGGTTCGGATACTGAAATAACACCCTCTGCTCATGAGATCATGGCCGTTATTGCTTCATGGACTGAACCCTTCCTAGCCTACCTTAATAGGCAGGAGCTTCCTGATGATCAAAATGAGGCCCGTCGCATAGTTCGATGTTCTAAAGCCTATAAAGTTCACAAAGATGAACTGTACAAGAAAAGCACTACCGGAGTTCTCCAAAGGTGTATCTCCGAAGAGGAGGGACGGCAACTCTTGGCTGAAATACATGCTGGTCTGGGCGGCCATCACGCCGCAGCTCGGGCCCTCATAAGCAAAGCTTTCCGGACAGGTTTTTTCTGGCCAACGGCCCGAGCAGACGCACAATCCCTTGTCTAGCGTTGTGTGGGATGTCAGCTTTTCGCCAATCAAAGTCATATGCCTCCCACCGCCTTAAGAACAATCCCCATTACTTGGCCCTTCGCGGTCTGGGGGCTCGATATGGTCGGACCCCTTAAAGGGGGGAGCCATAAAAAGAAATATTTACTGGTTATGGTGGATAAATTCACTAAGTGGATAGAGGTCAAACCAGTAAAAACGGCTGAAGCAGGACCAGTGATTGACTTTATATCCGGCTTGGTACACCGCTATGGTGTCTCGCACAGTATCATCACTGACAATGGCTCCAATTTCACAGCTGAGGAGGTGAAAAACTGGTGTGCTAAATTGGGCATTAAACTCGACTATGCATCCGTCTACCACCCTCAAACAAACGGTCAGGTTGAACGGGCCAATGGCCTGACAATGAGCAGCATCAAACCCCGACTGGTGCCCTCCCTACAGGAGTTAGATAAACACTGGGTTGAGGAACTCGATTCCGTGCTCTGGGGGCTGCGGACTACACCTAACCGGACAACCAGATATACACCTTTCTTCATGGTGTACGGCGCGGAAGCTGTCCTGCCCTGCGACATTATTCATGACTCACCTCGAGTGCGCATGTACGAAGAGCGAGAAGCCGAGCTCGATCGGCAGGACGACCTAGACGGTCTAGAAGAGGAGCATGATATTGCACAAGCCCGTTCCGCACTTTATCAACAACAGGCTAGGCGATACCAAAGCAGAGAAGTGCGGGCCAAGACTTATAACATTGGCGAACTCGTCTTGCATCTCCCGGAGAAGAAGAAGGATATGCTCAAACCGAGGTGGGAGGGCCCCTTCATCATAGATGAAGTTCTCACAGGAGGAGCCTATTGCCTTCGTAACGCATCGGATAATCGCCTTGAGCCAAATCCATGGAACGCTGCTCGGCTCCGACGATTCTACGGATAGTTCGGTCGCATCCTTTTTTCTTTTTTGATTAGGTTCTTTTTTTCTCCTCTTCTTTTTTATTTTTTCCTTCTTTTATCCCAGGGTATGTTCGGATCTATCGAACCGTTAGGGGTACACATCTTTAAATGTATACACCCCACTATAACTGGGGGCTTCTTTGACGAAGCTTATTACTGAAAGCTTGTTGCTTACATTGTTTACGTCGTTTGTTCTATACATCTTTTGCCATTATATGCACCACTATGACTTAAGTTTTTGCCAAGCCGGGTTGCCTCACTCCTGTGTTTATACCCTATGTTCCCGATTGTTCGGCTAGGGTGTAAAGGGAGCACCTCTGCGATTGTTACAACCGGGTACTCTGAATCTGTACCTCAGACGGGTGAAGCCGAAAGCTAGCGTTCTTAAGGGAATAATTGGTCGGCAAGCAATGACAGATTATTTACGTTTGTGTAATTCTTCTAACAAATACGAGATAGGCTGCCCGTAACTCGGATCAAAGCCTAAGCATGCATACTTAAGCGTGCCGACCCAAGGAAAGGAACCCTTAACGGAACTATTTTCCCTGGAAGATGTTTCTTACGTTAAAAAGTAATATAACATAACTCCCCGAACAAATTTTGTCTGTTCGAGCAACATGACCGGATTGCCTGGTTTCCGGACATAATGAATGTTTATTACATTCTAACATGGTATCCGGAAACACTCCAACTTCTTGGTTTGGAGGTTGAAGCCGAAGGCCTGCGATGACAAATTTTGACAAGTTCGGTTGGAGATAAGTTCGATGATAAAGTACATTGATACATTGAATCGAACGCCTACTCTTTATCTATGTCATCTATAAGACTGCTTAAGCTACAGTCTTCTTGCGAATATTTCGCAGCTATCATCACTTGCTCATATACCAAGTTCATGGGAATTTCTTTTTCGTCCGGTCCCTACGGTCCAACTCAGGCCATACGATTCGGATCAAGCCCGGTGTAGCACGTCTTCACCATTGCCCATGCCTCTCGTGCACCTTCCCGGCATGCTGACATCTTCCATAGCTCAAAATAGCGTCGGGCACCTTTGAATAGGTTTGCCAACCCCTCCATACTTTCTAGAGGGGCATCGGATGGCCATAAGGCCTTGGCCATACTTCTCATGGCTTTTCGGACCCGCTCATGCACTACGGACAGCTCTTTTAAAACACCACCTCAGAATCTGGATACTTCTTCTTCATGACGCCCGGTTAACAGACCTGCAAGAGCAGCATTATAACACTCCGAATTACGGGATAATATGAGTAACTTGGATGGTTCAAAGGTCATACTGAATATGCCGCCTTTTAACTTTTTATTATCTTTTTGAGCGTCCGATAATTGAGCCTTTAAGCTCTTTATCTCTTCGGCTTGCTTATCATTTTCCTCCTCCAGTTTGTTCTTTTGATCAACGGTCATCGTGACCTTCTTCAGTTCTTCTAGCTCTGTGTTGGCGACGTTTAGCTTTGTCCAGCTCGTTTCAAGCTCCTAGGATAGTGCATTGTTCTTCTCTTTGAGGACCTGCGGTCATAACGATCCTTAAATCGGTTGGCCTAAACCGCTTCAATTCTCGGGGGCTACTGGCATATATCTATTAAATTTACACAAACCATTACCTGCATATCTTTTGAAAACAGGTGGGCAACTCCAGCAAGTCCGTCCCGGGCGGCTCGGATATATGCATCCACGGTGCTGAGGGCATTAAATTCTTGCTCCGTAAAAACTGGAGTGCGCATGGTCTCTTTCAGTCGTCGATGATTCATCACGCTCTCTACTTTGGAATTTGTGACGGATACGTCATCCGAATCTTCATGAGGTGGATGAGTTGGCGCTGCATCCGTATTGGCTCTTGTCCTAGTTGATGAGCCCGGCACCGGATTAGCTGATGATCGGCTAACAGGGATTTTGGACACGGTTCGCCGTGTGCTCCTCCTGGAATAAGATGGGAGGAGAAATATGACAATCTGGTTTTATGCCTAGGCATATATTAAAGGTTATACCTCTTTGATGAAGGAGGGGGTTCGATGGTGCTCCCGGTTTCCTTTCATTTTGAAGGCTCACCCTGCATAGATGCTACCTTCCTAGGGGCCGCCCTCGATGGAGTACGGCTCGCCAAGCGCCGATCCTATAAAGCACGATTCAGTGTGATGGGTGAGGTGCAAGTGGGGACTCCTCTTTCTGAGGATGATTTCCGAACACTTACCTTAGAGAAAGGGAGAAGGCCGGGGTAGTCGGCCGTAATGGCCACTTCCGAACCGTCAAGGCTTGCTTGATAAAAGACTCCATCATCAAACTCTATAAATATATCCGGATCCTCGCAGAGGCCGGGATCTTCGTGGCGAGCATAGTCCTCTGGTTGTGGGGAGGGGCAGTGCACATTTTCGACGACCTTCCTCCATGTCTGTTTTAAAGATGACCAGAACAATTCGATTAGTATGCCTCGATAATGAGGTAGGACAATGCTGATAACCAAAAAACTCACCCATTCAATGGGGTTATACATGGAGAAACCTTCCCGACAATTTAAACGGAGGAATTCTTCTTTCTCCCCCTTATAAAGATCTGCCAGAATGGCGGCCAGAGCGGCGAGGGTATCCGGGCCCTCGCGCCTATAGCGAGATGCGTCGTCCTCTCCGTTGTAACACCATAAAGGGGTCACTCTGGACTGAAGGGGCTGGATGCATCGCTTTATCGCGATAGCCATGACTTCGATTATCGAGAGTCCGAAATGGGCAAGTAACCTGACCTTGCTGACCAACCTCTTTACTTCTACACTGTCTTCTTCTTTGGGGCTCCGGGGGTGCCAGTTTAGGTGTTTCTTTAAAGGAGCACTGGAAAATTCGGGAAGTCCACGTCAAACTGGGTCTGGAAGGGGAACATCCTCGATATAAAACCATTCCGAAGCCCATTCTTCGGATGCCTTCTTGGGAGTTCCGACACGGTAACCTGATCTGGCTATGCGCCATACTTCGGCGCCGCCCACTTTAAATATAGACCCCCTTGATGACGAGGGACGAGGCAAAAGAACTTCCTCCATAGTTCGAAATGAGCCTCGCAGCCTAAGAATAGTTCGCACAGAGCGACAAAACCAGAAATGTGCAGAATAGAACCTGGTGTGAGGTTGTGCAGCTGGATCCCATAGAATTCCAATAGACCTTCTAGGAAGGGGTGGATCGGGAATCCTAAGCCCCTCAGAAGAAACGAGATGAAGCACACCCTCCCTCCTTGTTGGGATTGGGGAAGTTCTCTGCTAGCACATCATTGCCAATCGAGGCCAATCCCGCCCGCACGGAGACTAGATCTGCGGGAGGGAGATATCCCTGTGTCTAAAGTCGATTCAGCTGAAGGTGAGACACTAAGCAGCTTCGCCAATCACCCGTTTGAGGGCCATGAGGGCGCGAGGAAGAGCCAGGAGCGCTCGCCATGTTTTGATTTTTCGTGGTTTGCTTTGATGCTCTTTGCGCGATATGGGATGGCATTAGGAGATCTAACCTCCTTATATAGATACCACCCTTGCATGATAAGGGGCTTATTTGTAAAAAATTATGGACTGTTCACATTCGCCCGACGCGTGGAAATCGAGGCGACGACAGGGAGGAATCATAAAGGCAGAACATGGAGGTCAAAACCGGACTGTCGTCAATCCGGAGTATGATGAAGAACCCGCCTTGCAAGGCCGAAGACATAAGCCGGATACTATATCGTCATTGAAGGCAAGTTCGGGGGCTACTGAGGGAGTCCTGGATTAGGGGGTCCTCAGGTGTCCGGTCTATTCGATATGGGCCGGACTGATGGGCCATGAAGATAAGGCAGAAGACTGTCCCCCGTGTCCGGGTGGGACTCCTGTATGCGTGGATGGCAAGTTTGGTGTCCGGATGTACTCTTTCCTTCCTTTGTAAACCGACTTTGTACAACCCTAGGCCCCTCCGGTGTGTATATAAACCAGAGGGTTTAGTCCGTAGAGATCATCAGAATAATCATAGGCTAGACAGCTAGGGTTTAGCCATTACGATCTCGAGGTAGATCAACTCTTGTATCCCCTATACTCATCTAATACAATCAAGCAGGACGTAGGGTTTTACCTCCATTAAGAGGGCCCGAACCTGGGTAAACATCGTGTCCCCATTGTCCCCTGTTACCATTGATCCTTAGACTCATAGCTTGGGCCCCCTACCCGAGATCTGCTGGTTTTGACACCGACAGGGGGAAATCATCGCCATCGTCATCACCAACAACTCTCCCATCTTTGGGAGGGAAATCTCCACCAACAGCTTCAACAGCACCATCTCCTCTCAAACCCTAGTTCATCTCTTGTGTTCAATCTTTGTACCGGAAACTTAGATTGGTACTTGTGGGTGACTAGTAGTGTTGATTATATCTTGTAGTTGATTACTATATGGTTTATTTGGTGGAAGATTATATGTTCAGATCCATTATGCTATTTAATACCCCTCTGATCTTGAGCATGATTATTATTTGTGAGTAGTTACTTTTGTTCTTGGGGTCACGGGAGAAATCACATTGCAAGTAATCATGTAAACATGATATGTGTTTGATATTTTGATTATATGTATGTTGTGATTCCCTTAGTGGTGTCATGTGAACGTCGACTACATGGCACTTCACCTTGTTTGGGCCTAAGGGAATGCATTGTGGAGTAGTTATTAGATGATGGGTTGCTAGAGTGACAGAAGCTTAAACCCTAGTTTATGCGCTACTTCGTAAGGGACCGATTTGGATCCAAAAGTTTAATGCTATGGTTAGATTTTATCTTAATACTTTTCTCGTAGTTGCGGATGCTTGCGAGGGGGTTAATCATAAGTAGGAGGTTTGTTCAAGTAAGAACAACACCTAAGCATCGGTCCACCCACATATCAAATTATCGAAGTAGCGAACACGAATCAAACCAACATGATGAAAGTCACTAGATGAAATTCCCGTGTACCCTCAAGAACGCTTTGCTTATCATAAGAGACCGTTTTGGCCTGTCCTTTGCCACAAAAGGATTGGGCTACCTTACTGCACTTTATTTACAATTACTTGCTCGTTGCAAATTATCTTACTATCAAACTACTTGTTACTGACTATTTCAGTGCTTGTAGAAAATACCTTGCTAAAAACCACTTGTCATTTCCTTTTGCTCCTCGTTGGGTTTGACACTCTTACTTATCGAAAGGACTACGATTGATCCCCTATACTTATGGGTCATCAGCGACAAACTCGGTAGGCCCTTCCTACCCCCAGGGCGCGCCTATCAGGCTTGTCACGTCCTCGTGGCTCTTTTGGTCCTTCCATGAAGCTTCGGGGGTCTCTTTTGGTCCATAAAAAATTATCGTAAATTTTCAGCCCATTCCGAAAACTTTTATTTCTACACAAAAAACAACACAACGGTAGTTCTGCTGAAAATAGCGTCAGTCCGGGTTAGTTCCATTCAAATCATACCAAAACCATATAAAGTTATTGTAAACATGGCATGAATACTTCATAAATTATAGATACGTTGGAGACGTATCTGCATCCCCAAGCTTAATTCTTGTTCGTCCTTGAGTAGGTAAATGATAAAAGAAATAATTTATGAAGTGTGAACTAGCATAGTGCATAAGTTTGATCAAATGACAATTTCAATCACTTTTTCTAGCATCATAACAACAACTTTTCTCATAAAACTCATCATGATAAAGTAGCAATCAATTCACATGTTATGGTTCAAACAATGCATCTCTTGAAACTTAACAACCTATATTCTTAGTCACCAAGCAATTGCAATTCAACTTAATTTCAACAAATTCTAAGTAAGAGCTCCACATACTCAATTATCATATAGTCTTGTATGATTGCTAGTACTCAATGCATATTTTTAGAACAAATGGTATCCATCGAACATAGAGAAAGATGGGGGCTTAATGTTTCGCCTCCCAACTTATTTATCATAGAGATAATTGTTAATAATAATAATTCATGATCAAATATATTTGAATGGCTATATGTGATTGGATCTTTCCCCACCACATGATGCTTGCCAACTAGAGAATAGATTGGAATAAGAAATTGACTCGACAAAAATAAAATTAACAAAAAAAGTAAAAGATAAGCCCTTCGCAGAGGGGGGCATGGACTTGCAGAGGTGCCAGAGCTCATTGCTTGAAACAAAGATGAATACATTTTGAGTGGTGTGCCTTTCTTGTCAATGTCACGACAGAGAATTCTCAATATCTTCCATGCTAAACACATTATCAGTGGTTTCCAAGCGGAAAGGTAAAGTTTACTCCCCCTCAACAATTCAAACACAAGCCATGGCCAGTCGAATCCTCGGGTGCCCTCCATACAATCAACTTTCCGGGGGAGTTTGTTTCATTTTTTTTCATTTTGATTACAAGACTAGGCATCACGATTAACAGCCTCTCTCATGCAATGACAAGCGAATAAACACTCATCATGAGAATAACTCGCTTAGCATGGAAGATACTGACCACCCCCTGTCGCTCCGTGAGCGGTACGAACACACAAAACAGATGTTTATTTGAAGATTTAGAGATGGCACATGCAAATTTACTTGGAACGGCAGGGTAATACCGTATATAGGTATATATGGTGGACACTCATGGAAGAAACTTGGCTCAAGGATTTTGGATGCACAAGTAGTATTCCCTCTTAGTACAGAAATTTTGGCTAGCAAAAGATTGTAAACAAGCACCACATGTTGGAGGATCCATAGCAATACAACTTCGATGCAAATATACCCAACCATAACTCATTATGTTTTCTTCATGTCCAACTTCAACTAATTTGCTCAAGTTTGAAAATAATTAATGGGTATTCACAATCATAAAAGATGTCCAAGATAATATATTTGTATGTGAAAGTTCTCTTCCTTATACTAATCATTCATGAATTGCTTGTATGGCCAATATTGTGATTGTCAAACTTCAATAGATTTTACTTTATAAACCCAATGTGAAACTACTACTAAACATGATACAAGTATATGAGGCACATATAATTTCAACTTTATGATATTTAATTCATTCAATAATTTACTCTTAGGATATAAGTGAAGCACAAGAGTAAATGACAAACTACTCCAAAAAGATATAAGTGAAGATCAAATGAGTAGTTAAATAATTAAGTAGCTATGTGAGGACTTTCTCTCATTTCAAAATTTTCAGATCTTAAGTATTTTATTCAAACATCAAACAAAGCAAATAAAATGACATTGAAATAATAGCACATCTCAAGCGAAGAAGCAAAATCTTAGGCTCAACGGAAACTAACCCATAGTTGTTGAAGAAGAAAGGTGGGATGCCTACCGGGGCATCCCCAAGCTTAGATGCTTGAGACATCTTGGAATATGAACTTGGGACGCCTAGGGCATCCCCAAGCTTGATCTTTTGTGTCTCCTGAATTCCTCTAATATCACGGTTTCCCTAAATCTCAAAAACTTCATCCACATAAAACTCAACAAGAACTAGTGAGATAAGTTAGTATAAATCAATGCAAAACATTATCATTCTCTATTGTATCAAATTACTAAAATTATTATTTAACATTGCATACTAAATGCCTCTGCATATTTAATACTTCTATCCACAAATAGAATCATTAAACAAGCAAACATAACAGCAATCTGTCTAAACAGAATAGTCTGTAAAGCATAAAAAAGGATTCAGACTTCTTTAACTCCAAAAATTCTAAAAAATTACCATACTGTAGAAAATTTATCATAGCTTACTGTGTAAAAATTTCAAGATTTTATCACGTTATGACTTTTTCACTAGTGAAAAAAGTGCTAGCCACAACTCTCGTTGGTGGCGTGCCATTTCCAACCAACGCCAACACTACTTTTTTCAAATAGTGGTGGCGTCGGCTTATTTGGTATGACATTAGTAGATGCATAGCGTTGGCGTAGGAATTCTAGTGTACGTCATTAGTATGTGGGCCCGGTCATCCTCCCCTTCCATGGAGTACTGCTGGCATAGGAAAAACATCTATGCCAGCACTGTGTCTGATACTTGTGTTGTAGGACGTTGTGGCAACGTCATTAGTATTTAAGTGGGGCCCAATATCTTTTAACAGATATTGTTCTAGCATCGCAACTGGTAGCACGCCATTGGTATATGCAGCTCTCTATATATAGATTGATAGTTGTGCGTGGCTAGCTCATACTGTGAACATTATCTCTTATAATTTTTGTCAATCTAGCTTGTTTCTCTCTGCAGATCCTAAGTAATACACGCGGCCGTCCGCTGCCCTCGACCGATATCATGTATCGACGACTATATCGATCTAATCTAGGTAATATGCCCAATTTTTGGTTTATCATTTTTTAGCAATATATATATATATATATATTGTCGTGTTGAAGACCTTTTTTGTAGGAAATGGTATGAAAAGAACGATTCTTACGTATATATTTATATGGATCAAACTATAAATGAGTTCTTCGAGGTGGCATTGGAAGATATGAATCATAGAGGCAAAAAAGAGATATTATGTCCATGTAAGAAGTGTGAAAACGGAGTTTTGATTGACTCTTCCACTGGTCGTGTGAAGATGCACTTGTTGAAACATAGTTTCATGCCTGGTTACACACGATGGACAAGTCATGGTGAGGACGAGGAGGATGCCGGAGTCGAAGGGGCGCCACGTGATGATAAGCTAGAAGGAGGCATGAAGTAAGAGTCCGGACATGAAAATCAGCCGGACGGGCAGGAAGTCCGTGTAGAGGTTCAGGAAGTGAGAAGTCTTTTGTAAAAAAGACAAAAAGAACAGAGCGATAGAGACCTGTCCATGAAGGATGATCTAGATGAGCATGCTATTGATGACAAACAATCTGGTGTCTATCAAGAAGAAGGTGAAGTCCAACTCAAAACAAAGTGTACGAAAAGAAGCCGAAACACGTTGTTGGGTGTAGAAAGTTCTGTCGAGAGAATTCAGAAATGAGGCTGCACTTAATTTTATATATATCTTTTATTGTTAAGCAGCACTTGTGTATCGAGTGTATTTCAATCTTAATAAAATAATTATTCTCACATATTTTTTGGATGTAAAAGAGCTACGTGCAAAATAGCGCTAAACGAAATTTGGCGTGTGAAGATTTGCCCCAAATCGGCTAAGGGAATGGTGAAAATAGCTGTGGCGTTGGTGACATCACCAACAACTATTTTCAGCATTCCCTTAGCCGATTTGGGGCAAATTTTGTTTTGCGCTAACCCACACACTCCAGTTCTCTCAGGCCTCCGCCGCCACACTCATCGCCGCCCGCTGCCGCATCATCTGTCGTCAACGCCCCCGTTGACCTCCTTGGACGGCGCCGCCACTTCTCCTGCCGGCCTCGCCCCCCTCCCCCACCGCGCCCTCCACTGGTGCAGAGACGTGCTATACAAACAATTTTTACCCCCTTTCCGCGACAGAGTTTTAAACCGTCGCCTAGTGAGTGTGTGCGATAGGGGGGTCCTTCCCACACGACCCAAAAACCGTCGGGGATAGGCCCTCCGGCCACATAGGCGGGGGCAAAATGAGCTTGTGTGCAATCGGGCGAGGCATCGAAACCCAATCATTTCCGTTCGTATGTACATCCCACACGGTGAATCCTAGAAAAATATTTCTGTTCGTATGTATATCAGACACAGTTTTGTGTGTGGAAACGTTTGTGCAAGGCTTCCTAACGCAAACAGTTCTTTGCCGGAAGCCGTGTGTGATTGTTAGTTGATCCAACACGCCTACTTTCTAGAAACCGCGTGGGTTGTTTGAGTTCATCGCCCACGGTGTTGTCTGAGTAACCGTCTGCAATAGAAAACCCCAATAAGCAGGGTAATTAGCCTATTATTGATAATCCATGTAGTAATCAAATTGACATTTCTTATAAAACACACCAGATATTTCATATCCATATAACGCCAACTAGGATTTCATAATCGAATTACATCAGATAGCTTCAGCACTCAGTTACGCCATTACACAACAGCACCAAGTTTCACATGCAACATCGAAAACCTTTGGAAAGTAGCATCATACATGGTAAATAGACAGATGAATCTCATCTGGGAAACTACAGAACTGGAAGGCAAATATTGAGCCTTCAGTGATGTTGAATGTCCTTGCAACTTTAGGCCAGTGGCTATGGATAATTGCCCGCCGAACCTTCGTCCTCTTCAGGAAGACTTCAATATTGTATCGTGGGTGTTGAATGAATACCTTCCTCGCCTCTTAACCATGCAGGTGGTTTGAGAGGTAATCATCGGTGAACTGCTTTGAAAAGTACTGAAAACAAAGATATGCATAAATCATTGTTATAAATTTTGAAATGGCGCAAGGGGTAAAAACAAGGTAAAAGAGTTAGTACCATCCTATAGTTGACTGATGTCTTCTTCATTGTGCAAACAAAGATCTTGCTGTTATTTGTCGCAAGTTTCTTCATCCTAACAATCTTTCTGAGTTTCTTGACTTGACTGATATTCATGGACATCTCATTTCCCCATATGCAAAATGGGTCGAACAGTGGGTCTAAGCCTCTGACAGTAGGACCTACATGTGCAAGACCAAATTGTAAGAAACCTAAATATTAGAATGATTCCTGCAACTGCACAATAATGTGCTATTAGCGAAAGGACCATGCATGAGCAAACCTCGATGGTAAACCGCAGTGTCTCCCATTGTTTCCCTGCAACACATATAAGGAAGATCTTGATCAGGTTAACTGAGAGTTGCCATACTATCAGTAGAATGTGTATTGAGTACAGCCAAATTCGATTTATTTCTCACATGCATAACAATACAAAATTGTACCCACAGCAAATCAAAAATCAAATTGTAGAATTGAACCAAACAGTTAAATGGATAACAGACCAAATGAACCAAAACAGTTAACTGAGCACGACATTGCAGAATAGAAACATGTACTAGAAGATAAGACAGTTAACAAAACAAAGAATGCTTGAGAACAGTACTACAAAATGTAGCAATTGTTAGACCAAACTGTTAACTAAACATCACATTTCAGAGGACCAAACTGTTAACTGAGCATCAGATTGCATATTAACATTACAGAGGACAAATCACTAGAAGGCACTGGTGGTGGCCTCGAGTCGACGGTGGCCTCGAAGACGAGGTGCTCCTCCAAGATCTGGCGGTCGGCACGCATGGCAGCCATAGCGACCTCGTGTGCGCGTGCGCCCGCGATTTGCTTCTCCGCTGCCATATGCTACTGAGCTCCACATTATACTGCGTGCAAAATGCCTGTGGGCGGCGCTTAATTGGAGGACGGGGCCAGTGATTTCGGTGGAAGGTGTCACACTGTCGGTCGGGGCTTGTGGGACGGGGAAGGAGGAGGATGGTCTGGGTGGGGTGTGGATTACCTGACCATATCAACGAGGCCGCGCAGCAAGAAGAAGGGTCGACGACGAGGAGGCCGTGCAACAAGAAGAAGGGTAGGCGGCGAGGAGGCGGCGCTGCAAGAAGAAGGGTCGCCGGTGAGGAGGCGGCGCTGCAAGAAGAAGGGTTGCCGGCGAGGAGGGTGAGCTGCCAGTAAGCAGCAGTGAAGGTTTGAACTTGGAAAGCAAGGAGGGACAGTGGAAATGTGGCTTTTGGTGGGAGGGAGGGGGCGGGGAGATAGATATTTCCACAGTGGCAAAAAAATTTCGCTCGGTGCCGCGAGAAACTGGTGCGCAAGTGTGGTTCAAGCGCGGGCGGTGGACTATAGACAACGAAGCTTCCTGCGTAAGCCAGACAAGACGGTGTGCCAAGATATTTTATATCGCATCCCACATGATTCTTGCTAGTAAACTGTTTGTGGTATACCTGATTTTTTTATTATGTTTTGAAAGATAAAATGGTGTTACGGAGGGAAAGGATGGTGTTTGAATTGCTAGAACATTTATGTACAGTGAACATGCAACTACATGAGTGTCGTGTTTAAATTTGGAATTATTCCAGGTTCGTTTGGCATTTTCATGCATTAATTGAGTTTCTAGGTATTTAATGTGCATAATTCAAATTTGAACTACAAGCACATGCTCCAGTGCACCAAAGTTTGTTGAAAAATCACATGTGTGTCTTTGGGTGAATTTATAGGTCCCATGCAAGAATGGGAATGAAATTCAAACATCTGGGCATCGTGGCTCGGCCGGGAACATTGAGAAACTTGGTTTTTAAATTCCTGTAAATTCAAGACTCGCCTGAAAATCATGAAACTTGGCATGGTGTCATTTCATGGCACCAACATGCTATGGTAAAAAAATTGGCCGCATTTGGACAAGTTTTGGTATAAGCTTCTTGCAAACCGGAGCTTCTCTCGAGAAGACTCGTGGTTCCCGAGGGGGGACGTGTCACCTTTGTGTGCGAAACGATATACGCTGCCTCCCCCCCCCCTTGATTTTTCACAGAGGCAACATAGAACAATATGAGTGCCGTGTTAAAATTTGGAATTATTCCGGGTTCGTTTGGCCTTTTTTTTACATTAATTGAATTTTTGTGCATTTAATGTGCATAATTTAAATTTGAACTACAAGCACATGCTCCAGTGCACCAAAGTTGGTTGAAAAATCACATGTGTGTCCTTGGGTGAATTTCTAGGTCCCATGCAAGAAATGGGAATGGAATTCAAACATCTGGGCGTCGTGGCTCGGCCGGAAATATTGAGAAACTTGGTTTTTTAATACCTGTAAATCCAAAACACGCCTGAAAATCATGAAACTTGGCATGGTGTCATGACATGGCACCAACATGCAGTGGTGAATTTTTTGGCTGAATTGGGACAAGCTTTGGTATAAGCTTCTTGCAAACCAGAGCTTCTCTCAAGAAGGCTCGTGGTTCCGAGAGGGAACGTGTCACCTCCGTGTGCAAAACAACATACACTGCCTTCTCCCGCCTTAATTTTTTTACACAGGCAACTTAGACCAAATAGGAGTTTCGTGCTAAATTTTGGAATTATTCCGGGTTCGTTTGGCCTTTTTTATACATTAATTGAATTTCTGGGCATTTAATGTGCATAATTCAAATTTGAACTACAAGCACATGCTTCAGTGCACCAAAGTTGGTTGAAAAATCACATGTGTGTCCTTGGGTGAATTTCTAGGTCCCATGCAAGAAATGGGAATGGAATTCAAACATCTGGGCATCATGGCTCGATCGAAAATATTGAGAAACTTGGTTTTTTAATTCCTGTAAATCCAAAACACGCCTGAAAATCATGAAACTTGGCATGGTGTCATGACATGGCACCAACATGTTGTGGTAATTTTTTTGGCCGAATTGGGACAAGCTTTGGTATAAGCTTCTTGCAAACCGGAGCTTCTCTCAAGAAGGCTCGTGGTTCCGAGAGGGAATGTGTCACCTCCGTGTGCGAAACGACATACATTGCCTTCTCCCGCGTTGTTTTGTTTACACAGGCAGATTAGACCAAATAGGAGTTTCGTGCTAAATTTTGGAATTATTCCGGGTTCGTTTGGCCTTTTTTACACATTAATTGAATTTTTGGGCGTTTAATGTGCATAATTCAAATTTGAACTACAAGCACATGCTCCAGTGCACCAAAGTTGGTTAGAAAATCATTTATGTGTACTTGGGCGAATTTCTAGGTCCCATGCAAGAAGTGGGAATGGAATTCAAACATCTGGGCGTCTTGGCTCGGCCGGAAACATCGAGAAACTTGGTTTTAAAACTCCCATAAATCCAAAACTCGCCTGAAAATCATGAAACTTGGCATGGTGTCATGACATGGCACCAACATGTTGTGTTAAATTTTTTGTCCGATTTGCGAAGGCGCACACATTAACAATCAACAAAGTCATTTTAGAACAAGTGTTGTCACATTACAAATCAGAAACACAAGTATTATTGAAACCGTGGGCGTTCTACTTACCATTTATGTGCCGCCACGCATCTCCTTTTTTTATTGGCTAGGAGGTGTCGTGCGGGGTAGCTATTTGAGTACGAGAAGCGTGCGATCAGACCCCTGCGCGTGCTCATCGGGAGAGCCCTTTGACCTCTATCCGCCACCCACCTCCCTCACAACGTCTCCATTAATGGCGTTCGAGCCCCTGTTTCATGGCGTGGCTATGTCTCACTCGACTGAGATTTAAGAGAGAAAAAGAAAATCTGAAAACAATGTTTTGCACGGATCTTGATGTAAGATCCGATGGACCTATATAGCATCGACTGCGACTAATAGCAAGACTGATGAATATAAGGACGATGACAGTGGATAATAATTGTCTTACATATTTAGGAAGATAATTAAAAAGCCACATGCAGCAACGCCCTAAATACACAAGGGCAAAAGAAGAAGGAAGACAATGATCTAGCTCGCTGATCTCTACTTTCTTGATGCGTTGATGCAGGCCGCGGGAACTAGTCTCCGCGACGAGCGGCGATGAGCTCTTTCGTGTCCTCAAGACACTGCTTGAGAGCATCCATGGATTCCTCCACCAGCCTTTGGCGCTCGATGCGAAGCATGGCATTCTCATCCATAAGTTTCTTAACGATGACGCCGGTCCTCTGCAACAAGGCAGTGGTCTCCTCGTGCTGCTTCATCGTTCTGGTGATCTTCGCCCTCAGTAGTTCGCGCTCGATGCGGAGCTTCGCCTTGTCCTCCCCTAGTCCCCGAATGACGCTGGTAGCATTTTCAAAGGAGGCATTCATCTCGTCCTGCTGCTTCATCCAGTCGGAGATCCGACCCATCAGGTCATCGAGCATAGCGCGCATGCGCCTGTGAGAGTCCTCGCCTACCCACGAGACATTTTCCTAGGCCGCCGCGTCACGGGAGGACATCTCTGCTGCATTCGCGGAGCGGCGAGACATCTTTGCTGCTTCCGCGGTGCGGCTGAACCAGTCTGCTGCATCGACGGCGCGGCGGGACCTTTGTGCTGCTTTGGTGGCGCGGTGGGACCTTTGTGCTGCTACGGCCGCGCGGCGGGACATGTCGGCTGCTTTCGCGGCGAGGCGGGACATTTCTCGTACTTCCGCTTCCATGCTCGCCTCTCCCTGGTGGTAATCTCTCGACCCAGAACTCACGCTGGCCATGGCAGACGCAAGGGAACGATGATGAATGACTTTTTTGTTTTTGTGGATGAGGAGTTGAGGAGGAATGTGCAGTCATCTTGGAGTAGTAGTATTTATAACCGAGTACTAATACGCTCCTAAGTGGGAAACCGTTTAGGTTTTGATCGGTGTGAACAGGTTTGCAATTAAATATAGCGTGGTAGTAATTTGGAATGTGACGGGACGCAAGGTCAAAATTTATTGACGATTCTATAATTTCTAAGTGCGGCACTACTCCCGGATGGCGTAACGTGGGCACGCTTTCTCGGCCGCGTACGTGGCGTTTGCACCATAGGGTGCACCGCAATAGGCAATGTCAGCACATGTCTTGTTCCAACAACCGTGCGCACTCGTTATTACCATCGCGCACGCTTCTTTTAATTAGAATGTGTGCCCGTCTAGCGCACACACGTTGATCTGTCTAACTGTTTCTGTTTGTTGTGGCTAATCGCAAACAGTTCATCCGTGTGAAGTGTATGCCGTCAATCGCAGACACGTTGATCTGGCTGACCATTTCTGTTGTGTTGCCTAATCGCAAACAGTTCATCCATCTGAAGCGTATGCCGTCAATCGCACACACCTTTATTTGGCTGCCTGTTTCTGTTGTTCCGCCTCATCACAAACAGTTAATACGACTGAACTGTATGCCGTATATCGCACACGCCTTCATTTGGCTGCCCATTTCTGTTCTTCTTTCTCATCGCAAAAAGTTCATTGAACTGAACCGTATGCCCCGCATCACACATGCAACTAAAATCTGAACCGTGTTTGATGTATCCACCATTGCAAACATTTTGCATCTTTTTTGACGGTTTTTTACATCACCGTTTGCGATTAATGCATCGCACACAGTTTCGTCGAAGGGTCTCTGATTGTATTGTCGCGTTAGTAGCATCCTGCAGTAGTGCTCGCCCCCTCCCCCACCGCTCGCTCGGCCCTCGCCCCCCTCCCTGGCCGACGGCAACCACCTCGACCTCGCCTCCGGCATCTCGGGTTGCAAAGTGTCCGCCGTCGCTCTGTCCAGGCGCGGAGACCGCGATTCCGTCGGTAAGTGAGATCTCTCCATTTTCTTGAAGTTCATAGACATATTTGTTACAATTGGTACACATCTATATTTTAGCGTAAATTAGTTGTATTTGTAATATTGTGAGTTGTTTTGGACATGGATTTGAGGAAATGTGGCTGAAATCACGAAGATTTAATTGTTCATAGACAAATTTGTTACAATTGTTGTCGAATTTTTGAGGAAATGTGGTTGAAATCATGTATTGTAGGTGCTGATTTGTTTGCAGGGACTGTATAGGGTTGCCAATGTTTTGTCGAAACGTTGATTAAATTCCATTTCATCAAATTTCTGGCAACCAATATGTCATATTTTTAGCAAAGGTCATGCTGAAATTTTGAATTTTGTATACGAATTAAGTATATGTCCTGTTTGTTTGTAGATGTCCGACGTGGGCTCTTCTTCGACACATTCGGCCAATGGCGAAGATGCATTTACGGACACACAGGGAAACGATGATTATGAAGAAGATCTTCAGGGGGAGGATATAAATCCGGATGAGTGCTACATCAAAGGCAGTGGCTACAAAGATGTTCCTGGTGAGGATAGTAATCCTGATAAGGACACTGGTACTGATGAAGATGATATGGATGAGTATTGTGCTGAGGATGAGGAGGAGGTGGAGGATGCTCCAAAAAACAAGAAGCATCAGAAACCTAGGAGCCGGAATGCTATCGGCACTGACAGGCTTGTGGTCACTCGAGTTAACTCCACTGACGAGCCTGTTAGTCCGCGGAAGGCCGCGTCTCACTACGGCAACGCCCTAGGTGTCATCCTTCGAGAAGTCTGCTCCATCAACGAGTCCAATATAAGGGATTCAGGCAAACAAAATCTGCGAGAACTCCTCATAAGAAGGGTGCATGCTAGATTTAAGTTTCCTGATGAGTACGACAACCTATCGTACCCAAAGAATCAAGTCAACAACCATGCAATCCATAAGTTCTCAAAGATTTTGAGTTCTTGGAAATCAGCCGCAAGAAAAGAGGTTCATGAAGATTACTCCGTGATCAAGGAGAAGTGGCCTACCATTAGTGCAGATAACTAGAACATTTTCAAGACGCAAAATACAGAGAACCCTATGGTGCAGAGCCAGTCGACATGGGGGAAGGACATGCGATCAAAGACATTAAGTAACCACACCATCGGAAGTCGTAGTTTTGTTGGGAAGAAGCCCGTGTGGGACAAGCAGGATGCTATACTTGCAGCAAAGGGCATCCCAAACCACTTCGAGCAATTCAAAGACCCCCTCGAATATAACTATGTCAGGGGCCGGTACCATTATGATTATAAGTCAGGGGAATTTTCCGCCGATCACCAAACTAGAAGACTTGAAGAAGAACTGGGAAGGCAGCATGCGGAACCTCAGAGCTCTCAAGGGTCCATAGCCAGGTGGAACACTCCTCTTAACCGGTCGATCAATGTGACCCTCGGCAAGGACCCGTTGCATCCGCCGGCGGGTGGCCGTGTGAACGGCATCGGATGCGGAGCCAAATGGGACCATCATTATGTCGAAGACCGTGAGCAGCGACGACAGAGAAGGAGGGCCAACAAGCAGACCATTGAACAGAAAATAATTGCAGCCACAGCCGCCGCCATAGCCGCAGCCGCAACGGACAATGAAGCACGCATCAACACGCAAAGCCAAGCCCATGCCCACGCCATGTTGCCTTCAATAATCGAGAGCGTCAAGCAATGGATCAAAAATGGTGAACTAGGAAACATTGTCATTGATGCATCGCCCAAGGATAGCAGCCCTTCTGTCGCTTTCCTTGGCAACCCGTCGCCAATGGCTGCTCTTGACGCTCTTACGGAAGACACTCCATGCAGTCTCTTAGCCCATGTGAATGGTGAGCTGATTAAAGTTACAATCAACTCGATCATTTGCCCCGAAGATACAATCATGCACGGAGTGCAGATGCCTGAGGGGGTCTTCAAAGTTGAGTTGTCTGTTGTCTTAAATGGTTACGATGATATTGCTCCTCCGATACAACCTCCCGGTGCGGATAGCCAGCTTACCCTTGGTGTTGGGGAACGTTGCATGGAAAACAAAAAAAAATCTACGCACACGCAAGTTCTATCCATGGAGATGCATAGCTGCGAGAGGGGAGATTGTGTCTACGTGCCCTCATAGACCGTAAAGCGGAAGCGTTCATCAACGCGGTTGATGTAGTCGAACACCTTCGTGATCCAACCGATCCAGTACCGAACGTACGGCACCTCCGCATTCAACACACGCTCAGCTCGATGACGTCCTCGCCTTCTTGATCCAGCAAGACGGGCGAAGTAGTAGATGAGTCCCGGCAGCACGACGACATGGTGACGGTGGTGGTGAACTTGTTCCCGCAGGGCTTCGCCGTGCACTGCGGAAAACTGGACGGAGGAGGAAACTGTGGAGAGGGGCGCCGCACACGGCTAAGTGATTGTCGTGGGTTTGTGTGGCGCCCCTCCCTCATATATATATAGGTGGGGGAGGGGAGGCAGCCAGGAGGCGCCCCAAGGGTGGCCGCCGGCCCCCTTGGGCTCCTGCCCTATGGCGCCCCCCTTTCCTTGTTTGCACAAGGGGGGAAGGAAAGGGGAGGAGAGGAAGGCAGGGGGAGGCCGACTCCCCCCCTTCCTTTTCTCCCCCAAGGCCTGTGACTAGAGGAGGGGTGCGCCAGCCCCTTGTGGGCTGGTCTTCTACCCTCTTTTGGCCCATATGGCCCATTAACCTCCCGGGGCTTCCCGGAACCCCTTCCGGTGATCCGATGATTACCCTGTACACTCTGAAACCTTTCTGGTGACCAAATAACATCGTCCTATATATCAATCTTTACCTCTGGAACATTCCAGAGCTCCTCGTCATGTCCGTGATCTCATCCGGGATTCCAAACAACATTCGGTCACCAATTCACATAACTCATATAATACTATATCGTCAATGAACGTTAAGCGTGCGGACCCTACGGGTTCGAGAATGATGTAGACATGACCGAGATGACTCTCAGGTCAATAACCAATAGCGGGACCTGGATGCCCATATTGGTTCCTACATATTCTTCGAAGATCTTTATCGGTCGAACCTTATGACAACATACGCAATTCCCTTTGTCTGTCGGTATGTTACTTGCCCGAGATTCGATCGTCGGTATCTTCATACCTACTTCAATCTCGTTACCGGCAAGTCTATTTACTCGTTCCGTAATACATCATGTCGTAACTAACTCCTTAGTCACTTTGCTTGCAAGCTTCTTGTGATGTGTATTACCGAGAGGGCCCAGAGATACCTCTGCGATACACGGAGTGACAAATCCCAATCTCGATTCATGCCAACTCAACAGACACCTTCGGAGATACCTGTAGAGCATCTTTATGATCACCCAGTTATGTTGTGACGTTTGATAGCACACAAGGTATTCCTCCGGTATCTGGGAGTTGCATGATCTCATGGTCGAAGTAACATGTATTTGACATTAAGAAAGCAGTAGCAATAAATTGAACGATCATATGCTAAGATAACGGATGTGTCTTGTCCATCACATCATTCTCCTAATGATGTGATCTCGTTATCAAGTGACAACACATGTTCATGGTTAGGAAACCTTAACCATCTTTGATCAACGAGCTAGTCTAGTAGAGGCTCACTAGGGACACGGTATTTGTTTATGTATCCACACATGTATTTAAGTTTTCGATCAATACAATTCTAGCATGAATAATAAACCTTTATCATGCATAAGGAAATATAATAATAACAACTTTATTATTTCCTCTGGGGCATATTTCCATCACTTGGACAGTGCTTATGTTGGCCAATGATGTGGCCGAAGAGTCAAATTCGGCTAGGAAACGTCCAAATTCCAACAAGCTCGCAGCAGATGAACAATGGCAAGACGTCGTGTCGAGGACCATCTCCTTTGGGTCAGAGTCAACCTGAATTGCAAAACAACAATGTGGATGTCATTGAGGACCAAGTAAATAATGATGTCTTACTTGTCAATCGATTCTTCTTGGTTGAAGAATATCAGAACTCAGCTACCATGTGCAATCTTGATGGACCTATGCCTGTTGATCCCGTCCAAGCAATCTCTCTGCCTCCTGCTGTCCAAGCTGATCACCGTGTTGTTCCTTGCCAGAAGAGTCTAATGTTCAACAGGGAATTCGCGCCACCAGACACACAAGTGCCACCATCCAGGGGAGCGTTGCTGAGTCCAAACACACTCAATGCGATGGTAGCAAATGCACTGACGGGTGGTGCAGCCAGCCAGCCTAACATGTCACGCAAGAAGAGGAGGCGACCAGGAAATGCTAAGAAGGGCACTGCTACTGCCAGCCAGCCGGTTCAGAATAATAAAGAAGTAGTTCGTCGTCTTGCATGGCGGACTTACCATTCCCCGGGTGAACCCATCCTTCCGATGGAGCTCTCCCATCTTCTGCAGACAGAATTAAGGCTTCTGCATGACGCAATTCTCTGTAGGGAGAAGTACACATTTACTCATGTAGGTCGACATCGCCCCATTTTCACAGTGATGGTGCCACCTAATATTGGTTTGTGCGACAGTTTCCCCACGGAGAAGTTCTATGTGCCATTCGAAGACATCTTCAACCTATTCCACCTA
Source organism: Thinopyrum elongatum (assembly GCA_011799875.1). Taxonomy (NCBI): domain Eukaryota; kingdom Viridiplantae; phylum Streptophyta; class Magnoliopsida; order Poales; family Poaceae; genus Thinopyrum; species Thinopyrum elongatum. The sequence goes on along the minus strand of CM022302.1, from coordinate 444,720,029 downwards.
TACAAGCTTGCTCCTTCCTTAATACGCCTATGGGCAATCAATAGCGCCTACACTGCCATATGTGAGCTGAACAAGGTTGTCGTGATAGGGGACCCCTACCTCATGCATGAGAGCAACGTCAATCTCCCTGATCGCCGTCAAGCTATGAGGAACTACATGACAGACTTCATGCTTGCCAACATGGAAAAAGATTGCCTTCTAGTGCCCTACCATCCGAAGTAAGTCATTCGGTACTCGGTACACACTATTCTTTCGTACAATCTCGTTCTGCTTCCACGTCAAAACATTATATACTCGAGAATAATTGGGTTTTCTCTACTTTTTATGCAGAGAACATTGTGTCCTCGTCGTTATTACCCCAAAGTTCGCCGAAACTTATTTCTTGGATTTGACGAGGAAAGTGAAGAAAGACTACAGAGGCATCAAGAAGGTTCTCGATGAATCACTGGTCAATTATGCTAGCCGGGAAGGAGTGATCAGAGATGGGTATCGCAAGTTTGACAAATTTAAAGCGGTACGCTTCGCCCACAAAACTGACTTTTGTTGCATGCAGCAGCTGAAAAACAGTGATACAGACGGCTACTACGTCGTCCACCACAAGGAGGAGTATATACAGGAGGGAGAACGCCTTAAAAAGAAATCCGACGTCATTGCATGGGGGAAGAAAATGGAGGAAATTAGCCCGGGAGATAGTAGAGATGAGTTCACATGCATTCAGGTCAAGTTTGCTACCATCCTCAACAAGGATGTCATCCACCATGCCGGCATTTTCAACGGCGGTGCACCTGCCAGCTCGGAGGAGATAAAAGCTCGTCTTAATAAGCAGGGTCGCGATGCTGACGAACCAGTGTCTCTTGCGGATTCGACGAAGAAATACTTTAATGATCCTTATTATTGATGTAATAGGATAGTGACAGCTAGCTATGCTGTTGTGGTTCTGTAAACTACTCGATCAGCTACAAATGTCATTCTGTCGTCTTATCGTACTTCAAAACTTTGCCTAGCTATCTTAATTTTAAGTGCTACACATAATTATCGTGGATGTATTTTAATTAATGTTACCTAGCTAGAAATATTTCTGATTTTAAAAAATGCTGCCACGCCATCGTTTTTCGGCTGACGTGGTAGCGTTTTTCCTATGCTTTCAAACTAAGTAATGGCATCGAAAGGATATGCAACGCCTCTAAGGTTTCTCCATATTTATGTCATGTGGAGAAGTACCAACGTCGAGGATAAAAAGATGGGGTTTTCATCATATTGCTTGAGTTAATTCCTCTACATCATGTCATCTTTCTTAATGCGTTACTCTGTTCTTCATGAACTTAATACTCTAGATGCAGGCAGGAGTCTGTCGATGTGTGGAGTAATAGTAGTAGATGCAGAATCGTTTCGGTCTACTTGACATGGACATGATGCCTATATTCATGATCATTGCCTTAGATATCGTCATAACTTTGCGCTTTTCTATCAATTGCTCGGCAGTAATTTGTTCACCCACCGTATTATTTTCTATCTTGAGAGAAGCCTCTAGTGAAACCTATGGCCCCCGGGTCTATTTTCCATCATACAATCTTCTATTTTCCAATCTATGAGTTTCCGATCTACTATTTTGCAATCTTTTACTTTCCAATCTATAAAACAAAAATACCAAAAATATTTACTTTACCGCTTATCTATCTCTATCAGATCTCACTTTTGCGAGTAACCGTGAAGGGATTGACAACCCCTTTATCGCGTTGGGTGCAAGTTTGGTGTTTGTTTGTGCAGGTATTCAGTGACTTGCGTGTTGTCTCCTACTGGATTGATATCTTGGTTCTCAAAACTGAGGGAAATACTTACTCTACTTTGCTGCATCACCCTTTCCTCTTCAAGGGAAAAACCAACGCAAGCTCAAGAAGTAGCAGGAAGAATTTCTGGCGCCGTTGCCGGGGAGATCTACGCCAAGTCAAGACATACCAAGTGCCCATCATAAACTCTCATCTCTTGCATTACATTATTCGCCATTTGCCTCTCATTTTCCTCTCCCCCACTTCTAAAACGATATTCGAAAAGATTTGCCTTTTCTTTGCCCTTCTTCCGTTCGTCTTTTCGTTTGCCCTTATGTCTTACTTGGTTTGTTTGCTTGTTCGCTTGGTAAAATTGTGTGTTTATTGAAAAACAGAAACAAAGGTTTATGAATCCTCATCCACTTGCTAATATTTTTAAGAGATCCAATTATGATGAACCTATTGCTAGTGAGTTAAGTGCACAAGATTATCTTTATGAGGTTTTGCTTGAAATTCGTGAATCTAAAAATTGTGATGAAGTGTTGAAAGAAGAAAATTATAAAGTGATTCATGATAGCTCCTTGAATGAAAAGCATGATTGCAATTATGTTATTATAAATTCCATTAATGTCAATTGTGTTAATGATATGCAAAACCCTAAGCTTGGGGATGCTAATTTTGCTATGTCTACCATTTGTTGCAATGATCATGATTGGGGTGATTCTTCTTATGATCTTGAAATTTTATTTAAGCCCCATGATGAATATGAGATTGATAATAATGTTTGCAATAATATTGAAAGTGGGTTTGGAAGAGTGTCAACTTTAGATCCCACATATTTGGAGAATATTCAATCTTATGAAATTTTTGATAAAAGTGGGTTTGGAGAGGTCATGACTTTAGTTAATGTTAATCCCACTATTTTCGAAGAGTGTCAACTTCGCATCCATGTGGATCGTGTTGAGAATATGTTATGTGATAGCTATATTGTTGAATTTTCTTATGATCCTACATGTAATTATTATGAGAGAGGAAAATATGGTTGTAGAAATTTTCATGTTACTAAATTACCTCTCTTCATGTTGAGATTGCTATCGTCTCTTTCTTCTTTCTTGCATATGCCAGTTTTTGCTTGCCTTGATAATTTGTTTGCTTATAAAATGCCAATGCATAGGAAGTATGTTAGACTTAGATGTGTTTTTCATATGTTTCATGATGCTCTCTTTGTGCTTCAATTCTTGTCTTTCATGTGAGCATCATTAAAATTATCAACGCCTAGCTAAAAGGCTTTAAAAAAAGCGCTTGTTGGTAGACAACCCAATATTTTTCCTTGCTTTTTTCCAATAAATAATTCATATAGCCTCTGGTTAGATGTGGTTTTATGTTTTAATTAGTGTTTGTGCCAAGTAAGACCTTTGGGATGGCTTACGGTGATAGTTGATTTGATCTTGCTGAAAAATAGAAACTTTTGCGTCCAGTCTCAGAATTTTAATAATTCACTAGAGGGTTAAAAAAACCTGAATTTTTTATACGAGATTTATATACAAATTGTCTCTGTTATCAGAATTTTGCAGAATTTTTGGAGTTACATAAGAATTATAACAATTAGGATCTTCGAAGACTGTTCTGTTTTTTGACAGATTCTGTTTTCTTTGTGTTGTTTGCTTATTTTGATGAATCTATGGGAAGTATCGGGGGGTATGAACCATGGAAAAGTTGGAATACAGTAGATATTACACCAATATAAATAAATAATGATTTCACAACAGTACCAAAGTGGTGATTTATTTTCTTATACTAACGGAGCTTATGAGATTTTCTGTTGAGTTTTGTGTTGTGAAGTTTTCAAGTTTTGGGTAAGGATTTGATGGACTATGGGATAAGGAGTGGCAAGAGCCTAAGCTTGGGGATGCCCAAGGCACCCCAAGGTAATATTCAAGGACAAACAAGAGCCTAAGCTTGGGGATGCCCCGGAAGGCATCCCCTCTTTCGTCTTCGTCTATCTGTAACATCCCAAATTTTTAATTTGGAATGTTATGCATTAGATCATCACTGCATATCATATTTTATTGCATTTCGTTTTGCGATCCTCGAAAATTCTAAGCAACTCAAGGACCCACGGAGAGAGTTGGGGATTTCACCATTTTCATATTTGAATTTTTCCCAAATATTGAAACAAGGATCAATTTGGTTTAACTATTTTTCTCTCCGAAAATATTTCATATTAAAAATATATGAGAGGAGATAATATGACTTCTCCAAAATAAGTGGAATATTGGAGGAAAAATATTAAAATCAAATAAATATTTTATTTGGATTTTATTGCAATTTTATTTGAATTTAGAAAAATATGCATTTTTCAAAATTGCATTAGAGTCCCAAATAAATGTTTACCTTGTCCGGTAGATTTTTAGAGGACGGGGAAAATTTATTTCAGGATTTTTGGAGTCCGTTTAGTATTTCTTTTATTTGTTTTTCTGCGTCAGGATTTATTTTAAAAAAAAAACTTCGGACCGACTGGGCCGAAGCCTAGCCGGCCCAGCACCGCGCCGCCTTCGTCCTCGTCCCCGAGCCGGACTCCTCCAGGGAGTCCGAGCCGACGCCGCCTCCGCCCCGTCGCCCCTTCCCCAAGCCGCCACCCCCTCCCCCTCTTTAAAAGCCGACCCGGGCCCCCCCTGGAGCCCCAAGCCGCCGCCGCCGCCTGCCCTCGCAGCCGCAGCCGCAGCCCGCGCCAGCCGCCGCCGAGTCGCCGCCGCCGCGTCCGCCGCTCGCCGCCGCCGCACTCCGCCGCGCCGCGCCGCTGCACCGCGCGCGCCCCGCCCCGCGCCTCGCCGCCGCACGCCGCTCGCCGCCACCGCCGTCCCGTCGGAGGTAGTAGCCGCCGCCGCCGTTCGTCGTTTTTTTTTCGGTTAACCGTTCGGTTTTTTGGTAAACCCTACATCTAGATTCGGTTTTTTTTAATTCTGGTTTATTCTTTTTAGATCGGTTTTCCGTCGGTTTAGTTATTTAGCGAACGCCCGTTCGTACGTTCGTTTTAACGAACGGTTTTCACCGTTTAACCGCAGACAGCGAACGTTCGTTCGTTAGCCTGTTCGTCAGTTTTTCTTTTTCCTGATTATTTTCGATCGCGATTCCTGATCCGATTTTCGTTTTAGTACAACTTTTCGCTCGTTTGTCGGAATCAGGCGATTCAAGCGCCTAGATCTTCGTCTCGAAGCCCTCTTTCTGTTTAATCAACTTAAACAAGTTTTTGCTACTGTAAAATTTGACTTTAGTCCAGATTAGTAATCGAAGCTTGTTTCTTTCGCAGTTTGAGTTTAGTTGCTCCGTTTGATTTGATTCTTTTTGCAAACCGGAGTTCTTAGGTTGAACTTTCTGGTTAAATCATCTCATTTGAGTTTTACCCGTGCATCTTCGCTTAATTGCTTATGTATGCTACTGTTTGTTTGCGATAGAATTCCCGGAGTGCGAAGCGTGCTACTACGAGTCTCTAGGATTTGCAGATCGTCAGCAAGGCAAGTAACACATTGATCATACTTTTTCGTTACCCAGTTTTTATGCATTAGTTTCGACCCTCAAATATTGCATGATTAGGATGTGATTAACTTGTGGGTACTGGGAAGTAGATGATGAGGTAGAACCTATTGCCCTTTTAATAACAAACCCTTGGGAGTTACTTCTACGCTATGCTTATGTTGCCATGCTATGCTCGTAGACGTGGATTGGGTTTGAGTGTATCCATGACAGATGTGAGATTTTTAATTAATGGTTCAACTTAAGGTGGCAACTTTAATACACATCTGGGTGGATTGCTTGTTTGGGCACCTGGGGATATACCAGTGTTGTCCTAGGAGATCCCGGGGATATACCGTGTGATCCTCCTACGGTCCGCCACCCAGGCTCAAAGGGATCATAAGATTATTCATGCTAGAAACTTCCGTGTGCAGCCACAAGCTATTATGGGCTCTAGCATAGTTGAGTATGTTGCAGGACCTCTTTCAGTGGTAGGCTAGCAGATGTAGGGGAAAGTAGGTGTAACTGTCTACCCAGAGTAAAGAGTAAATGCTTCAGAAAGACTGTGTCTCGGTCATCCGTTTCTCAAACACCATGAAGTGCGAGAAATCCAACGGAGGAGATCGAGTCTTGTGGGGAAAAGTGCACAAACCTCTGCAGAGTGTACAAACTAGTCATGATTAGCCGTGTCCCCGGTTATGGACATCTTGAGTATCTGGTTCTTGGATCGTCATATTGAATCCCATCACTCTAAATTAATTTGTTGGGATTAATGATTACTTTTAATTGGGATTGAGAGGGGGTTTTACCTTCTCAATGTTCAACAACCACCATGATAGCTAAATAAAATATATTCCTTTGTTGTAGGGAAAAATTGGCTTTTCGCAAAACAGTATAACCCTAGAGCTTTTCCACCAGCCAAATATGCATGTAGTATTAGCAATTATTCTGTTCATTGCTCTACTGTGTTATATTGCCAGCATATTCCATGTGCTGACCCGTTTCGGGCTGCAACGTATCATGTTGCAGACTTTTCAGACGAAGAGTAAGGTGTGCTAGGTCGTTGTCGTGCACTCAGCTATGCCGTTGGAGTTGATGGACTCACCTTATCTTCCAAGCCTTCCGCTGTTATCTTATTTAGATGGCCTTAAGCCATATTTATTGTAACCAGTTCTCTTTTGAGACATTCGATGTAATAAGTGTGTGATTGCTACTCTGTTATAAATCCCTCAAGTACTGTGTGTGTCAGCATTACCGATCCAGGGATGACACTTGAACACAGAGATTCGATCCATTCGGGTCGGGTCGCTACACTATCGGTAACTTTACTTGAGGCTATATTTTTATTCACCACATGATATGTGTTTTGCTTGGAGCGTCTTGTATGATTTGAGTCTTTGCTTTTTATTTTTCCACAATCATCCTTGCTTTACACACCTTTTGAGAGAGACACGCATGAATCGTGATTTATTAGAATACTCTTTGTGCTTCACTTATATCTTTTGAGCTAGGCAATTTTGCTCTAGTGCTTCACTTGCATCTTTTTAGAGCACGTCGGTGGCTTTATTTTCTAGAAATTGATGAACTCTCATGCTTCACTTATATTATTTTGAGAGTCTTTAAAACATCATGGTAATTTTCTTTGGTTATAAATTTAGTCCTAATATGATAGGCATCCAAGAGGGATATAATAAAAACTTTCATATAAAGTGCATTGAATACTATGAGAAGTTTGATTCCTTATAATTGTTTTGAGATATAAAGATGGTGATATTAGAGTCATGCTAGTGAGTAGTTGTGAATTTGAGAAATACTTGTGTTAAGGTTTGTGAGTCCCGTAGCATGCACGTATGGTGAACCGTTATGTAACGAAGTTGGAGCATGAGATATTTTTTGATTGTCTTCCTTATGAGTGGCGGTCGGGGATGAGCGATGGTCTTTTCCTCCCAATCTATCCCCCTAGGAGCATGCGTGTAGTACTTTGTTTCGATGACTAATAGATTTTTGCAATAAGTATGTGAGTTCTTTATGACTAATGTTGAGTCCATGGATTATACGCACTCTCACCCTTCCACCTTTGCTAGCCTCTCTAGTGCCGCGCAATTTTCGCCGGTGCCATAAACCCACCATATACCTTCCTCAAAACAGCCACCATACCTACCTATTATGGCATTTCCATAGCCATTCCGAGATATATTGCCATGCAACTTTCCATCGTTCCGTTTATTATGACACGCATCATCATTGTCATATTGCTTTGCATGATCATGTAGTTGACATCGTATTTGTGGCAAAGCCACCTTTCATCATTTTTTTATACATGTCACTCTTGAATCATTGCACATCCCGGTACACCGCCGGAGGCATTCATATAGAGTCATATTGTGTTCTAGTATCGAGTTGTAATTTTTGAGTTGTAAGTAAATAGAAGTATGATGATTTTCAATATTAGAGCATTGTCCCATGTGAGAAAATAAAGAAAAAAGAAAAAAAGGAGAAAGAAAGAAAAAAAGGAAAAAAAGAGAAAAAAGGGGAAAAAGAGAGAAAAAGAGAGAAGGGGCAATGTTACTATCCTTTTTTCCATACTTGTGCTTCAAAGTAGCACCATGATCTTCATGATAGAGAGTCTCCTATGTTGTCACTTTCATATACTAGTGGGAATTTTTCATTATAGAACTTGGCTTGTATATTCCAACGATGGGCTTCCTCAAATTGCCCTAGGTCTTCATGAGCAAGCAAGTTGGATGCACACCCACTTAGTTTTCTTTTTGAGCTTTCATAAACTTATAGCTCTAGTGCATCCGTTGCATGGCAATCCCTACTCACTCACATCGATATCTATTGATGGGCATCTCCATAGCCCGTTGATACGCCTAGTTGATGTGAGACTATCTCCCTCTTTTTGTCTTCTCCACAACCACCTTCTATTCCACCTATAGTGCTATGTCCATGGCTCACGCTCATGTATTGCGTGAAAGTTGAAAAAGTTTGAGAACGTCAAAAGTATGAAACAATTGCTTGGCTTGTCATCGGGGTTGTGCATGATTTAAATATTTTGTGTGATGAAGATGGAGCATAGCCAAACTATATGATTTTGTAGGGATAAACTTTCTTTGGCCATGTTATTTTGAGCAGACATAATTATCTTGTTAGTATGCTTGAAGTATTATTGTTTTTATGTCAATATTAAACTTTTGTTTTGAATCATACGGATCTGAACATTCATGCCACAATAAAGAAATTACATGGATAAATATGTTAGGTAGCATTCCACATCAAAAATTCTGTTTTTATCATTTACCTACTCGAGGACGAGCAGGAATTAAGCTTGGGGATGCTTGATACGTCTCCAACGTATCTATAATTTTTTATTGTTCCATGCTATTATATTATCTGTTTTGGATGTTTTATATGCATTAATATGCTATTTTATATTATTTTTGGGACTAACCTATTAACCTAGAGCCCGGTGCCAGTTCCTGTTTTTTCCCTGTTTTTGAGTTTCGCAGAAAAGGAATACCAAACAGAGTCCAAACGGAATGAAACTTTCGCGATGATCTTTCTTGGACCCAAAGAAAACCAGGAGACTTGGAGATGAAGTCGGAGGAGCCACGAGGCGGCCACAAGGACGGAGGGCGCGCCCCCCACCCTTGTGGGCCCCTTGTGCGACTCCTGGCCTAATTCTTTCGCCTATATATACTCTTATATGCCCAAACCACCAGAGGCATCCACGAAAAGACTTTTCCACCGCCGCAACCTTCTGTACCCGTGAGATCCCATCTAGGGGCCTTTTCCGGCGTCCTGCCGGAGGGGGATTCGATCACGGAGGGCTTCTACATCAACACCATTGCCCTTCCGATGAAGCGTGAGTAGTTTACCTCAGACCTACGGGTCCATAGCTAGTAGCTAGATGGCTTTTTCTCTCTCTTTGATTCTCAATACCACGTTCTCCTCGATGTTCTTGGAGATCTATTCGATGTAATACCTTTTTTGCGGTGTGTTTGCCGAGATTCGATGAATTGTGGATTTATGATCAGCTTATCTATGAATATTATTTGAATCTTCTCTGAATTCTTTTATGCATGATTTGATATCTTTGCAAGTCTCTTCGAACTATCGATTTGGTTTAGCCAACTAGATTGGTTTTTCTTGCAAGGGGAGAAGTGCTTAGCTTTGGGTTCAATCTTGCGGTTTCCTTTCCCAGTGACAGTAGGGGCAGCAAGGCACGTATTGTATTGTTGCCATCGAGGATAAAAAGATGGGGTTTTCATCATATTGCTTGAATTAATTCCTCTACATCATGTCATCTTTCTTAATGCGTTACTCTGTTCTTCATGAACTTAATACTCTAGATGCAGGCAGGAGTCGGTCGATGTGCGGAGTAATAGTAGTAGATGCAGAATCATTTCGGTCTACTTGACACGGACGTGATGCCTATATTCATGATCATTGCCTTAGATATCGTCATAACTTTGCGCTTTTCTATCAATTGCTCGGCAGTAATTTGTTCACCCACCGTATTATTTTCTATCTTGAGAGAAGCCTCTAGTGAAACCTATGGCCCCCGGGTCTATTTTCCATCATACAATCTTCTACTTTCCAATCTACGAGTTTCCGATCTACTATTTTGCAATCTTTTACTTTCCAATCTATAAAACAAAAATACCAAAAATATTTACTTTACCGCTTATCTATCTCTATCAGATCTCACTTTTGCGAGTAATCATGAAGGGATTGACAACCCCTTTATCGCGTTGGGTGCAAGTTTGGTGTTTGTTTGTGCAGGTATTCAGTGACTTGCGTGTTGTCTCCTACTGGATTGATACCTTGGTTCTCAAAACTGAGGGTAATACTTACTCTACTTTCCTGCATCACCCTTTCCTCTTCAAGGGAAAAACCAACGCAAGCTCAAGAAGTAGCATGGAGTTGTCACCTTCTTCGTGGGGAAGAAGAAGACTATTTATAGGTGGGGACAGAATCCAGCCGTTGGGGCCAGATTCCTGCGAAGCCCGGAAGTTCCGTCGACGCCCGGAAGTTCCGGACCCCAGAAGTTCCGGCCAGGTTCCGGGCTACACAGAGATTTGCATACTCTCTGGTGTACCCCGGAAGCTGTAGAAAAGAGGACGAAAGTTCCGGTGCCTGGAAGTTCCGGCCAGCCGAGAAGTTCAGGGGGACAGAAGTTCCGGTCAGGGTCCGGCAAGGTTCCGGGCTACACAGAACTTTGCACAGAAAAAGCAGTTTCTCTGGATGGCCCGGAAGCATCCCGGAACCGTCCCGGAAGTTCTGGTCCCCGGAAGTTCCGGCCGTCCCAGAAGTTCCAGCCTGAACAGAAGCATTTTGCTGTGAGATATTTCAGATCATGTGTGAAGTGAAGTTGATTCCCAAATGCTGTTATGATGCACCCCCTCTTAATAGTGCGGGTGCCCTAAGGACTCAAGGAAAAAGAAAACAATATGGCACTCCGCTTTTCCTTGGAACTCCTCTTTCCCTTTTTCCGTCAAGAGGGGAATTAACCATCCATGCTCCACTTCCATTTGAAATGGTGATGTTTACACTAGAGCATGTGGTTAGAAACACAAATGAAGTTGTCATCGATGTCAAAAACTATTTAGTGCAACAATGCACTTTCAATCCCCCCCTTTTTGACATAGATGACAACAATGCTTGAGAGGGTAGTCACAATATAGATATAAAGCAGTTTAAATGAACGGTAGAAACTCCCCCACAACCCATGCCTTATTTTGGAGTTGCATTTGAATATAAAAGACATGGTTGGAAAGAGCTCCCCCTCACACTGTGCTTACCCACACAATAATGATATAGTGACATAGAACATTTTACTAACCATGGTTTTCATAAGTGACGGGACAAATATGGATATATCATTTATGATAGATGTCGCTCACAATATGAGATGAGAATATTACTAACCTTGATTTTCATAAGTGACGGGACAAATATGGATATATCATTTATGATAGATGTCGCTCACAATATGAGATGATAATATAGAATTTGCCATGTAACACTTTGTAACCCATAAAATGCTCACACAAAGATAGATAGTTAATAAAACATAAAAGGTTTGAATAACATGCTAAAATTCAGATCGGAGCAAACAAGAGCAAAGGTTCACCAAGCAACATAAAATAGGCAAATGATAAAATGAGAATGATAGGCCTATCAAGCAACATCTCCCCCTGTTGTCATCAAGATGGCAAAAAGGAGAACTGAAGGATGCAACAGACTCCCCTAGGAAAGGGACGCAGAGGAGCCGTCAGTCCACTCTCCAGGAGACACTGGGCTGTGAGGGCGGTGAGAACAGGCTTCATCTCCAGCTTCAACATCAAACCAAGCAAACTTGGACTGGTATTTATCAAATGGAGTCACATTAGACTCAGAACTGTGAGCAAGGGTCATACCAGATGCACACATACCATCCTTAAGAGCCTTCATGCCCTTCTTCCTAGACTTGTGCTCCTCCCACTGCATCTTGTGCATATCTTGCTGCAGACATAACATGTTCTTGAGAAGATGCCAAAGTTTGTTGCTCCTCCTTGACCCGGAGTCACTAGGCTCCCCACGATGAAAAGCATGATAGCGAGAGCGAAGTTCAAAGTGGGCTGCATCTCCAGCATGTAACTCCTCTTCCTCATCATCATCACCCTCATTAACAGTTGCCTTGCCCTTCTTAACCAACAAGTTAACACTGGAATTAACAGTCAGACGCCGACAAGCAAATGCTTCAGGAGCAATCTCTGCAATCAGGGCAGTGATATAGGGAGCATAGATCGGAACCTTGCGGTTCATCACCACACTATACATTTCATGCCACATAAAATCCATCACATCAATGGGACCCTGCTCGGAGTTGTGACAAGTGTAGTGAAGAAGGTTGATGAGGTGGCGACGAATCTTGTTTTTGTCACCCACTTTGACTGCAAGAATTTCCCGAAAGATCCGGTGCATGATATCATAGAAAGGCAGAAGATCACCAACAGAGCCAACCTTGCCAGAAGGAGGATATAAATCAGCCAAGTGAAGAGCCTGATAGACCCCTTTGTCATGGATCTTGTAGCCACGGTCAACAGTAGTGTCTGTATACTCATACCCCAAAAGACTAGCCAGTACGGAGAAGGGGGCAGAGCACTTCTCCTCACCACTCATCCAAGTGAGAGTGCGCTGCATATCAGTCCCAAAATGCACAGTGGCATAGAACTGAGCTGCAAGAGGTAGAGACACATCATGTTGAAAACGCATAAGCGGAAGGAGGTTGAGCTTGACACACATGCTCTGGATCCCATCAAAGTAAGCAGAATTTGTGGGAGTCTTGTCAAAGTGAGCAATGTTGATACACTTCTGAATGACCCACTTGTTGACAAACTGAGAAAATATCTCCTCATAGTTGTGTTGCTGGAATAGTGTCCAAAACTTGGGATCAGTCACATTGTCACGGTCGTGGCGATAAGGATTGACTCGGCGAAGAGCAATCCACTCAGGTGCGGGCATCTCCCTCATTGTGACCAGCTCAGGAGGAGGTTGAACATTAGCTGCCTTGGCCTTCTTGGGAGCAGTCTTCCGCTTCTTGGAGTGTACGGGAGCAGCAGGAGGAGAGGCACTATCTTCAGCCTCAGCTCTTCCTCAGGATGACAGTCAAACATGTTCTCACGCCCCAAAACAAATAGCCCTTGTCTTCTTGAACCACTCTTTGGATTTCCGTTCATACACCTTTGATGGGCAAGCACGCGAGCCAGACCCTCCTGCTGACAGAGATGAGAGAAATAGCATGGGGAAAGAATAAGTGCACAAGCTTCAAAAAGAAATCAAAGAATCTCATTATGTGAAAATATGACAGGATTCTGCTTACACCGGAAGTTCCGCAGGCCGGAAGTTCCGGGGGGGGGGGGGGGGGGGGGCGGAAGTTCTGACTGAAGTATCGACCCGAATTCGGACAAATTCTTGGATTTATGAAAGACGAACAACTGCGAAAGCATTTGCCAAGGATGTTTTCATTAATCAAGAACGAAAGGTGGGGGCTCGAAGACGATCAGATACCGTCCTAGTCTCAACCATAAACGATGCCGACCAGGGATCAGCGGACGTTGCTTATAGGACTCCGCCGGCACCTTATGAGAAATCAAAGTCTTTGGGTTCCGGTGGGAGTATGGTCGCAAGGCTGAAACTTAAAGGAATTGACGGAAGGGCACCACCAGGCGTGGAGCCTGCTGCTTAATTTGACTCAACACAGGGAAACTTACCAGGTCCAGACATAGCAAGGATTGACAGACTGAGAGCTCTTTCTTGAATCTATGGGTGGTGGTGCATGGCCGTTCTTAGTTGGTGCTCTACCATGACGAATCAATTGATTTTTTGTAGGCATCCCTCTTTCCTATGTCCTTCCCCCCTTTGCCCTTTCAAAAGTGGTTACTCCCGATCCGAAGCACCCCTTTTCCATTCATAGAGAGATCCAATCGTCAAAAACAATAAAAAAGGCCATCATGGACCAATATCCAAACAGATCAATCTTGTTAGGAGGTACTGCCCAAGGAAAAGAAAAGGTGACTTCCGGATCAGGGATAATAAATAAAATAGGAACCGGATAAAATCGTATATCGAAACAACTTCTGGCATCACCGGAGGGATCGGAACCACATTCGTAGGCCAACAATTTTACTGGATAGGTCAAACTATTGGAAGCAAATGGAAAAGGAACACCGAGTGGAATCAAAGAAACTAGTGGACTGATCACTAAATAGATACAAATAGGTGCAAATTCCAACATCACCAAAGCCCACTTCGTTCTCTCGCTCTCCTCGCGGCGCTCCTTGCTCACGGAGCGGCATACCGAAAAAAAGATGCTCAGATGTGGATTCGAACCACTGAAGGATTTCAAGGGCGTGGAAACCCTAGCGAGGCCGAAAGTTCCGGGCACCAGCACGGTCGCAGGACTCCTTCCGGATCTAAGACAAGGACAATCATATATCGAACAATGGAGATGAAAGGAAAGGGAGTACTGCAGATCTAATGTGGACGCAGTACGAGAGATTGGGTGCTTGTGTTTATCCTAATACCATAAGCTTGAACTACAATCCCTAGGAGAGAATCCAGAGAGAAGGCAGAGAAATAATGATACGTCTCCAACGTATCTATAATTTTTTATTGTTCCATGCTATTATATTATCTGTTTTGGATGTTTTATATGCATTAATATGCTATTTTATATTATTTTTGGGACTAACTTATTAACCCAGAGCCCAGTGCCAGTTTCTGTTTTTTCCTTGTTTTTGAGTTTTACAGAAAAGGAATATCAAACGGAGTCCAAATGGAATAAAAATTTACGATGATTTTTCTTGGACCAGAAGACACACGTAGGACTTGGAGAGGAAGTCAGAATAGTCCCGAGGGCTCCACAAGCGCTCAGAGCGCGCCCTAGGGGGGGCGCCCCCTGGCTTGTGGGCTCCACGGGAGTCCTCCAACCCTAATCTTTGGCCTATAAATTCAGAAATATTCCCAAACGACCAGAAGCGTCCACCAAAATACTTTTCCGCCGCCGTAACCTTCTGTACTCGTGAGATCCCATCTTGGGGCCTTTTTCAGCATCCCGCCAGAGGGGGATTCGATCACGGAGGGCTTCTACATCAACTCTATTGCCCTTCCTATGAAGCGTGAGTAGTTTACCACAGACCTATGGGTCCATAGCTAGTAGCTAGATGGCTTCTTCTCTCTCTTTGATTCTCAATACCATGTTCTCCTTGATGTTCTTGGAGATCTATCCGATGTAATATTCTTTTGCGGTGTGTTTGTCGAGATCCGATGAATTGTGGATTTATGATCAGTTTATCTATGAATATTATTTGAATCTTCTCTGAATTCTTATATGCCTGATTTGATATCTTTGTATTTCTCTTCAAATTATCTTTTCTTATAGTTGAATTGGAAAGACAATTTGTTCACATGCATCCATGCATACAAAGGCTTTTACTAGAATTTTCCAATATTCATGATCCCTCTGTTAAACGTGTCACCACTATATTTCTAGCTCATGAGTTTAGGTTTATCATGAAAGAGGCCGGCGAAATATTTGCTCATTGTAATATTAATGGTGGTTGTCCCCCTATAGAAGAGATCCTTTTTAATCAAGAAGAAACTAGGAGATTGCAATCTCCGGATTATGCTGCTTACAATGAAAACCTAAGAAAGAAAGTTCCTACCGATGTTTTGATTGATAAAATTTCTGAGCTCAACGACAATTTTGCTATACAAAATAATGGATTATGGTTTATGCTTAGGGATAGACTTAGGGCTTTTAATCAAAGGAACGTTTACAATGAAGAAATAATTATCAAATACAAAGGGCCAAAGGAGGAACCAATTCCTCCCAAACTTGATCTTATAGATCCGTACCCTATCAAATTTAGCCTTTTTGATTATTTTTATTTGCCACAAAGAAAGCTTGCTACCGAGAGGAGGGAATATGAGATGAGCATGGACGATCTCCCTCACTTCTATTATAATACCTAGATCTATGTTTTATGCCTAGCTAGGGGCGTTAAACAATAGCGCTTGTTGGGAGGCAACCCAATTTTATTTTTATGTTTTTTGTGTTTGGTTCTATTTTTCAATAAATACACATTATTACCTCTGTAGTAATTGTGTTTTGGTATTTTAATTAGTGTTTGAGCCAAGTAAGACCTTTGGGATGGCTTACGGTGATAGTTGATTTGATCTTGCTGAAAAACAGAAACTTTTGCGTCCAGTTGCAGAATTTTAGTAATTCACAGAAGCGACGAAAAACCCTGAATTTTTTACATAAGATTGATATACGAATTTCTTATGTTTTCATAATCTTTTAGAATTTTTGAATTTACAAAAGTATTAGGACAATTCGGATCTTTGGAGACTGTTCTGTTTTTGACAGATTCTGTTTTCCATGTGTTGTTTGCTTATTTTGATGAATCTATGGGTAGTATCGTGGGGTATGAACCATGGAGAAGTTGGAATACAGTAGATATTACATCAATATAAATAAAGAATGAGTTCACAACAGTACCAAAAAGTGGTAATTTATTTTCTTATACTAACGGATCTCATGAGTTTTCTGTTGAGTTTTGTGTTGTGAAGTTTTCAAGTTTTGGGTAAAGATTTGATGGACTATGGAATAAGGAGTGGCAAGAGCCTAAGCTTGGGGATGCCCAAGGCACCCCAAGGTAATATTCAAGGACAACCATGTAACACCCCATGTCATTAGCCACAGTAATCACTTTTGATAATGACAAGTCAGCAAGTTTAACAGTGCATGATCATCATTAGCATCATATTGCATTTCAACTCCTAAGTCAAACTTCAAATTTAAATGAAAGTGGAAAATAAAATTGTTCAACATAGAAACTAAAATGTTCAATAAATAACAAATATTACAGAGACTATTCTAAAATTGTAACCAATAATTAATAAATTAATTAGGTGACTCTAACTGTACCAAAGCAGCAAGGGTTAGTATATTTTATTCAATACAAAATTTGTGTGAACTCCATTTGTCTCCAAACCAATTTTTGGCAGTAGTAGCTAATGCCTAGCATTTAATGGAACAAGTAACATATTTTGTAAAAGTCAATTAGTGGCCTAACTATTTGCAAAACATAAAATGAGAGAAAAGAAATAAGAAAAAGGAATAAAACAGAAAGATAAAAAGAAAACAACCCCCCCCACTAGACCAACCGACCCAGCCAGCGGCCTGCCAGGCCGGCCCACCCCGCACCTCCCCTGGCCTATATGGCCCCTTCCCCCGAAACCCTAGCCCATACCCCACTCCCCAACCCCCCCCCCCGATCCACTTCCTCTCTCTCCCTCTCCTCTGGATCGAGATCCAGGGAGAGCCCGGCGCCGCCCCGACCCCATCGTCGCCTCGTCCCCCTCGCCGACGTCGACGCCTCGCCGGACCTCGCCTCTCCGTCGACGCCTCGCCGTCCCCGTCATCCTCCCCGCGCCCCGCTGCCCTTGCCCTACGCTCCGCGGTGAGCCCCGCCCGCTGGGCTCCGTCCTCTCCTCCTCTCCGGCGCTCACCGCGCACACGCGCTTGCAGCGCGCCCGCGCCCGCACCTCGCGCCGCCCGTCTCCCCCACCCCCCTCTGACCGGCCCACGCCGCGCTCGCCACGCCCGCCACGCGCCCGCGCCTGGACTCCACCACGTCGTCCGCCGCGCCCAGGCGCGCCCCCGCGAGCACCTGACCGTGCTACCGCCGCGCTCCGCTGCTGGCCTCGCCTCGCCGCTCTCCGCACCGGCGCGCGCGCCCGTGGCCAGCGCCGGACTCGCCCCTGGCCGCGCCGCGCCAGCGCCCGCCCGCTGCTCCCAGCCTCGCCTTCCCCCGCGCCCATCCGCCTGCCACCGAGCCCGCCACCGCCGCTGCTGCTCCACCGCTGCCCCGCTAGCCCAGCAGCGCTGCCGCCTGCTACTGGTGTTGCCGCGCCTCGCCATGCCCCTGCCGCTGCCGTCGCCGGCCGCCTGGGCCGCTCGCGTCCGTCCCGGGTTCGCCCGACGGAGCGTCGCGCCCGTTAGCCCGCCCCGCTAAGCCCTCCTGGGCCACTGCCCAGTGGGGCCCGACGCCCCTGTGCCACTGACTAGGGGGCCCCATGGCCCAGAACATTTTAGAAAAATAAAAGAAAATAAAAACGAAATTATTAAAATTATTAATTAATTAATTAATTAGTGAATTAATTAAGTTAATTAACTCTGATTAGGTTAATCTAATTAATTAGTTAGTTTAATTAAACAGTAATTAATTAGCTAAACCCTAATTAACTAAACAGTGTATGACAGGTGGGACCCACTTGTCAGGTTGACCCAGTCAACTGCACTGTTGACTGCTGACATCAGCATGATGTCATGCCGACATCATCAATCACTGTTTTGGATAATGTTGAATTTAAATAATTAATTAAATTCCAGAAATTAATAAAAACTTTAGAAAATCATATTAAATAAACCGTAACTCCGATGAAAATAATTTATATATGAAAGTTGCTCAGAATTTCGATACGAACCCGAATACGTCCTCCGTATTCCTGTCAGATGCCCCTAGCTATATGAACATTGAACTTTTAGACCTATTTTGATAAATGAATAGTGCCCAACGTTGGTTAAATAAATCCAAATAAATTCCTAAATTAACTAAATCATTTAGTTAGGCAGTAGAACACATCTGCATATCATTTAGGCATGTCATACATATTGTTTGCATTATTGCCGTGAATTTATTGTTTCTCTCCCCCTCCTTCTCCCTCGATAGACGCCAAGACCGCCGACGCTGCAGCGGAGTACGACTACGCTACGACGAGCAGCCCGTTGACGACCCCTCTCTCTTGCCAGAGCAACCAGGCAAGCCCCCCCTCTTTGAGCATCCAGATATCGCCCATTCCATTTCTCCTGCTTGCATTAGATTTTGCTACTGTTAATGTATGCTCCTATTCTGATGCATAGCCTGCTTTTGTAACCTGTTCATTGTTACCTTACCTGCCTATGATAAACTATTTAGTATAGGTTGGTAGTGAACCATAAGTGACCCCACCACCTTACCCTTGTCGCCCCTGCTTGATCATCGATGACTCGATCAGTGTGATCGTCGACCAGAGACCGACACATCACTTCACCCCCCTTAGTTGTACGACTCTGCATAGTAACTATCGAGTGCCGAGGGTGATACCTCGTAACGCACTCCTGATGAACACCCTGCAGTGTAGCTGTTCGGTCGTGGTCATCGAGGGTGATTCCTCCTTCTCCACTTCCGATACGACTCTATCGTGCAACCCCTCAGTGTGAACCTCGAGGGTGATACCTCATACATTAACCCTGATGTTTTCGTCGAGTGGAATCTGCCGAGGGTGATTCCTCGGGTTTCCCCTTGATGTTATGACCACACGGTTACTTGACCTTTGTTACAGGCGGGTCGACCCTGGTGGGTACCCGTAGGGGATCTATGTTGTCGGGTGTGCCGGAAGGGCACTCGAGTGTGATATTGTGGCGGAGCTTCAGAAACTCTGATTGTCTCCGCGTGTTATTAAGTGAGCCTATTGGATTTGGGTTTGTGATCTGAGTGGGTCGACGTGCCCTATACGCACTACCACCACGCGGGATAATGGTTATGGGCCCCTCTGCGATGTACGTTTCTCCCGAAAGCTCATCAGACATCACGATTCACCGTGCGGGCTGATCGCCGGGACTGGGCTGGATACTTCACTGATGAGTTTAGTGTCGCGCCTACACCCCGGCCAGCCACGCAATGCGCAGGGTGCCCAGGGCGATGGCCCAAGACCTCTGGGTGCATAGGTTAGTCCGGCGTGCTGACCTCTCTGCTGAGCCTAGGTAGGGCGCTGCTTCGTGTTGATCTACCGAGGCCGGGCATTACCCAGCAAGTGCGTCCGGCCAGAGTTGATCGAGCGTGTTGGGTAACAGTAGTGCACCCCTGCAGGGATGAATGATCTATCGATAGCCGGTCCTACGGTAAAGGACGCTCAGTTTGTGTATCCCGATCTACTACTTGAACTGGATACTTGTTACTTAATTGAAGCTTCGGGATCACTTTCTCGCTGGGAGTCGAGGAAGGATCTCTAGGCTTTGCTTCAACATGTTTGCTAAATCAAATGCTATTCTACTCTCTTCTACTGCTGCAAGATGATGGCTTCATGAAGATGTTTGAAGATGCTAGTCTTCGATAGGACTAGGCCTTCTCTCTATTCTGGCATTTCTGCAGCCCAGTCCACATATACAGCCTTTCTCCATTGATAATGTTGCATATGTAGTATAGATCCTTGCTTGCTGAGTACTTCGGATGAGTACTCACGGTTGCTTTACTTTCTCTTTTCCCCATACCCCCACCTTGATGATACATTAGACGACAGAGTCCAGGAGCCAGATGCCACCTCAGGAGCTTACTACCAGGAGGGTCCAGACGACACTTACTACTGGATCGAGCCAGCCGACCAGGAGTAGGATCGGAGGCTCCCAGGCAGGAGGCCAACGCCTTTTGATCTAGAGTCGTTGTTTGTGCTAGCCTTCTTAAGGCAAAACTTGTCTAACTATGTCTGTACTCAGATAATATTTGTATGACTGACTATGTATTCGAATCTTCGTGATCCCTGGTCTGTAATATTGTGGATCCCCGTTTATTTGTGTTTAGAGTTGTGTTGTGATATCTTCCCGTGAGTCCCTGTGCTTGATCGTACACGTTTGCGTGTATGATTAGTGTACGATTGAGTCAGGGGGCGCCACAAACCAAGCATCTAAGCTTGGGGATGCCCCGGATGGCATCCCCTCTTTCGTCTTCGTCTATCGGTAAATTTACTTGAGGCTATATTTTTATTCACCACATGATATGTGTTTTGCTTGGAGCGTCTTGTATGATATGAGTCTTTGCTTTTTAGTTTGCCACAATCATCCTTGCTGTACACACCTTTTGAGAGGGACATGCATGAATCATGAATTTATTAGAATACTCTATGTGATTCTCTTATATCTTTTGAGCTAGGCAATTTTGCTCTAGTGCTTCACTTATATCTTTTTAGAGCACGATGGTGGCTTTATTTTATAGAAATTGTTGAACTCTCTTGCTTCACTTATATTATTTTGAGAGTCAATCTAAACAACATGGTAATTTGCATAGGTTATGAATTTAGTCCTAATATGATGGGCATCCAAGAGGGATATAATAAAAACTTTCATATAAAGAGCATTGAATACTATGAGAAGTTTTATTCCTTATGATTGTTTTGAGATATAAAGATGGTGATATTAGAGTCATGCTAGTGAGTAATTGTGTATTGGTAGAAATACTTGTGTTAAAGTTTGTGATTCCCGTAGCATGCACGTATGGTGAACCGTTATGTGATGAAGTCGGAGCATGATTTATTTATTGATTGTCTTCCTTATGAGTGGCGGTTGGGGACGAGCTATGATTTAATACATTGTGTGATGAAGATGGAGCATAGCTAGACTATATGATTTTGTAGGGATAACTTTCTTTGGCCATGTTATTTTGAGAAGACATGATTGCTTTATTAGTATGCTTGAAGTATTTTTGTTTTTATGTGAATATTAAACTTTTGTTTTGAATCTTATGGATCTGAATATTCATGCCACAATAAAGAAAATTACATGGATAAATATGTTAGGTAGCATTCCACATCAAAAATTCTGTTTTTATCATTTACCTACTCGAGGACGAGCAGGAATTAAGCTTGGGGATGCTTGATACGTCTCCAACGTATCCAAATTTTTTTATTGTTCCATGCTATTATATTATCTGTTTTGGATGTTTTATATGCATTAATATGCTATTTTATATTATTTTTGGGACTAACTTATTAGCCCAGAGCCCAGTGCTAGTTTTTGTTTTTTTCCTTGTTTTTGAGTTTTACAGAAAAGGAATATCAAACGGAGTCCAAATGGAATAAAACTTTACGATGATTTTTCTTGGACCAGAAGACACACGTAGGACTTGGAGAGGAAGTCAGAAGAGTCCCGAGGGCTCCACAAGCCCTCAGGGCGTGCCCTAGGGGGGCGCCCCCCTGGCTTGTGGGCTCCATGGGAGTCCTCCAACCCTAATCTTTGGCCTATAAATTCAGAAATATTCCCAAACGACCAGAAGCATCCACCAAAATACTTTTCCGCCGCCGTAACCTTCTGTACTCGTGAGATCCCATCTTGGGGCCTTTTTCAGCATCCCGCCGGAGGGGGATTCGATCACGGAGGGCTTCTACATCAACTCTATTGCCCTTCCGATGAAGCGTGAGCAGTTTACCACGGACCTACGGGTCCATAGCTAGTAGCTAGATGGCTTCTTCTCTCTCTTTGATTCTCAATACCATGTTCTCCTCGATGTTCTTGGAGATCTATCCGATGTAATATTCTTTTGCGGTGTGTTTGTCGAGATCCGATGAATTGTGGATTTATGATCAGTTTATCTATGAATATTATTTGAATCTTCTCTGAATTCTTATATGCATGATTTGATATCTTTGTATTTCTCTTCGAATTATCGGTTTGGTTTGGCCAACTAGATTGGTTCTTCTTGCAATGGGAGAGGTGCTTAGTTTTGGGTTCAATCTTGCGGTGTCCTCACCCTGTGACAAAGTAGGGGTAGCGAGGCACGTATTTGTATTGTTGCCATCATGGGTAAAAAGATGGGGTTTTCATCATATTGCTTGAGTTTATCCATCTACATCATGTCATCTTACTTAAGGCGTTACTCCGTTCTTTATGAACTTAATACTCTAGATGCATGCTGGATAGCGGTCGATGTGTGGAGTAATAGTAGTAGATGCAAAATCGTTTCAGTCTACTTGACACGGACGTGATGCCTATATGCATAATCATTGCCTTGGATATCGTCATAACTTTGCGCTTCCCTATCAATTGCTCGACAATAATTTGTTCACCCACCATATTATTTGCCTTCAAGAGAGAAGCCTCTAGTGAAACCTATGTCCCCTGGGTCTATTTTCCATCATATATTTTTAGATCTATAAACCAAAAAAACCCAAAATACCTTGCTGCAATTTATTTACTTTTATTTTGTTTTACGTTTTAGTAATCTTTTATATCTATCTCTGTCAGATCTCACCTTTGCAAGTGACCGTGAAGGGATTGACAACCCCTTTATCGCGTTGGGTGCAAGTGTTTGATTCTTTGTGTAGGTGCATAGATTGGGGACTTGCTTGTATCTCCTACTGGATTTGATACCTTGGTTCTTAACTGAGGGAAATACTTATCTCTACTTTGCTGCATCACCCTTTCCTCTTGAAGGGAAAAACCAACGCAAGCTCAAGAAGTAGCAAATAGCTTAGGTTACCTTCCTCCATGGAGATGGCAGAGAACACACGAGATGCTCTCCAAACACGATGAAGGGGAGGAAGGGCCAGAGGTTCCGGGGACCGGCGGCTCGCCCGGAAGTCATCGATGGGAGAGGGGCGCCGCAGGGAGAGAGAGCAGAGGGAGGGACAGAGGAAAGAGGGGAGAATACCCCTTTGTCATCCCCTGCCCACCGTTATGTGCGCCAAACCCGCGACGCCCGGAAGTTCCGGGAAAGGCTGGAAGTTCCGGTAGCCGAAAGTTCCGGGCCACGCCCCGGAAGTTTCGGGATATCCAGAGAGAACACGGTCTCTCTAAATTCCTGAGAACTAGAGGGAGGGGGTCCAAAAGCTTCCAGAACCACCACAAACCCAATCAACATTTTATATGGTAGGATGAAGCTTGTGAACCAAGACAAATATTAGAGGGTTTCAAGATGAGAGAGGCTTAGGTAGAACCTGAGTAATGGGCAAAAATGATCGACAACACTCACTTAGCAAAAAGGGAAGAAAACAACCAGAGAGACAAAAACGGGACAAGACACCATGAGAGAAGAAGAAAGTCCAACCTCTCGAAGAGAGGGCGGTGGACGGATCCACCATGTTTGAGTATATGTGACTTGGCGCTGCGAAGATTTTAACCTTGATCCCAACATCACAACTCCAACATTTAAAGTACTAGGTCACAAAAGTGAAACAGTAGTAACTTTGAGAGTGTTTGGTTTGTTTATGCATCATATAGGGTGAGAGCACTCATGAGTTGAATGTCTCCCCCTAAACACATGCCTACACCTAGACAAGACAGGAAGTAATTGTATGCACATGGGCAGGATTTCACATAATGCTATCAAGCTCCAAGATACCAAGTTCACGCCTAAGTTGACAAAAACGGGCTTCATCCAATGGTTTGGTGAAAATGTCGGCAAGTTGCATATCCGTACCAATATGAGCAATATCAATGTCACCCTTTTGCACATGGTCTCTCAAGAAATGATACCTAATATCAATATGCTTTGTGCAAGGGTGATCAATAGGATTCTCAGCAATCTTGATGGCACTTTCATTAGCGCATAGAAGAGGCACATGTCTATAGGTGATACCATAATCCTTCAAGGTTTGCCTCATCCATAGTAGTTGAGTTGCACAACTTGCGGTTGCAATGTATTCAGCTTCGGCGGTGGAGAGGGAGACACAATTCTGCTTCTTCGAGGACCAACTTACAAAGGAGCATCCAAGAAACTGACATGCACCTGAGGTAGACTTCCGTCCCACTTTGTCACCGGCCCAATCCGCATCCGTGTACCCAATGAGATCAAACTTGGCATCCTTGGTGTACCATAGACCCAACTTTGGGGTGTGAAGAAGGTATCTAAGAATATGCTTAACCGCCTTATGATGACTTTCCCTAGGGGAAGCTTGAAATCTTGCACATATGCCTACACTTAACATGATGTCTGGTCTAGATGCACAAAGATAAAGCAATGAACCAATCATAGAGCGGTAAATAGATGGGTCAAAAGGAATACCGTTGGTGTCTTCAGTGAGTACAAGTTTCGTAGGCATGGGTGTCTTACATGGGCTAGCATTTGTCATGTCAAAATTCTCTAGAATATCCTTGAGGTATTTTGTTTGAGATAAGAAAATTCCTTCTTGAAATTGTTGAATTTGAAATCCGAGAAAGAACTTCAAGTCAGCATTGAGTGACATCTCAAAGGTCTTGGTCATCGAGGCCGCAAACTTCTCACACAAATGAATGTTAGGAGAACCAAAAATGATGTCATCTACAGAGATTTGGCATAAGATCAAATCTCCCATTTCCCTCTTAGTAAAAAGAGTGGGATCGATCACCCCTGTCACAAAACCATCATCGAGTAGAAACTTCTTAAGATGATCATACCAAGCACGAGGTGCTTGTTTGAGGCCATACAAAGCCTTGTGAAGCTTATACACATACTCTTTGTGATCGGAATAAACGAACCCAGGTGGTTGTGATACATATACTTCTTCTTGTAGAGGACCGTTAAGGAACGCACTCTTCACATCCATTTGATGTAATGTAAAACCATTGAAAGCAGCATAGGCAAGTAAGATGTGAATAGATTCAAGACGGGCAACGGGAGCAAAGGTCTCATCAAAGTCCAAACCTTCAACTTGTGAGTACCCTTGTGCCACTAACCTTGCCTTGTTGCGGGATGATTACGCCATTATCATCTTGCTTGTTCTTGAAAATCCATTTTGTTCTAACGACATTGTGTTCCTTAGTTGGTCTCTTGACTAATGACCACACTTTGTTGCATTCAAAACTGTTCAACTCTTCTTGCATAGCGACGAGCCAATCATTTTCCATCAATGCATCTTGTACCTTGAGTGGCTCAATGCTAGAGACAAACGAAAAGTGAGCACAAAACTTTGTCAATTGTTTACGAGTGACTCTACCTTCCGATATGCCGTTAAGAATTTGATCAACATCAACACGACCAGACACTCGTGGCATGATGGAGGTTAGGGTTTCACAAGGTTCAACTTCATTTCCATCATCCACATCCTCAACATATGGATCATTAATGTGTGGTGGAAGATCTTCTTCTTCATGTTGCATTTGTTGAGGTTCATAATCAATGATTGCACTTTCTTGTTCTTGCTCTTGGTGAAGATCTTGTTCTTGAATGCGATCATGGTGAGGGACTAGTTCTCCTTCTTGATCTTGAACAATGGGGATAACTTGAGCAATAGGATCTTATGGAGGTATGGGTGTTGAAGTGGCTTGAGGATGAGAGAAACTTCCATATTCTTCATCATCATCATGAGGTTCTTGTTCCATTGGAAGAAGTACACCAACACCCATGGTCAAAATATCTTGAGAGGGATCTTCTTCACCTACATCACTTAGATCAACTTGTTCCCCATGTGAGCCATTAAATTCATCAAACACCACGCCACAAGTTTCTACAACACATCCATTGGATTTGTTGTAGACTCTATAGGCGTGAGAGTTTGATCCATAACCAACAAATATCCCCTCAATTGTTTTGGATTGAAATTTTCCTAACCGTTCTCTCTTGTTGAGGATGAAATACTTGCACCCAAAAATAGGAAAGTACTTGACATTTGGCTTGTTCCCGGTTAGGAGCTCATATGGAGTCTTCTCCAATATCGAGCGGAGGAAGAGCCGGTTTGATGCATGGCATGCGGTGTTGTCAGCCTCAGCCCAAAAGCTATGTGGTGACTTGTATTCATCCAACATGGACTTTTCCATTTCCACAAGTGTACGATTCTTCCTCTCGGCTACACCATTTTGTTGTGGAGTGTAGGGTGCGGAATATTGATGCTCAATCCCTTCATCACTAAGAAATTCTTCCAAGGTGTAGTTCTTGAACTCGGAGCCATTATCACTTCTTATTGCCAAGATTTCTTTGTCAAACTTGCGTTGGGCTTGCTTGGCAAAATCAATGAAGGTGATCTTCGTCTCGTCCTTGGACTTGAGGAGAAACACCCATGTGTATCTTGAGTAATCATCAACAATTACAAGTCCATACTTTTTCCCACCAAGACTATCCCATGAAGGAGGCCCAAAAAGATCCACATGAAGGAGCTCCAAAGGCCTTGAGGTAGATACAATATTCTTGGGTGGGTTCTTTGATTGATGTTGCTTCCCGGCTATGCATGCACTACACACACGATCTTTCTCAAAAGAGACATTGGTTAGTCCAAGGATGTGATTACCCTTTAAGAGATCTTGAAGATTTCTCATGCCGACATGGGCTAGCCGGCGATGCCATAGCCACCCCTTGTCGACCTTGGCCATTAGACAAGTTGCATGGAATGTGCTCTCTTTCGAGAAATCAACCATGTAAAGGTTGCCATCCAACTCTCCAACAAAGGCCACTTCGAGAGTATCTCTCTTAAAGACTTTCACATCCGTTAGTCCAAATAGTGTATCCATTGTTCAAGATATCTTCCGATATTCCGATAAATCGGCCGATTTATCGCTTACCGTTGTCTGATCGATAAGATAAATCGGCCGATAAATCAGCCGATATGGCGATAAATCGGCGGATATGCCGATAAAATGGCCGATTTACCCCTTATCATGGGTCGACCGATAAGTTCCCGATAAGCGATATTCCCAACATTGAGTGTATCATAACCAACGGAAACCAATTGGCGAACAGAAAGCAAATGGTATTTAAGGGATTGGACAAGCATGACATTTGCAAGAGACATGCCATTTGTGATAGCCACCTTGCCCAACCCGTGTACCTCTCCTTTTGATCCTCCACCAAACACAATGCTCATAAACGGTTGAATAGCTTCCATGAAATCGAAAAGCAATTTGCTATCTCCAGTCATATGGTTGGTGCATCCACTATCGATCACCCATTTGACTCCACCAGAGAAAGCCACCTACACACAATTTATGACTTGGTTAGAGGCACCCATTTTTCAATGGGACCTCTCAAGTTAGTCACAAGGGTCTTAGGGACCCAAATAGCATAAAACCGGAATGCATTATGAGGACCAACAAATTGAGCATAAACTTCTCCATCCTTTGTTTTACGGAGTACATAGGATGGAGGCATGAACTCTTTTGGCTTGTTGAGAGTGGGCATGCCCCTAGTGGCCTTCCCACTCACAACCTTACCTTTCTCCTTGTGCCCCTCACATACAAATGTCTCCTTGAGAGGGGTGGTGCACTTTTGTGAAGACGTCCTTTTCTTGCTTGTGCTTGGGTCAAACCCGAGCCCTTCCTTGGCAACCACCTCATTGTGTTGGCTCAATACCTCATTAAGGTTCTTTTGTCCTTGAGCACATGTCATGAGTCCTCTCTCGAGTTGTGCCTTTAGAGAGCGATTTTCCTCAATAATAGATGCTAGGTCACCACTAGAGTTAGTAGTACAAGCATCAACATTGATAATAGGTGAAGAGTAAACCTTGGCTAGAGTTTCAAGATAAGTAAGTTTCAGCATCTCAAAGCTCTTTGTAAGAAGGGTGAGCTCCTCTTCCTTAGTCTTGAGGCACATAGATAGAAGCTCACAATCCTTAGAGAGAGAAGCATGAGATTCCACAAGATTACTTTTATCATTCATCAACTCCGTGCAAGAGTTCTTGGCCTTTTTCAAGGAGGCAAGTTCTTTAGTATGAACATCAATGTTTGCACCAATTTTTAAGCATAGTTCATCATTTCGTGCTTCCTCATATTGGACTTTCCGCTCAAGGATTTCATATTTTTCCTTTTCCTCGGTGACGAGGGTTTCGAGTTCCTTAATGGTGATGGTGTGCTTACTCACCATCTCCATAAGCATACGAAACATAGTGAGCTTCTTTCCTTTAAGAGAGCACATGAACTTATTTAGTTTAGCAAGCATAGGGTCATCTATATCATCATCATCATCATAATTATCCTCCGCATCAAGATACTCATCACAGGGAGTAGATGGAGTGAAAAGAGGAGGATTTGAACGTGGGGTTACCTCGACCTTGTCAGGAGAGTTTTGGTCCTCTCCATCTCCTACCACGGCCTTTGCCATTAAGCACTTGTGAGCGTTGCACTTGTAGTCTTTCATGTAGTTGTAGATGACAACATCACCACTCTTGTTGACAAGCTTCAAGGTGTTTTGGGAATCTTGAGCTACTCCTGCAACACCACCAGCATCATCCGGGTCGGATTCCTCATGGGCAACCATTGCTTTCCCATCTCTCTTCTTGAGCTTGGAGTTCAAGGGATTTGGCAACTTCTTCTTAGGAAAGATCTTGGGAAACCTTGGTTTATCTTCTCTCTTCTCATAAGGGCAATCGTTGGAGAAGTGGTTGGTTTCTTCATAGTTGTAGCACTTTATCACTTTCTTCTTCTAGAATCTTCCCTTGAATTTTCCTGCGCCAAACTTCTTGACAAAGAGGGCAATGTATTCATATGAAGGGCTCTCATCGGAGTCAATCTCATCACCATCTTCATCATCATCATCATCTTCTTCTTCTTCTTCACTTTGTTCTTCCTCACATACATGCTTGGCCTTCAAAGCAAGATTGATCTTTGATGTTGAGGTACCATGCATGGCAAGATGTTTTGTAGCATTTGCCTTGGATTCTTCAAATAGTTGAAAAGTGGATATGATGTCATCCAGAGTCATTTCCTTGAATCCATGATGTTGCCTTATGTCCCACACCATTTGGTGATGATACGAAGCAAGAGCATGAAGCAATTTGTCCATGATAAATCGCTTAGTCAAGCTGAATCCATCTTGTGTCTTGTCACAGTCATAGGACTCAATGTCGGCGGTGAGAGTCAAGAGGCGCTCAAGGAGCTGCTTGGGGGATTCACCTTTCTCCATACAAAATTTTTGCAATTGACCCTTGGCAATTTCATACTGAGCAAGACGGAGAGTGGAGGTACCGGTCTTGGTCCTTACAATGTTGTCCCATAATTCCTTGGCACTTGTGATGTGTATGTAAGGTCTCCTTTGCTTATCATTCATTCCTTTTCTTATGCACATGATTGTGGTGTCGTTGAGATGCTTGTCATAAATCTCTCTCGGAGTGAGATTCTTTGGGTTGACAGGGTTGTAGCCATACTCCAGGATGTCCAACATTTCATCATTGGCGTACCTAAGATGGTCCTGCATACCAACTCTCCACAAAGCAAAATCGGAACTGTCATCAAGCAAAGGAGTTTTTCCTCCAGGATTATACTTAGGTTTCTCTACTTGAGGTCTAGCATAAAGCCATGGAACACTAGATTGATCATTGCTAGGAGGTTGTTGGCCAAGTGAAGGAGTAGGCACAGTTGGCCTCGAAGCTGCACCACCCGAAAGTGGTGCAAGCATCGTGATTAATGTGGCTAACCGCATTTGGAACAAGGCCTCAAGAGAAGCATCATTCTCCTCCTTTTTCTTAGCAAGGGCCCGTTCCAGATCCTCATAAGTGAAGGACTTGACATCCGAAGAGGTCGTGCCCTTCTCCTTCGGATCTGCAACAAGGGGAGTCCCATCGGGGTTCATCTCGTTCTAGGGCGGTTAAGCCACAAGAATAGAGCACGAGGCTCTGATACCAATTGAAAGGATCGAGATGGACCTAGAGGGGGGGGGTGAATAGGTACAATTACAAATTTTAATTCTTACTTAGCAATTTTAGGCAATAATGCGGAATATGACGGTGAGCCTAACAATTGCAAATATGATACTAAGAGCTAAGCAAGGTAACCGGTACCACAAGTATATGAGTAAGCAAGCACAATAAGAGATAAGTAAAGACTAAGAGACAAGTAACCACAAGTAGTGAGCTAGGGTTAGGAATAACCTTAACTCCGAGAGGCGAGGATGTATGCCGATGTTCACTTCCTTGGAGGGAAGCTACGTCACCGTTTAGAGAGGTGGATGTTACCACGAAGGCACACCAACGCCATGAAGGCTCACCCTATTCTCTCTTTGAGATATCACCACGAAGGCAATTCTCAACCACTAGTGGTAGACCTTGGGGTGGTCTCCAAACCCTCACAAACTTTCCGGGGGTAATCACAATGAACGATTCCTCACTGGAGTACTCCTACCGCCTAGGAGTCTCCAACCTCCAAGAGTAACAAGATGCACCACAAAAACAAGGGGGAATCAACTTTCGCTTTGGTGAATGTGTAGATCGGGCACTTCTCCTTTGCTCCTCAAAAGATGAAGAGCTTTGGGTGGCTAAGGAGGGAGATCTCCAAGAAATCGAGGTCTGAAAATGGAGGTGAGAGAAATGGAGTCGTCACCTTCTTCGTGGGGAAGAAGAAGACTATTTATAGGTGGGGACAGAATCCAGCCGTTGGGGCCAGATTCCTGCAAAGCCCGGAAGTTCCATCGACGCCCGGAAGTTCCGGACCCCGGAAGTTCCGGCAAGGTTCCGAGCTACACAGAGAGTTTGCATCCTCTCTGGTGTACCTCGGAAGCTGTAGAACAGAGGACGGAAGCTCTGGTGCCCGGAAGTTCTGGCCAGCCCGGAAGTACCGGGGGACGGAAGCTCCGGTCAGGGTCCGGCAAGGTTCCGGGCTACACAGAAACTTTGCACAGAAAAAGCAGTTTCTCTGGATGGCCCGAAAGCATCCCGGAACCATCCCGGAAGTTCCGTCCTGAATAGAAGCATTTTGCTGTGAGATATTTCAGATCATGTGTGAAGTGAAGTTGATTCCCAAATGATGTTATGATGCACCCCCTCTTAATAGTGCGGGTGCCCTAAGGACTCAAGGAAAAATAAAACAATATGGCACTCCGCTTTTCCTTGGAACTCCTCTTTCCCTTTTTCTGTCAAGAGGGGAATTAACCATCCATGCTCCACTTCCATTTGAAATGGTGTTGTTTACACTAGAGCATGTGGTTAGAAACACAAATGAAGTTGTCATCAATGTCAAAAACTATTTAGTGCAACAATGCACTTTCAGTATGGTAAAGGTTATATTTGCCACTTTTATTGAAATAAAAGATACAAAACATTATTCTAAATAACAGCAAGCAAATCTCAACAAAAGAAAATGACACTCCAAGCAAAACACATATCATGTGACGAATAAAAATATAGCTCCAAGTGAGGTTACCGATAATGTTGAAGACGAAAGAGGGGATGCCTTCCGAGCATCCTAAATCTTAGACGCTTGAGTCTTTCTTGAATATTACCTTGGGGTGCATTGGGCATCCCCAAGCTTAGGGTCTTGCCACTCCTTATTCAACTCATATCGATATCTCACCCAAAACTTGAAAACTTCAATCACACAAAACTTAATGGAACTTTGTGAGATATGTTAGTATGATAAAGAGCAAATCATTCACTTTGGTACTGTCAAGACAAGATTCATAATTTTTCTCACACAATGCCTCATGTAACCTATAATTTCTACAATTTATAATGACCAATATAAGTCATAGAAACTAGAAAACAAAGCAAACTATGCATTGAAAACGGAATATGTCAAAAAGAGAACAATCTATAATGATTTGAACAACAACCATACTCCCTCCGTCTCGGTGCATTAGGCATCTAACAAAAATCAAATAATCCCAAAATGCTGAGGTGTGGAACAGTAGTACTAGTTGCATGCATATTAATTAGATCCCATCTATTAAATGGAGGGCCAATGCATGCAATTTCTACGACATGCTATTGGGATTTGAAGAGGACTCCTAATTAATAACATGTTTCTAGTTGAGAAAGGAATGATGTGATTGGCTTCACCTGGCATTCAATTTTTCTCCTTGTCCAATCTCTTCGTGCCTCGGTTGTGGTGCACCTTCTAAGATGACTAATGCACCTAGATGGAGGGAGTACTTATTTATCTCCAAAAATTAGGAAAAATTAGGACAACGTAGGCAATTGGTATATCAATCATGTGTAAAAAAAATTAGAATTTTATCACATCCCAGTGAATTATGGTAATTCCAGAACTGGGTGCAAAAGTTTCTGTTTTTGCACAGAATCAAGTCAACTATCATCCACACTATCCCAAAGGCTTTACTTGGCACTTTATTGAAACGAAAGCTAACAAACATGATTACTATAGTAGCTTAATCATGTGAACACACAAAAGCAATAGGTATAAGTATTGAGTTGTCTCCCAACAAGCGCTTTTCCTTAATGTCGTTTTAGCTAGGCATGGTGATTCCAATGATGCTCACATAAAAGTAAAGAATTAAAACATAATGGTAGCATCATGAAACATATGGCAAGCACATTTAAGCCTAACACACTTCCTATGCATAGGTATTTTGTGAGCAAACAACTTATGGGAGCAAGAATCTCCTAGCATTGGAAGGCAAAACAAGCATGACTTCAAAACTTTTAACACATAGAGAGATAACTTGATATTATTGAGATATGTAGAAGCATATGTTCCTCTCTCATAATAATTTTCAGTAGCATCATGACTGAATTCAACAATATAGCTATCACATAAAGCATTCCTTTCATGATCCACAAGCTTAGA
Organism: Thinopyrum elongatum; assembly: GCA_011799875.1. Taxonomy (NCBI): domain Eukaryota; kingdom Viridiplantae; phylum Streptophyta; class Magnoliopsida; order Poales; family Poaceae; genus Thinopyrum; species Thinopyrum elongatum. Next base: position 444,686,966 of record CM022302.1, on the reverse strand, counting down.
ATTCTATTACTCTCCTCATATGCAAATTTCTTCTCATTGATAATAGTGGGAGCAAAGTCAACAAAATAACTATCATGTGATACTTGATTGGCATAACCCAATTGAATATTAAAATCATGATGACAAGTTTCATGGTTATCATTTTTCTTTATATCATAAGTGTCATCGCATAATAATTGTGACACCCCGACTTAATCGTGCACTAATCATACAAGCAAATGCACACGATCAAGATCAAGACGCACGGGAAGATATCACAACACAACTCTAGACACAAATTAAAGTCATACAAGCTTTATATTACAAGCCAGGGGCCTCGAGGGCTCGAATACATAAGAGTCAGCGGAAGCAACAATATCTGAGTACAGACATAAGTAAACAAGCCTGCCTTAAGAAGGCTAGCAAAACAAAGATAATGGACCGAAAAGGCGCAGGCCTCCTGCCTGGGCGCCTCCAAACTACTCTTGGTCATCGGCGGTCTCCACATAGTAGTAAGCTCCGTCGGGGTAGTAGTAGTCGTCGGCTGGATCAGCTGGGTCCTGGACCCCGTCATCTGATCGCAGCAATCGGGTATAGGGGAAAAGAGGTAGCAAAGCAACCGTGAGTACTCATCCAAAGTACTCGCAAGACTTACATCAGATCTATACTAAGTATGCATCAGTATCAAAGGAACGGGGCTATATCTTTGGACTAGACTGCAGAAATGCCAGAAGAGAAGGGAAGGCCTAGCCTATCAAAGACTAGCATCTTGAAGCATCTTGCAGCATTAGAAGAGTGCAGATTAGTATATTATAAGGTAACAGTTTAATGTAGTAACGCCCAGCGATCCCTCCTTGACTCCATGCAAGAGAGTAATCCCGGAGCCATCATATCCATTTAGTGTCTCAAGTATCCAGTTCTAGTTGTAGTAGATCGGGATACAACTCCGAGCCTCCGTTACCGTGGACACGGCTATTCGAATAGATATACTTCCCTGCAGGGGTGCACCAACTTACCCAACACGCTCGATTAGCTTTGGACGGACACACTTTTCCGGGTCATGCCTGGCCTCGGCTGATCAACACGCCGTAGTCCTACCTAGGCTCAATAGAGAGGCCAGCACGCCGGTCTACATCCTAATTGCGAAGGGGTCATGGGCCAATTGTCCTTTGCAATCCCGCGCATTGCGAGGATGGCCGGGATCAGTCCTGGCTACCTCTTTATACAAAGCAGGTGCTTACGCGGACCACCCAGGCACGTGCCGCTAAATCGCTGACGTCGGTGAGCTTTTGGAAAAATTGTAGGACGCAGAGTGCCCATACTTATTCTTGCGTGGTGGTCAGTGCGAAAAGGCCTGAGGCCTACTCGGATCACATATCCAAACCCGTTAGTGTCTTCGGAGCGCGAGGAGACGATCAATGCCCATACTTATTCCCGCGTGGTGGTCAGTGCGAAAAGGCCATAGGCCTACTCGGATCACATATCCAAACCCGTTAGTGTCTTGGGAGCACGCGGAGACGATCAATGATCCACAATCTATGGTCCCGTCACCCCATCTCGCGGACTTACGGCAAGGGCCAAGAATGCCCGACCGTACCGCGTAATTATCTCGCGGGTACCCTCACGGTCAACCCAACTCCACATCTCTCGCGGGTACCCCTCGAGGCCGACCCGACTTCAACAAGGTTCTGAGGTAAGGTCAAGGTAACCGTGTGTCCGTAAAATCAAGGGGGAAACCCTAGGAATCACCCTCGATGGATTTCCACTCGATGTAACCGTCAAGGTGACCTTGGAGGAATCACCCTCGAAGGGTTCATACTTGAGGTGTTGCAAGACAGAGTCATTATCGGGAGTGGTGAAGGAGGAATCACCCTCCGTAACCCACAACCGATTAACTACACTACAAAGATATCATCAGGAGTGTGTTACAAGGTATCACCCTCGGCACTCGATAGTTGCTCTGCAGAGTCATACAACTAAGGGGGTGTGTCGGTGATGTGAGGGGCTCAGCACTTCGATCACATTGATTGAGTCATCGGTAACAAGCGGGGGCAGCAGGGACAAGTTGAGGGGTCACTGATGGATCACTAACAAACCTATACTAAACATATAGGATAACAGGTAAAGTAACAATAGCATGTTACAAAAATAGGCTATGCATCAGAATAGGAGCTATCGAACAACAGTAGCAAAATCTAATGCAAGCATGAGAGAGAAAGAATGGGCGATATAGGAATGATCAAGGGGATTTTGCTTGCCTGGAAGCTCTGTAGACAGATAAGAACCCTCGATGGTGAAGCAGTCGATCACCGGATCAACAGCGGTCTCGAGGTCTACCGGAAAAGAAATAACAGAGGGGGAACACAATAAAAAAACACAGCAATCAAATGCATCACAAAGCATGACATGGCAATACGTTATGCTAGGGATAACCTAACGCAGAGCTACGCGTTACAGACGGAGCGGGAAAATATCCGGGAATATTTTCCCGGCCCTGGGCAATTATCGGACCGGCGATCCGGAGGGGAAGGTTCCATGTTTGCAATGTTAGAGGCATGTGACAGGTATGTGGATGGCGTATTCGAATTCATCTTATTTTTCTGATCATTTTTCATATATAAATTATTTTCATCCGAGTTACGGTTTATTTTCTATGAATTTCTAATGTTTATTAAATTTTCTGAAATTATTATTAATTCGAATTAAAAACAGAATATACTTTTTTCACCTAGTGCTATTCTAGCCACAGTGTATGCCAGTGGGGCTGGGTTGACCTAATCAAATTGACTGGACAATAGGAGGTGTGACCCACATGTATGTGACACATAGACTAAATATGGGTCAATTTAAAATGAGTGGTCCACATGTAATAGGCTTAAACTAATTAACCCCTAAATTCTAGCCTAAACTAATTAGGCCAACCAAATGAGCCGGCCACAGGCAGTGGCATAGCCATGCCTCGACTGTGCTTGCCATGGCCAGCAAGCACTAGGCATAAGGCCATGGCGGCCATGGCCAGCAGCAGCAAGGCAGCAACGACTACCAGTGCAGCAGCAGTACACGAGTAGCAGTAGCAGTACAAGCAATGGGCAGGGAAGGCAGCAATAGTAGCTACTGGCAGGAGGTGTGATACGTCTCCAACGTATCTATAATTTATAAAGTATTCGTGCCATGTTTACAACAATTTTATATGGTTTTGGTATGATTTGAATGGAACTAACCTGGACTGACGCTGTTTTCAGCAGAACTACCGTGGTGTTGTTTTTGTGCAGAAATAAAAGTTCTCCGAATTGGACGAAACTTTTTGAAGATTTTTTTTTGGAAGAAAATAGAAATAATGGAGCAAAGAACCACCAGAGGGGGGCCCCCTGCTGCCCACAAGACACCAGGGAGCGCCACCCCCCCCGGCGCGCCCTGGTGGGTGGTGGGCCCCTTGAGGCTCATCTTCGCGTGATTCCAACACTGAAAATCCTATATATTCAGAAAACCCGGAAAGTTAACCTAGATTGGAAGTTCCACCGCCGCAAGCCTCTGTAGCCACGAAAAACCAATCTAGACCCCGTTCCGGCACCCTGCCCGAGGGGGAAATCATCACGGTGACCATCTTCATCATCCCGGCGGCCACCATGATGAGGAGGGAGTAGTCCACCCTCGGGGCTGAGGGTTTGTACCAGTAGCTATGTGTTTAGTCTCTCTCTCTCTCTCGTGTTCTTGATTTGGCACGATCTTGATGTATCGCGAGCTTTGTTAATATAGTTGGATCATATGGTGTTTCTCCCTCTCTATCTTGTTGTGATGAATTGAGTTTTCCCTTTGAGATTTCGTTATTATCGGATTGAATACTTTTATGGATTTGAGAACACTTGATGTATTCCTTGCTATGAATACCCGTGGTGACAATTGGGTATCATCTTGATTCACTTGATATATGTTTTGGCACTCAACTCGCGGATTCCTGAGGTGACATTGGGGTAATCTATGCATAGGGGTTGATGCACGTTTTTGTCCTTGTTTCTCCAGTAGAAGTCTTGGGGCACTCTTTGAGGTTCTTTGTGTTGGATTGAGTATTATGAATCTGAAATTGTTTGATGCATATCGTATAATCAACTCACGGATACTCGTGGTGACATTGGAGTATCTAGGTGACATTAGAGTTGGTTGATGTGTATCATATGGTGTTATTTTAGTACGAACTCTTAGATAGATCGATCGGAAAGGATAACTTGGTGTTATGTTAGTACGAACTCTTGGATAGATCGATCGGAAAGGATAACTTTGAGGTGGTTTTGTACCTTACAAACAATTTCTTCTTATGTTCTCCGCTAGATAAGAACTTTGGAGTGATTCTTCATCGCACGTTGAGGGATGGTTATATGATCCAATTATATTAGCATTGTTGAGAGATTGCACTAGCGAAAGTATGGACCCTAGGCCTCATTTTCAAGCATTGCAATACTGTTTGTGCTCACTTTTGTTACTTGCTACCTTGCTGTTTTTTATTGTTCCTATTACAAAAATCAATATCTACTATCATTACTACACTTGTATCACCATCTCTTCGCCGAACTAGTGCACCTATACAATTTACCATTGTATTTGGTGTGTTGGGGACACAAGATACTCTTTGTTATTTGGTTGCAAGGTTGTTTGAGAGAGACCATCTTCATCCTACACCTCCCAGGATTGATAAACCTTAGGTCATCCACTTGAGGGAAAATTGCTACTGTCCTACAAAACTATGTGCTTGGAGGCCCAACACGAGTCTACAAGAATAAAGTTGCACAGTAGACATCAAGGTGGCGAGCAGCGGCAGCAAGCGGTAGCGATAGCAGCAGGCGGCAGCCGCAAGAGCAGCAGCGCGCCAGGCAGTAGCAACACATGGGAAAGCGGTAGGGCACGAGCAGGTCAGGCCAGGGCACAGCAAGCGCACGCGTCGACAGCGCGGGGGCGCGGCCAAGGAGCCAGAGACGCGCCGGAGCACGGTCACAGGCCCGGTGACCGTGAGCTTGCCCGGAGCTCGGGCATGGTGGTGCAGCGGCCAACAGCAGGGGAAACAAAATGGGGATGAGGGGGATCGACCGAGGGCACACCGAGCAGATCATTAGCGAGCTCAGGGAAACCGGAAGCAGACCGGAGTGGAGCAAATCGCCGACGGACGATGATGGACGTGGTGAAGGGGGATCGACACTAGCATCGCGATGCAGCGTCCCGCCCTCGATCTAGAAGCGGATACGAAGGATACGATGGTGGAGGGCTGCTGGACAAAGTCTCGAAGCTCGGGGAGGCTCCGCTGCGTGGTGACGGTGGCGATGCTGTGACGGCTACGTTCGGTTGCGAGTTCTAGATCGAATGAGGAAAGACGAGAGGGAATTAGGAGCTAGGGTTTCACCCGAGGGGTGCAGCGGTGTTTTGTAGGGCGTCGGGGTGTGCCGGATGGCCGCCACACATGGTGTAACATCCCCAGATCTTAACCCCGTCTTGTCATCTTGATCACTAAGCTAATCTGCCACTTGTCCAAAATCAAAGTCATTTTCCAATTCAAATTGCATGTCAAATAATTATTTCTTCAAATTACAAAACTAAAATGTTCATAGTATTTCAAATAATCAAAGAACAATTATAAAAATAAAACCAACATTAAGAAAATTCCCAAATTGCCCCTGGAAATTAATTCAGAGGTCCAACAACAATTAAACCGGTCTTTCCAATTTCTAATAATACCTAACCTTTTCTTTTTGCCTCCAAACTTTTTGTGGCAGTGCCAGTCATTGCCTAGTATTAGATTTGGCAAGTCCCACATTTTACAAAATACAATTGCTAGCTAAAAGAAAATGCAACAGAAAAGAATAAATGAAAACAGAAAATAAAAATAGAAAAGACCTAGAGTCTACTGTGTATGTGGGCTCTAGTCTACAGTAGCCGCAGCCCAGCCCATTCCCTGGCCTTCCCTTCCTCTCGCGCGCTGTTGGCCGCACGTGCTGACACGCCGGCGAGCCGCCACGCACCGTCCATCTCGCGGCTCCCCGACGTGGATAAGGTCGCCCCGCGCTCCCTGCCGAACCCTAGCTACCCCATTCGCCCCCAATTCACCTCGCCTCTCTCAGTCTCGCTCTCACCCGTAGGTCGCCGCCGCCATTGTCGTCGATCCCGCGGCCATCATCCTCCCCGTGCCGGGCCGTCGAGTCCGAGCACTCCGCCGTCGACTGCTACGCCTCCTGGAGCCGCTCGTTGGAGCCCGGAACCACCGCAACGACCTCCCCGAGCTCGTCTTCCCTGCACGGCCGTCTTCGTCTCCCGCGTCGATTCGTCGCCGTTGATCTCCCCCGAGCCACTGTTGCACATCTGCAGGACCACTGTGAGCTGCTGCACCTTCTCCCCCTCTCCCCATCCTCTTCCCGTAGCCGTGGCCATCGCCTCGCTCGCGCCCAAGTGCGCCGCCGCGGAGCTCGTCGCCGGCGAGCCTCCGACGATCAAATGGTCATGCACTGCTGCCCATTTTGCTCGCCACATCACGTAGAGCCTCCCCAGCCACTTTATTCGCTCGCTAGCACGCCGTAGCGTCAAACCCGTAGCACGCCCGAGAGCCCCGCCGCCCGACGTCGTCGCCAGCGACCATTCCGGCCTCTCCAACTCCGACCACCACCATCACCGGATGCGCCGTGAAGTGGCCGATGCTAAGAGCCTAACCCCGCCTCGAATGGTCCCCACAGATGAATCCCGAGCTCGCCGGAGTTCGTTCCATCACGCGAGCTCGTCGGCGTACTCCGGTGGCCGGCGTCCGAGCTGGCGCCGACGTGGCCTGCTCTGTGCCGCTGACTGCTAGGCCCCGCGGGCCCAGTTGACCTGTTCAGCGCACAGGAACTGTTCACAAGTGAGACTGACTTGTGGGTCCCGCGTTAATTAAAACGTTTTAAATTTAAATAAAAGTTAATTAGTTTAAACAGTCACTGATAGGGCGGGCCCACCAGTTAATTTGATTAGTTAGTTAGTTTAAACTCTGTTAATTAGCACAGTCACTGACCAGTGGGACCCACTGGTCAGGTTTGACTGGTTAGCTACACTGTTGACTGCAGACATCACACCTACGTCATGCTGGCGTCACAAGACACTGTTCTGGATAATGCTGATTTAATTAAATAAAATAAATTCTAGAAAATCAATAAAACTTTAGAAATTCGTAGAAATTAAACCGTAGCTCGGATCGAAAAACCTTGTATATGAAAAACGAGACGAATCGGAATATGCCCTCCTCATACCTGTCACATGCCTCTAGCATGATGAACATGGAACTTTCCCCTCTGTTTCATCTGTTCGGTATTCACCCGGAGCTGGGAGAACACTCTCGGATAGTTTCCCACTAACACTAACTTGCGTAGTACCACGTTAGGGCACTCCTCGAACAACGTGTTGCCATGCCAAGCTTATGTAGCTGCTTTTTATCGCCGTGTATTTATTTGTTTCTTCTCCCCCTTTATTTCCGTTAGACACCGAGACCGCTGACGATGCCCTGATGATCGACTACTTCACCGTCGGAGATTCCTCTTCCATCTGCCGAGCAACTAGGCAAGCACCCCCCTTTGAGCATGCCTATATCGCCTATTCTCTTCTCTCTTGTGCTTGGATTAGAATTGTTGCTGCTACTGCTTTACCTATTCTGATCCATAGCCTGATTTTTGTAACCTGCTTTTGATAATTACCTGCTTATCCTAAACTGCTTAGTATAGGCTGGTTAGAGACCCTCCAGTGACCCCACTTGTCCCGGTTGCCCCGCTGGATTATCGGAAGACTCTACGACCAGGTCCCAGCACCGCACATCACATCCCTTTTATCTGTACGACACTGCAGCGTTACTATCGAGTGCCGAGGGTGATACCTCGTAAGCACTTCCGATGTTAACTCTGTGGAGTTGCTACTCGGTCGTGGTCATCGAGGGTGATTCCTCCTTCACCACTCCCGATAACGAGGCTGTCGTGCAACACCTCAAGTGTGAACCCATCAAGGGTGATTCCTCCGCGTTCACCTTGATAGGTACATCGAGTAGGAATCCAACAAGGGTGATACCTCGGATTCCCTGATGTTATGGACATACGGTTACTTGGACTTTACCACAGTTACTTGGATAGGCAAGTCGGCCCTGAGGGGTACCCGCGAGCGATATGGAGACGGATTGACCTGGATGGTACCCGAGAGATAATTACGAGGTGTGGCCGGGCATTCTTAGCCCTTGCCGCAAGTCCTCGAGACGGGGCGATGGGGTCACATCGATCGTGAGTCTCTGCTCGTTACCGCACACCCCGAATACACTAACGATTTGGATATTTGATCCGAGTGGGCCTCTGACCCGATAGCACTAACCATCACGCGGGAATAAGTTATGGGAACTCTGCGTCGTACATTTCTTCCGAAAGCTCTGTCAGACGTCTAGCTCAGCATCACGGCCGGGACGGACCGGCGCCACCCAGGAGAAAGGTGGTGCCTGGCTTCACCCTGCTCGCAACGACCCGGAGTGCACAGGGCGATGGCCCAAGACCCCTGAGCGCTTAGGATATAGACCGATGGGGACCTCTCTACTGAGCCTAGGTAGGACTACGGCGTGTCGTTTAGCCGAGGCCGGGCATGACCCCGAAAAGTGTGTCCGGCCAGAGTTAAGCGAGCGTGGTGGGTAAGTTGGTGCACCCCTGCAGGGAAGAACTAATCTATGCATAGCCGGATCCTCGGTAACGGACGCTCGGAGTTGTATCCCGATCGATACAACTTGAACTGGATAGAAATGGATAGTAGGGCTCCGGGATTGCTTTCTCGCAGGGAGTCGAGAAAGGATCTCTGGGCGAGGTTGATACGGATAGTATGGCTCTGGGATTGCTTTCTCGCAGGGAGTCAAGGAAGAATCTCTGGGTGAGGTTGATAACACTACTACTACTTTATATTATGCTATTCTGTACTCTCCTAAATGCTGCAAGATGCTTGAAGATGCCTGAAGATGCTAGTCTTCGATAGGACTAGGCCTTCTCTCTATTCTAGCATTTCTGCAGCCCAGTCCACAGATACAGCCTTTCCTTGATAATGTTGCATATGTAGTGTAGATCCTTGCTTGCTGAGTACTTCGGATGAGTACTCATGGTTGCTTTGCTTCCTCTTTTTCCCCATATCCGTTTGATGCAACCAGATGACGGAGCCCCTGAGACGGCTGTCCCCGCCGACGACTACTACTACTACCCCGAGGGTGGTTACTACTTCGAGTTGGCTGATGACTAGGAGTAGGTTCGGAGGGTCCCAGGCAGGAGGCCTGCGCCTTTTCGATCGTAGTGTTTTCTTTTGCCCCGCCTTCTTAAGGCCTATCTGTTTTATCTTTTATATCTGTACTCAGATATCTAATGCTTCCGCTGACGCTTGTATGCGAGCTTATGTATTCGAGCCCTCGAGGCCCCTGGCTTGTAATATAAAGCTTGTATGACTTTATTTATGTTTTAGAGTTGTGTTGTGATTCCTTCAAGTTAGTCCTTAGGCTTGATCGTGTGCATTTGCGTGTATGATTAGTGCACGATTAAGCCGGGGGGGGTCATAGGTTGGTATCAGAGCCGACTGCCTGTAGGAATCCCCCTTTCCAACTCCTTGGCCGAAGTTGAGTCTAGTACTTGAAAACGGTTTTACTAACATGGCTGTGTGGCTTACGGACCCACGTCGCCAGTTGGGTGGTATTAGGATCTTTTATTCCTCGTCTTTACTCTGGGACTCTGATCTCTCTTCTATTCGGGTTAAAGATTTTACTAACTCTGGCATTAGGTTCTCGTAACCACTTCATCCCGGAGAGCCCCTTCACTATAGTTGATCGCTTGCTTCGCCAGAAGATTCTGCAGATACTCCTCGATGTTTCCCGAGACCCTGTGCCCACTGCTTTGCAGTTCCTGATCACCGATAAATCCCCATGGATAACATCCTTGCCGTCTGTACCTTCATGCCCAGCTATTCATATGCTTTCCAAAATACTTGGAAATGCTATCTGATCTCCCAAAAATCCACTGCAAACTATTGCTTTGGAAAGTCTTGCCTGCCTGCATTATGGTTAATTTCATATGTCTGGCAATATTCATTAGTATCCTTTGACACCGTCATTTTGGTCTTATTGATTCAACATGAGTGCGAATGCACGCAATCATCAGTTGATCCTTTTAAATTATCTTTCCGGCTCAGACCTCATTTTGAACATGAGCTGGTTCTCGACCAATCTATTTGTCGTCGACTGTACCCTCAGGCCTTCTCAAGATGTCCATCCTTGATCAGAGCGTCTGCTTCTGATCCCTCCATTTGGAAACCATAATTCCTTTGTATTTAAGTGTTGAATTATTCAGTTGTTTCTACAATCCGATGCCTTGCATTCTTTATTCTTCTGTATGAGTACCGATACTCACATCGGATCCTTTGCCGACCATCTGATTTTTTGTTGGGTTGCTATCCGACAGCATCGATCGTATTCAATAACCTTGTGAGTCTTTCCTCGGATACAGAATGTCTTTGGTAAAATGTATCATCTCCTTCTGTCAACCATGCTCTGCTTCCGAGCTTGAGTTCATTACTCCTGCAATTTGTGGTGTATGTTCCTAAGATGCCCGGATGGGTTGAACATATGCTTTCCTTAACCTGTGTAAATTGAAAGTTATGCGGGTTATATCTACTCGCGTTTCGTCGGATAAATTTTCAACTCTACAACTTCTTCAAAGACGAGGAGTGAATGAAAGTTATGCATTGAAGAAGTGGGAGTCGACCTTGAACCCTTGTGTTCATGCCCATGGACCCGATGTAGAACTTATCATGGAAGCTGCTCGTAAAAATAATTATTTCCTTGGTACTAATTCATCTCGCATCTGTGAATTGATCCTTTGAACTCGTGGTTTCGACCATATCTTCTCCTTGATTCCATCCCTCGAACCGGTTAAAATAATTGTCCTCTGCAGATCATTTCACCTGTCGAACCTCTATTCTGATCAACCTTCGAGTATTGCCCCCTGTTATCTCGAGGATATCGTGTCATTGCACTACCTCTTATGAATCCTTATCGGGATAATACTCCATCACATCATTCCTAGCCTGATCGGCTATATCATTATCATGCTAATTTTAACCGTGCTACCTGGTCCTTACTCCCGGAGCACAACTTCCGATGATGAGCTAAGCTTACGTCGATCTTCCTCATCTTATCATTTCACCTCGAATAACAAGCTTGATTTAGAGCTTGTGTTGTATCCGTGGTTCCAATAACCTTTCTTGTGATCTATATGATATAAGCATAAATAATTCCCTGCTTATAAAAACACCTCGAGGTACAATTCGGTCAGTACGACCCTGTTACTAATGTTGATGACATTCCGGTAACCACCGATGGACGAGAACTTTGCCTATTGATCCGCCTCATTGAACGAGCAGGAAAATGGTTCTCTTCGTCGCTCGCCCTTGGTACCGATGTTGTCACCAACATAACTGACAGACTACCCTGTGACATACTTTGTTGTCGTGGCCGGTAAGATGTCACCGTCCTCCCTACTTTCGATTGACAATCCCCACAGTTCCACAGGATCGGAACCTGACTCTCCTGCAAATTCTTGATTCCAAAGTATCCTATGCCCTTGGTTTTGTGTGTTATCACGAGCCACCCTCAGAGAGATGATCTATTCCCGATGCTCTGAACCCCTTTTCACACTCTGTTCAGATATCGATCAGATGTCCGTTTGCTTGAAACTTCTTCTTGTACCTTCATACTTTGCTCTCGACGTCTTCCTAAGTTTCAACTCGAGAGATATTTCTGCCACACTCCCTGAATTGTCCACAAGATAATCAAACCTACAAGGGTCAGTTCTCCCGAAGTTACTTTTTACTTCCCCACTTAAATTTCGGGACGAGATTTCTTGTAGTGGAGGAGATTTGTAACATCCCCAGATCTTAACCATGTCTTTAAGCTAATTAAGTTGCCTTGTCATCTTGATCACTAAGCTAATCTGCCACTTGTCCAAAATCAAAGTCATTTTCCAATTCAAATTGCATGTCAAATAATTATTTCTTCAAATTGCAAAACTAAAATGTTCATAGTATTTCAAATAATCCCAGAACAATTATAAAAATAAAACCAACATTAAGAAAATTCTGAAATTGCCCCTGGAAATTAATTCAGAGGTCCAACAACAATTAAACTGGTCTTTCCAATTTCTAATAATACCTAACCTTTTCTTTTTGCCTCCAAACTTTTTGTGGCAGTGCCAGTCATTGCCTAGTATTAGATTTGGCAAGTCCCATATTTTACAAAATACAATTGCTAGCTAAAAGAAAATGCAATAGAAAAGAATAAATGAAAACAAAAAATAAAAATAGAAAAGGCCTAGAGTCTACTGTGTATGTGGGCTCTAGTCTACAGTAGCCGCAGCCCAGCCCATTCCCTGGCCTTCCCTTCCTCTCGCGCGCTGTCGGCCGCACACGCTAACACGCCGGCGAGCCGTCACACGCCGTCCATCTCGCGGCTCCCCGACGTGGATAAGGTCGCCCCGCGCTCCCTGCCGAACCCTAGCTACCCCATTCGCCCCCAATTCACCTCGCCTCTCTCAGTCTCGCTCTCACCCGTAGGTCGCCGCTGCCATTGCCGTCGATCCCGCGGCCATCGTCGTCCCCGTGCCGTGCCGTCGAGTCCAAGCGCTCCGCCGTCGACTGCTACGCCTCCTGGAGCTGCTCGTTGGAGCCGGGAACTACCACAACGACCTTCTCGAGCTCGTCTTCCCTGCACGGCCGTCTTCGTCTCCGGCGCCGATTCGTCGCCGTTGATCTCCCCCGAGCCACTGTTGCACATCTGCAGGACCACTGTGAGCTGCTACACCTTCTCCCCCTCTCCCCGTCCTCTTCCCATAGCCGTGGCCGTCGCCTCACTCGCGCCCGAGCGTGCCGCCGCGAAGCTCATCGCCGGCGAGCCTCCGACGACCAAATGGTCATGCGCTGCTGCCCATTTTGCTCGCCACATCGCGTAGAGCCTCCCCAGCCACTTTATTCGCTCGCTAGCACGCCGTAGCGTCGAACCCGTAGCACGCCCGAGAGCCCCGCCGCCCGACATCGTCGCCGGCGACCATTCCGGCCTCTCCAACTCCGACCACCACCATCACCGGATGCGCCGTGAAGTGGCCGATGCTAAGAGCCTAACCCCGCCTCGAATGGTGCCCCACAGACGAATCCCGAGCTCGCCGGAGTTCGTTCCTGTCGCGTGAGCTCACCGGCGTACTCCGGTGGCCGGTGTCCGAGCTGGCGCCGATGTGGCCTGTTCTGTGCCGCTGACTGCTCGGCCCCGCGGGCCCGGTTGGCCTGGTCAGCGCGCGGGCAATGTTCACCAGTGAGACTGACTTATGGGTTCCGTGTTAATCAAAATGTTTTAAATTTAAATAAAAGTTAATTAGTTTAAACAGTCACTGACAGGGCGGGCCCACCAGTTAATTTGATTAGTTAGTTAGTTTAAACTCTGTTAATTAGCACAGTCACTGACCAGTGGGACCCACTGGTCAGGTTTGACTGGTCAGCTGCACTGTTGACTGCTGACATCACACCTACGTCATGCTGGCATCACAAGACACTGTTCTGGATAATGTTGATTTAATTAAATAAAATAAATTCTAGAAAATCAATAAAACTTTAGAAATTCGTAGAAATTAAACCGTAGCTCGGATCGAAAAACCTTGTATATGAAAAACGATCAGAAAAACGAGACGAATCAGAATATGCCCTCCTCATACCTGTCACATGCCTCTAGCATGATGAACATGGAACTTTCCCCTCCGTTTCATCTATCTGGTAATCACCCGGAGCTGGGAGAACACTCCTGGATAGTTTCCCACTCCCACTAACTTGCGTAGTACCACGTTAGGGCACTCCTCGAACAACGTGTTGCCATGCCAAGCTTATGTAGCTGCTTCTTATCGCCGTGTATTTATTTGTTTCTTCTCCCCCTTTCTTCCCGTTAGACACCGAGACCGCTGATGATGCCCTGATGATCGACTACTTCACCGTCGGGGATTCCTCTTCCATCTGCCGAGCAAACAGGCAAGCACCCCCCTTTGAGTATGCCTATATCGCCTATTCTCTTCTCTCTTGTGCTTGCATTAGAATTGCTGCTGCTACTGCTTTACCTATTCTGATGCATAGACTGATTTTTATAACCTGCTTTTGATAATTACCTGCTTATCCTAAACTGCTTAGTATAGGCTGGTTAGAGACCCACCAGTGACCCCACTTGTCCCGGTTGCCCCACTGAATTATCGAAAGACTCGAGGACACATCACATCCCTTTTATCTGTACGACACTGTAGCGTTACTATCGAGTGCCGAGGGTGATACCTCGTAAGCACTTCTGATGTTAACTCTGTGGAGTAGCTACTCGGTCATGGTCATCGAGGGTGATTCCTCCTTCACCACTCCCGATAATGACGCTGTCGTGCAACACCTCAAGTGTGAACCCATCAAGGGTGATTCCTCCGCGTTCACCTTGACAGGTACATCGAGTAGGAATCCAACGAGGGTGATACCTCGGATTCCCTGATGTTATGGACACACGGTTACTTGGACTTTACCACTGTTACCTGGATAGGCGAGTCGGCCCTGAGGGGTACCCGCGAGCGATATGGAGATGGGTTAACCTGGACGGTACCCGAGAGATAATTATGAGGTGTGGCCAGGCATTCTTAGCCCTTGCCACAAGTCCTCGAGACGGGGCGACGGGCGTGAGTCTCTGCTCGTTACCGCACACCCCCAATACACTAACAATTTGGATATTTGATCCGAGTGGGCCTCTGGCCCGATAGCACTAACCATCACGCGGGAATAAGTTATGGGCACTCTGCGTCGTACGTTTCTTCCGAAAGCTCTGTCAGACGTCCAGCTCAGCATCGCGGCCGGGACGGACCGGCGCCACCCAGGAGAAAGGTGGTGCCTGGCTTCACCCTGCTCGCAACGACCCGGAGTGCACAGGGCGATGGCCCAAGACCCCTGAGCGCTTAGGATATAGACCGACGAGGACCTCTCTGCTGAGCCTAGGTAGGACTGCGGTGTGTCGTTTAGCCGAGGCCGGGCATGTCCCCGAAAAGTGTGTCCGGCCGGAGTTAAGCGAGCATGGTGGGTAAGTTGGTGCACCCCTGCAGGGAAGAACTAATCTATGCATAGCCGGATCCTCGGTAACGGACGCTCGGAGTTGTATCCCGATCGATACAACTTGAACTGGATAGAAATGGATAGTAGGGCTCCGGGATTGCTTTCTCGCAGGGAGTCGAGAAAGGATCTCTGGGCGAGGTTGATACGGATAGTATGGCTCTGGGATTGCTTTCTCGCAGGGAGTCGAGGAAGAATCTCTGGGTGAGGTTGATAACACTACTACTACTTTATATTATGCTATTCTATACTCTCCTAAATGCTGCAAGATGCTTGAAGATGCCTGAAGATGCTAGTCTTCGATAGGACTAGGCCTTCTCTCTATTTTGGCATTTCCGCACCCCAGTCCACATATACAGCCTTTCCTTGATAATGTTGCATATGTAGTGTAGATCCTTGCTTGCTGAGTACTTCGGATGAGTACTCATGGTTGCTTTGCTTCCTCTTTTTCCCCATATTCGTTTGATGCAACTAGATGACGGAGCCCCTGAGACGGTTGTCCCCGCCGACGACTACTACTACTACCCCGAGGGTGGTTACTACTTCGAGTTGGCTGACGACCAGGAGTAGGTTCGGAGGGTCCCAGGCAGGAGGCCTGCGCCTTTTCGATCGTAGTGTTTTCTTTTGCCCCGCCTTCTTAAGGCCTATCTGTTTTATCTTTTATATCTGTACTCAGATATCTGATGCTTCCGCTGACGCTTGTATGCGAGCTTTTGTATTCGAGCCCTCGAGGCCCCTGGCTTGTAATATAAAGCTTGTATGACTTTATTTATGTTTTAGAGTTGTGTTGTGATTCCTTCAAGTGAGTCCTTAGGCTTGATCGTGTGCATTTGCGTGTATGATTAGTGCATGATTAAGCCGGGGGCGTCATACATGGCATGGCACAGCAATGCCAGTGGATGGCCGCCATGGTCCCCTGCTTCCTGTAGCCAGCTTGCAGGAGAAGTGGAGCTGGGCTGGGTCGGCTCTTGTCGCAGTAGGCCGCAATTGCATAGGAAGTTTTGGCCATTACCTTTTTTTAGTTTATTTGTATTAGCTACTGTTTTTATTTAACTGAGTGATCAAACGATTTTTGTTGCAGATGAAACTTGGTGTATAATTATTCTACATTATTATAGAGCCACACGCGAGTTTACATATTATCTGGAAACACTCCTATTTACTTTTGATTTATTTTACCCCATTTAATATTGTTGACCATGTCTAATTGTTGTTGGAGACATACTAGTAAATCAAATAGAGTTTGTTTCACAATGAAAAATGTTTAGGGATTTAATAAAATGATATGAACATTTTTTAAATGACAATTTGGGAAAACATTTTTGTTTCATATTTTTTAATTTGAATTCGAAATTGACTTGAATCTCAGATTTGGATTAATTCTTAATTGCCATTTAATTATGATAATCAAGATGACAAGGCACAATACTTTGGTTAACGACGTGACTATAATCTAGGGATGTCATAATAATCATCATAGATAGCAACTTTGTTGTCATAATAATCAATTGAAACCTCTTTTGGAATAGTGGAATCATTACTAAATAAAGTCATGACCTCCCCTAATCCATATTTATCATTGTAATAAGATTCAAGACCCTCCAAAATAGTGGGATAATTATTATCTAAAGTTGACACTCTTTCAAACCCAGTTTTATAAATATTGCAATCATCATAAATAGGAGGCATGCAATCATCATAACAAATTTGCACATCAAAACTTGGGGGACTAAAAATATCATCTTCATCAAACATAGCATCCCCAAGTTTATGGCTTTGCATATCACTAGCATCATGGATATTCAAAGAATTCATACTAGCAACATTACAATCATGCTCATCATTCAAAGATTTTATGCCAAACATTTTATTGAATTCTTCTTCTAACACTTTGGCACATTTTTTCGATCCATCATTTTCAGGAAACACTTTATAAAGACTAAGAATATGAGGCAATCTCACATCCATTTTTAGTTTTCTTTTATAAACCAAACTAGTGATAAAACAATAAACTAAAAGATTCAATTGCAAGATCTAAAGATATATCTTCAAGCACTCACCTTCCCGGCAACGGCGCCAGAAAAGAGCTTGATATCTACTACATAACTTATTCTTGTAGACTCGTGTTGGGCCTCCAAGCGCAGAGTTTTGTAGGACAATAGCAATTTTCTCTCAAGTGGATGACCTAAGGTTTATCAATCTGTGGGAGGCGTAGGATGAAGATAGTCTCTCTCAAATAACCCTGCAATCAAATACAAGAAATCTCTTGTGTCCCCAACACACCCAATACAATGGCAAATTGTATAGGTGCACTAGTTCGGTGAAGAGATGGTGATACAAGTGTAGTATGGATATGTAGCGCCCAAGATGCGATTATATCCCAATCACGTGATGAACTCATGATTGGGGCACAACCGCATTTCGAGCGCATAGCAAGGTGGATATCATTACAACATACCATGTACTGAATAGATGAGAATACAAGATAAAGGCTTACACTCGCCACAAACTACAACATGAATACAAGAGTTCATCAATACATAGGAATCACCATACAGAAGAGCAGGATCTGACTACGGATGAAACCAAACGAAAAAGAAGAATGACATCCACCCTGCTAATCCCAGGCTCCCGACCCGGAACCTATCCCTTGAGCGAAGAAGAAGCGGAAGAAGAACTCCAAAATAAGCATGCATCGCTCTCACATCAGATCATCGCATTACCTGTACCTGCAACTGTTGTTGTAGTAATCTGTGAGCCACAAGGACTCAGCAATCCCATTGCCATGGGTATCAAGACTAACAAAGCTTAATGGGTATGGAATGGATAAGTGGCGAGGTTGCAGCAGCACTAAGCATTGTATGGTGGCTAACTTACGAGTACAAGAATAAGATGAGGAACTACGCAAACGGTCGCAAACTAGTAATGATCAAGAAGTGATCCTGAACTACTTACGTTCAATCATAACCCCACCGTGTTCTCTTCTCAAACTCATTCGAAAAGAGACGGTCATGGTTACGCACGCGGTTGGTGTATTTTAATTCGGATCTGGTGTCAAGTTCTCTACAACCGGATATTAAAAACTCCCATATGCCACATAACCGCGGGCATGGCTTTCGAAAGATTAAACCCTGTAGGGGTGTCCCAACTTAGTCCATGACAAACTCTCACGATCAGCGGAGGCAAATCTCCATCTTGGGGACAACCCGATCAAACTCGGAATCCCGGTGCACAAGACATTTCAACAATGGTAAAACAAAACCAGCAAGACCTCCCGATGTGCCGACACCCTGATAGGAGCCGCGCGTATCTCGTCTCAGGCCACGATCGGATGAGCAGTCCGTACAACTAAAACAATCCTCGAGTTTCCCCATGGTGGCGCTGCAAGGGGCTCTAGTTTGGACCAACACTCATGAGGAGCACTGGCCTGGGGTTGTTAATTAATTATCCTCGGGGTCCGAAAAGTCCCTATGCAAGTTTTATTTGTTATTAGGCAAATGGTAAAACCAATGTTGGGCCTTGCTGGAAGAGTTTTATTCAAAGCGAACTGTCAATGGGGGCCCATAAACCCCGACATTGTTAGGAACACAAAATCAAGGAACATAACACCGGTATGACGGAAACTAGGGCAGCAAGAGTGGAACAAAACACCAGGCAAAAGGCCGAGCCTTCCACCCTTTACCAAGTATATATGTGCATTAATTAAATAAGAGATATTGTGATATCCCATGATATCCATGTTCCAACATGGAACAACCTGCAACTGCACCTGCAACTAGCAACGCTAAAAGAGAGGCTGAGCAAAGTGGTAACATAGCCAAACAACGGTTTGCTGGGATGGTGGAAAGGTTAGAGGTTTATCATGGCAATTTGGGAGGCTTGATAAACAAGTGGTAGGTAGAGCGACATAGCGATAGCATCGAGACAACTAGCAAGTAAGGATAGTAGTGGTATCCAGGATAATGATCATCTTGCCTGAAATCCCACTCGGTAGAAGATCGAGTCCATGAAGTAGACGAACCAAGCGTAGACGAACGAATCCTCACAATCGCAACGTAACCGAAACTATAGAGAAGAAGCAACACCGGAAAGATGCAAACAACATGGTAAACACACATGTCATAACCATGGCATGATGCTCAATCAATTATGATGCATGTCCAGTTTAAAGAGTCATGGCATGGCAAAGTGCAACAGACAATACTACAAATTAAGTGGAGCTCAATATGCAACGAGTTGCATATTGACGAAACACCACATTCACTTATTTAGTTCACTCTCGTTTATGCTACCCAACAATATTAAATGTTGTTAAACATGGCAACATGTGAAGCATAATTAATCTACCTATCTAGGCAATTTAAATGAGGCCGGAAACAACAAACAACAATTCCGGGAAAATCCCCATATGCATATATCGAATTTGGTACTGTTCTGCCCTAAACCATATTTTAGAGTTGTTAAACATGCAAAGTAATGCCACCATGTTAATCTATGCATTTTTCCACTCCATTGACATATAAAGTTTATTTAATTCAGAGCTACGGTTAATTAGTTATGAAATAAATCATTTTAGCATGCCATTTAGCAAGTTAAATGCAAACATCATTTTAAACATTTTAAACATGGATGAAAATTGGATATTATGAAACTAGATGAAATTCGAAGCATTTTACATATATAAAACATTTTAATCCGATGCACGGTTGTGGAGTTATTATATGCATGATGTTTGGGGGGTTTTCTGCAAATCTGTAATTCCTGGAAATTAGCTAAATTCGCCAGCAGAAAAAAAACAATGAACGGGCCGAAAGTGAGATCTGGCCCAGGGCGCGGGGGAGCTGCTCACATCGGGCCTTGAGGCCTTGGAGAGTAGGCCCAAGAGGGGCGCTGGAGATGGCGAGGCTGGACGAGGCCCACGCTCGTCGTCCTGCGCTCGAAGACAGGAGGCGAAGCAGGCAGGGGCTTGGCACAGTGGCTTCAGACGAAGTAGAGCACGGCAGCGGCAGCAGGGTGGCGTGATCTCCGGTAGCTCGACGCGAAGGTGACCGGCGGCGGCGGAGCTTGGCAAGGCGGCGACCGAGGCGACAAACTGCAGGTGCAGTGGCACCAGATCGAGTCAACAAGGGGGCGAGCGGGAAGCAGAGGAGGGTCAACGCGGCCATCGCTACTGCAGCCTCCTCCTCACGAACAGAGGCAGGAGCGGGACTTGGCGGGACAGCGAAGAAGCTCCAGGGCGGCTTGGCTCAAAGACGGACTTGGCGCGGGGTCGGGGAGGTCGCGTGGTTGCCGGAGATGGCGGGGAAACGGCCGAGGGCGGTGACTCTAGGCCAGGTCTGGGCGGTGGGAAGCAGCGGCGTCCCGATGAACTTGGCGGCGGCCATGGCGTGGGTCTGGCGACGAGGTAGGCGGGAACGGGTCTAGGAGCTCGAGGTCCACCGGATCTGGGCCGAGATGGGGCACGCCGGTGTCGAGGAACTGGCGGCGTGAGGTTGCGAGGGCTCCGGCTGGGTGCTCCTACGAGAGACAGAGAGGGGAAGTGAGGAGCAGAGGAGAAGGAAGAAGAAGGCAGGCGAAGGAAGGAGAGATGGGGCGGGCGCGGTGAAGCTGCTGGTCTGCTCCAGCGGGCGGCGAGGACGTGGCGATGGGGTCGAGGTGCTCGGGAACGAGGGTGACATGGGAGGAGCACGAGAGGAGCTTGGGGTAGGAGGCGCGCTGGTTGGTGGATGGATCTGGAGAGGTGGTTGGCTCGGGATGGATCCTGAGAGAACAGTGGCGACGGCGGACACGGATGGATGGGACATTGATCCTAAAATTTAGGGTTAGGGTCTATTTATAGGAAGGGGTTAGCTTGAGGTAGTTTTTGGGTCATCCGATCACGATCGGACGGCTCCGGGAAAAAATAGGTTAGGGAGTCCAAATAAGAAATCGAAGATGTTTTAGGGATGTTTTGGGATGATCCGGACCCATCGGTCACGACTGCTCGGGTCGGGTTCGTGACAGTTTTCGGACTAGGTCACGAAGGTGGTCGGTGGCTATGTAGAGAGGCTCGAACGGTCGGACAACAAAAGAATGGTTGATCTCGAAAGGGACAACGAAGGCAACGAGGAGAAGCGGGAACTACGAACGGATGCAAGTTTTCGAAAACAAATGTGGATGCAATGCTCATGATGACATGATGAAGTGCAACAAACAAATAAATCACACGGCGACAATGAAAATAAATGGAAGGCATCTGGAGCATCGGTCTTGGGCTGTTACAGGATAGTAGATATAGGTTTTTGTAATCTAAAAATATAAAAACAGCAAGGTAGCAAGTAACAAAAGTGAGCACAAATGGTATTGCAATTCTTTGAAACAAGGCCTGGAGTTCATACTTTCACTAGTGCAATCTCTCAACAGTGCTAGCATAATTGAATCATATAACAATACCTCAATGTGCGACAAAGATTCACTCCAAAGTTCTTATCTAGAGGAGAACATAAAATTGTTGTAGGGTACGAAACCACCTCAAAGTTATCTTTTTCGATCAATCTGTTGAGCCAGCCCTATAAGTGTCACAAACAACCCTAGAGTTCGTCCTAAAATAACACCATATGATACGCATCAACCAACTCTAATGCCACCTAGATACTCCAATGTCACCACAAGTATCCGTGAGTTGATTATTCGATATGCATCAAACAACTTCATATTCATAATGAAGGAAATATGCCCTAGAGGAAATAATAAAGTTGTTATTTTATATTTCCTTATTCATGATAAAGGTTTATTATTCATGCTAGAATTGCATTGATCGGAAACCTAAATACATGTGTGAATACATAAAGAAATACCGTGTCCCTAGTAAGCCTCTACTAAACTAGCTCATTGATCAAAGATGGTTAAGGTTTCCTAACCATAGACATGTGTTGTCATTTGATAACAGGATCACATCATTAGGAGAATGATGTGATGGACAAGACCCATCCGTTAGCTTAGCATAATGATCGTTCAAGTTTTATTGCTATTGCTTTCTTCATGTCAAATACATATTCCTTCGACTATGAGATTATGCAACACCCGGATACCGGAGGAATACCTTGTGTGCTATCAAACGTCACAATGTAACTGGGTGATCATAAAGATGCTCTACAGGTATCTCCGATGGTGTTTGTTGAGTTGGCATAGATCGAGACTAGGATTTGTCACTCCGAGTATCGGAGAGGTATCTCTGGGCCCTCTCGGTAATACACATCATAAGCTTGCAAGCAAACGACTAAGGAGTTAGTCACGAGGTAGCTAAGTTGAAAGATGATGGTAGCAACTACACGGACTGGGTCCATAACTTGAGGATTATCCTCATTGCTGCACAGAAGAATTATGTCCTTGATGCACCGCTAGGTGAAAGGCCTGCTGCAGGAGCAGAAGCTGATGTTTTGAACGTCTGGCAAGCTCGATCTGATGACTACTCGATAGTTCAGTGTGCCATGCTTTACGGCTTAGAACCGGGACTTCAAAGACATTTCGAACGTCATGGAGCATATGAGATGTTCCAAGAGTTGAAGTTAATATTTCAAGCAAATGCCCGGGTTGAGAGATATGAAGTCTCCAACAAGTTCTATAGCTGCAAGATGGAGGAGAACAGTTCTGTCAGTGAACACATACTCAAAATGTCTGGGTATTATAATCACTTGACTCAGCTGGGAGTTGATCTTCCAGTTGATTGTGTCATTGACACAGTTCTTAAATCACTGCCACCAAGCTACAAAGGCTTCATGATGAACTATAATATGCAAGGGATGAACAAAATAATTCCCAAGCTCTTCGCAATGCTTAAGGCCGCGGAGGTAGAAATCAAGAAGGAGCATCAAGTGTTGATGGTTAACAAGACCACTAGTTTCAAGAAAAAGGGCAAGGGAAAGAAATGGAACTTCAAGAAGAATGGCAAGCAAGTTGCCACTCCCGAGAAGAAGCCCAAAGCTGGACCCAAGCCTGAAACTGAGTGCTTCTACTGCAAAGGGACTGGTTACTGGAAGCGGAACTGCCCCAAGTACTTGGCGGATAAGAAGGATGGCAAAGTGAACAAAGGTATATTTGATATACATGTTATTGATGTGTACCTTACTAATGCTCGTAATAGCGCCTGGGTATTTGATACTGTTTCGGTTGCTCATATTTGTAACTCAAAAAAGGAGTTACGGATTAAATGAAGATTGGCTAAGGACGAGGTGACAATGCGCGTCGGGAATGGTTCCATGGTCGATGTGATCGCCGTCGGCACGCTACCTCTACATCTACCTTCAGGAATAGTTTTAGACCTGAATAATTGTTATTTGGTGCCAGCGTTGAGCATGAACATTATATGTGGATCTTGTTTAGTGCGAGACGGTTATTCATTTAAATCAGAGAATAATGGTTGTTCTATTTATATGAGTAATATCTTTTATCGTCATGCACCCTTGAAGAGTGGTCTATTCTTGTTGAATCTCAATCGTAGTGATACACATATTCATAATATTGATGCCAAAAGATGCAAAGTTGATAATGATAGTGCAACATATTTGTGGCACTGCCGTTTAGGTCATATTGGTGTAAAGCGCATGAAGAAACTCCATACAGATGGACTTTTGGAATCACTTGATTATGAATCATTTGATACTTGCGAACCATGCCTCATGGGAAAGATGAATAAAACTCTGTTCTCCGGAACAATGGAGCGAGCTAATGACTTATTGGAAATAATACATACCGATGTATGCGGTCCAATGAGTGTTGAGGCTCGCGGCGGGTATCATTATTTTCTAACCTTCACAGATGATTTGAGCAGATCTGGGTATATCTACTTAATGAAACACAAGTCTGAAACATTTGAAAAGTTCAAAGAATTTCAGAGTGAAGTGGAGAATCATCGTAACAAGAAAATAAAGTTTCTACGATCAGATCGCGGAGGTGAATATTTGAGTTACGAGTTTGGCCTTCATTGAAAACAATGTGGAATTGTTTCACAACTCACGCCACCTGGAACACCACAGCATAATGGTGTGTCCGAACATCGTAACCGTACTTTATTAGATATGGTGCGATCTATGATGTCTCTTACTTATTTACCACTATCATTTTGGGGTTATGCATTAGAGACAGCTGCATTCACATTAAATAGGGCACCATCTAAATCCGTTGAGACGACACCGTATGAACTGTAGTTTGACAAGAAACCTAAGCTGTCGTTTCTTAAAGTTTGGAGTTGCGACACTTATGTCAAAAGGCTTCAACCTGATAAGCTCGAACCCAAATCGAAGAAGTGCGTCTTCATAGGATACCCTAAAGAAACAATTGGGTACACCTTTTACCACAGATCCGAAGGCAAGATCTTTGTTGCCAAGAATGGAACCTTTCTAGAGAAGGAGTTTCTCTCGAAAGAAGTGAGTGGGAGGAAAGTAGAACTTGATGAGGTAATTGTACCTTCTCTCGAATTGGAAAGTAGCACATCACGGAAAACCGTTCTCGTGATGCCTACACCAACTAGAGAGGAAGATAATGATAATGATCATGAAACTTCAGATCAAGTTGCTACTGAACCTCGTAGTTCAACCAGAGCATGATCCGCACCAGAGTGGTACGGTAATCCTGTCCTGGAAGTCATATTATTAGACCAAGGTGAACCTATGAACTATGAAGAAGCTATGATGAGCCCAGATTCCAACAGATGGCTTGAGGCCATGAAATCTGAGATAGGATCCATGTATGAGAACAAAGTGTGGACTTTGGTGGACTTGCCTGAAGATCGACAAGCCATAGAGAATAAATGGATCTTCAAGAAGAAGACTGACGCTGATGGTAATGTTACTGTCTACAAAGCTCGACTTGTCGCAGAAGGTTTTTGACAAGTTCAAGGGGTTGACTACGATGAGACTTTCTCACCCATAGCGAAGCTTAAGTTCATCCGAATCATGTTAGCAATTGCCGTATTTTATGATTATGAAATCTGGCAAATGGACGTCAAAACTGCATTCCTTAATGGATTACTTAAAGAAGAGTTGTATATGATGCAACCAGAAGGTTTTGTCAATCCTAAAGGTGCGAATAAAGTGTGCAAACTCCAGCGATCCATCTATGGACTGGTGCAAGCATCTCGGAGTTGGAATATACGCTTTGATGAGGTGATCAAAGCATATGGTTTTATACAGACTTTCGGTGAAGCCTGTATTTACAAGAAAGTGAGTGGGAGCTCTATAGCATTTCTGATATTATATGTAGATGACATATTGTTGATTGGAAATGATATAGAATTTTTGGATAGCATAAAAGGATACTTGAATACGAGTTTTTCAATGAAAGACCTCGGTGAAGCTGCTTATATATTGGGCATCAAGATCTATAGAGATAGATCGAGACGCTTAATAGGACTTTCACAAAGCACATACCTTGACAAAGTTTTGAAGAAGTTCAAAATGGATCAGTCAAAGAAAGGGTTCTTGCCTGTGTTACAAGGTGTGAAGCTGAGTCAGACTCAAAGCCCGACCACTACAGAAGATCGAGAGAAAATGAAAGTCATTCCCTATGCCTCAGCCATAGGTTCTATCATGTATGCTATGTTGTGTACTAGACCTGATGTGTGACTTGCCATAAGTCTGGCAGGGAGGTACCAAAGTAATCCAGGAGTGGATCACTGGACAACGGTCAAGAACATCCTAAAGTACCTGAAAAGGACCAAGGATATGTTTCTCGTTTATGGAGGTGACAAAGAGCTCGTCGTAAATGGTTACGTCGATGCTAGCTTTGACACTGATCCAGATGACTCTAAGTCACAAACCGGATACCTATTTATATTGAATGGTGGAGCTGTCAGTTGGTGCAGTTCCAAGTAGACCGTCATGGCGGGATCTACGTGTGAAGCAGAGTACATAGCTACTTCGGAAGCAGCAAATGAAGGAGTCTGGATGAAGGAGTTCATATCCGATCTGGGTGTAATACCTAGTGCATCGGGTCCTATGAAAATCTTTTGTGACAACACTGGAGCAATTGCCTTGGCGAAGGAATCCAGGTTTCACAAGAGAACCAAACACGTCAAGAGACACTTCAACTCCATTCCTGAACAAGTCAAGAATGGAGACATAGAAATTTGAAAGATACATACGGATCTGAATGTGGCAGACCCATTGACTAAGCCTCTTCCGCGAGCAAAACATGATCAGCATTAAGACTCCATGGGTGTTAGATTCATTACAATGTAATCTAGATTATTGACTCTAGTGCAAGTGGGAGACTGAAGGAAATATGCCCTAGAGGCAATAATAAAGTTGTCATTTTATATTTCCTTATTCATGATAAAGGTTTATTATTCATGCTAGAATTGTATTGATCAGAAACCTAAATACATGTGTGAATACATAAACAATTACCGTGTCCCTAGTAAGCCTCTACTAGACTAGCTCATTGATCAAAGATGGTTAAGGTTTCCTAACCATAGACATGTGTTGTCATTTGATAACGGGATCACATCATTAGGAGAATGATGTGATGGATAAGACCCATCCGTTAGCTTAGCATAATGATCGTTCAAGTTTTATTGCTATTGCTTTCTTCATGTCAAATACATATTCCTTCGACTATGAGATTATGCAACTCCCGGATACCGGAGGAATACCTTGTGTGCTATCAAACGTCACAACGTAACTGGGTGATCATAAAGATGCTCTACAGGTATCTACGAAGGTGTTTGTTGAGTTGGCATAGATCGAGACTAGGATTTGTCACTCCGAGTATCGGAGAGGTATCTCTGGGCCCTCTCGGTAATACACATCATAAGCTTGCAAGCAAACGACTAAGGAGTTAGTCACGAGGTGATGTATTATGGAACGAGTAAAGAGACTTGCCGTTAACGAGATTGAACTAGGTATGAAGATATCGACGATCGAATCTCGGGCAAGTAACATACCGATGGACAAATGGAATTACGTATGTTGTCATAACGGTTCGACCGATAAAGATCTTCATAGAATATGTAAGAGCCAATATGGGCATCCAGGTTCCGCTATTGTTTATTGACTGGAGAGGTGTCTCGGTCATGTCTACATAGTTCTCGAACCCGTAGGGTCCGCACGCTTAACGTTCGATGACGATATAACGTTATATGAGTTATGTGATTTGGTGACCGAATGTTGTTCAGAGTCCAGATGAGATCACGGACATGACGAGGACTCTCAAAATGGTTAAGAGGTAAAGATTTATATATAGGACGATGGTATTTGGACACCGGGAGTGTTTTGGAGTGTACCGGGTACTTATCGGGTCGCCGGAAGGAGTTTCGGGCACCCCCGGCAATGCTATGGGCCTTATGGGCCAAGTGAGGGAACACACCAGCCCACAAGGGGCTGGTGCGCCCCTATAGAGGCCGACCCTATGAGTAGGAGAAGGAAAGAGGGGAGGGAAAGGAAAGTGTGGAGTAGGACTCCCCCTTCATTCCCTCTCCCCCCCTCTTTCCTTCCCCCTTGTTAATACAAGGAAAGGGGGGCGCAGGGCAAGGCAGGGGCCCTAGGGGCCGGCGGCCAAGCCCTAGGGCATGCTTGGCTGCCTCCCCTCCCCTCCCACCTATATATATGTGGGGAGGGGGCGCCACACAAGGACACAACATTGTCTTAGCCGTGTGTGGCGCCCCCGTCCACCGTTTACTCCCTCGGTCATATTTTCGTAGTGCTTAGGCGAAGCCCTGCGGAGATCACATCACCATCACCGTCACCACGCCGTCGTGCTGCTGGAACTCATCTACTACCTCGCCATCTTGCTGGATCAAGAAGGCGGAGGACGTCACCGAGCTGAACATGTGCAGAACGCGGAGGTGCCGTGCGTTCGGTACTAGATCGGTTGGAGCGCGAAGAAAGTTCGACTACATCAACCGCGTTGTGAAATGCTTCCGCTTACGGTCTACGAGGGTACATAGACACACTCTCCCTCTCGTTGCTATGCATCTCCATGGATAGATCATTGCATGTGCGTACAAATTTTTTTGTTTTCAGGCAACGTTTCCTGATAGCCCACAAGTATAGGGGATCGCAACAGTTTTCGAGGGTAGAGTATTCAACCCAAATTTATTGATTCGACACAAGGGGAGCCAGAGAATATTTGCAATTATTAGCAGCTGAGTTATCAATTCAACCGCACCTGGAGATTAATTATCTGCAGCAAAGTGATCAGTAGCAAAGTAGTATGGTAGTTTTGATAGTAGTAGCAACAGCAATAGTAACGGTAACAGTAATAGCAATGATTTCGTAGCAAGTGCAAGAGTAACAATAGCAGTGGTAACTTAGCAAGAACAATATGAGAGAAATTCGTAGGCATTGGATCGGTGAATTCGTTGGATGATATTCATCATATAACAGTCATAACCTAGGGCGATACAGCACTAGCTCCAGTTCATAAATATAATGTAGGCATGTATTCTGTAAATTGTCATACGTGCTTATGGAAAGAACTTACATGACATCTTTTGTCCTACCCTCCCATGGCAGCGGGGTCCTATTGGAAACTAAGGGATATTAAGGCCTTCTTTTAATAGAGAACCGGAACAAAGCATTAACACATAGTGAATACATGAACTCCTCAAACTACGGTCATCACCGGGAAGTGTCCCGACTATTGTCACTCCAGGGTTGCCGGATCATAACACGTAGTAGGTGACTATAACTTGCAAGATCGGATCTAGAACATAGATATAAAAGGTGATAACATAAACAGTTCAGATCTGAAATCATGGCACCCGGGCCCAAAGTGACAAGAATTAAGCATGGCAAAGTCATAGCAACATCAATCTCAGAACATAATGGATACTAGGGATCAAGCCCTACCAAAACTAACTCGATTACATGATGAATCTCATCCAACTCCTCACCGACCAGCGAGCCTACGAAGGAATTACTCACTCCCGATGGGGAGCATCATGGAATTGGCGATGGAGAAGGGTTGGTGATGACGAAGATCCCCCTCTCCGGAGCCCCAAACGGACTCCAGATCTGGCCTCCCAATGAAGAACAGGAGGTGGCGGCGGCTCCATCTCGTGAAACGCGATAATTCTTTCTCCCTCATTTTTTTCTCCGAAAATATGACTTTATAGCATCAGGGTTGGAGTCTGCGGGGCCACCAGGTGGGGACAACCCACCTGGGCGCGCCTGGAGGGGGGCGCGCCCTGGTGGGTTGTGCCCACCCAGGTGCCCCCCCCCCCTCCTATGGTTCTTGGCTCCAGAAATTCTCTTTTATTATATAAAAAATCCTCGCGAAGTTTCATTCCAATCCGAGAACTTTTATTTCTGCACAAAAACAACACCATGGTAGTTCTGCTAAAAACAGCGTCAGTTCAGGTTAGTTTCATTCAAATCATGCAAATTAGAGTCCAAAACAAGAGGAAACGTGTTAGGAAAAGTAGATATGACGGAGACGTATCAACTCCCCCAAGCTTAAACCTTTGCTTGTCCTCAAGCAATTCAGTTGATAAACTGAAAGTGACAAAGAAAAACTTTTACGAACTCTTTTGCTCTTGTTTACATAAATAAGCTTAAGTAGCACCCAGGTTTTCAGCAAAGGTTATAACCAACCATGTCGACAATAACTCTTAAAAATTATATTAACTCATATCAATGGCATAATCAACTAGCGAGCAATAATAAGATATCTCAAACAACAACACTTTGTCAAAGCAACCATGGTATAATATGACAATAGTGGTATCTCGCTAGCCCTTTCTGAGATCGCAAAACATAAATGCAGAGCACCTCCAAAGTTCAAGCAGCGACTAAACATTGTAATTCATGGTAGAAAAGATCTAGTCATGATGCACCCAACATTAGCTATACACAATGCATGAGGATGACAATAGTGCTCTCAGGTTCTGGCGCTTATTTGAGAAGGTGATGACACAACATAAAAGTAAATAGATAGTCCCTTCACAGAGGGAAGCAGTGATTTGTAGAGGTGCCAGAGCTCAAGTTTTAAAACAGGGGTAAATGAAATTTTGAGAAATGCACCCTTCTTATTTACTTCGCGACTATTAGTTACCGGTGTCTTCCATGCTAAACACATTAGCGGCGGTTCCCAAGCGATAAAAGTAAAGGTTTACTCCCCCTCCACCAACAATCACACTCCACAGCTTGTCCGAAACAACGGATGCCGTCCATACCAACAACAGTCATGGGGGAATTTTGTTTAATTATTTGCAATTTGAATTCGGGGCTGGGAATCCCTATTACCGCCCCTCTCGTGCAAGGACGAGTGAATAAACACTCATCATGAGAATAACCCGCTTAGCATGAAAGATACTGACTACCTCCTGTCGCTCTATGAACAATCCAGGCACACAAAAAAGGATATTTATTTGAAGTTTTTAGAGGTGGCACATGCAAATTTACTTAGGACGGCAGGGTAATACCGCATATAGGTAGGTATGGTGGACTCATCTGGAATAACTTGGGTTTCAGGGTTTTGATGCACAAGCAGAATTCCCACTTAGTACAGGCGAAGGCTAGCAATTAGGTTGAGAAGCGGCCAGCTAGAGAGCGAAAACGGTCATGAACATGCATTATACATAAGTAACATTGGATACTAGCATGAATAGGATATGAACACCATGAACATAAATATCATAGAGGCTATGTTGGTTTTGATTCAACTACATGCATGAACATGTGCCAAGTCAAGCCACTCGAACATTCAGAGGAGGATACCATATCATCATACTACATCACAATTATTTTAACTCAATGTTGACATCCAAGATAAATCATTATCCACTCCTAGCTACTTAAGCATGGCATGAGAAACTATAATCTCTAAGGGTCATTGCAAACATGTTTGATCATAATGAGCTGAATCATGGATACTAGGTTAAACATATTTACAAAAACAGAACAAGTTGAGTTCATACTCGTTTCTCTCTGCCATAGCCAGTTCATCAAATATCGTCATTATTGCCTTTCACTTGCACGACCGAACGATATGAAAATAATAATAGTGCAAGAGTGCCGTGGAATAAGCTGGAATCTGCAAACATTTATTCAAAAAGAAGAAAATAAGGTAATATGGGCTCTCTGTTAGATCAACAACAATGCATATGAGAGCCACTCAACATTTTCATCATGGTCTTCTCCTCAGTACGACTCAATAAAAAGAAATTCAGAGAAACACACTGAAATATTTTTGGAGTTTTTGGTTTTCTGAAAGAAAGCAAATTTAAGAAAGGAAAAACAAAAACAAGAAAAACTATTTACACAGGAGAGCTCCCAACAAGCAAAAGAAGAACAAGGAAATCTTTTTGGGTTTTCTTTTTAAATACTACAGCTAGTTATACTAGAGAGAAGCAGGAAATATTTTTGTATTTTCTCAAAGTTTTTTAAACACACAAGAAGAAGGCGAGAAAATAAATCTAGCATGGATAATACAATGAAAAAGTGTGGACACCGACAACTGGAATGAAAAGTGTTAACATGAAAGTAATGTCAGTGGAAATACGTACTCCCCCAAGCTTAGGCTTTTGGCCTAACTTGATAATCACCACTCGAAGAAGCCATGGGGTCCTATGTTGAAGTGCTGGGGAGCAGGCACCTGAGGGTCCCATTGCTGAGGCTCCTCCTGTGCAGCAGCCAGGTTGTTTCAGTAGGCGACAATGTCCTCAGTCATAATCCTGTATCCGCCCCTGGCAATAGGATCAAAAAAAGCAGGTGCAGGCAAAGGAATAACATCACGGGTAATCTCGCTGAAGACCAAATTATATGGAACATCTATAGTGGTGTTCTCGCTATCAATAAACTGGTGGTGTGCAATAGCCTGACGATCTAAATAAACCTTGGGCAAAGGATAATCATGCTGGCGTATCTGAATGTTAAAGTGACTTGCCAAGCGAGTAGCATAAATACCACCATGTATCTTACCCTTGGATCTGTTAATGTGGAGGCGACGTGCCACAATAGCTCCCAAGCTATAAGTGTTGTCGCCGTAGAGTGCACGACGTAAAACAGCAAAGTCAGGCGCACTGAGTGCACCTACCTTCTCTCTAGCAAGCAAACACTTCGCAATGAATAGAGCAAAATAATGCACAGAAGGAAAGTGTAAGCTAGTGGCGGTGACACCTGACACCCCTCTCTCATCTCCCACTGTCAGAGTATAGTAAAAACCATCAAACTCCGTGGGCCTAGGCTCTACTAAACCACCATCAGAAGGGAGCAAGCATATGTTACAAAATTCAGTAAGCGGTATCTGATGGGGTTCGGCATATAAGTTAAACTGCACCTCAGGGGGATTATTCCTAACTAGGAAATGAAAACTTTGCACAAAGGAATTTGTGAGGAGATGATACTGTTCACATTCAGCTGCAATGAAGTTGGTGAGGCCGGCATTAGCAGCATATTGTGCAAACTCTTGAAGGATTCCGGCCCCTTCCATGAATGGGTTATGCGGCCATTCGCACGGTCGTACCTCCGCCATTCTCCGGGTGCGTAGATCACTATCAGATGACTCCCCAATAACTCCCTTGGAGTTCTTCTTGGAAGCAAACTTCCTAAAGATACTCATCTTTTTCCTATGAACAAAATTCTGAAATTTTTAGTTCACAAAATTTTTCTCAACAAAACTTCACAAGATTGATAGCAACTACTCATAGGGATGCATAGAGGCCATATCAAGCATTCAAACTACTTAGAACTCTAAGAATTCAACATGCAAGCTCTTCTACAGCAGCACCAAGAGTCACTAATTATTCTAAATATAAACCACTAAAGCAAAAACTAATTGGACCAATGGAGGAGTCACATACCAAGCAACAATCCCCCGAAACAATTTTGGAAACGGAGCTTCGAGCAAAGAGATCGAAATCCGTGGGTTTGAGAGCAAGAACACGAGAGAGAGAGAGAGAGCAATGGTGATTTTTTTTCTGGAGGTAGGTGATGATGTGGGACGAAGAGATAAGTGAGGGGGCCCACGTGGGGACCACAACCCACCAGGGCGCGCCTGGGGGTGCTGGCGCGCCCAGGTGGGTTGTGCCCACCTGTAGCACCTCCCTCTGATGTTATTTGTACCAAAAATTCTTAAATATTCAGAAAAAAAGTCGTATTAAATTTTCAGAGCATTCTGAGAACTTTTATTTTTGGGTCATTTTTTATTGCGTGGAAAACTCAGAAAACAGGCAAGGCATGGCATTTTATTTTATTTAACTAATAAAAACAAAAAACAAAAGGTAGGGACAGAAGGTAGTGCTCACTGAATTCATCAACTTCATACCTCTCAAAAATGATTTATTAATAAGGTTGATCAAGTCTTATTAACAACCACTTCCGATTAGCATGAAGCCGAAGAACTTTCGTAAAACACTAAGTTACCTCAATTGGGATATGGATGTCCCCGACAGTAAGCATTTCATATTTCTTTTTGGCAGTAGGTAGAGGTAGTTGAAAACTTCCAATAGTGATTGTCGGAGATTTTTCAATAACATTAATACCATTCACTTGGAACTGTTTCTTCGGAAAGTGCACCGTATGTTCATTACCATTGATATGAGAAGTGACCTTGCTTTTATTGCAATCAATAATAGCCCCTGCAGTATCCAAGAAGGGTCTACCAAGGATAATCGACATGTTGTCGTCCTCGGGCATCTCAAGTATAACAAAGTCAGTTAAGATAGTAACATTAGCAACAACAACGGGCACATCCTCACAAATACCGATAGGTATGGCAGTTGATTTATCAGCCATTTGCAAAGATATTTCAGTAGGTGTGAGTTTATTCAAATCAAGTCTTTTATATAAAGAGAAAGGCATAACACTAACACCTGCTCCTAAATCACATAAAGCAGTTTTCACATAATTTCTTTTGATGGAGCAAGGTATAGTTGGTATTCCCGGATCTCCAAGTTTTTTAGGTACTCCATCCTTAAAAGTATAATTAGCAAGCATGGTAGAGATTTCAGCTTCCGGTATTTTTCTCTTATTGGTGATGACGTCTTTCATGTACTTTGCATGAGGAGGCATTTTTAAGATATCAGTCAAGCGAGTACGCAAAAAGACTGGCCTCGGCATTTCAGCAAAGCGTTCAAATTCTTCATCATCTTTCTTTTTGGTTGACTTAGGTGGAAAGGGCATAGGTTTTTGAACCCACGGTTCTTTTTCCTTACCATGTTTTCTAGCAACAAAGTCTCTTTTATCATATCTTTTATTCTTGGGTTGTGGGTTATCAAGATCAACTGCTGGTTCTATCTCAACATCATTACCTGGTTCTTTATTATTTATTTGAGTGTCTTCATGAACCTCATCATTGTCTTTTTCATTATCAGAAGGTGAGTGTTCATTACTAGATTGAGTTTCAGCATCAGAGATAGAGACTTCATTATCATTATCAGGAGGTTTTTCAACTTCAGGTTCACTAGAGGCATGCAAAGTCCTATCATTTTTTTTCTTTTTCTTTTTAGAAGGACTAGGTACATCAGTGTCAACTCTTTGAGAGTCTTGTTCAATTCTTTTTGGGTGTCCCTTAGGATAAAGTGGTTCCTGAGTCATTCTACCTCCTCTAGTCATTACTCTAACAGCATGATCATTGATATTATTATTCATTTCATCAAGCAACTCTTTTTGAGATTTAGCAACTTGTTCTAATTGAGTTTGAACCATAGAAGCATGCTTTCCTACACCTCTAACATCATTTGAGATTCTAAATAACAAGTCACTCAAGCGAGCAATCATATCAGAATTGTATTTCAATTGTTTCATAACATTTGCATTGAAGTGATCTTGCTTTCTAATGTAATTATCAAACTCATAAAGGCATTGAATAGGATGTTTATTATAAGGAATATCACCTTCATCAAACTTTAGTAAAGAATTTACCTCTACCACCTTAGGTGGTGTGGTGTTTCAAGCCCATGTATTTCTTCGATAGGTGGTAAATTTTTAACATCCTCTGCTTTAATACCTTTTTCCTTCATGGATTTCTTTGCCTCTTGCATATCTTCAGGACTGAGATATAAGATACCCCTCTTCTTTGGAGTAGGTTTAAGTGGTGGTTCAGGAAGGATCCAATCATCATAATTTTTCAATATGTTATTCAATAATTCTTCAGCTTGTTTAACAGTTCGCTCCATGAAAACACAACCAGCACAACTATCTAGGAAATCCCTAGAAGCATCGGTTAGTCCATTATAGAAGATATCAAGTATTTCATTTTTCTTAAGAGGATGATCAGGCAAAGCATTAAGCAATTGGAGAAGCCTCCCCCAAGCTTGTGGGAGACTCTCTTCTTCAATTTGCGCAAAGTTAAATATTTCCTGTAAGGCAGCTTGTTTCTTATGAGCACGAAAATATTTTTCAGAGAAGTAATAAATCATATCCTGGGGACTACGCACACAACCAGGAGCAAGAGTATTATACCAAGTCTTAGCATCACCCTTTAATGAGAATGGAAATAATTTGAGAATATAATAATAGCGAATCTTCTCATCATGAGCAAAAAGGGTGGCTATATCATTCAACTTAGTAAGATGTGCCACAACAGTTTCAGTTTCATAACCATGGAATGGATCAGATTCAACCAAAGTAATTAACTCTGGGTCGACAGAGAATTCATAATCCTTATCATCAACAAAGATAGGTGAAGTAGCAAACTGAGGATCACATTTCATTTTAGCATTCAAAGTCTTTTCTTTATACTTGCATAATAATTTTTCCAGATCATCTCTATCCTTACAAGCAAGAATGTCTCTAGTTGTCTCCTCATCCATAACATAACCTTACGGTACCTTTGGCAATTCATATCTAGGAGAACTAGGTGTAATAGGTGTTTCAAGATTTTCAGTTTCAAGTTCTTCATCAGTTTCAACAATCTCATTCTGTCTTACTCTAGCAATTTGTTCATCAAGAAATTCACCTAGTGGCACATTATCATCAAGCAAGGTACTAGCATCATCATAAGTAGCATTCATAGCAGAAGTAGCATCATCAATAACTTGCGACAAATCAGAATTAATAGCATGTGGTGGTGTTGCAAGTCTACTTATAACAGAAGGTGAATCTAAAGCGGAGCTGGATGGCAGTTCCTTACCTCCCCTCGTCTTAGAGGGAAAAATCTTAGTCTCAGCATCCTTCAGATTCTTCATAGTGATAATTTGATAATAATCTCAAGTGACTCAACAAATATAGCTATGCTCCCTGGCAACGGCACCAAAAAAAGGTCTTGATAACCCACAAGTATAGGGGATCGCAACAGTTTTCGAGGGTAGAGTATTCAACCCAAATTTATTGATTCGACACAAGGGGAGCCAAAGAATATTTGCAAGTATTAGCAGATGAGTTGTCAGTTCAACCACACCTGGAGATTAATTATCTGCAGCAAAGTGATCAGTAGCAAAGTAGTATGGTAGTTTTGATAGTAGTAGCAACAGCAATAGTAACGGTAACAGTAATAGAAATGATTTCGTAGCAAGTGCAAGAGTAACAATAGCAGTGGTAACTTTGCAAGAACAATATGAGAGAAATTCGTAGGCATTGGATCGGTGAATTCGTTGGATGATATTCATCATATAACAGTCATAACCTAGGGCGATACAGCACTAGCTCCAGTTCATAAATATAATGTAGGCATGTATTCCGTAAATTGTCATACGTGCTTATGGAAAGAACTTGCATGACATCTTTTATCCTACCCTCCCGTGGCAGCGGGGTCCTATTGGAAACTAAGGGATATTAAGGCCTCCTTTTAATAGAGAACTGGAACAAAGCATTAACACATAGTGAATACATGAACTCCTCAAACTACGGTCATCACCGGGAAGTGTCCCGACTATTGTCACTCCGGGGTTGCCAGATCATAACACGTAGTAGGTGACTATAACTTGCAAGATTGGATCTAGAACATAGATATAAAGGTGATAACATAAACGGTTCAGATCTGAAATCATGGCACCCGGGCCCAAAGTGACAAGCATTAAGCATGGCAAAGTCATAGCAACATCAATCTCAGAACATAATGGATACTAGGGATCAAGCCCTAACAAAACTAACTCGATTACATGATGAATCTCATCCAACTCCTCACCGACCAGCGAGCCTACGAAGGAATTACTCACTCCCGGTGGGGAGCATCATGGAATTGGCGATGGAGAAGAGTTGGTGATGACGAAGATCGAAGATCCCCCTCTCCGGAGCCCCAAACGGACTCCAGATCTGGCCTCCCGATGAAGAACAGGAGGTGGCGGCGGCTCCGTCTCGTGAAACGTGATAATTCTTTCTCCCTCATTTTTTTCTCCGAAAATATGACTTTATAGCATCAGGGTTGGAGTCTGCGGGGCCACCAGGTGGGGACAACCCACCTGGACGTGCCTGGAGGGGGGGCGCGCCCTGGTGGGTTGTGCCCACCCAGGTGCCCCCCTCCTGTGGTTCTTGGCTCCAAAAATTCTCTTTTATTATATAAAAAATCCTCGCGAAGTTTCGTTCCAATCCGAGAACTTTTATTTTTGCACAAAAACAACACCATGGTAGTTCTGCTGAAAACAGCGTCAGTCCGGGTTAGTTTCATTCAAATCGTGCAAATTAGAGTCCAAAACAAGAGGAAAAGCGTTAGGAAAAGTAGATACGACGGAGACGTATCATTTCCCAACACATAATATTCAATCCAACACAAAGAACTTCAAAGAGTGCCGCAAGGTTTCTACCAGAGAAAGAAGGACAAAAACATGCATCAACCCCTATGCATAGATTATCCCAATGTTACCTCAGGAATCCGCGAGTTGAGTGCCAAAACATATATCAAGTGAATCAATAGAACACCCCGTTGTCACCACGGGTATCGATATGCAAGACATACATCAAGTGTATTCAAATCCAAAAAGTATTCAATCGGATAATAGTGAAACCTGAAAGGTCAAAACTCAATTCATCACAACAAGATAGAGAGGGAGAAACACCATATGATCCGACTATATTAATAAAGCTCGCGGTACATCAAGATCGTGCCAAATCAAGAACACGAGAGATAGAGAGAGATCAAACACATGGCTACTGGTACATACCCTCAGCCCCGAGGGTGAACTACACCCTCCTCATCATGGAGACCTCTGGGATGATGAAGATGGCCTCCGGTGATGATTTCCCCTCCGGTAGGGTGCCAGAATAGGGCTCCAGATGAGATTGCTTCGGTATAGAGGCTTGCAGCGGCGGAGCGGAGGTTCTAGGTCAACTTCTGTTTTTTTGGATTTATAGGAATTTTTGGCGTCGGTTTCACGTCAAGGGGACCCACGAGGAAGCGACAAGCTCGGTAGGCCCTCCCTACCCCCTTGGGCGCGCCTACCAGGATTTTCGCGTCCTGATGGCTCTTCTGGTCCTTCCATGAAGCTTTGGGGGTCTCTTTTGGTCCATAAACAATCACCATAAATTTTCAGCCCATTCCGAGAACTTCTATTTCTACACAAAAAACAACACCACGGTAGTTCTGCTGAAAACAGTGTCAGTCCATGTTAGTTCCATTCAAATCATACCAAAACCATATAAAATTGTTGTAAACATGCATGAATACTTCATAAATTATAGATACGTTGGAGACGTATCACTTCGTCACGGGGATGCCGGAACACAATAACGAGAAAGAAGAACAAAACCGGTAACAAGGATTTCGGTATAACGCGCATAGTGATGATTCGGGAGGATACCGATACATCCCGGGTTTTGTGAAGTATCGCGAAAAAAGGGAACATCACATGATAACCAAAGGTTCACTCGAATATCATTCGTGTAATCATAGGGACCGATATGGATGTCCACGGTTCCGCTATCGGTCATTGAACGAAGGGGTTCCGTTCATGTCTATGAGTTACCGAACCTACGGGGTCACAAGCTTAAGGTAATCATGATCTGCTGAATGTTAATAGGATGGGAGTCATGAGAATATATTTGTGGAATTGTTTCATGAATATTCGGGATAGTTCCGAGAGGATCCGGAAGTGTTTGGGGGTCACTAGAAGGGTTTCGGTGAATATTGGGTAATACCGGGTATTACCGATATATTATATATAGGTGGAAAATGTTTCGGGAGATGTTAATATATATATATATATATATATATATATATATATATATATATTAGTCTGGAAGTATTATAATATTATTTATTTAATTTAAAATATCAACGTCTTAAAAGGCCAAGGGGTGGAAGCCAACTTGGGCCACGATGGCCGAAGTGGAGGAGGCGTCCCCCCTTTCCTTGTGGGGGGGGGGGGGCGAATCCTACTAGGGGAGGAGTTGGCTCCTCCCCCCTTTGGATGGCGCCCCAAGGAGGCTTTCCCTCCTTGGTGGCAGCCCTCCTCTTCCCCCCTAACCTATATATACTTGAGGTATTGGCCACAATTGAATACACAAGTTTAGGAGCCTCCTCTAGTTCTTCTAGTTCATGTTATAGTTGGTCGTAGTTGACTAACTAGAGCGTGGCTAATCCTCTTGTCCTCATAATTAGAAGCCCAGTGTGGTTCTAGTCTTCTCCCTCTAATTCTCTGGCGACGATTAGCTCTGGACGGCGAAGCGTTGTCGGATCGTGAAGGTGCACGCTTGCAACCAAGTGGAGAGGCCGTTCTTTCGGTCTTCAGTTCGAGGGAATGTTTGTGGGCGGTACAAGGGATTGTTCATCTACGGTTCAAGGGACTCTAAGTATCATCTACACCGACATGTTCTTCTTCCGCTGCAACTCGGTGACGGTAACAGTCGTCATCCCAACCCGTTATGCATCTTCATATTGATCTTGGGTGATCGTAGGCGTGATTTTTTTTTTCTACTACATTTCCCAACATCAAGTTCTCTCTAGAGAAGCCAACCAACCAGTGGTTGTGGGGGCGGCTATTTATAGCCAGGGGCAACCCGACATGAATTGTCATAAATGCCCTTCTCGGACATGAACGTTGTCAGGATAAGAATCCACTCGTCAGCTGGCATGCGGCGCAGCAACGGTCGGAAATTTAACTCTCAATTTCGTCGGGCACTCAATTCCCTCACGATAGGCAGATCGCACTAGCGAAATCCTAACTCCTTAGTCTGACCAAATTCTTCAGCTATTCTGGAGATTTCTGAAGGCTTCACTCGAAGCAGCTTGTGTATGTATAGGTTTGAGCATCACTTTGGAAATGTGAACTATGATTCACCTAGACCCCCTTTAATAGTACGATTTTTCCTATGACTCAGAATAAGAAGAAAGAAACTACAAAAACAAAAGTCTTCAAGCTTCAAAGTCTTCACATCAATTTCTTCAAAGGCCATACCAATTTCTTCACCTGAAGAAATACATTTTCAGGGGTCGTCTTCCATGGGTTAAACCAAATCTTCAGGGACTATAACTCTTGTGTACACTCACAAACACATTAGTCCCTCAACCCATTTGTCTTCAATACTCAAAACCACTAAGGGGGCACTTGATGCACTTACACCATGCCATCTTGGCCTTGTGTGAAGGGGTTGGCCGTGCCATCCACACCGGCCATGAAGGGGCCTCGACCATCTCGGCTTTGGGTCTCCTCGGGATCGAAGGCCGCGCCACCCACATGGCCCTCGAAGATGGCGTTCTCCATGATGAAACGGTCGACCGTGTCATCGTCCATGCTCATAGGCATTGTGTCGAACAGGTTGTGGGGGTCTGGATGCATGCCGGTGGGGATCTCCCGCGGCCGTTTCCTCATGCCCTTGGTGGATGAATCACCCGCCACATGTGTGGCGTTGAGGTCGATGGCCATGGGCGCGTGCGTGGGCGTGGCCGGCGCGACCACTCTCACCTCCGGTGAACTGTCCTTGGGAGAGGTGGAGAAATGGGAGGCTTGCGGATGGGGATGAAAGTTGGCCGCCTGTGGCGTGGTGGACGTGTGCGGCGACTCTGGCCGTGGCGGACGAACGACCGACGAGTCGGTGCTAGCCACAACCATGGCGGCAGCGACGAGCCTCTGCTGGCCAGGGTTGTCTAACCCTAGGGTGAGTAGTGCTTGATTCGTGGCTGCAGCGACGAGGCGGTTGTTCATGATGGTTGCGTCTTGTTGTGCGACGGCAGCGAGAGCCGCGGCCGCCACCACCCTCCGGCCTTGCCTCTTGGCCGACTGAACGGCCCGCTGCGCGTTGGTCAGCACCGATGCAAGCCCGGCCAGCCAGCCCAAATTTGGGCCTGAAAATGGGTCGCGCACGGACAAAGCGGACGCTTGTCCGTTTGTATCGGCGTGTTGGGCCGCAAATTGTGTCCGCTTCGACCCAAACGGACACGTGCAGACAGTTTGGGTCGGTGTGTTGGAGTTCCTCTAAGGCCAACTCCAAGGCGACCCGGTCCAGCTGTGTCTGGTTGGGTCAAACAGACACAAATCATGGGTCAACGCACACCCGCAAACGAACGGACGCCCATTTTTTGTCCATCGTTGACCCATTTCCGACTCAAATTTGGTCCGCGTTTGCTCGAAACGGATAGGGTGCAGACGCACGCGGCCGCTCTCTTTGCCCTCCCCCTGGCCCGCTCGTTGGTGAAAAAGTCCCATTTCCACCCTTCCCTACGCGGCTTGCACCTTCCCCCAGCCCCCACCATAGCCGTCGCCGCCCATTTTCCGGCCGCTCCGTCGCTGTCCAGGCCGGCCGCCCAAGCCCCGACGCATCCACACAAATCCCCTGTCCCACGTGTAACACCCTGGTTTTTGGCCCTTTTCGTTTTCCTAAGCTCTTTTGGATTTCTTTGAAATTTATCTTTGGATTTGCTTTTTGAATGGCTCTATGGACTTTAAACTTGGGAATAATTTCTTCTTTCAGTTCCCAATTGAATTCAAGCTCTCAAATCTTTCCCAAAGTCATGCCACCTCCATCCTAGCTCAACCACACTTTCTATTCCAATTAAATCTTCCTTTTTTCCTATTAAAGGAATAATCCTTTTGCCTTAGGTTGTAAATGAACATGTATTTCTGCCTTGCCAATAATTCCCATAAAATTCTCATAAATCCTTTGACTCATCTGAACCTTGGATATGTAAAAAAAAATCAAGATCCCATGCTCATGGTGAGCACACCAACCAATTCTTATTTCTGGACATATTTTGAGGTTGTGAAGCAACTGTATTTTATATTGCTTTTATAATTCTCGAAACTAATCCAGGGCCTAAACCTTAAAACCTACCTATATCCTTTGAGCATGCCAAAATTCACATCATTTTGCCAAAATAGATTAACTCTTTATATTTCAAACTCGATTAACTTTTTTTTGAATCGATGGTTTTTTTCAAAATCGATGAACTTTTTTTTCAAAATCGGTGAACTTTGTCAAATTTCATGAACTATTTTTAAAATTTTGATGAGCTTTTTTCGGGAATCATAAACTTTTTCAAAATCCGTGAAATTTTTTGAATTCAGGAATTTTTTGTTTTTGCGATTTTTGCGATTTTTTTCAAATGCACTCGAGCAAACCAGTGGAAAATAAAATGTGAAATCTACATGGGCTAGCCCACCAGAGTTGGCGCTTGGGCGCCACGGAGCTTCCCTGGCACCTGAAACGCCAAATAGGAGCTCCCCCTAGGAAAATCCTATATGCCGCTCGTTGCGGCCAACTGTCGACCAAACGCACACTCGAGAGAGGCGAGTGGTCTGGGATGGGCCAGCCTATTTCAACATACCGTAGCACCTATTTCAACTACCCCTAAAAAAAACCTGTTTCAACCCGTTTTGGGAACCTTCTAGAAGGCCCTGAGCCGGTTTTTCTTTATAGCTTCTTCTGGTTTTTCCCTTTCTCGTTTTTATCTTTCATTTTTTCTTTCCCTGTTTCTGTTTCCTTTTTTTCTGTTTCTGTTTCCTTTTATCATTTTCTTTTACTGTTTATTTTTTGTTTATCATTTATCATTTTTTTACAGTTTATTTTTCGTCTAAAAAATGTCAAGTTTTAAAGTTCCAAATTTCAAAAACGTTTGCATTTTCAAATATTGTTCATAAATTCAAAAAAGTATCCGCATTTTTCAAATATTGTTCAGTAATTTAATAAATTGTTTGTGTTTTTTTTAAATCATAATTTTTCCTTTAACATTTCACAACTTTTATTTCAAGATTTTGATAAATGTTTCTGTTGTAAAACTTGTTTGCAAATTGAAAAAATGTTTGCATCTTCAGCTTTTTTGGGGGAGTTTGAAAAATGTTCTCCTTTTTCAAAATTTGTTGAGAAATTTGAAAAATGTTCTGAATTTTTAGAAACCTTCATATTTTTTAAATATTGTCCATAAATTAAAAAAAGTTCACATTTATCCAATATTGTTCGGGAATTTCAAAAATTGTTCATGTTTTTCAAAAATTGATCACAATTTTTTCTTTAAAATGTTCAAAAACTTTTTTTTCAAGATTTTAAGAATTGTGTCCCTTTGAAAAATTGTTCGCAAATTGGAAAAATATGTCCGTGTCTTCAATTTTTGTTAGGAATTTGGAAAAATATTCCACTTTTTTAGAAATTCAAAACATATTCTTGTTTTCAAAATTATTTTGGAGATGGAAAATTGTTTGCCAATTTTAAAAAATGTTCGTATTGGATGTTTTGGGATTTTAAAAAATGTTCCTCTTTTGATAAAATGTTCGCGTTGGAATTTTTGGATATTTTTTAATTTGGCAATAAATTTGAAAAGTGAACCTGTTTCGTAAAACATTCAAAAAATTTCGAAAAATGTTTTGCGTTGGAAATTTCAAAAATATTCCGGGCTGTGCTGGAGTTTGTTCTTAAAGGTTTAGCGCTGCTTTGTAGCATTAACGTTGGTTAGTTGAACTGGTACTCTCACGAACCTCTGTACTATGAGATATCTGCCGCAGAGAGCGGCACATAGGAGCTCCCCTCCCCAAAACCAAGACAGGGCAGGCCAGTGCTTTTGCCAAGGTGCATGCAACTGTGGGCTGCAAGGTGGGGTACTATGGTTCTGCCCAACTCATCAAATACCACCGATCAACTAATTTTTTTTTTCAAATACCACTGCTAACCCCTAAAAAAAATCAAATACAACCACTAGGCCCCACGTTATTTTGTTGGAAAGTTGGGCCGAAGTTTGTGAACGCGAGAACTTTCTTACACAGACAAAAAAACTTATCTCAAAAACAAAAACCACAAAGCTCTACACTTCTTCTCAGAGGGAGGGAGAGAAAAGTCACCCTCCGAAAGAAATGCTCATCATTGTACTATATGTGATACCCACAGTGCAGAAATCGCTTGGAAATTTCACAGTAGTTTCAGTTCGTTGGAGCCACGAAAAGGTCACTGGTGAAAGTAAACTTTGGTTTTAGAAGAAGAAACGTTATTCATTCTACAGTGGTCAGTGAGGTGTGTACACCTATAATTAATCCAGAAGCTTCTCTCAGTGGGTTTGCATTAAAAAAATTCATTCAGCCCCTTCCCATTTGAACCCAGATGCTCGATTCGTTTCCCTCACCGAGCATCAAGCAGAGGGGCCTATCTCGATCAGCTAAACTGAAGTCCCCGGCTGGAAGATAAGGGTCGTCCCTGCTGATCTTGTCTCCACGCCCACAGAAGCCTCTATTCCTCCCACGAATCCCGGCCCAGACGCAAGCACGCAGCCGCGGGAATCAAACAACAGTGCAAGGAGAACAAGAACAAAATGCCATCCACTCCCGTTCGGCTCTGCGCGCGCCTAGGCTAGTCGTTCGTGCGTTCCATCTCAGGATTCTTCTTGGCGATCGCAACTTGTCTCTGGCGTATCGACTCCCCTACGTCCACTCACGCGCAGGCCATGCGCGACCCATGCGTCCATTCACGCACACGCTGCTTGGTCGGAGAGATGACACCATGGACGGGA
This sequence comes from Thinopyrum elongatum, assembly GCA_011799875.1. NCBI lineage: Eukaryota > Viridiplantae > Streptophyta > Magnoliopsida > Poales > Poaceae > Thinopyrum > Thinopyrum elongatum. The sequence goes on along the minus strand of CM022302.1, from coordinate 444,642,041 downwards.
CAGGGTCCTAAGAGCAACTCTAACGAGGCGACCCATTTCGTCCGCCTATGTCCGTTTGGATCACCGCAGACAGAAACATCGGCACAACGCGCCGATCATTCCCAAAAGCTGTCCGCTTTTGCGTCCGCGCTGATCTATTTCCGACCCAAAATTGCGTCTGAAATGTGTCGGCGCGGACATGCCGGCGCGTCTTCTTTGTGTCTGCCGCGGTCCCACTTGGCGGCCACCCAACTACCGCCCGTCGTCTAATTTATGACGACCACCGACACCGGGCCCACTAGTCAGCCAGTGGAATCGTCCTTTTTTAACCCACGCGTGCGGTGGGGGGCGGCCTCATCCACTTCCGTCCACATCTGGCCCCCGCCACCCCCTTCGTGCTTCCTCGCCGGCGACACCCCAAACCCTAGCAATTGGCCTCTTCGGCAGCGGCAAGGGCAAGCTGACCCCCGGCGCCTCATCCTCCCGTGCTCCTCCTCCCCCTCCTCCTCCGCCGCCGGCGCGTGACCGGTCAGGTCGGCGGTGTCTGCACATCCCGGTGCACCAAGCGCGGTGGCACTGGGAGTACAGGCAGCCGCTGCCTTACCCCGACGTGACGCTGCCGCACCACTGACACCTCGATCCGCAGCGGATCCCGGTGCCGGCGGTTCCGCAAACACAGCGGGCGCACGACGAGAAGGTGCGCAGACGCCGGGCGCAGCTCACGCCAGCGCAGCGGCGGATGCCCGAATACGCCGCCGACTCTCCCAACTGGGAGGCCTGGTTTGCCCTCGAACACGAGGAGCAACGATGGCGAGGCGTCGACGCCAACCCGCAGTTTCCACTGCCGCCCCCACGGGTAGAGCCGGAGGAAAAGGAGGCGGAGGCGGAGTACCAAGCCGCCCTCGAGGAGGCCCTGCAGCACGCGCTGGAGGCTAGCCTGCTCGAGGAGGACGCACATTGGGATGGGCTGGAGCAAGCCCTTGCCTTGTTGGCGGCGGGGGACTCCGTTCACGTCCCGCTCTTCGTCCCGCCACCGCCCCCGCCCATCTTCGAGCCCAAGCCGGATCCGGAGCTAACGCGGAAGCGCTCACCGCCTCCGCCCACTTGGTCGGAGGAGGCCTACACGTGGACCGGCGAGTACCGCGAGTGGGTGAGCGCGCCTCCGGTCCACTACGCCGGGACGCCGGAGAAGGGGGCGGCCCACCTTGAGCGCTGGAAGGCGCACTGGCTCGCCCAGGAGGAGGCCGACGGCGAGCGGCAGATGCTCTGGGAGCAGCAGCTGCGCCGCGACACGGAGGCGCTGCGGCTTGAGGAGGAGGAGGAGCGCGCCCGGCGAGCCGCAATGCCGGCGCCCCAGCAGACGCCGAAGGAGGCTGCCCTCGCAGCGTACCAAGCGGCGTTCGGGTGAGCTGGCCCTGCTCTCGTCTTCATCGACCTCACCGGCGGCGATGGCCACATCAAGAGCAAGGGCAAGGCGGACGACGTCTAGGGCAGCGTGCGAGCGTAGACCTTTTTTATATTTTTAATTAATGTTTAATTAGGTTTAAGTGGACTTTGGCTGGCGGTTGACCGGCCACTTTAATATTTAATTATGTTTATTTCTGCGATCTGTTTTTTTTTTCTATGCCGGCAGATTTGGGTCCGCTTCCCGTTGGGCGGTCAAACCGATCCATATGAAAATGCGGACGCGCATGTGCCTGGCTGATCCAAGCGGATAAAACTCGCATCCGTTTGGGTCGCCGCGTTGAAGTTGCTCCACCGATTCTCTTCTCTAAGCTTACCAGAAGGTCGTGAGTAGCCCTCAAGCACCGCCCGTCATTTTGGCACCTCCCTGCTGCCTTGCTATTCTTGCTATCCCTTTGACGCTATGGCCTACATGGTGGACAGACATGGATGGACGAGTCACTCGGCAGAGTGAGGCGAGCCGTGACAAGCAAATCCCGTGCCACCAGGGATATGCCAATTTGGTGGCTTGCACCTGTAAGGTTCTTCTCTTGGCAATGAAATCTCCGGGTCACTAGCTAGCTAGTGATTACTTCCCTGTGCCCAAGGGCATACAATAATAACTACTGATAAGTGAGCCTGACGACGGCAACGTACGCGCATCAGTTGTGTTTTGGAGTTTGACGCGAGGGGGACAAAAACTCGCACGATTTGGCCCGTAATCCCCGCTGTTTTCGGCTCATTCAGATGAATATTTATAGCCAAAATCATCCGTATTTATGCCAGGGAAAACCAGAGATTTGGATGTAGCGTCAACCCGGTGGAGGCCGGCCGATGCCGTAGCAAAAGATAAGCAGTTGAGTGAGAACCTGCACGTACGGCATGGCATGGACCGTACGTACGCTAGCCTGATCAGCTAGCTGTGGCTTTAGTGAGGACCATACCGGCATAACCACGAGGGCACCTCTCACTTTCAGGATGCGCCACGAGAGGCAACTTAATTAGGCCACGACTCGATGGGAGGACCTCGACGAATCGCCATTCAACTCCAAAAGGCAAAAGGCCTAGCTTGGCTCGGCCGCCCCCCTCTTATCTCCCCAGTCCCCACGAGGGCCTCAATCTCAATCTTCGGGACCTCGCCGCAGCGTCCCGTCCCCCTCGTCCGGATATCTACGCGCGCAGCTGCAACCTGCAACTGGACGATCGATATGTGTATCCGATCCGAGCACACTGAACTGCATGGCACGAGGGATCGAATCCCGCGGGAACACAAATGCACCGTCGCGGGGCATCCGGCGCGTGGTGTCCCGGGGAGCCGAGCATTAAGACAGGCCGGCAATAGAAGTTTGTTAGGCACGACAGCAAGGGCGAGCACGTGGGCGGGCTTCGCCGTTGAGCGTTGCGGCATGAATACACGCACCGGCGACGGCAACGGCAACCTCCTTTCCGCAACAGGCTGAGCTTTCCGTGAACAGTTCGTTGGTTGTAAGAAACCCTGAAAGATACCGGAGAAACCGACTGCACACGAGATGTATGTATAAATCGAGCATCGATCGATCGATCTACGGAGTAAGAAGATCTCCGGGGCCGGAGGTGACGGCGCGGCCGGTACCCGTTGCCGGCCGGCCGGCCGTGGCGTCGCTGGCACGACGATTCACGCGTGTCTCCGGGGATCTACGTACCAAAGCAACGGGTGAGGACGCCGATCGCCCCCCGCCGCGCCCTACCGCGCTGTCCGTTCAGTTTCCTGTCACGCTGTCGACTCCTGCTGTTTGCCTCCCCCCTAGTGCTGCTCTGACGTACCCCCTCCACAACCTAAACCTATACCGTTGCTGCTAAATTCACTGCCTCCAGGTAGGTAAGATGGCGCCGTCAGTACCCATCACGACGCGATGCGTGTGCACGGAGACCCTAACCCTAGTTAGTTTCACAAGTTTCGACCCTAGTCGGCATGCATCATCAGAAGCACTCCTCTGATCATCAGAAGGGAAACGACTCGGTCTCTGCTACTAGACTGATTTGTGCCTCAGCTGTACTAGCTCGTTAGGTGCGTACGCTCTGCACCTCTGCTTCTGCTATTCACCTGTCGCAGTTTCACCAAACAGTCATTAAGCCTAGTGCTACTGCTACATGATCTACTAACAGTCGCTTGAGCAGTGCTGCTAGATCTCCATCGATCGATCTAACTCCGGCGATGGATGGATACGCGTCGAGAAGCACCGAGTGAATGTGGCCGTTTGACCTAACAAATTAACCAGCAGTACAACGACAGGCTCCTGTTTGGATCGACTCCGCTCATCTTTCTTCTCAGATAAGAATCATTGTACCGGTTGATTGCTCCGTCGGCGTAAAATTAACCCAAGATAATCTAGTTCCGCTTGTTGACGTTCAGCCAGATCGGTGGGAGCCAATTGTATGAGACGTCAGAGTTGGATCGTAGTTGCCGCCAAGCACGCACGCCCTGATTCATGCTCGTCGCACTGGCCGACTACTACCAAAGGTTCTACGTAAGAGCGTCTGCAGCCGGGCCTCAAACCCATCTCATACGCTCGGACGGGCCTCCCGATCGCAGATCGATCACTTTTTTTCGATCCAGACGAACATCTCAAACGGGATTCAAACGCCCGGGCTGACCGGCACCCCTCATATCCAGCCCAAATATGAGACGGATATGAGGGCGCCCGGGTACGCCCGCCACGTCGGACCCGACCCATGCTGGCCCATTCGACCCCACATATATTCGTCCCCATTCGCTCGTCGGAGCAAACCCTAGCCACTTCACTTCACTCCCCTCCACTCTCATCCGTCACCCGAGCTCACCTCCGGCGGAAAATGGCGGCGGATGATGCGGCGGCGCGGGCGGCCGCACATGAGGAAGCCATCCGCGTCCGCATTGTGAAGAAACAGCACCGGAGGACACACGCGCGCCCTCGCCCGAGAGCAGAATCGGGCGGTCCGGGCCATGGCCAGATTGCCACCGAAGGAGGACAGCGACGGCGACGAGCAGATCCGGCTCGATCCGTATAGCGTCTTCGACCGATACTTTCGCGAGAAGGACGGCAAAGGCGCCGGGAAGGGCAAGGGCAGCCGTGAATGAACTCCACCATAGCCAACCATGCCAAATTTTGGTAGTCCAATGGCATGTTTAGTAGTAGTAATGGAGTAGCCGGACGATGTGTGTGCATCGACATAGTTGCATGAGTTTGTATGGATTTCAGATATGATAATTGAGGTGTCCGACTGCGGATTACATTATTTGAGGGGTGCCCAGTTAGTGCCCGTGGACACACCCGGGCGCGTCCGCGAGCACCCCTCATATTTGTCGTCCTGCATCCGCGTATCTCATATCCGACGTCTTATATCCATACTACCCATGCACACGTTGATCTATCCTACGTGATAAGACGACGGACAACAAAATTGAGCTGCAAAGGAACACAAGATCGACTGCAAACGGACATAAACATACTTCATCATATCCAAAAGATCACAGTTCGTCCATGGACAAGTTCATAAACTTCTACAACTAAAACGATATAAACATTGAGGAGGGGGGGCCGGAATCACCACTTCCTCGTCGGGCCTTTGCCCTTCCCGTCGCCGGCGCAACTGTAGGCGTCCGCGGCTGGTGGAGGGTCTTGGTCGTCAGATGAGGAGGTGCAGCTGTCGCCGCCGTCAGAGTCGGAGTCGGAGAGGACGATGAGCCCCTTCATCTGACGGACCGCCCTGTCCTGCTCCCGCTTCAGCCTTGCCAGTCGAGTCTTCTCCGCCGTTGCCTCCTTCGCCTCGCGCTCCGACTGCTCAATGGCTAGCTGGAGCGCCTTGGCGTTCTTCCATTGGAGGCGGCGAGCGTCAGTCTCCGCCGTCATGAGGGAACGGCAGTACACCTAGGCGAGGAGGCGCGCGTCCTCGTCGGCGCGTCCTCGTCGGCGTCCGGCTCCATCCTGCGGCGGCGGCACGCGGACTCCTCCGCCGCCTCCCTCCCCCTCTGACTCTGAAGTGCGCGTGCGGGTCGGAGGTGCGGGCACAAGCACCCAGCGCTGGCCGCGTATCGGAGCAGCCGGCGAGGGAAGGAGACGACGCGGGCCCGACGCGGACTGTGCTGACCGGGCGGCGCTGTGCGCGGGTCGAGAGGGTCCAGTTCCGGCGTCCGCGCTGCACCGGCGCGGGAGGTGTGGTGACGCTCCAGATCCGGAGCTGCCGCCGGTCTCCACTTTGGCCCGCTCCAGCACAATGCGAAGGGCCATCTCCTCCTCGTAGTCGAGCTCCGAGCCAGAGTCGCTGTCGGAGCTGCTCATGGTGGTGGATGGGATCGGAACCGGAGTGGGAGAGTAGTGGTCGGACGGAGCGAGAGAGGGAGAGAGTGAGCTAGGGTTTGAGCTCGCCGTCCGGATTGGGGTTTTTTGTGGGGTCCGTGGTGGGCCGGACCTGTCAGGCGGATGCGCCCGGGCGTGCGCAGGACGTCTCATATCCGTCCTATATTTAGGCTGGATATGAGGGGTGCCGGTCAACCTGATCGTTTGAGGCCCGTTTGAGAGGTCTGGTTGGGTCGAATTTTTATAACCGATCACTGACCGAACGGCCTGCTCGGGCGTTTGGGACGGGTATAAGAGACCCGGGTAGATGCTCTTAGCCACAAAATGCACCGATCCAACTCAGATTCCTTGCGTGATTCGTGCACTCGAGTCACCGTGGGCCTAACACAGCATGCATTATTTTACGTCAGAAGAGGCTCGAACGAACGACCTCGTTGAATATGAAACACAGTCGGGGACAAGATGTCAGATCATATCGTGAGTGAATTGGCAGCACGTCAGTTTGGTTGCCACTCCTGTCCAGCACGGACGTACGCACCTGCACTGACAAGTGACAGCAAAAGGACAAGGGGCACTGATGGCAGGCAGGCAGGGCCATCCGATGAAGACGCATGAATATCTCGTACGCGGAGACCGGGCCGGAACAGCGTCTCGACATGTCAAGCTGCACGTACTCCGTCCGGTGGGCCAACGGCGGTGGGAAGGCGGATGAGCCATTGGACGGCATATGGTGGTGTACGGACACACCACACGTCCTGTTCCGAGCATGGGTGGAAAGTCCAAGGAAACAGTGCACCGCAGCGTGGCGCGAGCACGTCCGTGGGCAGTGCGCTTGCTGCTCGGACCGCACGTACGGCTGCACCTGCACGCCGAGGTTGATGGCCGGCCCGTACTTGTGCCTGATCCAAGCGCACCATGGCCGGCAATGGGGGACACCCGGGCTTGTCACGCGCCGTTGTGCCTCCAGAATCTTTTGGACCAGTATTGCTTCCGGTCGATATGCATGCAGAATTCTGGATGTTCCGATCCAAGGGGGAAACCGAAAGGGTACGGCTAGGTCTCAGTTGATTGAGATTTTACCAAGTCTCAGCATAACATGTATTTCTTCTGTTCGGTGAAAAGTGTAAGCATAGAAATTTTAAGACAAATTATGGAGTGGAGTAAAAAATTCATTGAAAAGATGCAAGCCACCATCTCTCTCCTCTTTAATTATCCAAACCCAATGAGCTAAGTGCATGTAGAAATTAAGGAGACTATGTGTAGTAGAATGTTATTGGTCTTAATTACCGTGTGATGAGAGAGAAGCATTTTTTTTTCTAATTTAAAGTGCATTGGGAAGATAGATGCACACTTTTTTGTGAACAAATTTTAAAACCAAACGTACATTTTTCATCGGACACAGAGAGTAAGAAAGAAAAAAAAAGCTGAAAATAATTTTTTCCATGAATCTTAACATAAGATCTCATGGATATAGTATCGACTGAGACTTAACGAAGTGTCAGCCGACCGAGACTTAGCAAGATCGGAACGGGAATGATCATAAGCAAAGGACTTGGTCGCTGCTAATTAACCTGACCTAAAAGAGCTGGGAGGACACGTACAGCAAACACACGAGAGGCACGAATGTCATGCAGGGGCAAGAGAAAAAGTACTGCTACATGCATGTACGTGCCCTGCGTTCCGGACAATGTCATGCGACGTACGTCTCATACCCCGGAAAACACGCATAAACGGACGTACTGTACGTACGTGCGAACTAGCCCGCACGGATGAGACGCTGGTAGGGCACGGCGGGGCAGGCGGGAGAAAGCGACCGCGCCTTCGAGCGAGCCCGACGCGACGCGACAGGCGGACGTGTGCGGATGGACAGCAAAACAAACGCCCCACAAGTGTACTCGGCGCAGTGCGTCTCAGCGACTCGACCGCCCAGTCTCCGGTCATGCCTTCCTTCGTTTCTTTTCCTCTCCCGGGGCCGGCCACGTCGTCCCTTGATCATCAGCGCCGTCGTCGCGTAGACCAATCTTGATCTGAGCAAAAGACTCCGGTCTGACTCGACGTAACCACGAGGCTACGTACTGATCCAGGCAAGATTAGCACCGGGGGCGTACATACGAGCGCGCGAGCGAGCACGACGTTGCCGGCCGGACGCAACAACCTACCCAACCCGTCGCTGATCGCCATTACTGGCTACCTTTTTTTTTTTTTTGATGGGGCCATTACTGGCTACCTAGCGCTAGGATAGCCTGCCGCCCGCGTCGTCGTAGCCAGCGATCGGGGCGGCGGCGCGCGCGCGGCACCGGGTCGGGTCGGGTCGGGTCGGCTGCATGCGCTAGCTGCACCGCAGACGCGAGACGTGGCCGGACGGGGCAGGTCTCGCGGGCGTGGTGATGTGATCGCGCCGTGGTCCTCGTGACGCCGACCGCGGCTCGATCGCGTACGCACGTCCGCTGCCCGCCCAATCAATGCGCCATGGACTACACTCCTGGTGCTACGTACTGCACCACCTCTGCCTGCCCGCCCTCGGAGAAAAACTCTCTGCATATTCTGTGAACAAGTTTGCCCGCTCTTCAATTGAAATTATTGTTAAACGGTCTGCAAATTGGGCGAATGCAGCGTACTGTGTGGCTTGTGCAATAACCCTTCTCGCCGGATCGGATTGGTTAGTTAGGAATGTCTGCCATGAGCAGCGTTCCGAAATGGAAGCCTGGGTGGGCTCTTCTATATAGCCACCTTGAATGAAAGCCAAAGTTGTGCAAGAAATCACGAGGAGTTGCTTCGTTCACGGTGTGCCCACTTGTCCTGCCTGTTTCGGGCAACACGTTGTAACAAGTAGCTCCACACTCCCATGGCCTTTCCTTCAAATGTCTGTAATGAGCTCGTTGCACAAAACACGTTAATACCAACGGCTCCTCAATTCGATTTTTTTTTTAAATTTGTTATTATCAGAGTTTGAATCGTCACACCGTATTATCTAGAAGGTCTAGAAGGTCACATTCAGCAAAGGTTGTTAGGAGTTTGTTAGCACTCGATTCATAGTTGTACACGCCATTGAGGATAAGGGTACTACGAAGGGTGGAACGCTTCACGTTAGTAGAAATATGTGTCAAATGTCACCTGTCAAAAAGAAAGGGTCTGGTGCAATGCATGGATACCTGGTCAAATTTGAAATATAGTCACTGATACTATTCATTTTTCTTTATCTCTTATCGACTCTAGAATTTCAAGATCCTCCCTTGCATGCACAATCGTCTTATTCACGGTTCTTGCTATTGCCACGCCATTCACCTCCGGAGATGTTTTGATCACGTCTGCCCTGGCAAACCTCCTATAACCGTAGCACCTTGACACCAGCCTTGGCTTCTCTTCAACAAATCTTTTATCTGGCTCCGTCTGGGCTCTGGCAGTAGCTTATCAACCATCCTCACTGCACTCATCTCCTCTTGCGTGCATCGAAAACCCTAGGCTTCGTAAACAAGATGACATATCTGGTCACCAACTATGATGTATCCTCTCTTCATTGACTACGACTCCTCCCTTGCACCCCTCAAGCAAAGGCCCCTATGAGGACGTTAGGCAATCAGTGGGAAGAAGAAGCATAGGAGGAAGATGAAGAGCATGATTTATTACAAAAAACACACAATTTATGATGGGAATTTGAAAGGTTTTATAAATTAGAATTGAATGCTCCGTACACAACCAAGAAATACCCGACTAAACAAATCAATAAATTTTGAAGTGAAGACTCGAGCACATGCTTCTTAACTTTTCGAGTAATGTCGCGACAACTAGAGCACCGCAGTTCTATTAGAAGAAGGAAATTAATAACCCTTTTGCTTTACTTAATAACCCTATTGGAGAAAACATAGCCGAAAGCCAAAGAAATGATGACACGAGTGCACATAGTGAAGCGTCTCGTTCGATAGATGCATGGGCCAATACCCATGAGGTTTCTATACACGCTAGTACGAGTACATGCATGGCATGGAACATTTTTTGTGCAAGGGTATTTTGGTCAACATTTAGAAGCCAAGGGTACTTGCGTAATTTCACGGGCAGCAACGATCCATCGGTTTGCAGATATTTACCTGCTATCCTTGTGTGATGCAGAGGCCAAGCTTATTTGGGTGGAGCTCTTGCCGCTCCTAGCTCGTCGACAAGCACACCCACAGAGCCACTGATAACAAGCACATAGCAGCGCGCTCTCTTATAGAACGTTCTGAACTCCACAGCAGCCCATGCAAGACTTCCAGTCCATCCCGGGCCTCGCCGGGCGGCTGTTCGGCGGCGCGGCCGCGGCGGACATCCGGCGGGTGCAGGGCCCGGCGTCTCGGTGCGGCGTGTTCTCGCAGGCGGCGTCCGCGCAGCCGGAGGCGGCCGTCAAGTGCCCGCGGTGCGAGTCCACCAACACCAAGTTCTGCTACTACAACAACTACAACTTATCGCAGCCGCGCCACTTCTGCAAGAGCTGCCGCCGGTACTGGACCAAGGGCGGCGTCCTCCGCAACGTCCCCGTCGGCGGCGGCTGCCGCAAGGCCAAGCGCAGCTCCTCGTCGGCGTCGGCACCGTCGACGCCCGCGGCCACGGACGCCAAGAGCCAGCGGCGCGCGTCGGCGTCGTCCTCCTCCCGCTCCAACAGCGGCAGCGCGAGCCCCACGGCCGCTGCGGAAGAGACGACGACAACGGAGACCGACCCCCCTCCTCCGCCCACGCCGTCGTCCAACTCCAACTCCAACGCTGTGGCCTTCGCCAACCGCATGACGAACTACCCCTTCGCGGCAGACGTGCCACCTCCGGCGCCGATATTCGCCGACCAGGCCGCCGCGCTCGCGTCCCTCTTCGCGCCGCCTCCTCCTCCGCCTCTCCCGGTCTTCAGCTTCTCAGCGGAGCCGAAGATGGAGGAGGCGATCGGCTCACTGCTGCTCCCGGGGCAGGAGCCGTCGCAGGAGCCAGAGGAGCCCACCTGCACCTCCACCGTCGCCGACATGGCGCCGTTCATGTCCCTGGACGCGGGGATCTTCGAGCTCGGCGACGCGTCGCCGGCCGATTACTGGCACGGTGGGAGCTGCTGGACGGACGTCCAGGACCCGTCCGTCTACCTACCCTAGTTCGGTTTAGTTACTCATCACGATTGCCTTAATTAAGCTGTGGCTAAATGCTTCTTAACGACGACCAACAGCTAGCTGGTAAGTACTATAGTACATGTAATGCTACGTACGTACGTACTGCCTGCACTTGTACCGTACCTCTTTGTTTTCGTTCCATTTCTGTGGCTGCACAACACAGGTTTGTGTAAGAAAGCTAACCATTGTGTCGCTACAACCGAATCACATCACCACTTATTCTTGTTTATCTTTAGATTGTCAACTTCTCCAATGCATGTTGTAGCCCCTAAATTATTGACTTGTCTCAATATTTTCTGTCATACTCTTTTTCATGGACTATATCGATCTATACTACAGTATCCGAAAAAAAAACTACAGTATAGCACCATACAAGTTTTAACACAAATACATCTTATGAGAATTTTGGTAATAAAATATATAGAATATATAGGTTGAGGCGTAAAGATGCGCAATTTTTCAAAACATTGTTTTACAGATCATGGTGTCATGTACGCGTATTCTTCATCTGTAATTTTGCATACTCCCACCGATCCATAAGAAGTGTCGTAGTTTTAGTTCAAACCTTCAAACCACGTATTATGGATCGGTGGGAGAATATGATTTTTTTTAGAACTTTTTTTCGCAAATGAAATAGGAACCTTCTTGTATCTATATTTTGTCTTTCCAGAACAAAAAAGGGTGTTAGATAGTGTTAGAAAACACTGAGAGAAAAAGTAAGTCAAGAAAATAGTTTAAATCGGATCAAGTGGAGCAATATTAATATCCCATTCCATTATAAAATGTTGATTTGTTTTCCTTTGCAACAAGGACAAAGCCAGCCTAATCATGTTAGGGCCTTGTCGTCTGGTAGTTGATTTGTTAAGCATATATTAGTACGTTGGCCCTGTTTGAAATCATGGGTTAGAGTTAATTTGGGCTCAAATAGTCCTAAAGTATCCAAATATGTGGGCTAGTTTGAGCTAGTTGCATCTAATCCATTTAAAAAATTTATCTCACCCAAGAGATGCTAATTGGAGCTGGTTCTCGTAGTGCATTTATTGTCAATCTAACCCTGTCATTTAAACATCTCTTTGACTAGAGTTAGTTCAGGGTTAGTCATGAACTAAAAACTAATTCCTCTACCTAAGTTAAGTTAGGGTATCCAAACAGGCCGTTCTCGTAGTACTTAAATCTCGGGCCTTTCGCTCTCCGGGGAGTTTGTGTTGATGGAGATGGCACTGGCTAGCTGGCGCTTACGTACAGTACTCGCTCTGTAGGGTACATCAGTGCACTACAGAAGGTGCGTACGTCCGCTGGCCCCAGCAGCCTCCGTCGATCGGCATGGCGCGACATACTGTACCTGCTCGCGTGCGCCCTCACGCCAACTTGGACCGGTCCCGTGTGTCCCGAGTCCACAGTTCCACGCCACCACTCGTTTGTGTTTGGCGGGCCGGCATCAGTGCATCATGGAGCTAGGTGCAGGACCGCCGGAAGGTAATGGTAAACTGCCGGCGAACCGGTGCGGCGAGCGAGTCAAAGCATTAAGGAGACCATGCATGGTCCCATTTTGTCAGCGGGGGTCGTTGTTCCGTTGACAGTCGTGGGCGGGCTGCCTGCCCGCCTGCCGCGGTGCACCGTACGATTTGTCTGTTGCGTCCCACTCCACCAACTCCTGCCCATCTCGGATCGGGGCTGCGTTGCGTGGCTCCGGCTGGGACACGGAGGGAGGGGAATAGTCGTGCCTCCTCTCATCACGCGTCTACCCGTGCTGTGTACCAGTCATGTCAAAGGGTGAGTCGTCATGCACACACACGCGGACGCACGGCCCAAATCGCTTGGATTTTGAGATGGCACCAAGCCAAAAATCTTGGACTCGATCGAGTGGTCGGATCGCGTCGTGGCGCCGAAGATTTGCACCAGGTCTACGAAGTTGACGGGAAACTGAAATCAGCTAGCACGCTATGTCATTCTTGATAGTTGGTACAAGATGCATGCATCGGCGTAACACATGACCATCGCCCACGCCCCTGCCCCTCCGAGCGCCATAGGTACCTGCATATCTGCCCAACGAATAACCAAAATAAACACAACATGCATAGATTAGATACGGGTCGAGGTCGACTTATCCACCATTTACGGCCGGCGATCGAGGGGCTGCGTGCGGTCGTGACAAGAACTCACGCATCGTTGTTGCTTGGGCCGAACTGTTCCGCCATGACCCACTATGATGAGAGGTACAGCGGTTGCGTCTGAACACGGGACTGAGCTGTAACTGTGCAGTAAGACTGTGCCATGCCGCCGTGTCCTGCCCGATCCACGTCGCGCTCGCAGGTCCCGTCAGCGATGAAAACTTTCCGCTGACGGCTCCCTCCCCCATCGCCTATCCACACCTGCTCCACGACCGCCCAACACAAAAAATCAGATACATAATCGAGAATTCGAGTAACAATCAGTGTGTTCCCCTGTTAAAGAAAGAGAACAACCGTTACGTTTTCTCCAGACAATGTTGGCTGTTGCCGACCGTCCGATCAGAAGTGGCTCGTTTCTTTCTTCTGCGGCGATGGACTGATGGTCACGTACGTACACAGTAGCAGTACAGTACCCACAACAGTGCACGCGGTACTACAGAGGAACAGGAATTTTCCTGCATACCTCGTGGACAATCGTCACAGATACGGTATCTTCGCGGAGGAATTTTTATGGCCATGCTCGTAGGCGCTGAGGCGCAGCAGCGCAGCCTATGGCATCGATCGGCCATCACTCCGAACTCTGACGAAGCGCACAGTAGTCGTGGCACTGCGGTGCAGGCACTATCGTTCGTGCATTTACTGCAAGCAGTTCGTGGTGATGGCAGAGCCGCAGGACTGTACTGCTCCTAGTAGCCGACACTGTTAGGAAGTTACTGTGATCCCAGGAGGTAACTGGCGATCCATCGCTCGGGTCCATTGACTCCACTGCGGGCAGGGCAATGAAGACGTGGTCCTTCGTATTTTTTACTCGAGTTCTTCAGAGTGATGGCTGATCGATCGCCACTTCACAAGGTAGCCGCGGAGAGGGCCGGTGCGGAGATGTCCGGGAGATAATTGCATTTATAGTCCTCGTACTCGCTGGCGACGTTCACTTCAGTTCTGGAACTTGCGTATTGCTCCAATACGGTCCCGGTACATGAAAGTACGTCGTCAATACGGTCCCTGAGGTTGAAACGCCAGTCCTGACTCTACACGTCGCGTACGTACAGCGTACTTCGCTGTATGCCACGTCAGCCCGGGACCCGCACGTCAGGATGGACCCACCCGTCAGCTCGAGGCCCACCCGTTATTTCACAATTGCCCCCTACCTTTCTGTCTTCTCGATCCCTCTCCTATTCTCCCCCACCGCGAAACAGAGCAGAGCAAAAGAGCGAAACCTAGCGGCAAGGGGGTGCAGCGGGGGATGATCGGCGTACCGGGCGCCCTCTGTTCGTAGTGCGTGCGGCGGCTGAAGCTAGTTGGACGGCCGCTGAAAGGAGTCAGCGCTGTTTGGCGGCGATGGAGGGCCCTCGACGGCGGCCCGACGGCGAGGCGGCTCCGGCGTACGGTACGTCAGTAGACAGTGTCACTAGGTTGATTTGATGCACATTTGTGGTGAAAAAATGTTTCTTTGTTGTGATTAGGCCGTTTTGCCCATGCTATTTCTATGAATATGTCGACTGGATGCAAATTTGCCGCAATTATTCTAGGGTTTCAGTATGTTCAGGGCACAAATTTGAAATTATTGATGTTTTCAATGTTTTTCACAGAAAGGAAGTGAATTTTTCACTGTTGAGGTGATCCATGGAGGTTTTTTCTTTGGGAGTGGGCAGAATAGGTGCTATCTGAATGGCCATAAGGTTTGCTATGATTACTGTCATAAGGACAACGCCTATTTTAGAATGTTTGAAGAAATAGTTGAGCAATTGGGTTATGAAATGACAGGTAGAATTGATATCTATTGGTTGCCCCCTGGTTGTCAGCTTAATGAAGGTGGTGCTAGGCTTTTGGCTAATGATACTGATGTAGATTGTATGTATCTAACGCTAAATCGAGGGCACCGGTTTCAAATGATATACCTGGATCATTTAGATAGCCACATTTGTGGCTAATCCAGTAGCACAAATCCCTCCTGTTTTTAGCCCAAGGAAGAAGGAAATGGATGCAAGTGACAACAAAGATCTCTGTGAGAGCAATGTTTCTTGTAGTGTTGTGGATGAAAGTGTTGAAATTGAGAGCACTGACCAGTTCTTTGTGAAGTTGAGACCAAGGGGAAAGAAAACAGAAGAGGAGGAAGAACAATATGCAGACTCAGATTCCTCAGACAGTGATTATGTACCTGAGATTGTGGATAGTGACTATGACTTGGAGGATGGAGATGATGATCTGTTGCAGGAGCAGTTGCAACCAATGCATGACAAGAAAGGGAAAAAGGTGGTTGAAGATTGCAACTCAGAAGATGAGGAATTAAATGCTCCAGATTCAGATGAGGATGACATGAAATTCAATTTCAAGTCTTTCACAGCGGCAGACATGCATGAACCTAAGTTCCACGCAGGGCAATTGTTCTCTTCTGTGGAGCTCTTGAGGAAAGCTGTGAGAGAGTATAGTTGCAAAGAGAGAGTGAACATCATATTTCCAAAGAATGACAAAATCAGGCTTGCTGCAAAGTGTGAAAAGGGTTGCCCCTGGTATCTGTATGCATCTTGGGATAATATAACAAATTCTGTAATGGTGAAAACATTTAATGAGCAACATACTTGTGAGAAAAAGTGGCAAGTTACAGCCTTTACAGCTAGGTACATTGCTCACAAATATGTAGACAAAATCAGGGCATGTGAGAAATTATCATTGAAGGCCTTTGCAGCTTTTGTGCAAGATGATTGGAACATGACAATTAAAAGGGGCAAGCTGGGGAGAGCTAGGAAGATTGCATATGATATCATATATGGAGATGAGATTGCACAATACAACTTGCTGTGGAACTATGCAAATGAGCTGAGGAGATCAAACCCTGGAAGTACCTTCCTTCTTGGACTGTCAGAAGAGGGACAGTTTCAGAAGTGCTACTTTTCTTTTGATGCATGCAAGAGGGGGTTCTTATCTGCTTGCAGGCCTATCATTTTCCTTGATGGTTGCCACTTAAAGACACAATATGGAGGTGTTCTCTTAAGTGCAGTAGGAATGGACCCCGATGATTGCATTATTCCTATTGCTCATGCAGTGGTGCAGTGTGAGGACACCAAACCTTGGAGGTGGTTTCTAAGTGCATTGAAGCAAGATCTAGGAATTGAGAACACTGAGCTATGGACAATCATGTCTGACAAGCAAAAAGTATGTCTTTATTCCTATAATTTTGTGACAAAAGTTTGTTCCTATAATTCTGTGATATATTTCTGTCAAATTATTGTGTGGTATATTTCTGTCAAATAATTTTGTTCCTTATGTTTAATATGTTTCATGCAGGGTTTAATAAAGGCAGTTAAAGAGTTGTTTCCTCTATCACCTCACAGATTTTGTGTGAGGCATTTGTGGCAGAATTTCAACAAGAACTTCAAAGGAGAAGCTTTGAAAAATCAACTATGGAAGTGTGCCAGGAGTACTACAGAGGGTAGATTTAGGGAAAATATGAACCAGATGTTAGTGCTCAGCCAGGAGGCCCATGATTGGCTTGCAGAGTTGGACCCAAAAACCTGGGTTAGGGCTTACCAGAATGATTTCCCCAAGTGTGATGTGTTGTTAAATAACAACTGTGAGGTGTTCAATAGATATATTTTGGAGGCCAGGGAAATGCCAATCATAAGCATGTGCCAAAGGATCAAAGGGCAGAATATGGGAAGGAATTTTGCAAAGCAGCAGGAGAGTTTGAAGTGGCATGGTGCTATATGTCCAAAGATAAGAAAGAAACTGAAGAAGAGTGTAGAATTTTCCAGAACTTGTCAAGCTGCTCCAGCTGGCAAAGGACTATTTGTAGTGAATGATAGAGGAGTTGATTTCAGTGTGGACACAATGAGGGAAATGTGCAGTTGTAAAAGATGGGATTTGTCAGGTATACCTTGTTGTCATGGGGTTTCTGCTCTTAGGTATGACAAAATCCCACCTGAGTCCAGGGTCAACTCATGTTACTCCATTGCAACTTATTGCAAAGCATATGAGCACATTATTATGCCTTGTAAAGATGTCAGTGAGTGGGCAAAGATGAAAGGCAGAAAAATCTTACCACCACCAATTCAGAAGAAGAAAGGAAGAAGGGCAAAAAACAGAAGACAACAACCAGAAGAGAAGCAAGGAAAAAGAGGAGTGCAAATCACAAGGGCAGGTGTTGTCATACACTGTGGCTATTGTGGTGGTCCTGGCCATAACATAAATGGCTATTTGGACTGGAAGTTCGGACTTAAACCAAAGAAAAAAGAAGAAAAACACAGAGTTAGAGCAGAGCCAGATGTGTCATCTTCTGATGAAGAAACTATGGGCCTTACTCAGGTAATGTGTGTACTTCTCATAGCATTGCATGATTTCCAAATAGTAATGTGTGTACTTCTCATAGCATTGCATGATTTGTATATACTGATGTGTTACTTGTCAGCAGGAGATTAATCTTCAAACAGCTGGTGTCACAAACCAAGACCCACCATTGTATGAGCCAGAGATAATAACTTCACTAACACAGGTGGTATGTTCAACTATTTGGACAAGGTAATAGACTGTCAACATAATTTGCACACACTAACAGCTACCTAAACACTAATATAGAGAGAGACAAGGCTTGTACAAGAAGTTGTGCAAGGGCACTGCCTCGGAGTGCTTTCATACAGGAGCAATCCCTTTCACAACCTCCAGTTCAACACAACACAGCAACAAAAGGGGGAGATGTTCACAGGAAAAGAGAAGTGATAGCACTTGCCAGACTTAAGGCTGCAGCAGAGAGAAAGGAGATAGCAGAGCAGGCCAAGTATGATGTAGCTATGGCACAATTAAAGGAAGAGGAAGAGAAAATTAATTTATTTGCTCAAAGGAGGAAAGATGAACTACTTGCCAAGAAAAATGCTGCTGAGGAGAGAAAGAAAGCTGTCCTAGAACAGAAAAGACTTGCTGCTGAAGAGAAGAAAAAAGCTAGTGAGGAAAAGAAAAGAAAGGCCCTAGAGGAAAAACTTGCCAGGGCAGACAAAAGAAGAGAAGCTATGGAGGAAAATAAAAGAATAACAGAAGAGGCAACAAGAATAAGAGCAGAAGAGAAAATGAAGATTGCTGAAGAGAAGAAGAGACTTTGTAGGACTGCATATGATGCAGAGGAGGCAATGTTTCTTATAAATCAAGCTGAAGAGTTGGAAAGAAGGCAATTGTTTCTACAAACACAGGAGGCATCAAGACAAGAAGCTTGGGAGCAGAAGAGAAATCAGCAGGAAGAAACAAGAATTGAGGCAGACTTGCAAGAGAAAAACAAGAAGGAAGCCCAACAAGCAAGAGAGGCAATGGCAGAGGAAGAGAGGATGATTGCATGTCAGTCCAAACCAACACAAATGAAGAGAAGTGCACCAACTTCAAGTGCCAACAAAAGAGGATTTAAAAAACCTAGAAGAGTGAACATGTTTGATGAACTGAGATAGGAAAATAGATGGTTTTATTTTGTGTTCTGCTTATGATCAGTTGTAGAACATGTTAATGAACATGTTCTGTTCATGATCATGCTCCAGATCATGTGGTCAAGTCTTTTGTAATATGATATTAGTACTGGATCTAAAACCTCTATTATGCACTGTAGTTTCTGAGATGCTCCAGATCATGTGGTTCTGCTCTTTTGTAATATGTTATTACTACTGGATCTATAACTTCTAAAGTGCTCTGTAGTTTGTGAGATGCTCCAGAATATGTACTAAAGTGCTCTGCATCAGCTATATGATCTTGTAATGCTCTTTTGTGAGATGCACTGTAGTTTGTGAGATGCTCCAGAATATATACTAAAGTGCTCTGTACAATGTGGTTGTTGGATGAGCTACAGTACAATTACATGATGAACTGCATTGCATTCTTATTCTGACACACAACAGTTAGCACCACATAATTTCATTTCATCATCATGAACTCATACATAGCTTCATAGATAATATGACAATTATTGCATATTACATACCAAGTTCATCCATAGATAATATGTCAACTGAATATTACATACCAAGTTCACAAAAGGCCACTGGACATACCAAATTCAGAAACAGAGATACTGGTTCAGAAACTACATAGACAAACTAACAAGTTCATAGCTAAACTACACAGATAAACTAGATAGCTCAATAATCATAGATAGTGCGGTCCACTTTGCCAAGCACTGTGGTGAATTCGTGCTTCCGGGTCAGATCCTCCCCTTCGTTGGGCAGCCATTCATCCGGCAGGTCTTCAACGAGCAGAGGACCATGATCAGTAACCTCCTTCATGTGACAGATCACTGGATACACAATCGTCTTCTTCTTCGGCGACGATGGTCCATACTCACACGTGTTTTCACGCACAACAAACTCTTCCAGAGATTGTGGAGGCGGATCTGTGCACAACGCAAGCTTTGGCTCGGGTATCTCCACGTTAACCACCTTGCCAATTTTCGATGGGTCACGGAGCCACGCCATTACCTCGAGCTCACGCCGGTTCTTCGGCGGTATAATCTCAATCAGCTCGCCGCCCAAGTCCTTCAGTAGACCTTCCACTGAACACCTCGACCATGCTTGGTCGGGAAGGCCTTCGAAACTTAGCTTTGACTTGTACTCCAGGGCACCCGGAGTGCCGCGGATCTCTCTCACCCACCGCTCAAACTTAATCCACCGACGACAGCACTTGAGCTTCATTGATGATTGGAGCACCACCGTGCACTTCTCCTCCGTTGAGAAAAGCAACCACAGGTCATGTGGGGGGCACGCAACCTCGATGCTCACCTCCGCCGGCAGCACGCCGCAGCGCTCCTTGATGGCGGCCAGCAGAGTAGCCGGCGTCACAGCCTCCTCACCGTCACCTACGGCAGTGGCCAGTAGGACCAGGCCGCGGTAGCGAGCCTCCACTGCATCCATGGATGGAGTGCGGGCGAGCAGGACATGGCTCCTCTCTGGTCGGAGACACGGCTCGCCCCGACGCCAAACCTCCTGTGGATATGCCCTCACAAGCAAGCTACGCCTCGATCCATCTCCGCCGACGAGCTATCGCCGTCTTCGGTCGCCGCGTCGAGGGACATGGTGGTGGAGGTGACGCTCGCGCCACCCATCGGAGAGAAGCTAGGGATTGCGGGTCTGGGAATTGGGGAATTTTCCCCCAGGACGAAACAGAGCAGCGCCTTATCCAGTACCACTGGTGGGCCTCGAGCTGACGGGTGGGTCCATCCTAACGTGCGGGTCCCGGGCTGACGTGGCATACAGCGAAGTACGCTGTACGTACGCGACGTGTAGAGCCAGGACTGGCGTTTCAACCTCAGGGACCGTATTGACGATGTATTTTCATGTACCGGGACCGTATTGGAGCAATACGCAAGTTCCATGACTGAAGTGGACGTCGCCAGCGAGTACGAGGACTATAGATGCAATTATCTCAGATGTCCGGTGATGAGTAGATGGACAACTTGGGTGTGGGTGATCCGGTGACCTATCCATCTGTTGTGGCCGTGGGAAAGAAGAACTTGTCGCAAAGCCTGACTCCATTCCGGCCTCCCAGTTAAGGCTTGCGAGAGACACAGAGGAGTTGAGGATCATGTTGCAGGACACTAGCATTTTGGATGAAGGCATGAAGAAGGGGATCAACAAGCGCAACATTGAGGGTGTTTGATTTTTCTTTTTCCGAGAAAAATAATGTATTACTCAACCCATAATGTTCATATCACCAGTCATAGCTAGCTCTACTACATCTAATGGGCCAAAACCAACCCAAGTTATAGATATGCCTTCTATACGAGCAAACTTAGCTAAACTATCGCTGACCTTATTTTGAGTACGATTGACATGAATAATACATAATTCACGAAGACACATGAGGTGCCTAATCTCCTTAATTAGTGAGGAGTAGACCGATCTATCTACTTCTTGAGTTTGAATCAACTTGGCTGCAATAATAGAGCCCATCTCAACCATGCTTGGCAAGTCACTCATCTAGACAGCAAACAACAAGCGTTCCATGCAAACGCATAATTCAGCTTCCACAGCTTCACGACACAATAAGAGTTCCCTGCAAGAAGAGAAGACAATGCTACCAGTGGCGGAGCTTGACTGGGATGTTTGGGGGGGGGGGGGGGGGGGCAAAAAGGCAAAGTGTGCATGTTTGTGAGGGCTAATGAGAAAATTTTCTTCTAACTATGTCCCTCTATAAAAATTTCTTCAGGAATTTGTCACGGGCTGGGGGGCCACAACCCCCTCAGGAATGCACATAGGTCCGCCCCTAAATGCTACCCTTGTCGTCTCTCAACACCGTACCCGCGCTTGTTGTACCATCATCTGCACCGGATTCATCTGTGTTCAGCTTCACCCAACCAGCTTCAAGTGCACACCACTCGGGACCAACATCGCCCGTTATCAAATGTGGCCGGCGAACTCGGTTATCATATGTGACAATAGTTTTACCCTTGCTAGGATATGAGGAGAGATCAGTTTTAATGTCAATCAGTGAACCAAGGTAGCTCACCAAGAACCTTCTAGAGGCTTCAATAGGAGGTGGGGGTTTATGATGAACCACCTCATTCCGAATGTGGCAGGCACGCCACAACGTCGTTAGAAGCTAGAGTGCTCGATGTCCGGTAGCGTCTCTAGAACAACCAATAGCCATTCCCTCCCCGAATTTTGGATGGAAGTACTATTCGGTAAAGTCCATATCTCACACATGGTACACTATAATTATTGAGAAAGAGTGCTAGCTACGACAGAGCGAATGAAATCCGTCTTCGGTTTCTCAAGAACACACTGGGAATAAGTCATCACGTTCAAGGCCCCGGATGTGCTTGTTCTACTTCTACCATGTTGGCAATGAATCTGTGGCCACCCTCCAAGCAAAATTACGAACCATGGGAGGAACATCAGATGACCAAATGACATGCCAATAGGATCGACACCCATCATGTCTAGTAGTAATCTCCGTCAAGGTACCTGTGAACTTCCTTGAAGCCAAATTGGTATGCATTTTTGACAGAAAAAACTCCATACTTACCAAGCCCCCAAGCAAGCGTATCATCCTCCAACCATGGCGAAGCATGGATCTCGGTGACATTAGCCGGTATGAAATAATTCTACAACAGGCCATAATTCCATGAACCGTTCTTGTTTAGGAATTCAGAGACAAACCGAATTCGGCATCTTCCTTGCAATGTGATGGGTTTTTAGGAGAAGGGCCATAGAATCCAATTAGCATGCCAAATCTGAATACTCCTTTCGTTTCCAGCCCTCCAAATCAAACCCTTTTTTAGCTGATCAAGCCCATAGCTAATAGCCTGCAATGATGATGAGGCATTCCCAAGAAAACATTGTCCTCAAGCTTACTGCGAGGGTTGTTCTTGATGGGGAACAAAGCATGAAAATCAAAAAAAATCCTACGAAACACCCAAGATCCAATCTAGGAGATGCATAGCTACGAGAGGGGAGTGTGTCTACATACCCTTGTAAACCGAAAAGCGTTAGCGTCATAACGCGGTTGATGTACTCGCACTCTTCACGATCCAATCGCGATTCAATCCGATCTAGTGCCGAACGGACAACACCTCCGAGATTAGCACACGTTCAGCTCGATAGCATCCTCTTCTTCTTGATCCAGCAAGAGAGGGAGAGGAGGTAGATGAGATCAGAACCAACACGATGACGTGGTGGTGGTGGTGGTGGCAGCGGAATTCCGACAGGGCTTCGCCAAGCGTCTGCGCGAGGTGGAGGAGGTGTAACGGGAGGGAGACGGGCAAGGGTCAATGGGTTGCTGCCCCCAATGCCTACCCACCTTTATATAGGTGTGGAGGGGGATGGTGGCTTGCCCTCCAAGCCCTTAGGGTCGTTGGACAAGGGGGGAAGAAGGAGTTCCCTCCTTTCCTTCCCCACCGATCGTTATCCCCTTTTTAGGGATCGTGATCTTATCCTTCGGGATATGATACTATTCCTTTTAAGGGGGGATCTTGGTGCGCCTAGACCAGGCATGTGGGGCCTTTCCCCACTACCCACGTTCAAGTGTGTCCCCTCATGCAGGTGGGCCCCACTATGGAACCTTCTAGAACCTTCCCGGTGTAATATCGAAAAAACCCGAACATTTTCGGGAACCCTGAATATGACTTTCCATATATAAATCTTTACCTCGGGACCATTCCGGAGCTCCACATGACATCCTGGATCCCATCCTGGACTCCGAACAACATTCAGAGTTTCCACTATTAATATCTCAATACTACCCTAGCACTACCGAATGTTAAGTGTGCGACCCTATGGGTTCAAGAATAATGTAGACATGACCGAGACTCCTCTCCAGTTAATAACTAATAGCGGGACCTAGATGCCCATATTGATTGCTACATATTCGACGAAGATCTTTATCGGTTGAATCACAATGTCAAGGATTAAGTCAATCCCGTATGCAATTCCCTTTGTCCGGCGATATGTTACTTGCCCGAGATTCAATCGTCGGTATCTCCATACCTAGTTCAATCTTGTTACCGGCAAGTCTCTTTACCCGTTCTGTAATACAAGATCCCATGACCAAACTCATTAGTCACATGAAGCTTCTTATGATGTTGTATTACCGAGAGGGTCCAGAGATATCTCTCCGTCACACGGAGCGACAAATCCCAGTCTCGATCCATGCAACCCAACAGACACCTTCGGAGATACCTGTAGAGCACCTTTATGATCACCCAGTTACAAAGTGACGTTTGATAGCACACAAGGCATTCCTACAGTATCCGGGAGTGGCATTATCTCATGGTTGAAGGAACAGATACTTGACATGAAGAAAGCTATAACAAGTAACTAAACAATCTGATGCTAAGCTTACGGTTGGGTCTGTCCATCACATCATTCTCCTAATGATGTGATCCTGTTAACAAATGACAACTCATGTCTATGGTTAGGAAACCATAACCATCTTTGATCAACGAGCTAGTCTAGTAGAGGCTTACTAGGAACACGGTGTAGTTTATGTATTCACACATGTATTTAAGTTTCCAATCAATACAATTCTAGCATGTATAATAAACATTTATCATGAACGGGAAATATGATAATAACCATTTTATTATTGCCTCTAGGGCTATTTTCAACAGTCTCCCACTTGCACTAGAGTCAATAATCTAGTTCACATCGCTATGTGATCAACCCCCAATGAGTTCTGGGGTTTGATCATGTTTTGCTTGTGAGAGTGCTTTTAGTCAACGGGTCTGCAACATTCAGATCCGTGTGTACTTTGCAAATCTCTATGTCATACTATAGATGCTACTACCACGCCCACTTGGAGCTATTCCAATGACTGCTCCACTATACGTATCCGGTTTGCGACTCAGAGTCATCCGGATCGGTGTCAAAGCTTGCATCGACGTAACCCTTTACGACGAACTCTTTATCACCTCCACTACCGAGAAACATTTCCTTAGTCCTCTTTAGGAACATAAGGATAATTTTGACCGCTGTCCAGTGATCCACTCCTGGATCACTTTGTACCCCCTTGCCAGACTCATGGCAAGGCACACATGAGGTCTGATACACAGCATATGGCATACATTATAGAGCCTATGGCTGAAGCATAGGGGACGAGTTTCATCCTATCTCTTTCTTCTGCCGTGGTCGAGCCTTGAGTCTTACTCAACTTCACACCTTGCAACACATGCAAGAACCCCTTCTTAGACTGGTCCATTTTGAACTGCTTCAAAATCTTGTGAAGGTATGTGCCCTGTGAAAATTCTATCAGGCATCTTGATCTATTTCTATAGATCTTAATGCCCAATATGTAAGCAACCTCACCCAGGTCTTCCTTTGAAAAACTCCTTTCAAACAACCCTTTATGCTTTCCATAAATTCTACATCATTTCCAATCAACAATATGTCATCCACATATACTATCAGAAATGCTATAGAGCTCTCACTCACTGATAACCCACAAGTATAGGGGATCGCAACAGTTTTTGAGGGTAGAGTATTCAACCCAAATTTATAGATTCGACACAAGGGGAGCCAAAGAATATTTGCAAGTATTAGCAGCTGAGTTGTCAATTCAACCACAATTGGAGATTAATTATCTGCAGCAATATGATCAGTAGCACAGTAATATGATAATTTTGATAGTAGTGATAACAGTAGCAATAACGGTAATAGTGATAGCAGTGATTTTGTAGCAGGTGTAACAGCAGCAATAACAATAGTAACTTAGCAAGAACAATATGTGAAAAACTCGTAGGCATTGGATCGGTGAATTCGTTGGATGATATTCATCATATAACAGTCATAACCTAGGGCGATACGACACTAGCTCCAGTTCATAAATATAATGTAGGCATGTATTCCGTAAATAGTCATACGTGCTTATGGAAAGAACTTGCATGACATCTTTTGTCCTACCCTCCCGTGGCAGCGGGGTCCATAAGGAAACTATGGGAAATTAAGGCCTCCTTTTAATAGAGAACCGGAACAAAGCATTAATACATGGTGAATACATGAACTCCTCAAATTACGGTCATCACCGGAAAGTATCCTGACTATTGTCACTTCGGGGTTTGCGGATCATAACACGTAATATGTGACTATAACTTGCAAGATCGGATCTATAACATAGATATAATGGTGATAACATAAACGGTTCAGATCTGAAATCATGGCACCCGGGCCCAAAGTGACAAGCATTAAGCATGGCAAAGTCATAGCAACATCAATCTCAGAACATAATGGATACTAGGGATCAAGCCCTAACAAAACTAACTCAATTACATGATGAATCTCATCCAACTCCCTCACCGACCAGCGAGCCTACAAAGGAATTACTCACTCCCGGTGGGGAGCATCATGGAATTGGTGATGGAGAAGGGTTGGTGATGACGAAGATCGAAGATTCCCCTCTCCGGAGCCCCAAACGGACTCCAGATCTGGCCTCCCGATGAAGAACAGGAGGTGGAGGCGGCTCCGTCTCGTGAAACGCGATAATTCTTTCTCCTTGATTTTTTTCTCCGAAAATAGGATTTTATAGCGTCGGAGGTAGGGTAAGCGGGGCCACCAGGTGGGCACAACCCACCTGGTGGTTCTTGGCTCCAGTATTTTTCTTTTATTCCATAAAAAATCTCCAAAAAGTTTTGTTCCATTCCGAGAACTTTTATTTCTGCACAAAAACAACACCATGGTAGTTCTGCTGAAAACAACGTCAGTATGGGTTAGTTTCATTCAAATCATGCAAATTAGAGTCCAAAACAAGAGGAAAAGTGTTAGGAAAAGTAGATGCGACGGAGACGTATCAACTCCCCCAATCTTAAACCTTTGCTTGTCCTCAAGCAATTCAGTTGATAAACTGAAAGTGAAAAAGACAAACTTTTACGAACTCTTTTGCTCTTGTTTACATAAATAAGCTTAAGTAGCACCAAGGTTTTCAGCAAAGATTATAACTAACCATATCAACAATAACTCTTAGAAATTATATTAACTCATATCAATGGCATAATTAACTAGCGAGCAATAATAAGATATCTCAAATGACAACACTTTGTCAAAACAACCATGATATAATATGGCAATAGTGGTATCTCGCTAGCCCTTTCTGAGACCGCAAAACATAAATGCAGAGCACCTCCAAAGTTCAAGCAGCGACTAAACATTGTAATTCATGGTAGAAAAGATCCAGTCATGATGCATCCAACATTAGCTACACACAATGCATGAGGATGACAATAGTGCTCTCAGATCTGGAGCTTGTTTGAGAAGGTGATGACTCAACATAAAAGTAAATAGATAGTCCCTTCGCAGAGGGAAGCAGTGATTTGCAGAGGTGCCAGAGCTCAGATTTTTAAAACAGATGTAAATGAAATTTTGAGAAATGCACCCTTCCTATTTACTTCGCGACCATCAGTTATCGATATCTTCCATGCTAAACACATTAGTGGCGGTTCCCAAGCGATAAAAGTAAAGGTTTACTCCCCCTCCACCAACAAACACACTCCACGGCTAGCCGAATCCACGGGTATCATCCATACCAACAACATTCCTGGGGGAGTTTTTTTTAGTTATTTGTAATTTTTGAATTCGGGACTAGGAATCCCTATTACCGCCCCTCTCGTGTAAGGACAAGTGAATAAACACTTGTCATGAGAATAACCCGCTTAGCATGGAAGATATTGACTACCTCCTGCCACTCTATTGTGACGACCCCGGCTTAATCGTGCATTAACCATACACGTAAATGCACACGATCAAGCCTAAGGACTCACTTGAAGATATCACAACACAACTCTAAAACATAATTAAATTCATACAAGCTTTATATTACAAGCCAGGGCCTCGAGGGCTCGAATACATAGCTCGATGGCATACAGGTGTCAGCGGAAGCATCAGATATCTGGGTACAGATATATTACAGAAATGAAGATAAGCCTTTAGAAGGCGGGGAAAAATAAAACTCTACAATCGAAAGGCGTAGGCCTCCTGCCTAGGACCCTCCGAATCCTACTCCTGGTCGTTCGTCGGCTCCTCGTAGTAGTACTCGCCGGGAGGGAAGTAGTAGTAGCCGTAGTCGTCGACAGGGGCAGCTATCTCAGGGGCTCCGTCATCTGGCGGCGTCAATTGGATATGGGGGAAAAAGAAAGTAAAGCAAACATGAGTACTCATCCGAAGTACTCAGCAAGCAAGGATCTACACTACATATGCAACATTTTCAAAGGAGGCTGTATATGTGGACTGGCCTGCAGAAATGCCAGAATAGAGAGGAAGGCCTAGTCCTATCGAAGACTAGCCTCTTCGAGCATCTTCATCGGTCTTGCAGCATTAGAAGAGTGCAGATTACATAATGTAAAATAGTAGTAGTATCATCAACCTCGGCCAGAGATTCTTCCTCGACTCCCTGCAAGAAAGCAATCCCAGAGCCATACTATCCATTTCATCTCAAGTCATCAGTTCTAGTTGTACCGATCGGGATACAACTCCGAGTGTCCGTTACCGTAGGACAGGCTATCGATAGATTAGTTCTTCCCTGCAGGGGTGCACCAACTTACCCACCACGCTCGCTTAACTCCGGCCGGACACACTTTTCTGGGTCATGCGCGGCCTCGGCTAAGCAACACGCCGCAACCCGACCAAATACTTAATAGAGAGGTCAGCACGCCGGACTAAACCTATGCCCCCAGGGGTCTTGGGCCTTCGCCCCGGGAACTCCTGCGCGTTGCGTGGGCGGCTGGAAGCAGACCTAGCAACCCCTTAATACAAGCGCGGTTGCGTAACCAGTCCAATCCAGCGCGCGTCGCTCAGTCGCTGACGTCTATTAAGCTTCGGCTGAAGTATACGACGCAGAACGCCCATACTATGCCCACGTGATGGTTAGTGCTATCAGGCCAGAGGCCCCTCGGATCAAATATCCAAACCGTTTAGTGGATTAGGAGCGCGCGGTAACGAGCAGAGACTCATGATCGATGTGACCCCGTCGCCCTGTCTCGAGGACTTGCGGCAAGGGCTAAGAATGCCCGGCCACGCCTCGTAGTTATCTCGCGGGCACCTCTCAGGTCAACCCGACTCCACATCACTTCGCATTCATGCTCACGCGGGTACCCCTCAGGGCCGACCCGTCTTTAGTGTCATGGTTCAGTGATCAGCCATAGTATCCAAAGTATCCGTGTGTCTGACACCAAGGGGGAATCCTGAGGAATCACCCCCGATGGAATCCCACTCGATGCTATCATCAAGGTGAACGAGGGAGGTATCACCCTCGAGGTCCACACTTGAGGTGTTGCACGACGGCGTCGGTATCGGGGGTGGTGTAGGAGGAATCACCCTCGCTTACCACGACCGATTAACTAACCTACAAGGTTATCATCAGAAGTGCTGACGAGGTATCACCCTCGGCACTCGATAGTAACCCAGTAGTGTCGAGCAATTTTTAAGGGGGAAGTGACGTGCGGTGCCAGGGTCTGATCTTCGATCCCGTTGCTCGGGTCTTCTGAGAGTCCAGCGGGGCAGTCGAGATATAGTGGGGTCTCTGATGGTCTCTACCCAACCTATTCTAAACAATTTAGGATAACAGGAAGGTATGAACAGCAGGTTACAAGTAAACAGGCTATGCAGCAGATATAGGATATAGTAACAGCAGTAACTTCTAATGCAAGCATAAGAGAGAAGGGATTGGGTGATATCAGAATGCTCAAAGTGGGGATGCTTGCCTGTCTGCTCTGCGGCAAGGGCAAGGTCTTCAGCGGTGTCTTCGGGGACGTAGTCGTGCTCCGGAGCTGCGTCTGCCTCTGGAGCTATGTCAACATCGGGGTCTAATCGAGAGAGAAGAGGGGGAGGAAACAGGTAAACATAATGCAAACAGATGCAACACGGGGCATGCTATGCTATAATGCAGTGCAGGGTTGCCTAAACATATGTCTAAGTCATTTTGGTTATTTTTGGATTAAAGTTGGATTTATTATCCGGTGGTTATGCACTATTCATCTACCGGATACGGATGAAAAGTTACGGGTTCTCCTACGTAGGAGGTTCCGTCATCGAAACAGACGACACGATCAAATTCGTCTCGTCGTTCTGAGCAACTTTCATGTTTTAAGTTTTTCGATGTGAGCTACGGTTTAAAAGTTACGAATTTCCGAAGTTTAAATGATTTTCTAGAATTATTTTTATTAATAGAATTGAATTATGATGTCAGCATGATGTCACTGTGATGTCAGCAGGTCAACTGCGGCTGACCAGGGTCAAACCTGACATGTGGGTCCAGTGGGACCCACATGTCAGCCTCTGTTATGGCTAACAGTTGATTAACTATTTAACAGGGTTAATTAGGGAGGTGGGCCTAGTCTGTCAGTGAGGGTTTAGCCACTTAATTAACTAAACTAATTATTTATCTAATTATCTATTTATTTTAATTAGTTAATTGAAGTGGGTCCCGCGTGTCAGCGACACTAGACCGCCACGTCAGCGCGTTGACTGGTCAAACCAGTAAACGGGGCCAGTAGGGCCCGCTGTCAGTGGCCCTGGGGCGACCCCAGGCCATCCAGCGTGGCGGTGGCTGGCGTCTCGCCGGCGGCGACGCCAAAACGCGGCGGAGGGGCGTGGCCGGCGTCGGAATCGCGCCATAGGCCACCATTTCACGCGTTCTTGGATGCGTTCGATAGCTTAGAGAGCGCCGCATCGAATCGTACCCGTAGCATGGCCGGACTTGGCCAGAAATGGCACCGGCAACGTCGGGTGGCGGCGGAGCTTTCGGGTGGAGATCGGGCAGAGGGCTACGGTGGGTTTTTGCGCGCGCAATCGAGCTCATTCGAACGAGGGCACCACGCCGCATCCTAACGAGGCGATGCGAGGCCACGGCGATGAACGGAAACGGCCGGACGGCGAGGTGCCGCGGCGAACAGAGCGCGGTGAAGCGGCGAGCTGGCTACGGCGAAGCACGCGGTGCGAGAGGGAAATGGAGGGAGGGAGGAGCTCACCGAGTGGCTAAGTAAAGCCTGTGAGAGCTTTGGAGCGCAGAGGAGCTCGGGGTCGACGGAGATCGCCGGCGACAGAGGAGAAGAGGCCGAGGTCGATCCCGTCCGTGCGGTCCTCCCCGAGCTCGATGTCGATGTGTAGCCGAGGCAGAGGAGCGAGGCGAAGCCGCAGGACGTCTCGGCGAGGCGAATGGGAGACGGTGGCCGTGTCTATGGGCAGGGCGCGATGGCGACCGCGTCAGGCATCGTCGAGAACCAGAGGGGGAGAGCGAGGGGAGAGGGGAGGAGTGGTCGAGGGGGTCCAGGGGGAGTGAACGGGCCTCGCCCTTATCCTCCCGCGCTCCTGTAGTGTCGGCGGCGTCGGCGTGTCGATGCCGCGCCGGCGCGCGTGCGCTCGGCCAGGGGCGTGCCGACACGCAGGGGAGAGAAAGAGGAGATGGGCCAGGTGGGCCGGTAGCCGGGGCACTGTGCACTTAGGCCTAGTGCACAGTGCCTCGTTTCATTTTTCTGTTTTCTGTTTTGATTTTTCTTTATTTATTTTCTGTTTTGCAATAGTTAGGACACTTGTGCACTTTTGTAAAATATGAGACTAGGCTCAAATATTACAATGCAATATCCCTTGTCACCAAAAACTGGTTTGGGTGAATTTGGATTTCATTTGAATTTTGAAATGAATTTAATTAGATTAAATAATGCTGTTTTGGTGCTGTTTTAACTTGTTGGAGTCATTTAACTATTCCAAGTAGCATTAGTTATAATTTTGTGAGTGCTTCTGGAATATTTACTATTTAGTGAACATTTTTGCAACAGTGTTTGAACAAATTTATTTTGCACTTTTGAATTTGAGTTGATTTTCAGAATGGAGTTGAATTGCTTTGGTTAACCACTATGTTTAAGCACTGCAAA
This sequence comes from Thinopyrum elongatum, assembly GCA_011799875.1. Taxonomy (NCBI): domain Eukaryota; kingdom Viridiplantae; phylum Streptophyta; class Magnoliopsida; order Poales; family Poaceae; genus Thinopyrum; species Thinopyrum elongatum. The sequence continues at coordinate 444,610,696 of CM022302.1, read as the reverse complement.
TGATATGACTTGGCATTATTAGCAGTAGATCACAGTGAATAATACACAGGGGTGTTACAAGTTCTCCTCCTCTAAAAGAAATTCTCGTCCCGAGAATTTAGGAGGTAGAAGGAAAGAGTTCGGGATATTCTGCTCGGAGATTATCCTCACGTTCCCAAGTGGCTTCATCTTCAGTGTGATTTGACCACTGCACTTTTAGAAACTTGGTCATCTTCTGGCGGGTTCGACGTTCAGCTTCATCGAGAATGCGGATGGGATGCTCCTTATACGAAAGATCATCTTGCAACTGGAGCATCTCGTGATCCACTACGCGGTGTGGAGATTCCTTGAAGCATTTATGAAGTTGCGACACGTGGAAGACATCGTGAATATGAGAGAATTGCGGTGGCAACTCCAATTTATATGCCACCTGTCCACGTCTAGCCACGATGTGGAAAGGACCAATATAGCGAGGGGCTAGCTTTCCCTTGATTCCGAAACGACGGGTGCCCTTCATAGGAGTGACACGAAGATAAGCTTGATCACCTGGTTGATAAGTCAGACCCCATCGCTTGCGATCGTAGTTGCTCTTCTGGCGGTCCTGAGCCGCCTTGAGATTTTCTCGGACAATTCTGACTTGTTCTTCGGCATGTTGAATAATGTCCGGTCCAACGAGTGGTCGTTCCCCAGTTTCTGACCAATTCAGAGGGGTTCGACACTTACGTCCGTATAACACTTCGAATGGAGCCATCTTCAAGCTGGCTTGATAGCTGTTGTTATAAGAGAATTCGTCATACGGGAGAGATTCTTCCCACTTCTTACCGAATGATATAACACAAGCGCGAAGCATATCTTCAAGCACTTGATTTACTCGCTCGACTTGGCCTTGGGACTGAGGATGATAAGCTGAACTCCATGTAATGTGAGTCCCCATAGCTTCTTGGAAACTTTCCCAGAACTTGGACGTGAAAAGTCTGCCATGGTCCGAACTGATCTCCTTCGGAATACCGTGGAGTGAAACGGTTCTGGAGATATACAGCTCTGCTAGCTGGCTAGCAGTGATAGTCTCCTTAACAGGTAGGAAATGAGCAACCTTGGAAAGTTGATCGACGACGACAAGAATAGCATCGTGACCTTTCTGAGACTTGGGAAGACCAGTAATGAAATCCATTTGCACTTTATCCCACTTCCACAAAGGAATAGTGAGTGGTTGAAGAATTCCAGCAGGCTTCTGATGTTCTGCTTTCACGAGACGACATATGTCACATTCAGCAACAAACCGAGCAATGTCCTGCTTCATTTTAGACCACCAGTACCTTTGTCGGAGATCGCGATACATCTTGGTGCTACCCGGATGGATAGACAACGGTGTATCATGAGCCTCCTTCATGACCTTGTCAGTCATAAGCTCGAATCGAGGTACTACAATGCGGTCTCTGAAATATAATGTTCCATCTTCAGCAACTGAGAAATCCCGGTACTTATCAAGGTGAAGCTCTTTCTTCATCAAGTCAATTTCAGCATCTTTGGCTTGCGCTTCCTTAACAGCCTTCTGAAGGTCTGGCTGTACCACAAGGTTATTAATAGAACACTGGGGAACAATTCGCAGATTCAGCTGACTCAATTCTGCATAAAGACGAGGTTGAGCTTGCCTAACCATGAGGTTGTTGCAATATGACTTGCGGCTCAGGGCATCAGCCATCACGTAAGCCTTGCCAGGGGTATATGAAATACCACAGTCATAGTCCGTAATTGTTTCTAACCATCGTTGCTGACAGAGATTAAGATCCGGTTGAGTGAACAAATATTTCAAGCTTTGATGATCGGTATAGATCTCACACCGATTACCCAGAAGGTAATGTCGCCATAACTTTAATGCATAGATCACGACAGCAAGTTCAAGATCATGCACTGGATAATTTTCTTCATGTGGACGCAATTGACGTGAGGCATACGCAATTACTCTCCGTTCTTGCATTAGGATACAGCCTAATCCCTGACGAGAGGCGTCGCAATATATCACAAAGTCCTTGCGAGAATCAGGAGGAGCAAGCACTGGAGCAGAAGTAAGCTTGTCCTTGAGGGTCTGGAAACTTTCCTGACACTTGTCTGTCCACTCAAACTTAACGCCTTTGTGGAGCAGATTAGTCAGGGGCTTGGCGATCTTGGAGAAGTTCTCGACAAATCGGTGGCAATAACTAGCTAGACCGAGAAAACTTCGGACTTGCTTGGCATTCTTTGGAGGAGTCCGGTCAAGGATAGCCTGAACATGCTCCGGGTTAACGGCAATACCTTCCTTGGAAATCACATGTCCAAGGTAGGTCACTTCAGAAAGCCAGAATTCACATTTAGAGTACTTGGCATACAACTGGTGCTCTCGAAGTCTTTTTAGAACAAGGCGAAGATGTTCGGCATGTTCTTCCTTATTCTTCGAATATACCAGAATATCATCCAGATATACCACGACGAACTTGTCGAGGTAATCCATGAATATATAATTCATCAGGCGGGAGAACGTAGCTGGAGCATTCGTTAGGCCAAATGACATGACGGTGTATTCATAGGAGCCATAACGAGTAACGAATGCAGTCTTTGGAATATCCTCTTCGCGAACACGGATCTGGTGATAACCCAACCTCAAGTCGAGTTTAGAGAAGACCGAAGATCCAGCAAGTTGATCATATAAGTCATTGATCCGGGGAAGCGGATATTTATTCTGAATGGTTGCCTGGTTGATAGGACGGTAATCTTGAACCAACCTATTCGTACCATCTTTCTTCTTGACAAAGAGAGACAGTGCTCCCCAGGCAGAGGAACTAGGATGGATGAAGCCCTTCTTAAGTGATTTATCGATTTCTTCCTTAAGCTCAAGTAGGTGGTGCGGAGGCATCTTGTAAGGACGCTTCGCAATAGGAGTTGTGCCAGGCTTCAAGTCGATAACAAACTCGACAGCTCTAGCAGGGGGTATTCCTGGAAGTTCTTCTGGAAAAACATCCTGGAATTCGCAGACAACCGGAACATTCTCTATCCCCTCAAGCGGAGAAGCGTTCAACGCATTCAAGGCATAAATTTGAGCCTCGCCGTTCTGAGTAATATGAGCTTGGTAATTCACTAACTCATCTGATGGGTGTAGGAGGTGAACAACCTTAGTGCCACAATTGATTGAGGCGTAGTGAGCCTTCAACCAATCCATTCCCAGAATAAGGTCAATTTTTGAAGATTGTAGAATAATGGGGTTTGCATGAAAGTGACTCGGGGGCTGAATATAGAAGTTCGGCATCGTCCCGCGGGAGTGTTTACTACTAACGGATGTTGTAGCGTTTCACACTTAACGTCATGCAAGAGTGCAAAATGTTCTGACATGAATGAATGCGATGCTCCTGAATCAAATAAAACAGTTGCAGGTATTGAATTAACAAGAAGTGTACCCATCACAGTTGCTGGTTGTTCTGGGTCCTCATTCATGTTGACATGGAAGACCTGCCCACGGCCATAAGAAGGCATGATATTGCTGTAGCGAGGCTGAGAATTCCCACGGCCATTACCACGGCCATCAGAAGGAAGAGCTAGCTGATTCTGACTCTGTGAGCAGTCTCTGGCATAGTGACCTGGCTGGCCACACTTGAAGCAGAGTCCACTGTCAGGACGTGGTGCAGGAGCTCGAGGTGGTGGAGCACGAAGAGGCTGCCTCGGTGGTGGAGGCAGACGAGGTGCAGCATATGTAGGCCTATACACTGGAGCTGCTGGACGATACATGCTCTGTGGAATCCATATGCCGCGCTTCTAGGAAGACGAGCCCGAAGATGAGCCCGCTTCACGAGTACGTCTGGTCACTTCCTTGTGTTTCTTCAAACCAGTCTCGACCATAATAGCCTTATTCACCAAGGTGGCAAAGTCGGGATAGTCTTGGACGAGCAGGGCTAACTGAATGTCATGGTGCAGCCCTTCATGAAACTTCTCTTGCCTTCGGGCATCAGTGGGGATGTCTTCTTCAGCATAGCGAGACAAGTCAAGGAACTCTCGCTGATAAACTTCTACGGTCTTGTTACCTTGAACGAGACTACGGAACTCGGCCTTCTTCCTGGCTATGACAGCTTGAGGAATCTAGCGGGCACGAAAAGCAATCTTGAATTCTGCCCAAGTGACGACGGTACCAAGTGGTAGGGTCTGTCGGTGAGTGGCCCACCATTGTGCTGCGGGTCCCTTCAGAAAGTATGTCGCGAAAGTGACATAGCTGACAGGGGGAACATCAGCTGACTCCATCTCATAAAAGATGTCACGCAGCCAGTCATCGGCATCCAACGGATTAACAGTGTTGCGGAATATCGATGGGTTGAGTCGGACAAACTCTGGCAGTGTGATTGAAGCTGGCTGATAGTTGGCATTGGGACGGGGAAATTGTTCCATAATCCCAGTCATAAACTGCCGATTAAGTTCAAACTGTTGCATCATCGCAGCCATATAGTTAGGCGGTGGCGGTGGCGGCGGAGGTGGATTGTTATCACCCATCCTGCTAAATCAACAGGGGTAGTTTAGCAGAAGCCACAATGAGTATTGTAGGAACAACATGATGTAACTCGACGGAATTTAAGTAGTACAACAGATGCTTAATAATAGTCATTAAGTCATACAGATCCATACAAAGTCAGTTACATTCGGGCAGCATAACGGTGCAAATTCAAAAGCTAGACATGCTAGGCGGCGCGCAGGCTCGCGGTAAGGAAGTACACAACGAGACATAGCAAAGGCTACATCAGCGTCGGAGAAAACCACTAAAACGGGGTAGCTGCAAGTGCGGACGACGGACGTTCGTCGCAGAAGGATCCTGCGCTCCATGTGCACTCTGATGCAGAACCCGGTCTCGAGCTGAAAGAAGAGGTCCACGTGCAGGCGTGTGACCTCCCACAGCAGGTCAATTGATCCCTGATGGCATCTCGGTCCTACTCGGGTAAAGAATGTGCTCCAGATGTATCCCTGCACGAACAGCTGGTAGCAACTGCATCATAGCCTCGTAGAGTCGTGCTCGAGTGGCGAACAACTCGACTGCAAGAGCCCGAACAGTGCGATCCAGAGCCTGAGTACACTGAATCAGAACTCACGGACCGTAGCGACGAGGCTCGTATGGGGCATAGGTAGCTGTGTAGTATCCAGAAGCATCTCCAACAGGGGCATACGGAAGGTAACGAAACTCAGAGTCATCCAAGCTAGCACTGTGCTCTCCTCGGAGACGTGCGACAACAGAGTAAGCGGCATCATGTACTGCCATCTCAATCATCACGCCGATACCGTGGAAAAGGTACAGCTCAGTGTCTGAGTTATCCTGCTGATCATAGATGCGAACATCAGCATAGTACTGCTCCTGGTTGAACTCACGATAAACCTCGTAGACCATGTACTCGGGGCACCAGCGGTATCCCAGCCTGATCAAGAGGGCGATCAGAACAGCTGGAGACCCAGGGACGTCTCGAGCCCAGGTGCGAAGCACAAGCTGCATCGTAGGGCACGGGGGAAACAGACGGTCCATCTGAAATAAGAAGTTCAGGGTTGTCATATGAAGATGAGAAATATATCAGACTTCGGAAAGAAAGGTTAAACAAAACAACGGAAAGGAAAATGATTATCAGACTAATCAGATCAATGACAGGGAAATCGCACTGAATCCAGCTCTCCGGGTGGATAGAATTTACGAGATCCTAAGTGTCGGTGTTAGTAATTTTATTAAACCCGAATAGAAGAGAGGTTAGAGTCCCAGAGTAAAGATGAGGAATAAAAGATCCTAATACCACCCAGTTGGCGACGTGGGCCCGTAAGCCACACATCCAAGTTAGTAAAACAGTTTTCGACCACTAGACTCAACTTCGGCCAAGGAATAGGATAGGGGGATTCCTAGAGGCAGTCGGCTCTGATACCAACCTGTGACGACCCTGGCTTAATCGTGCACTAACCATACACGCAAATGCACACGATCAAGCCTAAGGACTCACTTGAAGATATCACAACACAACTCTAAAACATAATTAAATTCATACAAGCTTTATATTACAAGCCAGGGCCTCGAGGGCTCGAATACATAGCTCGATGGCATACAGGTGTCAGCGGAAGCATCAGATATCTGGGTACAGATATATTACAGAAATGAAGATAAGCCTTTAGAAGGCGGGGCAAAATAAAACTCTACGATCGAAAGGCGTAGGCCTCCTGCCTAGGACCCTCTGAATCCTACTCCTGGTCGTCCGTCGGCTCCTCGTAGTAGTACTCGCCGGGAGGGTAGTAGTAGTAGCCGTAGTCATCGACAGGGGCAGCTATCTCAGGGGCTCCGTCATCTGGCGGCGTCAATTGGATATGGGGGAAAAAGAAAGTAAAGCAAACGTGAGTACTCATCCGAAGTACTCAGCAAGCAAGGATCTACACTACATATGCAACATTTTCAAAGGAGGCTATACATGTGGACTGGGCTGCAGAAATGCCAGAATAGAGAGGAAGGCCTAGTCCTATCGAAGACTAGCCTCTTCGAGCATCTTCATCGGTCTTGCAGCATTAGAAGAGTGCAGATTACATAATGTAAAATAGTAGTAGTATCATCAACCTCGGCCAGAGATTCTTCCTCGACTCCCTGCGAGAAAGCAATCCCAGAGCCATACTATCCATTTCATCTCAAGTCATCAGTTCTAGTTGTACCGATCGGGATACAACTCCGAGTGTCCGTTACCGTAGGACAGGCTATCGATAGATTAGTTCTTCCCTGCAGGGGTGCACCAACTTACCCACCACGCTCGCTTAACTCCGGCCCGACACACTTTTCTGGGTCATGCCCGGCCTCGGCTAAGCAACACGCCGCAACCCGACCAAATACTTAATAGATAGGTCAGCACGCCGGACTAAACCTATGCCCCCAGGGGTCTTGGGCCTTCGCCCCGGGAACTCCTGCGCGTTGCGTGGGCGGCCGGAAGTAGACCTAGCAACCCCTTAATACAAGCGCAGTTGCGTAACTAGTCCAATCCAGCGCGCGCCGCTCAGTCGCTGACGTCTATTAAGCTTCGGCTGAAGTATACGACGCAGAACGCCCATACTATGCCCACATGATGGTTAGTGCTATCAGGCCAGAGGCCCCTCGGATCAAATATCCAAACCGTTTAGTGGATTAGGAGCGCGCGGTAACGAGCAGAGACTCACGATCGATGTGACCCCGTTGCCCCGTCTCGAGGACTTGCGGCAAGGGCTAAGAATGCCCAGCCACGCCTCGTAGTTATCTCGCGGGCACCTCTCAGGTCAACCCGACTCCACATCACTTCGCATTCATGCTCACGCGGGTACCCCTCAGGGCCGACCCGTCTTTAGTGTCATGGTTCAGTGATCAGCCATATTATCCAAAGTATCTGTGTGTCTGACACCAAGGGGGAATCCTGAGGAATCACCCCCGATGGAATCCCACTCGATGCTATCATCAAGGTGAACAAGGGAGGTATCACCCTCGAGGTCCACACTTGAGGTGTTGCACGACGGCGTCGGTATCGGGGGTGGTGTAGGAGGAATCACCCTCGCTTACCACGACCGATTAACTAACCTACAAGGTTATCATCAGAAGTGCTGACGAGGTATCACCCTCGGCACTCGATAGTAACCCAGTAGTGTCGAGCAATTTTTAAGGGGAAAGTGACGTGCGGTGCCAGGGTCTGATCTTCGATCCCGTTGCTCGGGTCTTCTGAGAGTCCAGCGGGGCAGTCGAGATATAGTGGGGTCTCTGATGGTCTCTACCCAACCTATTCTAAACAATTTAGGATAACAGGAAGGTATGAATAGCAGGTTACAAGTAAACAGGCTATGCAGCAGATATAGGATACAGTAACAGCAGTAACTTCTAATGCAAGCATAAGAGAGAAGGGATTGGGTGATATCGGAATGCTCAAAGTGGGGGTGCTTGCCTGTCTGCTCTGCGGCAAGGGCAAGGACTTCAGCGGTGTCTTCGGGGACGTAGTCGTGCTCCGGAGCTGCGTCTGCCTCGGGAGCTATGTCAACGTCGGGGTCTAATCGAGAGAGAAGAGGGGGAGGAAACAGGTAAACATAATGCAAACAGATGCAACACGGGGCATGCTATGCTACAATGCAGTGCAGGGTTGCCTAAAGATATGTCTAAGTCATTTTGGTTATTTTTGGATTAAAGTTGGATTTATTATCCGGTGGTTATGCACTATTCATCTACCGGATACGGATGAAAAGTTACGAGTTCTCCTACGTAGGAGGTTCCGGCATCGAAACAGACGACATGATCAGATTCGTCTTGTCGTTCTGAGCAACTTTCATGTTTTAAGTTTTTTGATCTGAGCTACGGTTTAAAATTTACGAATTTTCGAAGTTTAAATGATTTTCTGGAATTATTTTTGTTTACAGAATTGAATTATGACATCAGCATGATGTCACTGTGACGTCAGCAGGTCAACTGCGGCTGACCAGGGTCAAACCTGACATGTGGGTCTAGTGGGACCCACATGTCAGCCTCTGTCATGGCTAACAGTTGATTAACTATTTAACAGGGTTAATTAGGGAGGTGGGCCCAGTCTGTCGGTGAGGGTTTAGCCACTTGATTAACTAAACTAATTATTTATTTAATTATCTATTTATTTTAATTAGTTAATTGAAGTGGGGCCCGTGTGTCAGCGACACTAGATCGTCACGTCAGCGCGTTGACTGGTCAAACCAGTTAACGGGGCCAGTAGGGCCCGTTGTCAGTGGCCCTGGGGCCACCCCAGGCCATCCAGCGTGGCGGTGGCCGGCGTCTCGCCGGCGGCCCCGCCAAAACGCGGCGGAGGGGCGTGGCCGGCGTCGGAATCGCTCCACAGGCCACCATTTCGCGCGTTCTTGGATGCGTTCGAAAGCTTAGAGAGCGTCGCGTCGAACCGTACCCGTAGCATGGCCGGACTTGGCCGGAAATGGCGCCGGCGATGACGGGTGGCGGCGGAGCTTTCGGGTGGAGATCGGCAGAGGGCTACGGTGGGTTTTTGCGCGCGTAATCGAGCTCATTCGAACGAGGGTACCACGCCGCATCCTAACGAGGCGATGCGAGGCCACAGCGACGAACGAAAACGGCCGGACGGCGAACAGAGCGCGGTGAAGCGGCGAGCTGGCTACGGCGAAGCACGCGGTGCGAGGAGGGAAATGGAGGGAGGGAGGAGCTCACCGAGCGGCTAAGTAAAGCCTGTGAGAGCTTTGGAGCGCAGAGGAGCTCGGGGTCGACGGAGATCGCCGGCGACAGAGGAGAAGAGGCCGAGGTCGATCCCGTCCGTGCGGTCCTCCCCGAGCTCGATGTCGATGTGTAGCCGAGGCAGAGGAGCGAGGCGGAGCCGCAGGACGTCTCGGCGAGGCGAATGGGAGACGGTGGCCGCGTCTGCGGGCAGGGCGCGACGGCGACCGCGTCGGGCGTCGTCGAGAACCAGAGCGGGAGAGCGAGGGGAGAGGGGAGGAGTGGTGGAGGGGGTCCAGGGGGAGTGAATGGGCCTCGCCCTTATCCTCTCGCGCCCCTGTAGTGTTGGCGGCGTCGGCGTGTCGACGCCGCGCCGGCGCGCGCGCGCTCGGCCAGGGGCGTGCCGACACGCAGGGGAGAGAAGGAGGAGATGGGCCGGTAGCCGGGGCATTGTGCACTTAGGCCTAGTGCACAGTGCCTCGTTTCATTTTTTTGTTTTTTGTTTTGATTTTTCTTTATTTATTTTCTATTTTGCAATAGTTAGGACACTTGTGCACTTTTGTAAAATATGAGACTAGGCTCAAATATTACAATGCAATATCCCTTGTCACCAAAAACTGGTTTGGGTGAATTTGGATTTCATTTGAATTTTGAAATGAATTTAATTAGATTAAATAATGCTGTTTTGGTGCTGTTTCAACTTGTTGGAGTCATTTAACTATTCCAAGTAGCATTAGTTATAATTTTGTGAGTGCTTCTAGAATATTTACTATTTAGTGAACATTTTTGCAACAGTGTTTGAGCAAATTTATTTTGCACTTTTGAATTTGAGTTGATTTTCAGAATGGAGTTGAATTGCTTTGGTTAACCACTATGTTTAATCACTGCAAATGATATGACTTGGCATTATTAGCAGTAGATCACAGTGAATAATACACAGGGGTGTTACATCTATGAACAATCCAGGCACACAAAAACGGATGTTTATTTGAAGTTTTTAGAGGTGGCACATGCAAATTTACTTAGAACGGCAGGGTAATACCGCATATAGGTAGGTATGGTGGACTCATCTGGAATAACTTGGGTTTTAGGATTTTGATGCACAAGCAGTATTCCCGCTTAGTATAGGCGAAGCTAGCAAATAGGTTGAGAAGCGGCCAGCTAGAGAGCGAAAACGGTCATGAACATGCATTATGCATAAGTAACATTGGGTACTAGCATGAGTAGGATATGAACACCATGAACATAAATATCATAGAGGCTATGTTGGTTTTGATTCAACTAGTATGGTAGTTTTGATAGTAGTAGCAACAACAATAGTAATGGTAACAGTAATAGCAATGATTTCGTAGCAAGTGCAAGAGTAACAATAGTAGTGGTAACTTTGCAAGAACAATATGAGAGAAATTCATAGGCATTGGATCGGTGAATTCGTTGGATGATATTCATCATATAACAGTCATAACCTAGGGCGATACGGCACTAGCTCCAGTTCATAAATATAATGTAGGCATGTATTCCGTAAATAGTAATACGTGCTTATGGAAAGAACTTGCATGACACCTTTTGACCTACCCTCCCGTGGCAGCGGGGTCCATAAGGAAACTAAGGGATATTAAGGCCTTCTTTTAATAGAGAACCAAAACAAAGCATTAACATATGGTGAATACATGAACTCCTCAAATTATGGTCATCACCGGAAAGTATCCCGACTATTGTCACTCCAGGGTTTGCGGATCATAACACGTAATAGGTGACTATAACTTGCAAGATCAGATCTATAACATAGATATAATGGTGATAACATAAACGGCTCAGATCTGAAATCATGGCACCCGAGCCCAAAGTGACAAGCATTAAGCATGGCAAAGTCATAGCAACATCAATCTCAGAACATAATGGATACTAGGGATCAAGCCCTACAAAACTAACTCGATTACATGATGAATCTCATCCAACTCCCTCACCGACCAGCGAGCCTACGAAGGAATTACTCACTCCCAGTGGGGAGCATCATTGAATTGGCGATGGAGAAGGGTTGGTGATGACGAAGATCGAAGATTCCCCTCTCCGGAGCCCCAAACGGACTCCAGATCTGGCCTCCCGATGAAGAACAGGAGGTGGCGGCGGCTCTGTCTCATGAAATGCGATAATTCTTTCTCCTTGGTTTTTTTCTCCGAAAATAGGATTTTATAGCGTCGGAGGTAGGGTCAGCGGGGCCACCAGGTGGGCACAACCCACCTGGTGGTTCTTGGCTCCAATATTTTTCTTTTATTCCATAAAAAATCTCCAAAAAGTTTCGTTCCATTCTGAGAACTTTTATTTCTGCACAAAAACAACACCATGGTAGTTCTGCTGAAAACAACGTCAGTCCGGGTTAGTTTCATTCAAATCATGCAAATTAGAGTCCAAAATAAGAGGAAAAACATTAGGAAAAGTAGATACGACGGAGACGTATCACTCACTTTCTTGTAAATACAAGTTTCTTCATAAACTTTGTACAAATCCAAAAGCTTTGATAACCTCATCAAAGCGTATATTCCAACTCCAAGATGCTTGCACCAATCCATAGATGGATAGCTGGAGCTTGCACACCTTTTTAGCATCCTTAGGATCCACAAAACCCTTTGGGCTGCAACATATACAACTCTTCCTTAAGGAAAGCGGTTTTCACATCCATCTGCCAGATTTCATAATCGAAAAATGCAGCAATTTCTAACATAATTCTAAAAGACCTAAGCATCGCTACGGGTGAGAAAGTCTCATCGTAGTCAACTACTTGAACTTGCCGAAAACCCTTCGCGACAATTCGAGCTTTATAGATGGTGACATTCGATCAACGCCTGTCTTCTTCTTAAAGATCCATTTGTTCTCACTGGCCTTACGGTCATCAGGTAAGTCTACCAAAGTTCATACTTGGTTCTCATACATGGATCCTATGTCGGATTTCATGGCCTCTAGCCATTTGTCGGAATCCGGGCTGATCATTGCTTCTTCATAGTTCGTAGGTTCGCCATTGTCTAACAATATGACTTCTAGGACAGGATTACCGTGCCACTCTGGTGTGGAACGTATCCTGGTCGACCTACGAAGTTCAGTAGTAACTTGATCCAAAGATTCATGATCATCATCATTAGCTTCCTCTCCGGTTGGTTTAGGCATCACGGGAACTCCTTTCTGTGATGTGCTGCTCTCCAATTCGAGAGAAGGTACGATTACCTCATCAAGTTCTACTTTCCTCCCACTCACTTCTTTCGAGAGAATCTCCTTCTCTAGAAAGGACCCATTCTAGGCAACAAAGATCTTGCCTTCGGATCTGTGATAGAAAGTATACCCAATGGTCTCTTCTGGGTATCCTATGAAGACGCACTTCTCCGCTTTGGGTTCGAGCTTATCAGGCTGAAGCCTCTTGACATAAGCATCGCATCCCCAAACTTTAAGAAACGACAACTTAGGTTTCTTGCCAAACCATAATTCAACGGTGTCGTCTCAACGGATTTAGACGGTGCCCTATTTAAAGTGAATGAGGTTGTCTCTAATGCATAACCCCAAAACGATAGTGGAAAATCGGTAAGAGACATCATAGGACACACCATATCCAATAAGGTACGGTTACGATGTTCGAACACACCATTACGCTGTGGTGTTCCAGATGGCGTGAGTTGTGAAATTCCATGTTGTCTTAAATGAGCGCCAAACTCGTAACTCAAATATTCACCTCCACGATCAGATCGTAGAAACTTTATTTTCTTGTTACGATGATTCTCCACTTCACTATGAAATTCCTTGAACTTTTCAAATGTTTCAGACTTGTGCTTCATTAAGTAAATATACCCATATCTACTCAAATTATCTGTGAAGATAAGAAAATAACGATATCCACCGCGTGCTTCAACACTCATCAGACCGCATACATCGGTATGTATTATTTCCAATAAGTCACTAGCCCGCTCCATTGTTCCAGAAAACGGGGTTTTAGTCATCTTGCCCATGAGGCATGGTTCACATGTCTCAAATGATTCATAGTCAAATGATTCCAAAAGTCCATCAACATGGAGTTTCTTCATGCGCTTTACACCAATATGACCTAAGCGGCAGTGCCATAAGTATGCGGTACTATCATCATTAACTTTGCATCTTTTGGCATGAATATTATGAATATGTGTATCATTACAATCGAGGTTCAACAAGAATAAACCATTCACAAGGGGTGCATGACCATAAAAGATATTATCCATATAAATAGAACATCCATTATCCTCTGACTTAAATGAATAACTGTCTCGCAATAAACAAGATCTAGATATAATGTTCATGCTCAGCATAGGCACCAAATAACAATTATTTAGGTTTAAAACTAATCCCGAAGGTAATTGTAGAGGGAGCGTGCCGACGGCGATCACATCAACCTTGGAACCATTTCTGACATGAATCGTACATCATCCTTAGCTAGTCTCCGTTTATTCCACAGCTCTTGTTTCGAGTTACAAATATTAGGAACCAAACCAGTATCAAATACCCAGGCGCTAGTTCGAGCACTAGTAAGGTACACATCAATAACATGGATATCAAATATACCTTTGTTGACGTTGCCAGCCTTCTTATCTGCCAAATACTTGGGGCAGTTCCGCTTCCAGTGGCCCTTCCCCTTGCAATAGAAGCACTCAGTCTTGGGTTTGGGTCCAGCCTTGGGTTTCTTCACGGGAGCGGCAACTGTCTTGCCATTCTTCTTGAAGTTCCCTTTCTTTCCCTTGCCCTTCTTGAAACTGGTGGTCTTATTGACCATCAACAATTGATGCTCTTTCTTGATTACTACCTCTGCGGCCTAAAGCATCGCAAAGAGCTCGGGGATCATCTTTTCCATCCCTTGCATGTTATCGTTCATCACGAAGCCCTTGTAGCTTGGTGGCAGTGACTGGAGAACTCTGTCAATTGCTACTTCATCCGGAAGATTAACTCCCAACTGATTCAAGCGGTTGTAGTACCAAGACATTCTAAGTACATGCTCACTAACAGAGCTGTTCTCCTCCATCTTACAACTAAAGAACTTGTCGGAGGTGTCATACCTCTCAACCCGGGCATGAGCTTGAAATAACAATTTCAGTTCCTAGAACATCTCATATGCTCCGTGTGAAGGAAATATGCCCTAGAGGCAATAATAAAGTTGTTATTTTATATTTCCTTATTCGTGATAAAGGTTTATTATTCATGCTAGAATTATATCGACCGGAAACTTAAATACATGTGTGAATACATAAACAAATACTGTGTCCCTAGTGAGCCTCTACTAGACTAGCTCGTTGATCAAAGATGGTTAAGGTTTCCTAACCATAGACATGTGTTGTCATTTGATAACGGGATCACATTATTAGGAGAACGATGTGATGGACAAGACCCATCTGTTAGCTTAGCATATTGATCGTTCAGTTTATTGCTATTGCTTTCTTCATGACAAATACATATTCCTTCGACTATGAGATTATGCAACTCCTGGATACCGGATGAATACCTTGTGTGCTATCAAACATCACAACGTAACTGGGTGATCATAAAGATGCTCTACAGGTATCTCCGAAGGTGTTTGTTGAGTTGGCATAGATCGAGATTAGGATTTATCACTCTGTGTATCGGAGAGGTATCTATGGGCCTCTCGGTAATACACATCATAATAAGCTTGCAAGCAAAAGACTAAGAAGTTAGTTACGAGATGATGTATTACGGAACAAGTAAAGAGACTTGCCGGTAACGAGATTGAACTAGGTATGAAGATACCGACGATCGAATCTCGGGCAAGTAACATACCGACAGACAAAGGGAATTACGTATGTTGTCATAAGGTTAGACCGATAAAGATCTTCGTAGAATATGTAGGAGCCAATATGGGCATCCAGGTTCCGCTATTGGTTATTGACCGGAGAGGTGTCTTGGTCATGTCTACATAGTTCTCGAACCCGCAGGGTCCGCACGCTTAATGTTCGTTGACGATATAGTGTTATATGAGTTATATGATTTGGTGACCGAATGTTGTTCGGAGTCCCGGATGAGATCATGGACATGACGAGGAGCTCCGGAATGGTCCGGAGGTAAAGATTGACATATAGGACGAAGATATTTGGACACCGAAAGAGTTTCGGGATGTACCGGGTAGAAATCGGGTCACCGGAAGGGGTTCCAGACTCCCGGGAGGTAAATGGGCCATATGGGCCAAAGGGGGGAACACACCAGCCCACAAGAGGCTGGCGCGCCCCTCCTAGGCTGCAGCCCTTGGGGAGATAAGGAAAGGGGGGGAGTCGGCCTCCCCCTTCCTTTCCTCTCCCCCCTTTCCTTCCCCCCTCTGGCAAATATGGTAGGGGGGGGGGGGGGGCAGGGCAGGAGCCCAAGTAGGATTTGACCCTACTTGGGGTGCCCCCTGGCTGCTCCCCTCTTCTCCCCACCTATATATATGTGGGAGGGGGCACCACACATAACCACGACAATCTCTTAGCCGTGTACGGCGCCCCCTCCACCGTTTACACCGTCGGTCATATTTTCGTAGTGCTTAGGCGAAGCCTTGCGGAGATAGCATCACCATCACCATCACCACGCCATCGTGCTGCCGGAACTCATCCACTACTTCGCCGTCTTACTTGATCAAGAAGGCAAGGACGTCACCGAGCTGAACGTGTGCTGAACGCGGAGGTGTCGTACGTTCGGTACTCGATCGGTTGGATCGCGAAGAAGTTCGACTACATCAACCGCGTTACTAAACGCTTCTGCTTACGGTCTACGAGGGTACGTAGACACTCTCTCCCCTCTCATTGCTATGCATCTCCATGGATAGATCTTGCATGTGCGTAGAATTATTTTTTTGTTTTCCATGCAACGTTTCCCAACAATGGCATCATGAGCCAGGTCTATGCGTAGATGATATGCACGAGTAGAACACAAAGAGTTGTGGGCGGTGATAGTCATACTGCTTACCACCAACGTCTTATTTTGATTTGGCGGTATTATGGGATGAAGCGGCCGGGACCAACCTTACATGTCCACGTACATGAGACCGGTTCCACTGACTGACATGCAACTAGTTTTGCATAAAGGTGGCTGGCGGGTGTCTGTTTCTCCTACTTTAGTTGAATCAAATTTGACTACGGCCGGTCCTTGAAGGAGGTTAAAATAGCAAGCTTGATAAATCACCGTCGTGGTTTTTGCCATAGGTAAGAACGGTTCTTGCTAGAAGCCCGTAGCAGCCACGTAAAACTTGCAACAACAAAGTAGAGGACGTCTAACTTGTTTTTGCAGGGCATGTTGTGATGTGATATGGTCAAGACGTGATGTGATATACGTTGTTGTATGATATGATCATGTTTTGTAATATCGACAACCAGCAGGAGCCTTAGGGTTGTCTCTTAATTATTGTATGAAATGCAATCGCCATGTAATTGCTTTACTTTATCGCTATGCGTTAGCAATAGTTGTAGAAGCAATAGTTGGCGAGACGACCTCGACGCAATGATGGAGATCAAGGTGTCGAGCCGGTGATGATGGAGATCATGAGATGCTTTGGAGATGGAGATCAAAAGCACAATATGATGATGGCCATATCATGTCACATATTTTGATTGCATGTGATGTTTATCCTTTATGCATCTTATTTTGCTTAGAACGGCGGTAGCTTTATAAGATGATCCCTTCACTTAATTTCAAGATAAAAGTGTTCTCCCTGAGTATGCATCGTTTCCAAAGTTTGTCGTTTCTAAGCACCACGTGATGATCAGGTGTGATAGACTCTATGTTCACATACAACGGGTGTAAGCCAATTTTGCACACGCAGAATACTTGGGTTAAACTTGACGAGCCTAGCATGTACAAACATGGTCTCGTAACACTGGAGACCGAAAGGTCGAACATGAGTCATATAGTAGATATGATCAACATAGAGATGTCCACCATTGATGACTACCCCATCTCACGTGATGATCGGACATGGGTTAGCTGATTTGGATCATGTATCGCTTAGATAACTTGAGGGATGTTTATTTAAGTGGGAGTTCATTAGTAATTTGATTAATTGAACTTAATTTATCATGAACTTAGTCTTAATAGTTTTTGCATATCTATGTTGTAGATCAATAGCTTGCAATATAGCTCCCCTATTTTTGATATGTTCCTAGAGAAAACTAAGTTGAAAGATGATAGTAGCAATAATGCGGAATGGGTCCGTGATCTGAGGATTATCCTCATTGCTGCATAGAAGAATTATGTCCTTAATGCACCACTAGGTGACAGACCTATTGCAGGAGCAGATGTAGATGTTATGAACGTTTGGAAAGGTCGATATGATGACTACTTGATAGTTTAGTGCGCCATGCTTTACGGCTTAGAACCGGGACTTCAAAAATGTTTAGAACGCCACGGAGCATATGAGATGTTCCAAGAGCTGAAATTGGTATTTCAGACTCATGCCCGTGTCGAGAGGTATGAGACCTCTAACAAGTACTTTGCCTACAAGATGGAGGAGAATAGCTCAGCCAGTGAGCATGTGCTCAGAATGTTTGGGTACTACAATCGCTTGAATCAAGTGGGAGTTAATCTTCCAGATAAGATAGTGATTGACAGAGTTCTCTAGTCACTATCACCAAGCTACTAGAACTTCATGATGAACTATAATATGCAAGGGATGATGAAAATGATTTCCGAGCTCTTCGCGATACTGAAATCGGCGAAGGTAGAAATCAAGAAAGAGCATCAAGTGTTGATGGTTAAACAAGACCACTAGTTTCAAGAAAAAGGGCAAGGGAAAGAAAGGGAACTTCAAGAAGAATGGCAAGCAAGTTGCCGCTCCCACAAAGAAGCCCAAAGCTGGACCCAAGCCTGAAACTGAGTGCTTCTACTGCAAAGGAAATGGTCACTGGAAGCGGAACTGCCCCAAATACTTGGCGGATAAGAAGGATGGCAAAGTGAACAAAGGTATATTTGATATATATGTTATTGATGTGTACTTTACTAGTGTTCGTAGTAGCCCCTGGGTATTTTGATGCCGGTTCAGCTGCTAAGATTAGTAACTCGAAACAGGAGTTGCAGAATAAACGGAGATTAGTTAAGGGCGAGGTGACGATGTGTGTTGGAAGTGTTTCCAAGATTAATATGATCACCATCGCACACTCCCTCTACCTTCAGGATTAGTGTTGAGCCTAAATAAAAGTTATTTGATGTATGCGTTGAGCATGAACATGATTAGATCATGTTTATTGCAATACGGTTATTCATTTAAGTCAGAGAATAATTGTTGTTCTGTTTACATGAATAAAACCTTCTATGGTCATACACCCAATGTGAATGGTTTATTGAATCTCAATCATAGTGATACACATATTCATAATATTGATGCCAAAAGATGCAAAGTTGATAATGATAGTGCAACATACTTGTGGCACTGCCGTTTAGGTCATATTGGTGTAAAGCGCATGAAGAAACTCCATGCGGATGGACTTTTGGAGTCACTTGATTATGAATCATTTGATACTTGCGAACCATGCCTTATGGGCAAGATGACTAAAACTCCGTTCTCCGGAACAATGGAGCGAGCTAATGACTTATTGGAAATAATACAAACCGATGTATGCGGTCCGATGAGTGTTGAAGCATGCGGCGGGTATCGTTATTTTCTTACCTTCGCAGATGATTTGAGTAGGTATGGGTATATCTACTTAATGAAGCACAAGTCTGAAACATTTGAAAAGTTCAAAGAATTTCAGAGTGAAGCAGAGAATCATCGTAACAAGAAAATAAAGTTTCTGCGATCTGATCGCGGAGGTGAATATTTGAGTTACGAGTTTGGCCTTCATTTAAAACAATGTGGAATTGTTTCACAACTCACGCCACCCGGAACACCACAGCGTAATGGTGTGTCCGAACATCGTAACCGTACTTTATTAGTTATGGTGCGATCTATGATGTCTCTTATCGATTTACCACTATCGTTTTGGGGTTATGCATTAGAGACAACCGCATTCATGTTAAATAGGGCACCGTCTAAATCAGTTGAGACGACACCGTATGAACTGTGGTTTGGCAAGAAACCTAAGCTGTCATTTCTTAAAGTTCGGGGATGCGACGCTGTCGGGGACGAATCCACGATCACCTATGGGACCCAGGGAAGGACCCCTTTTACGTTCGGCAGGGAGAGACGGTCGCACGAAGAGCAAATCTAGCGAAGAACACGACAGCGCACGCGAGAGATTTACACAGGTTCGGGCCGCACGGATGCGTAAAACCCTACTCCTGCTTTTTGGTATATTATTTGGATGATTGTTCTAGCTCCAGAAGCGCTACAGTACAGAGCAGCTGCGTACAATACTGGAGTTCTCAATCTCCGAGTTCCTTACTCTCTCCCACGTTGCCTATGGGCCTCCTTTTATACGCACAAAGGGGTCACCAACAGGTGGCAAACAGTAAAGGTAGAGGTGGAAAGTTGCTACAGTAAGGCTATTATTACTAGGATGACATGTCCTACCTACCACTGACGGCAGGGGACAAGGGCATTAAATGCCCATGCCTTAGCTGTCCAGATACATGTATCTGGACGTGGGAAAAGCCTATCCCACCTGCTCCTGCACCGCTAGCTACAGAGTACCGCCGTCTACACAGTGCCCTGCCACGCACGCTTGGAAGGACCCAGAGCGCCACGCTGGCAGAGGCACTGGAGCAGCAGCACAGTAGCACAGTGGTACAGTAACGCTTGCCGCGGCAAGACCTTGCCGCACTTGATAGCTTGCCGCAACCAATAGCTTGCCGCGCAAAGTAACTTGCCGGGGCAAGTACCTTGCCGCGGCAAGTACTCTGCTACAGCAAACCTCAGGCTGGGCCTCAACTGTCCCTCCCGGCAAGCTCCTCTTGCCGGGGCCTTGACTCTTGCTTTGTATACTTTGTTCTTGAATGGCTTAATAATCTTGAGCTTCTCTCTGGCTGTCCTCCCGTAAGCCTGGCCGCGGGATGCTGCTACTGCCCGTGCACAAGTACAGGGTACTAGGGTACCCCTATTCTAGTACACCGACAGGAGCCCCCGGGCCTGGGCCACACACGGTGCCGGGCGTTGTTGGGCCAGGCCCAAACAGTGCACGGGCACGCGTGGCTGGGATAAGCCGAAACGTCTCTACGCTGTTTAATTGCACGCTCTCCCACGCATCGCGCGTTGAATGCGGAGCGTGGGAAGCGTGCGCAGTTATCTCGTATGACGAAGAGGCGGATGGTTCCGCATCTTTCCCCATAAAAGGAGGGACCTGCAGAAGCACTCACACACTCCTTTCACCATTCTCGATCTCCAAATCTCCGCCTTCTTCTTCCTCCGCTCCAAAACAAAGCGGTTTCCCAATCCTCCGCCACCGCGCGCGTCCGCATCTCCCTCGGACCTCAGCTCCGCCTTCGCCATGCCTCCCAAAGGAGAAAAGGGGAAGACGGGGAAGTCCTCAAGGACGGAGACCCAGGCGCAATTGAAGAGGCAGAAATACGCGCTCTTCGCTCCGACGCTCACGGGGGCGGATCTGAAGGCCAAGTTCCAAGGCATGTGGGCCGTGAGGACCAAGGCGCATCCGGCCACCCGCGTTCGTCCAGCCACCGACTAGAGCGAAGTGAGCAAGTACCCCTTCTTCGCTTGCTACCTTTGGTGCGGGCTCTGCCCGCCGTACTCGGATTTCTTCAGCGACGTCATGTACACCTTCAATCTCCGTCTGCTGGATCTCACACCGAATGCCGTATCCACCATGGCAATATTCGCGCATCTGTGCGAGAACTTCGTCGGCGTCGCACCCAACACCGCGCTGTTCAGGCATTACTTCACTCCCCGTGCTGAAAAGGGGGAGCCTCTCACTGTCGGCGTCTCGTTCGTTTCAAGATTGGGCGCCAAGGAGCATTATCTGAAGGGGGATCTCCTCCCAAGATGGGGAGAAATCCGGTCTGAATGGTGTTGGATCATTGACGACGACCCGCCACCATACTGTGAGCTTCGCAAGACCCCAGCAGCGCGTGGCATGGACTAGAGCGATCTGGATCCCCAGGACAAGAAGCTGGAGATTGCCGCTACCAGGATCATACGGCTCAGGGAGGCCAGGCTCACCATAGGGATGGTTGGCGCACACTTCCTCCGCCGCCGCATTGCTCCTCTGCAGCAGAGAGGAAGGCCGGCCTCTGATTGGAAGAACCCAGCCGATATCATGCGGCTGCGCCCTGGACTGATCAACAACTTCACAGTTCTGCAGCACGACTTCTTCATGCGAGAACTGTTCAAGCAAGAGACAGATCCAGAGAAGCGCGACAAGGCGTTCACGCTGCTGAAGCACATCGTGCCCCTTTGCAACAACTCCGCATTGAGTGCAATCATCGCTATGATGCCGCTCTGCAATGCGCACAGCGTTGAAGCAACTTGGGACGTGCCGCTCGAAGAAGACGTGCGGCGATTCTTTGACTCCACGGTCGAAAAGCAGGTCCGGGTGGAGGAGTGGCTCGTCCGCAACACCACTGAGCAAGAAATAGAATTCATTGCTCGAAGAGTGGAGGAGGACAGGCTCGCCAGGGAAGCTGGCGATTTTGGTTATACTTTGGTGGAGCTCGACGAGGCACAAAAGGAGAGCCTTGCCGAGCAGGGGATGCTTGCCGGGAAGGGCGAGCTCGCCGCACCCGGCAAGGATGTCGGGCCAAGCCAGCTTGCCGACGAGTCAGGCAGCTCGGAGGATGAGGGCTCCTCTTCCGAGGAGGGCATCGAAAGCCCACCGCAGTCAGAGTCCCCAGCCCCTCTGAGGAGGAAACGCCTTCGCAGGCTTGGCAAAGTGGCTGAGCGGCAAGAAGTTCAACAACCGCCGGAGCGCCGTTCGACGCGCTCGACCGCGGCAAGGGCTGGTGCTGCGGGAGCGTCTCACGCGGCCCCGACAACTGGAGCAGGGTCATCAAAGACCGCTGCTACTACCCCCGCCAAGCGGCCAAGGATCCCAGCTCCCCCTCCTCCCCCTCCTCACACGGAGGCGGACTTTGATTTTTCCGCTCTCAGCGAAGAGGACGACGAGGAAGAGTAAGTTCCCTTGCCGCGACCCTCAATCTTTGTCAGATTTTGTTTCTGTCCTCACTTGTCGCACTCCGGCCTTGCTTCCGCAGGGAGGAAACCTTGGCGGAGAGGATGAGGAAGAGAGCTAAGGTCTCGACGAGCAAGGCCGTGGTGGTCGTCGAAGATGAGCCCACGGCAACCACCGGGGGAGCGTCTGAGACCATCCCGACCAGCTCGGAGCCCAGCCCTCATCGCAGCCCCCAGCGTAAGTATTCCAACTACCTTTCGCTGGCGGTCGCTGAGGAACAAGCATTTGTCGCTGACATCTTTGGGCGTGTAGGAGAGGAGCAGCAAGTGGAGCCATCTGAAGGTACTCCAGAAGTACCACCCCCCTCGACCACACCGCCAAGGAGAAGATCTCCGGTAAGGGCTCCCACTAGCGAGCCGAGCCACGAAGAGGAGCCGGCAAGCGCCGAAGCGCCAAGCACCAGCGCTGGCGACCCCACCCCAATGACAAACGTTGACGGGGGAGGGGAGCCCACCGCTCCTGAGCTCAACATGGGTTAACCCACTTGCCGCAAAACTCTTTCTGCTTTCTTTCTTTTGTCTTCTTGAATTTCTTCCTGAAGCTCTTTTTGCTTTACTTCTCGGGTTGGCAGAGCCCTCCTCGGTAGAGCCAATGAACATTGACTCTACTGCCAAGGAGAACACCGCAGGGGCCGTCGACGACGAGGCCGCCAAGGCCACCGCTGCCAAGGCCGACAAGCTGGCAGCCGACAAGCTTGCCGACGAAGAAGCTGCAAGGGCTGCCGAAGAGGCCGGCAAGGCCGCCGAGGATAATACCGCCAAGGCGCCCACCGATGAAGCCGCCAAGGCTGCTGAAGCTGAGGCCGCCCAGAAGGCTGCTGAGGAGGCCGACGAGGGAGCCGGTGGTCGTACTGACGGCCCTGAGGCCATAGGAGCGCCAGGCGCTACTCCGACCACGGGTCCCTCAACCACTGAAGAGGCGGCAGCGCCCAACTCGCCTTCGCCAAGCAAATACATCCGGGTCGGCGAGAACATCTACGTCAGCCTCCCCTGGACGGCGGGCTCCAGAGCGCCAACCGAGGAGGATGTTGTGGACGAGGAGATCCTTGCCGCTGCCAGGCTCCAGCTTGTGGATGCGCCAGGCGCCAGCAGCAGCAGCACGTCTGAAGAGGAGCAACTGCTCCAAAAGCTGCTGAATCTTCATCGCGCCCGACGGGAGAAGCTAGCTTCCAGGGAGGCGCTCATCGAGAAGGCCGAAGCTGACATGTTGAGGCGCGCGGAGATCTTGGCGGACGTCCGCGCGCGATCTCTTAATGCGTTAGAGGTCAAGCGGGCACAGCTGGCCGAAGAACGGCAGGCCCTCCTCCTGATGAAGCAAGACAATGAACAAAAACAGGAGGAGACCGCCAAAGAGTTGTCTGCTCAGGCCGGTGATCTGAACCAGCGGAAAGTGGACCTCGATGCCCACGAAGAGGAACTTGCCGAGCGCAAGAAGAAACTTGCCGAAACCCTCCAGCAGAAAGATGAGGAGGTGGCAAGACTTGTCGCAGAGCGGACCCAGGGGCAGGCACAAAAACACCAGAAGGAAATCGAAGCCTTGGCCCAAGAGTACGCCAGCAAGTTGGTGGAGGCCACCAACGCTGTCGCTGCTGCAGAAGTGAGCAGGAAGGAAGCGGAGGAGAAGGTGGCAAGACTAGAGGCCGCCCTCAAGGCAAACGGTGACAAGCTCTCAACGCTTGAAAGTGAGAGGGCAAAGGTGACCCACACTTTGGCGGAGATGCAAGTTACCATAGCCAAGAAGAACAATCTGCTTGCCGCCGCCAACGACTCCATAGCAGACCTGAAGCTGAAGCTGACCACGCTGAAGGAGACGCTCGACACCACCAGAAAGCGCGAAGGGCTTCTAATGACAGAGCTCCAGAAGGAAAAGGGTCTGCTTCAAGACGCTATTGCAACCCACAAGAAGTTCAGGGATAACGTGGGGATCTTCACAGACAGGCTTGCCAGCGCCGCCGAGGGCATCGACAAGGAGCTGACTGCCCTGAAGGTGCCGGACTTCGGGTACTCCACCGACAAGAACACGCAAACTAGCGTCAAGCTAGCCGAGTTCTTCGACGGAGTAGTAGAAGCACTCCAACAGCTCCAAGTCAATCAAAAGGCTCAACTGGCCGACGAGTCACGCAGGCTTTGCCGGGGAGTTCTCCGGAGGTTGTTGGTGAAGATAGCATACAGAAACCCGGGCGTTGACTTCAGCAACATCTTCAAAAGCTTGCCGAAGGGATACGACCCCGCGCCACTAGAGGCCCTTGTCGCGCCCATCATGGAGAGGGTGGACCATATCCAGAGAGTCGAAGGCGAGCACCGCAATTAGAGAGCCCATTCTTCTCCCTCCTTGCCGCCGCTAGACATGTTAAAGAACAACCTGTTTAAGCCGCGGCAACTTATCTTGTAATATAACTTGCAATATTTTGGAGTTAATGCATGTAATCTCCCTTGAGCAATTTCTTTCTTTGTGTGTATTTGCCCTACGCTTATAGGGAACTTGCCGGTGCGCGCACCATTGCCGCGAGCGCTGGGTGCGGGACTTCAGCAGCCTGCTGGCGGTGCCGCTGCCGGCAAGCAACCTTGTCGCGCTCAGTGCAGCCACTTAGGTTGTTGAGCGGACTCGAAACAAGATAAGGGCGCGACCGATTACGCTTAGGTTCCGTCGCGTACAGGTTTTCCATACAAAGAGTAGTATCGTTCAAGGAAAATAACCTTGAAAATAAAAAAAGAATTTGATTGCTCAAACTTTGGCACTTAGCTTTGTCGTTGATCTCTCCGCGGCAAGGTCTTGTCACTGCTTGCCGCTGCCTTCTTCCCGGCAAGGCAAAGTTTCTTTGAACGACGCCTGGTCCATATCATTATCCCATCCCCCCCGGCAAACTTGTGCGCGAGGGAAGCTTCTGTCTCTTTGAGAAAAAGAAAGAAGAGAAAATAAAGATATAGGAGCTTGGCGGCTCGTTAATGCTTACCGGGGAGGCTGTACTGCATAGTATGTCAGATAATCATGCAAAATATAAGTAAACATGAAATCGTCAAAAACTGCGAAATACAAAAGCTTTATTTATGCACAGGGTCTGCGCCTGGCTTTGTACAAAGGATTACATGCAACAGCGGCAAGACTTGTACAAAAGGTGGTTGCCGGGGAAGGGCCCGGCAACCGCGCCTTATGGGTAAAACTTACGAAGATGCTCAATGTTCCAGGAGTTGATCACTGGAATGCCATCCTCGGTCTCCAGGCGGACAGCGCCAGGCCTAGTGACTTGTTTCACCCGATAAGGGCCTTCCCACTTCGGCGTCAACTTGTTTGAATTCTTGGCCGACTGAACGCGCCGAAGAACAAGGTCGCCTTCCTCGAGAGTTCTGGCATTAACTTTGCGGCTATGGTAGCGACGCAAAGCTTGCTGGTAGCGAGCAGCTCTCACAACAGCCTGAAGACGATCCTCCTCGAGGAGCACAGCGTCATCTTGCCGCAGTTGCTCTTGCTCAAGCTCATCGTAAGCGAGCACTCGAGGTGACCCATATACGAGTTCCGTGGGGAGAACTGCCTCTGCTCCATAGACTAGAGCAAAAGGCGTCTGGCCAGTAGCTCGATTTGGCGTCGTCCTGATCGACCAAAGAACCACTGGCAGCTCCTCGATCCAGTTCTTACCGCACTTGCACAGCCTGTCGAAAGTTCTCGTCTTGAGCCCACGCAGCACTTCAGCATTTGCCCTTTCAGCTTGACCGTTGCTTCTCGGGTGAGCAACAGAAGCGAAACAGACCTTGGCGCCAAGGTCTTCGACATACTGCATGAAGGCGTGGCTCGTGAACTGGGTACCGTTGTCGGTGATGATCCTGTTAGGAACACCAAAGCGACAAACAATTCCCTTGAAGAACTTGATGGCTGATTGTGCTGTCACCTTCCTCACTGCTTCCACTTCCGGCCACTTCGTGAACTTGTCGATGGCCACATACAAGTACTCGAAGCCCCCGGTGGCACGGGGAAAGGGGCCGAGGATGTCGAGCCCCCAGACCGAAAATGGCCAGGAGAGAGGGATTGTCTGGAGAGCTTGAGCTGGCTGATGAATCTGCTTGGAATGAAACTGGCACACTTCACACTTGGTTACTAGTGCAGTTGCATCCTGGAGGGCGGTGGGCCAAAAGAAACCTTGCCGGAAGGCCTTTCCAGCAAGGGCTCTTGACCCTATGTGGTGACCACATATGCCTCCATGAATCTCCGCCAACAGCTCCTGTCCTTCTTCCTGGGGAATACACTTCAATTTCACACCGTTTGGTCTTTTTCTGCACAGCATGTCATCGACAAATTGATACATATTGGACCGACGGGCTACTTTCTCCGCTTCTTCCTGCTCTTCGGGAAGTTCTCCTGTCTGAAGGAAACGGACGATCTGCTGCGCCCACGCTGGAGCCTGTGGCTCGACAACGAGGACTAAAGGCATTTCTTCTGCTGCGGGAACATCAGGCCCTGCGGCAAGAGCTTGTCGCTCTACCAGAGCCGGCCGTTCCCCGACGAGCTTGGCGGGAACAGCTGCTTCAACGACAAGAGCCTGGGGCCCTGCTGGAGCGTGCTGTCCTTCAACAAGCTCGTCGGGAGCAGTTGCTTCAACGACGGAAGCCCAAGGCCTCGCCGGAGCATCTTGCTCCTCAGCGCTTTGATCAGGAGCGCCTGCTTCAACGACAAGGACCCGAGGTCTTGTCGGAGCAAGTTGCCCCTTTGCATCTTGCCTAGGAGCACCCGCTTCAACGACAAGAGCGTGAGGCCTTGTCGGAGCAAGTTGCCCCTCTGCATCTTTGACGCTGGCTTTGGCAGCCTTCTTGCCGGCGGCTTCGGGGAGCTCTGCCGGGAAGTAGTCGCCAGAAGCCAACTTCCTCTTCCTGCCTTGCCCAACTGGTGGCGTCACGGATGGCTGAGTTAGTTGGAGCACAGAAGTGCCTGGTTCCATAGGCAATTTGAGTGCGGTGCGCTTTGACAAACCATCGGCAATGTCATTCTCAGCACGTGGGACATGCTCCATTTGTAGGCCGTCAAAGCGTTCTTCCAACTTCCTCACCTCATCTACATAAGCTTCCATCAATGGGCATTGGTAGTTCTTGTTCACTTGCCTGACGACAAGCTGCGAATCTCCCCTGACAATAAGCTTCTTGATCCCAAGGTCTGCCGCGATCCTGAGACCGGCAAGCAACCCCTCATACTCTGCAGTATTGTTCGTCGCCTGTTCCTTGGGAAAGCGCATTTGGACCACGTACTTGAGGTGCTCTCCGGTGGGTGCGACAAGCAGTACGCCAGCACCGGCGCCTTGCAGCGAAAAGGCACCATCAAAGTACATAAACCACTCTTTGCTTGTCTCCTTGCCGGGGAAAGTCGTCTCTGGGATTTCTTCGTCTGGCGTTGGTGTCCACTCTGCGACAAACTCTGCCAAAGCTCGGCTCTGTATGGTTGATGTACTCTCAAACTTGAGACCAAAGCTCGACAACTCCAACGCCCACTCGACAATCCTGCCTATCGCTTCTGGATTTTACAAAATCCTTTTCAGCGGGAAGCGAGTAACGACGGTAACTTCATGTGCTTGAAAGTAATGGCGCAGCTTTCTCGAGGCCATGAGAAGGCCGAAAAGCAGCTTTTGCACACCAGAATACCTTGACCTAGCTCCCTGCAGAAGAGAGCTGACAAAGTAGACCGGGCGCTGCACCATTTTCTTTTTTTGTATCACTTCGCCTGACTGCGTAGACGAATCCTTGTCGGCACCAAAACTTGTCGGGGGAGCCCCCAGCTTGTCGCTGGACGTGCTTGCCGCAGTTACTGCCTCCTCATCCACCTCTCTCTCCGCTACTAGCGCAGCACTAACCACTTGATTGGTTGCCGCTAGATACAGCAACAACTTCTCTTGTGGTTTAGGTGCGACAAGTATTGGAGGAGAGGAGAGGTATCTCTTCAAGTCTTGCAGCGCTGCCTCCGCCTCTGGAGTCCATTTCAATGGACCTGCCTTTTTTAAGATTTTGAAAAATGGCAGGGCGCGCTCAGCTGACTTGGAGATAAACCTACTGAGAGCAGCAACACAGCCGGCAAGTCGTCGTACATCCTTGACGCGCTTCGGTGCCTCAATTTGCTCAATGGCTTTGATCTTGTCAGGGTTGGTTTCAATCCCACGTTGAGACACAAAGAACCCGAGAAGCTTGCCGGAGGGAACTCCAAACACGCACTTCTCGGGGTTGAGCTTCAGGTTGATCTTGCGCAGATTTACAAAAGTTTCTTCTAGATCTTGAACCAAAGTAGCCCTGTCCTTGCTTTTGACCACTATATCATCCATATAGGCTTCCACATTTCTGTGCGGCTGAGGCTCAAAAGCAATCTGGACGGCTCTTGCAAATGTTGAACCAGCATTTTTCAAACCAAATGGCATACGTATGAAACAGTATGTGCCACAGGGTGTGATAAATGCGGTCTTTTCCTCATCTTCCTCAACCATGAAGATTTGATGATACCCTGAATATGCGTCAAGAAATGAAAGCAAATCACATCCTGCCGTGGAGTCAACAATCTGGTCTATGCGGGGCAAAGGAAATGGGTCTTTGGGACAAGCTTTATTGACATAAGTGAAATCAATACAAAGCCTCCATTTTCCATTCGCTTTGTGCATGACAATAGGATTGGCCAACCACGTAGGATGGAGCACTCCTCTGACGAGGCCTGCTGCTTCCAACTTCTTGATTTCTTCCGCAATAAACTCTTGCCGCTCCACAGCTTGCTTTCTGGCTTTCTGCTTGACGGACCTCGCGTGGGGACAAACGGCAAGGTGGTGCTCAATTACTTTCCTGGGAACACCGGGGATGTCAGACGGTTGCCATGCAAACACATCGACATTCGCCCGCAGGAAAGCAACGAGCGCGCTTTCCTATTTGTTTTCAAGTGTGGCACTGATGGTGAAGGAACCACCAGTGCCGTCCTCCTTGGCGGGCACCTTCTTTGTCGCCGGCGGAGCGGATTTGTTCTTCTTGCACTTGCCGGTGGAGCTCTCTGGTGCGTCCTCGACGGCAGCGCAGCACTCCGAAGAGGTGCGCTTGCCGGAGTGGGCACAGGAGCTCTTGCCGGACTTCCTCTTGTTCTTCCCCCCGGGAGCTTCAGCGGCAAGTGCCTTGGCGGCAGCTGCTTCCCGGTAGATCTTGTTGGCGCAAATAAGTGCATCCTTCTTATCGCAGGGAACTGTGATAACACTTACTGGGCCTGGCATCTTCAACACGTTGTAGGCATAATGAGAGGCTGCCATGAACTTGGTGAGCGCTGGACGGCCAAGTATCCCATTATAAGGCAACGGAATATCAGCAACGTCAAAGGTGACCTTTTCGGTCCGGTAGTTCAGCTCGCCGCCAAATGTCACTGGCAGCGTGATCTTCCCTTTCGGCTTGCTCCTTCCTGGATTGACTCCTTGGAAAGTACCAGTTTCCTCAAGCTCGCCGTCAGGGATTTGAAGTTTCCGGAGCACAGCGGGCGAAATCAGATTCAAGCCGGCCCCACCGTCAACTAACATCTTCGTGACCTTGAGGTTGCGGATCGTTGGTGAAACCAACATCGGCAAGCACCCAACCGCCGTTGTGCGATCAGGGTGGTCCTCAATGTCAAAGACGATAGGCGTGTCGGACCACTTCAGAAGCTTTTTGGCGTCAACAGATGGTTCCGCCGCATTGATCTCTCGCGCCCACTGTTTAAGTTGGCGGTGAGAAGAATGCAACGAAGCACCACCGTCAACACACAAGACTTCTGTGGCTTTCTGAAATTCATGCTCACTGGATTCTTCATCATCTAGATCATCATCATCATCATCTTTGTCGCGGCCACGAGGGGGCCTGTCTCTCTGCTGCTGCTTGGCCTTGCCGCGACGCCCTCCTCGGGCAGTGCGCTTCTTGCCGGACCCGCCAGCACCTTCTGGGGCCTTCTCCTTGTCGCGCCTCTCATACTCAGCTTTCTGCTGCTCGACAAGCTGCTCGACTCGTCGGCAGTTCTGGAGATCGTGTCCCTTGGTGCGGTGGATCTTGCAATATTGCTTGTCGGAGCCGTCCTGCTTGTCGGCAGCCGCCAAGGCCTGACAGTTGGCGCACGCGGCAATCTCCTTGCCGGAGCCCTCAACTTTGGCCTTGTCGGCGCTGCCGTTGCCGCTGGACTGTTCGACGGCAAGCACAGCTTTGCCCTTTTTCTTCCTGTTGTTCCGCCGCCGGCCCTTCTTTGCCGGGGCGGTACCTTCGCTGTCAGAGCTCCCCCCTGCGCCAACACCTTCACCGGGAAGTTTCCTTCCCTCTTCAGCACGCGCACACTTGTCGGCGAGAGCATATAGCTGGCCAATGTCTCTGACCTTGGTCATCGCCATTTCCTCCCGCATCTTGTGGTTACGCACGTTCTGATGGAACGCGCTAATAACCACAGCGGGGTGAACATCTGGGATGTTGTACTGTACGCGGCTGAACCTTTGAATGTATTTGCGCAGGGGCTCTCCTTCCTTCTGGGGAATGAGATGAAGATCACTCTCCTGGCCATGAGGTTGATGACCGCCAGTAAAGGCACCAACAAACTGATGGCACAGGTCCGCCCATGAAGAAATGGAGTTTTCCGGCAAGTGCATGAGCCATGAGACGACGTTGCGCTTTAACACGAGCGGGAAGTAGTTAGCAAGAATCTTGTCGTCTCGTCCCCCGGCAGCTTGCACCACAATGGTGTAAATGCTGAGGAACTCCGACGGGTGTGTCTTGCCATCATACTTCTCCGGCACGTCAGGCTTGAAAGCCTTGCGGTTGGGCCACTGGACCTGCTGCAGCTCACGGGTGAACGCTGGACAACTTACCGCGTACGGCAAGTCGCCAGGATCCCCTGGCGCATGCATGTCATCAGCGGGCCCTGCGCGTCTGTCGGACTGACGATGCGCTTCTCTCCTTCGCTCGATAGTGGTCCGAGCGTCTTCTCCTCTGCGTTCCTGAAGAACGAGGCGCTGGTCACGACGAGCTCGCGGGTCAGACGACGCCGTGGAATCATCGCCACGGGCGTCGTTTCGACGTGTCGGCGACCGAGGCTGTCTGGGCGGGGAGTGTACGGTCGTTGCCCCCTCGCCGTTCTTGTTGGTGACAGCATTGTCACCAGTTCTCTTGTCGGCCGCGCGCGCCGGATCGGCATCAGCGAAGCTGAGAAGGCTGTGAATGGTTGCCCTCCACTCGTCAAGCTTATCTGCTGGTGGAGGGAAGTTCAGGAGCAGCTGCGCACGCGCCAACGCTTCTGCTGGTGAGGGAGGTATCGAGTGGCGTGAGGACTGTGGGATGCTCTTACTCCTAACAGTGTTAGAAGGAGCATCTCCACGCCCAGGCGACCGTACCTCGACCCCGCCAGCGTGTTGATGCGTATGGTGACCCTGCGCATCTCGAGATCGATGCGCAAGTTCATTATCCAGGGAGCGCCTGGCACCTGGGGCGTCAGGGCGCTGCCTGTCACGGGCTTCTTGCGAAGGCCGCGGCGTCTGAACCGGCGCAGGCGTTCTAGAACGCGCAACACCGTTTCTGGAGCTTGCAGGGCCAGCAGCAGCGAGCAGCGCTGCGTTCCCAGACCCAGCAGCGCCAAGATTGGCGTTGTTGGCCCGGTTTTGGACAGGTGGAGGTAATGGGAGCTCTCGCTCTCCAGTCCCTCTAGCAGTCGCAATCACGTCAGCACCCTCCTGCATGGGAGCAGGCGGGTTGGACGTAGACGCACCGATGGCCGAAGTCTTCTTTTTTGGAGCCATAAGGCGGAGGATGGCCCAAAAAGTAACGCGCAAATCGCTAGATCAGGTTCACACAACCTCTCTCCCCTACCTGGCGCGCCAAAGATGTCGGGGACGAATCCACGATCACCTAT
Organism: Thinopyrum elongatum; assembly: GCA_011799875.1. Lineage (NCBI taxonomy): Eukaryota > Viridiplantae > Streptophyta > Magnoliopsida > Poales > Poaceae > Thinopyrum > Thinopyrum elongatum. Next base: position 444,578,584 of record CM022302.1, on the reverse strand, counting down.
GGGACCCAGGGAAGGACCCCTTTTACGTTCGGCAGGGAGAAACGGTCGCACGAAGAGCAAATCTAGCGAAGAACACGACAGCGCACGCGAGAGATTTACCCAGGTTCGGGCCGCACGGATGCGTAAAACCCTACTCCTGCTTTTTGGTATATTATTTGGATGATTGTTCTAGCTCCAGAAGCGCTACAGTACAGAGCAGCTGCGTACAATACTGGAGTTCTCAATCTCCGAGTTCCTTACTCTCTCCCACGTTGCCTATGGGCCTCCTTTTATACGCACAAAGGGGTCACCAACAGGTGGCAAACAGTAAAGGTAGAGGTGGAAAGTTGCTACAGTAAGGCTATTATTACTAGGATGACATGTCCTACCTACCACTGACGGCAGGGGACAAGGGCATTAAATGCCCAAGCCTTAGCTGTCCAGATACATGTATCTGGACGTCTTGGACGTGGGAAAAGCCTATCCCACCTGCTCCTGCACCGCTAGCTACAGAGTACCACCGTCTACACAGTGCCCTGCCACGCACGCTTGGAAGGACCCAGAGCGCCATGCTGGCAGAGGCACTGGAGCGGCAGCACAGTAGCACAGTGGTACAGTAACGCTTGCCGCGGCAAGACCTTGCCGCACTTGATAGCTTGCCGCAACCAATAGCTTGCCGCGCAAGGTAACTTGCCGGGGCAAGTACCTTGCCGCAGCTGCTATCTTGCCGCAGCCAATACCTTGCCGCAGCCAATGACTTGCCGGGGCAAGTACCTTGCCGCGGCAAGTACTCTGCTACAGCAAACCTCAGGCTGGGCCTCAACTGTCCCTCCTGGCAAGCTCCTCTTGCCGGGGCCTTGACTCTTCCTTTGTATACTTTGTTCTTGAATGGCTTAATAATCTTGAGCTTCTCTCTGGCTGTCCTCCCGTAAGCCTGGCCGCGGGATGCTGCTACTGCCCATGCACAAGTACGGGGTACTAGGGTACCCCTATTCTAGTACACCGACAGACGCTTATGTCAAAAGGCTTCAGCCTGATAAGCTCGAACCTAAATCGGAGAAGTGCGTCTTCATAGGATACCCTAAAGAAACTATTGGGTACACCTTCTACCACAAATCCGAAGGCAATATCTTTGTTGCGAAGAATGGGTCCTTTCTAGAGAAGGAGTTTCTCTCGAAAGAAGTGAGTGGGAGGAAAGTAGAACTTGATGAGTTAATTGTACCTTCTCTCCAATTGGAGAGTAGCACATCACAGAAAACCATTCCCGTGATGCCTACACCAACTAGAGAGAAAGCAAATGATAATGATCATGAAACTTCCGATCAAGTTACTACTGAACTTCGTAGGTCGACCAGAGCATGATCCGCACCAGGGTGGTACTGGAAGTTATGTTATTAGACCATGGCGAACCTACGAACTATGAAGAAGCTATGATGAGCCCAGATTCCGATAAATGGCTTGAAGCCATGAAATCTGAGATAGGATCCATGTATGAGAACACAGTGTGGACTTTGGTGGACTTGCCCTATGATCGGCAAGCCCTAGAAAATAAATGGATCTTCAAGAAGAAGACTGACGCTGATGGTAATGTTACTGTCTATACAAAGCTCGACTTGTCGCGAAAGGTTTTCGACAAGTTCAAGGAGTTGACTACGATGAGACTTTCTCACCCGTAGCGATGCTTAAGTCTGTCCGAATCATTTTAGCAATTGCCGCATTTTATGATTATGAAATCTGGCAAATGGACGTCAAAACTGCATTCCTTAATGGATATCTTAAAGAAGAGTTGTATATGATGCAACCAGAAGGTTTTGTCGATCCTAAAGGTGCTAACAAAGTGTGCAAGCTCCAGTGATCCATCTATGGACTGCTGCAAGCATCTCGGAGTTGGAATATACGCTTTGATGAGGTGATCAAAGCATATGGTTTTATACAGACTTACGGTGAAGCTTGTATTTACAAGAAAGTGAGTGGGAGCTCTGTAGCATTTCTGATATTATATGTGGATGACATATTATTGATTGGAAATGATAAAGAATTTCCGGATAGCATAAAAGGATACTTGAATAAGAAATTTTCAATGAAAGACCTCGGTGAAGCTGCTTACATATTGGGCATCAAGATCTATAGGGATAGATCGAGACGCTTAAATAGGACTTTCACAAATCACATACCTTGGCAAAGTTTTGAAGAAGTTCAAAATAGATCAGTCAAAGAAAGGGTTCTTGCCTGTGTTGCAAGGTGTAAAGTTGAGTAAGACTCAAAACCCGACCACATCAGTAGATAGAGAGAGAATGAAAGTCATTCCCTATGCCTCAGCCATAGGTTCTATAAAGTATGCCATGCTGTGTACCAAACCTGTTGTGTACCTTGCCATGAGTTTGGCAAGGGGGTACAATAGTGATACAGGAGTAGATCACTGGACAGCGGTCAAAATTATCCTTAGTTACCTAAGAGGACTAAGGAGATATTTCTCGGTTATGGAGGTAATAAAGAGTTCGTCGTAAAGGGTTACGTTGATGCAAGCTTTGATGCCGATTCGGATGACTCTGACTCTCAATCTGGATACATATTGAAAGTGGGAGCAATTAGCTAGAGTAGCTCCATATAGAGCTTTGTAGACATAGAAATTTGCAAAATACATACGGATCTGAATGTGAGAGACCAGTTGACTAAACTTCTCTCACAAGCAAAACATGATCACACCTTAGTACTTTTTGGGTGTTAATCACATGGTGATGTGAACTAGATTATTAACTCTAGTAAACTCTTTGGGTGTTGGTCACATGGCAATGTGAACTATGGGTGTTAAATCACATGGTGATGTGAACTAGATTATTGACTCTAGTGCAAGTGGGAGACTGAAGGAAATATGCCCTAGAGGCAATAATAAAGTTGTTATTTTATATTTCCTTATTCATGATAAAGGTTTATTATTCATGCTAGAATTGTATTGATCGGAAACTTAAATACATGTGTGAATACATAAACAAATACCGTGTCCCTAGTGAGCCTCTACTAAACTAGCTCATTGATCAAAGATGGTTAAGGTTTCCTAACCATACACATGTGTTGTTATTTGATAACGGGATCACATCATTAGGAGAATGATGTGATGGACAAGACCCATCCGTTAGCTTAGCATATTGATCGTTCAGTTTATTGCTATTGCTTTCTTCATGACAAATACATATTCCTTCGACTATGAGATTATGCAACTCCCAGATACCGGAGGAATACCTTGTGTGCTATCAAACGTCACAACATAACTGGGTGATCATAAAGATGCTCTACAGGTATCTCCGAAGGAGTTTGTTGAGTTGGCATAGATCGAGATTAGGATTTGTCACTCCGTGTATCGGAGAGGTATCTCTGGGCCCTGTCGGTAATACACATCACAATAAGCTTGCAAGTCTCTTTACTCGTTCCATGCTTTACGGCTTAGAACCGGGACTTCAAAGACGTTTTGAACGTCATGGAGCATATGAGATGTTCGAGGAGTTGAAGTTAATATTTCAAGCAAATGCCCGGGTTGAGAGGTATGAAGTCTCCAACAAGTTCTATAGCTGCAAGATGGAGGAGAACAGTTCTGTCAGTGAACACATACTCAAAATGTCTGGGTATTATAATCACTTGACTCAGCTGGGAGTTAATCTTTCAGTTGATTGTGTTATTGACAGAGTTCTTCAATCACTGCCACCTAGCTACAAAGGCTTTGTGATGAACTATAATATGCAAGGGATGAACAAAACAATTCCCGAGCTCTTCGCAATGCTTAAGGCCACAGAGGTAGAAATCAAGAAGGAGCATCAAGTGTTGATGCTTAACAAGACCACTAGTTTCAAGAAAAAGGGTAAGGGAAAGAAAGGGAACTTCAAGAAGAATGGCAAGCAAGTTGCCACTCCCGGGAAGAAGCCCAAAGCTGGACCCAAGCCTGAAACTGAGTGCTTCTACTGCAAAGGGAGTGGTCACTGGAAGCGGAACTGCCCCAAGTATTTGGCGGATAAGAAGGATGGAAATTGAACAAAGGTATATTTGATATACATGTAATTGATGTGTTCCTTACTAATGCTCGTAGTAGCGCCCGGGTATTTGATAGTGGTTCGGTTGCTCATATTTGTAACTCGAAACACGAGCTGTGGAATAAACGAAGATTGGCTAAGGACGAGGTGAAGATGCAAGTCGGAAATGGTTCCAAGGTCGATGTGATCGCCGTCGGCACGCTACCTCTACATCTACCTTCGGGATTAGTTTTAGACCTGAATAGATGTTATTTGGTGCCCGCGTTAAGCATGAACATTATATCTGGATCTTGTTTATTGCGAGACGGTTATTCATTTAAGTCAGAGAATAATGGTTGTTCTATTTATATGAATAATATCTTTTATGGTCATGCACCCTTGAAGAGTGGTCTATTCTTGTTGAATCACGATTGTAGTGATACACAAATTCATAATATTGATGCCAAAAGATGCAAAGTTGATAATGATAGTGCAACATATTTGTGGCACTGCCGTTTAGGTCATATTGGTGTAAAGCGCATGAAGAAACTCCATGCAGATGGGCTTTTGGAATCACTTGATTATGAATCATTTGATACTTGTGAACCATGCCTCGTGGGCAAGATGACTAAAACTCCGTTCTCTGGAACAATGGAGCGAGCTAATGACTTATTGGAAATAATACATACCGATGTATGTGGTCCGATGAGTGTTGAAGCACGCGACGGGTTTTGTTATTTTCTGACCTTCACAGATGATTTGAGTAGGTATGGGTATATCTACTTGATGAAACACAAGTCTAAAACATTTGAAAAGTTCAAAGAATTTCAGAGTGAAGTGGAGAATCATCGCAACAAGAAAATAAAGTTTCTACGATCTGATCGTGGAGGCGAATATTTGAGTTACGAGTTTGGCCTTCATTTAAAACAATGTGGAATTGTTTCACAACTCACGCCACCTGGAACACCACAGCGTAATGGGTGTGTCCGAACGTCGTAACCGTACTTTATTAGATATGGTGCATTCTATGATGTCTCTTACCGATTTATCACTATCGTTTTGGGGTTATGCATTAGATACAGCCGCATTCACGTTAAATAGGGCACCGTCTAAACCCATTGAGACGACACCGTATGAACTATGGTTTGGCAAGAAACCTAAGCCGTCGTTTCTTAAATTTGGGGTTGCGACACTTTTGTCAAAAAGCTTCAGCCTGATTAGCTCGAACCCAAATCGGAGAAGTGCGTCTTCATAGGAAACCCTAAGGAAACAATTGGGTACACCTTCTACCACAGATCCGAAGGCAAGATCTTTGTTGCTAAGAATGGGTCCTTTCTAGAGAAGGAGTTTCTCTCGAAAGAAGTGAGTGGGAGGGAAGTAGAACTTGATGAGGTAATTGTACCTTCTCTCGAATTGGAAAGTAGTACATCACAGAAAACCGTTCCCGTGATGCCTACACCAACTGGAGAGGAAGCTAATGATGATGATCATGAAACTTCAGATCAAGTTACTACTGAACCTCGTAGGTCGACCAGAGCACGATCCGCACCAGAGTGGTATGGTAATCCTGTCCTGGAAGTCATGTTACTAGACCAAGGCGAACCTATGAACTATGAAGAAGCTATGATGAGCCCAGATTCTGATAAATGGCTTGAGGCCAAGAAATCTGGGATAGGATCCATGTATGAGAACAAAGTGTGGACTTTGGTGGATTTGCCTGATGATCGGCAAGCCATAGAGAATAAATGGATCTTCAAGAAGAAGACTGCCGCTGATGGTAATGTTACTGTCTACAAAGCTCGACTTGTCGCAAAAGGTTTTCGACAAGTTCAAGGAGTTGACTACGATGAGACTTTCTCACCCGTAGCGATGCTTAAGTCCGTCCGAATCATGTTAGCAATTGCCGCATTTTATGATTATGAAATCTGGCAAATGGACGTCAAAACTGCATTCCTTAATGGATATCTTAAAGAAGAGTTGTATATGATGCAACCAGCAGGTTATTTTGATCCTAAAGGTGCTAACAAAGTGTGCAAGCTCCAGCGATCCATCTATGGACTGGTGCAAGCGTCTCGGAGTTGGAATATACGCTTTGATGAGGTGATCAAAGCATATGGTTTTATACAAACTTACGGTGAAGCCTGTATTTACAAGAAAGTGAGTGGGAGCTCTGTAGCATTTCTGATATTATATGTGGATGGCATATTATTGATTGGAAATGATATAAAATTTCTGTATAGCATAAAAGGATACTTGAATAAGAGTTTTTCAATGAAAGACCTCGGTGAAGCTGCTTATATATTGGGCATCAAGATCTATAGAGATAGATCAAGGCGCTTAATAGGACTTTCAAAAAGCACATACCTTGATAAAGTTTTGAAGAAGTTCAAAATGGATCAGTCAAAGAAAGGGTTCTTGCCTGTGTTACAAGGTGTGAAGTTGAGTCAGACTCAAAGCCCGACCACTGCAGAAGATAAAGAGAAAATGAAAGTCATTCCCTATGCCTCAGCCATAGGTTCTATCATGTATGCTATGCTTTGTACCAGACCTAATGTGTGCCTTGCCATAAGTTTGGCAGGGAGGTACCAAAGTAATCCAGGAGTGGATCACTGGACAGCGGTCAAGAACATCCTGATGTACCTGAAAAGGACCAAGGATATGTTTCTCGTTTATGGAGGTGACAAAGAGCTCATCGTAAATGGTTACGTCGATGCTAGCTTTGACACTGATCCGGATGACTCTAAGTCACAAACCGGATACGTATTTATATTGAATGGTGGAGCTGTCAGTTGGTGCAGTTCGAAGCAAAGCGTCGTGGTGGGATCTATGTGTGAAGCGGAGTTCATAGCTGCTTCGGAAACAGCAAATGAAGGAGTCTGGATGAAGGAGTTCATATCCGATTTGGGTGTAATACCTAGTGCATCGGGTCCAATGAAAATCTTTTGTGACAACACTGGAGCAATTGCCTTGGCGAAGGAATCCAGGTTTCACAAGAGAACCAAACACATCAAGAGACGCTTCAACTCTATTCGTGAATATGTCAAGGATGGAGACATAGAAGTTTGCAAAATACATACAGATCTGAATGTAGCAGACCCGTTGACTAAGCCTCTTCCACGAGCAAAACATGATCAGCACCATGACTCCATGGGTGTTAGATTCATTACATGTAATCTAGATTATTGACTCTAGTGCAAGTGGGAGACTGAAGGAAATATGCCCTAGAGGCAATAATAAAGTTGTTATGTTATATTTCCTTATTCATGATAAAGGTTTATTATTCATGCTAGAATTGTATTGATCGGAAACCTAAATACATGTGTGAATACATAAACAAATACTGTGTCCCTAGTGAGCCTCTACTAGACTAGCTCGTTGATCAAAGATGGTTAAGGTTTCCTAACCATGGACATGTGTTGTCATTTGATAACGGGATCACATCATTAGGAGAATGATGTGATGGACAAGACCCATCCATTAGCTTAGCATAATGATCGTTCAGTTTATTGCTATTGCTTTCTTCATGTCAAATACATATTCCTTCGACTATGAGATTATGCAACTCCCGGATACCGGAGGAATACCTTGTGTGCTATCAAACGTCACAACGTAACTGGGTGATCATAAATATGCTCTACAGGTATCTCCGAAGGAGTTTGTTGAGTTGGCATAGATTGAGATTAGGATTTGTCACTCCGAGTATCGGATAGGTATCTCTGGGCCCTCTCGATAATACACATCATAAGAAGCCTTGCAAGCAAATGACCAATGAGTTAGTTACGAGATGATGTATTACGGAACGAGTAAAGAGACTTGTCGGTAACGAGATTGAACTAGGTATGAAGATACCGACGATCAAATCTCGGGCAAGTAACATACCGATGGACAAAGGGAATTACGTATGTTGTCATAACGGTTCGACCGATTAAGATCTTCATAGAATATGTAGGAGCCAATATGGGCATCCAGGTTCCGCTATTGGTTATTGACCGGAGAGGTGTCTCGGTCATGTCTACATAGTTCTCGAACCCGTAGGGTCCGCACGCTTAACGTTCGTTGACGATATAGTGTTATATGAGTTATATGATTTGGTGACCGAATGTTGTTCGGGGTACCGGATGAGATAACGGACATGAAGAGGAGTCTTGAAATGGTCGAGAGGTAAAGATTGATATATAGGACGATGGTATTCGGACAACGGAAGAGTTTTGGGATGCACCGGGTAGTCATCGGGTCACCGGAAGGGGTTCCGGACACCCCCCGGTTGGTATATGGGGTTAATGGGCCAAGGGAGGGACAGACCAGCCCACAGGTGGCTGGTGCGCCCGTCTCCCTGGCCGGCCAGCCCTAGGGAAGGAAAGGGGGGAGGGCTAGCCCCTCCTGCCTTCCCCTCTCATGGGAGAAAGGAAAAGGGGGGGCGCCTCCCTCCCCTGCCTTTCCCCGCACCTAAACATGGCAGGGGGGCGCCACTTGGGAGGAGACCCCAAGTAGGATTCGGCCTACTTGGGGCGCCCTCCTGGCTGCTCCCTCCTCCCCCCACCTATATATATGTGGGAGGGGGGCGCCTAGCACACCAGAACATTATCTTAGCCGTGTGTGGCGCCCCCCTCCACCGTTTACACCCCCGATCATATTTTCGTAGTGCTTAGGTGAAGCCCTGCGGAGATAGCTTCACCATCACCGTCACCACGCTGTCGTGCCGACGGAACTCAACCACTACCTCGCCGTCTTGCTGGATCAAGAAGGCACGGACATCACCGAGCTGAACGTGTGCTGAACGCGGAGGTGACGTACGTTTGGTACTCGATCGGTTGGATCACGAAGAAAGTTCGACTACATCAACCGCGTTGTCAAACGCTTCCGCTTACGGTCTACGAGGGTATGTAGACACACTCTCCCCTCTCGTTGCTATGCATCTTCATGGATAGATCTTGCGTGTGCGTAGATTTTTTTTTTGTTTTCCATGCAATATTTCCCAACATCCGTAACCTTATAGAACCTTCGCGGTACAATACCGAAAAAACCCGAACATTTTCCGGAACCCTGAATATGACTTTCCATATATAAATCTTTACCTCTGGACCATTCCGGAGCTCCTCGTGACGTTCTGGATCCCATCCGGGACTCCGAACAACATTTAGAGTTTCCACTATTAATATCTAAATACTACCCTAGCGCTACGGAACATTAAGCGTGTGACCCTACGGGTTTGAGAATCATGTAGACATGACTGAGACTCCTCTCCGCTCAATAACCAATAGCGGGACCTGGATGCCCATATTGATTCCCACATATTTGACAAAGATCTTTATCGGTTGAACCACGATGTCAAGGATCCAGTCAATTCCGTATGCAATTCCCTTTTTCCGGCGATATGTTACTTGCCCGAGATTCGATCGTCGGTATCTCCATACCAAGTTCAATCTCGTTACCGGCAAGTCTCTTTACTCGTTCCGTAATACAAGATCCCGTGACCAAACTCATTAGTGACATGAAGCTTCTTATGATGTTGTATTACTGAGAGGGTCCAGAGATATCTCTCCATCACACAGAGCGACAAATCCCAGTCTCGATCCATGCAACCCAACAGACACCTTCAGAGATACCTGTAGAGCACCTTTATGATCACCCAGTTACAAAGTGACGTTTGATAGCACGCAAGGCGTTCCTCTGGCATCCGGGAGTGGCATTATCTCATGGTCGAAGGAACAGGTACTTGACATGAAGAAAGCTATAGCAAGTAACTAAATGATCTGATGCTAAGCTTACAGTTGGGTTTGTCCATCACATCATTCTCCTAATGATGTGATCCTGTTATCAAATGACAACTCATGTCTATGGTTAGGAAACCATAACCATCTTTGATCAATGAGCTAGTCTAGTAGAAGCTTACTAGGGACACGGTGTAGTTTATGTATTCACATATGCATTTAAGTTTCCGATCAATATAATTCTAGAATGAATAATAAACATTTGTCATGAACGGGAAATATGATAATAACCATTTTATTATTTCCTCTAGGGCATATTTCCAACAATTTTGGCCTTTAAACTTGGGCACACAGGCTCTTCGGCTTCGATATTAGTGTCCAAGCTTGTCGAGCCAACAAAGCTTGGTTGAAAATACGAAAATCAAGAAAACCTACACCGCCTTTGTATTTTGGTTGTGAAAGATCATCCCAATCCATCCAATGCACCTTCATTTTGCCCATCGAGGACCCCTAATAGAAACATCTAACAATCCTCGTAAGTACATCACAAATTGAGAAAGGTAGCTTAAACAACCCCATTATGTAAGTGAGTAAAGCATGCACAATAAACTTAATGAGTGTCTCCCTTCCAGGCTTAGCGAGGAGACGCTCACCCCATTTGATTAAACGTTTAGTTGAACTCATCCAGAGATTTTAAAAAATTAACCTTTGGACATAAAACCAAACTAGTAACATTAAGCACCCCTCTAACTTCCTCTTTAATAGCCAAGCGACAATTTGTACCAAATAGAATCGAACACTTATGAAAAATCAGACTTTAACCAGTTTCACTACCATAGAGATCTAGAGCCAACTTAACATTTTCGTGAACACGTGAGGCCTCAAGAAACAACATCGTGTCATCTGCAAACAAAATGTGTGAGATATCTAGAGCTCTTCTGCACACCTTCACCGGAGATATATCACAAGATGAAACATTACGCTTGATAATTGCAGACGACCCATCAGCCACAAAAAGGAACAAAAAAGGAGAAAGAAGATCGCCCTGCCGAAGCCCACACAACGATGCAGATGAATCCAAGAGGGTCCCATTTAATCCACAAAGGGAGGTGTTTGATTCATTCGTGTATCTCATATCTATGTATGAATTGTTGAATTTTATTTTGGCATGTAATGAATTGTTGAATTTTCGTTTATTCTGTATCCTGGAATTGTTGAGATGTTAATGAATTTGTGCTATATAGTGTACGTGGATTAATTTGCATGAACATGACAATTGGCATATGAGGAATGTTGTTCAGAAGGACGAATGAGGAGACAGCCGATGCTGTCCGCGGACGCGCATGGTCACACCCACAGACATTTAGAGGGGGGGGGGGGGTTGATTATCCTAATCCGATCGTGGATGCTCTTAACGTACAATATCATGTATTTGGAATTATAACATGGACTCATAAGGATCGTGTTCTCCCAAGTAGATGTTGCGTGGTGTGTTAGGTCCAACTCAACAAAAGTTTGAACAAATTTGTTCTCCGGTCTAAACATAGGAAAACCAACTGGAGGACATATAAAAATTGTGGGCAATTGGAGCGTGAAGAGGTTGGATGTACCAAGGCAGCGTAGACGTTCTCTGGTGGCGGAATAGATAGCGGCAATGTGGGTTAGTGCCTCCAGTAGCGGTGCTATGGGTTGGAGACGACAACAGAGCTAGGGTGGTGGCTGTCCGGACAAGACAGGAGAGAGGATAGGAAGATGGAAGGTCAGTCTAGGTTAGGGACGACTTGATGATATTTGAAAGGGGCCCCTCCCGTCAGTCCGACGTGGCGGACTTTTCCGGACCTCTCCATATGCGCCCCTATATGAGTTGGATTTGAGTGGTGTTAACAACCTGAACGTTTGAGCGTGGTACACGGGCGTCTAGTTGAGTGGCAATTTCGTTGTGGGCTAATGTTCGAGCTGACCACCCATGCAATTAGATTGAATCTAAGGGGTTTGACTGTAGATGCTCTAAGAAGGAAAAACGACGAAAAAGGCCATACTTTCTGTAAATACTTATGCTGGTCTGTAACTAATAAAATGTTTGAACCAAATAAATACTTGTGTTCTTTAGTAACGAAATACGAAGGGGGTACTTCCTCACAGAACATGTTTCTCCTCAACTTTATAAGTAAAGCTTAAACGTCCAAGCCGATATAAGTTGGTTGGAAAATCTTGAGAAAATAAATAAAGAAACAAATAAATAATGACACTTGAGCGGAATGTCACCAATCCCAAGCCGAGCATAAAAGCAGGAGTCACCAAACCTAACATGATCTAACCTAGACTACAGAATCGGAACTGAACTCCATCACCTTAGAAAACCAGTAGATCGTGATGCACCAAACACACCAAGCTATCATTGGAGAAGCGTGTGCCCTCTCGCTCCATGTCGTGGTACACTGATACTGCCAACGGATCTTTTCTTTTTCATTTTTTTATTTTCTGAAATCCTGAATATTTTTTGATATCATCAACCTTTTTTGAATTTACGAGAAATTTATATATAATGTTTTTTTCTAAATTTCGCGAACATTTTTACAAATTTGTCAACATTTTTGTAATCGCGAACATTTTTTGAATTTGCCGATATTTATAAAAATTACAAACATTTTCCTGAATAGGCGAACATTTTTGGAAATTCGCAATGGACTTTTGAAATTAGGGAACATTCTTTTGTTTTTATGATTTTTTTGAAATGCGTAAACATTTTTTGAATCAATGATTTTTTTGTAATTCATGAGATTTTCTGAATTTTGTGAACATTTTTTTAAACTTTGTGAATATTTGAAGTCACGAATATTTCATTCAAATTCAGGATTTTTTTAACTTGGACGTTTTTATAAAAAACATTAACAAAACACTTTTTAAGTATGCATTTTATATTAATTTATAAACTTTTTTGAACACACTAACCCTTTTTTGATTTCTTGACCTTATTTTCGAAATTCATATTTCTTGAACATATTTGTAATATTTAATTATTTAAAGAATAAGAAGAAAGAGTAAAAACAGCAAAAGAAATGAACTGAAAAAATTAGGGCGCCCCGCCCTGGGCCGGCTCAAATGGGCGCGCGCGGGATGCGGGTGCGTGCGGGGACGTTCGCGCTTGCCTAGTGCGTCAAATAGGACATTACTCCCGTTGGGTCAGGTATTGAAAAATGTTGCCCAATAGGAGCTACGTTTGAAAAATGTTGAACAAGTAATCTAAAAAATGTTGATCATATATATAAAAATATAGAACAAGTATTTGAAAAGTATTAAATAAGTACTTGAAAAATGTTGAAGAAATATTTGCAAAAATGTTAATCATGTTTTTAAAAAATGTTGAACAAGTATTTTAAAAATGTTAGATGTGTATTAGAAAAATATTGTGGACGTATACAAAAAATATAGAATAATAACCAAAAGAACAAAGAAAATAAACAAAAGGAAAAAAGAAATGAAAAAAGAACAACCAGATTGCAAAAAAGAATGAAAAGTAATCGAAAAATGGAGAAGAAATAGAAAATTAAACAAAAAAAGAAAAAAAAAACTCAAAGAAAACCGATTTGAAATAGCCTCAACTAGGTTGCGCTCCTACAACTTAACACTAACATGACTTGGACGGAATGGTATGGGCACCCGCGGTCGGCCCTGCAGACCCGAGCGACTAGCGACCCAGATGGGCCGGCGCAATTACGAGATCACATATGCGCTACAATGTCTGGTTTTGGGAACCTTCTAGGAGTTTCCTGAGCGGTTTTGGGAACCTTCTAGAAGGTTCCTGAACCCGTTTTCACTTTTTTTCTGTTTCCTTTATAATTTTCTTTCAATCTCGTTTTTACCGTTTCATTCTTTATTTTCCTTTTATCGTTTTTGTGTTTCTTTATTTCATTTTTATTTTCTTTCACTTCAGTTTTTTCTCAGAATTTAATTTTAAAAAAAGTTCAGCAGTTAACAAAATGTTCTTGCTTATAATTTTTCTTCAGAAATTCAAATATGTTCTTCATTTTTTCAAAATTCTTCGCATCTTCGAAAAATGTTTGGAATTTAAAAAAATGTTCATAAGTTCAAAAAAAGTTCCTGTTTCAAAATATTCTTCAAAATTACATATATTGATAGCTCTTTCCAAATTCTGTTCAGAGTTTTGAAATTTTTTCGCAGATGCAGAAATGTTCACTTTTTCCGAAAATGGTCATACTAATAAAACTGTTCTTTTTATCAAAATTTGTTCACAAATTCAAAATGTTTCTTGTTTTAAAATTTGTTTGCACATTCAATAAATTGTTCACATCTTCTAAAAAATTCTCAAAATTTGTTCACAAATTAAAAAAAGCTTGCATTTTTATATTTTTTCGCAGAATTAAAAATTGTTCACATCTTTAAAACATGTTCGTGATTCTTAAAATTTTTCCTTTTTTTTAAATCACAAATTCAAACAAGTTCCTGTTCTCAAACTAAACAATGTTCTTTAAAAAAAAGTATTCATAAATTCAAAAATTGTTCGGGTTTTGTCAAAACTTGTTCGTGATTGTGAAAAATTGTTCGGAATTTGAAAAATGTTCCCTTTATTTCAAGATTTGTTCACAAATTTGGAAAATATTTCTGTTTTAAATATGGTTTACATTTCAAAAAAACATTCACGTATTTGAAAGAAATTTTTTGTTCGTGTTTATCAAAATTGGTCGGAATTTTAAAACAATTTTTTTTCTACGCACACACAAGATCTATCCATGGAGATGCATAGCTACGAGAGGGGAGAGTCTGTCTACGTACCCTCGTAGACCGTTAAGCGGAAGCGTTTATCAACGCGGTCGATGTAGTCGTACACCTTCACGATCAAGTACCGAACGTACGGCACCTCCGCGTTCAGCACACGTTCAGCTTGATGACGTCCTCGCCTTCATGATCCAACAAGACGGGCGAAGTAGTAGATGAGTTCCAGTAGCACGACAGCGTGATGACGGTGGTGATGCAACTATCTCCGCAGGGCTTCGCCGAACACTACGAAAATATGACCGATGATGAACTACAGGGAGAGGGGCGCCGCACACGGCTTGGGGATCGTCGTCGGTGTGTGGCGCCCGCTCCCTCTCATATATATATCAGCACACGTTCAGCTTGATGACGTCCTCGCCTTCATGATCCAACAAGACGGGCGAAGTAGTAGATGAGTTCCAGTAGCACGACAGCGTGATGACGGTGGTGATGCAACTATCTCCGCAGGGCTTCGCCGAACACTACGAAAATATGACCGATGATGAACTACAGGGAGAGGGGCGCCGCACACGGCTTGGGGATCGTCGTCGGTGTGTGGCGCCCGCTCCCTCTCATATATATATATTATTTAATATATATATAATATTATATATATATATATATATATATTATATATATATATATATATATATATATATAGATATATAGAGGGAGCGGGCGCCACACACCGACGACGATCCCAAGCCGTGTGCGGCGCCCCTCTCCCTGATTCATCATCGGTCATATTTTCGTAGTGTTCGGCGAAGCCCTGCGGAGATAGTTGCATCACCACCGTCATCACGCTGTCGTGCTACTGGAACTCATCTACTACTCCCCGTCTTGTTGGATCATGAAGGCGAGGACGTCATCAAGCTGAACGTGTGCTGAACGCGGAGGTGCCGTACGTTCGGTACTTGATCGTGAAGGTGTACGACTACATCGACCGCGTTGATAAACGCTTCCGCTTAACGGTCTACGAGGGTACGTAGACAGACTCTCCCTCCGTAGCTATGCATCTCCATGGATAGATCTTGTGTGTGCGTAGAAAAAAAATTGTTTTAAAATTCCGACCAATTTTGATAAACACGAACAAAAAATTTCTTTCAAATACGTGAATGTTTTTTTGAAATGTAAACCATATTTAAAACAGAAATATTTTCCAAATTTGTGAACAAATCTTGAAATAAAGGGACATTTTCAAATTCCGAACAATTTTTCACAATCACGAACAGTTTTGACAAAACCCGAACAATTTTTGAATTTATGAATACTTTTTTTTAAAGAACATTGTTTAGTTTGAGAACAGGAACTTGTTTAATTGTGATTTAAAAAAAGGAAAAATTTTAAGAATCACGAACATGTTTTAAAGATGTGAACAATTTTTAATTCTGCGAAAAAATATAAAAATGCAAGCTTTTTTTAATTTGTGAACAAATTTTGAGAATTTTTTAGAAGATGTGAACAATTTATTGAATGTGCAAACAAATTTTAAAACAAGAAACATTTTGAATTTGTGAACAAATTTCGGTGTGTGGCGCCCGCTCCCTCTCATATATATATATATATATATATATATATATATATATATATATATATATATATATATATATATATATATATATATATATATATATATATATATATGTGGCGTGGGATGGATCACGATCAGCCCTATATAGGGGCGATCAGATGTTCGCGAGATAGTAATAGACAGAAAACACAGTAACTGATCGGCCCACCATACACCTCCCGAACGACCCATCATCTAACCCACGACCTTCTCCTCCCCCAGATCGACCAATCCACACACCGCCGCGGTCGGCCTCCATCCCACGCCGGGGCCGACCTATCTCCGGCCACCGTGGCCAGCCGCCCTCCCTCGCCGCGCCGCGCCCAGCCTCCTCCCACCGACGCGGCGAACCTTCCTCCCCCAGTACGGCCAACCACCGCCCCGCCGTCGTGCCGAGCCTCCTGCCGCCGCCGCAGCCGGCCTCCATCCCACGCCGGGGCCGACCTACCTCCGGCCTCCGCGGCCAGCCACCCTTCCCCGCCGCGGCCAGCCTCCTCCCGCCGACGCGACTAGCCTCCCTCCCTCGCTACGGCCAACCTCCGTCCCGCCGCCGCGCCGAGCCTCCTCTCACCACCGCGCCCAACCTCCCTCCCTCAGCTGCTGGTCCACATGGGCTCCACCTCCCGCCGCCTCGGCACCAACCGCCGCCGCCATCGTCGTGGAAGACGACCACCAACTGCAGGCTGCACCTCCTGGACGGGGTCCCCTCGCCCGCGGCCGGCTCAATATCCGGTGAGGCGCGCCGCCCTCCTTATGTGCCTCCTTCAGTTGAAGCTCCGCGCCACCGTCGTCGTCGCGCCACTCCGGCCACCAGCACGCATCGCCTGTTTGTTCTTCTTGCTATGGCCACCTTGACCTTCCTGATGTGGGTTCTCCGCAGCGGCAACTCCCCATCGGAGCAACAAGCCCTCCCAACTCCGCGTAGTCGATCTGGTACAGGAGGCATCAAGATCACCCCCGTCGTGGCCATGCTTGACTCACGGCTTCTGGCCATCACCGCGGTCAATCCTCTGCCTTTAATATTTCTTCAGGACATGCATTCTGAAAAAATGGCGCCTGAAGATACTGGTTCTTCCGACGGCCGAGCGGCGGATGCAGCACACTCCATCGCTGTCGAAAAAATGGGTGCTCCCAGATACATAGATTTTCTCTTGCGTACGTGTGTTTATCTAGGACAGAAAGGGAGAAGTTCATCCTAGCTACTGGTGTCGTTCAATGTGTATATTGAAAGAAGGGGAAATCAACATGTGAGCATCAGTGTGTGGGTGTTGTTCTGTTATGTGTGTGTGTAACTTTGCACAAAAATAAACCCTAGAAGTTCACAAAACCCCAAAAAGCCTATAAGTGAAAAGACAAAATAGTAGACAATTTTTTCCGTCTCTAAAACTAAACCAAGAAGTTCAAATTTAAGATACATAGCAGGTCAATGTTTATAAAAAAAATCAGAAATTTTTGTATCTCAAAGAAAAGCAAGAAGTTCAAATTAACATAACACATGACTTTTATGCTTATTTTTTTTTATAAAAAGAACATTGTTTTACGGTTTCAAAAAATGGAAGAAGAAAGTATTTCAAACAAACTAAGAAGTCCAAATTATAAAAATAGAGAAGTTCGATATTTATAAAAAAACACAGGTTTTCTTCGTTACTAAAGAATAAAATTAAAGAAGTTCAAATTAAAATAAAAAGGAGTAGTTTGATGTTTACGGAAAACTCAAATTCTTTCCATTTCTAGGAAAAATAAAAGTATGAGGTTCAATTTTTAAAAAATGTTTGATGCTTATTTGAAAACATATTTTTTCTAAGAATAAGACTAAGAAGTTCAATTTAAAATAACATAGAAGTTGGAAGTATATAAAAAACTCAGATTTGTTGCAAGAAGTTCACGTGCACCTCCGTGCACGGTTCAAAATTTATATTGCGGGACGTCCGACCTCCAATTACATGTTTTAAAATGGCAAAAAATAACGTCCGACCTTTAATTGTGTGTAATTCGACATATACACAAAAATGTGACAGAAGTTCATAGTGAAAACAACGAGAAGTTCAAGTACTGCAAGGAATGCATTTCAGGTGAGAATAAAAGTATAGAAAAATAAAAGCTTAAAAGATTTGTTGAAAGAAGTTCAAGTGCTCTGCCCGGGGAAGTTCAAAAATTCTTGCGAGAGCGGTTCACCTTGTATTTCCATGTTCAAAAACACAAAAAAGAAATTGTTTTTGTGTTTTAAAATAATTCTCTCAATCCATAAAGAAGTTCAGTTATTATTTGGGAGCACTTTCATTTTAAAAAGAAAATAAAAAATTTAAATTATAAAAAAGGAAAAAGTTCATGTACAACATGGTGTGTGTTTAATATGAGAAAAGTGAATAAAAAGGCAAGGTCCCAATTTTTTTTTTGTTATAAGTTCAAGTCCTCGGTCGGAGAAAGTTAAAAAATTTATTGTGAGTGAGGTTTGTACAAAAGGAATATCATTTTTGTAACACTGACGAATGGATGAGAAAATTACAAACGAAAATACGTCACAGAAGTTCAACGTGAAAACAACAGGAAGTTCAACTACTGCACTGAATGAATTTCAGATAAAAAACTTTTAAAACAGTCGCGAGTATGAAAAAATGATCAACACGGAAAAGTTGCGTGTTTACAGCAGCTTTCCATCGGTATATCACTTGCTTAATTCCGGTGAGTGTATGGAGAGCTACGAGCCAAAAAAGCACGTAAAAAACAGATTGAAGTTCAAGTAGAGATGCCGAGAAGTTCAAGTTCTTCACGCGGTGCATTTTCGAAAAATCTGTTTCGCGATAAAGGCAGAACGCATGATCTCGTTGTTTTCAAAATTACTTGAAAACGGCTAGTAATCAGAGAAAACCATCAACATGAAAAAGTTTCGCATTTTCCGTAGCTTTTCAACGGTATATTATTTGCCCCATTCCGATAAAGTTTGTAGAAATTACGGCGAAAATATGTTTTTAGCCATTTTCAAAATTGACTTAAAACCATAAAGAATTGGGAGAAATAACATATACCAAAAAGTTTCGCATTTGTTTAAGCTTTCCAACGCCATATCATTTGCTGCATTCGGACATACGGTTAAAAAATTAACTCGAAAATACAAACTCGGTGAAACTTATACCGTTTTGTAAATTACTCTTAAACCGTTCAAAATGAGGAAAAACTTTCAACATGAAAAAGTAGCGCATTTTCATAAGCTTTCCAACGTCATATTATTTGCCTCAATTAGATTAGCCGTTTAGAAATGACTTCGAAAATACGAACTTGGCTGTTCGGTTTGCGAAATTTTACGATTTTTCAAATTACTCTTTAACCATAGGGAATTAGAGAAAATATCAACATGTGGAAGGAGCGGTCTTGCAGCAGCTTTCCAACGCCATATTATTTGCCTCATTCCGATAAACGGTTTAGAAATGCGATCAAAAATAGGATTCACATTTTTTGTATGAAGAAAAAACGGTTTTCAAAACTGCTCTTAAACCGCTTACATTTTGCCAAAAATTCAACTTGGGTCGTGACCATCGTGTGCACAACTTTCCAACAGTATATTGCAAGTCTCATTTGGATAATGTTGCAGGAAGTTCAACCTGTCACCAAGGGAAGTTCAGGTCAAACAACCCAGGCAGTAAAATTGCAACAGACGCAAGTTCATCACGTCCCGAGAGCAAAATCTGACAACGAGCGAGATTCCTATTTAAAACGGGCATTTAGTTGCTAAAAACCATTTCCAGATTACACTTACATCACATAGAACACGACTGACCAGAATAATCCGCGCGGGGAGACACGGTTGCGAAGATAGCCCGAAGGTCGGGTTCCTACAGAGGGAAGTTCAGGTTGTGTAACTCGGAAAGTTCAACCCGTGATCAGAATAATATTCTGATCCCGTGATCAGAATAGTGTTTATATATATATATATATATATATATATATATAGGTGCGCCCCAAGGTGGCCGGCCGGCCCCCTTGGGCGCCTACCCTATGGCGCCCCCTTCCTTATTTGCACATGGGGGGAAGGAAAGGGGAGGAGAGGGAAGGCAGGGGGAGGCCGACTCCCCCCTTTCATTTTCTCCCCAAGGCCCGCGGCGAGAGGAGGGGCACGCCAGCCCCTTGTGGGCTGGTGTGCTCCCCTCGTTTGGCCCATATGGCCCATTAACCTCCTGGGGCTTCCCGGAACCCCTTCCGGTGATCCGATGATTACCCGGTACATTTCGAAACCTTTTCGGTGACCAAATAGCATCGTCCTATATATCAATCTTTACCTACAGACCATTCCATAGCTCCTCGTCATGTCCGTGATCTCATCCGGGACTCAGAAAAACATTCGGTCACCAGTTCACATAACTCATATAATACTATATCGTCAACGAACGTTAAGCGTGCGGACCCTATGGGTTCGAGAATGATGTAGACATGACCGAGATGCCTCTCTGGTCAATAACCAATAGCGGGACCTGGATGCCCATATTGGTTCCTACATATTCTATGAAGATCTTTATCGGTCGAACATTTATGACAAAATACGTAGTTCCCTTTGTCTGTCGGTATGTTACTTGTCCGAGATTCGATCGTCGGTATCTCCATACCTAGTTCAATCTCGTTACTGGCAAGTCTCTTTACTCGTTCCGTAATACATCATCTCGTAACTAACTCCTTAGTCACTTTGCTTGCAAGCTTCTTGTGATGTGTATTACCGAGAGGGCCCAGAGATACCTCTCCGATACACGGAGTGACAAATCCCAATCTCGATTCATGCCAACTCAACAGACACCTTCGGAGATACCTGTAGAGCATCTTTATGATCACCCAGTTATGTTGTGACGTTTGATAGCACACAAGGCATTCCTCCGGTATCCGGGAGTTGCATGATCTCATGGTCGAAGGAACATGTATTTGACATTAAGAAAGCAGTAGCAATAAACTGAACGATCATATGCTAAGCTAACGGATGGGTCTTGTCCATCACATCATTCTCCTAATGATGTGATCCCGTTATCAAATGACAACTCATGTCTATGGTTAGGAAACCTTAACCATCTTTTGATCAACGAGCTAGTCTAGTAGAGGCTCACTAGGGACACGGTATTTGTTTATGTATCCACACATGTATTTAAGTTTCCGGTCAATACAATTCTAGCATGAATAATAAACCTTTATCATGAATAAGGAAAAATAATAATGACAACTTTATTATTGCCTCTAGGGCATATTTCCATCAGTCTCCCACTTGCACTAGAGTCAATAATCTAGATTACATAGTAATGAATCTAACACCCATGGAGTCTTGGTGCTGGTCATGTTTTGCCCGCGGAAGAGGTTTAGTCAACGGGTCTGCTACATTCAGATCCGTATGTATTTTGCAAATTTCTATGTCTCCATCCTTGACCCTTTCACGAATGAGTTGAAGCGTCTCTTGATGGGTTTGGCTCTCTTGTGAAACCTAGATTCCTTCGCTAAGGTAATTGCTTCAATGTTGTCACAAAAGATTTTCATTGGACCCGATGCACTGGGAATTACACCCAGATCGGATATGAACTCCTTCATCCAGACTCCTTCATGCGCTGCTTTCGAAGCAACTATGTACCCCGCTTCACACGTAGATCCCGCCACGATGCTCTGCTTGGAACTGCACCAACTGACAGCTCCACCATTCAATATAAATACGTATCCGGTTTGTGACTTAGAGTCATCCGGATCAGTGTCGAAGCTAGCATCGATGTAACCTTTTACGATGAGCTCTTCGTCACCTCCATAAATGAGAAACATATCCTTGGTCCTTTTCAGGTACTTCAGGATGTTCTTGACTGCCGTCCAGTGATCCACTCCTGTATTACTTTGGTACCTCCCAGCCAAACTTATGGCAAGGCACACATTAGGTCTGGTACATAGCATGGCATACATTATAGAACCTATGGCTGAGGCATAGGGAATGACTTTCATTCTCTCTCTTTCTTCTACCGTGGTCGGGGTTTGAGTCTGACTCAATTTCACACCTTACAACATAGGCAAGAACCTTTTCTTTGACTGGTCCATTTTGAACTTCTTCAGAATTTTGTCAAGGTATGTGCTTTGTGAAAGTCCTATTAAGCATCTTGATCTATCCCTATAGATTTTGATGCCCAATATATAAGCAGCTTCACTGAGGTCTTTCATTGGAAAATTCTTATTCAAGTATCCTTTTATGCTATCCAGAAATTCTATATCATTATCAATCAACAATATGTCATCCACATATAATATCAGAAATGCTACAGAGCTCCCACTCACTTTCTTGTAAATACAGGCTTCACCGTAAGTCTGTATAAAACCATATGCTTTGATCACCTCATCAAAGTGTAAATTCCAACTCGGAGATGCTTGCAACAGTCCATATATAGATCGCTGGAGCTTGCACACTTTGTCAGCACCTTTAGGATCGACAAAACCTTCTGGTTGCATCATATACAACTCTTCTTTAAGAAATCCATTAAGGAATGCAGTTTTGACGTCCATTTGCCAGATTTCATAATCATAAAATGCGGCAATTGCTAACATGATTCGGACAGACTTAAACATTGCTACGGGTGAGAAAGTCTCTTCGTAGTCAACCCCTTGAACTTGTCGAAGACCTTTTGCGACAAGTCGAGCTTTGTAGACAGCGACATTAATATCAGCGTCTGTCTTCTTCTTGAAGATCCATTTATACTCAATGTGTTGCCGATCATTGGGCAAGTCCACCAAAGTCCACACTTTGTTCTCATACATGGATCCTATCTCAGATTTCAAGGCCTCAAGCCATTTGTTGGAATCTGGGCTCATCATTGATGTTGGCTTGAACTACGTCGGTATTTCCCCAAAGAGGAAGGGATGATGCAGCACATCAACGGTTGGTATTTCCCTCAGTGATGAGACCAAGGTTATCGAACCAGTACTAGAACCAAGCAACACTACGTAAACAGCACCTGCACACAAAGAACAAATACTTCCAACCCGACGTGTTAAAGGGGTTGTCAATCCCTTTCGGGTAACGGCGCCAGAAATTGGCAAACGGACATGAGAAAGTTGTAATAGATTGAATAAATAGATCGCGAATAAAATAAAGCGAAGCAAAATATTTTTGGGTTTTTAGAAATATAGATCTGAAAATAAAAGTGGCAAATAAATAAAAAGGCAAATAGCAAAATAGATCTGAAAATATATGATGAGAAAATAGACCCGGGGGCCGTAGATTTCACTAGTGGCTTCTCTCGAGAAAAATAGCATACGGTGGGTAAACAAATTACTGTTGGGTAATTGATAGAACTTCAAATAATTATGAAGATATCCAGGCAATGATCATTATATAGGCATCACGTCCAAGATTAGTAGACCGACTCCTGCCTGCATCTACTACTGTTACTCCACACATCGACCGCTATCCAGCATGCATCTAGTGTATTAAGTTCATGGAGAAACGGAGTAATGCAATAAGAATGATGACATGATGTAGACAAGATCTATTTATGTAGAAACAGACCCCATCTTGTTATCCTTAATAGCAACGATACATACGTGTCGGTTCCCCTTCTGTCACTGGGATCAAGCACCGTAAGATCGAACCCATCACAAAGCACCTCTTCCCATGGCAAGAAAAATTGATCTAGTTGGCCTAACTAAACCAAAGATTCAAAGAAGAAATACGAGGCTATAAGTAATCATGCATATAAGAGATCAAAAGACTCAAATAACTTTCATGGATAAAAACATAGATCTGATCATAAACTCAAAGTTCATCGGATCCCAACAAACACACCGCAAAAAGAGTTACATCAAATAGATCTCCAAGAGACCATTGTATTGAGAATCAAAAGAGAGAGAGGAAGCCATCTAGCTACTAACTACGGACCCGTAGGTCTACAATGAACTACTCACGCATCATCGGAGAGGCACCAATGAGGATGATGAAACCCTCCGTGATGGTGTCTAGATTGGATCTGTGGTTTCTGGAACTTGCGGCGGCTGGAATTGATTTTCGTCGAATCCCTTAGGGTTTCTGGAATATTGGGGTATTTATAGAGCAAAGAGGCGGTGTAGGAGGTGGCCGAGGTGGGCACAACCCACCTGGGCGCGCCTGGGCCCCTAGGCGCGTCCTGGTGGGTTGTGCTCCCCTCGGAGCCCCCCTCAGGTACTTTATTGGCCCAACTTGTGTCTTCTGGTCCAGAAAAAATTACCAAAAAGTTTCGCTGCATTTGGACTCCGTTTGGTATTGATTTCCTGTGAACTGAAAAACAAGCAAAAAACAACAACTGGCACTGGGCACTATGTCAATAGGTTAGTCCCAAAAAATGATATAAAGTTGCTATAAAATAATTGTAAAACATCCAAAAATGATAATATAACAACATGGAACAATAAAAAATTATAGATACATTGGAGACGTATCAATCATAGCTTCTTCATAGCTCGTAGGTTCGCCGTGGTCTAATAACATGACTTCCGGGACAGGATTACCGTACCACTCTGGTGCGGAACGTGTTCTGGTCGACCTACGAAGTTCAGTAGTAACTTGATCTGAAGTTTCATGATCATCATCATTAGCTTCCTCTCTAGTTGGTGTAGGCATAACGGAAACGTTTTTCCATGGTGTGCTACTTTCCAATTCGAGAGAAGGTACAACTACCTCATCAAGTTCTACTTTCCTCCCACTCACTTCTTTCGAGAGAAACTCCTTCTCTAGAAAGGACCCATTCTTGGCAACAAAGATCTTGCCTTCGGATCTGTGGTAGAAGGTATACCCAATGGTCTCTTTAGGGTATCCTATGAAGACACACTTCTCCGCTTTGGGTTCGAGCTTATCAGGCTGAAGCTGTTTGACATAAGCATCGCATCCGCAAACTTTAAGAAACGACAGCTTAGGTTTCTTGCCAAACCATAGTTCATACGGTGTCATCTCAACGGATTTAGACGGTGCCCTATTTAATGTGAATGCTGCTGTCTCTAATGCATAACCCCAAAATGATAAAGGCAAATCGGTAAGAGACATCATAGAACGCACCATATCTAATAAAGTACGGTTACGACGTTCGGACACACCATTATGTTGTGGTGTTCCAGGTGGCGTGAGTTGTGAAACAATTCCACATTGTTTTAAATGAAGGCCAAAGTCATAACTCAAATATTCACCTCCACGATTAGATCATAGAAACTTTATTTTCTTGTTACGATGATTCTCTACTTCACTCTGAAATTCTTTGAACTTTTTAAATGTTTCAGATTTGTGTTTCATCAAGTAGATATACCCATATCTACTCAAATCATCTGTAAAGGTTAGAAAATAACGATACCCGCCGCGTGCCTCAACACTCATCGGACTGCATGCATCGGTATGTATTATTTCCAATAAGTCATTAGCTCGCTCCATTGTTCCGGAGAACGGAGTTTTAGTCATCTTGCCCATGAGGCATGGTTCGCAAGTATCAAATGATTCATAGTCAAGTGATTCCAAAAGTCCATTCGCATGGAGTTTCTTCATGCGCTTTACACCAATATGACCTAAACGGCAGTGCCACAAGTATGTTGCACTATCATTATCAACTTTGCATCTTTTGGCATCAATATTATGAATATGTGTATCACTACGATCGAGATCAACAAGGATAGACCATTCATCAAAGGTGCATGACCATAAAAGATATTACTCATATAAATAGAACAACCATTATTCTCTGATTTAAATGAATAACCGTCTCACAATAAACAAGATCTAGATATAATGTTCATGCTCAACGCTGGCACCAAATAACAATTATTGAAGTCTAAAACTAATCCCAAAGGTAGATGTAGAGGTAGCATGCCGACGGCGATCACATCGACCTTGGAACCATTCCCGACGCGCATCGTCACCTCGTCCTTAGGCAATCTTCATTTATTCCGCAGCTCCTATTTCGAGTTATAAATATGAGCAACCGAACCAGTATCAAATACCCAGGCGCTACTACGAGCATTGGTAAGGAACACATAAATAGCATGTATATCAAATATACCTTTGTTCACTTTGCCATCCTTCTTATCCGCCAAATATTTGGGAAAGTTCCGCTTCCAGTGACCATTTCCCTTGCAGTAGAAGAACTCAGTTTTAGGCTTGGGTCCAGCTTTGGGCTTCTTCAC
This sequence comes from Thinopyrum elongatum, assembly GCA_011799875.1. NCBI lineage: Eukaryota > Viridiplantae > Streptophyta > Magnoliopsida > Poales > Poaceae > Thinopyrum > Thinopyrum elongatum. The sequence continues at coordinate 444,552,410 of CM022302.1, read as the reverse complement.
GGGAGTAGCAACTTGCTTTCCATTCTTCTTGAAGTTCCCTTTCTTTCCCTTGCCCTTTTTCTTGAAACTAGTGGTCTTGTTAAGCATCAACACTTGATGCTCCTTCTTGATTTCTACCTCCGCCGATTTCAGCATCGCGAAGAGCTCGAGAATTGTTTTCGTCATCCCTTGCAGATTATAGTTCATCACGAAGCCTTTATAGCTTGGTGTGAGTGATTGAAGAACTCTATCAATAACACACTCATCTAGGAGCTCAATTCCCAGTTGAGTCAAGTGGTTATATACCCAGACATTTTGAGTATGTGTTCACTGACAGAACTATACTCCTCCATCTTGCAGCTATAGAACTTGTTAGAGACTTCATATCTCTCAACCCGGGCATTAGCTTGAAATATCAACTTCAGCTCTTGGAACATCTCATATGCTCCGTGGCTTTCAAAACATTTTTGAAGTTCCGGTTCTAAGCCGTAAAGCATGGCACACTGAACTATTGAGTAGTCATTAGATCGAGCCTGCCAGACGTTCATAACATCTGCAGTAGCTCCTGCAGCAGGTCTGTCACCTAGCGGTGCATCAAGGACATAATTCTTCTGTGCAGCAATGAGGATAATCCTCAAGTTACGGACCCAGTCCGTGTTGTTGCTACCACCATCTTTCAACTTAGCCTTCTCTAGGAACGCATTAAAATTCAGGGGAATGGTAGCACGGGCCATTGATCTACAACATAGATATGCAAAAAATATTAAGACTAAGTTCATGATAAATTAAGTTCAATTAATCAAATTACTAATGAACTCCCACTTAAATTAACATCCCTCAAGTTATCTAAGTGATACATGATCCAAATCAACTAACCCATGTCCGGTCATCACGTGAGATGGGGTAGTCATCAATGGTGAACATCTCTATGTTGATCATATCTACTATATGACTCATGTTGGACCTTTCGGTCTCCAGTGTTTCGAGACCATGTTTGTACATGCTAGGCTCGTCAAGTTTAACCCAAGTATTCTGCTTGTGTAAAACTGGCTTACACCCGTTGTATGTGAACGTAGAGTCTATCACAGCCGATCATCACGAGGTGCTTCGAAATGACAAACTTTAGCAACGGTGCATACTTAGGGAGAACACTTTTATCTTGAAATTAAGTGAAGGGATCATCTTATAATGCTACCGTCATTCTAAGCAAAATAAGATGCATAAAGGATAAACATCACATGCAATCAAAATATGTGACATGATATGGCCATCATCATCTTGTGCTTTTGATCTCCATCTCCAAAGCATCGTCATGATCTCCATCGTCACCGGCTCGACATCTTGATCTCCATCGTTGCATTGGGGTCGTCTTGCCAACTATTGCTTCTACAACTATTGCTAACGCATAGCGATAAAGTAAAGCAATTACATGGCGCTTGCATTTCATACAATAATTAAAAAAAACCCTAAGGCTCCTGCCGGTTGTCGATATTACAAAACATGATCATCTCATACAACAACATATATCACATCACGTCTTGACCATATCACATCACAACATACCCTGCAAAAACAAGTTAGACGTCCTCTACTTTTTTGTTGCAAGTTTTACGTGGCTGCTATGGGCTTCTAGCAAGAACCGTTCTTACTTACGCAAAACCACAACGGTGATTATCAAGTTTGCTGTTTTAACCTTCTACAAGGACCGGACGTAGTCAAATTTGATTCAACTAATGTAGGAGAAACAGTCACCCGCTAGCCACCTCTATGCAAAACAAGTTGCATGTCAGTCGATGGAACCGGTCTCATGTACGTGGACATGTAAGGTTGGTCCGGGCCGCTTCATCCCACAATGCCACCGAATCAAAATAAGACGTTGGTGGTAAGCAGTATGAACATCATCGCAACTCCTTTGTGTTCGACTCGTGCATATCATCTACGCATAGATCTGGCTCATGATGCCACTGTTGGAGAATGTTGCATGGAAAACAAATTTTTTTCTACGCACATGCAAGATCTATCCATGGAGATGCATAGCTACGAGAGGGGAGAGTGTGTCTACGTAGCCTCATAGACCGTTAAGCGGAAGCGTTTATCAACGCGGTTGATGTAGTCGTACACCTTCACGATCCGCCCGATCAAGTACCGAACGTACGGCACCTCCGTGTTCAGCACACGTTTAGCTCGATGACATCCTCGCCTTCTTGATCCAGCAAGACGGGCGAAGTAGTAGATGAGTTCTGGCAGCACGACAGCGTGGTGACGGTGGCGATTCAACTATCTCCGCAGGGCTTCACCGAGCACTACGAAAATATGACCGAGGATGAACTAGAGGGAGAGGGGCGCCGCACACGGCTTGGGGATTGTTGTCGGTGTGTGGCGCCCCCTCCCTCTCATATATATATATAGGTGGGGGGAGGGGAGGCAGCCAGGGTGCGCCCCAAGGTGGCCGGCCGACCCCCTTGGGCACCTGCCCTATGGCGCCCCCTTCCTTATTTGCACACGGGGGGAAGGAAAGTGGAGGAGAGGGAAGGCAGGGGGAGGCCGACTCCCCCCTTCCTTTTCTCCCCAAGGCCTGCGGCCAGAGGAGGGGCGCGCCAGCCCCTTGTGAGCTGGTGCGCTCCCCTCGTTTGGCCCATATGTCCCATTAACCTCCCGGGGCTTCCCGAAACCCCTTCCGGTGATCCGATGATTACCCGGTACATTCCGAAACCTTTCCGGTGACCAAATAGCATCGTCCTATATATCAATCTTTACCTCCAGACCATTCCGGAGCTCCTCATCATGTCCGTGATCTCATCCGGGACTCCGAACAACATTCGGTCACCAGTTCACATAACTCATATAATACTATATCGTCAACGAACGTTAAGTGTGCGGACCCTACGGGTTCGAGAATGATGTAGACATGACAGAGACGCCTCTCCGGTCAATAACCAATAGCGGTACCTGGATGCCCGTATTGGTTCCTACATATTCTATGAAGATCTTTATCGGTCGAACCTTTATGACAACATACGTAGTTCCCTTTGTCTGTCGGTATGTTACTTGTCCGAGATTCGATCATCGGTATCTCCATACCTAGTTCAATATTGTTACTGGCAAGTCTCTTTACTCGTTCCGTAATACATCATCTTGTAACTAACTCCTTAGTCACTTTTCTTGCAAGCTTCTTGTGATGTGTATTACCGAGAGGGCCCAGAGATACCTCTCCGATACACAGAGTGAGAAATCCCAATCTCGATTCACGCCAACTCAACAGACACCTTCAGAGATACCTGTAGAGCTTCTTTATGATCACCCAGTTACATTGTGATGTTTGATAGCACACAAGGCATTCCTCCGGTATCCGGGAGTTGCATGATCTCATGGTCGAAGGAACATGTATTTGACATTAAGAAAGCAGTAGCAATAAACTGAACGATCATATGCTAAGCTAACAGATGGGTCTTGTCCATCACATCATTCTCCTGATGATGTGATCCCGTTATCAAATGACAAGTCATGTCTATGGTTAGGAAACCTTAACCATATTTTGATCAACAAGCTAGTCTAGTAGAGGCTCACTAGGGACACCGTATTTGTTTATGTATCCACACATGTATTTAAGTTTCCGGTCAATACAATTCTAGCATGAATAATAAACCTTTATCATGAATAAGGAAATATAATAATAATCAACACTCCTCCGGTCACACACATCATCGCCACCGTCGAAGAGGCCCAGGAGGGGCCGCAGCCTTACAAGCTAAGAACGGTGTATACTCGAGTCTCCAGCTCGGCGTCAGACACCAGCCCAGAGATACGCCCGGACTCGAGCCCCAGCGCAGGATCCGGCCTCGAGTTAATCCAGCCACACACTAGTCCGGATCCGAGTCCTGCATGACCAGAATCAGACATGACTCAACCACCCATCAAGGATAGGCCGGGCCCGCTGCAGGAGGGACTCCTTGAATTTTTCCCACCCACCCACCACACGGAATACTCCCCGTATTCGGGAAACCCAGACATATGGGACCTCATGTATATCAAACAGCTGCCAAATGAGACAGTCCATCATTATTGGGCTAGATTTCTCCTGGTGAAAAATAGGATGGTGCCTTGCTATGACAAAGAGATAATTAAAGCCTTCCAGTTCAACTGCAAGGACGAGGGCCTCTTAAACGCCCTCGCTCGTCGCTGAATTCAAAGCTTCACTGAACTATCAGACATGGTACGCAAGTATTGCGCCATGGAGAACACGTGGAGGGCGCAACAGATGAACATGGGGCCACTGCCCGCCGCGCAGCATGAAAAATCCCACTCTAAACGGGCATACACAAATCGGTCGCCGGAACGCGAGCCCGACGAAAAGAAGACTAGGCCTAGATCACTGCTGGACGAGTTGCTGGATAAACCATGCCCAATACACTCAGTCTTGCTAGACGCAAACCCAACCCACAGACTTCGAGCCTGTTGGGTGGTAAGACAAGTGGCCAAATATGGCGAGCCAATCTTGGGCCTTACACCTCCAGATAAGCAGTTTGCGGCTTCACCACAGGACCACAATGTCCTTACGGTATATGAGACGTTCGCCTCAAACAATAAAAGGAAAAAGGCTCTTCGAGAGCTCGGCCAGATATATCAAGTGACGGCCGCACAGCCCTGGGAAGCTGCGCCTATTACCTTCGACGAGAAGGATGAGCCAAGTCCACGCAGCAACCATGCACCGGCCGCACTGGTCCTCGACCCCATTATCGATGGTTTTTGGCTGACTAAAGTGCTGATGGACAGAGGCAGCAGCCTCAACCTCATCTACGAGGATACTCTCGACAAGATGCAGCTCAACAGATCTCGCATCGAACGCAGACACACCACATTCCGAGGTATAATACCCGGTAGGGAGGCACACTGCTCGGGACGCATAACCCTAGATGTTGTGTTCGGCACACCCGATAACTACATATCTGAACCCTTGCTATTTCACATTGTGCCCTTTTGCAGCGGACACCATGCCCTCCTAGGACGCGAAGCATTCTCGAGATTTCATGCCATACCGCATTACGGGTACATTAAACTCAAAATGCCAGGGCCCAACGGGGTAATCTCACTTAAAAGTGACCCAAGCAAAGCCTTACGAGCAGAAAACAAGACAGCATCCCTCGCCCTAGAGGCACTATCCGGAGCCCTCGCGGCCGAAGAGTTGACAGCACTACGCACTACAGTCGACAGGGATGATGTGGTCTTAGTAAAAGACAAAAATCCACATCATTCAAGCCAGCGGATGAAATAGTAAAATTTCAAGTGCACCCAACAGATCCCAATAAAACGACATCTATAGGAGCACAGCTGGACCCCGCAGTGACGAGGCATTGAGAACGTTCCTACGTGAAAACTGGGAAATATTCGCCTGGCACCCCTCAGACATGCCGGGAATCCCACGCAGGCTGGCAGAGCACAGCCTAAACATCTTAAAAGGCTTCAAGCCGGTGAAACAGACTCTACGCCGGTTTTTCGAACCCAAACGGCAAGCCATGGGCGAAGAGCTAGCAAAACTGCTAGAAGCCGGATTCATCCGTGAGGTCAAGCGTCCCGAGTGGTTAGCAAATCTGGTTATGGTACCCAAAAAGGACAAATCCTGGCGGCTTTGTGTCGATTTTAAAGACCTTAACAAATTCTGCCCTAAGGACCCTTTCCCCCTGCCAAGAATAGACCAGATCATCGATGCCACCGCCGGACACGACTCGCTATGCTTCCTTGACGCATACTCCAGATACATCCAGATCAAGATGTAGGAGTCCGACCAGGCAGCAACCGCATTCATCACTACTTACGGGCCCTTCTGCTTCAACACCATGCTGTTCGGACTAAAAAACGCATGATTCAAGCATGCCTCGAAAACCAAATCGGCAGAACGGTGGACGCATACATGGACGATGTGGTTGTCAAAACCAAAAACATCGACCGGCTGATAGATGACCTCCGCCAAACCTTCGACAACTTACGAGCCTATGATATACGACTCAACCCGGAAAAATGCGTCTTCGGGGTCCCTGCCAGAAAGTTGCTTGGATTCATCGTCTCCCATAGAGGAATCGAGGCCAACCCAGCCAAAATTAGTGCGCTATCCCAGCTTGCAATACCAACAGAGCTCAAGCACGTCCAGAAACTGGCCGGATGCGTGGCATCTTTGAGCCACTTCATATCTCACCTCGGAGAAAAGGCGCTCCCAATCTACAGACTGCTTAAAAAGACCAAGAACTTCCAATAGACAGACTAAGCAACTGCGGCGCTCGAGGAGATTAAAACACTTCTCGCGGGCAACCCCATCCTGGCCGCACCCAGCATCGGCGAGCCCATGCTACTATACATTTCAGCCACCAATCAGGTGGTTAGCGCGGTGCTCATCGTGGAGCGGGAGTCTGAGGGCCACAAGTTCCAAGTCCAGAAGTCGGTCTATTATGTGTCCGAGGTACTTACGGCATGCAAATCACGATACCCCCACTATCAAAAGATAGCTTATACGGTTTTTATGGTGTCCCGAAAGCTATGACACTACTTTCAAGAATGTTCGGTCACTGTGGCGTCAGAAGTTCCCTTGAATGACATAATCAACAACAGGGACGCCACGGGCTGCATCACCAAATGGGCCATAGAGCTCCTTCCCTTCGAGATATCATACAAACCACGCTGAGCTATTAAATCTCAGGTACTGGCCGATTTTATAGCCGAATGGACGGAAGCCGAACTACCCCGAGAGTACAGTACATATTCGCACTGGACGATGTATTTCGACGGCTCAAAAATGTTAGCCGGACTAGGGGTTGGGATCATCCTAATCTCCCCTAGAGGCGACACTGTTCGGTATGTCCTACAAATAATGTACACGGACTCCAACAACGCAGCAGAATATGAAGCACTACTACATGGTCTTCATCTGGCCACATCAATGGGGGTGCAGCGCGTCAAAGTACGAGGAGATTCAAACCTAGCTATTTCTCAAGTCAACGGCGAATTCGACGCCAAGGACCCCAAGATGGCGGCATACAGAAATGCGGTTCTCCGGATATCGGCCCAATTCGAGGGCCTAGAATTCCACCATGTCTCTAGGGACAGCAACCAAGCCGTGGACGTCCTCGCCCGCATGGGCGCCAAGCGCGACCCGGTTCCTAAAAACACTTTCCTCGAGCGGCTCTTCAAACCCTCCGTAGTATGGCAGGACGGTGATGCCGGCGCACTAGTCAATGAGCCCGATCACAATGCCTCCCCGGACAAGGATCCCAACGACCATATCATCGGCGGCTCCACACTCGAGGAAACACCTTCCGCCCACGAAATCTTGGCCATAATTGCCCCCTGGACAGAACCTCTGCTCGCCTACCTCACTCGACAACAGCTCCCAGAGGACCAGACGGAGGCACGACGTATAGTTCGGCGCTCTAAAGCATACAAGGTCCATGAGGGCGAGCTTTACAAAAAAGCACCACAGGAATCTTGCAAAGGTGCATCTCCGAAGAAGAGGGGCATCAACTCCTGGCAGAAATACACGCGTGCATGGGCGGCCACCACGCGGCAGCTCGGGCCTTGGTCAGCAAGGCTTTCCGAGAAGGATTCTTTTGGCCTACCGCCCATGAGGATGCCCGGGCTTTCGTCCAACGTTGCATTGGATGTTAGCTATTCGCAAATCAAAGCCACATGCCCCCCACAGCCCTTCGGACAATACCGATAACATGGCCTTTCGCGGTCTGGGGTCTCAACATGGTCGGACCACTCAAAGGGGGCACAAAGAAAAAGAAGTACCTATTGGTCATGGTCGACAAATTCACCAAGTGGATTGAGGCAAGGCCATCACTTCGGCAGAATCCGGACCGGTCGTCGAGTTCTTATCTGACGTCGTACACCATTATGGTGTCCCCCACAACATAATTACCGATAACGGTACCAATTTCACCGCCCAGGAAGTCAAGGACTGGTGCGGCAAAATGGGCATTAAGCTCGATTATGCCTCAGTGTACCACCCACAGACCAATGGACAGGTCGAACGGGCCAACGGGTTCATTATGAGTGGCATCAAGCCCCGTCTGGTCTGATCACTTGAACAATCAGACTGCCATTGGGTCGAGGAACTCGATTCCGTATTATGGGGGCTGCGCACTACTCCTAACCGGTCAGCCGAATACACACCATTTTTTTATGGTATACGGTGCGGAAGCCGTTCTCCCATGTGATCTCATCCACGACGCGCCTAGAGTGCGCATGTATGAAGAAAAGGAAGCCGAGTTGGATCGGCAGGATGACTTGGACGCTCTTGAAGGAGAACGGGATATAGCTCGGGCTCAATCCGCACTTTGTCAGCAGCAAGCACGACACTACCAAAACCGCGAAGTTCAGGCGAAGACATACAACGTGCGTGACCTCGTCCTCCGGCTCCCCGAAAAACAGAAGCATAAGCTCTCGCCCAAATGGGAGGGTCCCTACATCATCGACGAAGTACTGGCAGGAGAAGCATACCGCCTTCGTCGCCCTTCTGACGATCGCCTTGAGCCGAACCCGTGGAACGCAGCCCGGCTGCGGCACTTTTACGCCTGAGTTAGACATCGTCACCCGCATACATCCTCACCTCTCTTTGTTCTTTCTTTTTATTTTTCCTTGACATGGCAGGTGTTCGGCTGAACCGAACCATACCAAGCCAATACCGTATACTTCATGGAATGTAACACCCAACTTTGCATGGGGGCTCCCTTAGAGGAGCTGAATAATATAATCAGTATACATCGCATTCGTTTCGTTTGCAACCTTCTCATATCTTTCAAGCCAACATATGCACTTATTTGACTTAAGATCTTTGCCAAGCTGGGTTGCCTGGCTCCTGTGTTTACCCCTACGTTCCCGATTGTTCGGCTAGGGAGTAAAGGGAGCACCTCTGCGATTGCTACGACCAGGTTATCCCGGACCGTACCTCAGACGGGTGAAGCCGAAAGCTAGCGTTCTTACAGAATACAATAAGTCGGCCTAAGGGAAGTGAATGTAGCTTCGCGCTTATCATCAGGGTTTCTTCGCAGCCATTGGTCTCCATTGATCTCACGTATCCGGACTATAAATTTACCCGAAGAAAGGAACCTTTGGAGGAACTATTTTCATCGGAAGATGTTTCTTACGTCAAACAGTAATATAACATAACTCTCCGCACATGTTTCGTCCGTTCGAGCCAAATGGCTGGATTGCCTGGTTCTCGAAGTATTGCCTTGTTTCCCATGGCACGTAGTACGGAACACTTCCCGATCACTGATTGGGGAGGTAGAAGCCGATGGCCGGTTAAGACAACATTATTTTAAAATAAGAGCGCGGATTGAGCTCGGTCAATGTATAGTACATAGATACATAGAATTGACAAAACTACTCTTGATCGACATTGTCTATCAATTGCTCTAAAGCACAATCCTTCTGAGAATGGCGAGCGGCTGGCATCACATCATCATACACCAAGCTTAGAGGTATCTCTCGGCCGTCAGGGCCCACTGGACCAACCCGGGCCATATGCTCCGAGTCTAGCTTGGTGAAACGGGTCTTCACCATAGCCCACGCCTCGCGCGCTCCTTCTCGGCAAGATGAGATCTTCCATAATTCAAACCTTTGCCGAGCTCCCTTAAAGCGACTGGCTAGTTCGCTCATGTTCTCTGGCGGCACCTCTGATGGCCATAACGCCTTCGCCATACTCTTCATGGCCTTCCGAGCCCTCTCATAAGTCTTTGACAGCTCCTTTAAAAGTTCCCGTCATAGGTGCTGACTTCTTCCTTGGGCCGCCCAGTCAGGAGACCTAACAAGCAGGTGTTGCATATCGTCATTAAAACACTAATGGTACTTGACCAATGGACCAGTTAGATCAGTGCTTACCAAATATGCCACCTTTCAGCTTCTGGTTTTCCTCCAAGGCTTGCGCCAGCTGAGTTTTCAAGCTCTCAATTTCCTCGGCTTTCCGCCGATTCTCTGCCTAGAGCTCATTTTTCTCCTCCTGAATTCACGTCCGCACTCGTTTACCAGCCTCCAACTCCTTCCGCAACCTGCCTACGGCTTCCGCGGCTATATGGAGAAAAAAAGGTGTTAATGCATAGAATACACTGTATACCTTTCTACGCGTTGGAAAAAAGTCCTTTCTACTTACCAGACAATTCGCTGCTGGCTTTTCGAGCCGCATCCAGTTCGGCCTTGGCTTCAACCAACTGTGTCCGGCTCACCTCAAGGTCCTCGGACAGCTTTTTGCTCTGCTCTCTTGCGGCCTACAAAAATAATATCGTTAGAAACCCTTAACTCGGCCGTCCCGCCCAAATTAAGGCTTGGGGGCTAGTTGGCTAGGGAACATGATATGCTTTCAAGCCATTTTAGTTACATACCTGCATTCTGGCAGCAAAGAGACCGGTGATCCCTTCAAGGCCTGTCCGGGCCTCTCCAAGGTATGCGTCCACTGAATTAAAGGCACTAAATTCCTGGTCGGCAAAGGCAGTATGACGTAAAGTTTCCCTCTGGCGGCGATGATTCATTGCGCTATCAACTTCGGAGTTGGTAACCGAAACATCATCGGAATCCGCCGGAGGCGCTCCGGCTGCCGCATTTTCAGAGGAAGCTCCAGCTCGTACCGAAGACTTAGGACCGGAGTTGCGATTCGGCGCACTCGGAGAATCTTCGGATTGATGCAGGGGCACACGTCTTTTGCAAAACTAAGCAAGTTTTAATAAAAAGGTATTAAAAGCAACCCTCGCTGTACTTCCGAAATACGTCACCTCTGGGCCAAGGAAGCAGGTGCTTCCGCTTCGACGGAATCCTTCCGCTTTGATCTCCCGTTAGGGGCCGAAGCTGGCGCAGTCCGCGCTCCTCCCAAGACGGTCCGACGCTTAGTGCAGCGACCCTTGGGAGCAGAAATCAGCACGTGGGGAATAGCGTGAGATAAGCGCCCGGTTTGGGAGTGGGTCTTCTTTTCACTTACTGTGGAAGAGGGAAGAGCCCCAGGATGGTAGGCTGTCAGGGCGACCGTGGCGCCATCAAGGCTCAACTGATAAAACACCCCGTCTTCAAAATCAATCGACGTCTCTGGGTCGTCATGATACCCTGGATCGTCGTCACGGGAATGATCCTCCGGTTGAGGAGGAGGGCAATTAATGGACGCAACTTGACGCCTCCATCCCTGTTCAAATACAACCAGTTAGAGTTCAGGCATAATCTGTGAGCTCAAGATAGTGGATCGTGGCTTACCCAGTCTGCCGGATTGTATCCCGAGCAGCCTTCCTGAATACTCATTCGAGCGAAATCTGCCTCCTCTCCTTTGAAGAGATCAGCCAATATTTTGGCCAGAGCCACCTTATTGTCTGGCCCTTGTCGCTGGTAGCGGGTTACGTCATTGGTCCCATTGTAGCACCATAAAGGATGACCCCGTTGCTAGAGGGGTTGCATGCATCAAGTGATAGCAATGGCCATCACTTCGATCATGGTCAGCTTACTGCTAGTCAGCAGCCTGACCTTGGCCGCCAACGAGCGCACCTCTTCGCTGTCGTATTGGGAAGGGCCTTTGGGCCGCCAGTTGAACCACTTTATAGGCGGGTCATTTGAGTATTCGGGCAACCCTTGCCAAATTGGGTCGATGAGGGGGACGTCTTCAATATAAAACCACTCCGAGACTCATCCTCCAGGATCTTTTCGTGGAGTTCCAATTGGGTACCTTGTCCCAGCTATACGCCATACTTCGGCGCCGCCCACCTCGAATATGGATCCCCCCTGATGGTGAGGGACAAGACAGAAATACTTCCTCCATATATCGAAGTGGGACTCACAACTCAAAAATATCTCGCAAAGGGCTACAAAGCCAGAGATGTGCAATATGGACCCCCAGGGTGAGGTTGTGGAGCTGGATCCCATAGAACTCCAACAAACCCCATAAAAAGGGATGGGTGGGAAAGCCCAAGCCTCTTAGAAGGAAGGGCACGAGACATACCCTCTCCTCCTTGCTCGGAGCGGGGGAGTTCTCGGCAAGGGCGCATCCATCGACGGAGATGAGACCGGCGCGGACGAGGACCAAATCTGCCGGAGGGAGGAAGCACTGCGTATGCAAGCACCTTAGCTGAAGGTGTGAAACTGAACAGCTCGACCAATCGCCTGGGAGTGGGTCGTGTGGGCGCGAGGATGAACCTGGGAGATCGGCCATGGCATCGAGGAATTTCTTCGATGTCGTTCTTCGTTAAAGGGGGGAGGTAAGCTGTCCCCCGCACCTTTGGATCTATAAATAAGCATTTCACTGTGAAGCTGGAAGGACGGGCTCGTGGAAGGATGGCATTGGGTCGCACGCCTTCTGAAAAGGTGCACGAAGCCCTTGCCTCGAGGAATGGCATTAAACTCTGATGGTCCCACCTCAATCTCGAGATATCTTCGAATCCAAGATTCTTGAAACTGTCCGGGCCCGAGTACATTAGTTCGGGCTCTGGATAATGTTCGGCGAGATTGACACAGCTCTGAACTGAATAAAGGAATGGGAGAACTCGTCTCGCAAGCCGCTGATATGAAGATTCCAGAGGACGATCCCCGGCGTTGGAGGCTAGTTCAGGGGCTACTGAGGAAGTTAAGGACTAAGGGGTCCTCGAGGCGTCGGCCCATTGGATATGGGCCGGACTGGAGAAGCCGCATAGTGACGGGAGATCTATGAAGCCATGGTGTGCCCTCCAAGTCAAGGATAGGCAGGATCTCTTTATCCTTTATTGTAATCTATCTCCGATAACCCTAACCCTACCGGTGTCTATATAAACCGAGGGTTATAGTCTTTAGGGCTAGAGCTACATTCATCACCTCATCACCTTAGGGTTTAGCTCATGTTGATCTCGAGGTAGATCTACTCTGTAACCATACTATACATCCAATACAATCAAGCGGGACGTAGGGTATTACCTCTTTGAGAGGGCCCGAACCTGGGTAAACATCGTGTTCATTGTCCCTTGTTCCCCATCGAACCTGGATCCACAGCTCGGGCCCCCCCTACCCCGAGGGCTGCTGGTTTTGACACCGACACCGGGGCCATAGTTTTCACTAGAGGTTTCTCTCTCGAACAAAAAACATACGGTGGGTAAAAATTACTGTTGGACAATTGATAGAAAAGTGCATAGTTATGATGATATTCAAGGCAATGATCATGTATATAGGCATCACGTCCGAGACAAGTAGACCGACTCCTGGCTGCATCTTCTACTATTACTCTACACATCGACCGATGTCCAGCATGCATCTAGAGTATTAACTTCATAAGGAACGGAGTAACACCTTAAGTAAGATAACATGATGTAGACAAAGTAAACTCAAGCAATATGAATAAACCCCGTCGTTTCCCCCTTAATGGCAACAATACAAATACGTGTCAGGTCCCCTTCTGCCACTGGGTTTGAGCACTGCAAGATTGAACCCATTACAAAGCACCACTCCCATTGCAAGATAAATCAATCTACTTGGCCAAACCAAACAGATAGATCGGGGAGAACTACAAAGATATAACAATCATGCATAAAAGAGTTCAGACAAGACTCAAATAATATTCATGAATAATCTGATCATAAACCCACAATTCATCGGATCCCAACAAACACACCGCAAAAGAAGATTACATCAAATAGATCTCCAAAAACATCAAGTAGAGCATTGTATTGAAGATCAAAGAGAGAGAAGAAGCCATCTAGCTACTAGCTATGGACCCGTAGATCTGTGGTAAACTACTTACACATTATCGGAAGGGCAGCAAGGTTGATGTAGAAGCCCTCCGTGATCGATTCCCCCTCTGGCAGAGTACCGGAAAAGGCCTCCAAATGGGATCGCGGAAGAATAGAAACTTGCGGCGACAGAAGAAGTATTTGGGGTGGCTCTCTGATGTATTGGGAATATTTGGGAATTTATAGAGGTGGAATTAGGTCAAGAGGTGCCACGGGGGCCCCACAAGCCTCGAGGACGCGCCTACCCCCTGGGGCGCGCCTCCTGAGCTTGTCGCTCCCTCGTGATTCTTCAGGCCTTCTCCCGAACCTTCTAGGGTCCCTTCTGGTCCAGAAAAAATTAATCCAATTTTTTTCTCCGTTTGGACTCTATTTGATATTGATTTCCTGAAAAGCCAAAACCAAGCAAAAAATAGCTACTGGCACTGGGCACTAGGTTAATAGGGTAGTCGCAAAAAATGATATATTATTGCATATAGTTGCATTCAAGATTGATACTATAATAGCATGGAACAATAAAAAAATTATAGATACGTTGGAGACGTATCAATCATTCTTGCGAGATATAAACACATTGATGACATCTTGAGACGCTCCAGGTGCCGGGTAGTCACCAAGCGATTGATCCAACACATATTCTTTGTTTGCACTCTTGAGAAAATCTCAGAGTGTGGATCTAATCCTCATAGTTTCCACCATTTGCAGTCAACTTATCTTTCTCAAATAGGGGTGCTAAATTTAAACTATTGCAAGCCATTGATCTACAATAATAAACACAAGATTCAACTTAGACAGTTTCATAATTAAATTTGCACTAGTGTTTAAACAATTTTAATATAAAGTGCACTCCCACTCAAATCAATATCTCTCATAATTGAAAGTGAGTGCTTCAAGATCGAAATCTAGTTCTCATCCATTGATGTGGACATAACTGATGACGAGAATTTTGACTGGTGAGCAAACTTTTCCTGATCATATCTCCATATGACTTGTTCATCTTTTGATGCTTTGTACTCCGAGCTCAGAACGATTCTGCTAGAACTTCAAGACAACCGAGTGCTATCTGCCAACATGGTCTGACCAGTTCCATCTTACACCTCACGTCCCGTTTGTAATCATCTGGAAATGACACACTCCAGAATGCTACATGTTATAGACGGTTGCAACATTGGGAAGAGCACCTTTTAACTTGATATTTACCGTGAGAGATCACCATAATAATTTACTACTGCGCAATCAAACGGTGCGAACAACAAAGGGATAAACATCTCACACAGTTCATAAAAGCATGATATGGTATAGCCCTGGGCGCCAGGAATCTCCGTGATCATCTTCAATCTCCAGTTGGAGCGTCGTGACGGCCAATATTTCGTTGTCATGGCAATCGTTTAAAAAAACATTGTTGTGGTGGCAATTTCAGAAAACGTTGCCGTGGTGACCGCTTCAGAAAACGTTGCCGTGGCACCAAATTCAGAAATTCCGCCGTGGCATGAAATTATAGCTCCTCATCTGCGCCATATACACCTTATCCACGTTGGGATCCTCCGTGTTTAGGGAGAAATTTTTTGGAAAATATAAAAAATACTGGAGTGAAAAGATACCGGAGAAGAGTCCTGAGGCAACCACAAGGGTGGGGGGCGCCCCCCCCTGGCTTGCCGCTGCCTCGTGGACCCCCCTGATGTGAGACCGACGCCAAAAACTCTTATAAATATAGAAACCCCCGAAAAGAAACCTAGATCAGAAGTTCCGCCACCGTAAGCCTCTATAGCCACGAAAAACCAATCGAGAGCCCGTTCCGGCACCCTGCCGGAGGGGGAAACCATCACCGGTGGCCATCTTCATCATCCCGGCGGTCTCCATGACGAGGAGGGAGTAGTTCACCCTCGGGGCTGAGGGTATGTACCAGTAGCTATGTGTTTGATCTCTCTCTCGTGTTCTTGATTTGGCACGATCTTGATGTACCGCGAGCTTTGTTATTATAGTTGGATCATATGGTGTTTCTTCCCTCTCTATCTCTTGTTGTGATGAATTGAGTCTTGCTCTTTGAGGTTTCGTTATGTTGGATTGAGTATTGGATTTGAGAACACTTGATGTATGTCTTGCGGTGGGATAACTGTGGTGACAATGGGATGTTCTATTGATTCACTTGATGTATGTTTTGGCACTCAACTTGCAGATTCCCGAGGTGACATTGGGGTAATCTATGCATAGGGGTTGATGCATGTTTTCGTCCTATGTTCTCCGATAGAAAATTTGGAGTGATTCTTTGTTGCACGTTGAGGGATTGTTATGTGATCCAATTATGTTGTCATTGTTGAGAGAACTTGCACTAGTGAAAGTATGAACCCTAGGTCTTGTTTTCAAGCATTGCAATACCGTTTTCGCTCACTTTTGTTACTAGTTACCTTGCTATTTTTATATTTTCAGATTACAAAAACCTATATCTACCATCCATATTGCACTTGTATCACCATCTCTTCGCCGAACTAGTGCACCTATACAATTTACCATTGTATTGGGTGTGTTGGGGACACAAGAGACTCTTTGTTATTTGGTTGCAGGGTTGTTTGAGAGAGACCATCTTCATCCTACGCCTCCCACGGATTGATAAACCTTAGGTCATCCACTTGAGGGAAATTTGCTACTGTCCTACAAAACTCTGCGCTTGGAGGCCCAACACGAGTCTACAAGAAGAAGGTTGCATAGTAGACATCAAGCTCTTTTCTGGCGCCGTTGCCGGGGAGGTGAGTGCTTGAAGGTATATCTTTAGATCTTGCAATTGAATCTTTTAGTTTCTTGTTTTATCACTAGTTTACTCTATAAAAGAAAACTACAAAAAAATGGAATTGAGGTTGCCTCATATGCTTCATCTTTTTAATGTCTTTTGTAAAAATGATGGAAAGGAAAATTGTGCCCAAGTGTTAGAAGAAGAAGTTAATAAAATGTTTGGCACTAAATCTTTGAATGCTGAGCAAGATTACAATGTTGTTAGTATGAATTCTTTGAATATCCATGATGCTAATGATATGCAAAGCCACAAGCTTGGGGATGCTATGTTTGATGAAGATGATATTTTTTGTCCCCCAAGTTTTTATGAGCAAATTTATTATGATGATAGCATGCCTCCTATTTATTATAATTATGTTGAGGAAAGTGGTTTTGGAAGAGTGTCAACTCTAGTTAATGATCCCACTATTTTGAAGGGTGTTGAATCTTTTCACCATATTGATAAAAGTGGATTTGGAGAGGTCATGACTTTATTTAGTGATGAATCCACTATTTTGGAAGAGGTTCTAATTGATTATGAGAACAAAGTTGCTATCTATGATAATTATTGTGATGACATGTATGCTATAAAGAATAATGATAAGCATGAAACTTGTCATCATGATTTTAATTTTCAATTGGATTATGCCTCACATGATAGTTATTTTGTTGAGTTTCCTCCCACTACTATCCATGAGAATAAATTTGCTTATGTGGAGAGTAATAAAATTTCTATGCTTGTGGATCATGAAAAGAATGCTTTATGTTATAGTTATATTGTTGAATTCATTCATGATGCTACTGAAAATTATTATGAGATAGGAACTTATGCTTTTACATATCTCAATAATATCAAGTTTCCTCTCTATGTGTTGAAAATCTTGAAGTTTTGTTGTTTTGCCATCCTATGCTAGTTGATTCTTGTTCCCATAAGTTGTTTGATCACAAAATCCCTATGCATAGGAAGTGGGTTAGACTTAAATTTGCTAGTCATATGCTTCATGATGCTCCCATTATGTTTCAATTCTTATCTTTTATGTGAGCATCATTGAAATCATCATGCCTAGCTAAAAAGGCATTAAAGAAAAGCGCTTGTTGGGAGACAACTCAATATTTACCCCTACTGTTTTTGTGTGTTCACATGATTAAGCTACTGTATTAATCATGTTCCATAGCTTTTGTTTGAATAAAGTGCCAAGTAAAGCCTTTGGGATAGTGTGGTTGATAGTTGATTTGATTCTGTGCAAAAACAGAAACTTTTGCGTCCAGTACAGAAATTCCTATCTTTTACTGGAACGTCGAAAAATTCTGAATTTTTTACAGTTTATTGGTATACAAATTTTATACGTTTTAATAATTTTTCAGAATTTTTGGATTACAGAAGTATGACCTTAATTCAGATCTTTACGTACTGTTCTGTTTTTGACAGATTCTGTTTGCAATGCATAGTTTGCTTGTTTTATGGTTTCTATGGCTTATATTGCTTAATATAAATTGTGGAAATGATAAGTTACAGTAGGAATTGTGTGATAACAATTATGAATCTTGTCTTTGACAGTACCCAAGTAAATGATATGTTTTATTATACTAACGGATCTCACGAAGTTTTTGTTAAGTTTTGTGTGATTGAAGTTTTCAAGTTTTGGATGAGATATCGATATGAGGAGAGTAAGGAGTGGCAAGACACTAAGCTTGGGGATGCCCAAGGCACCCCAAGTTAATATTCAAGGAAGACCCAAGCAACTAAGCTTGGGGATGCCCCGGAAGGCATCCCCTCTTTCGTCTCCAACATTATCGGTAACCTTACTTGGGGCTATATTTTTATTCGTCACATGATATGTGTTTTGCTTGGAGCGTCATTTTATTTTATTAGGATTTTATTGATTTTATTTATATAATGTTTTGCATCTTTTATTTCAATAAAAGTGTCAAGTATAGCCTTTACCATGCTTATTTTGCAAGTCTATATGTTGCTGTTTTGAAAACAGAAGTTTTCTATCATTGTCTGAATTCTTCTGGAAAGTCAGAACGTGATAAAATCTTGAAATTTTTACACGTTGAGACATAACAAATTTTTTACAGTGTGGTAATTTTTAAGAATTTTTGGAGTTAGGGAAGTATAAGTGTAATTGCACTCTTTACAGACTGTCCTGTTTAGACAGATTGCTGTTATGTTTGCTTGTTTAATGATTCTATTTGAGGATAGGAGTATTAAATATGAAGAGGCATTTAGTATGCAATGTTAAATAATAATTTTAGTGATTTTATACAGTAGAGAATGATAAGGTGTTGCATTGATTCATACTAACTTTTCTCACGAATTCTTGTTGAGTTTTGTGTGGATGAAGTTTTTAAGATTTAGGGGAACCGTGATATAAAAGGAATTAAGGAGACACAAAAGCTCAAGCTTGGGGATGCCCAAGGCATCCCAATATAATATTTCAAGAAGTATCAAGCATCTAAGCTTGGGGATGCCCCGGTAGGCATCCCACCTTTCTTCATCAAGAATTATCGGTTAGTATGGTTGAGCCTAAGTTTTTGCTTCTTCACATGATATGTGCTATCCTTAGAATGGCATTTTATTTTGTTTTGCTTGCTGTTTTAATAAATACTTAAGATTTGAAATTCTTAGATGAGAGAGTCTTCACCTAGTTACTTAATTTTTGACTACTCATTGATCTTCACTTATATCTTTTTGGAGTAGTTTGTCATTTACGTGTGTGCTTCACTTATATCCTATGAGTAAATGGTTGAATGAATTGAATATCATAAATCTGAAATTATATATGTTTCATATGTTTATCCCATGGGGAGTAATGACTTCACATATAAGAAGTATAGGTGGTAAATTTATTGAAAGTAAGCAAACATTGTATTGGTCACTTGAACAATTCATGAAAGAATATTGAAGGAAGAGAGATTTCACATATAAATATATACTATCTTAGACATCTTCTATGATTGTGAGCCCCATTAATTATTTTCAAACTTGAGCAAATTATTTGATGTTGGACAAGAAAGACAACATAATGAGTTATGCTTGGGTATATTTGCATAGAAATTATATTGTTATGGATCCTCCAACATGTGGTGCTCGCTATTTAGAACCTTTTTCTAGCCAAAATTTCTGTACTAAGCGGGAATACTTCTTGTGCATCCAAAATCCTTAAACCCAGTTTCTTGCCATAAGTGTCCACCATATCTACCTATGGATTGAATAAGATCCTTCAAGTAAGTTGTCATCGGTGCAAAAAGCAATAAAAAATGCTCCTAAATATGTATGATCTTTTATTGTAAGGGAAAATAAGCGTTGTACGAACTTGTGATGGTAAAGAAATAAAAGCGACGGACTGCATAATAAAGGTTGCTATCACAAAGGGCAATACAACGTGACGTTCCTTTGCATTAAGGGTTTGCACATCCAAAAATAAAAAGCGCATGACAACCTCTGCTTCCCTCTGCGAAGGGCCAATAATTTATGAAGTATTCATGCCATGTTTACAACAATTTTATATAGTTTTGGTATGATTTTATTAGAACTAACCCGGACTAACGTTGTTTTCAGCAGAACTACCGTGGTGTCATTTTTTGTGCAGAAATAAAAGTCTTGGAATGAGCTGAAAATTTACGGAGAATATTTTTGGAAAATATAAAAAATACTGGAGCGAAAAGATACCGGAGAAGAGTCCCGAGGCAACCACAAGGGTGGAGGCGCCCCCCTAGGGCGCCCCCTGGCTTGCCGCTGCCTCGTGGATCCCCCTGACGTGAGACCGACGCCAAAAACTCCTATAAATACAGAAACACCCGAAAAGAAATCTAGATCGGAAGTTCCGCCGCCGTAAGCCTCTGTAGCCACGAAAAACCAATCGGGAGCCCGTTCCGGCACCCTGTCGAAGGGGGAAACCATCACCGGTGACCATCTTCATCATCCCGGCGGTCTCCATGACGACGAGGGAGTAGTTCACCCTCAGGGCTGAGGGTATGTACCAGTAGCTATGTGTTTGATCTCTCTCTCTCTCTCGTGTTCTTGATTTGGCACGATCTTGATGTACCACGAGCTTTGTTATTATAGTTGGATCATATGGTGTTTCTTCCCTCTCTATCTCTTGTTGTGATGAATTGAGTCTTGCTCTTTGAGGTTTCGTTATGTTGGATTGAGTATTGGATTTGAGAACACTTGATGTATGTCTTGCGGTGGGATATCTGTGGTGACAATGGGATGTTCTATTGATTCACTTGATGTATGTTTTGGCACTCTACTTGCGGATTCCCGAGGTGACATTGGGGTAATCTATGCATAGGGGTTGATGCACGTTTTCGTCCTACCTTCTCCGATAGAAACTTTGGAGTGATTCTTTGTTGCACGTTGAGGGATTGTTATGTGATCGAATTATGTTATCATTGTTGAGAGAACTTGCACTAGTGAAAGTATGAACCCTAGGTCTTGTTTTCAAGCATTGCAATACCGTTTTTGCTCACTTTTGTTACTAGTTACCTTGCTGTTTTTATATTTTCAGATTACAAAAACCTATATCTACCATCCATATTACGCTTGTATCACCATCTCTTCACCGAACTAGTGCACCTATACAATTTACAATTATATTGAGTGTGTTGAGGACACAAGAGACTCTTTGTTATTTGGTTGTAGGGTTGTTTGAGAGAGACCATCTTCATCCTACGCCTCCCACGGATTGATAAACCTTAGGTCATCCACTTGAGGGAAATTTGCTACTATCCTACAAAACTCTGCGCTTGGAGGCCCAACACGAGTCTACAAGAAGAAGGTTGCGTAGTTGACATCAACCGCCCATGAACAGTCCCTTGAACCGAAGACCGAAAGCACGACCTCTCTACTTGGTTGCAAGGATGCATCCTTCATGATCCGACAACGCTTCGTCGTCCAGAGCTAATCGTCGCCAGAGAATTAGAGGGTAGATATTAGAACCACACATGGATTCTAATTATGAGGACATGAGTATTAGCCTAGCTGTAATTAGTCAACTAGGACCAACTAGAACTAGAACTAGAAGAACTAGAGGAGGATCCAAAACTTGTATGATCAAAAGAGCACAAATCCTCATGTATATATAGGACAGAGAGGAGAGGGAGGGCTGCCACCAAAGCGGAAAGTTTCCCCCTTGGTGTGTCGGCCATGGAGGAGGAGTCTGACTTCTCCCCCTCTCCCAATCCGACCTCCTTTCTTAGGAAAGGAGGCACTTTCCCACTTGGGCCTTTTTGGCCCAAATTGCCTTCCACCTCTTGGCCTTTTAGGCTCGTTGATATTTAAATTAAAAATAAAATGTTCTAAATACTTATATACCATTTTATATAAATTTTAACATCCTCAGAAACTTTTTCCACCTATATATATATTTTATCGGTAATACCCAGTATTACCCGATACTCACCGAAACCCTTCCCGTGATCCCGAAACGCTTCCGGATCCTCTCGGAACTATTCCGAATATTCATGAAATAATTTCAAAAATATATTCTCATGACTCCCGTCCTACTAATACTCAGCAGATTGTGATTGCCTTAAGGTTGTGACCCCATAGGTTTGGTAACTCACGGACATGAGCGAAATCGTTCGTTCAATGACGACAGCGGGACCGTGGACGTCCATATTGGCCCCTATGAGTACACAAATGATATTCGAGTGAACCTTTGGTTATCATGTGATGTTCCCTTTGCTTCCCGATAATTTTTCACAAAACCTGGGATGCATCGGTATCCTCCTGAGTCATCGCTATGCTCATTATACCGAAACCTTCGTTACTGGTTTTGTTCTTCTTTCTCTTTATTGTGTTCCGGTATCCCCATGACGAAGGCACTTGTGTTTGGCCAGATTATGATTGATGCTGTCACACCGAGAGGGCCCTAAGAATATCTCTCCATTGTCGGAGGAGCAAATCCCACTCTTGAGCTATCCGGCTACTTGACAAACTTCCCAGTGAACCTGTAAGTTGTCATTATGATCACGTGTTACAGGTGATGTTTGAGCAACCCCAAAGCCCATCGTACGGTAAGAAGTGACCACAATACTCTCATGGTCTAAGGAGCAAGATCACACATTAACACTCCGTGTTATTACAATTGAATATAGGCGATATTAATCCAATTCACAACAAACAAGTTTGGGTCGGTTCAATATGATTGTTCTTCCAACATCATAATCTCAATGGTGTTTTACGACTAATGTTACACTTAACCATATCCTAAGATCCGGAAAACATGATCACCACCAACACTTGAGCTAGTACTAGAGGCAAGACTAGGAACCTTTTATTAAACCGCTTATCATTCCACACGTGCATATGAGTTTTCCACTGAATCACATATTCCAGGATCATAACAGTTATAGCATAGAATATAAACTCTATAATTATGAATATGGAAATATAATAATACAAATATTATTCCCTCTAGGGCATATTTCCAACACTTTGGTGATCAGGAAATGGAGCAGAAAGGATTCTCGCGTTTTCCCCCAAAGGTGACCCTGAGTTATTGAATGCATGGGAGGACGGTGCCCTTTAAGCTAGGGTCTCAAACAAGCTTTTGCTAAAGAATTAATTCCAGCTTTTGACCGGATCGTAAATCAAACTGACATAGGAAGAACACTTATAATAAAAATAGGCATGGGTATGAGGTATTATGCTTACAACCATATATTTGTGACAGGACCAAATATGATCTTAATTTGTGCTCTGGAAGTCACCCATCAAGATGTGCTTGTTACGTATCGAAGTGGGGGATATGGCCAAATTTAGGGATGGCAATGGGTACCCATTACCCACGTGCCCTATGGGTAAAAACCCTATTAGGGTGAGGGTATGGGACAAAAAATACCCATGGGTATATAAATAGGGAAATGTTAAACCCATCGGGTAGAGCGGGTACGGGTATGGGATCATATAACCCATACCCAAATACCCATGTACCCATATAAAATCTATATGAACTCAAAATTATCTCTACACTTTGTCATGAATTTGTGAACTCGAAATGTATGACTATGTGATGATGTTTTGATGTGTTGTTGTTTACGAGAAAGTGATGTTGTTTACTAAGTATGTTGTTGTTTATGATGTGTTGTTGTTATAATCTATTGTTGTTTATAGATTATAATTATATGTTATTGTTTATGACTATGAGTTGTTCAAACTAATTCTTTGCAAACATGAGTAATTTTACCCGTGGGTACCCATCTACCCTGTCGGGTAACGGGTATGGGAAAAATTTGTACCCATTGACGGGTATGGGTAAGGGTGATGGGTAAGCTCAGAGGTGACGGGTAAGGGTATGGGACGGCTCCACCCGTACCCAGACCCTGCGGGTGCCATCCCTAGCCAAATTACATATTGACCGGCGCACGTCCAACATCAAGAGTCAGTTGTCCAACTGAAGGCCCTATCCGTCGTGCAGGGTTGCCTCGATAATTAAGATTGCAATAATCACACAAAAGCATTGGGCGTTTAATGACTACACCTCTTGAATCCCCAGGGGTAGGATCCATGTTATCGTACTAAACTTTTCTATCATTGGTGTTCAGAATAACACTTCACAGTCTCCCTGTCCTTAGCCTCTCTGTGGCTCGTTCTCCATGATCTTGGGTACATACAGGGATGAAGACCACGAACGAGACAAGAGACAACTTCTAAAACAATTTTATGTTACACCTACAAGACATTAATTCAATGTCCTTCCATTGATCCCTCCAACAAATACATCAGGTTGCAAGGCCCTTGCCTCAACCCATACCTTACCAGACTACTCACACATGGAGATCAGATCACACGAAGAACACATCATGAAGATAGATTGATTGACAATATGTCTTACAATGGATGCTGTGTGTGATACATGACTACAAGTATGACTAGATTGCTGAGAACTATGGTGGAGATGAAGGTGGTGGCTTTGGATATGGAAATGGCAGCGTCTAGGGTTGATGAGGATGATGATGACTGGTTGTTCTGCGCTTCCCCCACGATGTTCTGTTATCCATTTGGCGTCGACCCCTTTGTAAAGGTTGTTCAGGTGGATGTGGAGCCTTGGTTTCCACACCATATGACCGCTCATACGAGCGGGTGTGGTCGTATGAAATGTCGTCTTTTGATTTGTGTTCTCTAGTGCGCACCCACTTGATCCCCTCTATCTCCACTTTACCCCTTTCCAAGTATTGGCTTGATTTCGTCCATAAATATCCCATTTCCCGTGGAAACAAAATAAAGAAAGGATTTTTGGAATCCTATGCATTCATTGGTCATTAGTGGCAATATCAGAGTGAATATCTTGGTTTTAATGAAATATATCGGTTTAAACTCAGGTTAGAGAAGTGTAAAAATAATACTCATCAATAAGAACAGACTTACTTCTTTTCGATGTAAAGCGGCCGCACCATGGCTCCAACCTACATGTGACCCGACCCATAAGCGGGTCGAATTCCTAAATGATGTTTTTTCTACTCTCTTTCTTTAAAAAATAAAGGATTTAGGTCATCCAAACATGAAAAATTATCACATGTCATAGCATGAGTGATACTGATGTAGTATGACAGTATTAGTGCATCCCGACTCCCCAACCCACCCCCTTACGGCCGGGCGGATGGCCCGGTCACTGATTGGTCAAAACAACCCAGCATACATGCCCCAAATGCCCGGGCGGACTGACACCCTCATATCCAACTTAAATCTGGGGCGGATATGAGGAGACCCGGGCGTGCCTGGTCGCGTCCGCCACGTCAGATCTGGCTCACGCTGGCCCACCCCGACCCCAATTATATTCGTCCCCATCTGCTTCCTAGACCAAACCCTAGCCACTCCGCTCCACTGCACTCCACTTCGATCCGCCCGAGGCCACTTCCCGGCGATCTCCTATCCTCTGCGGCATGTCGGGCAGTGGATCTGACTCCGACCACTCTCGATCCATCGACTAGGGCGTCGTTTCGTGCGGGTCGGAGGAGGTAATGGCTGCCCGTATGGCCCCCCGCCATTCCCGGGAGGAGTGTGTCCGACCAACGTCGGAGTCTGTCTAGCACAAATCCATAGCGTCGGAGCAACTGGCGCTCGGGTCAGTCGGTGCTGGAAGCTCGACGTCCGTCTTTCGCGCCATCTCCGGTTCGCTGGAGTATGAGTGCTACAGGGACCGGTGTGCACGCCGTAACAAGAAGAGGGTGACGGAGCGCGAGGTCCTCCTCGCTGCCGATGTGGCGGAGACGACAGATGCGGTCGCGCGCGCTGCCGTGGAAGAGGCAGCCATCCGTGTCCACACCCTCCAGAAGTGGCAGGGGAGGAAGACGCGCGCCCTCACCCGAGAGCAAGCTCGGGCAGTCTGTGCCATGGTCGGGCTGCCCCTCAAAGAGGAGAAGGAGGACAGTGACAGAGTGGATAGCTCCGGCGAGGAGGAGATCTGGCTTGATCTATATTGCGTCTTCGAGCGGTACTTCCGTGACAAAGACGCCAAGGGAGCCAGCAAGGGCAACCGTGGATGGTCTTTGTCCATATTAGTATGTATGTTGAATATGCCAAATTTTGATAGCCCAATGTCATGTTTTGATGTAGTAGCCGAACGTCAACATGAATTTGAGGTATCTGGATGTGAAAATGAATATTTGAGGTGTGACTGTCACTGTCCGCCGACGCGCCCGATCACATCAATAGAAATTTAAAGGGCTGGATTTGGTGTATCCGACTGATTTCCAAATACATCCCCAACCATAGGACCAATCGCCTCGTCGGAGTAGGATCTGAAAATCTTTATTCAGCGCCGTCATCGTCACCGCCGAAGCCAAGACGATAAACAACCAAAACATCTAAACTACGAGAGTAAAAAATGATCCACACGCGTGGATCCGGCGACTCCCCTCACCACGAACGATTGAGGCCACCGGCGGAGGGGAGCTGCCGGAGGGCGGCGGCAAGGTCGCCTTTTCTTTCTTCGAGTCGGCTGTAGATGCTCTTATACATCTCATTCAGGGGTAGTAGAAAGCCAAGTTAACACTGTACCAGAAAATAGAAGCGGTGGCAGCACAAAACAGACTTTGCTCGTC
Source organism: Thinopyrum elongatum (assembly GCA_011799875.1). Classification (NCBI taxonomy): domain Eukaryota; kingdom Viridiplantae; phylum Streptophyta; class Magnoliopsida; order Poales; family Poaceae; genus Thinopyrum; species Thinopyrum elongatum. The sequence continues at coordinate 444,525,897 of CM022302.1, read as the reverse complement.
TGGCAAGCCACCATTTGCCATAAAACCAAGGGCACCCGAGGTGCAGGTCGCCCTCTTTGATTAAACACTCGTCGCCCTGTTTCATCTCCGGACGAGCCATACTTCCCAAGAACACCAGAGGGGAGCCACACGTACGTTGCAACTCGCAACAATGTCACTCCCCGGCGCTCTCACTGCGAGCTCATTCGCCGTCCTCCTCCTCCTTGTCCTCTCCACGCGGCCGACGTGCCACGCCACCCACAACATCACCGCCATCCTCGCGGCGCGCCGGGACATGTCCGAGTTCAGCCGCCTGCTCACGACGACGGGCCTCGCGGACGAAATCAACGAGCGCAACACCATCACAGTCCTCGCGGTCGACGACGCCGACATGGCTCCGCTCAGGGCGCGTCATCTCCCGCGGGAAGCGCTCCGGCACGTGCTCTCCCTGCACATCCTCGTCGACTACTACGACCACGACAAGCTACACCGCCTCCCCGGCGGCTCGGCGGACGTGTCCACCCTGTTCCAAGCCTCCGGCGACGCGCCCGGCAGCGCCGGCATGGTGGAGATCTCCGAGCGCCGCGGCGGTAGCGTGGCCTTCGTGCCCCAGGACGCCGGCGACGACGCGCGCGCCACCAGCGTGCTCTTTGTCAAGCCCGTGCACGAGGAGCCGTACAACATCTCGGTGCTGCAGGTGGGCGCCGTCATGTCGTCCCCGGCCGCCGAGGCGCCCTCGTCGCCCGAGACTTCAACTCCAACCTCAAGGCACAACGCCACCGACGTCGTGCCCAAGACCAAGAAAGGGACCGGGTCAGCCGATGCCGCCGCCGACGCGCCTTCGTCAAACGACGGGGACGACGAACGAGAGGACCATGCGAAGAAGAACGGCGCGATCAGCGCGGCTCCCGGCCGGCTATCCTTGGCTCTGGCGTTCCTGCTGGCGATCAAGATCGTCGTGCGCGTTTGAAGGTTGATTGCGGCTGTGTGTTGTGAGTTGCTGTTTGTTGGGCACCTCTTCTATTTTCTCGTACGTGTCAGTATTATTGGGGACATGGTGAGTGGTTTGATTAATTTGCTAGGTTGCTGATGCGTTGGAAACGTTCTTGTAGTTTCATTTTGTTTGCCAAGAGAGCTTTGCAGGTCTGAGTCCTGATTCATCTAGTGTGTGTCTAGTCCAGACTCCACATCTGGTCTACCGAAATACTGCTACATTTGCCTAGCTTTAGCTAGCTACTCCCTCCGATCCAAATTAGTTAATTTGAATTTATCTAGATACGGATGTATCTAACACTAAAACATGTATAGATATATCCGTATCTAGACAAATCTGAGTCAACTAATTTGGAACGGAGGGAGTACTATATTATGTTTTGATAAATCTTCAGGGGTATACTCTCATGTAATTGCTGCATACGTACATTAATCGGAGTTTTACAAGCTACAAGTTCATTCGGTTATACAAAGCTCTCGTCTTATTCCAATTTGTCTGACAAAAATGCTTTCACACTCTACATGTTTTTTTATTCTCAAAAAAGACATGGAATGATCGAAACAAAATTGATGGTCAAACTTGTACACTGAATTTCCATATAAATGTGTTCTTCCTACCAAGTGCGAGCGTTAATACGAGTATGCCCGTAGTGCACTAGGAGTTTCCAAAACAACTAATGTACGTACGTAAACAAGATGCCTTGTCAGTTGAGCACGCACCGCACTGCAGTGTTTGCAACTGAGCGCAGAATCTATCGCTTAGCTAGCTTTGCCCGGATCAGGCCGACAGCCTTTGGCGCTGGCCCCTGCGCCCTCTTTGCCTCTCGAGCACATTTGCGACAGCCGAGCACATGCATGCCTCATGCCCGCGACTGCGAGAGTGGAGTACGATCCGTCCCAACCCGACTAGATCGTCCCGAGCCACGTGGTACTGCTTACACGCATCCATGCATGCATGCACCGTCGATCTGGCAAATCCGAGCTCTGAATGAGCAGTGTGACTGTGTTTAGGGTTTAGGCCGATCATTCTGAGTTCCCAGTAAAAACTCGCATTTCTTCAGGCTGATCTGACCGATCCAGAGGCTGTGACCCGACTTCAGCTAGGTTTCGAAAGATCACCAACATAACAGCTACCTTTACCGTGTGCTTTGTCGGCCGGACCGGTCGATCCAGAGGCATCAAGCAAATCTAGTCGGCAAGGCTGCTGCAATCGCATCGGGTCGGGGCCGGTCTTAATTTGCTTGCATGGTACGCCTTGGATCGATCTCGCGGAAAAAGGCCTACCTTGCCTGCAAGAGCTGTACACCGAGGCCGCTTTGCTGAAAGGAACCTACGCCCGTAGCCGCGTAGGAACAGTAAAGAGAAAGGCCCGGGCGGTGAAAGTGAAACAAAGAGGGTTTCTGCGTGCAGAGGGTGAGCTGGTATGCATGTGTAGGATGCCTGCGCGTACACGGAAAGATCCTACGGACGCACGCTCCGGCTTTAGCTTTGCCTTGCATTTCCATGCCCTCTCCGGCTTTGTAGACCGGTAGTAGTTGCACAGTTGCATTGCATGTACCGTGATCGATGCTGCGGCCGGGCTTGGGATTGGATGTCTGATGTTCTCATCCTCGTCGCGAGTACACCTTACATTGAGCACCAGAGACAAAATCGCATGCATGATAAGTACAACCTCTGTAACTAAATATAAGACGTTTTTGTAGTTTAATTTTTTTAGTTCACATAGGATGATTTTGTTAGAAGAAACTAGATGATGCCCCGCGCGTTGCTGTGGTTATATTGTAAAAAAATGCATAAATTGTTGCTAAAAATAACTAAATCTAATGAAAAAAATATATGCTTGAAAATCAATAAAATAGTCTCTAAAAATAGAATAATTTTTTGGAATTACTGTTAAAAACTAGAAGCAAAAGCGCGCTTTGCTGCGCCGTTGAATTTTAGGTGGAGTACACAAACATATCATTTCGAAAAAAATGTGAAGGATTACTAACATGCATGTACGATGTGGCAGCGTTACATGCATAGACTAATGCAAAAATAATTATAATTTATAAGTTCGCTTATGTGGCACATTTTGCATGGCTTGGTGAGAGAGAAGACCTAAATGCATGGCCTTATTGAGGACGGGAAAGTATCTGGTGCACCGGTGGTTGTGGTGCTACCGGTGCACCGGACCCCCAAACGCATTCAAAAATATTTTAAAAATCTGAAAAAAAATGTAGCACATTGGCACAACGTCGGTCTATGTTGTCGCAAAAATTCAAATTAAAATTCAAAACATTGCACGAGATACAAAAATGACAAATTTGGCATCAATGTGTTAATGGGCCAAATCTAAAGCCCAACTTATGTTGTGTACTATTCAGTGCCGGTTTTGTGATTTTTTTACCTCGAGCAATGTTTCAAATTTTGAGTTGAATTTTTGCGACAACATAGACCGACATTGTGCCAATTTGCTACATTTTTTTTCAGATTTTTTAAAACATTTTTGAACACGCTTGGGGGTCCGGTGCACCGGTAACACCACAAGCATCGGTGCACCAGATACTTTCCCTATTGAGGACATTCAGGTGGACATTTTGTATGGTAAGAGAATTGTGATCAACTTTTTAGAAATGTAAGATGAGGCCATTTTGAGACCGTTCGGGGCACGAAAACATGACCCAAACCACAACTCGGCTTACTCCTGTTTAGGGAGTGCCTGTTTAGGGAGTGCCTGTTTGGCGCTTATGGCGCCGATTGGCGAAGCAGCGTTTGTGGGGAGCCTATGTAGGCCGCGGCCCAGTATGCTAGCTCGCTCGCTCAGAAACGCTCGCTTGGCCCTGCTTTGGTTTTTTCGTTCATCCACTGCCTCACACAGAAAAAACACTGACAGTTGACAGGTGAATTTTTAGAAAAAATCACAGGTTTGAATAAAATGTTCACGGTTGCAAAGAATCCATGAATTTAAAAATTGTTGAATTCAGAAAAGATCATGAATTTGGATTTTTTTTGTAAATTTGAAAAATATTCATCAATTCTGAAAAATACATGAATTTAAAGAGTTCATGAATATGATTTTTGTGTGAATTCAAAAAAGTTTCATGAATTTGAAAAAGTTCATGAATTTGAAAATTCATCACAAATTTGAAAAAAAAACTTCATGAAATTGAAAACAACTCATGAATTAAAAAAATGTTAATGAATATATAAAATATTCATCAATTGGAAAAAAGTTCATGAATTTAGTTAAATGTTTACGAATTATAAAATAATCACAAATTTGATTAATGTTCCCAAATTTGAAAAAGAAGTGAATTAAGAAAAGGAAAAGGAAAATTGAAGAAAACCAAGTGAAAACTAGAAAAGAACACATAAAAACCGGTTGGGAAGCTTCCGAAAACCGGGAGGGAGGTTCTAACACAGAAACGTTGTATGCCCGTTAGATGGGCCAGCCCATTAAGAAGGAACTGGAATGAGGGGTATGTGCCATGCACGATTAAATATTCCCTAAAAAAATATGTATGATTAAATAGGGCGGATTTCCTATTTGACCGAAATCACTAATTGAGGAGTACTCTTTGCAAAGATCACTCCCACCTCGTCAGGTTGTGACAAGTGGCACGCTGCATGTGTGCCACTTGTCGCAACCTTGGAGTTTTTCCTTTTTCATAGATCTGTTCATTCAAAACGTTTTATCTCTTAAACCATTCCCACCTCGTCAGGTTGTGACAAGTGGCGCGCTGCATGTGTGCCACTTGTCGCAACCTTGGAGTTTTCCCTTTTTCATAGATCCGTTCATTCAAAACATTTTATCTGTTAAACCGTGCGTCCAAATCTCAAACCGTTCTCACTGCTGGATTCCTCGCGTCGAGATCTTCAAACTAGATCCCATGTTGATAGGTTTCGATGAACTTTTTTTCACGAAAAAACCAGACAAAAAAACCGAACCGGGAGCACGGTTTTTTCCCTTTTCGAAAGAGGCACACCGTGCCTCTCGCGGAAGCAAAAACGTGCCTCTAGCGAAAAAAAAAATAGAAAACGCATTTTTTTTCGTTTTTTGAGAGGCACTACCGTTCATCTCGCGAAAGCACAATCATGCATCTCGCGGAAGCAAAACCGTGCCTCTCGCGGAAGAAAAAAAACATAAAACACGTTTTTCTTTCGTTTCCTAGAGGTACGGCCGTGCCTCTCGTGAAAGCAAAACCGTGCCTCTTGTGGAAGAAAAAATATAAAACATATTTTTTTTTGTTTCCGAGAGGCACGGCTCGCGGAAGTAAACCCGTGCCACTCGTGAAAGCAAAGTCATGCCTTTGGCGGGAGCAGAAAAAATGGGTTTTTCACGGGAAAAAATGTCGATTTTTTTGGTCTAAAAAGCCAAGGAAGACCGGTGAAAAACAGAAAAGTTGAAAAAAAGGAAAAACCCCGCTTAAAAAGCCGAAAACGCATGCACAAAAAAAACAAAATCCGAAAGGAACGCCCAGAGCGCGACACATGGCGACGGCTGAGAGCGCGCCAAGTGGCGTGTTCTCAGCCCACCCGCAAATGATCATTGCGAGGCTTCCGAAGGAGCGCTCGTCAATTAGTTGCTCCTCTATTTGACGCATTCTGCATCAAATTGAGGAAGCTTCGCAAAGGCGAGCGAGCCGAAGCGCTCGGCTGGGCCAGGGCCCATTTTAGCAGTTGGCGTAGATATTGCGGTTGGTTTTCTACCGGGTTTGGGAACGTTCTAGAAGGTTCTCTAACCGGTGTTTCTTTTTCCTGTTGTTTATTATGGCTGGTTTTCTTTCAGGTTTTTCCTTTTTCGTTTTTTTCTTTTCTGTTTCTTTTCATTTTCGTTTTCCTTTTCTGTTTCTTTTTCTTTTTTTCTTTTCTTTCACATTAATGTTTTCTCTAAATCAAAAAGTTCTAATTTTTTTTCAAAATTTAAAATTGTGCACAAATTTTAAAAATATGTTAGGGTTTCAAAATGTTCGTTTTATCAAAAAATGTTGACAAATTTGAAAAAAATACTGTATTAAAATGTTCACAAATTTTAAAAAATGTTCGTGTTTTAAGAAAACTTTGTAAATAAAAAAATTTGCGTTTTCAAAAAATGTTCACAAATTTGAAAAAATGATCGTAAAATTTGGAAGATGTCCACGATTTTAAGAAAATGTTCAGAAACTTAGAAAATATACGCGCTTTCAGAAGAATGTTCGCGAGTTTGAAGAAATGTTCGTAAATTTGAAAAATGTTCGCAAAAATAAAAAATGTTCATATTTTTCAAAAAAGGTTCGCATATTTGAAAATATGTTCGGCTTTTTTAGAAATATGTTCAAATTTTTGAAAAAATTTCATTTCTTAAAAGCATGCTTTCGAAAGACGTTTTGAAGTTTGAATTTTTTAAAAAAAATTGCAGTAGCTACAATTCTCCTGCAATATTGTTTTACTCAGCTACAGCATGTCCGTACGAGTTGATAGTTCTTAAAGGTATGCGCTACCTACAGCATGTCACTTGTTCGATACCAAGCAATCGCACGGGAAGTGCATGGATGAACCCGGGTATATATGAACCCACTTTCGAAAACACATTTTGAAATGCCAAATTATTCTGGAAAAGTTACGCGCGGACATCTCCATATTCTATGTGCGTGCAGAAAGTTTCACGGGACAACAACTTTATTTGTGGCCTGTGTAAAAAAGATAAAACATTGTGTCACAGAACGCTATTTAGAAGCACTAAAATTTGTCCTTTTTACCGAGAAAAAATAGAAAAGACTTTTTTTCACAAAACTTTGTGCCGCGGACATATTTTACGAATATGTATGCACAAAATTTTGTTTTGAATTTTTTGACATTAACAAACGCGTTTAAAGTACATTTTTGAAAACCCGGTTCATATGTACCCGTGTTCAAGACGTGCCGACTCGCAATCGCACACCCTTTTTGGATTTTTGATCCCGTGCTAGAGTGGATACTCACTACTGGGCCGGCCCAAGGCGGACTCCGCTGTGGGTTTGCTCGACAATACGTTGCAGAACGCGACACATAAGAGATCCCTAAATAGGGTTCGCCTCCTGTTTAGTACTCAATGCCCGAGCTTATTGACCAAACATGAACTCTCTGTCATCTTTGGTATGGCCCATTTCTATTTTTCCATTGTTTGTATATATAAGTTTATAAAAAAAATGCTAGACCGACCGGCCTTTTACGGGAGTGTGATAGTCCCTTTGTCTAATTCTCTCCACCCCACTGAATTTCTCCTGGGTAGGGCCCCTCCTTTCCCTTAATCCAATTTGGCAAGTCAGGATCAGCCAGTAAACCTTAGCAAGCTTCTGTGGATGTAGCATTTCTCTAACTTTATTTGTTTTCTTTTATCTTTTATTTTCTATTAGTGTTTCCTTTTTCTTGTTTTTGTCTTTTTTGACTTTGTTGTTTCTTGGATAAATGCTTGAACAATTTTTTTTGAATGATATGAACAAATATTAATACGTGCACAATTTGTTTTAGAAATACACAACCTCTTTTCTCTGAATACATGAATATATATTTTGTTTACAAAAAAAAATTAGCCATGAGATGCAAATTTTGTTGTGTATATACGAAAAAATATATGGAGATACTTGAACATTTTTTTTATTTTTTTAAACTTGTTTAAACAAGATTATGAATCGGTAATACTTTTTAACAAAAAAAAACTCGAAAACAAGAAAGTAAAAAAGTGATGTTATTGGACCATAACCATTAAGGACCACTTGTCTTAGGCCGTCCAAGAACGTATCTAAACAATGATTGGATTGCCATAGGCCACAAGCAACAAATATTTTTCCCAAAAGAACAAGCAACAAATATTTTTCCAGAATTCCTAATACATTGAGGGAAGGAATAATCCTACATGTATATTCCATTTTCCATTCCATTCTGGACTGACCTTAGGCGATATTTTTCTTCTTCATTCGCAGAAAGCATTTTTCCTATTTCCTTCTTTTCGTTTTGATTACTTTCCCTTTTACTTGTTTCTTTACAAAATAATACCCATTTTATTTTTAGCATTTACAATTTTCTTTTATCATTTATATCCTTTTTAGCTTTCATGTGTTTAGCCACAAAATAATCAATTGATGTTAGTTTACCAGATTTTGAATTAACATTTTTTTGCACACTAATATTGTAGTTGTGTCATAGCAATGTTTTTATTTGATGAAAACATAAAAAAAAAACCAACACAAAGGAGTTGATCCATTTGACCAAAAATGTGAATGCTTTGTGAATTCTGTGAATATTTTTAGCGAATCACAAGATATTATTTTTTAAATCCAAGAACATATTTCATAGATGAAACAAAAGTTTTTGGGGACAATCTTCTTTGTTTATTGAACAATCTTTGGAGGTTGATTGATTTTTTTATTTGAGATATATGAACTGAAGAGGAAAGGGTTAGGGGATAACCACAACATTGATGATGATCAAAGGGAAATGAGATAGCATCTAGGACCCATGATGCAAGAAATGTTTCTCGAATGTGGTTGTTAAAAATGTTTACTGGGATTTTAAACTCCAACATCACATGTTTTAATTGCACAAAACATGTGCCATATTTATGAGTTATATAAATATACACCATATTATAACTTATAGGGACATTTACATTTTCCCCCTAACTTTGTCCCGACCTCATCTTTACCCCTAAATAAAAATAGTGCTCAACTATACCGCTCTTCTGTTAGGTGCCATTTTGGAAATACCCTTCCGTGCTGTTTCCGTCTGGTTAACGACCTTTGACCGTCAATGGTCTGTTCCCTGGACATTTATACCCCTCGCTTCCTAAGTTACTTACAGATGGGACCCACCCGAACAAAGTAAAAAAAAAACTCTCTCATCTCTACTACTTACATATGGGACCCAACAAAAAGAAAACAAAAAATAGGAACTCTCTCCCGTCCCCTTGAGCGAGCTCTCTCGCAAGCAGCAGCGCGGCGACGACGCAAGCAGCGACGTCAGCGGGCGGCGCCAGAGCAGCAGGCAGCAGCGGCGACAAGCAGCAGCAGCAGGCAGCAGTGGCGGCACGCAGCAGCGCGACGGCAACACAAGCTGTAGTGGTAGCACGATGACAAGCATCAGTTCGACGGCGGCGCAAGCAGCAATGGCCAACGGGGCAAGCAGCAGTAGTCCGACGGCGGCGCAAGCAACAGCGACCAGCGAGGCATTGCAGCAGCGGTGGCGGGCGACGCAAGTAGCAGCAACGACTAGTGGTGCAAGCAGCTGCGCGGCAAGCAGCAATGGCCGCAAGCAACAGCAGCACGACCGGCCCCGCCATGGCCACAAGGACCCGATTGAGATTTTCCAAAAAATTGCAAGGACCCGATTGCTTTTACTAAAAATGATACAAGACCTGATTGCTTTTGTTTTAAAAGTTGCAGGGACCTGATTGCTTTTTTAAACAAATTACAGGTCCCACCCTTAAGTGACAGACATTTTGAGGGTAAAAATGTTCAGAAAACGGTTCAGAGATGGTCAAAGGCCTTTGACCCGACGAAAACGGCACCGGGGGGGGGGGGGGGGGGGGAGGGGGTATTTCCATAACGCCATCTAGCAGAAGGGGGATATTGTTGAGCACTGTTTTTTAGGGGTAAAGATGAGCTCGGGACAATGTTAGGGGGGGGGGGGGGCACTGGACTCGGGAAAATGCTTATAGGTAGGACATCAGTAGTAGCGCTGGAAAGTAGCAAGCACTGCTGCTAATTAGCAGTAGCGCTGTTCTAGGGCAGCGCTACTAGTAACTCTTTAGCAGTAGCGCTGGAAAATAAAAAAATGCTACTACTAAGTGGGACCAGACGAGGCCACCGACGCTAGCTGTAGTAGCAGTACTAAGCAGCAGCGCGTTATTTGACAGCAACGCTACTGATAATGGGCCCCACTTAATAGTAGCGCTTTTCCTGGAAAGCGCTACTACTAAGTACCATAGCAGCAGCGCTTTCTGTGAAACAGCGCTACTGCTAGTTGCGGCTGGTGCCACTTGCACCACCCATTCTCCCCTCACTCCCCCCTTTGCCCTCTCTCCCCTCCTTTCCCCTCTCCCTTCACCATTGTTGCCCTTCTTCTCTCTTCCTCCTACCTCTCTTCTCTCCCCATTAATACCCCCCTCCACATAACTCTCCTCCATAAATAGCCTTCTCATATCTCTCTCTTCCTCCTACCTCTCTTCTCTCCCCATTATATGCCCCCCTCAACCATAACTCCCTCTCCATTAGTTAGCTAGAGTCATCTCTCCTCCCCAACAACTAGATCTAGCTAGCTATTTAGCCATCCACACTTTCGATCCCTATAGGTAGCGAAAGGCCTCATCTAACCGTGCTCGGTCTCGATCTCTCGGGAGATAGGTAAGTAAAAAGTTGTGCATTTCAAGAATGGGGAATATGTGTGTTTGGGATATGGAGAGATTTGTGCGAGTGACATGCCCCCGAGTTGCTTATGTTTTGCCGAAATGTCGATTTATTTCCGTTTCGGTGAATTTCGAGCAAACTCGATATGTCCTATTTTTAGGCAAGGTCATGCCAATTTTTTTATATGACTTTGATGCATGCATGCATTTTGTTTATAACCCTTTTGCTTGTTATACCGTGCAGTCGGTCATGAAGGTGAGTGGATGGAAGGTGGAGCGATACATGCAATCCGCGGTGATGGACATGTATGCAAATAATCGGACTAGGATTAGATGTCCGTGTACAAGATGCAAAGAAGGAGTCCTTTTGGACCCTTTTGACCATGGCAGTTTGAAGGCGCACCTACTGATGAATGGTTTCATGGATGGCTATACTCGGTGGATAAGTGAAGATGATGATGATGAGGACGTCCACATGGCAGGGAATAACGACATGGGGCTAGACAAAGAGATGACCGATCGACACGAAGACGATGGCGCCGGACATGGCGGCAGGGAAGAGTCCGGAAATGACGGCGGCGGAGAAGATTCCGGACACGGCGAAGAAGAGTACGGACATGGCGGAGAAGAGGCGGCGGTCACGCCGCAGTCTTCGACGCTACTAAGTGCAGTCGTGCAGGACCCTCATGTTCGAGAACTCCTTCGCAAGAGTACGACTAGCGAGAGAGCTGCTTCTAGAGAGGAGGCCAAGCTGGCGCAACTTGAAGTAGACTCGAAGACTCCATTGTATGACGGTTGCGATCCCGAGGTGACCCGCTTGAGTTTCACGCTCAAACTTCTAAAGACAAAGGCCAAAAACAAATGGACAGACAAAAGCCTCGATGAGCATTTGAAGTATCTACATAATAAAATTGTTCCCGCGGGGAACCTGTGTCCTACTAGTGTCGAGGAGGCCAAGAAAATCGTTTGCCCTTTTGATTTGCCGCACATTAGGTACCACGCATGCATCAACGATTGCATCATTTATCGGGGGAAGCACGCGAAAAAAACCAGATGTCCAGTGTGCAATGCTTCTCGATACAAGAAGGCAGGAAAGAAAACTTCTCAGAAAGTTGTATGGTACTTTCCGATCACTCCCCGTCTGCAGCGGTATTTCATAGATCATAAGGAAGTAAAGCTCATGCGCTGGCACGCGCAGAGGAAGAAGCCTGACGATGGAGATGATCCGAAGCTGAGACACCTCGTAGATGGTAGCCAGTGGAGAGCATTCAACGCCGTATATGGATTTGCTGCAAAAGATCCAAGGAACATCGTGCTTGGTGCGAGTACCGATGGCATGAATCCGTTTGGAAACCAAAACACCAACCACAGCACATGGCCCGTCTTTGTATGGATGTACAACCTCCCCCCATGGAAGTGCATGAAGACAAAGTACATACACATGAGCATGCTGATTCAAGGGCCGAAACAACCGGGAAATAATATTAACCTGTATATGGGGCTTCTGAAAGAGGAGCTAGACACGTTATGAAAAACACCGGCATGGACATGGGACGCCAGCAAAGGAGAGTATTTCCATATGAGAGCCGCGCTGACGACGACGGTGCATGACTATCTCGGTTACGGGTACACATCAGGCCAGGTGTGCCACGAATACTGCGGATGCACGAGGTGCATGGATGATACAACGTCTCAGCAGCTTATAAATTATAGGTTTTTCAAGCACTACTAGTAGGCTTTCTCCTAGTAGGGGGGAATGAAATTGACCCCTTATAAATTAAAATTATTCTAATATGTAGAGTATTAATTTTGCAGCATACATATCTTGTACAATAAATATAGATTATTTAATAGTATCCGCCAGTCATTGTTGCATGAAAATAAATATTTTGCTACCTATACGTTTGACAACGAAGTATAAAGGATACTTCACTGAATGAATAGGTTTGAGTACATTGACCAACTCTACATGTCAGTAGTCTCAGAATCAGCGAGATAATGAAATAGTCCCACATCTGTGATGTCTAATACATGAACACAGTACTGGCTTGACATGTCGATCGACGTTCATTTGTGGAAGAAAACGGGATATGCTGGGATTGGTATGCTCCCACGGGCGGACGGCAACACCGTGCTTATGGGGAAATATCTGGTGCACCGGAACTTGTCGTGCTACCGGTGCATCGAGTTTATATTGTACTTTTAAAATGTTTAATTTTTTTTGAAAAAAATAGCACACTCACACAACATCAATGTAGGTTGTCACAAAATTGCAAGTTAAAATTCAAAACCTAACTCAAAAAAAGAAAAGAAAAATTCAACATTGAATAGTACATAACATAATTTGGGTTTTAAATTTGGCCCATTATAACACTGAAGTCAAATTTGTCATTTTTGTATCTCAAAAAATATTTCAATTTTTTATACAAATTTTGTGACATCATACATTGATGTTGCGTCAACGTGCTAGATTTTTTTCCAGATTTTTTTAAAACATTCCATGGCATCCGGTGCACCGGATACAAGGGATTGTGCCACCTCTCTTGCTCTTATCTCTGATGGCCTTCTCCTTCGGCATACAATGACACTCCCTCCACTCTCACATGTAGTTTAGCCTCGAGGGCTCCACTGTAGTTAAATAAGCTATAAGCACGGGGGGATGTATCCGGTGCACCCGCACTTGTGGATGGCACTTGGTGTCTTGACCTATCATCATGGTTTTGTACGTGCCCCTTTTTTCTCAAGTTACCAATAGTATGTAGGGGTCCATTTGTGATGTTTAGACTCCTATGTCGGTGTGTTGTAGGAGTTGCGAGTTGGGAGTGTTTGTGTGGTTGTCTTTGTAGCTGTGTGGCCTTATGGTTTGCAAGGAGTCTTCTTGCCTCACGGGGTTGTGACTTGGTTGCCTTCTATGACAATTTTTGACTGATTTCTACAAATAAATCAGATAATTCTCTTCTTATTAATTAATGAATGATTTTTTTACCTCTATTTGAAAAAGAAATTGATTCAATCAGAGTGAAATAATGTTGAAGGCCTTGATAGATAGATCTCTCACTACCGGAATCAGGGGCTATGCCTACAGCCCAAGGCCGTCGGCATAGGCCTATGCCTACAGCTGCCGTCGGCATACCCTCGTCGGCATAGAATACGTCAGCGTACTCTTGTCAGGCCGTCGGCATACTAAAGCCGTCGGCATAGCTGCCTATGCCGACGGTTTCCGTACAGCCGTCGGCATAGTTTCACCGTCGGCAAAAAAAGGACGAGACGGTAGCTGACGGCGTCGTCACTAAGTCCAACCAACCAGGAGCTGCCACATGGCAAAACTATGCCTACGACTTTGCCGTCGGCATAGTCCTGCCACGTGGCAGCTCATGGTTGCTCCTGGCTGAGTACTATGCCTATGGCAAAGCCGTAGGCATAGATGATCTAAGGCGACGGCTTTGCCGTAGGCATAGTCCTCGGCCAGGAGCTACCACATGGCATTTATGCCGACGGCTTTGCTGTAGGCATAGATGCAAACATATATTCATGAATAAATAATACAAGTGATATTGCAAAAACTGAATAAAAGAAACTATATTCATAATAAATGAAGCATTGCAATTATTTGGTCTGAATAATAAACAATAGACTTTATTAATATGAATGTCAACTACAAGCATTCAGGAATTACACCTGGAGGAAAGAAGAAATAAAAGAAGAAAGGAAAAGTCCTAAACTAAACCTATACTAAACTATCTACTTCATCTTCTGCTTCTTTCTTCCAGTTCATCAACCTGCAAAACAAGAAACAACAAATAGGAAAAACTTGGTTAAGGTTAAAATGTAGCATTCCCCTTGGGGAAATGCCTTTGCTGTAGGAGCTAGCACTTAGGAGTTTGGAAACATTAGTCAAACCCCAATCAGATTAAGTTGATTAAAGAAACAGTAGAAGAGAGCCAACACTGCGTAAATGGAGCCAATGGAACAGTAACCAGCAAGGCCAAAAGGAACAGGTTCAATTGGCAGTAAGGAATAACCCAACACAGAAGTAAAGCCAGCAAAAAGTATAGATCAAAGCCAAACCCAAAGATCAACTCAAATTAGCACTAACTCCATGATTAGGGGATCCCTCAATTAAGCTTGGGTTAGTTTCAGATGAAATCCAACTAACCCACTACTAACCAACTAACCCAGAGGTAGGGTTTGAAGTAGGGATTGTTGTCCTCAGGCAGCCTAGTAGTGCTAGGACTATTGCATCATTGGATCAAGTAGTGCAGCATCTGTTGTTAAGTAACGGTGAGAGCCTCAGGACACCATCACTGGCTTGGCAAGATTAAGGAGCACATGTTCTTATCAGTGAGATTAGGAGAGAAAGAAAGTGTAGAGACCAGTGTAGCATCTGTTAAAATCAGATTTAGGAGAGAGGGAATTGGCAAGGAAAGATATAGTCCATAACCTGCAAGAAGAAATAGGACATTGATAGCACACTTACTAAACATCTGCTGTAAGCAGAACACATACACCCACCTACACATGGGTACTATTATGTATATAGGTACACAAGCATAAGACATGCACCTGGTATAGATAGGAGTATAAGCATGCATCTAAACCATCTGAAATAGCTAAAGCAAAGAAAGAGTTATCACTACATGCAACCATCAGGACTATGACCTATACAATATACAACTAAACCAACCAGTAGATGATGTACTAAACCATACAAGAAATGCCATTACATGGTATTTAGATAAAGACTAGTATATATCAAACACATATACCAGCTTGAAAGAGTAACTATAATTTTATACCACTACAGGAGCAAATCATGAACTACACAGAGTAATTGCAGTAAAGAGATGAATCGATCCCACCATTGCAGCACTGGTTGAGCGACAAAACAAATATAACAGTAGTTCCATTGGTTCAGCCAACAAGTTAAAAGAAGTAGCAGAAAAATAGCAGTACTACCGTCATAAATAAGTGGAACATAGCAGAGAAATACAAAATATGCCATGACCAAACTGCAGTAACAACCAGCAGTCATATTCAACATTTAATTAAAGTATAAGAAATTATATGACACCAGTAATGAAACAATACTAAGGATGATTGATAATTGCCCATAATCAGGAGTTACAGTTCACACCTAAATAAACTTCAAAACTATATAACAGTATAAACAAGCTATCAAGTGACCCCTGTATGTACATGTGACATAAAGCAGCAGCATACTAACTAAAAAAGTAGCATGCCTCATGACAGTAGCACTGAGCACAATCAGTATAGCCTTAGACTAGTAATTCATGCCTTTGATCCTAACAGTTTTACAAAACTGATAACAATAGCACAATTAACAGTACAAGAAAACCAACAACTATATCCATAGTGCCAACAACAGTAGAAACAACCTAGAACCACTTGAACTACATACAGTAGGATGTCAATAACATAGTGGCATTATCCAAGTTCTTATACAAACCAGAACACCAAATCAGATACATAAGCAAGAGCATGACCACAGGAGCAACTAAAGGGATAGCAACAATTACTGGCAACATTAGAATAACCTTTAGTTGGTCCTAAAACAATCAGCAGTAGCAATGCATCGACAGATCCGCAACAATGGCCAAGACAGTAGAAGTAGTAGTAGGCCAGAGAGGAGGAGAAGTGGAACTCACTGGGCTAGGGTTGTAGCCGATGCCGAGCACGTCACCATCCCAGCACGGCGAGACAGCAGCCACAGCACCGCACGGCGCCAACCAATGCCGGGGTTGCGCAGCACGCCATCCTCCGCCCCCGACCGGCGGAGGGGCACCGTGCACAGCAGGAGCATCACCCAGGCAACACCAGCACCACCAAGAGGTGTGGGAGGTGGCGTACCCGACTGGAGCAATGAGCAGGAGATTGCCGGCGACGAGGGGCTCATCACCACCGAAACCCTAGCGGAGGGGATCGATGGGAACGACCTCAGGAGGCGAGGATAACCAAATCAAGCGGGTGGGGAAGGTAGATCAGCTCGAGGGGGAGCTGCCGGTGGCGACCTGGGACACGCCGGTGCCTAATCCGCCGCCCGCTGGCCTCGCCGTCGCCGGAGGTGAGGTGGAGGCCGAAACCCTAGCTAGCTACGGGGGACGATGGAGGGTGGGAGCGCCGATTCTGGCCGGAGGGGAAGGAGGCGTGGAGCTTGGGGAGCTCGGGGGAGTGCTTCCCGCAGCCGGAGCTCGCCGGAATAGGCTGGCGTGGGTGGTGGCGGCGGCGAGGGAGAGGGGTTCGTGGGGGACAGAGGAGAGAGGTCGCGAAACAGAGAGGGAGGAGGCGTTCGGTGGAGTTGGGTGGGCTCTATCTCGTGGGCTTTTTTTCTCCTTTTCTCTAGATGGATGGATGGATGGCTGGATGGATGTGGGGTGGAGAGCTAGATGGATGGATATGCGCCACGTCATCGATCCGTGGCACAAACGTTTCCACCAATAGGAATTAAGCTAATGCAATTGTGTTCTCCCTTTTGTTTTTCTTCTAATTTTTTTTACTCTCTTGGACCGATGAAGGAGGGCAAGTACTAACCGCGTCCACGCCGGTGAAGGGTCTGGCATCCTCTGGCCTCGCCGCCATCGGAGCAGCGCTAGAGGTGGAGGCCACCGAAACCCTAGCCACGAGGTAGGGTTGTGGGTGGACGGGAGGAGCGGATCCTGACGCAAGGATGGACGCGGCATGACGAGGTGCGGCGGACCCGGATGCCGGCGATCTATGAGGGGAGAGGAGGATCACGGCGGCATGCCGGATCCAGCCACTTGTAAACTGCACCATCTTCGAGTTAGTATCTGGCTATCGAGAGGGAACATGTCCGGTTTATGAAGGAAGTGTGTTGCCCGTTGCTCCGTTGACCTCGGAACTTCTCGTGCTCTCAAAGGGGGGCATTTCATGACACGTTCCCGGACATGGCATTTTTCGGGACCACCTGGAATATTTGAGACATTTACTGCATCCGTAGGGCTTCAATGTGGGAAATTGCAGATCTGCACGGCGGCCACCTGAAATGATGTCCATAAGTGGTTTGTAAAATCATATATGATGTCTTTGCAGTATGCGTAGGCCTAGTGCAACCAAAGGAGGAGCAGCCATACCACCGGGGGGCGAATGTACCTCGGCGGCATGTCGGATCTAGCCATAAAAATCCACGGAAAATCATACGATGCCTGAAATCCTCGGGACCTGGCACGGTGTTGTCATATGGCCCTTGTAGGATGTGCTAAAAGTTTGAGTGCGTTTCGCAGAAGTCTGACCGGCGGCCACTTGTTAATTGCACCATTTTCGAGTTAGTATCTGGCACTCGAGAGAGAATATGTCTGGTTTATGAAGGAAGTGCGCTGCCCGTTGCTCCGTTGACCTCGAAAATTCTCATGCTCTCAAAGGGGGCCATTTCATGACACGTGCCAGGACATGGAATTTCTCGGGCCCGCCTGGAATATTTGAGACATTTATTGCATCCGTAGGGTTTCAATGCGGGAAATCACAGATCTGCACGGCGGCCACCTGAAATGATGTCCATAAGTGGTTTGTAAAATCATATATGATGTCTTTGCAGTCTGCGTCGGCCTAGTGCAACCAAAGGAGGAGGAGCGAATGTACCTCGACGACATGTCGGATCTAGCCGTAAAAATCCACGGAAAATCATATAATGCCGGAAATCCTCGGGACCTGGCACGGTGTCGTCATATGGCCCTTGTAGGGTGTGGTAAAAATTTGAGCGCGTTTCGCAGAAGTCTGACCGGCGGCCACTTGTAAACTGCACCATCTTCGAGATAATATCTTGCTATAGAGAGAGAATGTTTCGGTTTGTGAAGGAACTGCGCTGCCCGTTGCTCCGTTGACCTCGAAAATTCTCATGCTCTCAAAGGGGGACATTTCATGACACGTGCCAGGACATGGCATTTTTCGGGCCCGCCTGGAATATTTGAGACATTTACTGCATCCGTAGGGTTTCAATGCAGGAAATTGCAGATCTGCACGACGGCCACCTGAAATGATGTCCAGAAGTGGTTTGTAAAATCATATATGATGTCTTTGCAGTATGCGTAGGCCTAGTGCAACCAAAGAAGGAGGAGCCCCACCACCCGGGGGGGGGGGGGGCGAATGTACCTCGGCGGCATGCCAGATCAAGCCGTAAAAATCCATGGAAAAGCATACGATGCCGGAAATCCTCGGGACCTGTCACAGTGTCTTCATATGCCCCTTGTAGGGTCTGGTAAAAGTTTGAGCGCGTTTCGCAGAAGCCTGACCGGAGGCCGCTTGTAAACTGCAACATCTCTGAGTTAGTATCTATCTATCGAGAGAGAACGTGTCTGGTTTGTGAATGAAATGCGCTGCCCGTTGCTCTGTTGACCTCGAAACTTCTCGTGCACTCAAAGGGGACTGTTGCATGACACGTGCTAGGACATTGCATGATGCCCCCAAGGCCCCCGACCGGCCTAACCCTGGCTCTGTTGACCCGGAGATGTACGCCTTTTACTTTCATCGGACGGCCTCTGACCAATAGACTTTTCCACCAAGTTGTGATAGGTCAGCCCATAGGAACATTCCCAAACATAGTCTGGGCCCAGCTCACCACTAGATTCCCTCCGGCTCGACCCGACGCGCACGTTTCCGCCCTCCAATGATGGCGGCAGTGCCGTCCGTGATCAGGGGGGCCACACCTCGGAGCCGTGCAACGGACGTCTCTGCATGCCACAACACTTTCAGACATGTAAGAGGACCTGGTGTGATGTTTTGGTGGCACCCGACCGACCTAACCCTAGCCCCGTTAACCCAGAGATCTACGCCTTTGACTTTCACCGAACGGCCTTTGACCAATGGACTCTTCAACCTGATTGTGATAGGTCAACCCATAGGAACATGCCCGAACATGGTCCGGGCCCAACCCATCACTAGATTCCCTCCGACTCTAAATATCTGTAGGTCAACCCATATGTAGATATAGATTTTTGTCTCGTTTGGCCAAGAAATGAAGAATGTACAAAAAAAAGTCAAAACAAAAGTGTGTTTTCTGTAAATCTGAAGCAACACATAGTTTTAGTTTGTTCAAATTTGAAAACATATTATAGCAACAGAATCCTTTCAAGATTCTGATAAAAAACCATATAAAAGTTGTCAAAATCGACGCAAGTATCAATTACTTGTGATTATAACAAAGTACAAGGACCTATTTGCAAAATTACATGAGGTCACATTTCTAACATACTCAAATGAAAAAACAAATTGGATATTCATAATCTATGGAAAATTCTACCCCAAATCAGTATACAATTTGTATATGTTTAAGTTTAGATAAGTCAGACTTAAATTAATCAAATTTCAACTAAAAAAAGAAAACAAATTAAAATAAAAAAATAAAGATAATATATGCCGACGGCCGCCGTCAGGGCCGTCGGCATAGCTTTGACGGCGTCAGCCCGCCGTCAACCCCGGGGTCACCACGGCCTTGTCTATGCCGACGGCCGTTCTATGCCTACGGCTGCCGTCGGCATATATAGAGATATGCCGACGGCTTTTCTATGCCTACGGCTGCCGTAGACATATCTCCAACTATGCCGACGGCTTTCTGCCGGCCTTAGGCATATCTCAGGCTATGCCGACGGCCCCGACAAAAAGCCGTCAGCATAGTAAATGCCGTCGGCATAGCCAGTTATTCGGGTTGTGTCTTGATAATCAAGTTATGGGCAAGGGTGGATGGATAACCCTTCGATAGGTATAGGCGCTCCCAAGGCGATAGCCCGGGCGCCGCCACCGGCCGGCCGGCCGGCCTCCGGGCAGATCGGCGCTGTTTCCACGTGCGGCCTCTGGCTGCAGGGTGGACATGTTGCGGCTTCGTCCGCCTGCGATCCGGCAGAGCACTCCCGTGCTCTGAGCGGCAATGTTTCTGGAGATATTGAGAAGATCCAATCTGAGGTAGCCAAGGTCCTGTGCGTTAAGGACTTCATCGCTGGATCTGAGGTGGACTCTTCATGTGGGTTGGGAAGTCCTGCGTTTGCTGCTGATCAGCCAGATCCCAAGGCTGCTGAAGGCGACCACCTAGAGCAGCGCGACCGTGAACCCCCAGACCGATCTGCGCCGCTGAATAACATGCGACGTATGGTGTTGGAGAATACATTGATAGCCACTTCGACGAGTCCTGGGACGACACTGCCGGCGGTTTCCTCACCTGAACGCTGGTGGGGGTGAAAAAGGGGCATCCGGTGAGGATGCTACCCACCCGAAGCCAGCCGACAGGGGATCTACAAGCCATGTGGTCGTGAGTCCGGGGACGCAGGTGGTGCCGGGTGCCGTACAACAGTCGCATGCGGTGTCCACTGGTGCTATGAATTGTTTGGTATGGAACTACCGAGGAATTGGAGGCTCCCGAACAGTTCGTGATCTTGTGTCGCTCAACTCAGCTCATCATCCGAGCTTTATTTTTCTTTGTGAAACTAGACAAAATAAAGATAAAGTTAGGCGCCTATGCAATCGATTAGGTTTGCGTGGCTTTGCTGGAGTTAGTAGTGTTGGCTTTAGTGGTGGTTTAGCTCTTTTTTGGGATGATCAGATGTGTGTTGAAGTAAAAGATCTCAATGAAAGATACATCGATGTGTTCGTGCGAGCCTCTCCAGATGATATTCAGTGGAGATTGACTTGTGTCTATGGGGAACCTAGAGTGGAGAATAGGCACCTGATGTGGGAGAAACTTAGGAATTTGAAAGATACATCTAATCTGCCCTGGGCAGTAGTGGGGGACTTTAATGAAGCTCTTTGGCAATTTGAACACTTTTCCTTTACCAGGGAGTCTCAGATGATGGCTTTTCGTGATGCTCTAGAGGATTGTGGCCTCGCCGATATGGGTTTCAAAGGAGTACCATTTACATATGATAACAAGCGAGGGGGGCGGCGCAATGTCAAAGTGCGCCTTGACCGGCTCGTGGCAAGTGATACATGGCGTGATATGTTTGAGCATGCGTCGGTGGAACATGTGGTATCTCCCTGCTCTGATCATTGCTTATTACTAATTCGTTTCCATGCTGAACAACTTGTGCAGAATAAGAGGAGGTGTCGACAGTATGAATTATTTTGGGAACGAGCGTCAGAATTACCAGAAATCATCGAACAAGCATGGAACGCAGCTGGGGAGAAGGATGACCTCGGTGCGATCCAGAGTTGTCTCGGTTCGGTCATGAAATCTCTTCATGCATGGAGCAACCGACGGTTCGGGAATATTTTGCGCAAGCTTGCAGAGCTGCGCGCTGTACTTGATCGTCTTCTTGGCAGTGGTGCAGACAAATCTGAGGTACGGAAGGTCAATGATCAGCTTAATGAGTTACTGTATAAAGAGGAAATGTTATGGCTCCAGAGATCTCGCATAAAGTGGCTCAAAGAAGGGGACCGGAATACGAAATTTTTCCATCAAAAAGCTGTTTGGCGGGCAAAGAAAAATAAGATCACCAAGTTAAAGGATGCAAGTGAAAGGTGGGTGACGTCTCAAGAAGAACTGGAGGCTTTGGCCATAAGCTATTTTCAGGACTTGTTCACAAGGGACCGCAACCTTAATCCTGAGGAGATTGTCCAGCTTTTTGAGCACAAAGTCACACCTAATATGAATGAGGATTTGTGTAGGGACTTTTCAGAGAAGGAGATAGCTGATGCCCTCTTTGAGATTGGACCGTTGAAAGCACCAGGTACCGATGGTTTTCCGGCTAAATTTTACCAGCGCAATTGGGATATCTTGAAGGACAAAGTTGTACCAGCCGTTCTGCAATTTTTTGCCACTGGCTGCATGCCTGCGAATGTGAATCATACAGCAATTGTCCTGATTCCCAAAGTGGACCAGCCTACTACACTTAAAGAATTCTGGCCAATTAGTCTGTACTGTCTTGTATAAGGTGATTGCAAAGTGACTTGCAAATAGACTGAAACCCCTTCTTGGAGACATTATTTCTGTGAATCAAAGCGCGTTTGTGCCCGGCAGATTGATCACAGATAACACACTTGGGGCCTTCGAGTGTTTCCATTTTATTGAGCAGAATAGTAATCCTCAGAAGAATTTTTGTGCCTACAAGATCGACTTGTCGAAGGCATACAACCGTGTGGATTGGGACTTCTTGGAGAAGGTGATGAAAGGCTTAGGTTTCACTCACCGATGGATCAGTTGGATCATGTCATGTGTATCCTCGGTGAGCTACTCAGTCAAATTAAATGGAACCTTGCTGGATTCGTTCACCCCTACCCATGGCCTACGACAAGGCGACCCCCTTTCGACATTCCTGTTCCTGCTTGTAGCAGATGGCCTCTCAGCGTTGTTGCAGAAGGAGATCACTGATGGTAATATCACTCCCCTTAAGGTGTGTCGTGGTGCCCCGGGCATATCTCACATGTTGTTCGCCGATGACACTTTGCTCTTTTTTAAGGCAGATGCAGTACAAGCAAATAGTATGCAGCAGGTCATTAATACTTATGCCCAAGGTACAGGACAACTTGTGAACTTTGATAAGTGCTCACTTATGTTTGGTAAATCTTGCCCTATTGAGGTCCAGGAGGAGATTAAATCTGTTCTTCAAGTGTCACAAGTCGAATTTGAGCCTAAATACCTTGGACTACCGACGCCGGAAGGGAGGATGCACCGAGGAAAATTTCAGGAGCTGCAAGCTAAAATGCTTAAGAGACTTGTGCTATGGGGCGAGTCCTCGCAGGGGGGAAGGAGGTGCTCGTGAAAGCGGTCGCCCAAGCGCTACCCACGTTTGTAATGGGCGTTTTTAAGCTTCCTGATGGCTTATGTGAGGACTTAACAAAGATGATAAGAGACTTCTGGTGGGGGGCAATTCAGGGACAACGCCGAACACATTGGGTGTCATGGGACATTATGCTTAAACCCAAGTCACATGGCGGCATGGGATTCCGAGATATGAAAATTTTCAATCAAGCGTTGCTCGCTAAGTAGGCTTGGAGGCTTATTGAGAACCCTCAGAGTTTATGTGCGCAAGTACTGAAGGCGAAGTACTACCGCAACGGGTTCTTGGTGGACACCGTCTTCACCGGTAATGCATCCTCGACATGGCAAGCTATTGAATATGGGCTCGAGCTCCTTAAGAAAGGGATTATTTGGCGTATTGGCAATGGCTCGCAGGTCCGTATATGGCGTGACCCTTGGATCCCTCGTGAATCGTCTCGGCGTCCGATTACTCCGAAGCGTCGCTGCCGGCTCAAGTGGGTCTCTGAACTTCTCAATCCAGATGGCACTCGGAATACAGACCTAGTTTGGCAGCACTTCTTTCAGCCAGATATTGATAGCATTCTCCAAATCAAGGCATCGAGCAGGATTGAAGCTGACTTCATTACGTGGCACCCGGACAAGCGTGGATGTTTCTCGGTACGTAGTGCTTACTACCTTGGCTTGCAGGAATACATGGCCGCGCAGAACGACGGGGCCTCGAGCGTCCGGCCGGATGGGCGCCGGCCGGCCTGGGACCTTGTATGGAAAAACGGGGCGCCGGCTAAAGTCCGTATCTTCGCATGGAAAGCTGCTCGGGAGGCTCTTGCAACGCAAGCTACCAAGACCTACATGCACATTGAACTGAATCCTAGGTGCACCATATGTGGCCATGCAGAGGAGGACGTGCACCATGCTCTCGTGAGATGCCCTCATGCAGCTGCACTCTGGGAGGCCATGCGCGAGTACTGGGATCTTCCAACCCCTGCCGACTTGCGCGACGCCGAACCTGAATGGATGTTCCGTCTACTCGACAAACTTTCCGAAGTGCAAAAGCTAGCTTCATTGATGATCATGTGGAGGATTTGGTATGCGCGGAACAAGATCACGCATAATAAGCCCCCTGTTCCGATTGAAGCATCGCGCCGATTCTTATCCAGCTACATCACGTCCCTACTTGCCATCAAACAATATCCAGCAGCCGACCTGCTGAAAGGTAAACAGGTCATCGACCTTACCAGGATTATGGGTCGCACCACACAAGAAATATTGCCGAAGCCACGCTGGGTAGTACCTGATGCAGACCATGCCATGCTCAACATAGATGGTGCGTTTGTGAAGGAAGATGGCACGGCTGGAGCCGGGATGATCCTGCGTGATCATGAAGGTACGGTCATCTTTGCTGCGATCCGCATGTTGTTTAACTGTGTTGATGCCATGGAAGCGGAGGCGGCAGCGATGGATGAAGGGCTCCGGCTTGCTCTCCACTGGACAAACTCACCTCTGGTAGTGGAGACGGACTGCGCTGAGTTATTGCAAATGATTCAATCAAGAGACGTTGATAGATCACGGTACGTGCACCGTATAAGAGAGATCAGAAGGATTCTGACTCAAGAAAGGAACATTAGTCTAGCTAAGATCAGCCGACACGCAAATGAGGCGAGTCACACCCTCGCTTGTATGGGTCGTTCGCAGCAGCAAACTGCATGTTGGCTTCGAAACTTCCCTGATGAGATAGCTAGCATAGTCAATTCGGAATGTAATCATCTTGCTTGATTAATGAAAGTTCCTTTCCCGCAAAAAAAAAGATAATCAAGTTATGGATGCTTAGAGCATCTACAACCAAACTCCCCATACCCGCCCCAAACAACCGGACGGGCTGCATGGTCAGTGTACGAACAGAAAAAACGCACCCAACCGAGCTCCCCATAACTGTCCCGAAGGCCCGGACTGACCAACACTCCCCATATCCGGCACGTATCTAGGGTGGATATGGGGAGGCCCGGATGCGCCTGGGGACGCCCGCCATGTCGGACTGACCGGAAGGGCCCACATGGTCACACAAGGGACCGGCGGTCCGACGGGCGCCTCCTACGGTTCTTGGTGCGGATGCATTCATGGCACCGTGTGGCGCCACTCCGATGTGTCGCTCGAGGGAGCAAGCCCATCTATTTAAGCCGGACAGTGGCAACGATACCCTAGGCCATCCCATTCCTTCCCTCTCCCTCCCACCCACGCTGCCAGCTACCATCCGCCCCGTAGCCGCTAACCATGCCCCGACAGAGGATCATCACGTATGCAATGTTGACGCCGGAACTCCGGTTGCAGATCGAGGAGGAGGTTTGGGCCAGGTGCGCCGCTCATCTCGCTATCGGTCTGCCTCTGGATTCACTTGAGCAGGAGGAGGAGGAGGAGGCGGAGGAGCAGCCGGAAGCGGAGCAGGACCCCCTAGCCCCATGGAGGAGGAGCAGGCAGCTGCGGGCTTCGGCATGGAGGACGCCATGGCGGAGTTCGATGTCGCCCAGGCGGTAAAGATGACGGAGCAGACCGCCATTCTCAAATCCATCCAAGATGAGGCCTATGTGGAGTCCAACCGACGCTTCATCCGGCAGCACAGGGTGGATATTGATGACCTCTTCGCCTCTAGTTCGGAAGATGATGCACCGAAGCCTTCGCATGCGGCGGAGCTGCCGTAGTTGCCCATCTACCCGAGCCAGGCACGGAGATCGTCGACATCTCCAATGGTGAGTAGTTTTAAGAGTATACGTAGTACGTAGGTTTTTAATCTGCATGGCTAGTATGGATTTGAGGTACATGGTTGCAGCGGGCGATTTTTGTGTGATGTTCGGTCACTGCCCATGAACGCGCCAGGACGCGTCTGCGGGCGTTTGAGGGGCCAGATTTTAAGTATTGCGGTAGTAGATGCTCTTAGTGGCAGAGATCAAATATAACATGCAGCGTCACGAGTTTGTTTGCTGAAAATTGAACGGGTCGAAATAGGGTTGTGGATTATCTAGCTAAATATAGCAGAACCGGTAGTAGCACCCCATGTTGGCTCACCAACTATCCAAATCTTATTTCTCGGCTAATTTTAGCTGTTTGTAACACAGTCTCCTAAAGACACTATTCCAGTCATTATGTTTTATTCAAATAAATTATTATTTCTACATAATTATCAAATATTTTTATGACAAATATAATGTTATAATATAGTTCAAATTGATCAATGGTTGAATCTTTCATACAACCGTATTAAAATTATAGAGATTTGACCGAATATTCATACAAGGTCATATATCCAACAAGTAAAACAGTAAATAAGAACACATTATAAATAAATTAAAATACATTTAGCACAATGCTATAGTAAAACAGATTCTCTAGCGGTTAACCACATGTAGGGAAAGACGCCAACACTCCTGTAGAGTGGGCGCGGGACGCAACTCCCTTTTTTGTCGGGGACGTGCTGGGTGTAGAGGTCAGACCCTTAGCCTCCCCCTTCTCTCTCCCTCTTTCCCTTATTTTCTTTTAGGCGGGGCCCATGTCCACATGGCTTTTTTCATAGTTTATCCTCTATGAAAGATCTATTTTTTTAAAAAAATATTAAATTTCCATATTCTAATTTTTTAGAGTTTCCAAAAGTTTAAATGCCAAAAGTTCAAATCTTGAAACCTCAAATGTTTTAGAAAGTTTATTTTTTTGGATAGTTTAAAACATCCCCAAAAGTTTCAAACTTGGGCCAAGATTATTTTGAAAGAGGAAAATGTAAATTCTACAAGTGCCAAAATAGCAAAGTTTCTAAAAATAGAAGTCATCAAATATAGAAACTTTCCATTGCCTTGCAGCTGCCAGCCAATTAGCCTACTTTGTTATAGTTGGGACTAAGGCTCTCTTTTTAATGGGAAATGTGCTACTTCTTGAGCTTGCGTTGATTTTTCCCTTGAAAAGGAAATGGTGATGCAGCAAAGTAGAGATAAGTATTTCCCTCAGTTAAGAACCAAGGTATCAATCCAGTAGGAGGCATAAGCAAGTCTCCAATATATGCACCTGCACAAACTAACAAACACTTGCACACAACGTGAAAAAGGGGTTGTCAATCCTTTCACGGTCATGAACAAGAGTGAGATCTAAGAGAGATAGGTATAAAAGATAAATAAAAGAACAAATTAAGGTAAATATAAATAAATTGTAGCAAGGTATTTTTGGGTTTTTTGGTTTATAGATCTGAAAATATATGATGGAAAATAGACCCGGGGGCCATAGGTTTCACTAGATGCTTCTCTCTTGAAGAAAACATACGGTGGGTAAACAAATTACTGTTGAGCAATTGATAGAAAAGCACATAATTATGACGATATCTAAGGCAATGATCATGAATATAGGCATCACGTCCGTGACAAGTAGACCGAAACAATTCTGCATCTACTACTATTACTCCACACATCGACCGACTTCTGCCTGCATATAGAGTATTAAGTTCATAAGAACAGAGCAACACTTTAAGTGAGATGACATGATGTAAAGGGATAAACTCAAGCAATATGATATAAACCCCATCTTTTTATCCTTGATGGCAATAATACAATACGTGCCTCGCTACCCCTTCTGTCACTGGGTGAGGACACCGCAAGATTGAACCCAAAACTAAGCACCTCTCACATTGCAAGAAAAACCAATCTAGTTGGCCAAACCAAACCAATAGTTCGAAGAGAAATATAAAGATATCTTAATCATGCATAAAAGAGTTTAGAGAAGACTCAAATAATATTCATAGATAATCTGATCATAAATCCACAATTCATCGGATCTCAACAAACGCACCTCAAAAGAAGATTACATTGAATAGAACTCCAAGAACATCGAGGAGAACATTGTATTGAAGATCAAAGAGAGAGAAGAAGCCATCTAGGTACTAACTATGGACCCTTAGGTCCGTGGTAAACTACTCACGCTTCATCGAAAGGGCAGCAAGGTTGATGTAGAGGCCCTCCGTGATTGAATCCCCCTTCGGCGGAGTGCCGAAAAAGGCCCCAAGATGGGATCTCACGGGAACAGAAGCTTGCGGTGGCGGAAAAGTATTTTTGGTGTGCCCTCTGGTATAGGGGTAATATTTGAGGATTTATAGTGCAGAGATTAGGTCAAGACGGTCCACGAGGGGCCCACAAGCCAGGGGACGCCCCCCTTGGGCGTGCCCCCACGGCTTGTGGCCGCCTCGTGGGTCTTCTAGCCTCCTCTCCAAGTCTCGTGGGTTTCTTCTGGTCCAAGAAAAATCACCGTAAAGTTTTATTCCGTTTGGACTCCATTTGACATTCCTTTTCTGTAAAAATCAAAAACAAGGAAAACAGAAACTGGCACTGGGCTCTAGGTTAATAGGTTAGTCCCAAAAATAATATAAAATAGCATATTAATGCATACAAAACATCCAAAACAGATAATATAATAGCATGGAACAATAAAAAATTATAGATACGTTGGAGACGTATCAAGCATCCCCAAGCTAAATTCCTGCTCGTCCTTGAGTAGGTAAATGATAAAAACAGAATTTTTTATGTGGAATGCTACCTAACATATTTATCAATGCAATTTTCTTTATTGTGGAAAGAATATTCAAATCCATAAGATTCAAAACAAAAGTTTAATATTGACATAAAAACAATAATACTTCAAGCATACTAATAAAGCAATCATGTCTTCTCAAAATATCATGGCCAAAGAAAGTTATCCCTACAAAATCACATAGTCTGGCTATGCTCCATCTTCATCACACAAAGTATTTCATCATGCACAACCCCTATGACAAGCCAAGCAATTGTTTCATACTATTGGTGTTCTCAAACTTTTTCAACTTTCATGCAATACATGAGCGTGAGCCATGGATATAGCACTATAGGTGGAATAGAATATGGGGGTTGTGGAGAAGACAAAAAGGAAGGAGAAAGTCTCACATCAACTAGGCAAATTTGTGGGCTATGAAGATGCCCATCAATTGATATCGATGCAAGTGAGTAGGGATTGCCATGCAACGGATGCACTAGAGCTATAAGCGTATGAAAGCTCAAAATAAAACTAAGTGGGTGTGCATCCAACTTGCTTGCTCATGAAGACCTAGGGCAATTTGAGGAAGCCCATCATTGGAATATACAAGCCAAGTTCTATAATGAAAAATTCCCACTAGTATATGAAAGTGACAAAATAGGAGACTCTCTATCATGAAGAACATGGTGCTATTTCAAAGACAAGTGTGGAAAAGGATAGTAACATTGTCCCTTCTCTCTTTTTCTCTTATTTTTTTGTTTGGGCTTCTTTGGCCTATTTTTTTTATTTGGGCTTCTTTGGCCTCTTTTATTTTTTTAAGTCCGGAGACTCATCCCAACTTGTGAGGGAATCATAGCTTCCATCGTCCTTTCCTCACATGGGAGAATGCTCTAATAATGATGATCATCACACTTTTATTTACTTACAACTCAAGAATTACAACTCGATACTAGAACAAACATATGACTCTATATGAATGTCTCATGTATATGAGAACAATATGACAATGATGGTATGTGTCATAATAAAACGGAACGATGGAAGTTGCATGGCAATATATCTCGAAATGGCTATGGAAATGCCATAATAGGTAGGTATGGTGCCTGTTTTGAGGAAGGGTATATGGTGGGTTTAATGCACCGGCGAAAGTTGCGCGGTACTAGAGAGGCTAGCAATGGTGGAAGGGTGAGAGTGCGTATAATCCATGGACTCAACATTAGTCATAAAGAACTCACATACTTATTGCAAAAGTTTATTAGCCATCGAAACAAAGTACTAATACGCATGCTCCTAGGGGGATAGATTGGTAGGAAAAGGCCATCGCTCGTCCCCGACCGCCACTCATAAGGAAGACAATCAAAGAATAAATCATGCTCCGACTTCATCACATAACGGTTCACCATACGTGCATGCTACGGGAATCACAAACTTTATCACAAGTATTTCTAACAATTCACAATTACTCACTAGCATGACTCTAATATCACCATATTTATATCTCAAAACAAATGCAAGGAATCAAACTTCTCATATATTCAATGCTCTTTATATGGAAGTTTTTATTATATCCCTCTTGGATGCCCATCATATTAGGACTAAATTCATAAACTAAGCAAATTACCATGCTGTTTAGGACTCTCAAAATAATATAAGTGAAGCATGAGAGTTCAACAATTTCTATAAAATAAAACCACCGCCATGCTCTAAAAAGATATAAGAGTGAAGCACAAGAGCAAACTGCCTAGCTCAAAAGATATAAGTGAAGCACATAGAGTATTCTAATAAATTCATGATTAAAATGTGTCCCTCTCAAAAGGTGTGTACATCAAGGATGATTGTGGCAAACTAATAAGCAAACACTCATATCATACAAGACGCTCCAAGCAAAACATATATCATGTGGTGAATAAAAATATAGCCTCAAGTAAATTTACCAATGGATTGAAGACGAAAGAGGGGATGCCATCCGGGGCATCCCCAAGCTTAAATGCTTGGTTGTCCTTGAATATTAACTTGGGGTGCCTTGGGCATCACCAAGCTTAGGCTCTTGCCACTCCTTATTCCATAGTCGATCAAATCTTTACCCAAAACTTGAAAACTTCACAACACAAAACTCAACAGAAAACTCGTAAGATCCGTTAGTATAATAAAATAAATCACCACTTTAGGTACTGTTGTGAACTCATTCTAAATTTATATTGGTGTTATATCTACTGTATTCCAACTTCTCCATGGTTCATACCCCCCGATACTACCCATAGATTCATCAAAATAAGCAAACAACACATAGAAAACAGAATCTGTCAAAAACAGAACAGTCTGTAGTAATCTGGAAATTTCGTATACTTATATAACTCCAAAAATTCTGAAAACTTAGGAAAACCTAGGAAATTTGTATATAAATCTTGTGTAAAAAATTCAGATCAAAATCATATTTCTGTGATTTTCTAAATTTCTGGCAATGAGCGCAAAAGTTTCTGTTTTTCAGCAAGATCAAATCAACTATCACCATAGACCATCCCAAAGGTCTTACTTGGCTCAAACACTAATTAAAATGCTAAAACACAATTAATACAGAGGTAATAATGTGTATTTATTGAAAAATAGAACCAAAAACAAAAACACAAAAAAAAATTGGGTTGCCTCCCAACAAGCGCTATTGTTTAACGCCCCTAGCTAGGCATAAAACATAGATCTAGGTATTGTCATCTTTGGTATGCAATCCATAAGTGGCCCTGATAATAGATTCATATGGAAACTTAATTTTCTTTCTTGGAATGTGTTCCATGCCCTTCCTTAACGGAAATTGAAATCTAATGTTTCCTTCTTTCATATCAATAATTGCACCAATCGTTCTAAGGAAAGGTCTACCAAGAATAATAGGACATGTAGGATTGCAATCTATATCAAGCACAATAAAATCTACGGGCACATAATTACTATTTGCAACAATAAGAACATCATTAATCCTTCCCATAGGTTTCTTAATAGTGGAATCTGCTAGATGCAAATTCAAAGAACAATCATCAACTTTATGAAAATCTAGCACATCACATAAAGTTTCGGGAATAATGTAAACGCTAGCACCCAAATCACACAAAGCATTATACTCATAATCTTTAATTTTAATCTTAATAGTAGGTTCTCACTCATCATAAAGCTTTCTAGGGATAGAAACTTCCAATTCAAGTTTTTCTTTAAACGATTTCATCATAGCATCAATGATATGTTTAGTAAAAGCTTTATTTTGATTATAAGCATGAGGTGAATTAAGCATGGGTTGCAACAAGGAAATACAATCAATCAAAGAACAATTATCATAATTAAAGTCCTTGAAATCCAAAAGAGTGGGTTCATCGCTACTTAAAGTTTTGACCTCGCCAATCCCACTTTTATCAATTTTTTCATTAAGATCTTCACCCTCCAAATTATTGGGACGCCTTCTAGCTAAAGCTGACTCATCTCCAGTCCCATCTTTATCAAATTTTATATTAGCAAACAAAGATTCAATAGGAGTCACACCAATCACTTTAAGATCTTCATCATGTGTGCGGCACGGAGGGCACCAGAGGACAGCACCAAAATAAAACTTACAACTCAAACCAATCTAGATCATCAATCAACCCAAAGGACAAAAGAAATATACTCAAAACATCATAGGATGGCAACACATCATTGGATCATAATATGTGGCATAAAGCACCATGTTCAAGTAGGGGATTACAGCGGGGTGCGGTAGAGTGGACCGCTTAAAAGAGATGAGGAAGGTGATGTTGATGAAGACGATCACCGCGGTGATGGTTTCCCCGGCGGCACTCCGGCGCCACCGAGAGAGAAGGGGAGAGAGTCTCCCCCTTGTGCTTCCTCCTCCATGGCCTCCCCCCTAGATGGGGAGAGGTTCTCCCTCTGGTCCTTGGCCTCCATGGTGATGATGGCCCCCTCCGGCTTCCTCCTCCATGGCCTCCGGTGATGATGGCCCCCTCCAGCAGGGTGCCGAAGAGGGCCTAGATTGATTCTTCGTGGCTACAGAGGCTTGCGGCGGCGGAACTTCCGATCTAGGGTTCTTTTCGGAGGTTTGGGTATTTATAAGAATTTTTGGCGTCGGTCTCACGTCAAGGGGGTGCCCGAGGGGCCCACAAGCCGGGAGCACCCTCCCTAGGGGGTAGGGGGCGACCCTAGGCTTGTGGACTCCTTGGTCACTTCCTGGCCCAGCTCCGGTGCTTCGGGGGTCTTTTTTGGTCCATAAAAAATCACTGTAAATTTTCAGCCCATTCCGAGAACTTTTATTTCTGCACAAAAAACGACACCACGGTAGTTCTGTTGAAAATAGCGTCAGCCCGGGTTAGTTCTAATCAAATCATACCAAAACCATATAAAATTGTTGTAAAATGGCATGAATACTTCATAAATTATAGATACGTTGGAGACATATCATCAAGCTACATTAATCTCCGCCTAATGATTCCATGTCATCCGGTTTAACTAAGCCAAATTGCCACTTGATTAAAATCAAAGCCTTTTTCAAATTTAAAATAAAGTCAAAAATAATATTTTTCAAAAACATGAAAACTGAAATGTTCATCATGTGGCAAATATTCGACATAGCGGGCCGCCCCAGCTCCGCCTAGTGCCACCAAATGACATAGCGGGCTCTCCCCGTTCGAACGCGCCCGCCCGCGCCCAATTTAGCCCCCGAACAGCGAAACCCGACCCCTCAAGTGGTCTTCGCCGCGTTAGGTATCCCCGGCGGCTGGACGCCAGCCACAACCAACATGAACTGGCCGGGGCCTTGATAACCCACAAGTATAGGGGATCACAATAGTTTTTGAGGGTAGAGTATTCAACCCAAATTTATTGATTCGACACAAGGGGAGCCAAAGAATATTCCCAAGTATTAGCAGCTGAGTTGTCAATTCAACCACACCTGGAAGACTTAATCTCTGCAGCAAAGTTTTTAGTAGCAAAGTAGTATGGAAGCAACGGTAACAGTGGCAAAAGTAACAGTAGCAGTTTTGTAGTGATTGTAACAGTAGCAACGGCAAAGTAACTTAGCAAAGATCAATATGTGAAAAGCTCATAGGCAACGGATCAGTGATGGATAATTATGTCGGATGGCATTCATCATGCAACAGTCATAACCTAGGGTGACACAGAACTAGCTTCAATTCATCAATATAATGTAGGCATGTATTCCGTATATAGTCATACGTGCTTATGGAAAAGAACTTGCATGACATCTTTTGTCCTACCCTCCCGTGGCAGCGGGGTCCTAATGGAAACTAAGGGATATTCAGGCCTCCTTTTAATAGAGAACCGGACATAAGCATTAGCACTTAGTGAATACATGAACTCCTCAAACTACGGGAATCACCGGAAAGAATATATCCCAATTATTGTCACCTTGGGGTATGCGGATCATAACACATAATAGGTGTCTACAACTTGCAAGATAGGATCAAGAACACAAATATATTCATAAAAACATAATAGGTTCAGGTCTGAAATCATGGCACTCGGGCCCTAGTGACAAGCATTAAGCATAGCAAAGTCATAGCAACATCAATCTTAGAACATAGTGGATACTAGGGATCAAACCCTAACAAAACTTACTCGATTACATGATAAATCTCATCCAACCCATCACCGTCCAGCAAGCCTACGATGGAATTACTCACTCCCGACAGTGAGCATCATGAAATTGGTGATGGAGGAAGGTTGGTGATGATGATGGCGACGAATCCCCCTCTCCGGAGCCCCGAACGGACTCCAAATCAGCCCTCCCGATGAAGAATAGGAGGTGGCGGCGGCTCCGTATCGTAAAACGCGATGAATCCTTCTCTCTGATTTTTTTCTCCGCGAATAGGTACTTATAGAGTTGGAATTATGGTCGGAGGAGCTTCAGGGGCCCCACAAGCCTGTAGGGCACGCCCCAGGGGGTGGGTGCGCCCCCAGGGCTTGTGGCCTCTCAGTGGCCTGCTCTGGATAATTCTTGCGATAGTATTTTTTATATATTCCAAAAATATTCTCCGTAAATTTTTAGGTTAATCCGAGAACTTTTATTTCTGCACAAAAATAACACCATGGCAATTCTGCTGAAAACAACATCAGTCAGGGTTAGTTCCATTCAAATCATGCAAATTAGAGTCCAAAACAAGGGCAAAAGAGTTTGGAAAAGTAGATACGATGGAGACATATCAACTCCCCCAAGCTTAACCCATTGCTTGTCCTCAAGCAATTTAGTTGACAAACTGAAAGTGACAAAGAAAAACTTCTACAAACTCTGTTTGATCTTGTTGTTGCAAATATGTCTAGCCAATATTCAGGGTTTCAGCAAAGATTATGAACTAACCATATTCACAATAACATTTAGGTCTCACACTTACTCATATCAATGGCATAATCAACTAGCGAGCAATAATAATAAATCTCGGATGACAACACTTTTTCAAAATAATCATTATATAATATGACAAAATGGTATCTCGCTAGCCCTTTCTGAGACCGCAAAACATAAATGTAGAGCACCCCTGAAAATCAAGGACTGTCTAGACATTATAATTCACGGCAAAAGAGATCCAGTCACACTCATACTCAATATCAATTAATAACAATGCATACAAATGACAGTGGTGCTCTCTAACTGGTGCCTTTTATAAGAGGATGATGACTCAGCAATAAAAGTAAATAGATAGGCCCTTCACAGAGGGAAGCAGGGAATTGTAGAGGTGCCAGAGCTCGAGCTTTTAAAATATAGATAAATATAATTTTGAGCAGTATGCTTTCATTGTCAACATAACAACCAAGAGATCTTGGTATCTTCCATGCTAGATACATTATAGGCGGTTCCCAAACAGAATGGTAAAGTTTTTACTCCCCCTCCACCAATAATCACACTCCACGGCTAGCCGAGTCCACGGGTACCGTCCATACCAACAATAGTCCTGGGGGAGTTTTGTTTGATATTTATATTTTGATTTGATTTTGAGCATGGAACTGGGCATCCCGATTACCAGCCACTTTCTCGTGAATGACAAGTGAATAAACACTCATCGTGAGAATAACCCACCTAGCATGGAAGATACTGAAAGCCC
Organism: Thinopyrum elongatum; assembly: GCA_011799875.1. Lineage (NCBI taxonomy): Eukaryota > Viridiplantae > Streptophyta > Magnoliopsida > Poales > Poaceae > Thinopyrum > Thinopyrum elongatum. The sequence continues at coordinate 444,490,241 of CM022302.1, read as the reverse complement.
CCAGTCACTACATGAGCGATTCGGGCATACAAAACAGATTATCATTTGAAGGTTTAGAGTTTGGCACATGCAAATTTACTTGGAACGGCAGGTAAATACCGCATATAGGTAGGTATGGTGGACTCATATGGAAAAACTTTGGGTTTAAGGAAGTGGATGCACAAGTAGTATTCCCGCTTAGTACAAGTGAAGGGTAGCAAAAGATTGAGGAGCGACCAACTAGAGAGCGACAACGGTCATAAACATGCACTGAGATTAACCAATATTGAATGCAAGCATGAGTAGGATATAAATCACCATGAACATAAATATCGTGGAGGCTATGTTGTTTTTGTTACAACTATATGCGTGAACATGTGCCAAGTCAAGCCACTTAAATCATTCAAAGGAGGATACCATCCTATCATACTACATCATAACCATTTTAATTTTCATGTTGGCACACAAGACATACCATTATACACTCCTAACTAATTAAGCATGGCATGAGTAACTATAATCTCTAATTGTCATTGCAAACATGTTTCATTCATAATGGGCTGAATCAAGAACGATGAGCTAATCATATTTACAAAAACAAAATAGGTCGAGTTCGTACCAGCTTTTCTCCATCTCAATCATTTCATCATATATCGTCATTATTGCCTTTCACTTGCACGACCGAACGGTGTGAATAATAATAAGAGTGCACGTGCATTGGACTAAGCTGGAATCTGCAAACATTTATTCAAAGGAGAAGACAAGGTAATATGGGCTCTTTGTTAGATCAATAATAATGCATATGAGAGCCACTCAACATTTTCATCATGGTCTTCTCCTTACGACCCAAAGAAAAAGAAAAGAATTTCAAAGAAACACACTGAAATATTTTTGGAGTTTTTGTTTTTCTGAAGAAAGTAAAACAAGAACGAGAAAAACTATTTACATGGGAAAGATCCCAATAAGTAAAAGAAGAACGAGAAATCTTTCTGGGTTTTCTTTTAATACTACAACTAAATTACACTAGAAAGAAAATCTAAAAAGAAACGAGAACTAATTTTTTGGATTTTCTCAAAGTTTTTCAAACACAAAAGAAGAAAGCAAAAAAAAAAACTCGCATGGATAATACAATGAAAAAGTATGAACACCGACAACTGAAATGAGTGTGTGATCATGAATGTAATGTCGGTGAGAAATACGTACTCCCCCAAGCTTAGGCTTTTGGCCTAAGTTGGTCTAGGGCCACGACTGGCCTGGATAGTATCCAAAATCGTAGTTGGGGTTGTACTGAGCTGCGGCCGCCACTGCCTGAAGGGCTGCAGCGTGGAGGCGAGCGGCCTCCCCCTCTCTCTCATACTTGTCTGCCTCCTCTCTGGTTATGAAGTATCTCCGTTTTACCTGAAAGTTAAAGAAGGCAGGAGCGGGAAGCATAATATAGAAGACGCGCTCCCTGTTAAAGATTAGTCGGTACAAGAGGGCCTGTTCGCTCCTCTCAAGAAACTGGTAACGAACCAAAGCATCATTATCAAGGTAAGGGGGTGGTAACTCAACATCATTTTCTCTAACGGGTACCCCAAGATAATTAGCTAACCGGGTGGCATAAATCCCACCAAAGAAATCTCCATCTTTAGCATTATTATGTAACCGCCTTGCAACAATGGCCACCAAATTAAATCGTTTATCACCCATTACCGCACACTTGAGAACACTAAGATCTGATGCACAAAGGTGGCTATGATCATGTTTACCATTAATGCATCTACCTATAAACAGAGCAAAATAATGTATAGCGGGAAAGTGAATGCTCCCTATAGTAGATTGTGTTACATTTCTAGTTTCTCCCCTGGTGATGCTAGCAAGGAACTCAGAACAATCAATTTTACGAGGCTCACTATGAATGCCCCATTGTGAAATCTTGCATGCATCATTAAAATCTTCAAGGTTCATGGTATATGATTTATCATAAAGATCAAATAAAACAGAATGAGTATTGTGCTGGGATGTAAACTTAAATCTTCACACAAATGAATCAGTGAGGTGATAGTACTGCCGATACTTATCTCACACGAAGTCTTCAAGGCCAGCATTTTGTACGTATGCGTCAAATTCCTCCTTAAAACCAGCATGAACCATGAAATGATCCGGCGGCCATTCACAAGGCTGCACTAGAGCTTCCCTCGGTGGTTCAAGGTCTGGCTCATGTATTGCAAGTCTTGGGGCCTTCTTCGTCAAGGAACCCCCTTGATATATCCTCCTAAACATTTTTCTTTCTCTGAAAAATTTCTGAAATTTTTAGTGACTCAAAATAAAAGTGAACAAAACTCAACAAGATTGATAGCAACTACTCCCACAAGTGTCTAGAGGCTATATCATGCAACAAAACTACTTTGGACCATATAAATTTGACATGCAAGCTCAAGAACAAGGTCACCACAGCAGCAAAAATTTGCTATATATAAAGCACTAGAACAGAAACTAATTGGACCATTGGAGGAGTTACATACCGAAGAACAATCCCCCAAAACAGTTTTGCGAATGGAGCTTTGAGCAAGGAGATCGAAAATGGCAGCAAAATGAGCTAGAACACGGGTTTGAGCAACGGTGGGATTTTTTCTGGAGGAAGATGAAGTGGATGGGTGCTGGAATAAGTGACGGGGACCCACGTGGGATCCACAAGCCACCTAGGCACGCCCAGGGGGTGGGCGCACCCTGTGGGCTTGTGGCCCACTAGTGCTGCCCCCTGGTGTGTTTTCAGTGCTAGAAATTCTAAAATATTCTATAAAATATCATACTAAATTTTCAGGGCATTTGGAGAACTTTTATTTTTGGGACATTTTTTATTGCACGGATAATTCAGAAAACAGACAAATAATAGTATTTTTGCTTTATTTATTCTAAATAACAGAAAGTAAAAAGTGGGTACAGAAAGTTGTGTTTATTGAATTCATCCATCTCATGCCCATCAAAAGGAATCCATTAACAAGTTTGATCAAGTCTTATTAACAAACTTCTTCCGAATGACATGAAATTGGAGAATCTTCGTATAACACTAGGTTATCTCAACGGGGATATGCATGTCCCCAACAATAAGAACATCATATTTCTTTTTGACAGTAGGAATAGGGAATTCAAAACCTCCAATAGCAATAGTTGAAATTTTTCCAATAGAATTGATGCTATTAACTTGAGGTTGTTTCTTCGGAAAGTGTACCATATGCTCATTACCATTAACATGAAAAGTGACATTGCCCTTGTTGCAATCAATAACAGCCCCTGCAGTATTCAAAAAGGGTCTACCAAGGATGATCGACATACTGTCGTCCTCGGGTATATCAAGAATAACAAAGTCCGTTAAAATAGTAACATTTGCAACTACGACAGGCACATCCTCACAAATACCGATGGGTATAGCAGTTGATTTATCAGCCATTTGTAAAGAGATTTCAGTTGGTGTCAACTTATTCAAATCAAGTCTACGATATAAAGAGAAAGGCATAACACTAACACCGGCTCCCAAATCACATAAAGCAGTTTTAACATAGTTTCTTTTAATGGAGCATGATATAGTTGGTACTCCTGGATCTCCTAGTTTCTTTGGTATTCCACCCTTAAAAGTGTAATTAGCAAGCATAGTGGAAATTTCAGCTTCTGGTATCTTTCTTTTATTTGTAACAATATCTTTCATATACTTAGCATAAGGAGACATTTTCAGAATATCAGTCAAACGCATACGCAAAAAGACATGTCTAAGCATTTCAACAAAGCGCTCAAAATCCTCATCATCCTTTTTCTTGGATGGTTTAGGAGGAAAGGGCATGGGTTTCTGAACCCATGGTTCTCTTTCTTTACCATGTTTCCTAGCAATGAAGTCTCTTATCATATCTTTTATTCTTAGGTTGTGGGTTATCAAGATCAACAATAGGTTCAATCTCCACATCATTATCATTACTAGGTTGAGCATCAACATGAACATCATCATTAACATTATCACTAGGTTCATGTTCATCACCAGATTGTGTCTCGGCATCAGAAATAGAAATATCATTTGGATTCTAAGGTGTGTCTGCAATAGGTTCACTAGAAGCATGCAAAGTCCTATCAGTTTTCTTTTTCTTTTTATTACTAGGACTAGGTGCATCAATTTTAATTCTCTGAGAGTCTTGTTCAATTCTCTTAGGATGGCCCTCAGGATACAAAGGTTCCTGAGTCATTTTACCTCCTCTAGTCATAACTCCAACAGCATGATCATTATTCTTATTATTCATCTCATTCAACAAATCATTTTGTGCCTTAAGAACTTGTTCTACTTGACTTTTTACCATGGAAGCATGTTTACTAATAATCTTGAGATCATTAACAGTTCTACACATGTAGTCACCCAAGCAGTCAAGCATATAAGCATTACGTTTCAATTGTCTACTAACATATGCATTGAAATTTTCTTGTTTAACAATAAAGTTATCAAATTCATCCAAGCATTGATTAGCAGACTTATTATGAGGAATATCACCTTCGTCAAATCTATAGAAAGAATTTACCTCTATTACATGTGTCGGGTTATCAAGACCATGTATTTCTTCAATAGGTGGTAAATTCTTAACATCTTCAACTTTAATACCTTTTTCTTTCATAGATTTCTTTGCCTCTTGCATATCTTCAGTACTGAGAAATAGAATACCTCTTTTCTTCGGAGTTGGCTTAGGAGGTGGTTCGGGAAGAGTCCAATCATTATCATTACTCAATATATTATTCAATAGCACTTCAGCTTGCTCAAAAGTTCGTTACCTGAAAACACAACCAGCACAACTATCTAGGTGGTCCCTAGAAGCATCGGTTAGTCCATTATAAAAGATATCAAGTATTTCATTTTTCTTGAGAGGATGATCAGGCAAAGCATTAAGTAATTGGAGAAGGCTCCCCCAAGCTTGTGGGAGACTCTCTTCTTCAATTTGCACAAAGTTAAATATTTCCTGTAAAGCAGCTTGTTTCTTATGAGCAGGAAAATATTTTTCAGAGAAGTAATAAATCATATCCTTAGGACTACGCACACAACCAGGAGCAAGATAATTGAACCATAACTTAGCATCACCCTTTAACGAGAAAGGAAACAACTTAAGAATATAGTAATAGCGATTTTTTTCCTCATGAGCAAATAGGGTGGCTATATCATTCAATTTAGTAAGATGTGCCACAAAAGTTTCAGATTCATAACCATGGAAAGGATCAGATTCAGCCAAAGTAATTAACTCGGGATCGACAGAGAATTCATAATCCTTATCAGTAACAAAGATAGGTGAAGTAGCAAACTTAGGATCATATTGCATTCTAGCATTCAAAGATTTTTCTTTCCCCTTGCATAATAATTTCTTAAGATCATCTCTATCCTTACAAGCAAGAAAGTCCCTAGCTACCTCTCCATCCATAACATAACCCTCAGGTATATCAGGCAATTCATATCTAGGAGAGCTAGGTCTAGCATGTGTTTCAAAGTGTTCAGTTTCAATAATTTTGTCAGTTTCAGAAATATCATCAGTTTCAGCATTAACTCTAGCAATTTGTTCATCGAGAAATTCACTCAGTGGCACAGTATTATCAAGCAAAGTAGTAGTATCATCATAAGCATCATGCATAGAAGAAGTAGCATCATCAATTACTTGCGACATATCGAAATGAATAGCAAGTGGTGGTGTCGCAAGCTTACTCAAAACAGAAGGTGAATCAAGTGCAGAGCTAGATGGCAGTTCCTTACCTCCCCTCGTAGTAGAGGAAAAATCTTGGTTCTATTATCTTTCAAATTCCTCATAGTGATCAACAGATATAAATCCCAAGTGACTCAGAGAATAGAGCTATGCTCCCCAGCAACGGCGCTAGAAAAAGGTCTTGATAACCCACAAGTATAGGGGATCGCAACAGTTTTCGAGGGTAGAGTATTCAACCCAAATTTATTGATTCGACACAAGGGGAGCCAAAGAATATTCCCAAGTATTAGCAGCTTAGTTGTCAATTCAACCACACCTGAAAGACTTAATATCTGCAGCAAATTTTTTAGTAGCAAAGTAGTATGGAAGCAACGGTAACAGTGGCAAAAGTAACAATAGCAGTTTTGTAGTGATTGTAACAGTAGCAACGACAAAGTAACTTAGCAAAGATCAATATGTGAAAAGCTCGTAGGCAACGGATCAATGATGGATAATTATGTCGGATGGCATTCATCATGCAACAGTCATAACCTAGGGTGACACAGAACTAGCTACAATTCATCAATATAATGTAGGCATGTATTCCGTATATAGTCATACGTGCTTATGGAAAAGAACTTGCATGACATCTTTTGTCCTACCCTCCCGTGGCAGTGGGGTCCTAATGGAAACTAAGGGATATTAAGGCCTCCTTTTAATAGAGAACCGGACATAAGCATTAGCACTTAGTGAATACATGAACTCCTCAAACTACGGTAATCACCGGAAAGAATCCCAATTATTGTCACCTTGGGGTATGCGGATCATAACACATAATAGGTGTCTACAACTTGCAAGATAGGATCAAGAACACAAATATATTCATCAAAACATAATAGGTTTAGATCTAAAATCATGGCACTCGAGCCCTAGTGACAAGCATTAAGCATAGCAAAGTCATAGCAACATCAATCTCAGAACATAGTGGATACTAGGGATCAAACCCTAACAAAACTAACTCGATTACATGATAAATCTCATCCAACCCATCACCGTCCAGCAAGCCTACGATGGAATTACTCATTCCCGGCGGTGAGCATCATGAAATTGGTGATGGAGGAAGGTTGGTGATGATGATGGCGACGAATCCCCCTCTCCGGAGCCCCGAACGGACTCCAGATCAGCCCTCCCGATGAAGAACAGGAGGTGGCTGCGGCTTCATTTGGTAAAACGCGATGAATCCTTCTCTCTGATTTTTTTCTCCGCGAATAGGTACTTATAGAGTTGGAATTAGGGTTGGAGGAGCTTCAGGGGGCCCACAAGCCTGTAGGGCGCGCCCCCAGGGCTTGTGGCCTCTGGGTGGCCCCCCTCTGGATAATTCTTGCGCTAGTATTTTTTATATATTCCAAAAATATTCTCCGTAAATTTTTAGGTTAATCCGAGAACTTTTATTTCTGCACAAAAATAACACCATGGCAATTCCGCTGAAAACAGCGTCAGTCAGGGTTAGTTCCATTCAAATCATGCAAATTAGAGTCCAAAACAAGGGCAAAAAAGTTTGGAAAAGTAGATACGATGGAGACGTATCAGGCCACCCCCAGGGTCACTGCCTGGTGGGGCCCAGGGGCCCAGCTGATCCCGTTACGGTGCTGACTGGGCAGCCCCAGTCACTGACAGATGGGGCCACCCCCTAACTACTAATTAAAATAATTAATTTAATTAGTTAAACTAATTACACACTGACAGGTGGGCCCAGTAGGTTAATTAGCTAATTTAGATTAGTTTTAAACCCTATTAACCCCCACAGTCTATGACAGGTGGGTCCCAGCCATTAGTTTGACCAGTCAACTGGTTGGTTGACTGCTGACATCAATATGACATCATGCTGATGCAGTAATTCTGTTTTTGAATTAATTTAAATAGTAATAATTTTAGAATATGTTTAAATCTTTGAAAATTAATATAAAATAATCTGTAAGTCAGATGAAAATAATTTATATATGAAAGTTGCTCAGAAAAATACAACGAATCTGTATATGAATTCCGTTCATCTGGAGGGTACCCGCGAGTTGATGTGCAGTCGGGTTGACCTGGAGGGTACCCGCGAGATTTCTACGTGGCACGGCTGGGCATTCCGGGCCCTTGCGGTAAGTCCACGAGATGGGGCGACGGGGTCACATCATCGTGAGTCTCTGCTCGTTACCACACGCTCCCAAGACACTAACAAGATTGGGTATTTGATCTGAGTTGGTCGTTGACCTATACGCACTAACCACCATGCGGGCAAAGTTATGGGCACTCGGCGTCGTATGTATCAGACGAAGCTCTCCAGACGTCAGCGACTGAGCGGCGCGCGCTCGGGTGGTCCGCGTAAGCACCTGCCTTGTATAAGGAGGTCGCCAGGACTGATCCCGGCCGCCCTCGCAACGTGCATGAGTGCAACGGGTGATTGGCCCAAGACCCCTGCGCGCTTAGGATGTAGACCGGCGTGCTGGCCTCTCTGTTGAGCCTAGGTAGGGCTACGACGTGTTGATCTTCCGAGGCTAGGCATGACCCAGGAAAGTGTGTTCGGCCAGAGTGATCGAGCATGTTGGGTAATGTGGTGCACCCCTGCAGGGAAGTTTATCTATTCGAATAGCTGTGCCCACGGTAACAGGACGACTTAGAGTTGTATCCCGATTTATACACCTAGAACTGGATACTGAGATGTGAAAAGGATATGGTGGCTCCGGGATTGCTTTCTTGTAGGGAGTCGAGGAAGGATCTCTGGGCGTTAATGCTACAACATGCTTGCTAATTATAAAATGCTATTCTGTACTCTTCTAAATGCTGCAAGATGCTTGAAGATGCTAGTCTTCGATAGTCTAGGCTTTCCCCCTCTTCTGGCATCTCTGCAGTTCAGTCCAAAGATATAGCCCCATTCCTTTGATACCGATGCATACTTAGCATAATTTTGATGTAAGTCTTGCGAGTACTTTGGATGAGTACTCACGGTTGCTTTGCTACCTCTTTTCCCCTATACCCGATTGCTACGATGAGATGACGGATCCCAGGAGTCAGATGCCACCACCAACGACTACTACTACCCGGAGAGTGCCTACTACTATGTGGAGACCGCCGATGACCAGGAGTAGTTAGGAGGCTCCCAGGCAGGAGGCCTTGCCTTTTCGATCGTTATTGCTTTTGTGCTAGCCTTCTTAAGGTAGACATCGTTTAACTTATGTCTGTACTCAGATATTGTTGCTTCCGCTAACTCATTTGTATTCGAGCTGATGTATTCGAGCCCTCGAGGCCCCTAGCTTGTAATATGAAGCTTGTATGACTTTAATTTGTGTCTAGAGTTGTTTTGTAATATCTTCCCGTGGGTCCATGATCTTAATCGTACACATTTGCGTGTATGCTTAGTGTACGATTGAATCGGGGGCATCATAATCATCCACCTGCATATTGTGGAAGCGGTGAACGTAAAGCCAACTAGCGGTGAAGTCACCCTTGCCCCATATGCATTTCCATTGACCGGGCACTCCTTCGACAAGAGCAGTCGATGCAGTTAGGGTTTGCAGGTCAGTGATCTCTTCATGTGCTTGGATGGAAAGTGGGAGATGGAAGTTCTGCCCCAGGGTCTGCAAGGACATCAACGCCTTGACAGAAATGTCCTCCTCTTTGGCGAAGGAAAAGGCCCTGGTGTGGTTATTAGTAAGGATGTCTCGCAGTGAGAGATCTTTCCAAACCAACGTGCTGCCATCACCAACATCAACCGTGGTGATTCCACGATATATCAGGGATGGCTGAGACACATCTCACCACCAAAATGACCCACAAGCATATGACACATGGGGAATTTTGTTTTTGTACCAGGCGTCCCAGACGAGCTTAACGCAGGGGACGTCCACCCGATTGAAGAACTTGTGCAACTGCTTTAACAACAGACCCCGATTCTGAATTTTCAGGTTAACAACCTCAGGCCCCCCTTTTGACTTTGGTATTCACACCAACTCCCATGCTGCTAGGGAGTTGGCTTTGTACCCATCCTCTGACTTCTTCGACCACAAGCACAGACGCCTCAATTTATCAAGATGCTCAAGGATTTTTTGCGGTATTTTTATCGAACAAATGACATATATTGCCAACAAAGTGATTACCAAATTCACCAGTGTCAACTTGGACAGATAGTCACGGAGGGAGGGAGCGGTCGAGAGACATCACTCAACCGAGGCCACCAATGGCATCAAGTTAGACACAACGGGCCTCGTTGTGACCATGGGTGGCCTAAGATAGGCAAACGACATTTTCCCAACTATGCAACCAAACGTATTGCCCAACTATTTGGTGAATCCATCAGATGTGTTCATAGCGACCAGAGTTGATTTCTGAAAATTAATCTGCAGCCCAACTGAGGTAGCATAGTCCTGCAGAATTTTCTTCAAGTGTTCAGATTGCTCTAGTACAACTGCATAATAACTATAATGTCATAGACATACTGGATTACGCGATAATCCCCCTCCGGCATTGGAATGGGTAGATGAACGAGACATTTGGCAAACACATCATTAACAGCCACCTCCAGCCAATATGTAGCGAGCACGAAGATGAGTGGCGACAAAGGATCCCCCCTGTCGCACCCCACACTTACAATGAAATTGCTTGCCAAGTGTCCTGTTAAGAAAGACAAAGGATTTACCCGTGGAAAATATGCACTGAATCCATTGCAGCCATCTCTCATTGAAGCCCATACATTTCGCGATTTCCATTGTAGGAGCGTGCTCGATCGTGTTGAATGCGTTGGCAAAATCTAGTTGAAGGACCGCAATAGAACGAACCGAAGCCTGACATTGGTGAACAAATTCAAAAAGCCCAGGATAAGCAATCCTGGATCGGTCGCCCTCTGAGGTCCATACTGGTTCCAATGAATAATGCACGGTATGAGTTTCTAAAGATGGTTCGCTAGCAGTTTTGTCAGAAGCTTGAGGCAACAATTCAACAAGGTAATGGGCCTATAGTAGCTGTTTTTGGTGACTGGATTTTTGGAATCAAAGTTATGAAACCAAAATTTATGCTCTGCAGATCAAGCTTGCCATCATAGAAGTCAGAACACATTTTATAAAAATCATGCTTGATGATGTGCGAGCAGGATTTTAGGAAACACCCGTTAAACCCATCAGGCCCAGGGGCCCGATCCGAGGGCATCGTTTTAAGCACCAAATCAATCTCCTCGCTTTTAAAAGGAACAATGATGTCTTCAAGAACATCGATCTGATTGATAATGCTAGGAATATCAAAGCAAATGATCACACGGTCAGAGTGGTCAATGCGGTCTTTATAGGCTTGGAAGAGAAAAACGTCCTTCCCCAAATGATCGTGCATGACTATATCATCAAACAGGTGCAGAGATGCTATGGAATTCCTTCTGAACCGCTCCGTGGCTACCTGATGGAAGAATTTTGTATGGACGCCTCCAAACTTAAAGTACCTGACTGTACACCTCTTCATCCAATAGATCTTTTTATGGTTCAACAAAGCAAGCAAGTGTTTCTTTAGGATGATTCTGAAGTTGGCTTTGGGCAGAGTTACCAATCTCTTTACTTCTATGCCATCGAGTTCCAATAGTGCTCTATTTGAGTTGTCAATCAGGGTTGTGAGTTTAGAAATGCCTTTACTCCAATGTTTCAGAGCGTACCTCAGGTTTTTGAGCTTTTCGCATAGTAGAGTAATGAAGTTATGATCAAAGAAATGTTCATTCAAGATTTTTCATGTTTCAAATAAGCCATGGTGGCTAGTCCAATAATCCTCAAACCAGATTTTTTTCCCTTTGGAATGAATGATTTGATACTTCTATAGCACGGGCCATGATCTGACATTGGTTCCCCAAGCGGCATAACTATCGTGTTGTGGAAAGAGGCAGACCAATTCAAAGATGTGAACTGCCACTCGAGTTGCTCGAGTAGGGGGTTTTGTTGCATGTTTCTCCATGTGTACGATCTGCCCTTGATGGGCAATTCCATTAGCGAGTGTCTGCGGATGAATTCATTGAACACTAGCATATCATTCACATTTCCACCATTTCTATTACGGTTATCTGGCGCTCTGGTGTAATTAAAGTCACTGATTAGGAGCCAATCCTCATTATCAGGTATGCTTACCGATTATAAACTTTCCATCGCATTGCAGCTACCCGCCAATTAGCCTACTTTGTTATAGTTGGGACTAAGGCTCTCTTTTCAATGGGAAATGCTATCAAAAGACACATAAGTCAACTACACGAGTGCTTCGACCTCTTAACTTCCACACGTCACGAGATGAGAGGACACCAACAATGGAACATGCCTGACGTTCAACGTCAAACACCTACATACTCACATGCCCACGTACATGTCATGTTGGTTGGGCGGGGACGCGGCTCCCTTTTTTGTCGGGATGCTGGGTTTGGAGGTCACACACTTGGCCTTCCCCTTCTCTCTCCCCCTTTTCCCATTTTTTCTTTAAGCAGGGCCCATGCCCACATGGCTTTTTTCATAGTTTTTTCCTCTATGAAAGATCTAAAAATTTAAAAATAAAATTTTCCAAATTCTAAAAAATTTAAATTTTTTGAAAGTTGAAATGCCGAAAGTTGAAATCTCGAAACCTCAAATGTTTTACAAAGTTTATTTCTTTGGAACGTGTAAAATATCCCCAAAAGTTTCAAACCCGGGCCAAGAATTTTTGAAAGAGGAAAATGCAAATTCTACAAGTGCAAAAATAGTAAAGTTTCTAGCAATAGAAGTCATCAAATATAGAAACTTTTGATTGCATTGCAATTGCCCGCCAATTGGCCTACTTTTTTATTGTTGGGACTAGGGCTCTCTTTTCAATGGAAAATGCGAGCAAGACACACAAGTCAACTACATGGTGTTCAATTTCTTAAATCCACTGACATGGGATGAGAGAACACCAACAATGAAACACGCCTGACGTTCAACGTCAAACACCTACGTACCTACATGAGTGCGTACATGGCAGGTTGGTCGGGCAGGGGACGCAACTCCCTTTTTTGTCGGGACGTGCTGAGTGTGGAGCTCACACCCTTGGCATTCCCCTTCTCTCTCCCCCTTTTCCCTTTTTTCTTTTAGATGGGGCCCATGTCCACATGGCTTTTTTCATGATTTTTCCACTATGAAAGATCTAAAATTTTAAAAATACAAAATTTCCAACTTCTCAAAAATGTAAAGTTTCCAAAAGTTTAAATGACGAAAGTTGAAATATCAAACCTCAAATGTGTTAGAAAGTTTAATTTCATTGGAAAGTTTAAAACATCTGCGAAAGTTTAAAACTCAAGCCAAGATTTTTTTAAAGAGGAGAATGTAAATTCTAAAAGTACCAAAATAGTAAAGTTTGTAAAAATATAAGTCATCAAATATAGAAACTTTCCATTGCATTGCAGCTGCCCTTCAATTAGCCTACTTTGTTATAGTTTGGACTAAGGCACTCTTGAATGGGAAATGCGAGCAAGACACACAAGTAACCTAAAGTGGTTCGACCTCTTAACTTCCGCGTGAGAGGGGATGTGAGGATACTAACAATGGAACACGCCTGACATTCAACGCCAAACACTTACGTACCCACATGCGCGCGTACATGGCATGTTGGTCGGGCGGGGGACGCGGCTCCCGTTTTTGTCCAGACGTGTTGGGTGTGGAGGTAACACACTTGGCCTTCCCTTTCTCTCTCCCCCTCTTCCCTTTTTTTCTTTTTGGCATGGCCCATGCCCACATGGCTTTTTCGTAGTTTTTTCACTATGAAAGATCTAAAAAAATTAAAATTCCAAATTCCAGATTCTTGAAATTTTAAAGTTTCCAAAAAAAGGCCAAAAGTTTAAATCAAGAAACCTCAAATGTTTTTGAAAATTTATTATTTTTGGAAAGTTTAAAATATCCCCGTAAGTTTCAAACTCGGGCCAAGAATTTTTGAAAGAGGAAAATGTAAATTCAAAAGTGCCAAAATAGTAAAGTTTCTAAAAATAGAAGTCGTCAAATATAGAAACTTTCCATTGCATTGCAGTTGCCCGCCAATTAGCCTACTTTGTCATAGTTGGGACTAAGGCTCTCTTTTTCATGGGAAATGCGAGCAAGACAAACAAGTCAACTACACGAGTGATCCGACCTCTTAACTTCCACATACACGGGATGTGAGGACGTCAACAATGGAACATGCCTAACATTAAATGTCAAACACCTATGTACACACATGCGCGTACACGGCATGTTGGTCGGGCGGGGGACGCATGCCCACTTTTTTGTCGGGATGCTGGATGTGGAGGCCACACACTTGGCCTTCCCCTTATCTCTCCCCATTTCCTTTTTTTCTTTTAGGTGGATCCCATGCCCGCATGGGTTTTTTCATAGTTTTTTCTTCTATGAACGATCTAAAAATTTAAAAATACAAAATTTCCAAATTATCAAAAATTTAAAGTTTCCAAAAGTTTAAATGCCGAAAGTTGAAATCTCGAAAACTCAAATGTTTTAGAAAGTTTATTTTTTTGGAATGTGTAAAACATCACTGCAAGTTTCAAACTCAGGCCAAGAATTTTTGAATGAGGAAAACCTAAATTCTAAAAGTGCCAAAATAATAAAGTTTCTAATAATAGAACTCATCAAATATAGGAACTTTCCATTGCATTGCAGCTGCCAGCCAAATGGCCTACTTTGTTACAGTTGGGACTAAGGCTCTCCTTTCAATGGGAAATGCGAGGAAGACTCACAAGTCAACTACACGAGTGGTTCGACCTCTTAACTTCCACGCGACATGGGATGTGAGGACATCAACATTGCAACACGCCGACATTCAACGTCAAGCACCTACAAACCCACATGCGCGCGTACACGGCATGTTGGTCGGGCGAGGACGTGGCTCTTTTTTTTTTGTCGGGATGTGCTGGGTGTGGAGGTCATACCCTTGGCCTTTCCCTTCTCTCTCCCAATTTCCCTTTAATCTTTTAGTCAGGGCCCATGTCCAAATGGCTTTTTCATAGTTTTTCCCTTATGAAAGATCTATAATTTTAAAAATTACGAAATTTTGTATTCTAAAAAATTTGAAGTTTCCAAAAGTTTAAATGCCGAAAATTGAAATCTCGAAACCACAAATGTTTTAAAAATTTTAAATTTTTTTGGAAAGTTTAAAACATCCCCGAAAGTTTCAAACCCGGGCCAAGATTTTTTTAAAGAGGAAAAATGTAAATTCTAAATGTGAGAAAATTGTAAATTTTCTGAAAATAGAAGTCATCAAATATAGAAACATTCCATTGCGTTGCAGCTGCATGCCAATTAGCCTACTTTGTTACAGTTGGGACTAAGGCTCTCTTTTCAATGGGAAATGCGAGCAACACACACAAGTCAACTACACTAGTGGTTCGACCTCTTAACTTCCATGCGACACGGGATGTGATGACGCCAACAATGGAACATGCCTGACGTTCAACATCAAACACCTACATAGCCACATGCACGAGTACACGACATGTTGGACGGGAGGGGCACGCGACTCCCTTTTTTGTCGGAAACAGATGGTGTGCGGCCTAAACATGTGGCCTCCCCTTCTCTCCCACCTTTTCCCCTTTTTCCTAGTTGGCCTCACGCCCATGTTTTTTTTATGTGAAACCTTTAGTTTTTTGAAAATTTGAACTTTCAAAACTTCAAGTTAAAATTCTGATTTTCTTTAAATCTGAAAGTATCAAGTTCTGAAAATATCAAAGATTCTTTGTTTTTGAAAGCCAAAACTATAAAATCTAAAAATTTCCAAAAATGAATCTTGAGAAAATTAAAAATCACTGAATAGCTGCAAACGGAATTTTTTTGTAGTCAGAATTCGACCGCGTCTTCCTTGTGGCGGCTAACCGCCAATTAGCCACCCATTGTGCGGAGGGGAACTTTTGGTCTATGGATGTATATACACCCTATATGGAAAAACAATAGTAATTAAATAAAAAGTTAAAAAAATCTAAATATATTTTTGAAATAAACTTGACCTTCGATTGTTCTTTTGAAAAAATTTCCACAAAGAGAAAAATTCCCTTTGACTTCTTTTCAAAAAAAGAAAACAAATTTCCGGTCAAAATAGTGCAAATAGTGACCTATAATAGCAAATATATTTTTTGCCCTGAAGTCAACGCCGGTTTTCGTGAAATTTTATATACTACTGCAAAAGAAAGTTATGCTTATTCTAAAATAACTTCTGAACTATTTTTTTTCTTTTGGATTATTTTTTCCTATATAAGGTGTAGATACAATCAGTAACCAGTGGATATTTCCCCCACCGTGCTTCTTTTTTGTTTTAAACTCCTCCGTGCTCTAGGTGGGAGTTGGGATGAGGGAAAATATCTGATGCACTGGAGCTTATGATGCTACCGGTGCACGAACTCACATTGCGCTTTTAAAATGTTCAAAAAATTCTGAAAAAATTAGCACATTCACACAACATCAATGTAGGTTTCCACAAAATTTCAAGTAACTCGAAACAAAACTCAAAAAACAAAAATGACAAATTCAACACTGAATAGTACGTAAAATAACTTGGGCTTTAGATTTGACCCATTATCACACTGATGTCAAATTTTTTATTTTTTGTATCTTAAAAAATGTTTTAAATTTTGATACGAAATTTTATGAGACCATACATTGATGTTGTGTTAATGTGCTAGATTTTTTTCAGATTTTTTTAAATGTTCTATGACATCCGGTGCATCGATAGCATCACAATTACGGGTGCAACGGATACATTCCCGTTGGGACGAGGCTCCCGTTCCAGTTGATAGAGAAGCGAGACGCACAAGTCAGCTACGCAAGCGGTTTCCGATCTCTTTAATTTCTACTAGGCGACAACGGATGGGAGAACGCGAGCAACGGGACGCGCCGACGCCGAACGCCTACGCACCCTCATCGGCGCGTACCCAACCACCTCTGGCTCATTGACGTCGTACGTCGTCTTCCTCTCTTCGCCCAGCAGGATAGTAATCACTTGCTAAAGAAGAAAAGATTCAATGCTAATCACCGCGCGTCTCGCCGGTACGCTGTAATCCCTCCGTCGCGAATAAGTGTATATTTGGCTTTAAATTTTATTCACAAAAGTATGTACTTCTATTTTTTCAATGCATTTTAAAGTAAAAAAAATACTGCTCTCTCATCATACGATAATCAAGACCAATACCATTTAACACATGGTTTCCTTAATTTCTACATACACTTAATTTATTAGAAATTAGGTAATTAAAGAGGAGATATAGTGGTTTGCATCTTCCTAACGCATTTTTCACTTTATACTTTGTAATCTATTCTAAAATTTCTATACGTACATTTATTCGTGAAGGGAGGGAGTAGGTGAGAAGCGAACAAAGGAGCACACCGGTGCGAGGGCATCGACTTTAAAGCCGGCCCCTGCCCTGCCCCGTAACGCATGCATGGCTTCCCGGAACTGCAATGTGGCAGCCTCACCTCGTTCTCCGCGCGACACGGCGGTACCATGCAGCTTGGCATGGCACCGTGGACGTGCGTCCAGACTGGCGCAGCCCAGCCCGCGGACACCTATAAATGGGTGCCCAGGCCACAAGCCGCTCTCATCACAAGTTCACAACGCACACACTGAGTAAGTGTGTAAGTGACAGATTGAACAATGGGAGGGCGCGGCAAGAAGCGTGGTATGGAACAGGGAGTGCTCCCCGAGATTACGCATAGTTTTACTAGTAGTTGCTCATGGCGGTTCTGTTTTTTTTCTGGTTTTGGTTTCAGGTAGTGCGAAAGGGGCCGGCCGTGAGGGCAACGGGGAGAAGCCGGCGTCGGACGGGAGCAGCGCGCTGCCGACGGCCAACGTCGTGCCCCTGACGAGGCGGGTGCTGCCGTCGAACGTCAAGATCGCCGAGTCCGCGAAGCAGCTCACCCACGACTGCGCGGCCGAGGTCGTTTTCAGCCGCAGGGCGCGCCCTCCTGCGCGGCCGGCGATGACAGCGGCCGTGTCGCCTGGCGCGCCAGTGTTCACCGAAGAGGAGCTGGAGTTCCTCCAGTCGGTAATTCCTCCGCCGCCGGGCGGATATTAGCGGTGCGGCGGGCAAGCTCGTCGGCCACAGGCGCAGGCGCTGCCACCTGCGGGGCACGGCTATAAATGTAGTGTTGTTTTGCTTGAAGAAAAATCCCGATGTATCCAATAAGACAATAATACATATAACCTCGGTCCCAAATTACTTGTTTTAGATATCGTATCTAAAAAATCTAAGACAAGTAATTTGGGACGAAGGGAGGAAGTACTAATGACATATTCAGAACTGTCTCTCTGTGTGAATGTCTTCTGATAGGAACTAGAAACATGGCAAAAACAAATTAAAAAATATGCTTAAGTTTCCAAAACTCCTGAAAATCCAGAGTATAAAGGTTTATTCATAGAGACTAGATGCAACATATTTTTTAATTTGTTTTTGCCCCGTTTCTCTTTTGGGAGGTCACATTCAAACTCCTGAAAACTCTTGAACTTCAAATTTTGCATTTTTGTTTTTGGGAGGTCACATTCATTAGTCACATGAAGCTTCTTATGATGTTGTATTACCGAGAGGGTCCAGAGATATCTCTCCGTCACACGGAGTGAAAAATCCCAGTTTCGATCCATGCAACCCAACAGACACCTTCAGAGATACCTGTAGAGCACATTTATGATCACCCAGTTACGAAGTGACGTTTGATAGCACACAAGGCATTCCTCCGATATCCGGGAGTGGCATGATCTCATGGTCTAAGGAACAAATACTTGACATGCAGAAAGCAATAGCAAATAAACTAAACGATCTGATGCTAAGCTTATGGTTGGGTCTTGTCCATCACATCATTTGTGATCCCGTTATCAAATGACAACTCATGTCTATGGTTAGGAAACCTCAATCATTTTTGATCAACGAGCTAGTCTAGTAGAGGCTTACTAGAGACCCTGTGTTGTTTATGTATCCACACATGTATTTAGGTTTCCGGTCAATACAATTCTAGCATGAATAATAAACATTTATCATGAACGGGAAATATGATAATAACATTTTTATTATTGCCTCTAGGTCATATTTCCAACAGTCTCCCACTTGCACTAAGTCAATAATCTAGATTTCATTATAATGAATCTAACACCCATGGAGTCTTGGTGCTGATCATGTTTTGCTCGTGGAAGAAGTTTATTCAATGGGTCTGCCACATTCAGATCCGTATATACTTTGCAAAGTTCTATGTCTCCCTCCTTGATGTAATCGCGGATGGAGTTGAAGCGGCGTTTGATGTGCTTGGTCTTCGTGTGAAACCTGGGCTCCTTTGCTATGGCAATTGCACCAGTGTTGTCACAAAAGATTGTCATTGGATCCGATGCACTAGGTACAACTCCTAGATCGGATATGAACTTCTTCATCCAGACTCCTTCATTTGCCGCTTCCGAAGCAGCTATGTATTCCGCTTCACATATAGATCCCGCTACGACGCTCAGCTTGGAACTGCACCAACTGACTGCTCCACCATTTAAAATAAATACGTATCGGGTTTGTGACTTAGAGTCATCCGGATCAGGTGTCAAAGCTAGCATCGACGTAACCCTTTACAACGAGCTCTTCGCCACCTCCATAAATGAGAAACATGTCCTTAGTCCTCTTTAGGTACTTAAGGATATTCTTGACTACTGTCTAGTGATCCACTCCTGGATTACTTTGGTACCTCCCTGCCAGACTTATGGCAAGGCACACATCAGGTCTGGTACACAGCATGACATACATTATAGAGCCTATGGCTGAGGCATAGGGGATGACTTTCATCCTTTCTCTTTCTTCTGCCATGGTCGGGCTTTGAGTCTGACTCAACTTCACACCTTGCAATACAGGCAAGAACCCCTTCTTTGACTGGTCCATTTTGAACTTCTTCAAAATCTTGTCAAGGTATGTGCTTTGTGAAAGTCCTATTAGGCGTCTTGATCTATCTCTATAGATTTTAATGCCCAATATGTAAGCAGCTTCACTTAGGTCTTTCATTGAAAAACTCTTGTTCAAATAACCTTTTATGCTTTCCAAAAATTCTATATCATTTCCAATCAACAATATGTCATTCACATATAATATTAAAAATGCTACAGAGCTCCCACTCACTTTCTTGTAAATACAAGCTTCTCCGTAAGTTTGTATAAAACCAAAAGCTTTGATCACCTCATCAAAGCGTATATTCCAACTCCGAGATATTTGCACCAGTCCATAGATGGATCGCTGAAACTTGCATACTTTGTTAGCATCCTTAGGATCGACAAAACCTTCCGGTTGCATCATATACAACTCTATCTTAAGGAAACCGTTAAGGAACGCTGTTTTGACGTCCATCTGCCAGATTTCATAATCATAGAATTCGGTAATTGCTAACATAATTCTAACAGAATTAAGCATCGCTACGGGTGAGAAAGTCTGATCGTAGTCAACTCCTTAAATTTGTCAAAAACCTTTTGCGACAAGTCGAGCTTTATAGATGGTTACATTACCATCAGCGTCTGTCTTCTTCTTAAAGATCCATTTATTCTCAATGGCTTGCCAGTCAACGGGCAAGTCCACCAAAGTCCATACTTTGTTCTCATACATGGATCCTATCTCTGATTTCATGGCCTTGATACGTCCATTTTGCATCATGTTTTCCTACTGTTATTTATATTGTTTTATGCTTTACAACACTGTATAGAGTAATTCTAATGCCTTTTCTCTCATAATATGTAAGGTTTACACAAAGAGGGAGAATACCGGCAGCTGGAATTCTGGACCTGAGAAAGCTATGTCAGATATACCTATTCTGCACATTTCCAAATGAGCTGAAATTTTATGGAGAATTCTTTTGGAATATATAATAAATACTGGAGAAAAGAAATACCAGAGGGGGGCTGGTAGGTGCCCACAAGACACCAGGGCGCGCCAGGCCCCCCAGGCATGCCCTAGTGGGTGGGGGGCAGCCCAGCCCACCTCCGGTGCCCATCTTCTGGTACATAAGGTCTTTTGACCTAGAAAAAATAAGCAGAGGATTTTCGGGATGGAGCGCCGCCGTCTCGAGGCGGAACTTGGGCAGGAGCACTTTTGCCCTCCGGCGGAGGGATTCCGTCGGGGGAACTTCCCTCCCGTAGGGGGAAATCGAAGGCATCACCATCACCAACAACCCTATCCTCTTTGGGAGGCCAATCTTCATCAACATCTTCAACAACACGATCTCATCTCAAACCCTAGTTCATCTCTTGTATTCAATCTTTGTACTGAAACCTCAGATTGGTACCTGTGGGTGACTAGTAGTGTTGATTACATCTTGTAGTTGATGCTATATGGTTTATTTGGTGGAAGATTATATGTTCAGATCCATTATGCTATTTAATATCCCTCTGATCTTGAGCATGAATATTATTTGTGAGTAGTTATCTTTGTTCTTGAGGCCACAGGAGAAGTCATGTTGCAAGTAATCATGTGAATTTGATATCCGTTCGATATTTTGATGATATGTATGTTGTGATTCCCTTAGTGGTGTTATGTGAACGTTGACTACATGACACTTCACCATCTTTGGGCCTAAGGGAATGCATTGTGGAGTAGTTATTAGATGATGGGTTGCTAGAGTGACTGAAGCTTAAACCCTAGTTTATGTGCTATTTCGTAAGGGACTGATTTGGATCCATATGTTTAATGCTATGGTTAGATTTTATTTTAATACTTCTTTCGTAGTTGTGGATGCTTGCGAGGGGGTTAATCATAAGTGGGAGGATTGTTCAAGTAAGAACAGCACCCGAGCACCGGTCCACCCAATATCAAATTATCAAAGTAGCAAACGCGAATTAAACCAACATGATGAAAGTGACTAGATGAAATTCCCGTGTGCCCTGAAGAACGCTTTACTTATTATCTGAGACCGTACCGGCCTGTCCTTTGCTACAAAAAGGATTGGGCTACCTTGCTGCACTTTATTTACCATTACCATTACTTGCTCGTTACAAATTATCTTGCTATCGAATTACCTGTTACCGACAATTTCAGTGCTTGCAGAAATTATCTTGCTGAAAACCACTTGTCATTTCCTTCTGCTCCTCGTTGGGTTCGGCACTCTTACTTATCGAAAGGACTACGATTGATACCCTATACTTGTGGGTCATCAATACTATTTTTTGGCGCCGTTGAAGGGGAGTGAAGCGCTCTTGGTAAGTGGAAATCGGTAAGGAAAAATTTATATTACGTGCTGAAATTTATTGTCACTTGTTACTATGGAAGATAATCCTTTGAGGGGTTTGTTCGGGGTATCTTCACCTCGATCGGTAACACAAAGAGTTTCCCCTCAACCTACTGCACCTACTGAAAATATTATTTATGAAATTCCTTCGGGTATGATAGAGCAACTGCTAGCTAATCCTTATGCGGGAGATGGAACGAAACATCCTGATATGCATCTTATACATGTGGATGAAATTTGTGGATTATTTAAGCTTACAGGTTTACCCGGAGATAAAGTTAAGAAGAAGGTTTTCCCTTTATATTTGGGGGGAAAAGCATTGACATGGTATAGGCTATGTGATGATATTGGATCATGGAACTGAAATAGATTGAAATTGGAATTTCACCAAAAAAATTATCCTATGCATCTGGTTCATCGTGATCAGAATTATATATATAATTTTTGGCTTCGTGAAGGAGAAAGTATCGCTCTATCTTGAGGGAGGCTTAAGTCAATGTTATATTCATGCCCCAATCATGAGCTCTCAAGAGAAATTATTATCCAGAACTTTTATGCTCGACTTTCTCGTAATGATCAATCCATGCTCAATACTTCTTGTGCTGGTTCTTTTATGAAGAAGACTATTGAATTCAGGTGGGATCTTTTGGAAAGAATTAAACGCAACTCTGAAGATTGGGAACTCGACGAAGGTAAAGAGTCAGGTATTAAGCTTGAGTTTGATTGTGTTAAATCTTTTATGAATACCGATGCTTTTCACAAGTTTAGCACTAAGTATGGACTTGACTCTGAGATAGTAGCCTCTTTTTGTGAATCATTTGCTACTCATGTTGATCTCCCTAAAGAGAAGTGGTTTAAATATCACCCCCCTATTGAAGAAGAAATTAAAGAACCGATTATAGCTAAACATGAAACTATCATTTATAATATTGATCCAGTTGTGCCTACTGCTTATATTGAAAAACCACCTTTCCCTATTAGGATAAAGGAACATGCTAAGGTATCAATAGTTGTTCGCAAAAGTAATATTAAAGCACCTAAACCCTCTGAACAAATTAAAGTAGAACCTAGTTTTGCTATGGTTAAAGATCTCTTGGACGATAATATTGATGGGCATGTTATTTACTTCTGTGAGGAAGCAACTAGAATTGCCAAACCTGATGAAAAAGATAAACATAGACCTGTTGTTGGCATGCCTGTTGTCTCAGTTAATATGGGAGATCATTGCTATCATGGTTTATATGATTTAGGTGCTAGTGTGAGTGCTATTTCTTTTACCTTAGACCAAGAAATTATGAATGACATAGCACCTGCTGAAATGGAAGACATAGATGTTACTATTAAACTTGCAAATAGAGACACCATCACACCACTTGGGATTGTTAGAGATGTTGAAGTCTTGTGTGGGAAAATAAAATACCCTACTGATTTTCTAGTTCTTGGTTCCCCACAAGATGACTTTTGTCCCATTATATTTGGTAGACCCTTCTTGAACACTATCAATGCTAAGATAGATTGCTATAAAGAAACTGTCAGTGTTAATTTTGGTGATGTGTCTCATGAGTTTAATTTGTCTAAGTTTCGTAGCAACCTCATGATAAAGAATCACCTAGTAAGGATGAAATAATTGGTCTTGCTTCTATTGCCGTACCTCCTACTGATCCTTTAGAACAATATTTGCTAGACCATGAGAATGATATGCACTTGCATGAAAGAAATGAAATAGATAAAAATTTCTTCGAACAACAACCTATCTTTAAACACAATTTGCCTATTGAAACTCTAGTAGGTCCTCCTCCACCTAAAGGTGATCCTGTGTTTGAATTAAAACAATTGCCTGGCACTCTGAAATATGCTTATCTAGATGAGAAAAAGATATATCATGTTATTATTAGTGCTAACCTTTTAGAACACGAAGAAGAGAGATTATTAAAAATTCTGAGGAAGCACCGTACTGCTATTGGATATACTCTTGATGATCTTAAGGGCATTAGTCCCACTCTCTGCCAGCACAAGATCAATATGGAACCTGATGCTAAACCCGTTGTTGATCACCAACGACGATTGAATCCTAAGATGAAAGAAGTGGTACGAACTGAAATACTAAAACTTCTGAAAGCAGGTATAATCTATCCCATAGCTGAGAGTAGATGGGTAAGTCAAGTTTATTGTGTCCCTAAGAAAGGAGGTATTACTGTTGTTCCTAATGATAAAAATAAACTTATTCCACAAAGAATAGTGACTGGCTATAGAATGGTAATTGATTTTAGAAAATTAAACAAAGCTACTAGAAAAGATCATTACCCTTTGCCTTTCATTGATCAAATGCTAGAAAGATTATCTAAGCACACACACTTTTGTTTTCTTGATGGATATTCTGCTTTTTTCTCAAATACCTGTGTCACAACCTGATCAAGAGAAAACCACTTTTACTTGTCCTTTTGGAACCTATGCTTATAGATGTATACCCTTTGGTTTATGTAATGCACCTGCTACTTTTCAAAGATGTATGATTGCTATATTTTCTGATTTTTGTGAAAAGATTGTTGAGGTTTTCATGGATGATTTTTTCGTTTACGGAACTTCTTTTGATGATTGCTGAAGCAACCTTGATCGAGTTTTGCAGAGATGTGAACAAACTAATCTTGTCTTGAATTGGGAGAAGTGCCACTTTATGGTTAATGAAGGCATTGTCTTGGGGCATAAAATTTCTGAACGATGTATTGAGGTGGATAAAGATAAAGTTGATGCAATTGAGAAAATGCCATGGCCTAAAGATATTAAAGGTATTCGTAGTTTCTTCGGTCATGCTGGTTTCTATAGGAGGTTCATTAAAGACTTCTCTAAAATTTATAGGCCTCTTACTAATCTTTTACAAAAGGATGGTCCATTTGTTTTTGATCATGATTGTGTAGAAGCCTTTGAAACACTTAAGAAAGCCTTAACTACTGCACCTATTGTTCAACCACCTGATTGGAACTTGCCTTTTGAAATTATGTGTGATGCTAGTGATTATGCCGTTGGTGCTGTTCTAGGATAAAGAGTTGATAAGAAATTACATGTTATCCATTATGCTAGTAAAACTCTAGACAATGCCCAAAGAAATTCTGCTACTACTGAGAAATAATTTTTGGCAGTTGTGTTTGCTTGTGATAAATTCAGATCTTACATTGTCGATTCCAAAGTAATTGTTCACACTGATCATGCTACTATAAAATATCTTATGGAAAAGAAAGATGCTAAAACTAGACCCATTAGGTGGGTCTCTTGCTACAAGAATTTGCCTTACATATCACTGATAGGAAAGGAGCTGAGAACCCCGTAGCTGATAACTTGTCTAGGTTAGAAAATATTCTTGATGACCCACTACCTATTGATGATAGCTTCCCTCATGAACAACTAGCTGTAATAAATGCTTCTAATAATAATCCTTGGTATGCTGACTATGCTAATTACATTGTTGCTAAATTTATACCACCTAGTTTCACATACCAACAAAAGAAAAAATTCTTCTATGATCTAAGACATTACTTTTGGGATGACCCACATCTTTATAAAGAAGGAGTAGGTGGTATTATTAGACGTTGTGTACCTGAGCATGAACAGGAACAAATCCTACGTAAGTGTCACTCCGAAGCCTACGGAGGACATCATGCATGAGATAGAACTGCGCACAAGGTATTACAATTTGGTTTTTATTGGCCTACTCTTTTCAAAGATGCCCGTAAGTTTGTCTTGTGTTGTGATGAATGTCAAAGAATAGGTATTATCGGTTAGCGTTAGGAAATGCTATGAATTATTTACTTGTTGTTGAACCTTTTGATGTTTGGGGCTTTGATTATATGGGACATTTTCCTTCCTCTAATGGGTATACACATATTTTGGTTGCTATTGATTATGTCACTAAGTGGGTAGAAGCTATTCCAACTAGTACTGCTGATCATAACACCTCCATTAAAGTGCTCAAAGAAGTTATTTTCCCAAGGTTTGGAGTCCCTAGATATTTAATGACTGATGGTGGTTCACACTTTATTCATGGTGCTTTCCGTAAAATGCTTGCTAAATATGATGTTAACCACAGAATTGCATCACCCTATCATCCTCAATCTAGTGGTCAAGTTGAACTTAGCAATAGAGAAATAAAATTAATATTACAAAAAACTGTCAATAGGTCCCGAAAGAATTGGTCTAAGAAACTTGATGATGCACTTTGGGCCTATAGAACAGCTTATAAAAATCCTATGGGTATGTCTCCGTATAAAATGGTTTATGGGAAAGCTTGTCACTTGCCTCTTGAGTTAGAACATAAAGCATATTGGGAAATTAAAGAACTCAATTATGATTTCAAACTTGCCGGTGAAAAGAGGTTATTTGATATTAGCTCACTAGATGAATGGAGAACCCAAGCTTATGAAAATGCCAAACTATTTAAAGAAAAAGTTAAAAGATGGCATGACAAAAGAATCCAGAAGCGGGAATTCAAAGTTGGTGAATATGTTCTATTGTACAACTCCCGTTTTAGATTTTTTGCAGGAAAACTTCTTTCCAAATGGGAAGGACCATATATTATCGAAGAAATTCATCGCTCTGTTGCTCTCAAGATTAATAATGCTGAAGGTACTAACCCGAAGGTGGTCAATGGACAAAGAATTAAGCACTATATCTCAGGTACGCCTATTAATGTTGAAACCAATATTATCCAAACCAGGACATCGGAGGAACACATAAAGGAAATCTTCTAGAACACTCCAGAACCCTGAAAAAGAGGAGGTACGTGATATGGTAAGTAAACGGACTCCGAAAAATCCGCAAAAATATTTTCTATTAGTTTTGGAATATTAGAAAAAATAGGAAAATAAGAAACAACCGGGAAGGCAACACAGGTGCCCACAAGACACCAGGGCGCCTGCCCCACCTGGCGCGCCCTGGTGGGTGGTGGGCCCCTCGGGCACCTTCCCGACTCCGTTTTCCTTCCATATACTTGTTTTCGAAGATAAAAAATCTTTATATATACCCGGACAATTTGACCACTGTAACACCCCCAGTGGTTAGCCACAGTAATCCCAGTTTTGATAATGCCATGTCATCATGATCAACAGTGCCTAAACATCATTTGGATCATATCCCTTTTCAAATTCGAATTCAAATGGAATTCAAACTAAAAGTGAAAATAAAAGTTGTACAAACACAGAAACTGAAATGTTCAATAAATAGCAAATATTACAGAGACTATTCTAAAATTGTAACCAACAATTAATAAATTAATTAGGTGGCTCTAACTTTACCAAAACAGCAAGGTTTAATACATTTTATTTATTATAAAATTTGTGTTAAACTCCAATTGTCTCCAAACCAATTTTTGGCAGTAGTAGATATTACATGGCATCTAATGGGCTAGGTCACTAATTTGGTAAAAGTCATATGGTGGCCTAACTATTTACAAAACAGAGTATAGGAATAAATATAAAGAAAAAAAAGGGGACAAAAGGAAATAAAACAAAAACAAAAAGAAAACAAAAGACCCCTCGGGCCTCGGCCCAGCTGGCCGCAATCAGCCAGGCCGGCCCAGCCACCTTCCCTTAACTCCCCTCCCCGATCCACACCAAACCCTAGCCGCTAACCAGCACCCCCCCACTCCCCACTCGCTCCTCTCCACGCCCCTGACCCCGTCGTCGATCCCCTCGCCACCTGCCGTCGCCACCGCCGCCTGAGAACGCCGCTCGTCATCGCCGGCGCCGCCTGTTGCCTGCAGCCGCCCTGCCCGCGAGCCCCGGCCGCATCCGTCCGCTCCCCGCGGCCACCGCCCCGAAGTCGCCGCACCCGTCGCCCGTCGCTGCCCCGACGCCGTTCGCCGTCAGATCCGGCGTCGACGAACCTCCCCGAGCCCACTGCCGTCCCCCTACAGCTCCTCTGTGAGCACCCCCGTCTGTTCCCCTCTGATTCCCCTAGTTCTCGTCGCCGTAGATCGCCACCGCACGCGCGCCCGAGAGCCCGCCACCTCGCCGCTCGCCTCGCCAGTCCCGCGCCGCCCGCTCGGGCCGGCCCACTGCCTGCGCTCTCCCCGCCAACCGCGTCCGGCCACCCACCTCAGCCCATCGCCGCTCGCCGCTGGTCGCCGCCCTGCCGCCACTGCACGCCACTCCGCCCGGCGCTCTTCCGACGACCCCCTCGCGGGCCGCCTCTCTGCCGAGCCCCCTGGCTCTGGCCGCCGGCGCCGGCGTGCGTCGTGCGCGCCCAACGCCCCCTCGGGCGCTCACACCGCTGCCCACCCCGCCCCGCTATGCCCCCTGGGCCACTGACACGAGGGGCCCACGCCCCTGAGAACAAAATAATAATAATAATAATAATAATTAAAATAAATATTAACTAATTAGTTAATTAAATAGTTAATTAACTTAATTAATTCTATTTAATTAATCTAATTAATTAGTTAGTCTAATTAAACAGTAATTAAATTAACTAAACCCTAATTAAAATAAACTGACACTGACAGGTGGGACCCACATGTCAGTTTGACTCAGTCAACTGCACTGTTGACTGCTGACATCATGCTGACATCAGCATACACTGTTTCGGATAATGTTGGATTAAATAATTTATTAAATTCTAGAAAATGCTAAAATCTTTAGAAAATCATATAAAATAATCCGTAGCTCAGATCGAAAAACTTTGTACATGAAAGTTGCTCAGAATTTCGAGACGAATCCGGATGCGCAGTTCGTTCGTCTGTCACACGTATCTAACTACCTGAAGATGGGACATTCCCCCTTCGGTCACCTGTCCGACATTTGTCCGGAACCGGGAATGCTTTCCCGGATGAATTTCCCCTTCGCCAGTATCACCCGGCACTGCGTTAGATCACCTCTGTCACCGCGTATTGCCATGTTATGCTTTGTGCTGCACTTGTTTGCTCTGTATTTATTGTTTCCTCCCCCTCTTCTCTCTCGTTAGACCCCGACGTAGTTCCCGGTACCGACGCAACTCCAGAGATCGACTACGCCTCTGACGACCTTGCCCTTGCCGCCGAGCAACCAGGCAAGCTCCCCCCCTTGAGCATACCGATATCGCCCATTCTATTTTCTCATGCTTGCATTAGAATTGCTGCTGCTACTGCTTTACCTATTCTGATGCATAGCCTGTTTAATGTAACCTGCTATTGAAACCTTACCTGCTTATCCTAAACTGTCTAGTCTAGGCTGGGTAGAGACCTATCAGTGACCCCCACTAGTCCCGACTGCCCCGCTGGATTATCCGAAGACCCGATCAACGGGATTGAAGACCAGGCCTCGACACCGCACATCACCCCCCCTTAGTTGTAACGACACTGCAGCGTTACTATCGAGTGCCGAGGGTGATACCTCGTGTAGCACTTCTGATGTTAACTCTGTAGAGTAGCTATTTGGTCGTGGTCATCGAGGGTGATTCCTCCTTCACCGCTTCAGATAACGACGCCGTCGTACGACACCTCAAGTGTGAACCCAGCGAGGGTGATTCCTCCGAGTTCACCTTGACGAATACATCAAGTAGGAATCCAACGAGGGTGATACCTCAGATTCCCCTGATGTTATGGACACACGGATAATTGGACTTTACACTGTTACTTGGAAGGCGGGTCGACCCTGAGGGGTACCCGCGTGAGCCTAAGTGGCGAGTGTTGTGGAGACGGGTTGACCTGGATGGTGCCCGAGTGATGAATACGAGGCGTGGCCGGGTATTCTTGGCCCTTGCCGCAAGTCCTAGAGACGGGGTGACGGGGTCACATCGATCATGAGTCTCTGCTCGTTACCGCACCCCCAAGGTACTAACGATTTGGATATTTGATTTGAGTGGGCCTCTGGCCCGATAGCACTAACCATCACGTGGGCATAGTATGGGCGTTCTGCATCGTATGCATCAGCCGAAAGCTCTGTCAGATGTCCAGTTCAGCAATGCGGCATGGAGTGATTGGCGCCATTCACGATAGAGGTGGTGCTTGGATCTGAGCCATGTGCGCAATGACCCGGAGGGCGAGGGGCGATGGCCCAAGACCCCCTTGCGCTTAGGATGTAGACCGGCGGGGACCTCTCTGCTGAGCTCTAGGTAGGGCTACGGTGTGTCGTTTGGCCGAGGTCAGGCATGACCCGGAAAAGTGTGTCCGGCCAGAGTTAAGCGAGCATGGTGGGTAAGTTGGTGCACCCCTGCAGGGAAGAACTAATCTATGCATAGCCGGATCCTCGGTAACGGACACTCGGAGTTGTATCCCGATTGATACAGCTAGCAGTTGAGATGAGACTTGGATACTATGGCTCTAGGATTGCTTCTCGGAGGGAGTCGAGAAGGGATCTCAGGACGAGGTTGATAACTGTATGGCTCTGGAATTGCTTTCTCGCAGGGAGTCGAGAAAGGATCTCTGGGTGAGGTTGAGACTTAATGATACTGCTACATTATATTGATCTGTTCTACTCTCTTCTATTGCTGCAAGACCGCTGAAGATGCTAGTCTTCGATAGGACTAGGCTTTCCCCTCTATTCTGGCATTTCTGCAGCCCAGTCCACATATACAGCCTTCCTTTGATAATGTTGCATATGTAGTGTAGATCCTTGCTTGCTGAGTACTTCTGAGTACTCACGGTTGCTTTGTTTTCTTTTCCCCCATATCAGTTTGTCGTGACCAGATGACAGAGCCACTGAGACAGCTACCCCGCTGACGATCGACTACCACTACTACCCCGAGGGTGTTTACTGCTTCGAACTTGCCGTCGACCAGGAGTAGGATCGGAGGGTCCCAGGCAGGAGGCCTACGCCTTTCGATCGTAGTGTTTTATTTTGCCCCGCCTTTCTAAAGGCCTTTCTGTGTTTTCTTTTATATCTGTACTCAGATATCTGATGCTTCCGCTGATGCTTGTATGCGAGCTTATGTATTCGAGCCCTCGAGGCCCCTGGCTTGTAATATAAAGCTTGTATGACTTTATTTATGTTTTAGAGTTGTGCTGTGATATTTTCCCGTGAGTCCTTAGGCTTGATCGTGTGCATTTGCGTGTATGATTAGCGCATGATTGAGCCAGGGGCGTCACAACCACCGTATCGCGGAGAAAGCCTCTGTTCTTGTTTCATGTTGTTTCTTTGTTAGATCCATCAAGCCAGACATCATGTCTTCTCCCTTCTCCAACAACATAGAAGAAGATGCTTGGATGATGAAGAAGGAACTGAAAAGAGAGGGACCAAAAGAAGATAACGAGGAGGACAAGGGCAAGGCAGTTACGGGAAATCAAGCTCAAGTGGGAGGGCGGGCCACGCTAACAGAAGAAGAAGATATCCTTCAACCATACTACAACTATCTTAGCCCTACTGAAATTGAAGCTTTAGGGCCTTCGAAACGGTTCGTGTTTGTCGGTGTTCTGGGATCGGGGGTACCCAGACCTGCCTGCCTGCGGCCCACGGCGTGGCTCCATCGATGACCCGGTACGGCCCAGTGGCAAGACCTCAAAGACAAGACCCTCGCGGGGGCCCCCGGCCTCGCTAGGCGGACTACACCAAGACCTCCAGAGGAGCGGCCTTCCCAGGCCGCCTCCCGAGGAGCGGAGATTTCTATGCAGGTACCCAGCCTCACGAGGCTACGGTGACATGAGCCATGACGACCATGACCAGGCGGGCGCCAGCAGGCGCAGTGGAGACAGTTTCCCTTTCGGTGCTAAGGGAGCAAGGACGAGCGCGGGTTCCCGAGGAGTTCTCCAAAGGTTTCCATTCCGGTGCAACAAGACCAAGACCATGAGCTTGGCAGGACGGATGTCATCGCCGAGCCCACCGCTGCGTCACGACCAGAAGCTTTGTAGGTGAAGACTACCTTTCGTTAGGATAAGATGTACTACTTGTCCCCTTTCGAATTGGCCACTGTGGGATCCCTTCCCACCTATATTTTGAGGGAAGAGGACCAAGGCCACTATAAATATAGGTTAGCCACCACCGTAGAGGAAGACCGAACGGACCAAACCCCGAACGGACCGATCTCGGACGAGATCCATTCCACCCTCACCACTTGAGCCCTCGCGAGGTCGCTCAAACCACTGTACTAGTTCATCCTCAGCCTCCTCGTGAGGCCAATCCACCACAAAGCAGGAGTAGGGTTTTACACCATAAGGTGGCCTGAACCTGGGTAAACTGCCGTGTTCATCTTCTTCCCGGCTCGCGTGCGCTCGTTGTAACTAGGCTGTCGGGTGGCGAGCAGAGACTTGAGGGGTTGAGATCTTCGCACACACCCCAGAGTTCGAAGCTTCTCGGGTCTGCGGTGCCCTGAATCTGACATTTGGCACGCCAGGTAGGGGCGTGTCGAAGTCCTTCTTCTACCTCCGCTTTGCAGCCCCCATGGCCGATGCACACCGGGTCCACGCCGAGCGCCGAGCCACTCGTGTTGCCCAGACGGCACCCATGGGCAACGGCGCTCCTCGCCGCTCTGCCTCCCCCGTGGCTAACGCTGCCACTGACCCTGCTGCTCATGAGCAGCATGATTCGTCGCTGCCGCCCTCCGTGCGGCGCGATGGACGCACCGCCACTCCGTCACCTACTCCCGCCAAGGCGTCGTCTTCCCACATCCGCCGCGGGCAGGTAAACGCGAAGGCTGCGCTGCTCATGGCGCGCGAGCTCCTACGCTACTGATACGTCTCCAACGTACCTATAATTTTTTATTGTTCCATGCTGTTATATTATCATTCTTGGATGTTTTACAATCATTTTATAGCAACTTTATATCATTTTTTTGGACTAACCTATTGACATAGTGCCCAGTGCCAGTTGCTGTTTTTTGCTTGTTTTTTACTTCGCAGAAAATCAATACCAAACGGAGTCCAAATGCAGCGAAACTTTTTGGTGATTTTTTCTGGACAAGAAGACACCTGTTGGGCCAAAGAAGTACCAGAG
The DNA here is from genome assembly GCA_011799875.1 of Thinopyrum elongatum. Classification (NCBI taxonomy): domain Eukaryota; kingdom Viridiplantae; phylum Streptophyta; class Magnoliopsida; order Poales; family Poaceae; genus Thinopyrum; species Thinopyrum elongatum. The sequence goes on along the minus strand of CM022302.1, from coordinate 444,457,478 downwards.
GGGGGCTCCGAGGGGAGCACAACCCACCAGGGCGCGCCTGGGGGCCCAGGTACGCCCAGGTGGGTTGTGCCCACCTCGGCTGCCTCCCGCACCGCCTCTTTGCTCTATAAATACCCTGGACGTCCAAAAACTCTAGGGGATTCGACGGAAAACAATTCCAGCCGCCGCAAGTTCCAGAAACCACAGATCCAATCTAGACACCATCACAGAGGGGTTCATCATCCTCATTGGTGCCTCTCCGATGATGCGTGAGTAGTTCATTGTAGACCTACGGGTCCGTAGTTAGTAGCTAGATGGCTTCCTCTCTCTCTTTTGATTCTCAATACAATGGTCTCTTGGAGATCTATTTGATGTAACTCTTTTTGCGGTGTGTTTGTTGGGATCCATGAACTTTGAGTTTATGATCAGATCTATGTTTTTATCCATGAAAGTTATTTGAGTCTTTTGATCTCTTATATGCATGATTACTTATAGCCTCGTATTTCTTCTTCGAATCTTTGGTTTAGTTAGGCCGACTAGATCGATTTTTCTTGCCATGGGAAGAGGTGCTTTCTGATGGGTTCAATCTTACGGTGCTCAATCCCAGTGACAGAAGGGGAAATGACACGTATGTATCATTGCTATTAAGGATAACAACATGGGGTCTATTCCTACATGAATAGATCTTGTCTACATCATGTCATCGTTCTTATTGCATTACTTTGTTTCTCCATGAACTTAATACACTAGATGCATGCTGGATAGCGGTCGATGTGTGGAGTAATAGTAGTAGATGCAGGCAGGAGTAGGTCTACTAATCTTGGACGTGATGCCTATATAATGATCATTGCCTGGATATTGTCATAATTATTTGAAGTTCTATCAATTGCCCAACAGTAATTTGTTTTCCCACCGTATGCTATTTTTCTCGAGAGAAGCCACTATTGAAATCTACGGCCCCCGGGTCTATTTCTCCATCATATACTTTCAGATCTATATTGCCATTTGCCTTTTTATTTATTTGCAACTTTTATTTTCAGATCTATTAATCCAAACACCCAAAAATATCTTGCGGCAATTTTTTGTTATTTATTTTATCTCGCGTTCCTGGGAGATCTATTTATCCAATCTATCACATTTAGTCCCCCGTCCACGTGACAATTTCTGGCACCGTTACCCGAAAGGGATTGACAACCCCTTTAACACGTCGGGTTGCAAGTATTTGTTCTTTGTGTGCAGGTACCGTTCACGTAGTGTTGCGTGGTTCTCCTACTAGTTCGATAACCTTGGTCTCATCACTGAGGGAAATACCTACCGTAGCTGTGCTGCATCATCCCTTCCTCTTTGGGGAAATACCGATGTAGTTCAAGCCACATCATCTACTGCCCCGCCAACGACTGGCTTGGTCTCATCGCCGAGCTCGTCAACGCCGCCGACGAGGTCCCTGCGCCGCCCCGCTCGCCCCATTCCCCGCCATCCCAGGCGGGCAATGTGGGCCACGACGCGCCTCCTCTGCGCGGCGCCGACCCCGAGCCCAGGCGCGATGCGCACCCGCGCGACCCGCCGCGTGGAGTGCTGGCGCAGGACGAGGCAAGCTGCCAGGTGGTGCAACGGCCACAAGTTGATGCACGCGTGGTCCCAGCACCACAGCGTCAGCACCAGGACCACGCGTCGCCGGAGCCTACGGCGCGCAGACATCAAGACCGAGCTCCCCCCGCGCGCGCGGCGCCCATGAGCGTGGCGGGCTGCTGCGCCTTCACCCCGGAGCTGCGCCGCGTCGTCTGGCCCGGCAAGTTCAAGCCAGATCTGCCTCCATGATATGATGGCACCCCCAACCCTGCGGAGTTCCTCCAGCTCTACGCGTTGAGCATCGAAGTAGCAAACGGTGACGAGAAGCTCATGGCGAACTGGTTCACCATGGCCCTCAAGGACGGCGCGCGCTCTTGGCTCCTGCACCTCTCGGAGGGGTCGATCTCCTCCTGGGATGAGCTTCGCGAGCGCTTCATCGCCAACTTCCAGGGCACCCGAGACCGCGCCCCCACGGTGGGTGACTTGCGGCGTGTAAAGCAGCAGCCGGGCGAGACCCTGCACAAGTACATACAATGCTTCACCAATGTTCGCCTCAAGATTCCGAAGGCGTCGGACGAGGCCTTCATCTCGGCATTCACTGATGGCGTCTAGGACGTCAAGATGAAGGAGGAGCTCGCCATCCACGAGGACCTGTGCTCGGCCCTGGAGATGTTTAACCTGGCGAACAAGTGCGCAAGGGCCGAGGAAGGCCGCCTCTCCCTCCTTGAGCTTCTGGAGGCCGATCCTGAAGACAAGAAGGCCAAGGCTAAGGAGGCAAAGCGCAAGGGCCCCGTCGTGCTGGCAGCAGAGCCTGAGATGAAGCGCGGCCGCGTCCACGATGAGCCTCCCAGGGGCAGCCGCCTGCTACTTCTTGAGCTTGTGTTGGTTTTTCCCTTGAAGAGAAAAGGGTGATGCAGCAAAGTAGAGATAAGTATTTCCCTCAGTTAGAGAACCAAGGTATCAATCTAGTAGGAGGTACAAGCAAGTCCCCAATCTATGCACCTGCACAAATAATCAAACACTTGCACCCAACGCGATAAAGGGGTTGTCAATCCCTTCACGGTCAATTGCAAAGGTGAGATCAGATAGAGATAGGTATATAAGATTGCCAAAATGTAAAACAAAATAAAAGTAAATAAATTGCAGCAAGGTATTTTTGGTATTTTTGATATATAGACCTAAAAATATATGATGGAAAATAGACCCGGGGGCCATAGGTTTCACTAGAGGCTTCTCTCTTGAAGGCAAATAATACGGTGGGTGAACAAATTACTGTCGAGCAATTGATAGAAAAGCGCAAAGTTATGACGATATCCAAGGCAATGATTATGCATATAGGCATCACGTCCGTGTCAAGTAGACCGAAACAATTCTGCATCTACTACCATTACTCCACACATCGACCGCTATCCAGCATGCATCTAGAGTATTAAGTTCATAAAGAACGGAGTAACGCCTTAAGTAAGATGACATGATGTAGAGGGATAAACTCAAGCAATATGATGAAAATCCCATCTTTTTATCCTTGATGGCAACAATACAATACGTGCCTCGCCCCTACTATGTCACTGGGTGAGGACACCGCAAGATTGAACCCAAAACTAAGCACCTCTCCCATTGCAAGAAATACCAATCTAGTTGGCCAAACCAAACCGATAATTCGAAGAGAAATACAAAGATATCAAATCATGCATATAAGAATTCAGAGAAGATTCAAATAATATTCATAGATAATCTGATCATAAATCCACAATTCATTGGATCTCGACAAACACACCGCAAAAGAATATTACATCGGATAGATCTCCAAGAACATCGAGGAGAACATGGTGTTGAGAATCAAAGAGAGAGAAGAAGCCATCTAGCTACTAGCTATGGACCCGTAGGTCTGAGGTAAACTAATCATGCTTCATCGGAGAGGCAATAGGGTTGATGTAGATGCCCTCCATGATCGAATCCCCCTCTGACAGATCACCGAAAAAGGCCCCAAGATGGGATCTCACGAGAATAGAAGTTTGCGGCGGTGGAAAAGTATTTCCGTGGCTCTCTCCTAGGGTTTTGGAATATATGTGAATATATAGGACGAAGAAGTAGGTCAGTGGACTCTCGAGGGGGCCACAAGCCAGGGGGCGCGCCCCTACGGCTTGTCGTCGCCTCGTGGGTCTTCTGACTTCAACTCCAAGTCTCATAGGTGTCTTTTGGTCCAAGAAAAATCATCGTAAAGTTTTATTCCGTTTGGACTCCGTTTGATATTCCTTTTCTGCGAAACTCAAAAACAAGGAAAAAACAGGAACTGGCACTGGGCTCTAGGTTAATAAGTTAGTCCCAAAAATAATATAAAATAGCATATTAATGCATATAAAACATCCAAAACAGATAATATAATAGCATGGAACAATAAAAAATTATAGATACGTTGGAGAAGTATCACCGCCCGTTCTGCATCTTCCACAATGTTCACAGCCACAACACCAATGACTGCCAGGAGCTCAGGGCGCTCCGTGATGGGCGCTTGGGCTGCCGCTCCGAGCGCGGTGACCGTGGCTACGGCCGTGGAGGAGGCCGTGGCGGAGGCTACTGGGACAACCGCGACCCCCGCCAGGACTGGCGCGACCAGCCTCGCGAGGACCGCTGGCAGGGCCAGCCTCGCGACGGTCCTTGGCGAGACTAACCTCGTGAGGATCGTCCTCATGGAAATGCTGGCCTCCCTTCACTGCTGCCGCCGCCAAGGAGAAATGACGACAACCGACAGGATGATGGGGCTGGGGGCTTCCAGGAGCCTCGTGTGATCGCCTGCATCCTGGGTGGCGCTCAGGCCCCCACCTCACATCACATCTTCAAGCAGCTCTCTCGTGAGGTGAACGCGGCCCTCCCGAAGCTTGAGGCCGCGCGTCCCCTCAGGTGGTCGCAGTACGCCATCACCTTCGACTCCAAGGACCACCTCAAGTGCTCAGCCGCCGCTGGCACGCTCCCGATGCTCTGCACGCCAACCATCAGCAACGTCCTCGTCACCAAGACCCTCATCGACGGTGGCGCTGGGCTCAACGTTCTTTCTGTTGAGATGTTCGAGATGCTCCAGGTGCCCTACGACCAGCTCATGCCAACCAAGCCTTTCTCTGGGGTGACCGACGGCTCCACCGTCCCCCTGGGGCAAGTACGCCTCCCAGTCACCTTCGGCAAGCGCGACAACTACCATACCGAGCTCATCGACTTCGACGTCGCCCACATCAGCCTTCCGTACAACGCCATCCTGGGGTATCCGGCCCTCGCCAAGTTCATGGCAGCAACTCACCATGGTTACAATGTCCTCAAGATGCCGGGGTGCGGTGGCATCATCACGGTCGTTTGCGATGAGAAGGACGCAATCTGCTCCCTCAGGAGTCGTCTGGCTCATGAGGAGCGATCTCCACGGCACACATCTTCAGCTACCCCGACGCTTCTACAATGCTGGTGCCAGGTGACTTTTTGGTTTGCTCAGTTGAGGGCGCCCCTCGGGCTGCATTATCCTCAAGCTGTCAGGGCCCGCCCTGCAGCCTGTATCGTTTTGCGCATGTATCAGAACCGGCTTTGCCTTCTATGAATTTCCAAGTATTTGAAACTGCGTGCCCGGTGCTTCATCACCATGAGTCGCTGCGTCCTCACAACCCCGCCTTCGACCGCCTCATGATTAAGGACTGGCACGGCGTCTGTGCTCGGGTCCGTCCCTGCAGCGTTGGCAAATCCAACCGACCGAGCTTCGTCTGGCGGGCCAGTCCCGTGCACGTCACCTCCCGGGGTCCTTGGTGCCTTGTTCTCGCATGAGCTAATTGGGGGTGGGTGAGTCAGGGCGCGCGGCACGGTTCGTTCAACCGCAGTTCGGCACTTCGCCGTCGCGGGAGCCGAGCGCCGTTTGTTCTTCCTCGGAGTTGTTGCATGAGAAGAGTGGGCAGGACGTCTGTGCTCGGGTCCGTCCCTGTAGAATTGATAAATCCAACGGCTGAGCTCTGTCTGGCGGGTCGGCCCCGTTAACGTCACCTCCTGGGGTCGTTGGTGTTTGGCCTTCTCATGCGATGGCCCCTAGAGATTCATGCGGCGCAGGCCTCCCCCACCTCACAGGTCTCTTACGCGCGTCTCGCGCCGAAATCCAGGCGCAACCCGCCTTGAGGTAGGGCCTCCTGAGTCCCGCGCTAGCTCACGAGTGCCCATACACACCTCCTCTAGTTTTGCCGTGCTAGCCACGTGTACGAACGGGGCTGTACATGCCCCGGAGTCTCCCCCCTAGGGAACTCCCACCCAAGCCCCATGCTCCACGCTGGCGGACGACATGGTCGAGGAGCGACTATGCCCACGCCCAAGTGGAAGCCCCATGCTCCGCGCTGGCGGACGACACGATCGAGGAGCGACTATGCCCACGCCAAAGTGGAAGCCCCATGCTCTGCGCTGGTGGATAAACATTTGAGGGCACCCTAGGGGCTGCACCAACCTCAGGATGGCCTCACAGCACTGTCGCGCCACGTTCCCCTGGAATGCGCGCGCGAGGGGGCTGGATACGGGGGCTACGCTCAGGCCCAGCCTGGCGCACGCGACCTCACCAGGTCCCCTGTACCTGGTCTTCTCACGCCCCTCCCACATGAAAGTTGGCGGGGAAAGGTATGGAGGACTCCGGATTAACTTCGTCGCTGCCCACGTTTCCTTCATGAGGTCTGCTCGTACGTCAAGGGGGATCCCTGAGCATCGTGACTCAGGGGCCTCACTACTCACGTAGCCCCTCACCCCTTGGTGTCGTCCTGGCGATCCAGACGCCCCAACGGCGGTCGAGGTATGCACGGGGCTGGGCCCTGCCGACGCAGAGCGCAAAAGCAAACAAGAAAGAAACCAAGCACGAATAGGAAAATCGCGGAGTCCTAACAGTTATTACAAGCACAAAGTGTTCCACAAATTCAAACAGAAGTTTTATGCCCCCATGAGGCATGGTAAATGGATAAAATCTAGGAAGAGGGGCCATCGCCGCCATGGTCGTTGCCGCCGCCTAACCCAGTCGCGGGGAGCCCGTCGTCGACATCGCTGCCGCCGTCGCCGCCGCCGCTCACCTCCACCGCCGGAGTTTCGGCGTCGGGGATGCAGAGAAACTTCTTCAGCAACGCATCCATGCGACCCTTCACGGCCTCCGCAGCGGCGGAGCGGTGCTCAGGAGTGACCGGACGGATCACCGTGTCGAAGTTGAAGCCCGGGTCCTGGAGGTAGAGCTGGCTGAAGATGCGCGTCGCAGCTGCAGTGAAGAGCGAGCGACACTCCTCCTCCAGGATGGCATCCACCTCAGCGGCAGCACCCTGAAGCGATTCGGCAAGCTTGGAGGAGAGCCCTGTGAAGCCGCCCTCAGGGGCCGCCAGCGGCTCTTCGAATCCTCCCCTGCAGATGGATTGTAGCACCTGGCGGAACCTGAGTTCGAGGGAGGGGAAGGAGACGCGCTCCGCGGCCTCTTTCTTCTCGGCGGCAGCGAGAGTCTTCTCCCTGGCCTCCAGCTGGGCTGTCGCCTCGGAGACGTGCTGAGCGTGGGACGTCTGGGCTTCGGCCACCTCCTCCTTCAGCTTGGCCAAGCGATCGTGCTCCACGGCCTGGTCGGTGGCCACCCGGGACAGCTCAGAGTCATGACTGGCAAGCTTTGCCTCTTGGGCCTTCAGGTCCTCTTCCTGCTGCTGGAGCTGTCGGGCATGCGCGGCTTGCTCCTCCTGAAGGGTCTTCAGCCTGGCCTCCGCCTCGTTGCAGCGCTTCTCGGCGGACGCAGCGCTGGCTAGTGCCGTGTCACGAGCCTCCTTGGCTTCGGCGGCTTCCTTTCTTCCCTCCGCGGTGGCGGCTTTGGCCCGGCCCCAGGCCGTCCTGGCAGATGTGTCGGCCTGGAGCCACCCCGAGACAAGCCCCAGGCGCTCCCTCGCGAGGCACCTATCGGCGTCTTGGAGGTCGGCCCAGATTCGGCCGAGTGCGGTGAAGGCTTCATCCAGGGCCCAGGGCCTGACAAGGGGGCCGAAGTTCGCCAGCGCAAGCCACTGGCGAGGAGGTGGCACAGGCGCGTCAACCGACGCCACGGCCGAGGAAGTGGGGGCGTGGACGGCTTGGGGCAACGGAGGCTCCGAGCTCCCTTCAAGCACGACAAGGGCGGACGGCTCCGCAGCCTGCTGGCCTGCGGGGGCTGGCTCCTCCTGAGGCTGCATCACCGCATCCACGGGGGCGCGCTCTGTCGACCACACGTGTGGGGGGTTTTGTGGTTCAGGTCTCTCCTCCTCCACCCGCGCGGGAGCCGTTGCGGCCGCAACAAGGGGTGTCGCCTCCTGAGCCCTAGCACCCTCGACGGGTGTTCCTCCAAGCGGCACCAGCGAGGCGCCAGGAGCAGGTGGAGCACTCGAATGCTCGGGCGTGGTGCTGCCCGAGCGCCCGGGGGCTGCGCCGGTCCGGCCTGATGCGCTTCCGCGCCCGCCACGGCCGCGACCAGAGGCTGACGGCGCCCTCAGGACTGGGGGCTCCTTCGGCTTCGCGCTCTCCTTCCTCTTCTTCGTCACGACGCCCAGCCTAGGCATCAGGAGGGGAGTATTGTGGGCACAGTGGCATCTATGCTTAACTCAAAGGGCAAGGTAGATCACTTACTCATCAGGGTCAACCCATGTCCTCTTCTTCTCCTTATTGGCCGGGGCAGGGGCGCCCCCGCCTTTCCTTGGCGCAGCCTTGGTCGTGCTTTGGGGATCGATGGGGTGCTCTTCGGTCGGCCCCGGTGCGGCGCTACCGTCTGAAGAGGTGGAGGGGTCGCCCCGAGGGGCCACGACCGGCTGAACCGCGTCAGCCCCAGCAACGGCCGCCCCGTCTTTAGCTTGCGGGCCAGGCGGGGACTAGACCGGCGCCTCGTTCGCCTTGCCGGCGTGCAGGGAGCCCTCTGGAGTGGGCGCAGCCGCACCCTTCTTCGGGGTCGCCCGGCCAGACGCTCCCGATGACTGGGGGGTAGGCCTTGACCTCCTGAGGACCCTGGTGGGGTGCGGGGAGTCCATGGCCGGGAGCTCATCGGTGTCGTCGTCGTCAAGCTTGCAGAGGAGTTCACTCTGCGACGGGGGGGGGGGGGGACACCTCCTCCACGTCGTCGTCCTCGGTCGCCTCCGAGTCCTCTTCACCCTCTTCGCCGGCACTGTCACCGGAGGACACTGGCACCGGGGAATTGGGGCACTCAGGCGACATGAGCCCCAGCTCGTTGAAGACAGGCATGGCGGCGACCAGCGCTTCCCTGTCGGCGCGGCGGTACAGCAGGGTATAGGCCTCGAGAAGATCTCCTGGATCGCTGCTGAGCAGGATGACCATGGCCTTGTCTAGCTCCTTGCCCGTTAGGCTGGCAGAGCGGAGCCTGATCTCGTCCGCCACGCCCTGGAACTCCCACATGGGCTTGGTGTGCGACTGAAGCGGCGCCAGGCCCTGTGTCAGGAACTCCTTCACGAGCATGCCCCCGTCAGCACCTTGGCCTCCAGGTCCGAGTTCATCCTCACCAAGACAGGCTCTACTCGGGGGTCGGTGAGCTTCTCATGGCTCCACCTCTCGAGCCGTTCGGGCAGCTTGGTCGGCAGGTCCAGCCGCGCGTTGAGGCCCTTGGTGTCCAGGAAGACCCAGCGGTGCTGGAAGCCCTCCACCTTCTTCCTGGCCTACAGGAGCACATTTCCCTTGTGGACCGCATAGAAGGACACGCAAGCGGAGCGCTGCATCGAATCGTGCAGCCGCAGGCAGAAGAAATGGCGAAGGAGTGGCACGGAGGGCCTCACGCCCACGAAGGCCTCGCAGTAGAAGGCGGAGACGGATAGGATGAGGATGGAGTTGGGTTGAAGGTGAAGGGCCTGGATCTTGTAGTGATCGAGGACGGCGACGAAGAACTCCGAGAGGGGCGGGACAAGCCCCACGAAGATGCTGTGGAGGAAGAAGGGATAGACCATCCGTGCCAAGGTCCGCTGCTCGGCAGAGCCAGCCCAGATGACGGTCTCGCCCCACTCGTTATCTTCACTCGCCGTCTGCGGGAGCACGGGATCGAGGTGCCCCACCTCGGTGATGGAGGACGCGCCAAGCGCTGGCATAGGAGAGGAGGAGCTCGCGGCCTGGATCGTGGGCTTCGGCTTCACGGGAGCCATCTGCGGAGTCGCTGGCGTCGGAGTAGGGGAAGGAAGGGGGCGAAGTTGCGGTTGGATCTGGAAAAGCTTTCGGCTGGGAGAAGGGGATCTGGGGCAAGGCGAGGGGAAGCAATGATGGCTCAGTGGCAGGTGCCAGTCTTTTGTCAGTCTGTGCAGTTGCCGAGGCGACGTGGGGGAGCGGTGGCGTTCACGTCCTGTCAAGCGCCACGCGTCGAGATTGGCCTGCAGGCGATTGGGGCCCGCGGCGCTTCGCCCTTGCCCCTTGGCTTCGCCTTGAAGCCAGCCCGAGCTCGCCTAGGGCCCATGGCTACTGTCGGCGTTCTGGGATCGGGGGTACCCAGACCTGCCTGCCTGCGGCCCACGGCGTGGCTCCATCGACGGCCCGGTATGGCCTAGCGGCAAGACCTCCAAGACAAGACCCTCGCGGGGGCCCTCGGCCTCGGGAGGCGGACGACACCAAGACCTCCAGAGGAGCGGCCTCCCCAGGCCGCCTCCCGAGGAGCAGAGATTTCTATGCAAGTACCTAGCCTCACGAGGCTACGGTGACGTGAGCCATGACGACCATGGCCAGGCGGGCGCCAGCAGGCGCAGAAGAGACAGTTTCCCTTTCGGTGCTAAGGGAGCAAGGACGAGCGCGGGTTCCCGAGGAGTCCTCCAAACATTTCCATTCCGGTGCAACAAGACCAAGACCATGAGCTCGGCAGGACGGATGTAATCGCCGAGCCCACCGCTGCATCACGACCAGAAGCTTTGCAGGCGAAGACTACCTTTCGTCAGGATAAGATGTACTACTTGTCCCCTTTTGAATTGGCCACTGTGGGATCCCTTCCCGCCTACATTTTGAGGGAAGAGGACCAAGGCCACTATAAATATAGGTTAGCCACCACCGTAGAGGAAGACCAAACGGACCAAGCCCCGAACGGACCGATCTCGGACGAGATCCATTCCACTCTCACCACCTGAGCCCTCGCAAGGTCGCTCAAACCACTATACTAGTTCATCCTCAGTCCCCTCGTGAGGCCAATCCACCACAAAGATGGAGTAGGATTTTACACCGCAAGGTGGCTGAACCTGGGTAAACTGCCGTGTTCATCTTCTTCCCCGCTCGCGTGCACTCGATGTAGCTAGGATGTAGGGTGGCGAGCAAAGACTTGAGGGGTTGAGATCTTCACACACGCCCCAGAGTTCGAACCTTCTCGGGTCTGCGGAGCCCTGAATTCGACAATGTTCAGAAAAATATCTCACTCATGAAAATATTTTGTTAGAAGAGCAAAGCATCGCCCTCCGGAGCATCATTCGTAGATTGGAGTACCTACTGAGGCTGAAGTGTGATGGCCCTACCTCCTCATCACCACCACCACCATCTTCATCACCAAAGGAGACTTGAGTGCACGGGTATGGGCACTCCCCTTGGCTTGTGCCAAGCTTGGGGAGATGCCCCGGTATCGTATCACCATCACTTTTATTTACCTTTACCCATCTTAGTTCGTTCCTTAGCTATTCTGTGATTTAGTTGAATAAAAGTTTAGTATGATCTATTTTCGAGTGCTAGTTTCGTGATCTATATATCTATGTAATTGAGTGAGAGTTATATAATAAAGTTTAGTTTGATTTTTTGCTTCTTTACTTATATGTTTCAATCAAAATAAAAGAAAATAATGAAAAAGATCATATGCTAATCTTATGGTAAGTAATTACATCACATAAGGAAAAGTGTAAGTGGTAAAATTTGTTGAAAGTTGAGAAACCACTGGTACAGCGAGGTGCTATACAAACGGTTTTAACCCCTTTCCGCGACGACATTTTGAACCATCGCCAAGTGAGTGTGTGCAATAGGGGGGTCCTTCCCACACGACCCAGAAACCGTCGGGGATAGGGAGCCTTGATGCATACAGTTGTCCCTAGAAAACTGTTTCTGATATCTCGAATATCCCAAACGCTTCATCCTTGCAACTCGTTTGTGCTCACGTTGCCATCGCAGTCGGTATTCTGTTATTCTACGTTTATGATGCGCGGCCCATCACAAACAGTTCATGATTATAGAACGTGTATGATAAGCAGACAATCACACACATTCACTTTTCCTGAACCGTATGCGGTAACTAATTAAGAAGATTAGCTAATCATCGTACGAGTGTTGGATAGGATTACAAAACATCAGGCCGTGGTAACATCGTCGTACATGATAACTATCGCACACGCTATTCTGTGGTGCAACGTTTATGATGCGTACCACATCAGAAACAGTTCATGATTGCAAATCATGTACGATAAGGCAACTATCACAAACGTTTAGTTTGCTTGCACCGTTTGTGATATTGTCTGACATCACACACGCTTTGCAAACGGCAACTATGTGCATGATCGCACACGTTTCCTCCCTGTGAACCATGTCCGATTATGATGTATATCACAAACGTTTGTGTTTTACCGACCGTGTGCGCTGCAACGGCCTGCAGAGCATAATTTCACCATAATTTAATTGCTGCTATTTAAAATTGTACCGAATTTGAATTTGAAAGTATGCTATAGCTTTATTCATATCCACCAGGTTCAAACAACCAATGCATTATTCGATTCATAGGTACATATGTTCAAGAATTACATAAGCACCAAATAAAGAATGGTGAACCACGGTTATATACTTGTACTATTAAAGACGGTAAAAAAAGAGGCGAAATACATTCTGGTCGCTAAACAAGGTGAAGCAGAATGCCCATATTGTGCCCTCCTCCATGCAGAAGGCACGCACGACTCTAGTCCAACCCCTTGTGATGGCCGACCGCCCATCCTTCACTGTCTTCATGAACACATCTAGATAGTCGTCGTGTTCTGGTAGAAATACTTTAACCTTTGCATGCCCACCAATCATGTAGTTTGAGAGGTAATCTTGAGTAAACTGCTTTTGGAACCACTGCAAAGGAAAAAGCTTCATACATTGTCATCTAACACAACTCATTATGGGCAGTAAAAAGAAGGCTGCAGAGTTTTTACTTACCATCCTACAGTTCGCTGTTGTCTTGGATAAAGTGTAAACAAATAGTTTAATTGCCATCCTTTGACCCATTTTACTAACAATCTTTACCAGCTTCCTCACTTGATGCCGGTTCATCAATATCTCATTGCCCCATACGCAGAAAGGGGCGAAGCGCGGATCTTTACCAATGACATATGTACCTAAAAGCACCAAGTTAATATTAGAAGCTAAACAGCAATTGCACAATGATGTAGTACAACACTCCCTCCGTCCCATTATATAATATCTTATAACATCCAATATATTCACATATTGGATGAATTAACATCTTATATTATGGGGCGGAGGGAGTTTATTTCATTTCTACAAATTATCAGCTGATTAACTGCTGCTATGTTGTTGTTGTTGTTGTTGTTGTTGTTGTTGTTGTTGTTGTTGTTGTTGTTGTTGTTGTTGTTGTTGTTGTTGTTGTTGTTGTTGTTGTTGTTGTTGTTGTTGTTGTTGTTGTTGTTGTTGTTGTTGCTGTTGCTGTTGCTGTTGCTGTTGCTGTTGCTGTTGCTAGACATTCAGTACAATGCATGTTGCTATGTAGCCTCAGATATATTAGATATGGCCCTAGTTAACCTACCGATAAATTTGTTACAGATATATTCAGTTAAAAGTCTGATTCACTGATTAGTCCCTTATCAGACCCCGGCCTATATGGTACCAGCTACCGATATCCTGAACAATGAGTATATATAAGCCATGGGATGAAACTAACCTCGATGGAAAACAGCAGTCGTTCCCAAAATTGTCTTGTGTAAGTACATCGAGAGGCATGTTAAGCACAACAGGCTAAACAGCAACCAAATATATTCATGGCAGACAAAATAATCTCCAAACGATAGCTTCAGTGGGCAGGTTTAAGCATGCTAGTTAAGCAAAACAAGAAGTGGAAAGGTGTGTTAACTACAACAGGCCTAACATTTAACAACAAGCAAATATAGTCATTCAAACTGGTATTGTGCCGGTCTAAGTACACTAGTTATTGTTAAATAAAAATGGAAAGGCATGTTAACTACAACATGCTTAACAACAACCAAATGTAGTCATTCATAGTGGTATTGTTGAAACTGGCATTGATGAAATTGAACTGCACAGTTCATACTTGCACATATAGAACATCACGTTGTGAATAACTAGAATAAACAAGGCATACTATAAACAACCAAAGATAGCATTTGAAACTGGACATATGCTAACTACAAACAACCGAACAACCAAAAAACTTTAAAAGAGCCATATGCTAGCTATAACAGGCTTAAGAGCAAGCAAATATATGCATTCCTATTCGTATGTTTAAAATAGGTATTGATGAAAATGTACTGCACAGTAAATAGTTGCACATATAGAGCATCACATTGTGAACAACTGAAATAAACAAGGCATACTGCAAACAACCAAATATAGCAATTAAAACTGGACATATTCTCATGACACTACAAAAGGGACTCGACAAAACAAATCATGGGTTTCCTCACTTGTCACAGATGGGCTCGTTTCCGTGGGAAGAGCATGGACCCTGGGTGCGCTCCATGTTGTCACAGATGGGGTCCTCCCTCTTGGAAGAGCACGGCTGTAGGGTGCCCTCCGTGATGTCGCAGATGGGCTCTTTCCCCATGGAAGAGCCGGAGAGGGTGCCCTCCTCGTGGTCGCCGTCGATGAGGTCTGACTTGGAAGCTATGGATCCCAAGCCAGCGTCGCAGAACGTGTTCTTCAGAAATGACAAAAGGGGCTCGATGGCGATGTAGGATAGCAAATTTTTGACAGCGAGCCAGAGGAGATTTGCGGCGGGGCCATGGAAGAGATCAACGGCGGTTGAACCCGAGGGGTTGCGGATGGGCTACTTAACCTGTGACATAGCCCACGTCAGGCCGTCGCTGTCGATGACCTCGATGTCGTAGCTGGCGTCCGTGACATACCCGCATACTCTAGCCCGCTGATTGAGAGCCGGCAGCCAGTAATGGTCGTCAGCTTCCTCGGCGGCCACCTTGATGACGTTGGGCGAAGAGGCCGTGATACACCTCTTTTGGGCCAGTCGCTCCTCGAGCTCCACGAGAAGCGTAGCCAGGCTTAGGTTGCGACGCTCTGGAGTGGGGGATGGGGATGGGGATGGGGATCTGTGGGAAAGGGGGCGTTTGGCATGCGTCATCTAAGAAACTCAGGGCGGCTAGGGTATGGAGATCGGTGGGTAAGCTGCACGGGAAAACCGGCTGATGTTGACAATGGAGGCCTTGCAGCGGCAGCGGCAACCTTGCTAGGGTTTTGAGCGAGGGAGGGGTTGTGTGGGGGGGGGGGGCACGCCCGAGGAGTTTTTGGGGGGTGTGTTTGAGGAAATGACGCGGCTACTGAAAATTTTACTATGCGGGAGTCAAACGTGGGAGTAAAATGCCGGGGCTATTGAGAATTTGGATGATGGTGCATCGCACACGGTCCCGAAATAACAACTATGTGTTATGAAACAGAAAAACCCTTGAGCCGGGCATATATTTTCGAGGGATGCAGGCGGGAGCGGGAACAACAAATATCACACACAGTCGAAACATAATAACTGTGTGTTATCAAACAGAAAAACCCTGCAGGCGGGTAGATATTTTTGAGAGGGGAAGCCTCGTGGATCCCAATGTACTGTGCTGATGTGCGTGACAGGGGCACCGGCGTGGGACACGGTTTGTGTGAGTGAACCATGTCTGTTGCGTCATCCGACTTGTCCAATGTTCATAAATTTGGTGAAAATGACGCGGGAAAGGGTCAGAACATGAACACACTTGCATGCGGACCAAATATATGTATGAAAAGGGTGGTTTGATGTTCAAATACCAAATGGACAACTTCGATGTGGCACCTATCTCACAAAGCGCACTGGTTATGCTTCCCCCCCCCCCTTCGTGTCGGCAGGAGGGGAATCCTAAGCTATGAACGCATGCCCGCCCCCACGGAGGTTCACTTAGCAAAGTGCGAAGTAGCAGTCCCCCCCCCATCAAACACACACACACACACACACACACACACACTTTCAGTCGGCGGGAGAGGGCATCTCACCAAGATGTATCGTAAAACGGACCAAGAAGAATCCACCTTGGTCGTACAACCTCTCTCTTGTTGTTGGTCAAAGTGATGGATGTCCATGCGACCCCAGAGATGGGCTAGCTCGCCAATAATCACGCAAGTAGCTAGTCCCCAAAGACAACCACTGCCTGCATGTGGCCTAAACATATGTATGGAGTGTTGATGTTTGAATACACAATGGAACAACTTTGTTGTGGCACCGTGCTTTGGAACCAGAAATCCCCACACGGAGCGAGGTTTAGTTGACGACGCATTGTATATATGTATGTCACACCACACTTCGAGCCAATGACGGGGACTCATGCATGCATGCATACATAGTATGCGCTCAAACTTAGGTCTGAATCTCACCATGACCTACTGCGATAACACGAACCAAAGGAGGAATCCACCATGGTAACCTATCTCGTTGTCGGTCAAAGTGATCATGGATGTCCACGCGGGCCCACGAATATATAGGCTTGTCGCCGATAACAACGTGAGGGAGTGTACCGTTCAAAGACAACCACTTCATGCATATGTATGTATATATGGAGGTGATGCGTGCATGTTTTAATACCATGCACAACATTGATGTGGCACGTGTGTCGTAAGTTGTACAGTCCCCACACGGAGCGAGATCGGCTCATGACGTCTCATGGTACTGCCCACTTCGACACGGTGGGAGGAATCCATGCATACACATGCATGTGTGCTCAAACTATATCATGTCATCCTAGAGCATGACCTATATATATACTGTAATACAAACCAAAAAATAATCCCCTCCTAAGTCAAATTAACCTCTCTCATTGTTGAGCAAATAATGATGGACCAAGCGGGCCCACAAAATGAAAAGCATCGATATCGCTGATAACCACGTGAGTGGGTGCCAGAGGACAACCGCCATCGCTTTGCATGTGGCCAAACATATGTATGGAGAGGTGTGTGTGGTTTTGATGTTTGAATACCCAAAATGCACAACTTTGATGTGGCACATGCCTCGAAAATCATAAAGTTCCCACACAGAGTGAGGTTCATGAAGCGTACTACATATGCTGGTCCCCTTCCCCCTCTTCGATGCATATTATATGCTCCTACTGTAATACAAACCAAAAAGAATCCTCCTTGTTGGTGAAATTAATTAACCTCTCCCGATGTAGGTCAAAGTGATGCATGCATATGGACGACGACCTCGCGGGCCCACAGATGGAAGAGTCACATGTGAGTGTCCTAGGATAACCACTGTCTGCATGCATGTGGCCCAAAAGAGGTGTTGTGTGATGTTTGAATAGCCAATGCACAACTTTGATGTGCCACGTGCCTCAAAAACCGAAAAGTCTCGACACTGAGTGAGGTGTGTTCACAAACGCGTACGTAGTATATATGTTGGTCCCCTCCCACCTCTTCAAAGCATACTATATACTCCCACGATAACACAAACAAGAAGGAATCAACCTTGCTGGTCAAATTAACCTCTCTGCCGGTTATTGGTCGAAGTGATGGACGACGACCTCGCGGGCCCACAAAAAGCGTCACACGCGAGTGAGTGTCGTGTAGGACAACCGCCGACTGCATGTGGCCCAAACATGTATGTATGAAAGGGTTGTGTAATGTTTTAAATAATGAATTCACGACTTTGATGTGGGACCTGCCTCACCAAACAGCCAACCCATGATACGTCTCCAACATATCTATAATTTATGAAGTATTCATGCCATGTTTACAACAATTTTATATGGTTTTGGTATGATTTGGATGGAACTAACCTGGACTAACGCTGTTTTCAGCAGAACTACCGTGGTGTTGTTTTTTGTGCAGAAATAAAAGTTCTCCAAATGCAACGAATCTTTTTGACAATTTTTTTGGAACAAAAGAGGCACTAGAAGCTTCGTGGGAGGACCAGAAGGTGAAGGAGGTGAGCACAAGACACCTGGGCGCGCTAAGAGGCCCAGGCGCGCCCAGGTGAGTTGTGCCCACCTCGAGGCCCATCTTCGTGTGATTCCAACGCTGAAAAATTCTACAAATAGGGAAACCATCAGAAATAACCCTAGATCAGAAGTTCCGCTGCCGCAAGCCTCTGTGGGCACGAAAAACAAATCTAGACCCCATTCCGACACCCTGCCAGAGGGGCAAATCATCATCGGTGGCCATCTTCATCATCCCGGCGGCCACCATGATGAGGTGGGAGTAGTCCACCCTCGGGGCTGAGGGTTTGTACCAGTAGCTATGTGTTTAATCTCTCTCTCTCGTGTTCTTGAGATGTCACGATCTTGATGTATCGCAGGCTTTGTTAATATAGTCGGATCATATGGTGTTTTCCCCTCTCTATCTTGTTGTGAATTGAGTTTTCCCTTTGAGATTTCATTCTTATCGGATTGAATACTTTTATGGATTTGAGAACACTTTATGTATGTCTTGCTATGAATACCCTTGGTGACAATGGGGTATCATATTGATGCACTTGATATATGTTTTGGCACTCAACTCGCGGATTCCTGAGGTGACATTGGGGTAATCTATGCATAGGGGTTGATGCACGTTCTTGTCTTTGTTTCTCCGGTAGAAATCTTGGGGCACTCTTTGAGGTTCTTTGTGTTGGATTGAGTATTATGAATCTGAAATTGTTTGATGCATATCGTATAATCAACTCACGGATATTCGCGGTGACATTGGAGTATCTAGGTGACATTAGAGTTGGTTGATGTGTATCATATGGTGTTATTTTAGTACGAACTCTTGGTTAGATTGATCGGAAAGAATAGCTTGGTGTTATTTTAGTACGAACTCTAGGATAGATTGATCGGAAAGAATAGCTTTGAGGTGGTTTCGTACCCTACAAACAATTTTGTCTTATGTTCTCCGCTAGATAGGAACTTTGGAGTGATTCTTCATCGCATGTTGAGGGATGGTTATATGATCCAATTATATTAGCATTGTTGAGAGATTGCACTAGCGAAAGTACGAACCCTAGGCCTCATTTTCAAGCATTGCAAGACCGTATGTGCTCCGTTTTATCAATTGCTACCTTGCTGTTTTTATTGTTCCTATTAGAAAAATCAATATCTACTATCATTACTACGCTTGCATCACCATCTCTTTGCTGAACTAGTGCACCTATACAAATTACCATTGTATTTGGTGTGTTGGGGACACAAGAAACTTTTTATTATTTGGTTGCAGGGTTGTTTGAGAGAGACCATCTTCATCCTACACCTCCCACAGATTGATAAACCTTAAGTCATCCACTTGAGGGAAATTTGCTACTGTCCTACAAAACTCTGCGCTTGGAGGCCCAACATGAGTCTACAAGAATAAAGTTGCGTAGTAGACATCATGCTCTTTTCTGGCGCCGTTGTCGGGGAGGCGAGTGGTTGAAGGTATATCTTTTGATCTTTCAATTGAATCTTTTAGTTTCTTGTTTATCACTAGTTTGGTTTATAAAAGAAAACTAAAAAAATGGAATTGAGGTGGCCCCATATTATTCGTCTTTATCATGTCTTTCTTGAAGATGATGGAAAGGAAAATTG
The DNA here is from genome assembly GCA_011799875.1 of Thinopyrum elongatum. Classification (NCBI taxonomy): domain Eukaryota; kingdom Viridiplantae; phylum Streptophyta; class Magnoliopsida; order Poales; family Poaceae; genus Thinopyrum; species Thinopyrum elongatum. Next base: position 444,438,204 of record CM022302.1, on the reverse strand, counting down.
TGCTCAATTGATAGAAGAAGAATTCTATAAAATGTTTGACAAAAAATATTTGAATGATGAGCATGATTGCAATGTTGTTGGTATGAACTCTTTGAATATCCATGATGCTAATGATATGCAAAGCCATAAGCTTGGGGATGTTATATTTGATGAAGATGATATTTTTAGTCCCCCAAGTTTTGATGAGAAAAATTATTATGATGAAAGCATGCCTCCTATTTATGATGATTATATTGATGAAAGTGGGTTTGGAAGAGTGTCAACTTTAGGTAATTATCCCACTATTTTGGAGGGTGTTGAATCTTATTCTAATAATTATGAACGTGGATTTGGAGAGGTCATGACTTTATTTAGTGATGAATTCACTATTTTGGAAGAGGTTCCAATTGACTATGATAACAAAGTTGCTATCTATGATGATTATGGTGATGACATGTTTGCTATATTGAATAATGATAACCATGAAACTTGTCATCATGATTTTAATTTTCAATCACATGATAGTTATTTTGTTGAGTTTGCTCCCACTACTATTGATGAGAATAAATTTGCTTATGTGGAGAGTAATAAAATTTCTATGCTTATGGATCATGAAAAGAATGCTTTATGTGATAGTTATATTGTTGAATTCATTCATGATGCTACAGAAAATTATTATGAGAGAGGAACATATGCTTGTAGGTATTGCAATAATATTAAGTTTCCTCTCTATGTGTTGAAAATCTTGAAGTTGTGCTTGTTTTGCCTTCCTATGCTAGTTGATTCTTGTTCCCATAAGTTGTTTTCTCACAAAATCCCTATGCATAGGAAGTGGATTAGACTTTGTGCTAGTAATATGCTTCATGATGCTCTCATTATGTTTCAATTCTTATCTTTTATGTGACCATCATTGAAATCATCATGCCTAGCTAAAAAGGCATTAAAGAAAAGCGCTTGTTGGGAGACAACCCAAAATTTACCCCTAATGTTTTTGTGTGGTCACATGACTAAGCTACTGGATTAATCATGTTTTATAGCTTTTGTTTCAATAAAGTGCCAAGTAAAGCCTTTGGGATAGTGTGGATGATAATTGACTTGATTCTGTGCAAAAACAGAAACTTTTGCACTCAGTCCAGGAATTTTAAAAATTCACTGTAACATGATTTTGATATGAATTTTTAAAAGATGATTGATATGAAAATTACCTACATTGTCCTAATTTTTCAGAATTTTTGGAGTTATAGAAGTATGGTCAAATTTTAGATTACTACAGACTGTTCTGTTTTTGACAGATTCTGTTTTCAATGCATAGTTTGCTTGTTTTCTAGTTTCTATGGCTTATATTGATCAATATAAATTGTGGAAATGATAAGGTACAGTAGGAATTGTGTGAGAATAATTATGAATCTTGTCTTTGACAGTACCAAAGTGAATGATTTGTCTTTATCATACTAACCTATCTCACGAAGTTCCGTTAAGTTTTGTGTGATTGAAGTTTTCATGTTTTGGGTGAGATATCGATATGCGGAGAATAAGGAGTGGCAAGACCCTAAGCTTGGGGATTCCCAAGGCACCCCCAAGGTAATATTCATGGAAGATATAAGCAACTAAGCTTGGGGATGCCCCAGAAGGCATCCCCTCTTTCGTCTCCAACATTATCGGTAACCTCACTTGGAGCTATGTTTTCATTCGTCACATGATATTTGTTTTGCTTGGAGCATCATTTTATTTTATTAGGATTTGATTGATCTTATTTAGAGTGATGTTTTGCATCTTTTACTTCAATAAAAATGTCAAGTATAGCCTTTGCCATGCTTGTTTTGCAAGTATATGAGTTGCTGTTTCAAAACAGAAAGTTTATCACTGTTGTAAAAATTCTCTAGAAAAATCAGAATGTGATAAAAGGTTTAATTTTTTTTAAAGAAATATATGATAAATTTTCTACAGTGTGGTAAATTTTCATAATTTTTTTAGTTGAATAAGTATGGGTACTTCTTCACCCTTTATAGACTGTTCTGTTTAGACAGATTGCTGTTATGTTTGCATTGTTTGCACATGTTTGCTTGTTTAATGATTCTATTTGAGGATAGGAGTATTAAATATGAAGAGGCATTTAGTATGCAATGTTAAATAATAATTTTAGTGATTTGTTACAGTAGAGAATGATAAGGTTATTGCATTGATTTATACTAACTTATCTCACGAGTTCTTGTTGAGTTTTGTGTGGATGAAGTTTTTAAGATTTGGGGAAACCATGATATAAAAGGAATTAAGGAGACACAAAAGCTCAAGCTTGGGGATGCCCAAAGCATCCCAAGTTAATATTCCAAGAAGTCTCAAGCATCTAGGCTTGGGGATGCCCCGGTAGGCATCCCACCTTTCTTCATCAACAACTATCGGTTAGTATCGGTTGAGCCTAAGTTTTTGCTTCTTCACATGAGTTGTGCTATTCTTGGAATGCCATTTAGTTTTTGTTTTGCTTGCTGTTTTAATAATATACTTAGATCTGAATGTTTTTAAATAAAAGAGAGTCCTCAAATAGCTACCCATTTACATGACTACTCGCTTGATCTTCACTTATATTTTTTGGAGTAGTTTGTCATTTACTCTTGTGCTTAACTTATATCCTATGAGTAAATTGTTGAATGAATTGAATATCATGAAGTTGAATTATATGTTCATATCATGCCTAGTGGTAGCTTCACATTGGGTTTAGAAAGTGAAATCGTTTTAAGCTTGACAATCACAATATTGGTCATACAAGCAATTCATGAATAATTAGTATAAGGAAGAGAACTTTCACATATAAATATATTATCTTGGACATCTTATATGATTGTGAATACCCATTAATTATTTTCAAACTTGAGCAAATTAGTTGAAGTTGGACAAGGAAGACAATGTAATGAGTTATGGTTGTGTATATTTGCATAGAAGTTATATTATTATGGATCCTCCAACATGTGGTGTTTTCTTAGGATCTTTTGCTAGCCAAAAATTCGTACTAAGTAGAGATACTACATGTACATCCAAAAACCCTTAAACCCAGTTTCTTGCCATGAGTGTCCACCATACCTACCTATGGATTGAATAAGATCCTTCAAGTAAGTTGTCATCGGTGCATAAAGCAATAAAAATTGCTCCTATATATGTTTGATCTTTTATTGTAAGGGAAAATTGAGCGTTGTACGAACTTGTGATGGCAAAGTAATAAAAGTGACGGACTGCGTAATAAAGGTTGCTATCACAAGGGGCAATATATCGTGACATTCCTTTGCATTAAGAGCTTGGGCATCCAAAAATAAAAAGCGCATGACAACCTCTGCTTCCCTCTACGAAGGGCCTATCTTTTACTTTTCAATATTTACTTTTATGCAAGAGTCAATAGAATGCATTCTCATTTCAACCTCAATTATTCTCTAGTTAGCAAGCATCATGTGGTGGGGAAAGATCTAGGCACATATGGCCAGTCAAATATATTTGATCATGATTTATTATTGTTGATAATTATCTCTATGATAAATGAGTTGGGAGGGGAAACATTAAGCCCCTATCTTTCTCTGTGTTCGATGAATGCCATTTGTTCTAAGAATATGCTTTGAGTACTAGCAATCATGGAAGACTATATGATGATTGAGTATGTGGAGCTCTTACTTAGACTTTGTATAAGTTGAATTGCAATTATTTGGTGGCTAAGAATATAGGTTGTTGAGTTTCAAGAGAATTCATTGTTTGAACCTTAACACGTGAATTGATTGCTACTTTGTCATGATGAGTTTTATGAGAAAGAGTTTCTGTTATGATGCTAGTAAAAGTGATTGAAATTATCATTGATCAAACTTATGCACTTTGCTAGCATTCACACTTCATAAATTATTTCTTTTATCATTTACCTACTCGAGGACGAGTAGGAATTAAGCTTGGGGATGCTGATACGTCTCTGAAGCTACGTCGGTATTTCCCCAAAGAGGAAGGGATGATGCAGCACAGCGGCGGTAGGTATTTCCCTCAGTGATGAAACCAAGGTTATCGAACCAGTAGGAGAACCAAGAAACACTACGTAAACAACACCTGCACACAAATAACAAATACTCGCAACCCGACGTGTAAAAGGGGTTGTCAATCCCTTTCGGGCAACGGCGCCAAAAATTGGCAAACGGACATGAGAGAGTAGTAAATATTGATAGATCGAACGCCAAATAAAATAAAGTGCAGCAAGGTATTTTTGTATTTTTGGTTTAATAGATCTGAAAATAAAAGTTGCAAACAAAGAAAAGAGTGAATAGAAAAATAGATCTTGAAAGCAAATATATTGGAAAAGAGACCCGGGGGCCGTAGGTTTCACTAGTGGCTTCTCTCGAGAAAAATAGCAAACGATGGGTGAACAAATTACGGTTGGGCAATTAATAAAACTTCAAATAATCATGATGATATCCAGGCAATGATCATTATATAGGCATCACGTCCAAGATTAGTAGACCGACTCCTGCCTGCATCTACTACTATTACTCCACACATCGACCGCTATCCAGCATGCATCTAGTGTATTAAGTTCATGGAGAAATGGAGTAATGCAATAAGAATGATGACATGATGTAGACAAGATCTATTTATGTAGAAATAGACCCCATCGTTTTATCCTTAGTAGCAACGATACATACGTGTCGGTTCCACTTCTGTCACTGGGATCAAGCACCGTAAGATCGAACCCACTACAAAGCACCTCTTCCCATTGCAAGATAAATAGATCAAGTTGGCCAAACAAAACCCAAATATCGGAGAAGAAATACGAGGCTATAAGCAATCATGCATATAAGAGATCAAAGAAGACTAAAATAACTTTCATGGATAAAAAAATAGATCTGATCATAAACTCAAAGTTCATCGGATCCCAACAAACACACCGCAAAAAGAGTTATATCATATGGATCTGCAAGAGACCATTGTATTAAGGATCAAGAGAGGGAGAGGAAGCCATCTAGTTACTAACTATGGACCCGTAGGTCTACAAAGAACTACTCATGCATCATCGGAGAGGCACCAATGGAAGTGGTGAACCCCTCCATGATGGTGTCTAGATTGGATCTGGTGGTTCTGGACTCTGCGGCGACTGGAATTGATTTTCGTTGACTCTCCTAGGGTTTCTGGAATATTGGGGTATTTATAGAGCAAAGAGGCGGTTCGGGGGGCACCCGAGGTGGGCACAACCCACCAGGGCGCGCCTGGGCCTCCAGGCGCGCCCTGGTGGGTTGTGCTCCCCTTGGAGCACCCCCTGGGCGCTTCTCTGGCCCACTGGATGTCTTCTGGTCCAAAAAAATCCACAAAAAGTTTCGCTGCGTTTGGACTCCGTTTGGTATTGATTTCCTGCGATGTAAAAAACATGCAAAAAACAGCAACTGGCACTTGGCACTATGTCAATAGGTTAGTACCAAAAAATGATATAAAATGACTATAAAATGATTGTAAAACATCCAAGAATGATAATATAACAGCATGGAACAATAAAAAATTATAGATACGTTGGAGATGTATCAGCATCCCCAAGCTTAATTCCTGCTCGTCCTCAAGTAGGTAAATGATAAAAACAGAATTTTTGATGTGGAATGCTGCCTAACATGTCATCTCATTTTCTTTCCTTTATAGCATGGACATTTGGAGTTTTATATGATTCAAAGTAATAGTCTAGTTTTGACATGATGACTTAAATACTCAAGCATATCAACAAGCAACTATGTCTTTCAAAATATCAACGCTAAAATAAGTTATCCCTAGCCCATCATGCTCAACCATTGATCCATTCATGAAACACACTCGCATATTAACTACACCCAATGCTCAAGTACGATCATAGTGCCTCCTAATTGGTGCTTTATAAGAGAAGATGGAGACTCAAATTAAAATTAAAAATTGCATAAAGTAAAGAAAGGCCCTTCGCAGAGGGAAGTAGGGATTTGTAGAGGTGCCAGAGCTCAAAGCTTAAATTGAGAGATAAAAACATTTTGGGAGGTGTGCTTTTCCCACCAACAAAAACGACTTAGAGTTCCCCACACTTTCCATGCTAGATATATCATAGGCGGTTCCCAAACAGAAAATAAAGTTTATTCCTTTTTCCACCATTTCTTTCACTTTCCATGGCTAGCCGTATCCACGGGTGCCCTCCATACCAACACTTTCCAAGGAATTTATTATTTGACAACATAAAGTAAATTCATTTATTCATTTTGGGACTGGGCATCCCTAATACCTTTGCCTTACTCTCTTGCAATGACAAGTGAATAAACACTCATCGTGAGAATAACACATGTAGCGTGGAAAATATCGGCCACCCCTCACCGCCTCGCGAGCGGTACGAGCACACAAAAGAGAAATTTATTTTAAAAATTAGAGATGGCACATGCAAATTTGCTTAGAACGGCAAAAGAATACCGCATATAGGTAGATATAGTGGACTCATATGGCAAAACTGGTTTAAAGGGTTTTGGATGCACAAGTAGTGATCATACTTAGTGCAAAATGAAGGCTAGCAAAAGATTGAGAAGCGACCAACCAAAAAATGAATAATCTCATAAGCGAGCATTAAGCATAATTAACACCGAATAATGCACCACAAGTAGGATATAATTTCATTGCATGACTATTGACTTTTGTGCTTGCATAGGGAATCACAAACCTTAACACCAATATTCTTACTAAAGCACAATTACTCATCAACATAACTCACATATCACATCATCATATCTCAAAACTATTACAAGGAATAAATTTTATTTTGTCCAATGATCTTCATGAAAGTTTTTATTATATCCTTCTTGGATATCTATCACTTTGGAACTAATTTTCATGTGTTGCTTTTGATAAGCTCAAACAAATATAAGTGAAGATCATGAGCATAATACTTCTTTCTCTCAAATTAATTTAAGTGAAGCAAGAGAGAATTTCTTAAAAAAATTACTAACTCCCAAATAAATCTAAGTGAAGCATGAGAGCCTTTCTTCAAAAATAACAAAGCACACCGTGCTCAAAAAGATATAAGTGAAGCACTAGAGCAAATCCATAGCTCATAAAAATTTAAGTGAAGCATAGAGAGCAATTCTAACAAGTCATGGCATAATTTTGGCTCTCTCAAATATGTGTGTCCAGAAAGGATTCATGACTTAGAACACAAAGCAAAACAAGAAAAGACTCATATCATACAAGACGCTCCAAGCAAAACGCATAGTATGTGACGAATAAAAATATAGCTTCGAGTAAAATACCGATGGTCGTTAGAAGAAAGAGGGGATGCCACTCGGGGCATCCCCAAGCTTAGTTGCTTGCTTATCTTTGGATAATAGCTTGGGATGCCATGGGAATCCCCAAGCTTAGGCTCTTCTTACTCCTTATTCCTTCATCCATCGTAAGATAACCCAAAACTTGAAAACTTCAATCACACAAAACTCAACAAAACCTTCGTGAGATCCGTTAGTATAAGAAAGCAAATCACTACTATAAGTACTGTATCAAACCAATTAATATTTTATTCTTGCATTATATCTACTGTATTCCAACTTTTCTATGGCAAAAATTCTTCAAAGAAAACCATAGAATCATCAAAACAAGCACACAACGCAAAGAAAACAGTATCTGTCAAAAACATAATAGTCTGTAGCAATCTGAATATTTCGAATACCATTTTAACTCCAAAAATCTGAAAAATTAGGAAAACAGAGGCAATTTGTATATCAATCTTGTGTAAAAAATTCAGAATTTTTCATGACATCTGTAATTCTAAACAATTATTTTTCTGGACGCAAAAGTTTCTGTTTTCCAACAAGATCAAATCAACTATCACCCAACATAATCCTAAAGGCTTTACTTGGCACAAACACTAATTAAAACACAAAAAACACATCTAATCAGAGGCATAATTTGGTATTTTATTGAAAACAGCAAGAAAAGCAAAAAGCAAAAAGATACAAGTTGGGTTGCCTCCCAACGAGCGCTATCGTTTTACACCCCTAGCTAGGCATAAGATTTTATTGATGCTCACATGAAAGATAATAATGAAAACACAAAGAGAGCATCATAAAATATGTGACAAACATATTTAAGTCTATCATATTTCCGATGCATAGGAATTTTATAGGAAAACAAATTAGCAAGACAAGCAAGATCTAGCATATGCATGGAAGAAAACAATAGCAATCTTAACATGAAGAGAGATAATTTAGTAACATGAAAATTTCTACAACCATATTTTCCTCTCTCATAATAATTACATGTGGGATCATATTCAAACTCAACAATATAGCTATCACATAACATATTCTCTTCATGATCCACATGCATGCAAAGTTGACACTCTTCCAAAATAGTGGGATTATCATCAATTAAAGTCATGACCTCTCCAAGCCCACTTTTATCAAAAATTTCATAAGATTGAACACTCTCCAAATATGTGGGATTATTTTTACCTAAAGTTGACTCTCTTCCAAACCCACTTTTAATATTATCGCAAGCATATTCATCATGAGGTTTAAATAAATTTTCAAGATCATAAGAACCATTATCACCCAATCATGATCATTGCAATAAGTAGTGGACATATCAAAATTAGCATCCCCAAGCTTGGGGTCTTGCATATTATTAGCACAATTGACATTAATAGAATTTATAGTAAAATCATTGCAATCATGCTTTTCATTCAAGGAGCTATCATGAATCACTTCATAAATTTCTTCATCACAATTTTCAGATTCATAAATCTCTAGAAAAACTTCATAAAGATAATCTAATGAATTCAATTCACTATCAATTGGTTCATCATAATTGGATATCTTGAAAAGATTAGCGAGTGGATGAGGATCCATATCAATAGATTTTTAGCAAGCGAAGATGCAAGCAAATAGAAGGCACATGGCAACACAAGCAAACAAGAGATCCGACGAGAAAAAGGCGAACAAAAAAGGAGGGGAATAAAAATGGCAAATTTTTGTGAAGTGGGGGAGAGGAAAACGAGAGGAAAATGGAAAATAATGTAAATTGCAAGGAGATGAGATTTGTGATTAGGAACCTGGTTGATGTTGATGATGTCTCCCCGGCAACGGCGCCAGAAATTCCTTTTGATGCGGCTTGAAGCTACATCGGTATTTCCCCAAATAGGAAGGGATGATGCAGCACAGCGGCGGTAGGTGTTTCCCTCAGTGATGAAACCAAGGTTATCGAACCAGTAGGAGAACCAAGTAACACTACGTAAACAGCACTTGCACACAAATAACAAATACTCGCAACCCAACGTGTAAAAGGGGTTGTCAATCCCTTTCGGGCAACGGCGCCAAAAATTGGCAAACGGACATGAGAGAGTAGTAAATATTGATAGATCGAACGCCAAATAAAATAAAGTGCAGCAAGGTATTTTTGTATTTTTGGTTTAATAGATCTGAAAATAAAAGTTGCAAATAAATAAAAGAGCGAATAGCAAAATAGATCTTGAAAGCAAATATATTGGAAAAGAGACCCAGGGGTCATAGGTTTCACTAGTGGCTTCTCTCGAGAAAAATAGCAAACGGTGGGTGAACAAATTACTGTTGGGCAATTGATAAAACTTCAAATAATTATGACGATATCCAGGCAATGATCATTATATAGGCATCACGTCCAAGATTAGTAGACCGACTCCTGCCTGCATCTACTACTATTACTCCACACATCGACCGCTATCCAGCATGCATCTAGTGTATTAAGTTCATGGAGAAACGGAGTAATGCAATAAGAACGATGACATGATGTAGACAAGATCTATTTATGTAGAAATAGACCCCATCGTTTTATCCTTAGTAGCAACGATACATACGTGTCGGTTCCCCTTCTGTCACTGGGATCAAGCATGTAAGATCGAACCCACTACAAAGCACCTCTTCCCATTGCAAGATAAATAGATCAAGTTGGCCAAACAAAACCCAAATATCGGAGAAGAAATACGAGGCTATAAGCAATCATGCATATAAGAGATCAAAGAAGACTCAAATAACTTTCATGGATAAAAAGATAGATCTGATCATAAACACAAAGTTCATCGGATCCCAACAAACACACCGCAAAAAGAGTTACATCATATGGATCTCCAAGAGACCATTGTATTGAGGATCAAGAGAGAGAGAGAGAGAGAGAGGAAGCCATCTAGCTACTAACTACGGACCCGTAGGTCTACAAAGAACTACTCATGCATCATCGGAGAGGCACCAATGGAAGTGGTGAACCCCTCCATGATGGTGTCTAGATTGGATCTGGTGGTTCTGGACTCTGCGGCGGCTGGAATTGATTTTCGTTGACTCTCCTAGGGTTTCTGGAATATTGGGGTATTTATAGAGCAAAGAGGCGGTTCGGGGGGCACCCGAGGTGGGCACAACCCACCAGGGCGCGCCTGGGCCTCCAGGCGTGCCCTGGTGGGTTGTGCTCCCCTCAGAGCGAAAGTACGGACCCTAGGCCTCATTTTCAAGCATTGCAATGCCGTTTGTGCTCCGTTTTATCAATTGCTACCGTGCTGTTTTTTATTGTTCCTATTACAAAAATCAATATCTACTATCATTACTACGCTTGTATCACCATCTCTTCGCCGAACTAGTGCACCTATACAAATTACCGTTGTATTTGGTGTGTTGGGGACACAAGAGACTTTTTATTATTTGGTTGTGGATTGATAAACCTTTGGTCATCCACTTGAGGGAAATTTGCTACTGTGGTACAAAACTCTGCGCTTGGAGGCCCAACATGACTCTTCAAGAATAAAGTTGCATAGTAGACATTATCCCACACGGTGGCTCACGACTCATAGTGTACTGCCAGCCCCCCCAAACGCACACACACACACCACACATCCACTGCAACTATGATGCTTGTTAAATTTTCCCGCGGTGAACATATGTTACCAAAGGAGGGACGTTTTAATTTTGAAAAAAAAATAGAGATCATTAAGACGTTTTAGTACATTGATTGATTTTCTAGGGGTATAATGTGCAAAAATCAAATTTGAGCTACATGCACACGTGACAGTGCACCTAAATGGATTGGAAAAACACATGTGTCTCACTGGGTGCATGTTTACTCCCCGTGCAAGAAATTTCAAACATTGAGAAACTTGATTTTTAAAATCTAGTACATCCAAAACTTATTTGAAATTCATGAAACTTATCGTGTTGTCATATGGACACCAATACATAGTGGTATTGTACTTTTTTGTCAAATTTGAGACAAGTTTTGATGTAATCTTTATCTTCTTACAAACGGGAGATTATTAATAATTGGGAACCAATATCGCAAACGTATTATTTATTCGAACCGAGGGTGTTAGACCAACAATGGATACGTGCCACTCTTCAGTTAAGCAATAAAGCGATAGCATTAATCATCAAAATAGAAAAAAATATACGTGCCGCCACGTGACCCGTGTGCCGTGCGAGCAGGCGTGAGTTCACAGGACGCATATGAGCGGTCCACCGCGCAGCCAGACCGGGAGGCGTGCGTGCAGGTGTGTGAATTGATGGGAGGCGTGCTCATTGCGCAGTGTCATCAGGAGGCGTGCGAGTAGCTGTGTGAAATGATGGTAGGCATGCTAGCAGTCCGGTGCGCAGGCCACTGGGAGGCGAGCCAGCGGTTTGACCGCCCGCCTCTCTTCCACTACTCCATATTAATGGCGCGCCCGAGCTGCCGCACCCCCCATCCTCGCCACACACACAGTCCTCTCTCTCCGCCTGCATCCTCGATGCCGCTCTCAGTCCTCAAAGCCGTCAGTGTATGAAGATGCCGCCGAAGCGCCCCATCGGAGGGAGTGGCTACACCAGGGCTGCTGAAGCACCGAAGCACGGCGTGAAGATGGAGATAGAGGTTGCCGTTGTCGACGAGGTATCGCTGCACCTTGACATCGTCGACGGCGTCGTGCTTCCACAGTCGGAGCCAGAGGTCCACACCGACTCGGGCGACGACTTGGGCGACGACGACGGACAACCTGTTTGTCATCTATACCCATTTATATGTCAAATACATCTGCATCCTAGGGTTTCTCTGGTTACTCCCGCCTCCCCATTTTTGGAATAGAAATCCTAGGGTTATGTTCTCTCAATCAATAAAATCTGAGTAAGTTTCATTAGATCAGTGTAGTGTATTGATTGTTTGAATGGTACAAATGATAAGTGATTAGTTATTTTATCTGTGCAAATGATTTCTGCTAATAATCCGACTAGGGTTGGTGTTCGTGCTAATAATTCCTAGCCAGGTCTAGACAATTGATTTTGAATGACCTACATATATTTTGTGCCATTTTTTCAAGATTGGTCTGTACATAGACGATTGTGCTTACAAATCAAACCATAACCTTTGGATATGTCTAAAAAAATAGCCATAAATTCCTAATCCTACTTTACAGCATGTAAACATTGATTTGATGCCAAATTTTGGCAACTACCAAATGTTCGCTAGAGATTAGTTTGTATTCCAAATTTGACGCCACATTTTTTTTACTATATGTATAGGTGCTATCTGACGATGTCGACAACGAGGATGAAGATGGCCAGAGGAGGTACAAGAGGCAAATCCTCAGGGAGCTTTATACGGGAATGCATAACAAGCGTATTAGGACCAGGAATGGGGGCTATCGATGCCCATTTTACAACCAAAAGCTTCATGACGCGTATCAAAGTGTTCTGGCGCATGCAAGAGGACATGTCGTTGGCTCCTTCAGGCAGAAGTATTCTCGCAGGATGGTGCACGCCGCGTACGCTAAGTACCTGGAGAAGCTTCAGGATCGTGCCGGCAGATGAGATGAGATGTGGGATTGAACTATGTATGGCTATGTAGTGTCTTAATTATAAATGCACTTGAGTATGCTTAATGACGGTTGAACTATATAATTATGGTTGAACTATGCTTGTGTACGCTTATTATCTATGCCCGAGTATGTTTAATCTATGTTTACTTATGTCTAAATGTGGGATATGGATGCAATCAGTTCGGTTGATGGAATCTACCTCCGCCCTGGTTTCTTGATCCCCTTTGTAATTTGTGTTAAATTTTGACCAAAGATTTAACTGACAAAATGTTAGTGCAGGTCAGCAAAAATTATATCATTGGATGCGTATTTGAACATAGTGTTCAATGATATAATTTTTGGTGACATGCATAAACATTTGTTAGTTAAATATTTGGTCAAAATTGGGCACAAATTACAAAGGGGACCAATAAACCAGGACGGAGGTAGTACGTCAATCACACACGGTTCCCAAATTGGAACCGTGTGCAATGACTTTCATTTTCCCAGTTACGTCAATCACACACGGTTGGCTCTAGCAAACCGTTGCCTCCGAAACTCTTTGTGGGACAGAAAACCCTCACCACCCAATTCAAAAAAGAAAAAAGAAAACCTTCACCATCCCCACGTCACAAAAACCCTCACCCCGCCCGCCACCCCTCCGGTCCCCATTCACACCTGCACAAGCTCCTCCGCGATTCTGCATGGCACCGCCTATCGCCGCGGCAACCACTTAGCTCGCCACCTATCGCCGCCGCTAGGCTGCTGGCAAACCCCACCGCATTTCGCCACTTCCGCTTGCCGCCGCCTATCGCCATCGACTTTCTCGACGCTGTTCGCGGTCGATCCAGCTCCGCCCGATTGGGGAATCCGCCGTATTGAGGGTTTTTTCTCATGGACAACAAGGTAACTAATTTAATGAGATATTATCTCATCTCTTATCCTAGTTCATCTGCCTCCTTTAATCACCCGGCCGAAATCGCCGTTAATTCATTTTTATGCGAGCTGATTTGAGGGTTTTCTTTCATTCATAGAGTGTACAGTGCACGGACACAGCAGCACTTTGCGGCCTCAGCTAGACATCCATGGAGTTCCATCTCACCGTACTAGATGACTTGATGATGCGCACGGTATGTTCAATCTCACCCTAAATCGGTTGGCATGGCCTACTTTCCTGAACATATACTATATATTGCTACATTTGGATAAAAGGTGCCACATGCAGCATATACGTCAAAGGGGATTTTTTCCCTCTTCTTTCTATATTAGGCAAATTAATGATGTATTGTTCTTTCGATTACTCTCATATTTCTGTGACATCATGGTTACCCTATCTGTTTAATTATAGATTTTTTTCCTTTGATTTCAACTATTGTACAGTTCTTTCAATTTCACCCATATTTCCATGTTACCATATTCTTTAACAATCCTACCATTTTCTGCAGCACGTCCCTTGCTATGCAACAACATCTGTAGTACACAATCTTGCCCTTACATAAATCAAGACTGCAGGGATGTCATACTAAACACAAACCATGGATTTACAATCGTTGCTTCTGTAAGACTTGATGAATGTGGTCACTCCTATTTTGCCACGGGCCTTTGGACAGAAATTTCTAAGTTTTATGTACTGAAAGCTGGCACTATAATTGCACTGCACATAAAAGAGCCTGATCATGAGATATATGCTAACTTCCCCGACGATATCATCCATCCAGACTTTGTTCGAAGTAAGTGTTCTTTTCAAGTATTTGCATGTTGACTTACCCAGCAATATCAAAGGAATTGTGTAGTATTTAAGCAACCAATTGTTATTCCATTTTCTTACTCTATTCCTACCTACTAACTTCTAGTTACCAATACACTTTTCTTTTGCCTTATTTTAACTAAATATTCCCTGTACTCCCACTTCTATCAGAAAGAGCCGCTGACGAGGATACTCCGGAGGTGGAGAACGAGGCTGCCAACATGTGGAGGCGGGTCGAGCAACAACCACACGTGACTCCAGCAGGCGTAGACTTCATCAGCAGCCTCCCCGATGATATGTTGATAGTCATCATCTCCCTCCTCCCAATCAAATATGGGGCGCGGACAACCGTCCTTTCCCGGCGGTGGCGCCCCCTATGACACTCCACCCCTCTCGACCTCATCGACACCCATGAGCTCTGCCATCGCTATCGCAAAAGCTTGGATGCGTTCTCCTAGATCCTCGGCAGTCACCATGGCCCAACCAGAGGCCTTAGCATGGGCAAGTTCCGTTCCAATAGCAAGGACCGAGCCAAGCTTGACGAGTAATTCCGATCCCCTGCCCTAGATCAGCTCGAGGAGCTCACTTTTAATGATGGGCATATGCGCTCGCTGCCAACGTCCGTGCTCCGCCTCGCGCCCACGCTGCGCGTCGCCAAGTTCATGAACTACCACCCCCCCCCTTAATGACGCGCCCACTCTTATTCTACCACGACTGAAGCACCTCGAGCTCGTCGCCGTCTGCCTCCCAAAGGATGACATGGATCACCTGCTCCACGGCTGTACTGCACTCGAGTACCTTCGTCTTCAGGCGACCAATGGGTTGAGTAGCTTCCACATCACCTCCATGACTCTCTGGACTATTTATGTGTGTTATTGGTGCTCCAACAAGAGATCACAAAAGGTGTACCATGGTATGGTCATTGAGGACACACCTTCACTTGAGAGATTACTTGTAGTTGATCAAGAAGGTCCAACAAGAATCAATGTCATGTTTGCGCCGAAATTGACAGTGGTGGGCTACTCGTCTGACAAATACTCCGAACTTGTTATTGAATCCACACCCGTTCAGTTACAACAGTCGCCTTCTACCTCTCCTTCTTGAAATTAACATTATTTTTAATTTTCAAGATGTATGTTCGTCCGTCATCCAGAAAATGATTCCGACAAGCTTGACCCCGAATCTGCGCATAGTGAAGGTCTTAGCACTAGAATCTATCGGCCCCAACCTAGACCAAGTTGTCAGTTTCCTGAGATGCTTTCCATGCCTGGAGAAGCTATATATTGAGGTGATGTTCCTTTCCTGTTAAATGTTAACCATAAGGGTGTTCAATTTTTGACACCTTTTCCCAAGTTTACAATGGCAATGTACTACGATTTCTGAAGGACTTTTGGAGGATTTCAGGACATTCATGTTTTCCCCCCATATTGGTTACTTGATCCATATGGTTACAATCCATAAGCATTTCTCCTTTGGATTCATCTGTACTAGTTTTCTTATGGAACTTTTCACCCACTCCAACCTCTTGTGAAGAAGACTACATTTTTCTAGATTGTAATCAAATGCCCATGTTAATCATGTCGGATCGAAGATGGCACGTTAGTGCATTTTACAAATCATGCAAACCAAATAGGCATGTAGTAGTGTTCAAAACTGCATGTAGGCACTAACACATTTTCTTCTTTTGCAGATAAGATTAGGCCCGGTGGTGGATAATGTGATACAATATAACAATCACATCAAATGCCTAGATCTGCATCTCTCAAAAATTACTTTGAACTCATACCAAGGGACCTTACCGGAGATTATATTCGCCAGGTTCTTTGTTGTTAGAGCAAGGGTGCTAAAGGTAATGAGGTTTGCCCTAGATTTATTTCGCAAAAATGAATGGTTTGTTGAACAGCACCGGCGGCTGCGGCAAAATGGAAAAGGCTCCGAAAAAGCTGAATTTCATTTTGGAACTTCAGCTGATAGAGTAATCGGAAATCATGGTGTCAACCCCATACATGACTTGTCAGTGGCTGATCCCTTTGCAGAAATGATGAGGTTTCGAAACCAGCCTTACTAGTGGTAATATTAGTTTGAACCTCTCTTATATCCATGTCCAGCTGATCAGCGCGGGCGTTTGCAGCTGAATGAGATGAATTTAATTTCTAATATCACTTTGAACTTTGTAATCTTCGAATTTGAGCCATATAGCTTTGGAATTTGAACCTTGTAATATTTGGGGCTTTTGTGGTATGATCGTTGAAATGGCATCGTATGAGACTCGTATATTGGTAGTACTATTTTGACCTTAATATGCAATGGACTTAGATTTTTTAACCATTCTCGAATGTGTTTCCCTTGTAGATCTCATAGCACATGATCTGTATAGCTAACTCGACTGCGATCTTCGACATTATTGCACACAGTTGGTTTCTTCAACCGTGTGCCCTGTAGAGCGCATAATTAATTATCGCACTCGAGTGTCCATCATCACCCTTCTGTGTAACTTTGACCTCATCACCCACGGGTAAACTTATGTTGGAAGTCATTCCACACACTTCATTTTTACAAAGCTTTTTGCCAATAAACGCCCATGATTTGCCCCTCTTCTAGCCAACGCGTGGCCAAACTAGCCAGGCGGGAAGCTTGCATGGATAACTGCGCGGTTGCGCGGGAACAGGCACACCAACAATAAATTTGGCGCCTCTTCGAGCCCACGCATGGTCAAACAAAATGCGTGCGGGGTGCTCAAGCATGCACTGGAATCCTCCGCTATGAACGCGGTGACAAGACGTGACGATTACAGGCCGGCCGGCCCCCATTTATTATAGCGGCCATTTAACCCTTGTGCCTCTTCAACCTTTCAATCGCGCCCCATTATTGCAAAAATCACACCCACCACGACAAATTCTTAGAGGGTATCCTGCGCGACTTCCATGGCGCTCCGAGCGGCTGACGACGACAAGCAGCAGTTCACCATGCATGCCGTGGTGGACACCAACAAAAGGTTCACGGAGCTCTCGGTGGTGTACACCAACAACCCAGTCTGGGTGGAGCACTCCATCCACATCATGGAGCTGTTGCTTGCTGATGAGAAGTGCAAGATGGTCGGGTTTGACCTCAAGTACACCCGCGCTCATGCCGGGTCTCGTCCCAAGGTCGCCGTCGCCCAAATGTGCGTGCACAATCACGTTCTCGTCTACCACTACTGCCTGGCCACAAGGCCTTGTGAGCGTTTCGCCAGGTTTGTCGACAACCCCCACTATATGTTCGCTACGGTGGACATCACCAATGATGTAAAGGTGCTCAAGAATTCGGGAATCGTCTGCCAGTATCTTGTCAACATCCAGAGCCAATACAAGATCTGGGGCAGCAAGGAGCATGAGAAGGACTCACTGGTTCACCTCGCCGAGGCCATCATCGACCCCTACTACAGAGACATGAAGGATTCCTACAACAAGGACAAGCGTGCCTGGCACTCAGCCTGGATGGAGAAACTCGACAAAGCTCATGTTGTGTATGTGGACAAGGAGGCATACACGAGCTACGAGATGTATAGGCAGATCGTTGACATGAGGAAGTGCCTCCTTCCCCAAAACGGCCAGGGATCCAGCAGAAAGAAAAGCAATGGCAGGTGTCGTGGTATCACACGGCCACCTATGGGGCCATCGGCCCCTTGTGGTTCGGCAAGGGGGAAGAGTGCATTGCACAAAGAGCGAAAAGCACAGAGCAGCACGGCAACGATGACACGGGCAGTTTTACCCAGGTTCGGGCCGCCGCGAGGCGTAAAACCTTACTCCTACTTTGGTGGATTGATGGAAGGACCGTGGTGGAGACACAACGCTCTTGCCCGGCAAGGTCGCCTCGGTGTGAGAGCAGCTACGCGCGTACGAGTGTACAATGGCCCGAATCCTTTCTAAGGTAGCCACGGCCCTCCTTTTATAGGTCAAGGGGTCACCACAATGGCAAAACAGTCATTATGCACTGATTAGATAGCCACAGTGCTATCATACCTAACTCTGCAGACAGGACAGGGTGCATTAAATGCGTCGCTTAGTGTCACATCGTGGCGTAGCCCGGCAAGCCTTGTCGTGCCATTCAGCCACCTTTTCGCCTGCCCGCGCGACACGTCACCTGGACGGGTGTCATTTAGAGATGATCTTCCTCAGAAATGGCCTGCCACGTACCAAGTAACAGCCACTTAGTCACTTGGAGGCTCGACACCGCACTGATGGGTGACTTGCGTTGCTGTGAGGTGGAGCGGAGGAGCTTTGGCAGGGTAATCCGCCCTTGGCGTCCCCGGCAAGCCTACTGGGGGAGTCTTGAGGCTTGTCTTGGGGTAACCTCGACCCCGCCCGGCTTGCCTGCCCGTCAAGGGAGGGTTTTCCTTAGTGACATCTTGCTTATTTGGTTGGTCTTGGTCTTCTTGATCCGCCCTTTGATTTCTCAAAGAGCCATCTCTTCTGCTTGGCCTTGTCTTGAATGCTTGGTGCAATTTGCTCTGTTGCTGTCGCGCTGGAGATCTGCCTGTCCGGGCACAAGTCAGGGGGAAACATACACCCCTGTTTGTGTACCCCGACATAAGCCCCCGGGCCTGAGCCATACGTGTCGCTGGGCACGTTGGGTTAGGCCCCAAAACGGTGCACGGACACGTGTTGAAGATATGCTGCGCGTGCAACAATTTGCTATGATGACCAGTCAATCCAACGTCCACTCCGCGTAATTACCGCAGGCCGTGGGGCCGTGGGACTGTAGCAGTTAATGTCAAAACGGTAACTTTCTGAGGGAAAGTAGCGATGAACCGCTCCTCTCCCCCACGTTCGCTCCCATAAAGGGGAAAACGTGGAGAGGCGCGGCTCATTCGCACCCGTTTCTCCATGCTTCATCTCGACTGGGATTCCACAGCCAACCTCAAGCCAACTGGCATTGGTGCTTGCCCAACCCGGTCTCGGAGCCCCCGGTTCCTCGGCAGCAGTGAGTGCAGAGCTAGACAAGGAAATCCAGTGCATCATAGCGCCCCTATCTCAGCAAATCGGAGAGACTGATGGCTCTGTTGATGCGGTCTTGGACCTTTCCTTTCTGGAGTCTGTGGTGGCGGGCATCAAAGAAATGCAGAACCGATACGGCCAAAAGTGGCAGGCACTCAAGGAGCAGCGAAACTCCGCCAACAGCGTAGATCAGAAGCTGAGGGACAAGGGCATCGAGCTACACGAGTGGCACGGCAAATAGTTCCAAGTCCTTCTACGGCAGCAAGAGACGATCTCCATGGCAAAGGAGGACGTCACCGCCCGAGAAGCCCGCCTGGCAGAATGCACAGCGCTTGTGGACGCCAAGGAGCAGAGCATCTCTTCCCGGGAGGAGAACCTCGAGGCCGCCCTCTGCACCAAGGACAATGAACTGGAAGCCCTTGTACAACAGCATACCAAGGAGCAGGAGGACAAACACAAGGCAGCCCTGGATGCTCTCACTGCCGACTCTGCCGCCCAACTGAAGAAGCTTGCTGATGATCTTGCCGCCGCATCCACTGCCAGGGTTGATCTCAACCAACAGGTGGCCAAACTGACAGAAGAGCTTGCCGGGAGTGCCAAGGAAGTTGTGATCCTCAAGGAGGAGGCGCAAAAAGTAGAGATCCTTCTGAAAGAGGTGCAATTGCAGCTCTCCTCCAAGGGTCAAGACCTTGAGACTGCCAACGGCACCATTGAAGACATGAAGGCCAGGATTGGCACCCTAGAGAGCTCGATCAAGTCTGGCGATGTCGGCGAGAAGCAGCTGATGAAGGATCTGGACAACACGAGACGCCTTCGAAAGGATGCGGAGGACAAGCTGGCGAACCAATCCGAGCAGGTCGACCTTTGCATCAAAAGCCTGATCGATATCGCCGAGCGCCTCACAGCCCAGGCTGCAGCAATGGGCATGGAAGGGCCAGTCTTCTCGGTTGGCGGTTATGAGGTCCCGAGCATCAAGCTAGGGCTCTTCTTCAATGAGTTGATTGCAAAGTTGAAGACCCATGAAGAAGAAAGAGACGCCCTTTTCGAAAGCGAGTCTCAAAAGCTTGCCCGCAATGCCCTCTTCATGGTCTTGAGCAACCTCGCATACCGCCACCCCGAACTCAACCTTGCTGATGGCTTCAGGAAGCTCCCGACAGGTGCTGATGTTTCTGCCACTGAGAAGAAGGCTGCCCCGTACGCCGACAAGGTGCTCTCCGTTCCCAGGGCTCAATAAGGCCGTCAAGCACGGCTCCGAACCATTCGCATTGGTGTTCCGCCCTGTAACAAAACATTATGCATGTCCTGTGTTTAGACATCATACTTCTTTTGCTTGCCCTGAACTGGTGTACTAATTAATTCCGAACACATGCTATCCCCATTGCGTTGTATCCATAGATGTGCGTATGGTTAGTTTCTTTTTATGTGTTTTGGCTGCCTGCCGGTAGCATACTGCCGCGATTGCTGTGAGGAACGGGTCCTTAGCGTTTGGCTGGCAAAAGTACGTCCCGGCAGGCTTTTCCTTTAGGAGCCCTTGATGCAGCCACCCGCTCCATGAGCAGGCTCAGAACAGAGCGAGGGTGCAGGCAAACACGTTAAGGTGCCATCACACAAAAGGCTTGACCATACGAAAGAATATTGGTTTCTGGGGGATAAGGAAATGCGAATTCTGGATCTATAAAAGAGCAATGATCACGTGAACCTATCTTTTTACTCACGCTTTTCTCCCTTCTTGGTTGCGGTCGCTTGCCGCGTTCGCATATCTTGGGCGGATGGCCCTTCGCCTGCCACTATCGGACCCTCGGCAAGGGCCGGAGGGGGGGGGGCACAAATCTCTTGTGGGTGGTAGAACTTGACGTAAGGTTGGGCTGGTTTTGCCCTCCTTCCACTTACACTTTTGACAATCCTACGACGGTTGGCACAAAGGTCATGCTGACACGGACGGCCCTGCCGGAGCGTGCTTGCTGGGGCATCAATCAACGGATTTGCACCGGCGCTATACTCAGGATTCTCCCTTAGCAGGGCAAATGCTGAACCGAGTTTCGCGCGGGCTCATCGACGTTGACGACTCTAAAACCCAGGGTGGCTCGATCGTCGACAAGTGAAAGCGATGGAGGGAGAAACCATGTACCTTACCACCTCGCTCTTTTCCCCGAATGGGGCGCGCATAGTGGCCGCGCTGCTCGACTAGTTTAGGGTTGCCATGCCATCACCGTCCCTTGTTTGGCCGCCGCTTGTGGCCGCAGCGGGGATATATGACGGAAACTGGGCATGGCGGCGGAGGAGCGATGTCGCTTCCTCCTCGAGCTGGCACGTCGGGGGCCACAAACAACGAGGCCGCCGACGAAATCGATGGTGGTGAAGATGACGTGCTGCTTATACTCTCAGGTTCGCGCAAACGTGATGACCCACAAGTATATGGGATCAATTGTAGCCTTTTCGATAAGTAAGAGTGTCGAACCCAACAAGGAGCAGAAGGAAATGACAAGCGGTTTTCAGCAAGGTAATGTTTGCAAGCACTGAAATTGCAAGTAGCAGAGTAGTTTGATAGCCACATAATTTATAACGAGCGAGTAACAATAGTAGTAACAAAAGTGCAGCAAGATAGCCCAATCCTTTTGAGGCAAAGGACAGGCCAAAACGGTCTCTTATAATAAGCAAAGCTTTCTTGAGGGTACACGGGAATTTCATCTAGTCACTTTCATCATGTTGGTTTGATTCGTGTTCGCTACTTTGATAATTTGGTATGTGGGTGGACCGGTGCTTAGGTGTTGTTCTTACTTGAACAAACCTCATACTTATGATTAACCCCCTTGCAAGCATCCGCAACTACGAGAAAAGTATTAAGAATAAATTCTAACCATAGCATTAAACTTTTGGATCCAATCGGTCCCTTACGGAATAGCGCATAAACTAGGGCTTAAGCTTCTGTCATCTCGCAACCCATCATCTAATAACTACTCCACAATGCATTCCCTTAGGCCCAAATATGGTGAAGTGTCATGTAGTCGATGTTCACATGACACCACTAAGGGAATCACAACACACATACTATCAAAATATCGAACACATATCAAGTTCACATGATTACTTGCAACATGATTTCTCCCGTGACCTCAAGAACAAAAGTAACTACTCACAAATGATAATCATGCTCAAGATCAGAGGGGTATTAAATAGCATATTGGATCTGAACATATAATCTTAAACCAAATAAACCATATAGCAATCAACTACAAGATGTAATCAACACTACTAGTCACCCACAAGCACCAATCTATAGTTCCCGTACAAAGAATGAACACAAGAGATGAACTAGGGTTTGAGAGGAGATGGTGTTGTTGAAGATGTTGATGGAGATTACCCTCCCCAAGATGGGAGAGTTGTTGGTGATGATGATGACGATGATTTCCCCCTCCGGGAGGGAAGTTCCCCCGGCGGAATCGCTCCGCCGGAGGGCAAAAGTGCTCCTGCCCAAGTTCCGCCTCGAGACGGCGGTGCTCCATCCCAAAAAGTCCTCCCCTTATTTTTTTCTAGGTCAAAATGGCTTATATACCAGAAGATGGGCACCGGAGTGGGCCGAGGGGAGCACAACCCACCAGGGCGCGCCTGGGCTCCCTGGCGCGCCCAGGTGGGTTGTGCCCACCTGGTGGCCCCCCTCTGGTACTTATTGGCTCCAATATTTCTCATTTATTCCATAAAAAATCCCCATAAAGTTTCAGCTCATTTGGAGTTGCGCAGAATAGGTAGCCTGACGTAGCTTTTTCAGGTCCAGATTTCCAGCTGCCGGAATTCTCCCTCTTTGTGTGTACCTTGCATATTATGAGAGAAAAGGCATTAGAATTACTCCAAAAAGCATTATTATGCATAGAAACATCATAAATAATAGTAGGAAAACATGATGCAAAATGGACGTATCAACTCCCCCAAGCTTAGACCTCGCTTGTCCTCAAGCGAAAACCGAAATCAAAAAACATGTCCACATGCTTAGAGAGAGAGGTGTCGATAAAAACAAAATACGGACATAGAGGCATCATGTAATTTTATTATAACAGCAACAAACTTTAACATAAAACTTTTATCATAGAACTTTTATCATAGACTTCTCATGAATAAGTAACAATTCATCACACAATCGAAGTATAAAGCATAAACTCTATTAGAAACCAACAAACTACGTTCTCAGTCAACTTTGCAACTACAAGTCATCATCTTTTCAGGAAGGGTCACAAATCGGAGCCTTTTGTCAAGTCCACATACTCAACCATCATATAGTCTTCTATGATTGCTAACACTCACCGCATACACATGAGCAAAACGTTTCAACTGGACACATAGAAAGATAGGGGCTTATAGTTTCGCCTCCCAACGTATTCACCTCAAGGGTGATGTCAACAATAATAACTCATGCTGCCCATATTCAACTGGACATATGTGCCAAGATCTTTCCTCACCACATGATGCTTGCCAAAGGAAAAAAAATAAAAGGAAAAGAGAGAAGAACTTTGACTCTTGCATAAAAGTAAATACATAAAAGTAAAAGATAGGCCCTTCGCAGAGGGAAGCAGAGGTTGCCATGCGCTTATTTGTTTGTATGGTCAACCCCTTAATGCAAAAGAACGTCACGTTATATTGCCCCTTGTGATGGCAACCTTTATTATGCAGTCTGTCGCTTTTATTCTTCACCGTCACAAGTTCGTACAACGCCCAATTTTCTCTTACACTAAATGATCTCACACTTTTAGAAGCAATTTTTATTGCCTTATTGCACCGATGACAACTTACTTGAAGGATCTTACTCAATCCATAGGTAGATATGGTGGACTCTTGAAAATAAGATTTGGGTTTAAGGGTTTTTTGGATGCACAAGTAGTATCTCTACTTTGTGCGGAATTTTTGGCTAGCAAAGATGGGGGGCAAGCACCACATGTTGAAGGATCTATGACAATATAACTTCTATGTGAATATGAACAAACATAAATCATTATGTTGTCTTCCTTGTCCAACGTCCACAATTTTGGCATATAATATTTTGATGGGGGCTCACAATCATAAAAGATTTCCATGATAGTGTATTTATATGTGAATCTTCTCTTCCCTTATTAATTCTTTCATGAGTTGCATCATTGACTAATGCTATGTTTGTCAATCTCTAATAAGATTTTCTACTTATACTTTTCCTTATGTGGTGTTATCACCTACCATAGGATTAGCATATGATCTTTTCATTTTTTACCTTTCTCTTTATTGAAACATGAAAGTAAAGAAAGCAAAAACTCAAACTAAACTTTATTATATATCTCGCACACAATTACAAGGATGGATTACTAAGCAAGCTCTCAAAAAGAAAGGATCAAACTAAATTTTTATTCATCTAAAGCAAAAGATAACCATAGACCGAACTAAGAAAAGGAAAGGCAAAAGATAGTGGGGGTGATACGATACCGAGGCACCTCCCCCAAGCTTGGCGGAAGCCAAGGGGAGTGCCCATACCCGATACTCAATTTTCTTTTGGTGATGAAGAAGGAGGTGGTGGTGATGATGAGTAGAAGCGATCTTGTCCTCGGGTTTCCATGGCAGGGGCTCACTATTATAAGAGGAGGAGTGAGTCTCATGGGTCCTGCAACTGGCAGCGAAACTCATACCTTTAAACCTTGCCTCATATTCAAAGACTTGGTTTTGGAGGTCGTAGATCTGGCTCTAGAGGAAGTTGCTTTGCTCGTTGAAGGAGAAGACGATGTCCTTCATGGACTTTCCCTCCACCTTGAGATCACGGGTGTAGTCAGCGATCATGAGGTGATTGGCATTGAGTCCATGTTCCACCATTCCCTCGCACCGGAAAATGTCCTGCTCCACAGCTTCAAGCCTAGCCTCCATGGATCCAGTCCCCTTGGGGCCTTGCACATCGCGGATGTGGAGCACCCCCTCATGCATCTGGATAGCTTGAGGGTGCTGCATCACCTCCCGCAGATATGGGTTGATGACGTTCTCGAAGAACTTGTCCTTGGAGGAGCTTGAAGCGGCCATGGTGGATTAGATCTGTCAGAAAATAGCAAGGAAAAGAAAACAGAAGATTTCTCCGCGATACGGAGGTCAATAGGTTCGGGGGGTATATAAAGATTTTTTTATCTTGGGAAACAAGCAAACGGAAGAAAAACAGAGTTCGAAAGGTACCCGAGGTGGGCACAACCCACCTGGGCGCGCCTGGCTTGCCAGGCGCGCCCTGGTGTCTTGTGCCCACCAGGGGTACCTTCCTGGTTGCTTCTTATTTTCCTAATTTTCTAAATATTCCAAAACTGACAAAAAATATTTTTGCGGATTTTTAGGTGTCTGTTTACTTACCGTATCACATACCTCCTCTTTTTCACGATTCTGGAGTGTTCCGGAAGGACTCTTTTATGTGTTCTTCCGGTGTCATAGTTTGGATAATATTACTATCAACATTAATGGGCGTACCTGAGATATAATGTTTTATTCGTTGCCCATTAACAACCTTCGGGTTAGTACCTTCGGCATTATTTATTTTGATAGCTCCAGACCGATAAACCTCCTAGATAACATAGGGTCCTTCCCATTTGGAGAGGAGTTTTCCTGCAAAGAATCTGAAATGAGAGTTGTACAAAAGAACGTATTCTCCAACTTTGAACTCACGCTTTTGGATTCTTTTATCATGCCATCTTTTAACTTTTTCTTTAAATAACTTAGCATTATCATAAGCTTGGGTTCTCCATTCATCTAATGAGCTAATATCAAATAACCTCTTTTCACCGGCAAGTTTGAAATCATAGTTGAGTTCTTTAATTTCCTAATATGCTTTATGTTCTAACTCAAGAGGCAAATGACAAGCTTTTCCATAAACCATTTTATAAGGAGACATACCCATAGGATTTTTATATGCTGTTCTATAAGCCCAAAGTGCATCATCTAATTTCTTAGACCAATTCTTCCGGGACCTATTGACAGTCTATTGCAAAATTAATTTTATTTCCCTATTGCTAAGTTCAACTTGACCACTAGACCGAGGATGATAGGGTGATGCCATTCTATGGTTAACATCATACTTGGCAAGCAGTTTACGGAAAGCACCATGAATAAAGTGTGAACCACCATCAGTCATTAAATATCTAGGGACTCCAAACCTTGGGAAAATAACTTCCTTAAGCATTTTAATAGAGGTGTTGTGATCAGCACTACTGGTTGGAATAGCTTCTACCCACTTAGTAACATAATCAACAGCAACCAAAATATGAGTATACCCATTAGAGGAAGGAAAAGGTCCCATGAAATCAAATCCCCAAACATCAAATGGTTCAACAGCAAGAGAATAATTCATAGGCATTTCTTGACGCTTACCGATATTACCTATTCTTTGACATTCATCACAAGATAAGACAAACTTACGAGCATCCTTGAAGAGAGTAGGCCAATAAAAACCAGATTGCAATACCTTATGAGCAGTTCTGTCTCCCTCATGATGTCGTCCATAAGCTTCGGAGTGACATTTCCGTAGGATTTGTCCCTGTTCATGCTCAGGTACACAACGTCTAATAATACCATCTACTCCTTTATAAAGATGTGGGTCATCCCAGAAGTAATGTCTTAAATCATAGAAGAATTTTTTCTTTTGTTGGTATGTAAAGCTAGGTGGTAAATATTTAGCAACAATATAATTAGCATAATCAGCATACCAAGGAGTGTTATTAGAAACATTTATTGCAGCTAACTGCTCATCAGGAAAGCTATCATCAATAGGTAGTGGGTCATCTAGGACATTTTCAAGCCTAGACAAGTTATCAGCTATGGGATTCTCTGCTCCTTTTCTATCAGTAATATGCAAATCAAATTCTTGTAGCAAGAGAACCCACCTAATGAGTCTAGGTTTAGCATCTTTCTTTTCCATAAGATATTTTATAGCAGCATGATCGGTGTGAACAGTCACTTTAGAATCAACAATGTAGGATCTAAATTTATCACAAGCAAACACAACTGCCAAGAATTCTTTTTCAGTAGTAGCATAATTTCGTTGGGCACTGTCTAGAGTTTTACTAGCATAATGGATAACATTTAGTTTCTTATCAACTCTTTATCCTAGAACAGCACCAACAACATAATCACTAGCATCACACATAATTTCAAAAGGCAAGTTCCAATCAGGTGGTTGAACAATAGGTGCAGTAATTAAGGCTTTCTTGAGTGTTTCGAAGGCTTCTAAACAATCATCATAAAAAACGAAAGGGGTGTCCTTTTGCAAAAGATTTGTAAGAGGCCTAGAAATTTTAGAAAAGTCTTTGATAAATCTCCTATAGAAACCAGCATGACCAAGGAAACTACGAATACCTTTGATATCTTTAGGACATGGCATTTTCTCAATTGCATCAACCTTAGCTTTGTCCACCTCAATACCTCTTTCAGAAATTTTATGGTCCAAAACAATACCTTCATTAACCATAAAGTGGCACTTCTCCCAATTCAAGACAAGATTTGTTTGCTCACATCTCTGCAAAACTCGATCAAGATTGCTTAAACAATCATCAAAAGACTTCCATAAACAGAAAAGTCATCCATGAAAACCTCAACAATCTTTTCACAAAAGTCAGAGAATATAGCAGTCATACATCTTTGAAAGGTAGCAGGTGCATTGCATAAACCAAAAGGCATACGTCTATAAGCATAAGTTCCAAAGGGACAAGTGAAAGTGGTCTTTTCTTGATCAGGTTGAGAAACAGGTATTTGTGAAAAACGAGGATATCCATCAAGGAAACAAAAATGTGTGTGCTTTGACAATCTTTCTAGCATTTGATCAATAAAAGGCAAAGGGTAATGATCTTTTCTAGTTGCTTTGTTTAATTTTCTAAAATCGATTACCATTCTATAGCCTGTAACAATTCTTTGTGGGATGAGTTCATTTTTATCATTAGGAACAACAGTAATTCCTCCCTTCTTAGGGACACAATGAACAGGACTTACCCACCTACTATCAGCTATAGGATAGATTATACCTGCTTCCAGAAGATTTAATATTTCCGTTCTTACCACTTCTTTCATCTTCGGATTTAGCCGACATTGGTGATCAACAACGGGTTTAGCATCAGGTTCCATATTAATTTTGTGCTGACATAGAGTGGGACTAATGCCCTTAAGATTATCAAGAGTCTATCCAATAGCAGCTCAGTGCTTCCTTAGAACTGTCAATAGTCTTTCTTCTTCATGTTCTGAAAGGTTAGCACTAATAATAACAGGATATATCTTTTTCTCATCAAGATAAGCATATTTCAAAGTGTCTGGCAATTGTTTTAATTCAAACACAGGATCACCTTTAGGTGGAGGAGGACCTCCTAGAGTTTCAATAGGCAAATTGTGTTTAAGCAGAGGACGTTGTTCAAAGAAAATCGCATCTATTTCATTTCTTTCATGCATATGTAAATCATTTTCATGGTCTAGCAGATATTGTTCTAAAGGATTAGTAGGAGGCACAGCAATGGAAGCAAGACCAATTATTTCATCCTTACTAGGCAATTCTTTTTTATGAGGTTTTCTACTAAACTTGGAAAAGTTAAACTTATGAGACTCATCACCAAAACTGACACCGACAGTTTGTTTCTTACAATCTATTTTAGCATTAACGGTGTTCAAGAAAGGTCTACCAAAGATAATGGGACAAAAATCATCTTGTGGGGAACCAAGAACAAGAAAATCAGTAGGGTATTTTATTTTCCCACACAAGACTTCAACATCTCTAACAATCCCAATTGGTGATATGGTGTCTCTATTAGCAAGTTTAATAGTAACATCTATGTCTTCTATCTCAGCGGGTGCTATGTCATTCATAATTTCTTGATATAAGGTAAAGGGAATAGCACTCACGCTAGCACCTATGTCGCATAAACCATGATAACAGTGATCTCCTATTTTAACTGAGACAACTGGCATGCCAACAACGGGTCTACGAATATCTGACTTATCAGGTTTGACAATTCTAGTAGCTTCATTACAGAAGTAAATAACATGCCCATCTATATTTTCTTCCAGGAGATCCTTAACCATAGCAACACTAGGTTCTACTTTGATTTGTTCATCAGGTTTAGGTGTTCTAATATAACTTTTGTTGACCACAGTTGAAACTTTAGCATGTTCCTTTATCCTAACAGGGAAAGGTGGTTTCTCAATATAAGCAGTAGGAACAACTGGATCAACATTATAAATAATAGTTTCCTCTTTAGCTGGTACCGGTTCATTAATTTCCTTTTTAATAGGTGGGTGATATTTAATCCACTTCTCCTTGGGGAGATCAACATGAGTAGCAAATGATTCACAAAAGGAGGCTACTATCTCAGAGTCAAGTCCATATTTAGTGCTAAACTTTTGAAAAGCATCGGTATTCATAAAAGATTTAACACAATCATACTTAAGCTTAATACCTGACTCTTTACCTTCGTTGAGTTCCAATCTTCAGAGTTACGTTTAATTCTTTCCAAAAGATCCCACCTGAATTCAATGGTCTTCTTCATAAAGGAACCAGTACAAGAAGTATCAAGCATGGATTGATCATCACGGGAAAGCCGAGCATAAAAATTCTGAATAATAATTTCTCTTGAGAGCTCATGATTGGGGCATGAATATAACATTGACTTAAGCCTCCCCCAAGCTAGAGCGATACTTTCTCCTTCACGAGGCCAAAAATTATATATGTAATTCCGGTCACGATGAACTAGATGCATAGGATAATTTTTTTGGTGAAACTCCAATTTCAATCGATTCCAATTCCAAGATCCAATATCATCGCATAGCCTATACCATGCCAATGCCTTTCCCTTCAAAGATAAATGGAAAACCTTCTTCTTAACTTCATCCCCGGGTAAACCTGCAAGCTTAAACAATCCACAAATTTCTTCCACTTATATCAAGTGCATATCAGGATGTTCGGTTCCATCTCCTACATAAGGATTAGCTAGCAGTTGTTCTATCATACCCGAAGGAATTTCATATTCAATATTTTCAGTAGGTGCAGTAGGTTGAGGGGTAACTAATTGTGGTTCTGGTCGAGGTGAAGATACCCCGAACAAACCCCTCAAAGGATTGTTTTCCATAGTAACAAGTGACAATAAATTTCAGCACGTAGTAATAATTTTTCCTTACCAAATTTCCACTTACCAAAAGCGCTTCACTCCCCCGCAACGGCGCCAGAAAAGAGCCTTGATGACCCACAAGTATATGTGATCAATTGTAGCCTTTTCGATAAGCAAGAGTGTTGAACCCAACGAGGAGCAGAAGGAAATGACAAGCGGTTTTCAGCAAGGTAATGTCCGCAAGCACTGAAATTGTAAGTAGCAAAGTAGTTTGATAGCCAGATAATTTATAACGAGTGAGTAACAATAGTAGTAACAAAAGTGCAGCAAGGTAGCCCAATCCTTTTGAGGCAAAGGACAGGCCAAAACGGTCTCTTATAATAAGCAAAGCGTTCTTGAGGGTACACGGGAATTTCATCTAGTCACTTTCATCATGTTGGTTTGATTCGTGTTCGCTACTTTGATAATTTAGTATGTGGGTGGACCGGTGCTTAGGTGCTGTTCTTACTTGAACAAACATCCTACTTATGATTAACCCCCTTGCAAGCATCCGCAACTACAAGAAAAGTATTAAGAATAAATTCTAACCATAGCATTAAACTTTTGGATCCAATCTGTCCCTTACGGATTAGCGCATAAACTAGGGTTTAAGCTTCTATCACTCTCGCAACCCATCATCTAATAACTACTCCACAATGCATTCCCTTAGGCCCAAATATGGTGAAGTGTCATGTAGTCGACGTTCACATGACACCACTAAGGGAATCACAACACACATACTATCAAAATATCGAACACATATCAAGTTCACATGATTACTTGCAACATGATTTCTCCCGTGACCTCAAGAACAAAAGTAACTACTCACAAATGATAATCATGCTCAAGATCAGAGGGGTTTTAAATAGCATATTGGATATGAACATATAATCTTTCACCAAATAAACCATATAGTAATCAACTACAAGATGTAATCAACACTACTAGTCACCCACAAGCACCAATCTATAGTTCCGGTACAAAGATTGAACACAAGAGATGAACTAGGGTTTGAGAGGAGATGGTGCTGTTGAAGATGTTGATGGAGATTACCATCCCCAAGATGGGAGAGTTGTTGGTGATGATGATGACGATGATTTCCCCCTCCGGGAGGGAAGTTCCCCCGGTGGAATCGCTCCGCCGGAGTGCAAAAGTGCTCCTGCCCAAGTTCCGCCTCGAGACGGCGGCGCTCCATCCCAAAAGTCCTCCCCTTATTTTTTCTAGGTAAAAATGACTTATATACCAGAAGATGGGCACCGGAGGTGGGCCGAGGGGAGCACAACCCACCAGGGCGCGCCTGGGCCCCCTGGCGCGCCCAGGTGGGTTGTGCCCACCTGGTGGGCCCCCTCTGGTACTTATTGGCTCCAATATTTCTCATTTATTCCATAAAAAATCCCTGTAAAGTTTTAGCTCATTTGGAGTTGTACAGAATAGGTAGCCTGACGTAGCTTTTTCAGGTCCAGATTTCCAGCTGCCGGAATTCTCCCTCTTTGTGTGTACCTTGCATATTATGAGAGAAAAGGCATTAGAATTACTCCAAAAAGCATTATTATGCATAAAAACATCATAAATAACAGTAGGAAAACATGATGCAAAATGGACGTATCAAAACGCTTCCCCCTACCTGGCACGCCAAAGATGTCGTGGTATCACACGGCCACCTATGGGGCCATCGGCCCCTTGTGGTTTGGCAAGGGTAAGAGCGCATTGCACAAAGAGCAGAAAGCACAGAGCAGCACGGCAACAATGACATAGGCAGTTTTACCCAGGTTTGGGCCACATCGAGGCATAAAACCCTACTCCTGCTTTGGTGGATTGATGGAAGGACCATGGTGGAGACGCAGCGCTCTAGCCCCGCAAGGTCGCCTTGGGGCGAGAGCAGCTACACGCGTACGAGTGTACAAGGGTCCGAATCTTTTCTAAGGTAGCCACGACCCTCCTTTTATATGTCAAGGGGTCACTACAATGGCAAAACAATCATTATGCACTGATTAGATAGCCACAGTGCTATCATACCTAACTCTGTAGACAGGACATGGTGCATTAAATGCGCCGCTTAGTGTCACATCGTGGCGTAGCCCGGCAAGCCTTGCTGTGCCATTGAGCCACCTTTTCACCTGCCCGCATGACACATCGCCTGGACGGGTGTCATTTAGGGATGATCTTCCTCAGAAATGGCCTGCCACGTACCAAGTAACAACCACTTAGTCACTTGGAGGCTCAACACCGCACTGATGGGTGACTTGCGTTGCTGTGAGGTGGAGCGGTGGAGCTTTGGTGGGGTAATCTGCCCTAGGCATCCCCGGCAAGCCTGTCGGGGGAGTCTTGAGGCTTGTCTTGGGGTAACCTCGACCCCGCCAGGTTCGCCTGCCTAGCAAGGGAGGTTTTTCCTTAGTGATATCTTGCTTATTTGGTTGGTTTTGGTTTTCTTGATCCGCCCTTTGATTTCTCAAAGAGCCATCACTTCTGCTTGGCCTTGTCTTGAATGCTTGTGCAGTTTGCTCTGTTGCTGTCGCGCCGGAGATTTGCCTGTCCAGGCACAAGTCAGGGGGAAACATACACCCCTGTTTGTGTACCCCGACAGCAGGCGTCGTCGCAACAAGATGTAGATGATTAGATGCTTGTTTCTCCTAGTTTAGTATGCATGTAATTGCTTACTTTGTGTCAGTGCAACGAACCCCCAGGTGTGTTGCCCAGACTGTACATAGGCTCAAGAGCAAGGTTACGACATTCAAGACAAGGCCAAGCAGAAGAGATGGCTCTTTTAGAAATCAGAGGGCAGATCAAGAAGACCAATACCAACCAAACAAGCAAGATATCGCTAAGGAAAAACCTCCCTTATCGGGCAGGCAAGCCTGGCGGGGTCGAGGTTACCCGAAGACAAGCCTCAAGACTTCCCCGGCAGGCTTGCCGGGGATGCCAAGGGCGGATTACCCCGCCAAAGCTCCACCACTCCACCTCACAGCAACGCAAGTCACCCATCGGTGCGGTGTCGAGCCCCCAAGTGACTAAGTGGCTATTATTTCGTACGTGGCAGGCCATTTCTGAGGAAGATCATCCCTAAATGACACCCGTCCAGGCGACGTGTCACATAGACAGGCGAAAAGGTGGTTGAATGGCACGGCAAGGCTTGCCGGGCTACGCCACGATGTGACACTAAGCGGTGCATTTAATGCGCCCTGACCTGTCTGTAGAGTTAGGTGTGATAGCACCGTGGCTATCTAATCGTTGGATAAATGATTGTTTTGCCATTGTGATAACCCCTTGACCTATAAAAGGAGGCCGTGGCTACCTTAGAAAGGATTCGGACCCTTGTACGCTTGTACGCGCATAGCTGCTCCTGCCCCGAGGCGACCTTGCCGGGCTAGAGCGCCGCGTCTCCACCACGGTCCTTCCATCAAATCCACCAAAGCAGGAGTTGGGTTTTATGCCTCGCGGTGGCCCGAACAAGGGTAAAACTGCCCGTGTCATCGTTGCCATGCTGCTCTGTGCTTTCCGCTCTTTGTGCAATGCGCTCTTCCCCCTTGTCGAATCACAAGGGGCCAATGGCCCCATAGGTGGCCATGTGATACCACGACATCTTTGGCGCGCCAGTTAGGGGGAAGCATTTGCGCGAACTCGAGAGTGTAAGCAGCGCGTCATCTTCATCATTGTTTTCTTCATCAATGGCTTCATTATCCATGGCGCCCAAGAAGAAATCTAGTGCTTCAGCTCACCCGTCCACCTCGAAGGCCCCCTCGCATGCGGCCACTAATGCCGTGGGTGCCGCAGGGGAACATGGGAATGCCGATGCCGCGGGGAACTTGATCGGCGTAGGCGGCGCCATCACCGTTCCCCCTGCAGCCGAAGCAGGAGCAGAAGGCACCGGAGGAGAGCAACACCAACAACAACCCAGCAGCCATGCTCTGCAAGGTGCGGGTGGGGAGAATGCTCCATCTCCGCCTCCCCACCTCACCAAGGGACACAGCCGCAGCGGTGGCACTCGCCCTGAAGCAGATCGTAATCACCTAGCTGCCCCCGCCATGGGTGCGGTCTATGGGACCTGCACCACCCATAGGACAAGCTAGCCGAGACGATGCGCCGAATGGGGTCGTCAACCCCCAAGCGCATACGCCTTGTCGTCACGCCGCCCTGGCGACTGCTCGCGGCGGCGAGAACATGGCGCCGCCACTACAGGCACCATCAGAAGTCAGGCAACGTCGCAATCTGCGTCGTCGTCCATGCCAAGCACCGCTTCGGAGGCCATGGCGCGGGCCCAGCTCTTGTTGAGATTTCCGCCAGCGGCCAATCAAATGGATGAGTGGAGGGCCACTATCCAGAGCTTGATTGGTTTCGCTGAGGCGGGAGGATCACAGCAGGCAGGTCCGCCACGGCCTCCACCAACGGCGGCAACGGCCCAAGCCGCTGGCCGCACCGAGGGAGCCATTCCGATGGTGCAGTCCCTTCCCCGACAGCCAGCGCAGGGGGCGCCGCCAGGGCCACGCGACCAAGAACCCGACGACGTATCAATGGCTTTGTCTGATCCTCAGGCGTGTCGAGACCAGCGATGGGTCCGAGAAGACGGGTGGAGGGAAGACGCGCGCGTCACCATCGAGCGACGTCGCGACACCCGCCGCCGGTCTGATAGGTGCAATGGCCCCGATGTCGACGAACCCATGCCTGGTGGGGGCGGGTACCTGCCTTTCGAGGTTGGGTGCCCCGCCTTTAATCGTGAGCTGTGGCAAGTCTGTTGGCCATCTGCCCGTACGTTCAAGCCAGGGATACCAGAAAAGTACGATGGAAGATTGAACCCGGCAGAGTTCTTGAGCATCTACACCATCGCTATTCAAGCTGCCGGAGGAAGGGACGATAGGGTGTTCGCCAACTACTTCCCTTTGGCACTCAAGCCAAACGTGAGGTCGTGGCTGATGCACTTGCCAGAGAACTCCATTTTGACCTGGGTTAATCTGTGCCATGAGTTTATTGGCGCCTTCACGGGCGGCCATCAAGAACCAGGGCGGCCCAGTGACTTGCAACTCCTCCCACAGAAGGAAGGAGAAAGTTTGCGGAAGTATATGCAGAGGTTCAGTCGGGTGTGTAGGAACATTCCAGACATCCATCCAGCAGCTGTGATAGCTGCGTTCCAGTCCAATGTGTGCAACCGCAGGATACGTTCCAAAATGAACGTTTGGTTGCCCAAAACTGTGAATGAGCTATACACTCTGGCGGACAAGTGTGCCCGAACAGAGGAGGGGAGGCGACTCCCCGGTGAAGAGGATGGCGTCGATGTTGACTCAGAGGACGACGACGACGCCATCAATCAGAAGAAGAAGAACAAGAAACGCAAGGATAAAGCAGTGATGGCTGTTGAAGGAGCGAGCACTCCTAGTACCGGCAAGAAGGCCAAGACCGAGGCTCCCGGCAAGGAAGTTGCCGCGTGCACTGACTGCCGGGAGGCCGCGGCTACCGAGAAGGCTGGGAAGGCTGATGGGCCGTACTGCAATATCCATCGGACTAAGGGACATGATCTTCAAGAGTGTCATCAAGTTGAGCAGCTCGTCAAGAAGCAGAAAGCTAAGTACGAGAAGCGTGACAAAGAGAGAGACCAAGATGGTGCTGGCGGGAAGGGCCGAGGTGGCAGAGGAGGTCACCCTAGCAAGGCCCCTCAGTATCAATGGAAACCGGGCAGAGGCCGTGAGAAGAAGGAATGCGATGATGGGAGTGATGAAGGAGATGAAGAGGAAACCAGCGAGCAGGAGTTCCAGAAGGCCACTAACACCCTGTGCATTGACAGAGGTGTGTCCTTGCACTCCTCTCACCGCTAGCTCAGACAGTGGGCACGTGAGGTCAATGCCATGGAGCCAGCGGCAGATTCTCGGAAGCCGCTCAAGTGGTCCCGCACGCGCATCATCTTTGATGAAGAGGATCACCCTAACCGCACCACTGTGGTAGGATGTTTGCCATTGTTGGTTTCACCAATGATTCGCAACCTCAAAGTCACAAAGATGTTGGTTGACGGCGGGGCCAGGTTGAATCTGATATCTCCCAAGGTCATCAGCAAGCTCCAGATAGCAGACGAATAGCCTCAAGGTTACCAGTACTTTCCAATGCATCAACCCCGTCAGGAGTCATCCTAACGGGAAGATCACACTGCCGGTAACGTTCGGGGGGGGGGGGGAATGAACTACCAGCCTCGAGAGATCGTGTTTGATCTGGTCGACCTCCCCCTGCCGTACAATGGAATCCCTGACCGCCCTGCCCTGGCAAAATTCATGGCGGCATCCCACTATGCCTACAACACTCTGAAGATGCCAGGACCGATGGGCGTCATTTCCATTCCATCAGACAAGAAGGACACAGTCATATGCCTGGATAAGATGTACCGGGAAGCAGTCGCTGCAAAAGCCGCGGAAGCTACCACTCCCGCCAAGGAAAGCAAGAAAGGGAAGAAAGCTAGCAAGGATGCCGACAAAGAATCCGGAAAGCGCGCCTCTTCGGATTGCGCTGCGCCTGTTGATGATTTGCCGGAGAGTTCCAATAGCAAGAGATCAAAGGTTGCTGCGCCTGCTATGAAGAAGGTCCCGGCAGGGTTGATTGGCGTTGATGGTACATTTACTATCAGCTCCACCCTTGATGACAAATAGGAAAGCGCGCTCATTGCCTTCCTGCGGGCGAATGTCGATGTGTTTGCTTGGTAACCATCTGACATCCCTGGTGTTCCCAGGGAGGTAATCGAGCACCACCTTGCTATCTACCCACATGCCCGACCCGTCAAACAGAAGGTCCGAAAGCAAGCTTTGGAGCGGCAGCAGTTTATTGCCGAGGAGATCAAGAAACTCGAAGCTGCTGGTTTGGTCAGAGGGGTATTACATCCAACTTGGTTGGCGAATCCAGTGGTGGTGCGCAAGGCGAATGGGAAATGGAGGCTTTGCATAGATTTCACAGATCTAAATAAAGCATGCCCGAAGGACCCATTCCCCTTGCTACGCATCGATCAGATTGTGGATTCCACGTCTGGATGTGACCTACTTTCCTTCTTGGATGCCTACTCCGGGTACCACCAGATTTTCATGTCCGAGGAAGACGAAGAGAAGACTGCGTTTATAACCCCATGCGGCACGTACTACTTTGTACATATGCCCTTTGGGTTAAAAAGCGCTGGATCCACTTTCGCGAGAGCAGTACAGATCGGCTTTGAGTCCCAGTTGCACAGGAATATTGAAGCCTACATGGATGATATAGTGGTCAAAACCAAGGACAAATCAACTCTCATTCAGGACTTGGAAGAGACCTTTGCAAATCTAAGCAAGATCAACTTGAAGTTGAACCCAGAGAAGTGTGTGTTTGGCATTCCTTCCGGCAAGCTGATTGGCTTCTTTGTGTCCCACCGAGGGATAGAGGCCATCCCCGACAAGATCAAGGCAATTGAGCAGATTCAAGCACCCAAGACAGTTAAAGACGTGAGGCATTTGACTGGATGTGTTTTCGCGCTAAGCAGGTTCATTTCCAAGTCCACCGAACGCGCCCTACCATTCTTCAAAATCTTGAAGAAGGCTGGGCCCATGGAGTGGACCCCGGAGGCAGACGCTGCGCTGCAGGATCTGAAGACCTATCTTTCCTCTGTCCCCACCTTAGTCGCTCCAAAACCACAAGAACTGTTGCTGCTATACTTAGCAGCAACCAATCAAGTGGTTAGCGCAGCGCTGGTGGCGCAGCGGGAAGTAGATGAAGAAGCAGCTGCAACTGTCGTCCCCTCTGGAGAAGGAAGTGAACTCGCCACGGCAAGGTCAGAGGCAGATCAGACCAAGAAGGAGCGGGGTAATGGAGACATCTCCAAGGTCGCGGCAAGGAAGAAAGTGGTGCAACACCCAGTATACTTCGTCAGCTCCCTATTGCAGGGGGCTAGGTCGAGGTACTCTGGCGTGCAAAAGTTGATTTTTGGCCTCATCATGGCCTCAAGGAAACTGCGCTAGTACTTCCAAGCCCATGAGATCACAGTTGTCACCCGCTTCCCCTTGCAACGCATACTAAGGAACCCTGAGGCCACTGGCAGGATAGTGGAATGGGCTTTGGAGTTATCCAACTTTGGTTTGAAATTCGAGAGCACGTCAACCATTCAGAGCAGAGCATTGGCAGAGTTTATTGCGGAATGGACGCCTACCCCTGACGAAGACGTGTTGGAGACAGTTATCCCCGACAAGGAAGCGCCCTCAGAATGGATCATGTAATTTGATGTTGCCTTCTCCCTACAAGGTGCAGGAGCTGGCGTGCTTCTTGTTGCTCCCTCTGGGGAGCACCTCAAGTACGTGGTTCAAATGCATTTCCCCCGGAAGAAGGCTACCAACCATACAGCAGAATATGAAGGACTCCTTGCCGAGCTCAGGATCGCAACAGAGCTGGGAATCAAGAAGGTGATCATTCGTGGAGATTCGCAACTTGTGGTGAGGCAAGTGAACAAGGATTATCAACGCCCATCGATGGAGGCATACGTCGAGGAAGTGAGGAAGTTGGAGGAGCACTTTGATGGATTGCAAACAGAGCACATACCTCGTGCGGAAAACAGCATTGCTGATCATCTGTCAAAGTGCACTACGCAAAAACTCCCTATGGAACTAGGGACTTTTGTTCTCCATCTGACTCAACCCTCCGTATCCCCAGCAACAATGGCCAGGAAGAGGAGGAAACTGGACTCCGACAGGCCTCTCCCGGCAGAGCCCTCTAGGGTCCCCGGCAGAGAGCTTAGCGGGAACAACTCCCCTTCGATCGGTGAGCTGCACCCTCCCGCCAAACTACCCATTTCTGCGGTCGAGGAGTGCGCTCCCACGAATGAGGAGGTGCCGTTGGTCCTCGTTGCCGAGCCTCAGGCTCCAACTTGGGCGCGGCACATAGTCCATTTCCTCCAAATAGGAGAAGTTTCTGGAGAGCAAGAAGAAGCTGAAAGAGTAGCCCGGAGGGCCAGTATGTATCAGTTCATTGATGACACGCTATACAGAAGAAGGCCCAATGGAGTGAAATTGAAGTGCATTTGCTGGGAAGAAGGAAAGGAACTGTTGGCAGAGATACACAAGGGCATATGCGGCTCCCACATTGGATCGAGGGCCCTGGTTGGAAAAGCCTTCCGGCAAGGTTTTTACTGGCCCACGGCCCTCCAAGATGCAATTGAGCTAGTCACCAAATGTGAAGCCTGCCAGTTCCACTCCAAGAATATCCATCAGCCTGCTCAAGCTCTCCAGATGATCTCTTTGTCATGGCCCTTCTCGGTCTGGGGGCTCGACATCTTGGGCCCCTTACCCCGTGCTACCGGGGGCTTTGAGTTCTTGTTCGTCGCTATCGACAAGTTCACAAAGTGGCCAGAGGTGGAGCCCGTGAGGAAGGTGACTGCACAGTCAGCTATCAAGTTCTTGAAAGGATTGGTGTGCCATTTCGGAGTGCCCGCCAGGATCATCACTGACAATGGCACCCAATTCACAAGCCGCGCCTTCATGCAATACGTTAATGCCCTCGGAAGCAAAGTCTCATTTGCCTCTGTTGCCCATCCCAGAAGCAACAGACAAGCTGAGAGGGCAAACGCTGAAGTGCTGCGAGGACTCAAGACAAGAACATTTGATAGACTGCAGAAGTGCGACAGGCGATGGATTGACGAGCTACCGGTGGTTCTTTGGTCCCTCTGTACGACACCAAATCGAGCTACCGGGTAGACTCCCTTCTCCCTAGTCTATGGGGCAGAAGTAGTTATCCCCACGGAACTCATATTCGGATCACCTCGAGTGCTTGCCTATGATGAAGTAGCGTAGGAATAGCACCGGCGTGACGACGCTGTGCTACTTGAGGAGAATCGTCTCCGGGCTGCTATGCGTGCTGCACGCTACCAGCAAGCCCTGCGTCGCTATCATAGCCGCAGGGTTCATGCCCGGAGCTTTGAGGAAGGCGACCTTGTCCTTAGGCATGTTCAGTCCGCCAAGGGTGCAAACAAGTTGACGCCGAAGTGGGAAGGCCCTTACTGGGTAGTACGAGTCACCAGACCCGGCGCAGTCCGTCTGGAGACCGAAGATGGCATTCAGTTGCAAAACTCATGGAACATTGAGCATCTCCGTAAGTTCTACCCGTAAGGCGCAGCTGTCGGGCCCTGCCCGGCAGCCACCCTTTTGTACAAGCCTTGCCGATGTTGCATGTAACCCTTTGTACAAAGCCAGGCGCAGACCCTGAGCAACAGATGAATAAACGAAGCACTGGGGGCCCCCGACAAGATTGCATGCATGCATAAGCATATCATGAGCATAGCATGATCATGTAGATGAGGTCGCATGTAGCACTGTTTTCATCTGCACTAAGTTGCAGGGTTCTTGTCGGGGACTTGATCCCGAAGAGAAGAAATGAAGACAAGCCTACACAGCAATCCCCGGCAAGCCAAACAGATAAGTTTCTTCTTGTCCATACCTGTTCTGTAAGGTAAAAACTTGTGCATATGAAAACCTCGCTACCTTCGAAACATAGGTGTTCCCATCCTTTGTCCCGAACGTTGCTTTGAGCAAGGTGGTCGCAGTTGCCTTTGATGGAGAGGGTTCAACAAGTTGCCGGTCCCTTTTTATAGTTTTACGCCCGGTAGGCCTTGCCCCACGGCAGCAAACTAAGGGTACCGGCAGGATAGTTTGCCAGTGGAAACTTGTTTACTTGAACGTATAGAGGCACCTCACCTCTGCATGGACATGATACATGCACAAGTACCCGGCAAGGCTTGTCTTTTTCATTAATATGCTAATAAACAAGTACAGATCTTACAGAGCACAAACATGGATAAGGAAGTTTACATAATTTAGACTAAAGTTTGGCAAATGCCTACATGTTTTTGACTGAAAAAAGATAAGTGCCTCGTAATGCCTTTGCTCTGTCCTCCTCCTCCTCGGAATCGCAGGGGGAGACGAAGAAGATGGAGGGAAGACCTGACTGGGATTCGGCGCCTCCCAGGATCAGGAGAACACCGCTCCTGGGTTGGGAGGAAGGAACCGGAGGGCAGGTGCAGATAGTGGTGCTGCCGGGGCCCAACCGATGATGCTGCCGGCAATCACGCCATGTCGGAGCGGTCATCCCTACTCTTGACACGTCGTGGGTTGCCGCCACCCTCCTCGTCGCTGCCGCTCGAAGAGGCACGCACGTCGTTGCTCAAACCACCGATACGGCAACCAGGGCAGATGCCAAGCACTCCGGAGGACCCCACAGAGAGCATGGTCATCTCCACCGACCCGAGGCTAGAAGAATACTGTCCCCTTGAGAAGCATGCACAAGCACAAGAATCCCACCCGTGCGCGAAGCAAGCGGTCCCCCGAGGGAGGAGATCTACCGTAACCAATGATAACCAATGACGAACCACCCCCGCGATCTCCTGCGCGCGGTGAGCGATCTTTTCCGCGGTTTTCCTTTATCGTCATGGGCGAAGAAGGGATAGGCCACGGGCGACTACCACGCTTCATGCCCACTATGAGCTCCGGCGCGGTGTCGCCTACAAGACCCCTCACCAAGGTTGGGACCGCGGGTGGTCCGGCGATGAGCACGATGGAGCTGCTACCTCCGATGCTGCCACCGCGCCGCCCGCGCGCCCACCCAGAGCCTTTCTTACCCACACCGAGCATAGGACCGCCACTCCAGGCCGGAATCTTTGTGTGGGAACGGGAAGGAGACCCTACCTCAACAAAGGCGCAGCCGCATCCTTCTTGGGAAGAAGGGGGAAATGATGCGTGGAATTAGCCCCTCGCCCGCTTTCCTTTTTATAGAAGAACATGGCTGGGGGCTGGCTTCACGCCGCGCGGCAGAAGACATGGCCGGGAGGGGAGGCCGATCCCTCGGTAGGTAACCGCCCCTCTCCACCAAACCAAGGAAGACTGAGCCCCTGCCATGACTCTCCCTCCTGCACCACGCGCCTCCGTCACCTACCCCACTCAATGCATGCAGCATACGTGGCAAAGGATAAGGACGTGGTGGGGGGAGTGAATTGGCAGTTACTCCCCCGTGCGTTAAAGTCATTCACGGGCCATTACAAAGGTGGCCCCACTGCAATTGGCATCACGCAACGCGCGGAAAAACCAGAAACTGACTCAGACACAGGTTAATGAAGAAGCAAAGAAGATCTCAAAGGACGAGCTACCGCAACCCGCTCGCCTGTGTACTAGACAGGGCCTACCCCGACGACGCTCGGCAGCGCATTCAGGCCAGGACCGGGGGCTCCTGTCGGTGCAACAAACCCCCAGGTGTGTTGCCCAGACTGTACACAGGCTCAAGAGCAAGGTTACGACATTCAAGACAAGGCCAAGCAGAAGAGATGGCTCTTTCAGAAATCAAAGGGCAGATCAAGAAGACCAACAAAACAAGCAAGATATCGCTAAGGAAAAACCTCCCTTGCCGGGCAGGCGAGCCTGGCGGGGTCGAGGTTACCCCAAGGCAAGCCTCAAGACTCCCCTAGCAGGCTTGCCTGGGACGCCAAGGGCGGATTACCCCGCCAAAGCTCCACCGCTCCACCTCACAGCAACGCAAGTCACCCATCGGTGCGGTGTTGAGCCCCCAAGTGACTAAGTGGCTGTTATTTGGAACGTGGCAGGTCATTTCTGAGGAAGGTCATCCCTAAATGACACCCGTCCAGGCGACGTGTCACACGGACAGGAGAAAAGGTGGCTGAATGGCACGGCAAGGCTTGCCGGGCTACGCCACGATGTGACACTAAGCGGTGCATTTAATGCGCCCTGACCTGTCCGTAGAGTTAGGTGTGATAGCACTGTGGCTATCTAATCGTTGGATAAATGATTGTTTTGCCATTGTGGTAATCCCTTGACCTATAAAAGAAGGGTCGTGGCTACCTTAGAACGGATTCGGACCCTTGTACGCTCGTACGCGTGTAGCTGCTCCCGCCCCGAGGCGACCTTGCCGAGCTAGAGCGCCGCATCTCCACCATAGTCCTTCCATCAATCCACCAAAGCAGGAGTAGGGTTTTACACCTCGCGGCGGCCCGAACCTAGGTAAAACTGCCCGTGTCATCATTGTTGTGCTACTTTGTGCTTTCCGCTCTTTGTGCAATGCGCTCTTCCCCCTTGCCGAACCACAAGGGGCCGATGGCCCCATAGGTGGCCGTGTGATACCATGACACTTTGGTGTGTGGAAATGTTATGTGTGTAGTCACTTATGTAATTGTATGCTTAATTTGGTTATGCAATGTTGTTCTTATAAGTATATATGTTGATGTTCTGTAGACAGAGCAAATCACATCGCACATGGACTAAACAATGGAACCCGTCGGTGATGATTTCAACAATCACTCATAATTGTATACCTGCAATCGTTTGCTCACAACACACATGGCTTATTAACAGGATTCGTCTGTGTTGTTATCGGTCTTCCCACACATTTCCGATTACAGACATGTTTGCCGCGTATCACACACATCTTGTTAAGTTGAACCGTTTCTGTTCTCTTGGCTCAACGCTAATAGTTCATCCGAGTGAACTGTATGCCGTATATCGCACACACCTTCATCTGGCTAATCGTTTCTCTTGTGTTGCCTATTCACAAACAGTTCATCCGAGTGAACTGTATGCCGTATATCGCACACACCTTCATCTGGCTGCCCGTTTCTGTTGTACCGCCTCATCACAAACAGTTTATCGGGGTGAACTGTATGCCGTATATCGCACACACCTTGATCTGGCTGCCCATTTCTATTGTTCTGTCTCATCGCAAACAGTTCGTATGGATCAACCGTATGCCCCGCATCACACACACATCTAAAATCTGAACCGTGTTTGATGTATCCACCATCACAAACATTTTGCATCTTTTTTGATGGGTTTTTTACATCACCGTTTGCGATTAATGCATCGCACACAGTTTTGTTGAAGGGTCTTTGATTGTAGTGTCGCATTAGCAGCATCCTG
The DNA here is from genome assembly GCA_011799875.1 of Thinopyrum elongatum. Taxonomy (NCBI): domain Eukaryota; kingdom Viridiplantae; phylum Streptophyta; class Magnoliopsida; order Poales; family Poaceae; genus Thinopyrum; species Thinopyrum elongatum. The sequence goes on along the minus strand of CM022302.1, from coordinate 444,393,724 downwards.
CAGTAGTGAACATAGCATTGGTCAATGATGCAATTCATGAAAGAATTAATAAGGGAAGAGAAGATTCACATGCAAATACACTATCTTGGACATCTTTTATGGTTGTGAGCCCCCACTAAATATCTTATGCCAAATTGTTGACGTTGGACAAGGAAGAGAACGTAATGATTTATGTTTGTTCATATTCACATAGAAGTTATATTGTCATAAATCCTTCAACATGTGGTACTTGCTCAATATATTTGCTAGCCAAAAAAAAATCCGCACTAAGTAGAGATACTACTTGTGCATCCAAAAACCTTAAACCCAAAATCATGCTTTGAGAGTCCACCATACCTACCTTTGGATTGAGTAAGATCCTTCAAGTAAGTTGTCATCGGTGCAAAAAGGCAATAAAAATTGCTTCTAAATGTGCTTGATCCTTTAGTGTAAGGGAAAATAAGCGTTGTACGAACTTGTGGTAGCAAAGTAATAAAAGTGACGAACTGCATAATAAAGGTTGCTATCATAAGGGGCAATATAACATGACATTCCTTTGCATTAAGAGATTGTGCATACAAAACCAAAAAGTGCATGACAACCTCTGCTTCCCTCTGCGAAGGGCCTATCTTTTACTTTTATGTATTTACTTTTTATGCAAGAGTCAAAGTATTCTTCTCTATTCATTTTTATTTTCTCTTTGCAAGCATCATGTGGTGAGGAAAGATCTAGGCACATATACCCAGTTGGATATGAGTGAGCATGAGTTATTATTGTTGACATCACCCTTGAGGTGAATAAGTTGGGAGGCGAAATTATAAGGCCCTATCTTTCTATGTGTCCGGTTGAAACTCTTTGCTCATATATATGTTGTGAGTGTTAGCAATCATAGAAGACTAAATGATGGTTGAGTATGTGGACTGATACGTCTCCAACGTATCTATAATTTTTAATTGCTCCATGCTATTATATCATCTGTTTTGGATGTTTTATATGCATTAATATGTTATTTTATATTATTTTTGGGACTAACCTATTAACCTAGAGGCCAGTGTCAGTTTCTGTTTTTTCCTTTTTTTGACTTTTACAGAAAAGGAATATCGAACGGAGTCCAAATGGAATAAAACTTTACGCTGATTTTTCTTGGACTAGAAGAAACCCACGAGACTTGGAGAGGAAGCCAGAAGACCCACGAGGAGGCCACGAGCCGTAGGGGTGCGCCCCAGGGGGGCGCCCCCAGGGCTTGTGGCCCTTTGGGGACCTCCTAACCCTAATCTTCGCACTATAAATCCTCAAATATTCCCCCTATGCCAGAGGGCACACCAAATATACTTTTCCGCCGCCGCAAGCCTTTGTTCCCGTGAGATCCCATCTTGGGGCCTTTTCCGGCACTCCGCTCGAGGGTGATTCGATCATGGAGGACCTCTACACAACCCTTGATGCCCTTCCGATGATGTGTGAGTAGTTTACCACAGACCTACGGGTCCATAGCTAGTAGCTAGATGGCTTCCTCTCTCTCTTTGATCTTCAATACAATGTTCTCCTCGATGTTCTTGGAGATCTATTCGATGTAATCTTATTTTGTGGTGCGTTTGTTGAGATTCGATGAATTGTGGATTTATGATCAGATTATCTATGAATATTATTTGATTCTTCTCTGAACTCTTTTATGAATGATTAAGATATCTTTCAATTTCTCTTCGAACTATCGGTTTGGTTTGGCCAACTAGATTGGTTTTTCTTGCAATGGGAGAGGTGCTTAGTTTTGGGTTCAATCTTGCGGTGTCCTCACCCAGTGACAGAAGGGGTAGCGAGGCACGTATTGTATTGTTGCCATCAAGGATAAAAAGATGGGGTTTATGTCATATTGCTTGAGTTTATCCCTCTGCATCATGTCATCTTACTTAAAGCCTTGCTCTGTTCTTATGAACTTAATACTCTAGATGTAGGCAGGAGTCGGTCGATGTGTGGAGTAATAGTAGTAGATGCAGAATCATTTCGGTCTACTTGTCATGAATGTGATGCCTATATTCATGATCATTGCCTTAGATGTCTTCATAATTATGCGCTTTTCTATCAATTGCTCAACAGTAATTTGTTTACCCACCGTATGTTTTCTTCAAGAGAGAAGCCTCTAGTGAAACCTATGGCCCCCGGGTCTATTTTCCATCATATATTTTTAGATCTATAAACCAAAAAACCCAAAAATACCTTGCTGCAATTTATTTATATTTACTTTAGTTTGCTCTTTTATTTATCTTTTATACCTATCTCTATTAGATCTCACTCTTGTTCGTGACCATGAAGGTATTGACAACCCCTTTTTCGCGTTGTGTGCAAGTGTTTGTTAGTTTGTGCAGGTGCATATATTGGAGACTTGCTTGTGCCTCCTACTGGATTGATACCTTGGTTCTTAACTGAGGTAAATACTTATCTCTAGTTTGATGCATCACCCTTTCCTCTTCAAGGGAAAAACCAACGCAAGCTCAAGAAGTAGCATGGACTTGCCAAAAGGCTCCAATACGAGACCCTTCCCGAGAATATAATAATATGCATGATGCTAATATGTCAGTATTTTGTTTTTATCGACACCTCTCTCTCTGAACATGTGGACATGATTTTCAATATCTGCTTTCGCTTGAGGACAAGCGAGGTCTAAGCTTGGGGGGAGTTGATACGTCCATTTTGCATCATGTTTTCTTACTGTTATTTATATTTTTTATGCTTTACAACACTTTATAGAGTAATTCTAATGCCTTTTCTCATAATATGCAAGGTTTACACAAAGAGGGAGAATACCGGCAGCCGGAGTTCTGGACCAGAAAAAGCTATGTCAGAGATACCTATTCTGCACATCTCCAAATGAGCTGAAATTTTACGAAGAATTATTTTGGAATATATAATAAATACTGGAGAAAATAAATACTAGAGGGGTGCTGCCAGGTGCCCACAAGACGCCAGGGTGCGCCATGCCCCCCATGCGTGCCCCGGTGGGTGGTGGGTAGTCCAGCCCACCTTCGGTGCCCATCTTCTAGTACATAAGGTCTTTTGACCTAGAAAAACTAAGTGGATGACTTTCGGGACAGAGCACCACCGTCTCAAGGCGGAACTTGGGCAGGAGCGCTTTGCGCTCTGGCAGAGCGATTCCGCAGGGGGGGGGGGACTTCCCTCCCGGAGGGGGACATCAAAGCCATAGTCATCACCAACAACCCTCTCATCTTTGGGAGGCCAATCTTCATCAACATCTTCAACAACAACATCTCATCTCAAACCCTAGTTCATCTCTTGTGTTCAATCTTTGTACTGGAACCTTAGATTGGTACCTGTGGGTGACTAGTAGTGTTGATTACATCTTGTAGTTGATGCTATATGGTTTATTTGGTGGAAGATTATATGTTCAGATCCATTATGCTATTTAATATCCCTCTGATCTTGAGCATGAATATTATTTGTGAGTAGTTTCCTATGTTCTTGAGGCCACGGGAGAAGTCATGTTGCAAGTAATCATGTGAATTTGATATTCGTTCGATATTTTGATGATATGTATGTTGTGATTCCCTTAGTGGTGTTATGTGAACATCGACTACATGACACTTCACCATCTTTGGGCCTAAGGGAATGCATTGTGGAGTAGTTATTAGATGATGGGTTTCTAGAATGACATAAGCTTAAACCCTAGTTTATGCGCTATTTCGTAAGGGACTGATTTGGATCCATATGTTTAATGCTATGGTTAAATTTTATCTTAATACTTCTTTCGTAGTTGCGGATGCTTGCGAGGGGGTTAATCATAAGTAGGAGGCTTGTTCAAGTAAGAACAGCACCCGAGCACCGGTCCACACACATATCAAATTATCAAAGTAGCGAACACCAATTAAACCAACATGATGAAAGTGACTAGATGAAATTCCCGTGTGCCCTCAAGAACGCTTTGCTTATTATCTGAGACCATACCGGCCTGTCCTTTGCTACAAAAAGGATTGGGCTACCTTGCTGCACTTTATTTACCGTTACCATTACTTGCTCATTACAAATTATCTTGCTATCAAACTACATGTTACCGACAATTTTAGTGCTTGCAGAAATTACCTTGCGGAAAACCTCTTGTCATTTCCTTCTGCTCCTCATTGGGTTCGACACTCTTACTTATCGAAAGGACTAAGATTGACCCCCTATACTTGTGGGTCTTCAGGCCTCAAGCCATTTGTCAGAATCTGGGCTCATAATTGCTTCTTCATAGTTCGTAGGTTCACTGTTGTCTAACAACATGACTTCCATGACGGGATTACCGTACCACTCTGGTGCGGAACGTGTCCTGGTTGACCTATGAAGCTCAGTAGTAACTTGATCTGAAGTTTCATGATCATCATCATTAGCTTCCTCTCCGGTTGGTGTAGGCATCATGGGAACTGCTTTCTGTGATGTGCTACTCTCCAGTTCGAGAGAAGGTACAATTACCTCATCAAGTTCTACTTTCCTCCCACTCACATCTTTCGAGAGAAACCCCTTCTCTAGAAAGGACCCATTTTTAGCAACAAAAATCCTGCCCTCGAATATGTGATAGAAGGTATTGCCAATGGTCTCTTTAGGGTATCCTATGAAGACGTATTTCTCCGCTTTGGGTTCTAGTTGACCAGGCTGAAGCCTTTTGACATAAACGTCGCATCCCCAAAATTTAAGAAACGACAGTTTAGGTTTCTTGCCAAACCATAATTCATACGGTGTCGTCTCAACGGACTTAGACGGTGCCCTATTTAAAGTGAATGCGTCTGTCTCTAATTCATAACCCCAAAATGATAGTGGCTAATCAGCAAGAGACATCATAGAATGCACCATATCCAATAAAGTACGATTACGACGTTCGGAGACACCATTATGTTGTGGTGTTCCAGGTGGCATGAGTTGTGAAACAATTCCACATTGTCTTAAATGAGCGCCAAACTCATAACTCAAATATTCACCTCCACGATCAGATCATAGAAACTTTATTTTCTTGTTACGATGATTCTCCACTTCACTATGAAATTCCTTGAACTTTTCAAATGTTTCAGACTTGTGTTTCATCAAGTAAATATACCTATATCTACTCAAATCATCTGTGAAGGTAATAAAATAACGATATCCACCACGTGCTTCAACACTCATCGGACCGCATACATCGGTATGTATTATTTCCAATAAGTCACTTGCCCGCTCCATTGTCTGGAAAACAGGGTTTTAGTCATCTTGCCCATGAGGCATGGTTCACATGTATCAAATGATTCATAATCAAGTGATTCCAAAAGTCCATCAGCATGGAGTTTCTTCATGCGCTTTACACCAATATGACCTAAGCGGCAGTGCCACAAGTATGTCGTACTATCATCATTAACTTTACATCTTTTGGCAGCAATGTTATGAATATGTGTATCACCACGATCGAGATTCAACAAGAATACACCATTCACAAGGGGTGCATGACCATAAAAGATATTATCCATATAAATAGAACAACCATTATTCTCTGACTTAAATGAATAACCGTCTCACAATAAACAAGATCCAGATATACGCCCATGCTCAACGCAGGCACCAAATAACAATTATTTAGGTTTAAAACTAATCCGGAAGGTAAATGTAGAGGTAGCGTGCCGACGGCGATCACATCAACCTTGGAACCATTTCTGACGCGCATCATCACCGTTTATTCCGCAGCTCCTGTTTCGAGTTACAAATATTAGCAACCGAACCAGTATCAAATACCCAGGTGCTACTACGAGCACTAGTAAGGTACACATCAATAACATGTATATCAAATATACCTTTGTTGACGTTGCTAGCCTTCTTATCTGCCAAGTACTTGGGACAGTTCCGCTTCCGGTGGCCCTTTCCCTTGTAATAGAAGCACTCAGTCTCGGGGTTGGGTCGAGCCTTGGGTTGCTTCACGGGAGCGGCAACTGTCTTGCCATTCTTCTTGAAGTTCCCTTTCTTTCCCTTGCCCTTCTTGAAACTGGTGGTCTTATTGACCATCAACACTTGATGCTCTTTCCTGATTTCTACCTCCATGGCCTTAAGCATCCCGAATAACTCGGGGATTGTCGTTTCCATCCCTTGCATGTTATAGTTCATCATGAAGCCTTTGTAGCTTGGTAGCAGTGACTGAAGAACTACGTCAATCGCTACTTCATCTGGAAGATTAACTCCCAACTGATTCAAGCGGTTGTAGTACCCAGCCATTTTGAGTACGTGCTCACTAACGGAGTTGTTCTCCTCCATCTTGTAGTTAAAGAACTTGTTGGAGGTGTCATACCTCTCAACCCGGGCATGAGCCTGAAATACTAATTTCAGCTCCTCGAACATCTCATATGCTCCATGGTGCTCAAAACATCTATGGAGCCCCAATTGAAAGCCGTAAAGCATGGCGCACTGAACTATTGAGTAGTCATCAGAACGTGTCTGCCAGATGTTCATAACATCTACGGGCGAGCCTTGAGGGGGTGCATCACCAAGTGGTGCATTAAGGACATAAGACTTCTGTGCAGCAGTGAGGATAATCCTCAAATTACAGACCCAGTCCGCATAGTTGCTTCCATCATCTTTCAACTTTTCTTTCTCTAGGAACGTATTAAAATTCAGGGGAGCTACAGCGTGAGCCATTGATCTACAACATAATTTTGCAAAGACATTAAGAATATGTTCATGATAATTGGTTCTTTTAATCAAATTACTAATGAACTCCCACTTAAAACAACATCCCTCAAGTTGTCTAAGTGTTTACATGATCCATATCAACCAACCCATGTCCGATCATCACGTGAGATGGGGTGGTCATCAATGATGAACATCTCCATGTTGATCATATCTACTATATGACTCATGTTCGACCTTTCGGTCTTCCGTGTTCTGAGGCCATGTATGTACATGCTAGGCTCGTCAAGTTTAACCCAAGTATTCTGCATGTATAAAACTGGCTTACACCCGTTGTATGCGAACGTAGAGTCTATCACACCCGATCATCACGAGGTGCTTCAAAACGATGAACTTTCGCAACGGTGCATACTTAGGGAGAACACATTTATCTTGAAATTAAGTGAAGGGATCATCTTATAATGCTACCATCGTCCTAAGCAAAATAAGATGCATAAAAGATAAACATCACATGCAATCAAAATATGTGACATGATATGGCCATTATCATCTCGTGCTTTTGATCTCGATATCCAAAGCACCGGCATGATCTCCATCGTCACCGGCATGACACCATGATCTCCATCATCGTATCTACATGTGGTCGTCTCGCCAACTATTGCTTCTACAACTATTGCTAATGCATAGTGATAAAGTAAAGAAATTACATGGCGTTATTTGTTGACACGCAGATCATACAATAAATTAAATACAACCCTATGGCTCCTGCCGGTTGTTGTACTCATCGACATGAAAGTCGTGAACCTACTACAAAACCTGATCATCTCATACATCAATGTATATCACATCACGTTTTGGCCATACCACATCACAACATGCCCTGCAAAAACAAGTTAGACATCCTCTACTTTGTTTTTGCAATTTTTACGTGGCTGCTAGGGCATACTATAAGAACCATTCTTATCTACGCAAAACCACAACAGTGATATACAAGTTGCCTTTTAACCTTCTACAAGGACCGCCTTTGTCAAATCAGATTCAACTAAATTGGGAGAGACAGACACCCTCAAAGCCACTTTTATGCAATACAAGTTGCATGTCAGACAGTGGAACCAGTCTCATGTGCGAGGACATGTAAGGTTGGTCCGAGCCGCTTCATCCCACAATACTGCCGAATCCAAATAAGTCAAGGGAAGTAAGCAATTTGAACATCAACACCCACAACAACTTCGTGTTCTACTCATGCATATACATCTAGGCATAGACCTAGCTAGCTCATGATGCAACTGATGGGGAACATTGCATGAAAATAAAAAAAATTCCTACGAAACACCCAAGATCTAATCTCGGAGATGCAAAGCAATGAGAAGGGAGTGTGTCTATATACCCTTGTAGACCGAAAGTGGACGCATATATAACGCGGTTGATGTAGTCGTGATCGGCATTGGTTGATGAACCAATTGTCAAGGAGAATAGGGCGAAGAGAGTTTACCTTCCGTGTTAAGTCACAACCCCTCCAACTAGACATAGTCCTTGTGCAGAAGGACGAACTGGTTGAACAAATACCCTATCACCATTGAGCATCACTGGTCTCATCTGCTTCCCATTTTCCATTCGTATTATCTCAATCGTGTGATTTGCCTCGATGCTTGTATCAGTTTCCATTCGGTAGTTTATTTTCACTCACTGTACTTTATTTTCATTCGCTCCGCTGCTGGGTTACGAGATTTTTTAGATTTCCAAAGAAAATTTAAAACTCCCACCCCCCTCTGGTAGACATACTTCATTCCTACAATTGGTATCAGAGCAAGGTACTCCTTGACTCTGCTCATTTTGGTCTAACAACCTTGGAGTTTAAGTATGTCTTCAGTGAGCTACAAGTCGCATCTCAAGATTCCCATATTCAATGGGATGGACTATCCCTTATGGAAAGAGAAGATGAAGATCCATCTCTGAGCCATTGACGATGACATGTGGAATGTGGTGCAGTTTTGATTCGCGGTTGAAATACCTCAGGCCCCCACTGACGCCGAGAAGAAACTCATTCAGATGGATGCTCAAGCTAAAGATGAAATTGGTGGCCATCTCTCTCATGCTCAATTTCTTCGCTATCGTCAGTGTGAAACTACGAAGGAATTGTGGGACATTCTCGAGAAGATAAATGAGGGTGTTTCAACTCAGAAAGAAGCTCGCATTGATACTCTTCGAGCAAAGTTCAATCGGTTCAAGCGCATTGGAAATGAAAGCTGTCAACAAACTTTCGATCGTCTGAGTGACATCACAAATGAGCTCCAAGGTCTCGGCGCCAAAGACATCACTGACCATGAAGTTGTGAAGAAACTGCTCTGATCTCTTGACAGTTCATTCGAAACACTAGTTCTGATGATCAGGGAACAAGCTGACTTCAAAGATCTCGACTCTGCTGATATCATGGAAAGGCTAAACACCCACGAGGAACAAGAAGAAGAGAAGAGAGATCTCTATGGTTCAAGTCATTGCAAAAGCCTTGCTCTCAAGGATGTGGCTGATTCTTCCTCCGAAGGAAATGCCGAAGAAGATTCTGATGACCCTGAAAGGATCAACAAAGATCTCACACTGATCATGAAAAGATTCCAACGCCTTCACAGGAAGACCCAGTTCTAGAAGAAAGGATCCAGCAACTCTGGCAGTTCAAAATCTTCATCAAAACCAACTGGAGATTACATCTACTTCAAGTGCAAAAATCTAGGACATTTCATCTCGGACTGCCCTCTATGGGAAGCTGAAATTTGTGCCAGTGGAAGATATGATTCAGGAAACTATCGAGGCAAAAGCAAGAGCAAGAACTCGGATTCCAATGATGAGAAGAAAACAAAGAAGTTCTTCAAGAAGAAGGATAGCTCCACCTCCAAGACTTCATCAAGATCTTCCTCAAGAAACCCTTCCAAGTCTTCCTCCAACTGCAAGAATACCTCTCGCAAGGCCAAGGCGTACATCGGCAAGGAGATGGACTCCGATGAAGAGGAGTCATCTGACTCCGAAGAAGTTGATGAATCCGATGAGGATTCTAATTTCGACATGGCTGGGATAGCATGTGCCTCCACCCCTGCGTCAAGCTTCTTCAAAAAACACTCAAGCAATGACGAAACTCCTGCCTACTGCTTCATGGACAAGGCTTCAAAAGAAAAGGTATCCTCCAAACATCACAAGGTTCACTCCAGTGATCAATATTCTTCGGATGAGGATGACCATGCTAAACTGATCAAAATTGCTAATATTCAACAAAACTCTCTTGAGAAAATTGAGAAAACCCTCAGGAAATCTGAAGGGTTGTTAGTTGAGGAGATGGAGAAAAATCAGTCGCTGACCGAAGAGCATTCCGCTCTCAAGTCACGAATGGATAAACTATCAACTTGTCATGATTTTCTCTCAGCTGATCATGAGAGATTAACCTATGATTACCTGAAAAGTAAACAGGAACTCGAGTCGCTGAGAGAGGCTCATGAGGATTTGATTCGAGAAAATTCTGTTCTCACCCAACAACTCAAAGAGAAACTTGAAGTGTTTATACCACCTTGCTTAAAATGCCTTGAACCTAGCAATACTGAATCAAATGCTGAATCTTCTGTGAATGCTAACCCCTGTGTCGAGGAAAATGGTTTTGTGTCTGATGAAAATGCTAGGTTGAAGGATCTTCTTCAGACAGGAATGTTCAAATCTCTCAAAGGGCATCAAACCTTGTATGATGTTCTGAAGAAATCCATTCTTCACAAAAATCCCAGGAAAGAAGGTATCAGTTTTGAAAGGAAATTGAATGAAAATGGCACCTACTGGGAACCTGATCAATATCCTTGCACTGTGTGGGTGCCTGCCAAGAGCAAAATGCTCGATCCAGCATTGCTTTTGGGATATGATTCTCCTATCCCCGAATACTCTTATGATTATTCTCTGGACAACTATAAGCTGTTCAAAAACCAACGTGGTGAGGCTCTTGCTCGCTATGTTGGACCAAACAGCGGGAATGGCCCCCCAAAGAAAGCTATCTGGGTGCCAAAGAAAACTATCAATGCATTGCCTATTACTCCAGTGCTAACCATGTAGGTAGAAAAAGCTCGTTATTTTGCTCGACAGAATGAGTACATGCGTACCTCATTCAACCACTATACTCATTTGTCTGGAAAGAATTTCAATGCCTATTCTTTTGATAATGCTCGTACTACTTCAAGTAGCAATTATGGTTATCAAAAGAAATCCTATTATACTCGCTCATTTGTTTTGAAGCCACCTGCAAAGATCTGGGTGGTTAACAAGGCCTAATTCTTCTGCAGGACTATGTCTCCGGGTGTACCGAATGGATAATGGATAGTGGATGCACTAGTCATATGACCGCAGACAAGTCGTTGTTTGTCGACCCCGACTTAACTACTTCATCTCCGAAGTACATTACTTTCGGTGACAACAAGAAAGGAAAGGTAATTGGGCTTGGTAAAATTGCTATATCCAGAGACAAGACTATTGATGATGTTTTACTTGTTCAGTCTCTTGGATTTAATCTTATGTCAGTTGGCAAGCTTTGTGATCTAGGCATGATGGTTTTATTGTCAATGTCCAAATGCATTGTCTTTATGGCCTCTGACAATTCCTTCTTCTTTGAGGGAAATAGAAAGGGTGATTTATATATTGTGGATTTCTCTAAGGGTCCCTTAGTCCAAACTTGTTTGCTTGCAAAAGCAACCGAAGGTTGGTTGTGGCACCGAAGACTTGGTCATGAAGGTATGAGAAATTTGCAGACTCTAGTGAAGAAAAATCATCTTCGTGGCATTCCTGATGTAAAATTTGACAAGGATCGTCTCTGTGCTACTTGTGAAGCTAGTAAATTGGCCAAGAAGCATCATTCATCAAAGACAGTCATGACCACTACAAGACCTCTGGAGATTCTTCAAATGGATGTGAAAAGTGCTTTCCTTAATGGTGAACTTGATGAGGAAGTATATGTTAAGCAGCCACCTGGCTTTGAACACCCTCAGTATCCTAACAAAGTTTTCAGGTTGAAGAAGGCTCTATATGGGGTGAAGCAAGCCCCTCGAGCTTGGTATGACACCCTGAAGAAATTTTTGCTCGACAAAGGGTTCAAGCCAGGATCCACTGATTCCACTCTATTCACATGTGCTATTGATGGTGTTCTTTTCGTGTGTCAAATTTATGTGGATGATATTATTTTCGGCTGTACTAACAATGCTTGCAGCTTGGAGTTCGGGAAAATGATGTCCGAGAAATATCAAATGTCTATGATGGGTGAACTTAAGTTCTTTCTCGGACTGCAAATACGTCAACAGGACAATGGAATTTTCATATCTCAGGAGAAATACCTGAGAATTGTCTGAAGAAGTTCAAAATGCAAGATTGCAAACTTAAGGGCTACAAAACTCCAATGCCCACGAATGGTAAGCTGGACGCAGATGTGTATGGTACGGACTATGATTAGAAGGCTTATCGTTCGATGATTGGTTCTTTGCTCTACCTATGTGCATCCATACCTGGTATTATGTTGAGTGTTTGTATGTGTGCCCGCTATCAAGCTGCACCAAAAGAATCGCATCACCAAGCGGTCAAGCGTATTCTGAGATATTTGGCTCACACCCCCACCTTAGGTTTATGGTATCCTAATGGAGCACAGTTTGATCTCATTGGCTATTCAGACTCAGATTACGCAGGTTACTTGGTTGACAGGAAATCTACTTCGGGGACATGACATTTCCTCGGTAGATCTTTGGTATGCTGGTCGTCAAGGAAGAAGAATTGTGTATCTCTCTACAGCTGAGGCTGAATATATTGCTGTTGGTGCCTATTGCACTCAGTTACTGTGGATGAAGCAGACTCTGAAGGATTATGGCATCAAGGTCAAGAATATTCCTCTATACTGCGACAATGAGAGTGCGATCAAAATTGCACACAACCAGTGCAACATTCTTGCACCAAGCATATTGCCATCAGACATCATTTCGTTCGCGATCATGTTGCTCGAGGAGATATTGTAATTGATCACATCAGCACCGAAGACAATCTCGCTGATATCTTCACCAAGCCTCTCGATGAGAAAAGATTCTGTGTGTTACAATGTGAGCTAAATATCCTAGATTCTGCAAACATGCAGTAAGCTGGACTCGGCACCCGTGCCAACACTTCCACATCTTAGAAGGAATCGGTGCATAACACTCGAAGAGTTTGAAAATTTCAACAAAGTGAAATTTTCTTTCTGGGAGTGAATACATTAACGAAGAACTACACTAACCGGGTGCCACGATAATTGTGCGATGCTCAGGGTTATACAGTTCTTATACGGTGGTTAACACCACCACAATTTTCCTGCATTTCGATTGTCTTTCGTTTGAAGGATTTTGTGTTAGTCTGAATGTATTTCACTCATAGCTTTTCAATCGGGTGTTTGTGTTTCTTTGTGTGAGTGAAATGCCTAGGACCCTGTTTTCCCTCTGTTCTATCTCTTCTAGTCTATGCTATTCCATTATGGATGCTCAATTTCATCTAGTACCGAATCTTTATCTGGTGTCCTTGACCACGTTAAAGGTTCGTGCCGAACTTAAATCGTTTTGGCGAAAGCCGTCCAAAATTTGGGGTTTCCTGCCCAAGTCAGGACCATGATCTTTTATGACGGTTGCCACGTGCTATCTATCAATGATACGTCTCCAACGTATCTATAATTTTTGCTTGTTCCATGCTGTTATATTATCATTCTTGGATGTTTTACAATCATTTTATAGCAACTTTATATCATTTTTTGGGACTAACCTATTGACATAGTGCCTAGTGCCAGCTCCTGTTTTTTTCCTTGTTTTTTACTTCGCAGAAAATCAATACCAAACGGAGTCCAAACGCAGCTAAACTTTTTACAGATTTTTTATGGACCAGAAGGAACAACTTGGGCCAAAGAAGTACCAGGGGGGTGCCCCGAGGGGGGCACAACCCACCTGGGTGCGTCTGGGGGCCCAGACGCGCCCTGGTGGGTTGTGCCCACCTCGGTGGCCTCCCGCACCGCCTCTTTGCTCTATAAATACCCCAATATTCCAAAAACCCTAGGGGAGTCGATGAAACACAATTCCAGCCACCGCAAGTTCCAGAAACACCAGATCCAATCTAGACACCATCACGGAGGGGTTCATCATCCTCATTGGTGCCTCTCCGATGATGCGTGAGTAGTTCATTGTAGACCTTCGGGTCCGTAGTTAGTAGCTAGATCGCTTCCTCTCTCTCTTGTGATTCTCAATACAATGGTCTCTTGGAGATGTATTTGATGTAACTCTTTTTGCGGTGTGTTTGTTGGGATCGGATGAACTTTGAGTTTATGATCAGATCTATTTTTATCCATGAAAGTTATTTGAGTTTCTTTGATCTCTTATATGCATGATTACTTATAGCCTCGTATTTCTTCTTCGAATCTTTGGTTTAGTTAGGCCAACTAGATTGGTTTTTCTTGCCATGGGAAGAAGTGCTTTGTGATGGGTTTGATCTTACGGTGCTCAATCCCAGTGACAGAAGGGGACATGACACATATGTATTGTTGCTATTAAGGATAACAAGATGGGGTCTATTCCTACATGAATAGATCTTGTCTACATCATGTCATCATTCTTATTGCATTACTCCGTTTCTCCATGAACTTAATACACTAGATGCATGCTGGATAGCGGTCGATGTGTGGAGTAATAGTAGTAGATGCAGGCAGGAGTCGGTCTACTAATCTTGGACGTGATGCCTATATAATGATCATTGCCTGGATATCGTCATGATTATTTGAAGTTCTATCAATTGCCCAACAGTAATTTGTTTACCCACCGTATGCTATTTTTCTCGAGAGACGCCACTAGTGAAATCTACGGCCCCCGGGTCTATTCTTCATCATATTTGCTTTCTGATCTATTATTAGCCACTTTTATTTTCAGATCTAATATTCCAAAAACCCAAAAATACCTTGCTGCATTTTTTGTACTTCTTTTATTTCGCTTTTATTCGAGATCTATTTATCCAATCTATCACAATTTTTATCCCGTCAACTTGACAATTTCTGGCACCGTTACCTGAAAGGGATTGACAACCCCTTTAACACGTCGGGTTGCAAGTATTTGTTCTTTGTGTGCAGGTACTGTTTACATAGTGTTGCTTGGTTCTCCTACTGGTTCAATAACCTTGGTCTCATCACTGAGGGAAATACCTACCGTAGTTGTGCTGCATCATCCCTTCCTCTTTGGGGAAATACCGACGTAGTTCAAGCGACATCAATCAACTGCCACCTTATCCCGTCCGTTGAATCGCAATAGTCATTCTACGGTGGCCGTTCAATCGGATTCCCTCGATGCGGTTATTTCCCTTCGCATATAAATACCGCATCGCCGGCGCTCCTTTGAAGCCCTACCGGACTGCTCCTCCTAGAGCTCGACGCCGACGATCGCCTTCGCTGCCGGAAAGGTGTCGCCGGAGTCCTTCCTCGCCGGTGCGGATCATCTCTATCCCCGCACCGCCGTAGCTGATGCACATCACCAAGCTAGGGTATGTGTAGTGCAAACTCGGTCTTCCATCCCTCCTGTTCGAGTTCGTCTGCGATTGAAATTTCTAGTTTTTACTGCATTTCTTAGATCTTACTGATTAGGTAACTTGTGCGGATGTGGTTTGTAGTTGTCCCTCGCATCCAAAAAAATTCAGATCTAGGGTTTGTATTATGTCCCGTACGAATGGAATGCTTAGCACGCTGACTTGTATTTTCTTCGAACCTACTTGTTTGTTCTACTCATTTCTTTCATCTGAAACATTTCTCAAAGTCTGCATCTAATTCTTCTTCAAAAATGCTTAGCATTCGTAACCCTATCCCCATTTTCCCTCACACCTATTCTTATTCACAGGAACATGCAATCAGTTGAGGATTCTGCTCGACCAGTGAGTATGGCCGATGGAGAAGATGTTATCTTGGGTACAGCAGATGAGTCTAAAGCATTGAATGCAAAGGGCCCAAGGGTAGGCGACAGCGCAATGCCCTCAAGCGAGCCAAGAAGGCTGAAAAGGAAAGGGCTCCTGAAGAAGAAAATTGTCATCTGCTCAAGCATGATGTAGAGAATAAAAAGGCCGAAGGAAAATCTGAAGGCCTTTCTAAGCGCAAGCACGATCCCAGTACTGTTGCATCGAAGAAGAAGAGAAAGGCTAAATTTGCTGATGAATCTTCCGATAAAGATGATCCTCCACTTACAAAGGAAGAAATTGCTGCTACTCTCAGCAAGCAAGTGAACATCACCACTTCAACAGTGCTGCCTGATCTTCGAGTCCCCATTGCTCCAAAAGCACCACAGAAGAAGATCATTCTGAGGAAAACTCCACCTACCACTGTCACCATGAAACAACATGTGGATACAACACCTCATCCAGAGGCTATCAATCTGAAGGATTTGGTTGTTGATGCTCCAGTGAGTACTGCCAAGCCTGGCGAACAAATTCCCAAGCCTGTTGTGAAGAAAATCAAGGCCCCTATTGCCGAGCCAAGTGCTCCTCAAGATACAGCTCCAAAGGAAAAGGCTGCCAAGTTTGCCCCTACACTAATGCAGCCATTGGTTTCCATGCCTCCATCCGAGCAAGCTCCTGTGCAACCTGCTCCAACTGCCCAACCTGCTCCAACTGATGCTCCTCACTACTATAATCATGTGTTCATCAAGGAGCATCTTGATAGATTTGTGGAAAATCCATTCGATGGTGAAGTGGCATTTTTGCCAATCCCCCCTGAAGTCATTTCACAGGCCACAACTGTTGTGCAAGACATGAGAGAAGACTCAGTTGAAATCAACACCCTCACTGTCGAACTTAATGACCTGGATGGTCGAATGAAAACTACTTCTTCCAAGTTTGTCATTAGACAACTTGAAGACTCCTACAAGGATGTCAATCAAGCTTTGACTCTTATTCACAATAGAAGGTTGCATTTCCACACGGATCTAGATGATATTGTTCGCAAGATCTGTCTTGAGCATCAATCTAAGGTCACTGGCTATGATGATCTTGTCAAGGGCCATATTGATCAATCTACAAAGCAAAAGAAGAGGTGAAAGAAAACTACGAAGAAGAATGTTCCTTCTGCTCCGACAGAAAATTCCCCTGAACGCTCAGAAGCTCAGCCTCAGAAAGAAAAATCACCTGAGCCAGCTATTCCTTTGCAACCCACTACTCAAGTCTCAGATGCTCCTCCCTCACCAAGGTCAACTGAACCAGTGCTTGTGGCCTCCCCTATTAGAGCTGATATCCCTTCTCAGCAAGTTGTTTCTGAAGAAGGTGAAATCCCTCACTCCGAACCTCAAGCTTCACCCGCTCGTGAAACATCAAATGTTTCGGCCCCTCCCACTGCTCAGCAACAACAGATTCCCGAAGAACAATCTCAACCACCTCCAGTGCCAGATTTGTCTTCAGTGCCATCAGTAAACAAATCTGCTCCATTGCCTACTAGCTCTGCAGCTCCCACTGTTGTGCCACCAGTTCAATCATCACTCAATTTATCCATTAACACAGCGATTAGAATTTCAGATGCTGGTCCGTCCGCACATAGATCTGTTTCTGCTCGTCATACGGACTCCGTTGTATATGGAGATGAAGTGATTTCAGTTGAAGACGAACTCAAATATCCTTATCCTCGTGAAGCACTGCCTTTGTTCTCGGTAGGTGCTGGCACTAAAGGACCGCTTTTCAATTAGAACACACACCCAACTTTCTTTCAAGAAAGTCCGTATGATAAGTTGCGCACGTCTGAATCGCCTTGTTTCTGGACCAAAGAACAGGCTATCTTTACTCTCGGGTCCTCTATTACAGCAAGAAGATATTCCCTCATGAATATCCAGACATCCCACCTATGAATAGTATTGGCTGTTTCAATCAGTTGCTGCAAGATCTGGAAGATTTTTGTCTCACCAATGTTTTTTCTTTCGAACATCCTTGGAACAGAGAGATTATTCTTCAGTTCTATGCCACTTTGTACATCTCTGGTGATGAATCTGATAGTTCAAAATGGATCATGGAGTGGATGACCGAAGGCAAACGCATCAAGTGCACCTCCACCGATTTTCTCTCGCACTTTCATTGCCCTCGCTTTGAGCATGGAAACAATGAAATTCGAGTGCACAACATTGACATCATTTCTGATGAAACCTCTCGGTGCACCATGGATGTAGAAAAGATTCGTGCCTATACTGGTCCTCCCATGCCTAAGCACTTAACCTTCGAGAATCAGACTTTATATCACATGCCCACTTACACCATTTGCCCTCTGGCCGGGATGAATCCAGACAATACCATCTCAGATGTTCTTCGAAATGCTATCTATGCAATCTCTGAGCGATGTGTATTTGATGTTGAAGATATGTTTCTACGCATCTTGAAGGATTCTACTCAGCATCCGAAATGCCTCAAAGTTTATGCACCATGGATCCAGAAAGTGGTTGATCATGCCATGCACATAGAGTATTTGGCAAAAGTTAGTCATAAAAGCTTCATTCCTCCAGTTCGCGATACCTTGCAAGTCATGGAAGATATCTCTTCGGGTAAATCGCCAGCGTCAAGCCCTCAAGATTATCACAAGACATTCGATAGGCCACGTCTGCCTCATCGCGATCGAACGATATCTCATCAACCTCCATTGCAGCTTGAAGTCAGTTTGCGCACTCAACAACTGTTGCTGCAGCATATTGCTGAGGATCAAAGAGAAAAAGAACACCTCACCGCCGAGCTGAATGCAATCAACAACCGAACAATAATAGTGCATATGATTGCATATGAGAACAAGAAGCGGCTCTGGAAATTACTTCACAAGTTCTTCACTGAGAAACAACTCCTAAATGTCAATCTCAAAGAGCTTTATGATTACATTTACAAAGCCTTCTCTATTGAAGATTTTCAAGATCGCAAAACTCCTTCGCTACCTGCTCGAGAGCCAACTACTGATCTTCTGCATCTTCAGCTTCGCAAGCTGATCGAAGAATCTGAAGCCACCTCGCCAACAGAGAAACCTGCTGAAGGAAATGTGCTTTCACGTGTTGCTCAAGTGGCTGACCCCAATATCCCTTCATCTTCTCAGCATTAAGTTTTCATTCCCGAAGTGAAATCCACTGCTGCTGAAGCCGAAGATGATCCCGTCACTTCCGAAGCAGAACTCTCCTCCGACAGTTCTTCGGGAGATGCTGCCGAGTGAACCAAGTTCGCCATGTTTGCACGCATGTTATTCGTCACCTTTTTGACACTAGTTGACAAAAAGGGCGAGAATTACATCGAGTTTCGATAGATTTGCTATCTGTGTTCCTTTGGTTTGGTTTCGTGTGAGTTTAAAGCTTATGCTTTAGAGACTATCTGCCCTATGATGTAAAACTTCTGTGTTGTAATGTTAATAACCCCGCCTGCTGCACTATTCTGCCTGAAGCATTTGTTTTGCAGGTGGAATTATTATCGGAAGTTATGAATGATTGCACTATGATCTCGATGGATTATATCTCATCAGTGCGAATCAATTGTCTCGAATGATTGAAATTTCCTCTGTATACTTCAATACTTGCAGGAGAATTAACCTCATATCTTTATCCCTGCATACATTTAGGGGGAGTCTATTTCATCATCGAGCAAAGTAACGCTTATTCACTCTTGTTCAAGTTACTTTACACTTATCTATCTTCACTTCGATGATTATCTATTTTTTCAACAATCGTCCAAAAAGGGGGAGATTGTTGGTGCAATAATTTGCCTCCTTATGTTTTGGAGTTTGTTGACATAAACAGTATGGGACTTATGTCTTTGCTAGTGCACACAGAGTAACAGGTCCCTGGAATCAAGAGGAGTTTGGTTCAAATGACGAAGATAATCTCCTGCGTTGCAGTGAAGGTTATCACCGAAGATTATGTTGACAAGAGTGACCCCTTAAAAATTACTGACGTGAAGCAATTGGTTCGATACCTGTCCGAAGGAAGTGACTGCGTCCAAGAAGAATGAAGACAAAGTAAAGACGTAGCATTTATTTTGTTGTTTCTCTTATCTTTATTGAGTTACAGGACCACCGTACTATTAAGAGGGGTGTAGCATTCAAAACTTTGATTCTCTGATGCTAAACCCAAATGCTATGTAAGTTGCGAGAGAAATCTCTTTGTGCTCCGAGCAAATACTTGCCACCAAGAGACTGTGATCTTCTTCGCTGCGAGAGATTTGTCTCAGACCGAGGAGTTAGCATTACTTGTTCCTCAAGTAATGTTATCATTGCTCTTTGAAATCCGACCATTGAGAACGTGTCAGTTGGCCATTGGCTAGACCGCGTGTCCAAAATGGTCATTTCCCACCAGGGAAGGTTGTGGTTACAAATAGCCACCCCGCACCGGCTTTGTCCGGTGGCTGCTCTGTTTGATTCTAAGAAGATTGTTGAGCAACCCCCTCTCAGAGTGATTTGAGTTTAAAATCCACCGAGAGAAAATGCCTAGAGCTGAAGAATTAGATAGTGGTTCAGCATCACTCGAATCTAAGTCCAGTACACTCTGCCTATTACTCTTGAGAGCTGCAAACTCTCTAGACGGTTAGGTGTCAATTTCTATAGAGACCAAGAGTGATTGTGGTTCTCGAAGAAGAAGTCTGTAAATGTTCGGAGATCACCTCAAGTATCTACCATGAGTGATCGGCATTGGTTGATGAACCAATTGTCGAGGAGAATATGGCAAAGAGAGTTTATCTTTCGTGTTAAGTCACAACCCCTCCAACCAGACATAGTCCTTGTGCAGAAGGACGAACTGGTTGAACAAATACCCTATCGCCATCGAGCATCACTGGTCTCATCTATTTCCCACTTTCCATTCATATTATCTCAATCATGTGATTTGCCTCGATGCTTGTATTAGTTTCCATTCGGTAGTTTATTTTCACTCACTGTACTTTATTTTCATTCGCTCCACTGCTGGGTTACGAGAGTTTTGAGATTTCTGAAGAAATTTTAAAACTCCCATTCACCCCCCCCCCCTCTGGTAGACATACTTCGTTCCTACAGGATGACCTAAGGTTTATCAATCCGTGGGAGGCGTAGGATGAAGATCGTATCTCTCAAACAACCCTGCAACCAAATAACAAAGAGTCTCTTGTGTCCCCCAACACACCCAATACAATGGCAAATTGTATAGGTGCACTAGTTTGGTGAAGAGATGGTGATAAAAGTGTAGTATGGATGGTAGAAATATATTTTTATAATCTAAATAAATAAAAACAGCAAGGTAGCAAGTAACAAAAGTGAGCAAAAATGGTATTGCAATGCTTGAAAACAAGGCCTAGGGTTCATACTTTCGCTAGTGCAATCTCTCAAAAATGTTAACATAATTGGATCACATAACAATCCTTCAACGTGCAACAAAGAATCACTCCAAAGTTCCTATCGCAGAGAATATAAGATGAAATTGTTTGTAGGGTACGAAACCACCTCAAAGTTATTCTTTCTGATCAATCTTTTGAGCTACTCCTATAAGTGTCACAAACAGCCCTAGAGTTCATACTGAAATAACACCATATGATACACATCAATCAACCCTAATGTCACCTAGATACTCCAATGTCACCACAAGTATCCGTGGGTCAATTATACAATATGCATCAAACAACTTCAGATTCATAATATTCAATCCAACACAAAGAACCTCAAAGAGTGCCCCAAGATTTCTATCGGAGAAACAAGGATGAAAACATGCACCAACCCGTATGCATAGATTTTTTTTGACTATGTACTACAAGGCAACATACATAGGAAGGGTCTACTTACTAGGAGTATCTAAGGAAGAGAGGCAATCCAGACCAGGAGGCTCTCTTTATATTTACATTTGATTTTATGAGCTAAGAGAGAAAGATCATGTACAAAGTTCCTCTTCCAGGACCTAAAACTAGGGGTTTCATTTCTGAAGATCAACCCATTTCTTTGTGTCCAGATGTTCCATGCAGCTGTGAAAACCACTTCAGTAAAAAAAGGCTTGGCAAATTCCTTCCTGGCAGCAGATGCCATAAGAAAGGTTGACTGATTGGATTGGGGCACCCAAGAAATACCAAGATAGTTCCACACACGTTGGCTGAAAAGGCAGACAAAAATAGATGTGCTCTGTCTTCATGCACATGAGTTAGAAAGCACACAAGTAGCATCCTGAATGATCCAATGCCTGCGTTGCATCATATCTCTTGTATTTAACCTATCCATCAATAAGAGCCAACCAAAAACCTTAACCTTGAGAGTGCAGGAGCACTTCCAAATCCATTTAAAAATTGGGTCCACCACTATATGAGAATGGGCGAAGTCATAATATATTTTCGAGCGATACTCTCCAGACTTTTATGGCCATTTCCAAATATCATTCTCATTTGGAGATAAACTGAAAGTGGATAATAACTCCTGCAATTGTAAAAATTCCTGGTGGGCTTCAGAAGAGAGTGGTAGATGCAAATTATCCATCATGGAAGATAACTCCATGATGTCCTTGACAGAAAGCAAATCATCAATGACAAAGGAGTGAAGCCGGGGAAATCTTTCCTTCATAGGAGTGATCCTTCCATCAAACTGCCAGCGATCGAGCCAGAAGATCACAGTATCTCCAGCCTGGACCTGAGGAGAGACCAGGTTACAAATTTTTTCGTACAACTTCATAACATCGCGCCACCAAAAAGAACCACAGCTCTCGGTTGCCTGCGGAGGAGATGCACCATAGTATGTGTTCCAGATAAGATTAACCCAAGGAATGTCTCTTTTGTTAAAAAAATTGAAGAGGTGTTTGATCAACAAAGCATCATTTTGAATACTCAGATTAATCACCCCAAGGCCACCACAATTCTTTGGCCGACAGACTAAATCCCATGCAGCTAGGGATTGACGCGGGTTCTCAGAATTCCCTCTCCAGAGACATTGCCGCTATATGCGTTCAATCTGCTTAATTATTCCCAGGGGAAGCGAGAGCAAGCAGAGAAAATATATTGGCATGGAGTTGAGTACCGACTGTAGAAGTTGCAGTCTACTTCCCTGGTTTAGGAGGCATGAAGAAGTTGATAACCTGCGCTCAATCTGATCCACAAGAGGCATGAGCTCATAAACTGTTGGCCTCGTTGTACCCATAGGCAAACCCAAGTAGGTAAACGGAATAGAACCAACCACACAACCTAGCACCCTATGCATAGATTACCCCAATGTCACCTCGGGAATCCGCGAGTTGAGTGCCAAAACGTACATCAAGTGAATCAATAGAACACCCCATTGTCACCACGGGTATCCACATGCAAGACATACATCAAGTGTTCTCAAATCCATAAAAGTATTCAATCCGATAATAGTGAAACCTCAAAGGTAAAAACTCAATTCATCACATCAAGATAGAGAGGGAAGAACAACATAAGATCCAAATATATTAACAAAGCTCGCGGTACATCAAGGTCGTGCCAAATCAAGAACACGAGAGAGAGAGAGAGAGAGATCAAACACATAGCTACTTGTACATACCCTCAGCCCCGAGGGTGAACTACACCCTTCTCATCATGGTGGCCGCCGGGATGATGAAGATGGCCTCCGATGATGATTTCCCCCTCCGGCGGGGTGCCGGAACGGGCTCGTGATTGAGTTTTTGTGGATACAAAGGCTTGTAGCGGCGGAACTTCTCATCTAGGGTACTTCTCGGTGTTTGGGGTATTTATAGGAATTTTTGGCATCGGTCTCACGCTAGGGGGGGTGCTAAAGGGCCCACAAGCTTGGGGCTCCTAGGGGGGTGGACGCGCCCCCTAGGCTTGTGGCTCCCTCGGCCACTTCCTGGCCCAGCTCCGGTGCTTCGGGGGTCTCTTTTGGTCCATAAAAAAATCACGTAAATTTTCAGCCCATTCCGAGAACTTTTATTTCTGCACAAAAAAATGACACCACGGTAGTTCTGCTGAAAACAGCGTTAGTCCGGGTTAGTTCTAATCACACTATACCAAAACCATATAAAATTGTTGTAAACATGGCATGAATACTTCATAAATTATAGATATGTTGGAGACGTATCAAACAACACTACACAACTTGAGTTTTTGATCTAGGTTGTAGATGATCAGCAAACCGTGATCGAGGGGATGAAAAAGAAACTCAAGAGCATCTGCACTGCCTTCCAAGGTTTCCAAGAGTGAGCGTATAACGCTTAGTGCCTGGATCTCCCCGACTTCATTGTAAGCTTGGGGAGATTCACATGCACTTTGCATCTTTACCTTTATGCATTTCCTTTCTGCAAGTCAAGATTAGGGTTTACTTTCAATAAAGGTTGAACTTTCATTTTTCTCTTGGATAAGGGATGATCTTTTCCGATGAGTATATGCATACCTTGATGTGTGAGATCATTGCTGATTAATTGAGAACGTACTTGATGATTTTTGTGATCTAAATGGTAGCACATAAATACTTGCATGATGATTATAAGTACTCCACATTGTAGTTGTTTTTTTTTTATGGTAGACGAGATAACTATATATGCTATTTCATTGAGGAGTTCAGCTCACGAAAGGGCAATCAAAGAAATTAATCCTCTTAAAAATTAAAAGGTTCTCTTGTAAATTAAGTCTTTCCGAGATTCATGTTTAGCTTGCATATCATACAAAAGATGAAATGAGCCTCTAACATGTCGCTTGAACTACGTCGGTATTTCCCCAAAGAGGAAGGGATGATGCAGCACAGCTATGGTAGGTATTTCCCTCAGTTATGAAACCAAGGTATCAATCCAGTAGGAGAACCAAGCAACACTATGTAAACGGTACCTGCACACAAATAACAAATACTTGCAACCCGACGATTAGGAGGGGTTGTCAATCCCTCTACGGGTAACGGTGCCAGAAATGGTCATGTGGACGGGAGAAAAATTATGATAGATTGGATAAATAGATCTCGAATAAACGCGAAATAAAAGAAGTAACAAAAAAGTGCAGCAAGGTAATAATAGATCTAAAAATAAAAGTGGCAAATAATAGATCGGAAAGCAAATATGATGAAGAATAGACCCGGGGGCCGTAGATTTTGGCTTCTCTCGAGAAAAATAGCATACGGTGGGTAAACAAATTACTGTTGGGCAATTGATAGAACTTCAAATAATCATGATGATATCCAGGCAATGATCATTATATAGGCATCACGTCCAAAATTAGTAGACCGACTCCTGCCTGCATCTACTACTATTACTCCACACATTGACCTCTATCCAGCATGCATCTAGTGTATTAAGTTCATGGAAAACGGACTAATGCAATAAGAACGACGACATGATGTAGACAAGATCTATTCATGTAGGAATAGACCCCATCTTGTTATCCTTAATGGCAACGATCAATACGTGTCTTGCTGCCCCTTCTGTCACTGGGAAAGAACACCGCACGACCGAACCCATCACAAAGCACCTCTTCCCATGGCAAGAAAAATTGATCTAGTCGGCCTAACTAAACCAAAGATTCGAAGAAGAAATACGAGGCTATAAGTAATCATGCATATAAGATATCAAAGAAACTCAAATAACTTTCATGGATAAAAATAGATCTGATCATAAACTCAAAGTTCATCGGATCCCAACAAACACACCACAAAAAAGAGTTACATCAAATAGATCTCCAAGAGACCATTGTATTGAGAATCAAAAGAGAGAGAGAGAGGAAGCCATCTAGCTACTAACTATGGACCCGAAGGTCTACAATGAACTACTCGCGCATCATCGGAGAGGCACCAATGAGGATGATGAACCCCTCCGTGATGGTGTCTAGATTGGATCTGGTGTTTCTGGAAGTTGCGGCGGCTGGAATTGTGTTTGTCGACTCCCCTAGGGTTTTTGGAATATTGGGGTATTTATAGAGCAAAGAGGCGGTGCGGGAGGCCACCGAGGTTGTGCCCCCCTCGGGTACCCCTCTGGTACTTCTTCGGCCCAAGTTGTTCCTTCTGGTCCAGAAAAAATCTCCAAAAAGTTTCGTTGCGTTTGGACTCTGTTTGGTATTGATTTTCTGCGAAGTAAAAAACAAGCAAAAACAGCAACTGGCACTGGGCACTATGTTAATAGGTTAGTCCCAAAAAATGATATAAAGTTGCTATAAAATGATTGTAAAACATCCAAGAATGATAATATAACATCATGGAACAAGAAAAATTATAGATACGTTGGAGACGCATCAGCATCCCCAAGCTTAATTCCTACTCGTCCTCGAGTAGGTAAATGATAAAAATAGAATTTTTGATGTGGAACGCTGCCTAACATGTTCATCACATTTTCTTTTCTCTTGTAGCTTGGACATTTGGACTTTTATATGATTCAAAGCAATAGTCTAGTTTTGACATGAAGATTTCAATACTCAAGCATATCAACAAGCAACCATGTCTTTCAAAATATCAACACTAAAGCAAGTTATCCCTAGCCCATTATGCTCAATCATTGATCCATTCATGAAACACACTTGCATATTAGCTATACCCAATGCTCAAGTACGATCATAGTGCCCCTTAGTTGGTACTTTATAAGAGAAGATGGAGACTCAAATAAAATAAAAATTGCATAAAGTAAATAGAAAGGCCCTTCGCAGAGGGAAGTAGGGATTTGTAGAGGTGCCAGAGCTCAAAGCGAAAAAGATAGAGATAAAACATTTTGGGTGGCATGCTTTTCCTGTCAACGAAAACGATCGAGTAGTTCCCAATACTTTCCATGATAGATATATCATAGGCGGTTCCCAAACAGAAAATAAAGTTTATTCCTTTTTCCACCATACTTTCACATTCCACAGCTAGCCATATCCACAGGTGCCGTCCATACCAACACTTTCCAAGGAATTTATTATTTGACAACATAAAGTAAATTCATTTTTCATTCCGGGACTGGGCATCCCTAATACCTTTGCCGTACTCTCGTGCAATGACAAGTGAATAAACACTCATCTTGAGAATAACACATCTAGCATGGAAAAATATCAGCCACCCTCTACTGTCTCATGAGCGGTACGAGCACACAAAAAGGAAATTTATTTTGAAAAGTAGAGATGGCACATACAAATTTGCTTAGAACGACACGGAAATACCGCATATAGGTAGGTATAGTGGACTCATATGGCAAAACTGGGTTTAAGGATTTTGGATGCACAAGTAGTATTCCTACTTAGTACAAGTGAAGGCTAGCAAAAAGATTGAGAAGCATCCAACCAAGAAACGAAAAATCTCATAAGCGAGCATTAAGCATAACTAACACTGAATAATGCACCACAAGTAGGAAGTAATTTCATTTCATAACTATTGACTTTCATGCTTGCATAGGGAATCACAAACCTTAACACCAATATTCTTACTAAAGCACAATTACTCATCAACATGACTCACATATTATATCATCATATCGCAAAACTCTTACAAAGAATCAAGTTTATTTTGTCCAATGATCTTCATGAAAGTTTTTATTATATTCCTCTTGAATATCTATCACTTTGGGACCAATTTCATATGTTGCTTTTGATAGCTCAACCAAATCTAAGTGAAGAACATGAGCATAAAATTTTCTTCTCTCAAAATAATATAAGTGAAGCATGAGAGAATTTTTTAAAAATTACTAACTCTCAAATAAATCTAAGTGAAACACGAGAGCATTTCTTCAAAAATATTAAAGCACACTGTTCTCAAAAAGATATAAGTGAAGCACTAGAGCAATTCCATAGCTCAAAAAATTTAAGTGAAGCACATAGAGCAATTCTAACAAATCATAGCATAATTTTGGTTCTCTCAAATAGGTGTGTTCAGCAAGGATAGATGACACAACTAAAAAGAAAAACAAGCAAAGACTCATAAAGCACAAGACGCTCCAAGCAAAACTCATGATATGTGACGAATAAAAATATAGCTCCAAGTAAAATACGATGGTCATTAGAAGAAAGAGGGGATGCCACTCGAGGGCATCCCCAAGCTTAGTTGCTTGTTTCTCTTTGGATAATGGCTTGGGGTGCCATGGGGCATCCCCAAGATTAGGCTCTTCTTACTCCTTATTCCTTCATCCATCGTGATCTCACCCAAAACATGAAAACTTCAATCACACAAAACTCAACAAAACCTTCGTGAGATCCGTTAGTATAAGAAAACCAATATTTACTTTAAGTACTGTAGAAAACCCATTCAAATTTTGTTATTGCATTATATCTACTGTATTCTAACTTTACCAAGGCTTATACCCCCCGATACAAACCATAGATTCATCAAAATAAGCACACAATGCAAAGAAAACAGAATCTGTCAAAAACAGAACAGTCTGTAAAGACGCGAATTGTTCTCCTACTTCTATAACTCCAAATTTTTTGAAAAATTCGTACAACAGAGGTAATTTGTATATCAATATTTTGTAAAAAATTCAGAATTTTTAGTAGCTTCTGTGATTTTAGACAATTATTTTACTAGACACAAAAGTTTCTGTTTTCCAACAAGATCAAATCAACTATCACCAAAGCTATCCCAAAGGCTTTACTTGGCACAAACACTAATTAAAACATAAAAAACACAATAATAACAGAGGCATAATTGTGCAAACACTCAAGAACAGAAATAAAAAGGCAAAAATAAATTTTATTCATTGGGTTGCCTCCCAACAAGCGCTAACGTTTTACGTCCCTAGCTAGGCATAAAGCATAGATCTAAGTGTTGTCATATTTCTTCTTATTTTCTGTAGATGTGTTCTTATCGGGAGGTTTTGCAAAAATAACTTGGAACACATTATCCATAGAAATTTTAGCATTATCAAGTTGCCCATCTATATATCCCCTTTGATTTCCAGCGACAATCCAAGAATATTGTTGATTAACATCATTGAAAACTTGTTGGATTATATCTAGAACGGAGATTTCCTTCTTAAGATTCTCATAAATTTTTTGGGTATTTCCAAGCAAATGTCTCAACATATAATCACTATTATAAAGGATCTTATTTATTACCCATTTTTCACGGTTCATACTGTAAAAATCAAAAAATTCCCTAGCTTCCCGTACTATGTAATCAAATTCATTCATAAGAACTTGGGTAGCTAAGTTTTTTGCTTTAGGATCTTTTAGGGAAGGCAACTCATAAAACAATCTTTGCAAGGTAGGATGGGTACGGATAAATCTATTTTCAAGTTTCAGAACTAGTGCTGAAATAGCTTCCGCATAAGATTTAGTTCTTTTAAGTATAGGAGCATCATCAAGAGTCAACTTTCCAACACAATTGAAAAATTCTTGGATATGTTCTTTTTCCATAATGTTCCCTTGCCCCCAAAACTAAAGTTTTGGCATCCAGATTGCCAGATCGTCCAATTTTAGGAGTTAGGCCATCATCTGTTTCTGCCATACCAAAGTCACTCATGGTGACAAGTTCAAGAGAATAATCGATCTGGCTAGAAAACGGCGAACGAAAAAGAGGGCGAATAAAACGGTATTTTTTTGTGAAGTGGGGGAGATGAAAATGAGAGACAAATGGAAAATAATGTAAATTGCAAGGAGATGACATTTGCGATTAGGAACCTGATAGATGTTGATGATGTCTCCCCGGCAACGGCGCCAGAAATTCCTTTTGATGTCGCTTGAACTACGTCGGTATTTTCCCAAAGAGGAAGGGATGATGCAGCACAGCTATGGTAGGTATTTCCCTCAGTTATGAAACCAATGTATCAATCCAGTAGGAGAACCAAGCAACACTATGTAAACGGTACCTGCACACAAATAACAAATACTTGTGAAAGGACATGCGTTACCCCCATGTGTGGTTTTGGTAATTGATGACATTCTCTATGGACTAATGGTTGCATTGAGTTATATTTGAAGGATTTGTCCATAGGCTTTTCTTGAAGTCCATGTGTTGGTTTCAAGGAGTTTATGAGTTGACCAAGGTGCTATTAAGGAATTATCCAAAGATTGGTCATGTGAGTGTTGAGCTTATTGCAAGCATGTCTTGAAGAAGAAGAGTGTGTGATCATTCATGTCTACCTTCAAGACATCATCCAAATGAAGAGAGTTGGAAAGATTCAAGGTTGATCAAGACTAAGTCAAAGAGTGAATCAAGTTGATCAACACACAAAGCGTAGAAGATGTACCAAGAGGGATCAAGTGATCCCATGGTATGTTAAGCATTGTCAATTACGCTTTGTGTACTAATCAATGGTCTTCGTGGGAGTTCTTTGTGGGGTTAGGTTGCGGTGTGCACGTTCAAGTGATGCATCACGAAGAGATCAAGTGCTTGAAGATTGCCGTCCATTGTGGTGACAATGGACTGGTGAAGATGTGCCGAAGAGTGGCTCACCCATAGTGGAGTATGGGGGAGCAATCTACTTGTCTTCACCGAGCCAACGCAATCAAGAAAGGTGGTCCTACTTGAGGAAGTCAAGATCGTCTACATCTAGCTCAAGTGGACTTTGTGCAAGGCAAAGGTTTTGGCCTTGATAGGTTCTCTATTTTACCGGTCTCATGGTGGTAGTTTGGAGACCGGGTTATAGGATCGATTGCCGTACTATCAAGGGGGGCTCTCAAGTGAGTAGCTTGATCGTATCGTTCGTAGAGAGCTCAAACCATTGCATGCTTGCATCATCTTTCTTGGTTCTTGTTTGGTTTTCTCCTTGTTAGATTTGGAGCTTATGGTCATCTTCTTGACAAGCTCGAGTTCATCAAAAACGGAGTTCACATGCTTCTTCTATTGCGTTTTCGGTGTTGGAGGTTTTACCGGTCTTATTCGAGGAAGGGTTCTCACCTTTTTCTTATGGGCCTTTTCTATTTTCCTTCTTATTGTTATTTCTATCAAGATTGTGTTAGCCCTTGTCGCTAGCTTTCCAACAAACTTGGTTTCGTTGAATTCGGAGTCCGTTTGCAGAAGTTGTGTCAGTTTTGGTGTACTTAAAAAGGCTGCAGTGGTACTACCGCTCATGGGAGCGGTACTACCACTTGGAGGGGATGTAATTTTTTACTACCGCTCTTGGGAGCGGTACTACTGCTTGGAGCGGTACTACCGCGGCTACTTCCGTGGCTACTTCCGCTCTGGACCAAAAACTCGTCTTAAGTCCAGCGGTGGTAGGCACGGATGTATTTTTTTTGTACCGCTCGTAAGCAGTAGTACCGCTACCCTTTGAGGTAGTACCGCTACCCCTAGCAGTAGTACCGCTACCCTTTGAGGTAGTACCGCTACCCCTAGCAGTAGTACCGTGAGGTCAAGCGGTAGTACCGCTCTGCGCGGGCTGTGAGCATAACGGTTGGATTTTTCCCCACCTATAAAAGGGGGTCTTCTTCCCCAATGAACCTTATCCTTTGAGCTCGTGTTCTTCCCCCATTGTTGACCTTCTTCGAGCTTGCTATCTCTCAATCCCTCCATGGATTCTTGCTAGTTTTTGGGGGGAAAGAGAGAGGAGATCTAGATCCACATTTCCACCAATCCCTTTCTCCTCTATGTGAGGGGAACCCCTTGGATCTAGATCTTGGAGTTCTTTGTGTTCTCCTTCTTGTTCTTCCTCTCATTTTTCTCCCTAGCATTAGTTGCTTTGGTGGGATTTGGGAGAGAAGGACTTGGTCACTCCGTGTGCCCTTGCCATTGCATTTGGTGCATCGGTTTGAGTTCTCCACGGTGATACATGGAAGTTACAAGTTGAGTAGCTTATTACTCTTGGGTGCTTGGTACCCTTGAGCTTGTTCCTCTTGGGTGCTTGGGCGCCCTAGACGGTTGGTGGTGTTCGGAGCTCAATTATTGTGGTGTAAAGCTCCGGGCATGCGTCGGGGCCTCCAATTAGGTTGTGGAGATCGCCCCGAGCGATTTGACGGGTACCGGTGACTGCCCCCAAGGGTTGCCAAAGTGTACGGGTTCGGTGACCGCCCCCAAGGGTTGCCATTTGTACGGGTTCGGTAACCGCCCTCAAGGGTCCCTTAGTGGAATCACGACATCTTGCATTGTGCGAGGGCGTGAGGAGATTACGGTGGCACTAGTGGCTTCTTGGGGAGCATTGTGCCTCCACACCGCTCCAAACGGAGATTAGCATCCGCAAGGGTGTGAACTTCGGGATACATCGTCGTCTCCGCGTGCCTCGGTTATCTCTTACCCGAGCCCTTTTACTTATGCACTTTACTTTGTGATAGCCATATTGTTTCTTGTCATATATCTTGCTATCACTTAGTTGTCTATCTTGCTTAGCATAAGTTGTTGGTGCACATAGGTGAGCCTAGTTGTTGTAGGTTTTGTGCTTGACAAATTAACCGCTAGGTTTATTCCGCATTTGTTCAAGCCTAAACCGTAATTATTTTAAGGCGCCTATTCACCCCCCCCCCCTCTAGGTGACATCCTCGATCTTTCAACTTGCAACCCGACGATTAGAAGGGGTTGTCAATCCCTCTACGGGTAACGGTGCCAGAAATTGTCACGTGGACGGGAGAAAAATTATGATAGATTGGATAAATAGATCTCGAATAAATGCGAAATAAAAGAAGTAACAAAAAAGTGCAGCAAGGTATTTTTGGGTTTTTGGAATAATATATCTGAAAATAAAAGTGGCAAATAATAGATCGTAAAGCAAATATAATGAAGAATAGACCCGGGGGCCATAGATTTCACTAGTGGCTTCTCTCGAGAAAAATAGCATACGGTGGGTAAACAAATTACTGTTGGGCAATTGATAGAACTTCAAATAATCATGACGATATCCAGGCAATGATCATTATATAGGCATCACGTCCAAGATTAGTAGACCGACTCCTGCCTGCATCTACTACTATTACTCCACACATCGACCGCTATCCAACATGCATCTAGTGTATTAAGTTCAGGAAAAAATGGAGTAATGCAATAAGAATTATGACATGATGTAGACAAGATCTATTCATGTAGGAATAGACCCCATCTTGTTATCCTTAATGGCAACGATCAATACGTGTCTTGCTGCCCCTTCTGTCACTGGGAAAGAACACCGCACGACCGAACCCATCAGAAAGCACCTCTTCCCATGGCAAGAAAAATCGATCTAGTCGGCCTAACTAAACCAAAGATTCGAAGAAGAAATACGAGGCTATAAGTAATCATGCATATAAGAGATCAAAGAAACTCAAATAACTTTCATGGATAAAAATAGATCTCATCATAAACTCAAAGTTCATCGGATCCCAACAAACACACCGCAAAAAAGAGTTACATCAAATAGATCTCCAAGAGACCATTGTATTGAGAATCAAAAGAGAGAGAGGAAGCCATCTAGCTACTAACTACGGACCTGAAGGTCTACAATGAACTACTCACGCATCATCGGAGAGGCACCAATGAGGATGATGAACCCCTCCGTGATGGTGTCTAGATTGGATCTGGTGTTTCTGGAACTTGCGGCGGCTGGAATTGTGTTTCGTCGACTCCCCTAGGGTTTTTGGAATATTGGGGTATTTATAGATCAAAGAGGCGGTGTGGGAGGCCACCGAGGTGGGCACAACCCACCAGGGCGCGCCTGGGCCCCTAGGCGCACCCAGGTGGGTTGTGCCCCCCTCGGGGCACCCCTCTGGTACTTCTTCGGCCCAAGTTGTTCCTTCTGGTTCAGAAAAAATCTCCAAAAAGTTTCGCTGCGTTTGGACTCCGTTTGGTATTGATTTTCTGCGAAGTAAAAAACAAGCAAAAAACAGCAACTGGCACTGGGCACTATGTCAATTGGTTAGTCTCAAAAAATGATATAAAGTTGCTATAAAATGATTGTAAAACATCCAAGAATGATAATATAATAGCATGGAACAAGCAAAAATTATAGATACACTGGAGACGTTTCAGTCATCCATGTATTCCATTACCGTTGCTATGATGTTTGTTGTCCTCATGTGTGAGTAGACCCCTACTTCTCGAGTATACGGGTGAACCTTGGAACGTGTAAGATATGAAATGTTATTGTGGATCTGAGATCCCCTATTGAATGCTTAGTTTAATAACTTCGTGAATGTTGTGAAGGGCCCCCCTCAGCATTTGTGCCTTATGGCCACGAAGTATATCACTGCCGTTGTAAAGGTTTAGGATGCGCAGGTAATTCGAGGTGACAGTAAAAGCCTACTGCTCCTAGTCTTTGCAATTGACCGAGGAATTATGGAGAACCCTTAGAAAGGTCGTGTCCATAGGGAAACCCTTAATTATCATGAGTCGTAACCCTCTGGGGGAGACTATGATGGTGGAGTGTGTGGCACAAAGTCTACCACGAGTAGAACATGTATTGTACCCGGCTCCGCACAGCATAATCGTCAACAGTGCCTCAAGTATCTAGTCTATACTATGCTTATGCATATGTGCGCTAGAAACATACCAATGGGGGCTCCGGACTCCCTAAGAACGCCTTTTTATTCTGTTGTTTCACTCGTCATTACAATTCCTGCACTTTATTTACTTTTATCTTAATTAGTTACAAGTCACAACACTACTCAGTAATCATTCATATCCGCCCTCACTCTACTTTTAGTCTACAATTATCTGCAAGAATAAAAATACATAATTCCCTACAAGAGGCGAAAGTCTGATTCATGTGCTCCGTGTGGGATTGATACTCTTACTTCGAAAAGGCTACAACTAAACCATGTGCACTTGCAGGTCATCAGTATCCCTACATATCTTGTGGGTCGGATTAAATATCCCAAATCGTTTGGGATAATTATGAGGTCCACAACAAATACCACCTTGCCTCTTGGGATCTTGTGTCCCAAAATAAAGAATTTGGAGGTTTAGGCATACCTAATCTTTCTGATATGAATATTTGCCTTTTAGATTTTGGGTCAACAGGTGGACAGCTGTAAGACTTGGAAACAGATTACTGATATTAAACATAGAACTTTATAACCCAGCCTCTTTGCATGTCCTTCCACTGGTGCCTCCCCCTTCTGGAAAGGGGTTCTCTGGGCAGCTAAAGCTACCCAGATTGGGTACCAATTAAAGATAGGTAATTGTTGTAAGGTTAAATTTTTGGAAAACCACTTGTTTGATTCTTCCAGTCTTGCTTACCAGTTTTGGGATCTGTATACCATTGCTAATGACATAATGTCACAGTTCTGAAGGTTTGGGATGGTTAAAATCTCAAACTTACTTTTAGGAGATGCTTCGATCAAAAGCTACTGAACTAGTGGTATGATCTTGTTCATATAGCTAGTTCCATCCAATCTATGATGATGGGGGTGCCCTGATCTGGAGATTGGATTCCAAAGGGGTTTATTCCGTAGCTCCTTCTATGTTGTTGTGAATTTTAGAGGAGTGATCCTTGTTCATGTTCCTTTTGTTTGGAAAATTTCTACCCCCGAGATTCACATATTTCTCTGGTTATTAGCTAATAATAAGCTAGTTACTAGATATATTTTGAACAAATGGCACAATGTGCCCGACTTTTTGTGTGTGTTTTGTTCGGAGGATGAATCATGTTATCACTTGTTCTTTAATTGTTTTGTTGTTCTTTAAGCTTGGAGGGTAGTTGCTAATCACACCGGCTTTAGACATGATGTTAATTTTGAAAATATTGCTATCTAGTGGATTAGTAACAACCATAGAGTTGCGAGTGTTTCACCTGCTGCTACTATGTTGGCTTTGTGGAAGATTCACAATGACATCGTTTTCAATCATACGCATTGGTCTCCCATGCAGGTAATTTGGAGAATTGATGTTGCTTTATTTTCTATCCTAGTGGATGATTTTACTCCCTGGAAGCGCCAGAGAAGTCCTAACGTGGGTGGTTGGAAGGATGGATCATATAGCTCAAAGTCCTCCCTTATTGGTGTGGCCACACCCTGAGTGAACGCACAAGACATGGGAGTCGTTCATGCCTGCTAAGCCCCGGTGATCCGCCCATTCATCGAATGCCTTCTAGTGATCGATCCTGTTAGGAAGAAGTGGGCTTGTGACGTTGGCTGCAGATATAGCGATCATGTGGGTCTCCTTGGTGTGTTGGATCTAGCGGTGGATGCCCCTTCCCTGTAATAGCTACCTTTTGTAGTTGGTTTGAATTTGGGTTTCGTTCCCTGATTCGTTTATTCTGTGATGTATAAGACCTGATGATGGTTTCATTTTAATGAAAGTTGAATCGGGGCTGGAGCCCTTTTCCTCAAAAAGAATTTTAGTTCCTTATATTACTTCTTTTTTTCTTTTAGTTTTCATGTGTTTCCCCACTGCATAGTACTTTATTGCTTACATATCTGAGTCTGGCAACTGCCTTCGATGATTTATTGCACATTGTTCTTGTAATTGTGTGATAAGAATGCTTTTTATGTGGATGAAATATTTAAAACCCAACAAAAAGGAATCGCTCCATATGTTCATGAATATGAACATTTGTAGTGAGTTACTTGAAGACATTTCTTAGATACAAGAACGTACTTCATAGGCAGGGAAACACACCTAAGAAAAGTTTATGCAGACAAGACCTTTTGGCTTGCTGAACAGTTTTTGGAAGTTGAGTGAACATTTTAGTTTGAGGTATATAAAGTGAGGGCTCATTCGGTTTGGAGGAAATCAAAACGTAGGAATCAGGAGTAGTATAGGAATTTGATAGGATGACACTTGCCATCCTAAGAAATTGACTTGCCTCGTTCCTACGCGCAAAATGAGCTTTTAGTGGACGTGTAGTTTCCTTCAAAAACACAGGAAATGAGTAGTATTCCTACGAAATTCCTGTACGCATTTCCTACAAACCGAATGCATATATAGGAAATTTTCCTCCGAAATCCTTATTCCTATGTTTTCCTACAAAAATCCTCCA
Organism: Thinopyrum elongatum; assembly: GCA_011799875.1. NCBI lineage: Eukaryota > Viridiplantae > Streptophyta > Magnoliopsida > Poales > Poaceae > Thinopyrum > Thinopyrum elongatum. The sequence continues at coordinate 444,357,398 of CM022302.1, read as the reverse complement.
AACCGAATGTGGCCTAAAGAGGGAGTGGCAAGGAAAGAGTCGCGGCATTGATGACAATCAAAGGGAAACAAAAATGCATCTAGAGTCATGATGAAGATGAAGAACATCCAGATGTTATGTTATGCTCATGAAAGGTTTCATACATGTGGCAGTTAGATATTCTTTTCAAGGATTTTAAAACCCAAAGTTGGAAAAAAATAATCACGCAAAACATGTGCCTTATAATATAGGGTAGGTAAATATGCACCATATTATAAGTTTGAAACTGTTTAATGTGTACAGTAAATAGGATATATTCTTTACATATTTGAAATTAATATAAATTGTTTACTAGTATCCGCCAAGCATTGTCGTATGTGATAAATATTTCACTGGCTATACATTAAAAAGGAAGTATAATGGATGCTCCACCAAAACCCCTCTTTAGTTCACTGAACCACTAATTATACATGCTCATACTATATGAATTGATTTATTGCGCATCGATTTCCTAATACGCAAGTTCATGCTCATAGTATAGTAATCTGAAAAGACTGAATATAAATTAAAATTGAGGCGAGGGAGTCAGATAGTGCGGTTCATGTTCAAAACTTGCGTAGGAGGACGCACAAGTCAACTACGCAAGCGGTCCGACCTCTTAATTTCCAGGCGGCAGCGGACGGACGACGCGAGCAACGGGACGCGCCGACGCCCAACGCCTACGTACCCACATCGGCGCGTACCCAACCACCTCCGCCTCGTTGACGCACTACGTCGTCCTCCTCTCTTCAGTTACCACCCAGACAGTAATCGCTTGCTAAAGATAAAAAGAGATTTGACTGCGAACGCCTGTGCAGTGCATTGATGTGCTTCCTCGCCGGCGACCCTGCCCGCAGGTGAGAAGCGAACAAAGGAGCACACCGGTAACGCCTGCATGGCTCGCCGGAGCTGCAATGTGGCGGCCTCAACTCGTTCTCCGCGCGCCACGGCGGCACCATGCACCTTGGCATGGCACGTGCGTCCAGGCTGGCGCAGCCCAGCCCGCGGACGCCTATAAATGCAGGTGCCCAGGCTACAAGCCGCTCCCATCCCATCACAACGCACACACACTGAGTAAGTGTGTAAGTAAGTGACAGATTGGACGATGGGAGGGAGCAGCAAGAAACGTGGTATGGAACTGCTCCGGGAGATTACGCTCACGTTTAAAACAAGAGTTACTAGTTGTTCATGGTAGTTTTGTCACTGGTTTGCGTTTCAGGTGGGCAGCGCGGTGAGGGCGACGCGGAGAACCCGGCGGCGGAGGGGGGCAGCGCGCTGCCGATGGCCAACGTGGTGCGCCTGATGAGGCGGGTACTGCCGTCGAACGTCAAGATCGCCGAGACCGCGAAGCAGCTCACCCACGACTGCGCGGTCGAGTTCGTTGGCTTCGTTGGGGGCGAGGCGTCCGAGCGGGCCAGGTCGGAGCACCGCCGCACCGTCGCGCCGGAGGACTTCACCTGGTCCTGCCAGAACCTCGGGTTCGACAGCTACGTCCAGCCCATGGAGACCTACCTCCGCGGCTACCGCGAGTACGACACCGCCCGTGGCAGGAGCAGCCGCGGGGCGCGCCCTCCTGAGCCGCCGGCGATGACATCCTTCCTGCCGCCTGGACAGCCAGTGACGGTCACCGAAGAGGAGCTGGAGTTCCTGCGGTCGGTGGTCCCTCCGCCGCCGGAAGGATATTAGCGGTGCCGATGCGGCTGGCAAACTCGTCGGCCACAGGCGCAGGCGCAGGCTCTGCTATAAATGTACGCATAAGGTGTACGCCAATATGTAGCGTTGTTTTGCTTGAAGAAAATCCCGATGTATCTATAAGGCAATAATAATATCTTTAGAGCTGTCCCTGCAGTGTGCGAATGTCTTCAAAAGATATAATCGATCACCCACGATATATCCATAGAAATATATGCCTGATAAGAACTAGAAACAGGGCAAAACTAAATAAACACTATATTTAAAAGTTTCTAAAAGTTCTTGAAGTATATTTGGGAGGTGATATATTCTACAAACATGCAAAAATTAAAGTGCACAATCAAAATCCTTTGGGAGATTTAAGAAAGAAAATCCAAGCAATGAATAGTGACAGACGGTGCGTCACTATTCATGTAAAAAAAATCTTAGCTCTCAAAGATATTCTAGTTTGAACCTCAAATTTCAAATATTTATAGAACATGACCTTTCTGCCATATCGTATTTTTTCGAGAGAATTCTTTCGAAAGCACTAAAATGTGGTTTCTATAAATAATTCATTGCAACTTAGTTTTCATCAAATACTTTCTTCGAATTATAGGAATATCTACGAACGGTAGGTGAGAGAGGATCCTCCCATGGCGACATGTGTCACATGTGATGCAGTGAGCGTTTATTTGTTCATTTATGGTTTTCTATTTTTATTGTTTTCTTTCGTCTTTTTCGCTTAGTTGTGAGTAGATTTTTCTAGCATCTTATAAAATGAAATGAATTTTTTTTTTCAAAATGGTTAAAATTTAGGTAAAGTACACATCAATGACAACATGTGTTGTTGCGTTTCGCTACCGGTTGCGGTAGGTCAAAACATTCGAGGGCATGGCGGGAAGGGTCTGATGACATATGATGGATCACATATTTGGATGAACGCATTTTGGTGGAGATGACGGTACTGAAGCAACGGGTATGTGAAAGCACAAGTGCTCCCTGGGTGATTTTGGTAATTAATGTCAGCATATCTCTTGTTGGACTAATACTTCTACCTAGTGTATTTCAGACAAGTTCAACAATGGTGTGGCAAGGACAAGAGGATGTGGAACCCCTTCAAAATGCTAAGGACATATATTGGCAAAAGCTCAAGACTCTTCATTTATATTTTAGTGATCCAAGATCACATTGAGTCCATAGGAAAGCCAATACTATTAAAAGGGGGTGGGGTATTGCTTAATGGTCTACTTGCTCGAAGTGCTTAGTGATATTGCTCCAAAACCCTCAACCACTTTCTCTTCCAAATATGTCCAAAACTCAAAGTCAAACTCGGCCCCACCGAAATGATCCATCTGGCGCCACCGAGTTCATTTGACCTAGCCACTGCCAGAAACCCTAACACTTCGGTCACACCGATACGGATCTCGGTCTCACCGAGATGGCCTTGCAAACTCTCTATTTCCCTTTGTAACATTTCGGTCTCACCGAAATGAGTGATCGGTCACACCGAGTTTGCTTGACCAACTCTCTGTTTGCTCTTTGCTGAAATTGGTCTCATCCAATTCAAGCAATCGGCTTCACCGAGATGAGGTTTTGCCCTAGCCCTAGCACATCGGTCCCACCGAGTTGTTCCAGTCGGTCCCACCGAGATTCCTAACGTTCGCATTTTGAACTGAATCGGTCTCACCGAGTTCTTCTATTCGGTTTGACCGAATTGGGTCAAATGTGTGTAACGGTTGGATTTTATGTGGAGGCTATATATACCCCTCCACCCCCTTCTTCATATGTGAGAGAGCCATCAGAACGTGCCTATACTTCCACTACTCATTTTCTGAGAGAGAACCACCTACTCATGTGTTGAGACCAAGATATTCCAATCCTACCACAAGATTCTTGATCTCTAACCTTCCCCAAGTTGCTTTCCACTCAAATCATCTTTCCACCATAGCCAAATCTGTGAGAGAGAGTTGAGTGTTGGGGAGACTATCACTTGAAGCACAAGAGCAAGGAGTTCATCATCAACACACCATCTATTACCTTTTGGAGAGTGGTGTCTCCTAGATTGGTTAGGTGTCGCTTGGGAGCCTCCGACAAGATTGTGGAGTTGAACTAAGAAGTTTGTACGGGCATGGAGATCGCCTACTTAGTGAAGATCTACCCGAGTGAGGCAAGTCCTTCGTGGGCGATGGCCATGGTGGGATAGACAAGGTTGCTTCTTCATGGACCCTTCGTGGGTGGAGCCCTCCGTGGACTCGTGCAACCGTTGCCCTTCATGGGTTGAAGTCTCCATCAATGTGTATGTACGATAGCACCACCTATCGGAACCACACCAAAAATCTATGTGTCTTCATTGCGTTTGTACACTCCAATCCCATCCCTTTACTTTCTTGCAATTAGCATGCTTTACTCTTTCCGCTCCTCATACTCTTGCCATGCTTGCTTGAAATGTATTGTGAATGCTTAAACTTGTGCTAAAACTCCATCTCAACTTGAAGAACTAAAAAATTGCCACTTTTACTTGTTGAGGGTCTAATCACGCCCCCCCCCCCCTCTAGACCCCTCTTCTTGTTCCTTTCAATTAATATCAGAGCCAGGTTTCCATTGCTTTGGTTTAATCACCATTGGAGGAAGATGGATGAGTCTATGATTGGGAGTATTAGACGTAGAGTGCCTATGCTTGACGGAGAGTTCTATAATGCTTGGAAGAATGAGATGCTTGAGATTTTCAATGAATATAATTTGAACAAGTACATTACTAGCCCTTACATGCCCCCCATTGACCCCTTGCATCCTACCCCCTGATGAGTATCTTGACATGACCCGCAATCTTAGAACTATTGATCTTATCATGAGAGGATTGCCTAGAAATTTGCTTGTATGCTTGCCTACATTTGAATGTGCTTATACTATATGGAAATATCTTGAGGAGCGTTTTTCAAACTATTCCTTGAAAAATCTAGATGAGATTCTTCAAAAGTCCATAGCTTTCCATAAATTGAATCCTAGTGATCCTCAATTTGATGATTGTCTATTTGAGCTCCGTGACCTTATGCGTGCCAAAGGAGATGTTGGAGTCATTAGTAGCATCATTTCACAAGTCATTAGAATTCATAAACATGCACATTGTCATGGTCATACATCTAATGAATCACTCTCTCTAGGTGATGATCATTCACATGATGATGTTGAGCATGGATATTATGATGAGGATGATGATAGTGACTTTGATCTTGATGAGTCAATGAGACACTTTGGTCTTATGGCTAACCTTCGTGGTTACATGGCCGGAGGAAAGGAATGGGTTCTTGATAGTGGATGTACCGATCACATGACCGGAGACACGGACATGTTTCGTGAGCTTGCTGAAAACGATGGTCCCCGAAACTATGTCACTTTTGGTGATAACTCAAAGGGTAAGGTAGTTGGCCTTGGTAAGGTGGCCATCTCCCATGATAGCTCTATCCAAAATGTTATGCTTGTTGAATCTCTTGGCTATAATTTACTTTCCGTATCTAGACTAGCTGATTTCGGTTTTAATGTTCTATTCACTGAAGTAGATTGCCAAGTGTTTCGAAGAGATAACCATAATATGGTCTTTACCGGTATCCATAGAGGTGATCTATATATTGTTGATTTCACTAAGAGAGCTCAACCTCGAACTTGCTTAATTGGTAAATCTTCTAAAGGTTGGTTGTGGCATAGAAGGTTAGGTCACGTGGGCATGCGAAATCTTGATAAGCTTATTAAAGGTGATCATATCCTTGGTGTTAAAGATGCTATATTTGACAAGGATAGACTTTGCAGTGCTTGTCAAGCAGGAAAACAAGTTGGAGGAAGTCATCTCGTGAAGAACATCATAACCACGAGAAGACCGCTTGAGCATATGGATCTTTTTGGTCCCAACGCCTACAAGAGTCTCGGTGGTAACTCGTTCGGATTGGTCATTGTTGACGACTTTTCAAGATTTACGTGGGTGTTCTTTCTTGGTGATAAATTGCAGGTCCAAAAGATCTTCAAGAACTTCGCTAGGAAGGCCCAAAACCAATTTGAAGTAAAGATCAAGAAGGTTCGAAGCGACAACGGAACGGAGTTCAAGAATGCAAATGTGGATACCTTTCTTGACGAAGAAGGGATTTCACATGAGTTCTCGGCTACGTACACACCTCAACAAAATGGAGTTGTTGAGAGGAAGAACCAGACACTCATTGAGATGTCAAGAATGATGCTTGATGAGTACAAGACGCCAAGACACTTTTGGGCGGAAGCGGTTGAGACAGCTTGTCATCCTACGAATAGACTATATCTTCATAAACTTCTCGGCAAAATGGCATACGAGCTTCTCACCGGTAACAAACCCCAAGTTGGTTACTTTCGAGTGTTTGGCTCAAAATGTTACATTCTTGATAAGCATCATCGCTCGAAATTTTCCCCTAAATCTCATGAAGATTTCTTGCTTGGTTATGGCTCAAACTCTCACACTTACCGTGTCTACAACAATTTCACCCGAAAGGTTGAAGAGACGGTAGATGTGAAGTTTGATGAATCTAATGGCTCACAAGTAGAGCAATTGCCAATTGATGTAGGAGACAAAGATCCTTCGGAAGCAATTCAAGATTTGTCCATTGGCAAGATTCTCCCAACGGAGGTGAAGGAGAGTACATCGTCCTTTCAAGTGGAAGCCTCAACTTCACACCAAGGTGAATCACAAGTTGACTTGGAGGCATCCACAAGTGGAACACGTCAAGACAAAGGAAACGAGGAAGTACAACAAGATGAACCTCATGGACCTCCTTCTCCACCTCCACAAGAGAACAACAACGCCAACAACAATGAAGAAGGACAAGACGAAGAAGAAGACAATGAAGAGGATGTTCCACCCCGACCCAAACAAAAGGTCTCACGAGTTAGAGCAAGAGTCACAAGAGATCATCCCGTTGAACAAATCTTTGATGATATTCAAACCGGGAGAATTGCTCGCTCTAAAACTCGTTTGGCTAACTTTTGTGAACATTACTCATTCATTTCTAGTATTGAACCTATGAAGGTTGAAGAAGCTCTTGAGGATCCGGATTGGGTGAACGCTATGCATGAAGAGCTACACAATTTCGAGAGGAAACAAGTGTGGACATTGGTCGAAAAGCCGGACGACAACCACAATATCATTGGAACCAAGTGGGTGTTTCGGAATAAGCAAGATGAGGATGGACAATTTGTACGCAGCAAGGCCCGTCTCGTCGCTCAAGGCTACACTCAAGTCGAAGGTATGGACTATGGTGAGACTTATGCCCCCGTTGCTAGACTTGAGGCCATACGCATCTTACTTGCTTATGCTAATCACCATGATATCACTTTATACCAAATGGACATTAAAAGTGCTTTTCTAAATGGTGAAATTGAGGAGGAAGTTTATGTTAAACAACCTCCCGGCTTTGTTAATCCTAAGAAACCTAATCATATCTACAAACTTCACAAAGCTCTTTATGGTCTTAAACAAGCTCCTAGAGCATGGTATAAATGCTTGACCATGTTTCTTATTGAAAAAGGCTTTGAAATTGGGAAGATTGATTCTACACTTTTTACTAAAAGGGTTAATGGTGAACTATTTGTGTGCCAAATTTATGTGGATGATATCATATTTGGTTCGACTAACCCTCATTTTAGTGAAAAGTTTGGAAGGCTAATGTCGGAGAAGTTTGAGATGTCTATGATGAGTGAACTCAAATTCTTTCTTGGTTTGCAAATCAAGCAAACTAAGGAAGGTACCTTTGTTTCTCAAACAAAGTATACCAAGGACCTTTTCAAGAAGTTCAACATGCAAGAAAGCAAAGGTATGAAAACACCCATGCCTACTAGTGGACATCTTGACTTGACTAAAGATGGCAAACCGGTCGACCAAAAGGTTTATCGCTCTATGATTTGTTCATTGTTATATCTATGTGCCTCCCGTCCCGATATTATGCTAAGTGTGTGCATGTGTGCACGATATCAAGCGGCTCCTAAAGAATGTCATCTTAAGGCCATGTAAAGGATAGTGAGATATTTAATTCATACACCAAACTTTGGCATTTGGTATACTAAGAGGTCATCTTTTGATCTTGTTGGCTACTCCGATTCGGACTATGCCGGTGACAAGGTTGATAGAAAGTCCACTTCGGGTACTTGTCAATTTCTTGGTAGATCCCTTGTGTCTTGGTCTTCCAAGAAACAAAATTCGGTATCCTTATCCACCGCCGAGGCGGAATACATTGCCGTCGGATCATGTTGTGCTCAATTACCTTGGATGACCCAAACCCTTAAAGATTATGTGATACATGTGGAACATGTTCCATTGCTTTGTGATAATGAAAGTGCTATTAAGATTGCTCACAATCCCGTGCAACATTCTTGAACTAAGCATATTGAAGTTCGTCATCATTTCATTCGAGATCATGTTGCTAAAGGTGACATCAATCTTAAGCATGTTCGTATCGGTAAGCAATTGGCGGATATATTCACCAAACCGCTTGATGAGAAATTATTTTGCTGTTTGAGAGGTGAATTGAATATCATTGATGCCTCAAACTTGGAGTAGAAACTCCATTTGGATACATGCAAGGCATGAGCCTTTTATGACTAATCCTTGATATTTCTCTTATGATGATGATCATATGTCTTGGATCTATACTTGTACCCTTGCATGTTATCTAACCCTTGTAGGTACTTGGAGGAACCCAAATCTATGAGATTGCAAATCACTCACATTTTGAGCAATCCTTACATCACCAAGTCCCTACTATATGGATGTTGAATACAAGGAAGCATGAACTCACTCAACATATCCTTTGACAATTTCTATATATCAAATTTCAATTGATATCAAGTTTCATGATTGTCATTTTGGATACACAAGTGCTTTTCCTTGCTAGACTAACTCATGTAGGAAGATGAACTTCAACTTCAAAAGGTGCTCCCAACTCTTGATGGACTACATCAACCTTGAGAAACCAATACAAGTTCAACTACTTTATCAACATCACAACCCAAGGTATGATATTCCATCTTAGAGAAGCTTTGCTCCAAGACATGAGACAAAGCAACTCAACGAGATGTGAATACATCAAAATGCTTAAACAAAAAATGGTAACCCCATTTTGAGCTTAAACAATGAGTATGACCCATGATCAAGTGATCTCACTTGACTCCTAAGTCAATATACTCTAACATAGGTGACTTTGTCACCGACCACATCTAGATGAAGTTCTCTAGTGTTTCTATGCCCTTTGTATTTTCTTTGCATGTTTTCTTGCTAAAGTGTTTCCCTTCTTATTTAAACAAAAAAAACTTCATCTAGTTCTCTTTTCTGTGTTTCTGTTGTTAATTCATTGCAAATCTTTCAGTTAATTCCTTGCAAATTCTTGTGATATTTCCTTTGCCAAGTGAGCTGAATTGACAAGATTTTTTACTCTGTGTTGAACTCGGTCCCTCCGATCAAAACCTATCGGTCTGACAGAAGCACAAGGCCCCCTTGTGAATAGTTCATCGGTACAACCTACACGGACTAGCTCGGTCGCACCGATCAGGACCTTCTATGACTCTGTCCACTCGGCGTCACCGACGGAAAATAATCGGCATCACCGATTTCAACTCTGAGAAAATGCTTTGCCATGTTTACTGCCTATCTTTTTCCAGCTCCACTCGATGACTCTTCTCTCTACAAGCATCATGGATTACCTACTACTTTGTAGTGTCTCTCAAGGACCACTCCTACTTAAATCATGCTCCAGAAGTGCCCTTCTTGGAAATTGATGTCAAAGGGGGAGAGAGAGAGAGCACATCAAAGCTTATCATATGAGCACAATCTAAGCTCTTCCAGATGCTAGTAAAACAAAGAGGAGAGAATTCACATGTCTTTTAGAGGGGAAAGACATGTCTATGTCAATATATTTGATGTTAGTTATTGTTATTGCATATCACTGTTGCTCTGACTGTGGTTAATATTACCCTTTCTTGCTCTGATTTTCTGTTACCCTACCTTCTCCCATTATCCAATATCAGATTCAAGGGGAGAAAACGTCCACATCTAGGGGAAGAAGATCTTTGGAATTCATTGCATATCTTTAAAATCTTTGGGGACATGTCAGTATCTAAATGGAGTACCTGGTACTCACCCATTACATGTCATCCTAGTCTTGGTACTCTTGTGGTTTCCTGAAATTGCTTTATCTAGAGTGTTCTTGTGTTATCTAACCCTGTTTTCTCAAGTCCACTCCTTCTAAAGCCAGCCCAAGACCACAAGGTAAGTATATGCATCACACTCATGTGCATGATGATCTCTTGCTGATGTACATATTGTTTGCAAGAAGGATTCATGAACATGGAGGTACACTTTCTCTACACATCATTTGCTCTGATGCATACAGCCAAGATGCATGTAACTCATTGATTGCTCTGTCATGCTTATGCATTCACATGTTCTCATATTCCAACTTCATGTGATTGCATACATGTAGGGGGAGCCTATGCATGTTACATGTCTCTCCAAAGCTTTACTTATCACCACGTATATCTTTAATCTAAAGCTTTGATGTATGTTGTCATCAATTACCAAAAAGGGGGAGATTGAAAGCATAAGTGCTCCCTGGGTGATTTTGGTAATTAATGTCAACATATTTCTTGTTGGACTAATACTTCTACCTAGTGTATTTCAGACAAGTTCAACAATGGTGTGGCAAGGACAAGAGGATGTGGAACCCCTTCAAAATGCTAAGGACACATATTGGCAAAAGCTCAAGACTCTTCATTTATATTTTAGTGATCCAAGATCACATTGAGTCCATAGGAAAGCCAATACTATTAGAAGGGGATGAGGTGTTGCTTAATGGTCTACTTGCTCGAAGTGCTTAGTGATATTGCTCCAAAACCCTCAACCACTTTCTCTTCCAAATATGTCCAAAACTCAAAGTCAAACTTGGCCCCACCGAAATGATGCATCCGACGCCACTGAGTTCAGTTAACATAGCCACTGCTAGAAACCCTAACACTTTGGTCACACCGATACGGATCTCGGTCTCACCGAGATGGCCTTGCAAACTCTCTGTTTCCCTTTGTAACATTTCGGTCTCACCGAAATGAGTGATCGGTCACACCGAGTTTGCTTGACCAACTCTCTGTTTGCTCTTTGCTGAAATCGGTCTCACCGAGTTCAAGCAATCGGCTTCACCGAGATGAGGTTTTGCCCTAGCCCTAGCACATCGGTCCCACCGAGTTGTTCCAGTCGGTCCCACCGAGATTCCTAACGTTCACATTTTGAACTGAATCGGTCTCACCGAGTTCTTCTACTCGGTCTGACCGAGTTGGGTCAAATGTGTGTAACGATTGGATTTTGTGTGGAGGCTATATATACCCCTCCACCCCCTTCTCCATATGTGAGAGAGCCATCAGAACGTGGCTACACTTCCACAACTCATTTTCTGAGAGAGAACCACCTACTCATGTGTTGAGACCAAGATATTCCAATCCTACCACAAGATTCTTGATCTCTAGCCTTCCCCAAGTTGCTTTCCACTCAAACCATCTTTCCACCATAGCCAAATCTGTGAGAGAGAGTTGAGTGTTGGGGAGACTATCATTTAAAGCACAAGAGCAAGGAGTTCATCATCAACACACCATCTATTACCTTTTGGAGAGTGGTGTCTCCTAGATTGGTTAGGTGTCGCTTGGGAGCCTCCGACAAGATTGTGGAGTTGAACTAAGAAGTTTGTACGGGCAAGGAGATCGCTGTAACACCCCTGTGTAATAGCCACTGTGGTTACCTGCTAATAATGCCAAGTCATCTCATTTGCAGTGCCTAATCATAGTGATTAATCTCAGCAATTCAAATACTTCTTTGAAAATCAACTCAAATTCAAAGTGCATAAATAAAGTTGCTCAAAACTTGCTGGAAAAATGTGCATCATCTTGCAAATATTCCATAACATTTATTTGTTAAGGAATACAACATCCCACTTGAGCAAAGATGAGCATCAGCAATTATAACAGCACCATTTCAGCATTTTTAAATGCTATTCTATTTTTGTAAAATACAAATGAGTTCCAAAAATCCCCAAACTTTTTGTGGCACTGTCTACAAGCACCAGGGAAATAATGGGACACTTTCCCTAATTTTCCTAAGAGAATAGGGTGCCCAAATGAATACCTTTCTCTCTCTGCCAATAAATAAAAAAGGGGAAAAACAGAAAACAGAGAAAAGAAGAGGCCGAAGCCACTTACCTGACGCCGGCCCAGCCAGCCCACCTACCTTTCCCTTCCGTGTCGTCGTCCCTGTGGCCGCCGCGCGCGCTCCGGCTGCTCCTCGACACGTCGACGCCCACCAACGGGCAAGCGGATAAAGGCGACCCCAGGACCATCCCCCCTGTTTGTCTCCCCCCATTCGCCACTCCTCCTTCCCTCTCCCTCGCTCTCCCTCTCGGCCCCTTCCTCCCCGGCGCAACCGCCGTCGTGCGTCCGTCGAATTCGCGGCCATCGGGCTCTCCAAGCTTCGGTAGGGTGTCCTCCAGCTGCGCCGCGCCCTTCCTTGTCGCCAGCAGCACCGCCTCGAGCTCGGGGAGTACCGCAGCACCGGCTACGGCCTCACCTTCAACCTCTAGCCGCCGTGATCGCTGCGGTCGATCCGCTTCTCCCCGCGCTCCCGTTCACTCGAGAGGCCTCCGTGAGCCTGCCCGGTGAGTTCCACCCCTTTTCTCACCGTCCGCGCTTTGTTTCGCCGCCCGTAGCTAGCCGAACGCCGCGGACGCCATCACCGGAGCTCTGGCTCCGCTGTCGAGCTCGCCGCCGACGCCGTAGCCTCTGTCGTGGCCTGCCGAGCCCGTCCTCGTGCTCAGGGTGGACTCTCGAAGCCCCCTATAGTTTTAGTTCTCACACAAACAGGCCGAAACGCCGAATGTGTTGAGCCCCGATTCCGGCCGCCGCTGCACGCCGTCGCCGCCGTCGCTACGCTGCACCCCGGCCACTGCTTTCGCCACCATTGGATGCGGTTTGGCGTGGGCGTTCGAACCAGCACTAGCACACGTTGAACCGTGCCCCCTAGCGCTTTTCCGGCGAGCTCCCGATGCGCCGCCGCAAAACTGGCTCACCGGAGCTCTCTCCGGCGCCGGCGCTGACGTGGCGTCGCCCGGGCCCACTTCTGGTCACTGGTAGCTGGGCCCCACGGGCCCAGTTGACCCAGTTGACTAGTCAACTGTGCTGACTGGGTGGAGCCCAGTCACTGACTAGTGGGGCCCAGTTCACCAGTCAACTGGTCAACGGCTGACCCGCTGACTCAGCTGGATGGCCCCACCTGGCATCCTCTCTGGGGCATTCTGGTGCATTGCATCGGGTGCACCTAGCCCGTTTGGCACTGTTCTGGATAATTTGATTTAAAATAATTAGTAAATTCTAGAAAATCATTTAATCTTTAAAAATTAATAACTTTTAAACCGTAGCTCGGATTGAAAAACTTAAAACATGAAAGTTGCTCAGAACGATGAGACGAATTTGATCGTGTCGTCTGTTTCCATGCCGGAACCCCCTACGTAGGTGAAACCGCAACTTCGAGGCCGTATCCGGTAGATGAATAGTGCATAATCACCGGTAAATAAATTCCACCTTAATCCTTTAATAACTAAAATGACTTAGACATACTTCAGGCAACCCTGCACTGCATCATAGTCGTAGCATGCACTGTATTGCATCGTTGCTGTGTATTTACTTGTTTCCTCCCCCTCTCTTCTCTCTCGGTAGACCCCGACGTCGACGTAGCTCCCATGGTCGACGCTGCTTAGGAGCCCGACGACTCAGTCAACGACCCTGCCCTTGCCGTCGAGCAGACAGGCAAGCACCCCCATTTTGAGCATTCCGATATCGCCCACTCTCTTCTCTCTTATGCTTGCATTAGAAGTTACTGCTGCTACTGTTGTCCTATATCTGCTGCATAGCCTGTTTACTTGTAACCTGCTGTTGATACTTTCCTGCTATCCTAAACTGTTTAGTATAGGATGGGTAGAGCCTTATCAGAAACCCACTTGTCCCGACTGCCCCGCTGGACTCTCAGAAGACCCGAGCAACGGGATCGAAGATCAGACCCTGGCACCGCACGTCACTTCCCCCTTAAATTGCTCGACACTACTGGGTTACTATCGAGTGCCGAGGGTGATACCTCGTCAGCACTTCTGATGATAACCTTGTAGGTTAGTTAATTGGTCGTGGTAAGCGAGGGTGATTCCTCCTACACCACCCCCGATAACGATGACGTCGTGCAACACTTCAAGTGTGGACCTCGAGGGTGATTCCTCCTTCGTTCACCTTAACGGTTACATCAGAGGGAATTCCATCGAGGGTGATTCCTCAGGGTTCCCCCTTGATGTCAGACACACGGAGACTTTGGTTACTATGACTGAACACTGAACCAGGATACTAAAGACGGGTCGGCCCTGAGGGGTACCCGCGCGAGCATGAATGCGAAGTGATGTGGAGTCGGGTTGACCTGAGAGGTGCCCGCGAGATAACTACGAGGCGTGGCCGGGCATTCTTAGCCCTTGCCGCAAGTCCTCGAGACGGGGCGACGGGGTCACATTGATCGTGAGTCACTGCTCATTTCCGCGCGCTCCTAAACCACTAAACGGTTTGGATATTTGATCCGAGGAGCCTCTGGCCTGATAGCACTAACCATCACGTGGGCATAGTATGGGCGTTCTGCGTCGTACACTTCAGCCGAAGCTTAATGGACGTCAGCGACTGAGCGGCGCGCGCCGAGTTGGACTGGTTAAGCAACTGCGCTTGTATTAAGGGGTTGCTAGGTCTGCTCTCGGCCGCCCTCGCAACGTGCAGGAGTTCCCGGGGCGATGGCCCAAGACCCCTGGGGGCATTGGTTTAGTCCGGCGTGCTGACCTCTCTGTTAAGTATTCGGTCGGGTTGCGGCGTGTTGCTTAGCCGAGGCCGGGCATGACCCAGTAAAGTGTGTCCGGCCGGAGTTAAGCGAGCGTGGTGGGTAAGTTGGTGCACCCCTGCAGGGAAGAACTAATCTATCGATAGCCTGTCCTACGGTAACGGACACTCGGAGTTGTATCCCGGTCGGTACAACTAGAACTTGAGATGAGAACTGGATAGTATGGCTCTGGGATTGCTTTCTCGCAGGGAGTCGAGAAAGGATCTCTGGCCGAGGTTGATGAAATTACTACTACTTTACATTATGTTATTCTGCTCTCTTCTAATGCTGCAAGACTGATGAAGATGCTTGAAGATGCTAGTCTTCGATAGGACTAGGTTTTCCCCCTCTATTCTGGCATTTCTGCAGCCCAGTCCACATATACAGCCACCCCTTTGAAAATGTTGCATATGTAGTTTAGATCCTCGCTTGCTGAGTACTTCGGATGAGTACTCACGTTTGCTTTATTTTCTTTTTCTCCCCTTATCCATTTGACGCCGCCAAATGACGGAGTCCCTGAGGTAGTTGCCCCCGTCGACGATTACGGCTACTACTACTACCCTCCCGGCGAGTACTACTACGAGGAGCCGACTGACGACCAGGAGTAGGATTCGGAGGGTCCTAGGCAGAGGCCTACGCCTTTCGATCGTAGAGTTTTATTTTTGCCCCGCCTTTATAAAGGCTTATCTCTGTTCATGTAATATATCTGTACCCAGATATCTGATGCTTCCGCTGACACTTGTATGCTATCGAGCTATGTATTCGAGCCCTCGAGGCCCTGGCTTGTAATATAAAGCTTGAATGAATTTATTTATGTTTTAGAGTTGTGTTGTGATATCTTCAAGTGAGTCCTTAGGCTTGATCGTGTGCATTTGCGTGTATGATTAGTGCACGATTAAGCCGGGGTCGTCACAATCGCCTACTTCGTGAAGATCTACCCGAGTGAGGCAAGTCCTTCATGGGCGATGGCCATGGTGGGATAGACAAGGTTTCTTCTTCGTGGACCCTTCGTGGGTGGAGCCCTCCGTGGACTCACGCAACCGTTACCCTTCTTGGGTTGAAGTCTGCATCAACGTGGATGTACGATAGCACCACCTATCGGAACCACGCCAAAAATCTCCGTGTCTTCATTGCATTTGCACACTCCAATCCCATCCCTTTACTTTCTTGCAATTAGCATGCTTTAATCTTTCTGCTGCTCATACTCTTGCCATGCTTGCTTGAAATGTATTGTGAATGCTTAAACTTGTGCTAAAACTCCACCTCAACTTGAAGAACTTAAAAATTGCCACTTTTACTTGTTGAGGGTCTAATCACCCCCCCCCCCCCCTCTAGACCCCTCTTCTCATTCCTTTCAGTATGCGGCCCAGGTGGTACCCACGTGCCTAAATAAGAATAGGTGGACATATTGTCTCTTACCTTGCATTGGGCAATTTGTCTAATGGTGTCTGTGTTTTTTGTGGATGACGCCACCTAATCAAGATGTGTTTGATGGTTGGGAGACAGAAAAATGCGAGTGGTGCGATAGCCAATATCTCCATGG